>CM022541.1:6586570-8032908 GCA_012273795.1 Dendrolimus punctatus
GACTAAATATAAACAAATATTATTACATTTAAAACTGTTTAGATAGATAAATCGTGCAAAATTATCTTATAATAAGAAGACGAAGAACTGAAAATACTGTTACGAGCTAAAGGACTCGAATTAAAATGCCGTTGGAATTACTATAGAATTTATTAAGACTATACAAACAAGTATAACATATGTACAAATATAACTAGACACTACTAGTACAAAATGCACGATTCAATAACACGCGCAAAGCCCGTCACTATATCGCTCATCGAATGTACGTCTTGCTTAGATCTTGGCTAGACTGCCTCTCTCCGTATTGGGTCATTGCTTTATAACGCACCGGTGCCATACGTGGCAAGCTTCGACCCATTTTTTCAGAAAACATAATGTGCACACCTGCGTAACTATGCCTAGGGTACGGCCGTAAACGGGTACGATACAATAGAATGTTTTTCTTAATTACGAATTTTAAACACAAAGTAAACAAAATAAATCTAAATACGACAAAGGTAATAAACTGCGTTTTATGACAGGCACGTGTGCCTTTGCCTTTGTCCGCATGTAACAATACGTTACTACAACTATTCCGTTTCTAACCTAAAAAGTATACTCTACGTTCAACCCTGTTTTCTAAAGTACATATATATACATGAAACTAGCTGTCCCGGCAGACGACGTCCTGCCCGGTAAAAAAAAAATTAGGGGTGGACTACCCCTAACATTTAGGGGGATGAAAAATAGATGTTGGCCGATTCTCATAGATACCGGATTAGCACAAAAAATTTCATCAAAATCGGTCAAGCCGTTTCGGAGGAGTATGGCAACGAAAACTGTGACACGAATTTTATATATTAGACTAGCGGTCCCGGCAGACGTTGTCCTGCCTTTTAAAAATAAAAATCTAGAACCCGATTCCAGCGTCATCTACCGGGACTAAATGTTAATTTAAATTATTCTCAAATCCACTTGAATAAAAAAAATTATCAAAATCAGGCCCAGCGTTTAGGAGTATCGCGGCGCCACCTACTGGGTCCAATCGTTTACTAAAACCATTCCGGGATAAACTTCAACAAATACAACAACAGAAAGAACATCTACCCGATTGCAGCGCCATCTACCTGGTTCAAATTAAAATCTCAATCATCCCAGTAGAAAATTATAAAAACACTAATATCGCTATTAAAAAAATGGGGTTGATTGTAGAGAGTTGAAAATTTAGGGTTGTATGTATTTTTTAATGCTGTATCATAAAAAAATAAAAGTTAAATAAATTATCTAAAAATTAAAAAATATATTTAGGGGTGGACTACTCTTAACATTTAGGGGGATGAAAAATAGATGTTGTTCGATTCTCAGACCTACCCAATATGCTCACAAAATTTCATGAGAATCGGTCAAGCCGTTTCGGAGGAGTTCGATTACGTACCCCGTGACACAAGAATTTTATATATTAGATTTAAAAAAAACATGATTATCAATGAATTCCCAGGCCTTAACAAGGAACAAAGAGTTTCCAATTTATATAACAATTGTAATAACAGCTCATAAACTTCTCACTAATGGACTCAGATCTCCTTGCTTTAATAGGGAGATAGACAAAGAAAGAATGAGAAAAGAAAGAATGAATTTATTTGAAGAAGACAGACAGTATACCCATCACGCTCGTCCATCGTCACTTGGTGTGCTTGACACATCGGTTATCGTAATGTGCAAGTTTCATCATAATGTTTTCCTTCATAATCAGTGCGCGTGGTAATTATAACAGCAACAATTTCAAAATAATATCCGTACAAAATTAATTTCAGAATTTATTTAAGTATATTAGTATGGATGGATATACTCGAGGGTGATTTAAATTCTCCGCTACCTTTCACCGTGATGAGATTTATTCATGTCTTCATTCTGAATATATTTTCTTTTATAATTATTCTTATGTCAAAATAATGACCTTTCATCCGCGACAGATCCCGGTCGTGACTGTTTTACTGCATGGAAAAGCACCAAGAATACAAAGCGTAGCTTTATTGCGTACATTTATCAAAACACATCAAAAGCCTTTCTTTTGGCAACTGTACACGCTTATGTTTAAACATTTCTCTTTCAATATACAAATATTATTTTCCTTATTTAAAGGGATCAGAACAATAGGAAGTTAAGTAATATAAATAGATGTAATAAACTACAAGCCAGAATAACGAGTCAGCACAAAAGGCGTGTAATGTAGCCTATTAAAGTTTCCATTCAGGCGTGTTTGTATCAGATTCCTGTACCCCGATCCCTGTGTTACGGCTTACTCGGGTTATTATTGAATTGAACATTTAGCTGAAACAATTCTCTTTGAGTACAGTGACGTGTAGACGGTACAGTGCAGTTCGGGGTGCGCGAATCTCTCAGCTACGGCAGTTCGCTACGGACCGTTGTAGCAATCGCTACGTCACTCACCGCTTCGTCGTAGTCACGTTGGCGACGAGCGTAGCTCGAGCTCGCGTTACGGTTGACACGTGCGCTGAAGCTGATACGTGATTTAATTAAAACGTTATTAAATTTTGTGAATTAAGTAAGATTAATTAATTTATTTTATAAAATGGAAAACACAAGAAACTTAATTAATATACAACCATCATCTATATTTAAGTTTTATTTATTTGTACAAACAAATATAATATTTTTAACTGATAACCTTTTTTGTGTTAAAGTGAAAATATATATCATGCGTTAGGGTTGTATGTTATACATTAACAAAGGCAGCAAAGGACGATGGATCAAAACGAACTCATTATAATGATTTGCCTTTTTCTGAACACCCGATATGCTATCTTAATGAATACAATATACTTATTTTCATTTTATATTTAATTAGATACTAAGTACTATTACGTATATTTTGTATGTACTTACAACTATTATGTTCTATTATCCATGTAATAAGATTATTGTCCTTAAAATTGTCTATACTTCATTTATTATAAAAAATATTATACCTATTATACCTACTTAATATTATTTTTAATAGATATTTATACAAAACAGCACAATGTATAAATATTTCTTTTCAGTTTTCAATTACTGTATTAAATATTTTGAATTTTAATATAAAACATAATACACTGTATATACGATCACATAAGAAAATCTCTATAGAATAGAAACATAGCCTTATACCCATATAAAATTTTTATAACTTCTATTTTGAGTAAATTGCCTTCATACTCATTAGGCTTCATCCTGCGACGTATATTGTAAAATAGATAATTTAATTAAATAATTTAAAACGCAAATGCCGTTGTATGTCAAGCTTATAAAGGTTATCTAAATATAAATGGAGCACCCTTATGTTAACAGAGTCAATTTTGCACGAGTGCCCATCTACTTAGCCTTTTATAGGTGCATACCTTCGCTCGAATTGCTCTTGTTAGGGTTCCGTGGCCATTTTGACGAGAAATACCTCATGAAATAATCATGTCTATCTGCAATATTTTCTTAAGCTTTCGCGACTTGTATACATAATAAAATTGCGTTTTATCGGTTTTATGCGCGGAAAATTATTTGATTTGGTTATTCCGACGTTTCGGTCACTTTTTAGTGGCCGTGATTACGGAAGGCAAGATGTCAAGTGTATGATGTAGATGTCAACGAGTATTGTTAAAGTTTTATTTAGCCTACCGCCAACTTGTTAACTAAAATTAAAATGGATAAGTTGGCGGTTGGCTTAAAACCGTTAGAACGTAGTTTTGTTTTGTCTATCTATGCATATCCATGTTACTTTTCAGTAAAATTATTAGATAGTATAGATATGCTACATAATGGCGTGGTAAAAGCTTGATGGATTTAATAATAAGGAAGGTCTTGAACATTTTTTACGATAAAAACAGCACTTGTATTGAATAAAACTTCATTACACTATATTCTACTAGCGGTTTCAGCAGACGTTGTCGTGTTTCTGAAAAAAATATAATCTAGAACCCGATTCCAGCGCCACCTACCGGGTCTAATTGCGAATGTAAATCATCTCGAGACCCACTCAAACCCTTTTTTTCACCACCTTGGGTTGCATTATTAAAATTTTAATAGGGATCCCTAATTCTTTCAAGTAACAAATATAGGCTATATTAATTTGGAATAATGTAGCATTCTTATGGTGAAGGAGTTTTTGGAATCAGTCCAGGAGTTTTTGAGTATATAAAATACTAATGTTTCCTCTTTATAATATAGAATAGATTAGAAATCTCACTTGTCATTCGTCACATATATGTAAAATTCATATTATAAAATTCTGAATATACCGTGTCTGTATATTTTATCAATTAAGAAAAAAAAAAACTGGAATAGACTTTATAAACGATAGAAAACAAGATGATTTTTTTTTAGATTTCTTTTCTGTTTGTCGGTTTGTTCAAGATTTATGTAAAAACTACTGAGCCGATTTTGACGCGGTTTGCGTCGATCGAAAGCGGTTTCTTGCACCTTGAACTTTGCGCTACTTTTTATCCCCAGGAATCCTGCGGAAATTTTCCGAGAACCGATTTTTAGTTGGTCGGGTGCATAAAAATTTGCTTATTCCGACCCAGTTTTTACTAAACGATAGCTTGCATTCTTTTTTTAAATTGCTGCGGGTACTTTGTAATCCCGGGGTAATATCAAATTATGCGTCAATTAATATCGCGGAAATATCCTAGTCTATAATATAATAAATCTGTAAATGGTTCGAGTTAGTACAATTCATTCAAAATGTGAAAAATAAGGGCTGCTCATTCGGACCGGGAAATTCTATAAATACTATTAGTTACGCGCTGGTTTTTTGATGGTCTCGTCGCGTTGGCAAAAATAGCAGAATGGATCACGCAATAAATATAAGTAACCCTCTATTGACAGAGGACAGGATACCAGAGAGGACTCACCGATTATTTTACTTGATGACGATGCCGGAAGCCAGAAGACACGACAGCACTTTAGTTTTATAGTTTATTAATTATTTGCACAGCAGTTATTTTGTAAGGGTAGCAATAGGGTGGCGCACGCGCACGGTAGTTCCGCCGTAACGATCGATGACGACTGGGCCGTCCGCTAGGTGGCGCGGCATTTCTAATCGGCGAATTAAGGGATAAGGAAAGGGTTATTAGGCGCTGTAAAGGTGTGAAGGAAACACATAGAAGGCACTAATATCATTACGCGATCCAATTCTTTAATATGGCCAATACATATTCCCCCAGCTTGACAGGACCCAGTCCTTCAAAACCAAAGCTAATTTCAAAGCAGATCATATAAAGGATAATGAACCCCAAAATTATCCCTATTTACGCAACCAACTTATTAGTCATTAAATTTAACTAATTTAGTAATGCGATTACTTACGCATATAAAGGTAGTAAAAGATAAGTAAATTGAGATTACATGGCAAGGTTTATCCGTAATATTATTTGTAAATTATGAATATTTGATTATTATTTAATAGATTTATATATATTGTTTACATTTACGTTAATATTTACGTTTTTTAAATAAATGGACTGTAATTATTGTGTAGGCAAGGGGTAAATTTTAACCACTGGCCTACGATAAACACCAGTTTTGGTTCGGACGTTAACTACCCTAACGATTCCGTCATTTCCAGGGAAAACGTCTTCTATTACACCGATTGGCCAATCCAACGGTGCGCTATTATCAGATCGCAAAAGAACCACAGTTCCTTTCTCAATTGGTTTAGTGGAGTTTAACCATTTTTGACGCGATTGTAACGTATTAAGGTACTCAAGTTTCCACCTTTTCCAAAAGGATTGCACAAGCTGATCTACTACTCGTTTTCTATTGGATAATTTGTCATTAGAGATGTCTTCCGAAGGCAGAGATTTTAGTGGTGTCAAATTGAGAAAATGAGCAGGCGTCAAAGCAAGCGGCTCGATGGATCCGAGCTGAGCACCGACAACGGACGTGAATTTAACACGGCCTCTATTTGGGTGAGTACGGTTAACATCTCCTCAAATGTGAGAAGTTGTTGCCCAATTACCCTTGCGAGATGAGTCTTCACAGATTAATCTGGCTTTCCCAGATTCCGACAAAATGTGGCGCTGCCGGCACATTGAATTTAAATTCTATTTTTTGATCTCTCAATTCATTAGCGAATTTTTCCTTATATTCTTCAGAAGCTATTAAAGTGTACATGTAAGTCAATGTACAAGGTAAGTCCTGGCCCCAATGAAGTTGGTTCCACAATCGGAATATATCACTGCTATGGGCCCACGTCGCGCAATGAATCTCTTTAAGGCATTCAGAAAGGCTTCAGTGCTTAAATCGGACGCCAATTCGATATGTACGGCTTTCGTAACCAAACATACAAATAGACATATGTATGCCTTTAGGCTGTGAACCCCTCTTCGCCTGTAAGGTATTATACGCAGCGGCCCGGCATAGTCTGTTCCGACGTGATAAAAGGGTTTGGCTTCCTTCACTCTATATGAGGGCAAATCAGCTATCAACGGGAATTCATTTTTTGGAGAGCATCTAAAACAAGTGTTGCAGCGCTGAATACGTTGCCGTACAATATTACGAGCAGACAGGATCCAGTACCTTTGTCGTAACAAAGACAATAACAATTGGGGGCCAGTATGCAGGTATTTTCGGTGGTAGTAATCGATAATAAGATCGACAATATGGTCGCGTTTGGGAAGTAAAATCGGATGCCGGCTATCGAATTCTAGGTCTGCATTCGACAAACGCCCACCAACGCGAAAAACACCTTCATGTATAAATGCGTTAAGTTTTGGAAGGCAGGAGATAATTTTTTACCAGCCTTCAATTCTTAAATTCGTCAGCAAAATAAAGAGACTGCAAGGCTTTAATAATAGCTAATTCCGCAATGTCTAAATGACGAATCTCAAACTTACTTGGTATGATTTTAACGAAACGTAAAACATACATGACAATCCTGATTAGTTTTGGCCATGAAGAGACTCGCTGTGCAAGAGCATACAACGGCGTAGGCTCTTCAGAGGTCGTCGTAACCATAACCTGCGCTCGCATCTCAGGTGGATCTATAACCACGCTAGAGTCAAACTGACTCGTGGGCCACATATGAATTGGCATATGCGCAAAAGCAGGTCCGCGAAACCATAAAGGGTGGTTTATTAATTCCCCTGGTGTAAGGCCACGAGATAGACAGTCTGCGGGATTCTCCCTGCCTGGTATATGGTAGAAGTTACGTGAGTCAATCAAGTCCTGTATTTTCGTAACTCGATTGGCCACGAATGTTTGCCAGCGAGATGGAGGCGAATGGATCCACGCTAACGCTACCGTGCTGTCCGTAAATGCATATATGTTATTAATTTCATATCTTTCAGAATATGTATCAATAACAATGCGCATTATTTTAGCTAATATTAAATTAGCACACAGCTCAAGACGCGCTAAAGACACATTTCGAATGGGAGCTACTCGCGATTTAGAGCATACCAAATTTATGCAATAACTATTGTCGGGTAATAGAACATGGATGTATACTACGCCTCCATACGCTCGCTCAGATGCGTCTGCGAATCCTAAAATAGTGATTTTTGAATTGGCAATCACACCCAAGTGACGTGGTAACTTAATATTTTCTAATAAATGTAACTCTGATTCAAACTGCTTCCAGATTACAACTATATGTTGGGGTGGTGTTTCGTCCCAATCAATATTTATTTGCCACAATGTTTTTACAATTAATTTAGCATACAGAGTGACAGGGCCAACAAAACCCATTAGGTCCCAAAGACGGGCAATAGTCGACAAAATATTTCGTTTTGTGCATTCACGCACTTGCTGATTTATTGAAAACGTAAAGAAATCATCAGCCGGCTGCCAATGTAACCCCAATATTTTTAAATGGCAATCGAGATTAAAATCCACGACGTCGGTAATTCGATGTGAGGTTGGGATGGCATTCATAATTTCTGGAGAATTGCTAGAAAACTTCACTAATTCGAAGCCTCCAGCACGGAATAGGGCAACTGCCTCTTTGGCTAATTTAATGCCTTCCGATATAACGGGACAAGATGTAACCAGGTCGTCCATATAAATATCCCTATTTGCTACCGTGGCAGCTACCGGATAGCGAGCACCTTCGTCTTTCACTAGCTGACGTAATGTCCGAATAGCAAGATAAGGGCTGCAACACAGGCCAAATGGAACTCTTGTTAATTGATAAAGTTGTATTTTATCATTAGGGTCAAATCGGTAAAAAACTCTTTGAAACCGACGATATTTTTCATCAACAATTATTTGCAGATACATTTGAGAAATGTCTGCACTTATCGCAATAGCGAAAAGACGAAAATTCAAAATTATTTGAAATAAATCAGTTTGCAAGTTCGGCCCTGTATGTAAAATATCATTAAGCGAATAACCAGAAGAAGACTTCATACTGGCATCCATCACGACGCGGACCTTGGTTGTCGTCTTATCTTGACGCACTACGGCGTGATGCGGTATAACGTAATGAGGTTCTGAGCCAATATTATCAGTGATTGGTTCTAGAAATCCTTTTTCTAAATAATCCTTAAATACGCTGTCGTACTCCTGCTTTAATGAGGCACTCGACAATAGCTTACGCTCTAAAGATAAATATCTACGCAGTGATAACTGCATTGAATCCCCTAATGAGCATTCATCACCCTGAAATGGCAGGCTGACGGTATACCGACCGCTCAAGTCGCGAGAGACAGTATTACTATAAATGTCTTCGCATTGTTGATCATTAGGATCAAGTGGTATACAAATATTCGGGATATCTTCAATCTCGAAGAACTTAGTCAAAGAACTTTCGATTTCATATGTATGAAACATATGTACAACATTTGACGTTGCATTATTTAATGCGGGAGCTTGGCCTATAATTAGATAACCTAATGAGGTCTCAATAGCCACAGGCTCATTGTCCAAACGCGAGATTTTATTAGGCCCTATAATACGGGCAAAAATATTTGACGACACAATAAGGTCGATTTTTGACGGCTTGTAATAATAACAATCTGCCAAAATAATATTTTTATTACGTAAATAATCCAACTTCTGAACGTCAATCGTTGAAGTCGGTAATTCAGTCGTAATATTATTAACTACATACGGTTGTAACGTAAATTGAACGTTCTCATTTATTCGAGAGCGAATCGTAAGGCGAGTAACACCTTCGATCGCATTTGTGACGTCACCAACCCCACAAATGTATTTTGTCTGTGATGTATATAAAGGTAAATTCAATGATTTGCAACATTCCATAGTAATTAAGTCCTTTTGTGCCCCGCTGTCTACTAAAACACGCACAGTGTTCGTAACATTTCCGTAATCGTCGATAACGTAGCACAAAGCCGTGCCGAGTAGCACAGATGAATATCCCGCGAGCGCCTGAGTATCGACACTCATTACATTGTCGTCGAGTGCGCATAATGATACAGTGGCGGGCGCCGACGTACACGGGGCGGCCTGAGTCGATGCGACGTTGCCGTTGCTCATAGCGCGGGCGCCGTCAACTGCCAGCGGCGCACGCACATGAGAAGCAACACTATCGGAATCGGAAGGGAAATGCAAAAGAGCGTGATGACTACGCGAGCACGTCGTGCATCTTATTTTCGAGTTGCAATTTTTAATAGAATGATCATTACTAAGACAATTAACACATAATTTATTACGTTTAATTAATGTAAAACGTTTATGAGGAGATATTGACAGGAATGTGGGACACTCGACCAATTTAGTGTGGTCAGTTTTCCAACAAGAAAGACATTTCACGTCCTCCTGTATGGTCATAAATGTTTTAACGTTATTATTTGAGCGCGATCTTACAGATTTAACTGACAATTGATTAGTATTAGAACTAATATTTTTACGAGACTGAGAAGGTAGTTTTACGTTTGTTACATTGTGTGCACGTTGTAAAATATGTGAATGATTACGGACAAAATCGATAAATTCAGAACAAGTAGGCATACGAGATTTATTATCATTTAATGACATTTCAAATTCTTTAACTATTTCTAAATTAACTTTCTTACAGCCCAGATAAATAAATAATAAATCTTCTAAATTGTCAATTTATAATTGTTTTAATGCCGAAATAATCGAAGAAAATTTATCGATAAATTGTTCCAAACTAGCGGGTGAATTCGACTCAACCGCCGGTAAATTCATTAATTTATCTAAATACGACGCGGCTAACAAACGAGTGTCATTGTATTTATTCAACAACGCATTCCAAATAACAATATAATTATCAGCCGATGGTAATATACCGTGGCACACAGCAAGCGCCTTACCGTTCAACCTACCTACTAAATATTGTATTTTCTCGTTATCAGTTAAATCGGGATTCTCGTGAATCACCGTACGGAACGTTTCGTAAAAAATTGGCCAATTCTCATATTCCCCGTCAAAAGAACACATCTCTAATCTAGGCAATTTAATATTCCTAAGATGGCCCTTATTATCTGACGAATTGCTACCATTTTTGTTTTCAGTTAATGATTTAACCTTATATTTAATTTGTGCATAAAGTTGTTCGAAAGCAATCAACGATTTATATGACGGTAAGCCCGCTTCACTTGTTGATGATTCGTAACAACATCTTTCTTCAAGAATTGTTATATATTGCTCACGTATTGAGTCGATTGTACAACTCGACGCGAGAAATGACTCGACATCCCCCATATTTTTAAAATCTAATGTATTCATAGAATCATAAATTGATTGAATGTGTTCGAAATATACGGATAATTTGCCTTGTAATCTCATCAGTTCCCTCTCAGGGTTCCTATTCGATTTAGCCATTGTAAATGCTAATTAACGCGATTTAAACCATCCGAATCGAAGTGACCAATAAATGTAGTTACGCGCTGGTTTTTTGATGGTCTCGTCGCGTTGGCAAAAAATAGCAGAATGGATCACGCAATAAATATAAGTAACCCTCTATTGACAGAGGACAGGATACCAGAGAGGACTCACCGATTATTTTACTTGATGACGATGCCGGAAGCCAGAAGACACAGCACTTTAGGTTTTATAGTTTATTAATTATTTGCACAGCAGTTATTTTGTAAGGGTAGCAATAGGGTGGCGCACGCGCACGGTAGTTCCGCCGTAACGATCGATCACGACTGGGCCGTCCGCTAGGTGGCGCGGCATTTCTAATCGGCGAATTAAGGGATAAGGAAAGGGTTATTAGGCGCTGTAAAGGTGTGAAGGAAAGGCACATAGAAGGCACTAATATCATTACGCGATCCAATTCTTTAATATGGCCAATACAGATAGTAAGATAAATATTTGTAATATTTAAGTTTTTATTATAATGTTTTGTTATAAAAAAACCCTGACATATCTGGATTGTCAAAAAGAGGAAACAAAAAAATATATCTTCTTATTCAATTTCATCTGGTAGATCTTGAGATAAACGAGATTTGGACATCGCCATTTTTTATTTATTATTCAATATGCTTACATTCATATACATTTGAAAACACATTCGAACTGTGGCACAGAAACCTCATGGGTTTATTTATGCCGCAGGGAGTCGTGTACACAATAGTGACATCTATATCAAAACATAGGAGCAGAGGCGAGTGGTGACATGACATGGCGATTTTTGAGATTTTTTGTTTTTGGCAAAATGGTCGTGGAATCCTAAAAGGCTCGCATTCAATGAGCAAAAAACTGAAGACGAAATCTGTTTAACTTGGAAATGGATTTCTGTGGTGAGCTCTTAAAGTTTTTATCTTAATCTTCTTTGATATATTTCCGAATTAATCTGATGAGAATAACAATGACAACCTCGGAATCTACTCGAGGAGAAGCTTAAAAGTTGTAAGACAATTTGATAAACAGCTCTTAAAATGTTTTTAAAATTGCAACTTTTCCGTAAATCTCTCTGCTTTTAATGCTAATTGTTTCATACTTTTCTTATAATTTTGAATAATGTGGAAAATAGCCATCTATGTATTACATATAAACTCTTCCCGTTTAATCAAATTTCTTAAAGAAAGAAAAGTCTTCAAGAAAAATGGCTAATCTGCACACCTGGTTAATTAACCAGGTGTGCAGTTTACGGCTTCTTGGAAACCTCAGTCTACGCGGTCCGTTGTTGTATTATACAGTTTAGTATAAACCGATGTCCAAATAGGGGGGGGGAGGGTTTGTAGTGGGGAGTTTGTACTAGTAGTGTCTAGTTATATTTGTACCTGTGATATAAGTGTTTGTATAATTGTAGTAGTTTCTATAGTAATTCCAACGGCATTTTAATTCGAGTCCTGTGTAGCTCGTAACAATATGTGTTATGTTTTTCATTGAAACAACCCCAACAATTTCAGGAATGTGGATACTTAACAAAACTATTAACTCGGCTAAACACATAAGTACTTAATTTAATAACCATAACGTTTAAAGCTCTAGTGTGAAATTAACCTAAACATTCCACTAACGATATTACAAGGGAAATATCTTGTAAAACAATTATTAAGAGCGCCTATTCAGACCGTAGGTATTGACAATTGTAACAATATGAAACAAAGGTCCGTCGCGTTGAGGCCGTTACAATAAAAAGCCTCCCCATTTCCACAATAAGGCGAGACTGCTGTACCGCCGAGCATTTTTAGACATCGTTTTCATTAAACCCTCGGCCGAAATGAAACATAACAGAAGAAATAAGTTTTGTGAACATTGCGGGATTTTCTGTCCAAGTTTCAGTCGGAACGGGCCTGGGGGAGCATTTGTCATAGCGAGCCATAGAGCAACACGGATGGACACCGATATCAATAAGTTTCTTCTATCTTTAAGGACCGATTTTTCTATCACTAGATAAATGTTATTCATACAATAAAATTCTCTTATATAAGTATATAAATTATACATATAGTATTGTGGCGGCCGGGGGTAGAACTGCCCAGCAGCGTAAATCAGTTTTAGAACTTTTAGAAAAAACTAGAAGTTTCTGGAAGGAAAAGACAAGGACAGATACATTTAGAAAGGGTAGACGATGAACGAAAGACAGAGATAGATAGATAGATAGATGTTAGAAATGGATAGACGATAAACGAAAGAAAGAGATAGATAGATGTTAGAAAGGGATAGATGTATAAACGAAAGTTCCCGAATAGAAGGTTCGGGAAGGAAAAGACAGAGATAGATAAATGGGGTCTAGAAAATTCTTCCAGGTATATAAACAGCGTAAGGCGCGCCTACCGGGCAGTTTAAAGTTGAGTTCAGTTCAAGACGGTGAAGCGACAAGTGCGATACTAAAGAGTTGGAAGAGAAGGTTAATAGAAGACAGAGACGAATTAAGTGGTGAAATTTAGTAAGTTTGGTGGACAGTTACGTGAAGGAGGTGTGTAGCGTAGTTCGAAAGAGGAACCAGAAGCGAGCTACCCGCGATAATATCGGAGGTGGTCCACGCAATATCGGCGACGGTATTGAGGGTGTGACAACTTATCATCGGGACTGTGCATCGTTGGTCGTGCGTATAGGGGCGACCCTGCAGAGAGGTGCGGCTGAGTAAGTCAAGAAAAGCTTTTAAATTAAAAATGGTGTTTTCTTCCAATCCATAAGTGCGTACCCTCGCTCGCACGTAACATGTAATAACAAAATGCACTTTAGATCAGAAAACTGACTAAGTGGTGCATGCGTTCCGGCCAGGATCGAACCTGCGTCCTTTGAATTTGGGACGCCACGACATACGTGCTTACCTATAGTATACATGCATTTAATTATGCATAATGTTTTAAGACACGTAATTTAATATTATGTAACTTAAGATGTAAGAAGATACATACTTACATATAAATATTTGTACGAACATAGGTTAGATACGGTGATACTAGTGACCTTACTTACCACCTGATGTCAATATATGATACTAATACATGTATCTCTGCAAATAAAGGTTCATTCGTGCCAACGACGCGGGTAATAGAGGTGGTGCCGGTAGACCGCGACGGTCTTATGACAAATACAAATTCTTATTTACGAAAAATAATTTATAAAGTACAAACATGTTATTGGTTGCTTCGGTTTTGGTTGCTCTATGTTGAGAGCCGTAAGCTCGCCACGAGCCCACGTTTTTTATGACACTTTTGATTTTTACTTATTAGTGGAAACGTTTCCAGTACTTTTTGAAACAAATTACTTTGTTCCTTAATAGATTAAAGTGTGCTTTTAAACGAAAATACGACGTAATTAGAGCGATGGGCTTGCATAAAGTTATATAATTGCTTTCCATCTGCTGCCGATCCTTGTGGGATAATGAGATCTCAAATATACTTCCCATTTATGCTAAAACTTAAAGAACCACAGAATTTTTCATTATCTCATTTCATTAAACTTTATGAACCAAATGTCTATAAAAATATATTAATAGAGACTTATGTCCAGTTTCTATATTGCAAAAACGATTATATATATGTATATGTTTTGATACTGACGGTTAAAAAATTAACATTGGGTAACTCTACTGATGTTTCTATAATGAACTGTTCTTAGCTAGTTACGCATGAAAGTACCAACTACCGATAGGGATTTTTTAACTGATCGGTAGACTTTTTGTATGGAAACGACAGATGATGTGTTTCTATAATATAACCACTAGTGGCCTTACTTATAATCGTTTGTTAAATTTTAAGAAACTGCTCAGCAACTGATTAACGAAAATCTTACTCATAAACTCCTTTTAAGGATAATAGGTGGTGGTAAAGTAACTCGTAAATATCTGTCAAAAATAACCAACATCGAGAGGTGGTTTAAGTGACTGCTAAGAGGCAAGATGGCAAGTTTTATTTGAAACAGCCATTGATTAGAGGCTTAAGGATCTGTTATTTAAGAGATGTCTAATAATTTCTTAACGAGATTATTATAAGTAAGACCCTAGTTGTTAATACTACTATTGGTAGAACATTTATTAGCACCCGATTTCTGCCAGTTTCCAGTTTATTTATATTTCTATTAATAAGTGTTTTTAAATTAAATTAAACTTAATTTTCTACCTCTTCTTTTGACTAAATTTATTCTTATTTATATATTTCAAATATGCTATTTCTGCCTTCAACAGTTCTAATTCCACTTCAAGTTATTGCTTTACTATTCATCTCTATAAATATTATAAATGCGAAAGTAACTTTGTCTGTAGACAGTTCATATCTTAATCTTTTAAGTAGAATGTCATTAACTCAGCAAGAACTTTATCATATTGTATTCGAATAAATGACTCGATACAAGTTGACAACACGAGTATTTATTTAAATTTTTTGAAGTGACAAGGTATATTAGTTGTTAGTTTTATTGAAGTTTATTTATTTGTGATAATAATTATGTATTACATAATTACAATTACTTTTATTAATTATTATTTATTTTTATTTTTATATTAACAAAATTAGGTCGTTATGGTCTTACGGCAAAAGGAAGGTTTGCACTGAAAATCAGCGTTGTGTGTATAATAATGTGTAAAGAGTGTAACTACGTCGTTATTTTTCTCAAATAAAGTTTTTCTTTCTTTCTGTCTGTTACCCTTTCACGAAAAACTACTGAACCGATTTGGCTGGACCTCAGTATATAATATACATTTTCGATGCCGAGGATGAACATTAAGGGCCTTACTTATAATAATTTCCTTAAGAAAGGATTAGCCATCCCTTAAATAAGAGATTCTTAAGCCCCTAATCAATAGCCGTTTCAAATAAAACTTGCCATCTTGCCTCTTAGCAGTCACTTAAATTACCTTTCGATGTTGGTTATTTATGAGTTACTTTACCACCACCTCTTTCTTATCCTTAAGAGGAGTTTATGCGTAAGATTTTAATTAATCAGTTGCTGAGCAGTGCCTTAAAATTTAACAAACCATTAAAAGTAAGGCCAAGAATATTTACTTAATAACTAAACACAAATGAGTTTCGTAATAGGAACAAAAATATTTATTCTTAAATAATGCGTTTATTACACTTTGGATGTGACGTCACGGGCCTACATTAAGAACAAAAGTGTTGATGTTTCACATTGTGATGTAAAATGCAAATACACACAATATACGTGCTACAATGATTTTACAGTCTGACAAAATATGTGCACATTATTAAATAACATTTTATAGAATAGATAAATTTAAATAACTCATCGCATGCAAACTTCGACAACTAATAAACTAGCTCTATAAGATGTGATGATAAAATAGTGTCGTACCTATTATATATACCTTAAAATATTTGACACAGATAGTTGTTATCCCTCGAGACTCCCAGGCTGTAATCCCTCAACCAACCAGCTGTCCGGCAACATGACGACAGAGATTAAAGTGATTTATTATAAAATAACATCTTATAACCCGTGTTTTTAGTTGGGCGTTTAGTGAAAATGGATTTTGGTATAAAATTTATTATGATTAAATGTTTTCTTGTATTGTATACTGTCACAGTGAAGCTGAATTGACGTCGATTAATAATAATAAAATCGTGTGCAAAAAATGACGTAAATATTCTCAATGCAAGCTGCAATAAACAAATGTAAAGCGAATTAAGTGCTTGACGATGCACATTGAAGGCTTAATACCTTGTATTTCAGAAACAACTCAACGGACATTATTATAACTAATTGTTGTTGAAAGTTTTTCCATATTTTTTTTTATTGCAGGAGTTCAGCAGACAGGCAAACGGCCCACTTGATGGAAAGCGGTTACCATCGCCTATGGACATTTGCAACACCAAAGGTGCTACAAATGCGCTGCTGCACTCTTAAGGAAGACTGGAACCTGGTCACTAATGCTGGAACACAACTCGAGGTTGCTATGACGGCATACTCTAGACCAGGGGTGGTAGCCAGCCAGTCGGGCAAATGCCCTACCACCTGGCTGTGGGTTGTTTAGTCGCCTCTTACGACAGGAAATTGTATTCTTTCTCCGTTCCTGCACAGATTTTCCACTTTATAATCAAAATTTTGTAAAGTAGTCAAAATCATCATCATCATCTGGAAACATCGTTATGATTTTCAAAATCTGAGTAACGACACCCTATACAACTATGAGATAGATAAATTATTATAAAATCTTTTATAAAGTTTGTAAGAATGTATGGATGTTTGTGTGTTACTCTTCACGCAAAAACGACTGGATGGATTTTAATGAAACTTTACAATAATTTAGCTTACAGATCAGAATAATACATAGGTTATAATTTATAAAGATAAGGATAGTGTGAATTATACAAAATATAACGATTTTCCATCATCACGTGAGTGAGACCAAGGGACGTAGCTAGTGACGTATAAAAAACTGCATTGAATAATTCATCGCCTTTAGGGAAGAGAAACAAATTCTCTAGTATTATAATATTCTAAACATGCAGTGTCTGTACATTGAAGCTATTGAAGAAAACAACTAGAATAGATTATACAAACAACGGAAATAGGGTGCCATTTTTTTAGATTTATTTTGTATTTGTTGAGATTTACGTAAAAACTACTGGGCCGATTTCTCAAACTTAAAATTGCCCTACTTTTTATCCTGGAAATCGGCGGGTTTTTTCTGGGAATTATTTAAATCGGCCCGATTGAATAATGTCAAATTCCAATATGATTTTTTCACTAATCGATAGGAAATTATATGAAATAAAATATGTGATAATTTTCATCCCAGGACTCCTGCGGGAATCATCCCGGTAGTAGTTTGAAGTTGTTCGGGTGCACAAAAAATTAGCTTATGCCGGCAGAGTTTTCACTAAAACGACAGCTTACATTCTTTTTAAATGTTGTGGCTCTTAGTGTCCCGACAATCACTAGATCCCACGGGAATTTCATGTTATTCTTACTAAATCTCATCCAAACAGTTCCGGTAGTTTTCGAAAAAAATAACTGTGACTTACATAATTAAATATACAGATACACAGACGGACCTGACGAAAACTGAAGGGTTTCGTCATGTCACCATGGACTGAAGGGGTCTGTTTTTGTCAAATCAGATATGGTACCCTAAACATCAAATGAAAACAAAGACCCTTATAACATTAAGCCTAACCCGGTCATTTATAATATTTATATTTTCGCGTTTGATACGTACATAGCCAAAACAATTAATATGATAATATATATAAAAAATCCAAAAGTGATAAGCCCGAGCAATCTCCTTCGCTCGGAGAGAGGAAACAAAATTAGATTGATTAAGATTTAAAATATATATTTTATGACGATATACTCTCTAGTCTCTATTTTGACAGTTGTCAATTACTATGTACGATCGGCACAACTGATTTATGACCCACTTTGCTAATAATTCCTTTAAAACCGTCAAATTAGTAAGGTTTATTGTGTGTGTTGCACTTAGGACGTTATAAACATTAATAAAAATGCACTAGCCTCAGAACTACGCAATTTTAAACTTTGTTAACATTGTACTAGATATGTTTTAGATAAAACAGTAATGATTTGAAATAATTTGAATCTCGAACTGAAATCTGCCTTATAATTCTAACTCTTTTCATTATAGAAAAATTATTATAATTTTAAAAATAAAATGTCACTCTGAAAGTATATCAGAAGTCAAGTAAAGTCAATGAGAAAAAAATTAGAACTCAATATCTAAAAATTAAATTGTATAATGGGTAGTCTTGCAGAACAAAGAGCTCGGATTGTAGTGCTTAGTGAGGAATGCTATGGCATTCGAGAAATATCACGAGTGTTAAATATAAGTCGGAACACTGTGAGAACATGGATCAGACGGCACGCTGAAGAGGGCATTCTTGAAGATAGACGAAAACATAATCATGGCGTTCGTCGAATAACAAACCAACAAAGTACAGATATGCAGCACCATTATGAAGAACATCCTTTTTCTCGTACCCAAGATTTCGCGGCACGTTACGACGTTTGTTTACAAACCATAAGAAATCATTTACACCGTATTGGACTGCATTACCGGCATTATGCTAAGAAAGTACACTTAACGAATGCACACAAAACTGCAAGATTAAATTTTGCACGTAATTATTTAGACTTTGACTGGGCTAATACCATATTTTCAGATGAAAAATCATTTAGATCTTCTCAACATGGTCGCTTAACTTTGTGGCGTTATAACAATACGCGATACACAGAGGATCACGTAGTACCCAATCAATTATCTGGTCGAATTTCAGCTAACATGTGGGCCTGGATGGGTACCGGGGGTATAGGTGAAATTGTCCAAATTTCTCCTCGTCAAAACGCATTAAACTATGTCGATTTGTTGGAAGAATCAATGTTACCGACAGTGCGAATAGTGTACCCACTTGAAGAAGTCCCTGTATTCTCCTACGTTCACGACAATTGTCGAGTACATACCGCCAGAATTGTCTCGAACTGGTTTACCCAGCATGATGATGGAATTACTCTAATTCCACGGCCATCTAGGTCACCAGACCTCAACCGAAAGAAAATTTATGGGGTTTGATGGTTCAAATGTGGGATAACAGAAATGAGAGGACAAAGGAAGCAATTGAGCAGCACTGTAATGAAATTTGGAATTACATGAGGGGAACCGACATCTGCAATCGTCTAATCGGGTCGATGCGTAATCGACTATTAGACGTCATTGAAAACAATGGTGCTTATACCCGGTTTTAGGTTTAAGTAAAGTAAAATGAGTGCCATTTCTAACTATGAAATACTACAACCAATTAATAAAATTAACAAATAATTTTTTTTTATTTTCTTCCACATTAATGTTGTTAATGTTTTATTTTCTTGTGTATTTCTGCTACCTAACGTATAACGATAACCCTAATATCTAATGTTGTATTTACAAAAGGTTTGGCCTGTGTCACCTTTGGCTTGTCGATTTATGACCGGTTCCGATATCTCACTATTCACTCCACTTCACTTCCCCTGCTTTACCGTAGCTTGAATTTTGACATTGCTTGTATAGAGATTACTTCAAATTTTAATCGTTAGTAAGGCAAACAAACGGTCGGTAAGATATAGGAAACGGCACTTAATCATGTTGGATTAAGTGCCGTTTCCTTAATGACAGAGATAGTAATAGCACGTAATAGCATTTGTCAGATGTTACACGAGTATAGACGAGTCTCTCCGATTTGTTTAATACAACGTGATCAGTAACTGTCAATGTCTAATAACATGATAACAAGTTCGTTACCAAGGAAATGTATGTTCAGGCGAATTTCAACCTAATTGTATTTCACGACTGTAAGAAAATGACCTTATGGTGGGTCATGATTCAATTTGTTTGATTGTACATAAAATCTGGCCTGTCGGCCAGCAGGCGAAGTGGTTTGTTTTAAATAAAAAAATCGGTAGACAAACACACACACTGTATATCTCTAGATTAAGCAAGTTTCGCTGATGTTATAGAGAATATACAACGGACCACTCTAGGGCCGATTCCAGACACCCAGACCATAGTAAATAACGGAGAAAATTCGTTTCCGAAATTTACCATACCACGAATCGAACCCGGAGACACGTTGCAGTGAGGTAAGCAATTAGAGGCCTAGCCCGCTCAACCACAGAGGTCGTTTTGCCACATACTTTATTTTGTCTCATTTTCTTTATGGTTTCCAATATCCAGACATCTCTTATTACATGTTAGGAATAGAGATAATGACTTTTCCATTCTAACATTTCATTTGCATGAAGCACGTCTAATTTCTTTCTCACCACGTCTGGGATATCGTAAAAAACGTAACGATCCTCGAGCCATGCATATTAATGGCATTTCAACTATTCGATACTATTGCATTATTGAAGTAGAACTCGTTAATATGCAAATACAAAGGATAAGAGAACACAGTGTTACTTTTTCTTTGTGATATGATAATGCTTTATGCACACATTACATACATTTCAGTAGACACTAGTGCTGACGGTGGGATTGATCTGAATCTACATGATGAAATCTGATAGATTGATCTACAAATTTGAAGTTTAGAGAACGATTTTAAAGGATCATATTCATATCTTCTCCCCGTTTTCTTTCACCTTCTGCCAATTATTATGTCCTAGCTTCCGCCCGCGTGGAATAGTTTAAAAAAAATAACTTAAAAAAACTCCGCGATTTTGAAACATTCTTCATTGGTGCTCTGCTCCTATTTGCGTGATGGTATATAACCTTCCTCGATAAATGGGCTATCTAACAATGAAAAAATCAGACCAGTAGTTCCAGAGATTAGCGTGTTCAAGCAAACAAACTATGAAACAAACTCATTAGCTTTATATATATACATATATATAAGATAAAACTCTCTTACCGACACTACGCCCTGTCAAAATCTCCGCTTCTATTATGTTACGTTGCAGAGAAATTACTTTCAGTCTGTTATAAGCTGTTTGAGTAATTAAAGATTTTTTAAGTATACCACGGGAACTATTAAATTTTTCGGAATCAAAAGTATCCCATATGTTGACCCGGGATAGAAGCTACCACCATACAAAATTTCATTGAAATCGGTTTAGTCGTTTCGGAGATTAGCCGGTACAAACAGACAGACCAACAAACAAACGGAGAAACAAAAAATTAAAGAAAAACTAAATTAGTTCTATTTCACTTGTTACATCCCCCTTAGCATTTTTTTCATTGTACAGAAATTCGACCTGTACAGTTTTATTATATGTATAGGAAAAGGAATGTAAGGAAAAGACATCTTTTCCTTTCACACTCCTCTATTTTGACATACGCATCATATCATTCGTGACAAAATCCATCCACCTTTTTTGGTCCACCTTTACATTTGTACCCATCAATTTTGCAGTTTAACATTTTTTTATCACGTGAATTTCCTCCGTGATTACATGCCCATGTCACCTTCTTTTTCTTCCTCTCAATTTTTCAGTGACTGGTGCAACTTTCAAAGATCCCCTAATGTACTTGTTTCTCACCTTAACCATTCTTGTAACACCACGCATCCATCTCAACATTCTTATCTGAGTGGAGACGTTTGTAGTCTTTAACATGACCGGTTGTATAACAGATTCATATATCTTATATATACCTACTAAATATTAAAATGTAAAAATTTAGAATAAAATTCCTTTTTGTGTTTTTAAATGTTCATTAAAATCATTTGAGTTATTTTCAGAAAAACAGGCAAAAATTCTAAACGTGATCTTTTATGACTCATAATAATGTTACATGCCTAGAAATTAAATGGACACCTGGTTTATACCTTTCCCGCATTTGGACTTCTTTTGTTTGCTTTGTGTTTAAAATTGGTAATTAATAAAAACACTCTATTGTTATTGTACTTGTTTTATGGCAGTCATTAGACAGGTGTGTCGAACTTATTCTTGGAAATGATTGTTTTTGCGTTGAGACATATTGTATTTGTACAGGATAAAAGGAATGCCCGAACGGAGGGGTGAGTCAGTCAAGCGAGGATTAAGATACGAGCAAGACGTGCATTCGTTAAGCTATGTAGTGACGGACTTTGCGTGCTATTAATTGTGCATTACATTGGTACTTATTGCGTATAGTTATATTTGTATGTATGTATCTATGTTATACGTGTTGGTATACTTCTAATAAATTCTATAGTAATTCCAACGGCATTTTAATTCGAGTCGTGTAGCTCTTAACAATAAATTGCAGTGTTCATTAAAATTTTTGCAATTCAATTTATTTGTATAGATAGAGAAAACATCAAAGTATAATATATGTATGTATGTATATTACCCATAACACAAGCGTAACTTGCTTAACTTGGGGATATACAATGTGTGTGTTTGTCTGTCGATTAAAAAATAATAAAAATATCACCCTTCGTGCACTCGCCGAAGACTCAAGTTATTACCTTGTAATATTGAATATAATATACATATAACGTTCGTACACAGCCGTATAATATTTTTGATGATATTTATGCAAAGATTGTTAAAGTGTAATGTTGTCAGGTACTACGAGGGGAAATAAATTAGCTATCAGGAGCAAATTGAATCTTGCATTTTGCCAGATTGTTGCCTCTAGCCCCCGAGATGAAATTATAAATGGGAATATACATGTTCAAATGTATATCTTTGTAATTTCCATGTCATTTATCGCGTAGGGTTGTTTGATGTCGGTAATGTAAGCAAATTACCTGAATTAGGTGAGTCTAACTTCTTGTTACAACTTAGGCTCCGATAAAGACAAATTCCCCGTACAGATTTGTAAAAGCACCTTTTATTACCTGTCGGCATTTGAACTAATTGTAATCCTTTTATGATCGTCTTCTTTCGTTCACTTATTTATTGGCATACTTTTCTAGTTATTGTGGAGAACAGCCTATTGTCCGCTCAGGAGCATCATTTGCCAGGTGTTGCAGATTACAAGTAAAAGCTAATTCTAGGAAATTGTGTCGACGTTGCCGGGCGAGCACATTTGCATTTGTGAAGTATAAAACGATGGCCTGGTTGAAAGAGGGGCCAGTTTAGCTACAACTTCGATATAGGCGTCACGTCTGTACATTCGGGAATCTAGTAGTGACGGACTGCTTGTTTTATTGAATTACGACGTTTTGAATTACGTGTGAATTAGTATTACCAATTTGTACCTGTGTTATACGTGTTTGTACAGTTCTAAAAAACTCTATAATATATATAATTCTAATGGCATTTTAATTCGAGTCCCGCTAACTCGTAACATTATATTAAAAATATTAAATAACAAATCATAAAAGTTTCACTGCTGTGAGCGTCTCTTTAGGAGAATAGATGGTACATCTAGAACGGTAGGCGATAGGCAGATTTCTAAATGAAAGGCCTAATAAATAATAAGTACGAAATAGCGAGAAATCGGCAAGAAACCGCACAGGATCGAGAAAAGTGGCATGCTCTCGTTTCGGAGTCCAAGACCCACTTTGGGTCGCTGATCCAACGGAGTAAGTAAGTATAGCGAAAAATACTCAAAGCATTCTCGGGGTGGATTTTGATGAAAACTAAAGTGGTATCAATGTATTTTTAAAATATCTATTACCCTAAGCAGGAATCAAATAGGCGAATTGTGGAAAACAAACACTGTCTGTATTATGACACCAAACCATAGTGTATATGTAGGTTGTAAGCATCAATTTCTGTAAACAAATGTGAAACGACAAACTAAGGGAAAAGGTTGTAAATTTGATTTTGATTTCATAAACATTTCTAAATAATAGTGGTCGCTCAGTGGTCGAATTTCGACTATAATTAATTTATATTATAAATTTGACTTCTATAATCACAGATTTCTCCAAGGTTAATTTAGGTTAATTTGACTTTAACAATAAATAAAAAAGTATATAATATACGTGTGTGTGTGTGTCAAATACATGGTAGTGTGTGTAATGCTTTTTATTTTATATTTATTCAGACAAGGTTATATATATATATGTCGGAGAAGGCCTCGTTCTCACGACATCTGATTTAGTTATTGCAGGTTTAGTGGGCGTCATCAGGGTAAAATTCGAGCATAAAACACGATAGCCACGGTTTATACACTTTTAATTTAGATTCGATCAATATTTTGACATAGTTTAGACCGAGCAGCGGGTTGAGGACACCGCTCATACTTCCAACTTCATTACTTTCTTTTAAAATTCTCAAAGGTCCAACTCGACCTGTTGCCATCAACCAAATGTGTCACAAAAACTCGTCAGTCTACCGAAGTAGATACTACCAAAGTATAGAGGGCGTCTGACCCCGCTCCGACCCATATGCTCTGCTCTGATTGGTCGTTTATTAAATCACAATACTCATAACTTTTATTAGGTTAGAACGATCTTTTAGTTATAGAAACATTTAAGACATCAAACCAAATTAAATTTACAATTTTAGAAGCAATTAAAATGTAAACAAATAATATTGTGCGTTATACATCCAAACAACAATCCATCCAATTATAGCTTCCCTCCGACATATATATATATATATATATATATATATATATATATATATATATATATATATATATATATATATATATACATAACCTTAACCTTTTTGTAAGCCACTCGTAATTTCACTATTGAGATTTGTATAATACAAATATGTTGTAAGTAAATTTTGTTAATTTATACCTTCAAAAATATGGCTAGGCACCAGTGAAGCGCCACTAGTGAAGCAGAAGTGCGTTCGTGACCAGACGTGATCTTATTAAACATTATTACACACAGCACTAGATTAGAACAAACCTTTAAAACTTCTGAAAACATCGTTATATATTTACAATAGAACTCATAACAGCTCTTCGGGAGTATGTTTTCCGTTCAACTCATTATAATCCCCGGAAGCGGGCGCAACAAGAACAAACGTTACCGCGTTATTGTTGCCTTGTTCTTTACTTAATAACACACACAAAGTTTAAAGTCAAGACTGTAATTACCAAAAGTAATTTATAAAGTGGGGAATTAAGTAATAAATTTGCTTAAATCTAATTCGGTTAGTAAACTTGTACACTCATAGGCAAAACTTTGTACAGACATCGCAGAAGAGTCTTTTTCCATACATACTACAGAGAAAGTTTCTGTAAATACATGTTCTTTTAAAAATGCAAATCTTTACTGCCATGGGAGTATACACTATTGACCTTAGCTAGAACAATATAACAACAGCTTAGTGACTAAGCATCGGGGTATTATTCTAATAATTTTGGTCCGAATCTTCCCGAAAAGCCTGCACCGCTTCTGACTTATAGCCCGTTTCTATAACTTCCAATCAACCATTCACCTTAATATTGGTTAAAATTTTATATAACCTCCTCACAAATAATGTCTAAATTCAACAGACGGTAGAGAAAGTGGATGAATAGGAAGATATAGTAATCGGTTATTAATGTACATATTATTACAATTACTATGCACTTAAGGTAAAGGAAAACAAAATGACCAAACCGACAGCTCACATTGTTGTATAATATTTATAGCACGTAAACAACAATAAATCAATTATCACACTTTTTACATCCGAAAAAGATGGTCTAATTTAAGCGCACTTAAATTTTTGTGTTAAAAATTGTACTACAAGTGTGTCCACTAAATTATCGATGTTTTCAAACCGTACTGATATAAAACTTATTGTATAGAAACGTTCAGTGAAATGCACAACAAAACGTATATTATATGTGATTATTGTATTATATGATATTTCTTCATAATCGTGTTGTTGACTTTTTTCCTAAAACTCGATTGAAGGTACTCTTTCACTTAGCTATAATCACGGGGATATATATACATCATACTTACGTAATTGCATATAAACCTTCGGGAGATCTTAATAAAATATTTGATTACCGCTAACATTCGATGAAATTCTATGTTATATATATTGTGCATATATTTTTGCTCTTGACTGTACAGTACAAGTTCCGTAATTAAAGTACGGTGTGCGGATAATTGCTGTGGGATTCGTGTGGCCACGAGGCGAACACAAAAACGCACGCCGCGACTCGTCGGGTCTCGTTTGTTTGTTTTGTTTTATTTAACCAGTTAATTCGGCAATTGAATAAAATAAATAATTATCTTTGGGCTTATTAACACCGCTACTAGCGTCACGTAGGTCATTGGATTGTTAGCAAATCCAACAAGTAAAGTTCTCTATCACGTTATTATATAGATTGTCGCTAAAGTGTAGGTATATTGTGTATGTAAATTACTTTCTACTGTTGTAACACTCCGGTGGTTCGGGCATGTGGAAAGAATGTATGATGAACGAATGACTAAACAGATATACAATGCAAAAGTGGATGGATGCAGAAGTCGCGGAAGGCCACGACACACCTTCCATGATCAAATTGATCATGCATTAGCAGAAGGTGATGTCAGGAGCCTTAAGAACAGACGAGCGTGCATGACAAGAGCTATGAATGCCAAAGAAGCAAGTGAGGTGTGTAAGAATGGGCCTGTGTGGCGCTCTGTTGTTCGTGCCTACCCTGCAAAGGACCTGGCGTGAAGTTATGTATATATGTATGTTGTAACACATTAGCGACAAAAATAAAATTATTAATCTATACTATAATTCATTTATACAAGTTCTTTTCTAAGATTTTAAAGAGAGAGAGAACAAATAAACATTAAAAGATCCAAAGAAATATATTTCACTTTTTAATCATGCAGCGACGAAGAAAGAACTAAATTTCCTGCGACTGGGCGACCTGTACTAAGATGCGACAAAAAACCCCACAGCTAGGTGGTAAGGTCTTTGCACGTGTCTAGATGGCTACCACTCCTGGTTTAGAGTATGTCACCATAAAATGTATTCCGACATTAAAAACCAATTTCCTATCTCTCTTTAGAGGGTAGACTTTTTGTGTTACATATGTCCATAGGCGACGATAACCGTTCTCCATCAGGTATGTCCTCTCCCTGTCTGCTGAACTCATACAATAAAAAAATCCTTTGATAAAAACTATGGAAGCATATTTTGCCGTAAATAAAAATGAAAATAATGTCAGTTTTTAAACTTTGTCTGTTACTATAATTTAGAATAGACAGATGTTATTATCCCCGCAAATTGCTATTGCGCCTGGCCGCCATTTTGGTGACGTAACCGTAACCGAACACTCAGTACTGTTAGCATCACTGGCCGGCGAGTATGCGTACATATCGAGTTGCGGATGACGTTACGTGAATGTAAATTTGACAAGGTTCTAGCGCATTAGCAATTTGCAGGGATAATAATGCTAAAATTTTCTATCAACTTCACTCTTGTCACTGTAGCAGACACTTCTATATATAAGGAGCATATATACACTCAAATACTAAAAGCTGATTAATAAATTAAATACGCAAGTAACTCTATATATAGGTAGGCTACAGTTTAACTCAAAAAGGGTGCACGTTTAAGACTTTGCTGAAAGGGTATTTTATTAACCGACTTCGATAAAAGGAGGAGGTTCTCAATTCGTCGGGATCTTTTTTTTAGTTTTTTTTGTGTATGTTCACCGATTACTCCGTGATTTATGATCCGATTTGAGTGATTCTTTTTTTGTTCGACGTGGAATAGCTTCCGATTGGTTCCCTAAAAATTTTACATAGTTTAGCCCAGTAGTTTTCATTGTATAAACATTTTTTATGAAAAAAAGTTAATTTTCGATCCATATGTACACCGATTACTCTGAGATTTATGATTCAATTTACGTGATTCTTTTTTTGTTCGACGCGGAATAACTGCTATTATTTTATAAGTTAAAAGTAAAACATAAAAATTAATATATTAAAAAAAATTACTAAGCACCGACTTTAAGATATTAATAATAATAGCTTTAGAAATATTTTGACAAGAAATAAACTAACTTAAAAAAACTAATTTTGAATAAATCCCTATTAATATTATAAATGCGAAAGTAACTCTGTCTGTCTGTCTGTCTGTCTGTCTGTCTGTCTGTCTGTTCCGTTTTCACGTAAAAACTACTGGACCGATTTGGTTGAAACTCAGTATATATATATTTTCGATACCGAGGATGAACATAGGATACTTTTTATCCCGAAAAATGGGATAGTTTCCGGGATAACATGATATTTGTCTGTTTGTTTGTTATGCTTTTACGGAAAAACTACTGGACCGATTTGGCTGAAATTCGGTACGTATGTAAATTAAATACTGAGGATGGACAAGGGGTAATTTTCATTTTGGCCTTTTTGGTAATTTTGGCCTATTTGGTAATTTTGGCCTTTTTGGTCATTTTGGCCTTTTTGGTAATTTTGGCCTTTTTGGTCATTTTGGCCTATTTGGTCATTTTGGCCTATTTGGTCATTTTGGCCTTTATGATCATTTTGACCTTTTTGGTCATTTTGGCCTATTTGGTCATTTTGGCCTATTTGGTCATTTTGGCCTTTATGATCATTTTGACCTTTTTAGTCATTTTGGCCTATTTGGTCATTTTGGCTTATTTGGTCATTTTGGCCTATTTGGTCATTTTGGCCTTTATGATCATTTTGACCTTTTTGGTCATTTTGGCCTCTTTGGTCATTTTGGCATATTTGGTCATTTTGGCCTATTTGGTCATTTTGGTCTTTTTGGTCATTTTGACCTTTTTGGACATTTTGGCCTATTTGGTCATTTTGACCTTTTTGGTCATTTTGGCCTCTTTGGTCATTTTGGCCTATTTGGTCATTTTGGCCTATTTGGTCATTTTGGCCTTTTTGGTCATTTTGGCCTTTTTGGTCATTTTGGCCTTTTTGGTCATTTTGACCTTTTTGGTCATTTTGGCCTATTTGGTCATTTTGGCCTTTTTGGTCATTTTGACCTATTTGGTCATTTTGGCCTTTTGATCATTTTGACCTTTTTGGTCATTTTGACCATTTTGATTGTTTTGGCCTTTGTGGTCGTTTTTGCCTATTCCGTCATTTTAGCCATGTCGGTCACTGTGGTCTTTTGGTCATTTAGACCATTTTGGCCTTTTTGGTCAAGTTTTGTAATTTATTTTGTTGACAGATAGACGGGGGATAGTATATATAATTAGCGATATAAAATGAAGTGAATCTTCCGTGGGCAAATACATAAAAATGTAATATAATATAACCTGTAGCACTTGCTCTTTAAACAAGAGACACGCCCTAGAGGTTAACCCGCGGCGCAGCCGCGGGGTAAACTCTAGTATTAAATAAAATTAAACTAAAATATAAATATCACTAGACTTTAAAAAAAAATACGATCTATAAGTAAAAAAAAAACTTCAGGTCGCTGTCGGCGGGGAGAGTGCCCAAAATACTGGCCGCATTTCCACGTTGGATGGCAACTTTTGACGCAACGCTTTAGAAATAAGTTATTTTATACATTTTAGTATTTTAGTTTTTGAAGTCGGTTTTTTAAACGAAGTTTTTATTTTATTAAAGCAGGGTTTTTAAGTAAATACTGCCTCCGCCGCGTTTTCTCCTTTTACTATGGGGATCATTTTGTTCTCGAATAATAATAATTCCGAAAAATTTTACCTTTCTATCTTAAGTATTTTTCTAGTTTTGTTAAGAAACCTACTTCTTCGTTTTTATATTTTTTTTTTCAATTGTACAAATTAAGTCATGGCGAATTTTTTAATAATACTTGGAAGCAAATGGTATAAAACAGTATTTTTCTTGTAATTCCCAGATGACAATTTTCTTAAAAAGAAAATATAAAAAAAATATTTTTTTTCTCGAGTTTTTGGAAATTATCTATCACCAATTATTTTTTAAAATATATTATATTTTTTTCTACTCGTGGTATTTTTCATTTTATTTCAAGTTATGGAACAGTAAATGCAAGCGATGTGCCTTGGTATCACCTAAGATATTGGGCTCAGCTGTTCGATTTCAGAATTTTATCACATCACCAAACAATTATGGTTAACCATATAGAAAAATTGTAAAATTTATGATGTATTATTTTTTAACAAAAGTAAAGATACATTTATAGTCCCTATACGGAGAATAGACATAGGGTAAATTTCATCTCAGATAAGGGATTTTTTTCCGAAACTGTTCATTCCAGAGGCGATTGACGTTAAGAAAAAGTTTGATGTGATTTAACCTGCGTGAATTTGTGCTCTAAAAATAAACTACGGTTCTAAAGTGAAAAACAAATAAAATAATAACGAATAGGTATACAGAAAATATAGTAAGAACCCATCTAACGAGTTCCAAACACATTTATGTATCTTTGAGCCTTTAACGAAAAAAGTTTGTAAAATAATTTCTTTATAAGTAAAAAAGTAAACAAACAGAGTAAAGAAGGCAATCAAAAGTTGCGTAAACAACTTTTCGACGCTTACGTGAAGAGGGTACCTTGAACGTTTTACGGTATTATTTCACCTCTCGTATTGCAGAACGACACCCAGCAATGGATCCCGATTTAAAAGAAAGTATACTGAGATCAATAAAGGCAACAACAAACGTGAATTCAGCCATGTGGAAAACTCAGAAAATAAACATAAGAGAAAATTCCTTTAGCCTTCTTCAGGTATGTTTGTTGAAGTGGTTCAATGTACATTGCCAAAGGAACCACTTTAACATACGTAGTTACTGCAAAGATCCTAAATCCTACATTTATAGATAGTACCTGCTCACTTCCTAGTCTCGCCTATTCAAGTTTTATTATGTATCAATGTTTTGCCAGACGAAAGGGTACTTAAGAGAGCAGCAGCGTATTTGTAGCACCTTTGGTGTTGCAAATGTCCATAGGCGATGGTAACCGCTTTCCATCGAATGGGCTTTCTGCCTGTATGCTGAACTCTAATAAAAAAAAATTAACATAAACAAAACCGACTTCATACTAAAAAACAACAAAAAAAAATGTCGTTTTTCTACAATATCTTGAAGTAGATGTCAAGTAAAACATAAAAGACAACAACAAATGTGCAAAATATAGTAATTTTATGTTTTATTCCGCACCAAATTCAAGATGTTGTAGAAAAAAAGCGGTGAAATATTATCTACTTTTTAGTTGCACAAGCATTTGAAAAGCTTTAGAAATAATATATTAAGCGCTTGTAGAAATTGTACAACTGGTAGGCGTATACAAGGTTACTTTCTCACTTTTCTTTGTTGACGCTCGTCAAGCATAAAATATTGTACATTGTATTGTATTTGTGTTTTAATTACTTCTAAAAAATGTAATTTTAAACCATCTTATTTGGAAATAATTAAATTTATTATTATTTATTAACAAGGGTTATTCTCGATTTCCTTCATGAAATCATGGGAACACCTCGGATGTATATTAATACGAATAAAGAAAAAAAAATGAAAATCGCCAAAAGACTCCACTTATTATATATATTTTAATTCTAAAGCCTTAACATAATATAGTTATCAATTATTTAATCTAGATCCAAGCGTGCTGACATATGAGTATTAAGATTATATTTTCATAAACAAGACTATCTTATGTCAATTATAAAATTCAATAAATACTTAAATTTAAGAAATTATTAGTAATACATTAATATGATAACTGATAAGGAATAAAAAACTTAAACAAGTTACAAAAAAGTGACGGGGTGTGATCTCTCAACATAGAGTTTACCGATTTTTAAAAATCTAAAGGTCTTACATTAAGTATATTCAAATGATTGTTCTTTATAAATAATTAGTTGTAGACACGGAACCCAGTTATATTATATAGTATGATGTGTTATTTTTACAACGCTATGTATTATGTCATTCCCATAGATTTTCATCATATTCGTTAAGCGCTAATGCCACTTGGACCAATTACCGCATACGTCAGGGATACACACCGAACGTATCAAAAAACGCTTTTGGTACCGCATATAGAACATACCGATTCCGCACCGACAAATCAAAAAGCAGCCTAACTCTTCCATTCACTTACATTTTCAATTATTATTATTTAAATTCTTCCGGAGCAGATATAACAATCTATACTTTGATAATGTACAACATAAAATAAAGAACTACCCACAATAGATTTCGTAAATAGAATCCCAGCCAGCTAAATCTCGCAAACAAGAAGCTTGCTCTCATCAGATACTCGAAGCGCATTATTTGAGTAAATTGCAACACTTGTTTTTAAAGCAGAGAGAGGCAGTCCTTTATTTTAACGAACGCAGAATCGTGACGGAAATAAATTTAATTCTCTTCACTAGGTACCCATCGTTTTCTCGGAAATGTAAAGCGGAGGGCTTCGCACTCGTGATTACAATAGAAGGTATCTCCAATTTTGTTATTTCCCTTTGTAGGCAAAATAATAATGTGTTTTGATTGAAAGGAAAGGCGCTAATTTAATTTCTGGTTCTACAAAACATTCGGCTATTTACATAAAAAGCGTGGATTCTCATTATTCATCATTTCAAGTCCAAAACAATAATATGAAAGAATAATAATTTGGTGTAAATTTGTTTATCAGTGAATTTTGGGATGAGATGAAGCACATTTTTTTTTACACTTATTAAATTAAATCAGCGCACAAACATACATATTGCATATTCCTAAATTAAGCAAATTACGCTTGCGTAATGGGTAATATACAACAGACTATCCTAGGTCCAATCCAAGACACTCAGACCATAGTGAATAACGAAGAAGATTCATTTCCGTAATTTACCATACCAGTAATCGAACCTGGTGTCTCTGCGTTGCAGTGAAGTAGGGCGGCAAAATCTTAGCCCACTGTATCACAGAGGCCGCCACTCAACTTTATCGTTATATTTTAATTGGCATATTTATTCTTGAATGGTTGGCAGTCATTTCACGCCCATTTTAAAAGTTTATTATGGTAATAAAGCTTTTAATTTATTCTAGGTTCAGAAGACTGCTAAAATAGACATGGAGGAGCTAACAGCGATAGAAACAATTGTGAGGCAACCTACATATTATTGATAAGTTTCACACATCGACGTCCCCATCTCTAAAATTTAAAAAATCAAGTTCATAAAAATAAAAAACTTAATATAGGAAATGAAAATAAATCAACCAATAGACACAAAATAAGGGTATAAAAATATCTGATATCAAATGAACGACATCAAATGAATGAAATCCAAATAAAGAAGGACCTGATTTTGTCGTACATCGTTGTACTGAAAAGCTTTATTTATAGCTTTTAACTATTAAATATCGACAGCGACTGTATTTGAACCAGTCAAACATAAAGGCAATGTTATTTTAACTAAAATATTGTATTTGACGTTTAATTAAGGTATTAATTAAAACCTGAAGATGTTTTAATGTTAATTAAAGTCGCTCATTAGACTTTAATGTAAATATAATTATAATCTATATACCAAATATGGAGTTCTTTGTAGGTGTATTTCTCTCTCACTACTTTAACCATGAACTATTGTATGTCTCTAGAGATCACGGGCCATGAAAATGGCCCGGACCATTGCAAGGCCAACACGCAGAGGTCCCTTAACAAATTTAATGTAAATGTGGCGTGATATTGACCGGCGATTATTCCTGTCTACACCATATATTAATACACACAAGGACAAGCCCTAGCCAGTGTAGGGCTATTGTGGGAAATGAGAACAAAAAGTACCGGACTATTGGGGTGAACTGCTAGTGGTAATAGAGGTCTGGGAATATGGGTACTATGGCGGCTTCCCGTCGCAATGTTCGGAGAAAATGGAAAAATGGGCTGACGGTGACTCGCCACTCCCTGCAAGCGCCTCAAAAAATGCCATAGAAGACAGGGGCAACATGGGTATGAGTGGCTAAGGGGTGTAGAGAGGTGGGCTGTAGGTTCAACGAAACTACTTTGGATGTGAGCGTAAACTTCTTATTATAATATATATTATTACTTATTAACACCAATTTGAAAAAAGAGGAGGATCTTAATAGTCATCTATCTGTACTTATGTATCTTATATATAAAATTCTCGTGTCAGTGTTAGAAACTCCTCTGAAACGGTTTGACCGATTCTCATGAAATTTTGTGTGCATATTGAGTATGAGAGAGTCTGAGAATCCGACAACATCTATTTTTCATCCCCCTAAATGTTAAGGGTAGTCCACCCCTATTTTCTTTTAAATTTTTAGATAAATTATTTTATTTTTTATGATACAGCATTAAAAATACAATCAACCCCTATTTTTTACCGGGCAGGCGACGTCTCTTTTGGGACAGCTAGTTTTTATATAGATAATAAGTGAATAATGTTGGAGATATTCCTGAGTTCCATGGTAGTCAATAAACACTTTTATTGCTACTTTTGTAAACTTATTAAAAATGAAGACAATTTAAGTTTCAAGATTTCCTATTTCTGTAGCCACTCTTCACGGACCTCCCTAAATGGGATTTGAAATTGTGCCTCTTGACGATATCATTTTACATAGTTTTTCTTGCGTGATTGGGGAGCCTCTGTAATTTGTAAGCCTTATTATTAATAGGGCTGATACAGTGATAGCTACGTCCCTAAGGCACGTTTAAGTATTGAATATTATCAGCGGACGAAACAGAATAATATAATTAAGAGAATTCAAAATATTTTCTTTTTCTACAGGTTCAAATGCATTTTGTTTTACATCAACAAATTTCACAAGCTGGCTTACTAATCTTTGTTAAATAATAATGCTCGTATACAACATAGTAGCAAACAATACTTTTATAATTTAATACAATTATTATTTGTCTTTCTTGGATTGTTTTTTGAAATTAGATTACTAATAAGTTAGGCATGCTTCAGAGTGTGTGCTTGCTTAGGTGCGATGCTCAAGACAGGGTACCCCAGCGAGGGGCATTTCATTCATTTGACACACACCATACTAGTAGTACTATACTAAACTATACTCTAAAACATGCTGCTGATTCTATGTATGTATAATATATCTTATTTTTTTATAGTATATAAAGTATATTATCATTTATTTATTTACTTACTCCTGGAATGGTTCTTATTATTTATTGTATTCACCGCCACTGTTTTCTTAATTTTTCCTTAGTTTAGGGGGTTGCCTGGAAGAAGATTGCTTTAAGCGATAAGGCCGCCCTTTGTTCAACATGTACTGTACTTAGTTTTAAGAACGTAGTTTTAATTTTTGGTAAACAATAAAGTGTTTTTATTCATACATTATTTTTATTTTATTTTTTATTTTTATTTTATACTACATCACCAAGCTAAGCAAATTATGCTTGTATCATCATCCGAGCGTTAAATCCCGGTTGCGTTCGGAGCGATCACTTCGACGCCCAGGGTCCGCTTTCCTACTTTTTCTTCTCCACTTCGCGCGATCTTCGGCATCCCTTGTGTTGAGACCGTTGGTACGCATGTCATGCCTCACAACGTCAAGCCAGCATTTCTTGGGCCTACCCCTTCGACCGGGACCTGGCGGAGGCGGCATGGCTAGACATTTGTTCCCCACGTAACTAGCCGGTTTCCGTAAAACGTGGCCGTACCAGCGCAAGCGACTCTCCTGCAGTTTGTCTGCTATGTCACGGACGTGAAGGCTGCCGCGGATGCGGGAGTTCCTGACACGATCCTTTCGCGTGACTCCACACATCCACCGAAGCATATTCATTTCTGTGACACGCAGCTCCTGCTTGTGTCGCTCAAGTACAGGCCACGCTTCACTGCCATATAAAAGAACAGGTCTAATAATGGATTTATAGACCTGTCCTTTTAGCTTAACCGGCATTTTGGGGTCGCAAATGACACCTGTCACCTCACGCCACTTGGCCCAAGCTGCTGATATTCGAGCCTTGACGTCATGGTCGATGTCCCCGGACGCGCTGAGTACAGATCCCAGGTACTTAAACTGGTCCGTGCGCTCGGCCGTGTCTTCGCCTATACGCACGGACGTGGGATCCGTAACGTTGCAAGCCAAGTACTCTGTCTTCGCCACACTTAGTTTTAGACCGCCGTTCTCAAGCTACTCCTTCCACGCATTCACACGTCGCACCAGGCGGGCCCTATCCGCGTCTGCCAGCGCGATGTCGTCCGCATACATAAGCAACCATGGTGGTTGCTCATGTCGGTCTCTGATGTTGTTGGACACTTCGTCCAATATCACGCTGAACAGAAACGGACTGAGGACAGATCCCTGGTGCACTCCGACGGTTATAGGGAATGGTGTAGTGTCCCCAACAGCGGTCCGAACTATGGAATCGGAATCACGGTACATGTCTCGAATAATATCAATATAGGTTTCAGGCACCCCTTTGGACCTCAGTGCCCACCAGATCATCACTCGAGGAACACAGTCGAAGGCCTTCTGCAGATCCAGAAACAGGAAATGCAGAGGCGTATTCTTCGTCCTGTATTTCTCAATGATGATCCTTAGGGCAAAAACAGCGTCCATGGTGCCATGTCCAGGGCGGAACCCATATTGACATTCCGAGACAGTGCACTCCTGCCGGATCCGAGAGTCGACTATCCGCTCAAAGAGCTTCATGGTGTGGGACATTACCTTAATACCGCGGTAATTTTCGCACTCCTGCACCGATCCCTTGCCTTTGTAGACTGGAGTGATAACACTCAGCCTCCATTGGCTCGGGATATTACCGGTGAGGAGTATACGGTTAAAAAGGTTTGTCAAAATGCCCACACCACGAGGACCCATCGCCTTCCAGGCTTCGATGGGGACTCCATCGGCTCCGACAGCTTTCCGATTCCTCATGCGGCGAAGAGCTTCTTGAACTTCTTGAGACGTTACAGGTGGCACAAGTCCTTGATTCGGAGGGAGGTCCGGTGGCTGCACCTCTTTATGCTGCTTATTTAGCAGCTCGTGGAAATAAGAGCGCCATCTCTCCTTCACCGCGTGGTCCTCGCATAGCAGGTTGCCGCCAGGGTCTTTAACACAGCGGCACTTGGAAATATCCTGTGCTGCTTTGACCCTGGAACGTGCCAACTTATAAATTAGCTTCTGCCCCTCAGACGATTCCAACTTATCGTACAACGGTCGTAAGTGGTCTCGTCTGGCCCTGGCTACAGCTCTTTTAGTGGCACGTTTCGCAGCCCTGTATGCGTCGTGGTCTTCAGGAGATCTGGACGCTTGCCACTTTTTAAAGAGGGCTTTCTTCACCCTAGCCTCCCTCTGGACTGTGTCGTTCCACCACCAAGTCTCCTTGTCACACTTGCGTCCACCCTTAGACACACCCAGCACTGCTTTCGCCGTGTTAGTAATGGCTGCCTGAATCTTGTCCCAGTGGCTCTGAACTAGTTCACCATCATCTCCAATACACATCCCCACGGAGGATGAGGCGAACTCCTGGGATTTTCCTTCATCAAGCAGCCACCATCTAACTTGACGTCGGCAATGCTCGACGGGTTTGTGCTTAGGCTTCACGCAGAGGTCCATGACAAGTAGACGGTGTTGTGCAGTGAGACTCTCTCCTGGTATGACTTTGCAGTTGGCTACTTTGCCGATGTGGTGTCTCCTGGTGAGTAGGTAGTCGATTTGGGTGGCGTGCCTACCGCTCTTGTAGGTGATTAGGTGTTCCGGCTTCTTTTTGAAATACGTGTTCACGATGGCGAGGTCCGCAGCCGCACACATTCTAAGGATATCCTCCCCTTCTGTGTTGCGGCTACCGTATCCAAAACCACCGTGAACACGGTCAAACTCCTCACACGTCTCACCTACATGACCGTTCAGATCACCACCCAAAACGACCCCCTGTGATAGCGGGATGCTACGAAGCACATCACCGATTTGGTTCCAAAACCTCATTCTATCAGTGTCGCTACAACCAGCCTGTGGTGCGTAGGCACTTATCAAATGGGTAACAACCCCTTCGATAAGGACCGACACGACCATAAGTCGGTCGCTGAAGCGTTTCACCTCCAGAATGTTGTTTTGGAACCCCTCGGAGAGCACTACCGCAACTCCGTTCTCCCCACCAGGAGCACCGGTGTAGATCAGCTTGTAGCCATTCCCAATTAACCGGGATCTGCTGCCTTTCCAACGAGTCTCCTGCAGGAACGCCACTGCCACCTTCCGCCTGGAGAGTACTTCGGCAAGTTCCCTAGCACGTCCGGTCAGCGTACCAATATTCCACGATGCGAAGCGGATTTTCTTTCTCTGGGTGTGGACTCGTGTCTTTAGCCGTGCCCGTCCATGACACGGTAGCCCTTGCCCACTTATCGCAGGTGTAGGGCGATGTGCCTGCGCGTCGTTTTCCGGCGACGCCCTAGCCATACCCAGAACATTCCTATTTCTAACCATTTTTGATGCGGCTTTAGACGATTTTAGATGGAGCGGCTGCCGCCCGACCTCCACAACCCGTAAAGGGAAACCAGGATTGGGTAGGAATAGTGAAAAGGTGAGGTCTGAGGTAAGGAATAATGAGGAAGGATATTAGGAGGAGGAGAAGGGGAGGACACCACTGTCACGGAGCAAAGGGAAAGTGACAGTGGCCGCGTGGAGGACCTCGGGCTCGCGTACCCGTGTGCACTATTAAATACCGGACAGGCAATTAATAGGAGGCACCCTCTGAGGGTAAATCAAATTATGCTTGTATATAACGCGGTAATATACAACGAAGAACTTATGACGAATCTCAGAGTACCAAACCATACTAAACAAAAATCATGAAAATCCGTTTACGAAATTCACCATGGCAGGAATCGGACCCGCAACTTCTGCGTTGTAGTGAACTAGGCGAAGAAACGTTAATACCACTCAACCCGAGACCAACATATGACTATTACTTCTTTCTATAAACAAGATAAGGCCGTGTACAGAATAGCGCATTGCGGGAAAGTGTTCGACCTCTACCCTGTAACCCGTATCCCAACTAAAATACTGTTATGACCGTTGCAACAGTGTTCATAAACCTTATCTATCTTTATGGATCTACGTGATCATCGCCACGTCCCATTAACATGGTTTATAACTGTGAATTTGCTCTATCACCAGCCGAACATAATAAATTTACTATTAAATATACTTCTTCTTATTTAATTATTAAATCTATGCAAAATTATTCAAACTCTTTTTTCTTTCACCTTAGCTCAATCATTTGGAGTAGAGTGGCATAAATGTATTTTCCTTCCATAGCCCTGTATTCTCATATACGTTCCCAAAACTTTAAGAAATAATAACTGAAAAATATCTATACTTATAATAAAACTGGTCGAACTTTTTTCTGTGCAACGAAAAAAAGGTAAAAACCGAGCCAGGGGGATGTAAGAAGTGAAATAGAACTAATTTAGATTTCTTTCAATTTTTTTTCTCTGTCTGTTTGTACGCGCTAATTTCTGAAACGACTGGACCGATTTAAATGAAACTTTGTATGGTGCCAGCTTATATCCCTGGTTAACATATAGGATAAACTTTCCATGCGAACGAAGTCACGGGCAGAAGCTAGTTATACTATAAATGAGAGGAAGCTCACTCCAATATACAGGCTTTAGGCAAAATATGTATAAGGGGCTTACCTACTTGCCGTGGCGGAAGGTCCCTATCAGAATCACGGCGCTGTCTAAGCTATTGTCCTACGACCCTGGCTCGTGGTAATAAAAGAAACAGGTTAATTATTCGAAACTTTCCGCATGTCCTACACTACCTAAATGCTTATCCTCGAGCAATTAGGTATGCAGACATCATTTCAAGCTTGCAACAAAAACGCGAATATTGTTTGTGGAAATAACATAAATTTTAAAAATGAAAACAATAAAATGGTGTATAAATTGATAATAATAACAAAGTTGTCCCTAGTTGGGAAAGTTCCTTAAAGACTAGTCTCTTTGTCAAATTGAATTTCAAAGTTAAGACATTGTTTAAAGACTGCCAGCCTTTGGGACTTGTGATATCTCTACTGTACCAAAAGTTTATCATGGTCTAAACTAACTTTCTATAAGCTGTATTCATCTATAATTATAAAATTAAAAAACTTCAACTATATAAGACATTTTTATGTAATTAAGATTAAATTCGAAAGTAAGGAGATTAGTGTTACACAACTGCTTAGAAACTTTTTTCTCTGCTAAGCCCCTTTCCATCAGGTGCAAAATGCATAATTATAATACTAAACTTCTTGGCAAAACAACAGGCGGCCTAATCGCTAAAAGTGATATATTCCAGGCAACCTAGCTTAAAATAAATTCCTAACTAATCTGTACAATTGTATACTTACTGCTGTACTATTTAAATATACATACTTATTATCCCCGCAAATTGCTATTGCGCTGGAACCTTGTCAAATTAACATTTACGTGACGTCATCCGCACCTCGATATGTACGGGTGCTCACCGGCCAGTGTTGCTAACAATACTGAGTGTTCGGCTGCGGTTACATCACCAAAATGGCGGTCAGTCGCAATAGCAAATTGCGAGGATAATACACTAGTTTATAAATGTAGTACAAATATAGTAGTAGTAATATATATACGTATAAACAAAATAATCGAGTTGAATATATTTGTTAACATTGTATGTGACAAGCATTTTATATTAACATATTGTTACAAGCTACAGGACTCGAATTAAAAGGTCGTTGGAATTACTATAGAATTCATTAGAACTGTACAAACACGTATAAAATAAGTACGAATATAACTGAGCACAACCAAAAAAAAACTGCACGATTCGATAACATTATCGATTGTACATGTCTTGTTTTGATCGTGGTTCTCGCTAGACTACCTCTCTCCGCATTGTGCCATTGCTTTTATAATGTACCGATGCCATACCTGGTAAGCTCCGACGGAATTTCCCATAAAACATAATGCGAACCTGGGTAATTAGGCCTGCGGTACAGCCACAAACGGTTACAATAGAATAGTATGTTTTTCTTAGGGTGCGTTCCCACTTTGTCGTGACGATAGATAATCGTGTAGTTTTAAGTGTCGTGGCTTATATGTTTAAATGGAGGTGTTCACATATAGAACGACACGACTTACTGTCGTCTGCGACATTTTTTGCGTGACGACAGTTTGTCATGACAGTGGGAACGGCTAACACGACAGTCGTAAAACGATAAAAGATCGTAACTACTAAATCGTGACGGCAAATCTATCGTAGCCACGTCGTCGCGATCCAATGGGAACAGCTAGATACGATAGTTGTTAAACGATAAATTAACCGTTACGACATAATGCGAACGCGCCCTTAGATACAAACTTTAAAAACAAAGTAAACAAAAGAAGTCCAAATGCGACCAAGGTAACTGCGCTTTATGACAGACAGGTGTGCCTTTACGTTTGCCGGCATGTAAAAATATATTACAATAGGTAAATAAGTAAATGTATAATATATTACACATAATAGTGATTAAAAATGAATTAATTAAACTTCACTTCTACGCAACCAAATTATAGGAATTTAATCGTTTACCGCCTTAAGGAAATAACAAAATACCTCTCGGCTAATCTTCATGCACACATGAAATGTCGTATTTCCTCAATTGCCATCAAAGAATATCGCCAATCTATTTCCTGTTCCATAACTCGTAAAATATGCGTAATCGAAAATATAATAGGCCTGCCGTTAGCGAGATATCGGAAGCAAGAAATATTGGAGAAATTTCTTGCACGGATTTTATTGTACTTATGCTCAGTTTTTTTTTTTTTTTTTTTTTATTGCAGGAGATCAGCAGACAGGCAGACGGCCCACTTGATGGACAGCGGTTACCATCGCCTATGGACATTTGCAACACCAAAGGTGCTACGAATGCGCTGCTGCTCTCTTTAGGGAGCCTGGAACCTGGTCACTAATGCCGGAACACAACACAAGGTTGTTATGGCGACATACTCTAGACCAGGGGTGGTAGCCATCCAGTCGGGCAAATGCCCTACCACCTGGCTGTGGGTTGTTTTGTCGCCTCTTACGACAGGCCGCCGGGCCGCAGGAAATTGTATTCTTTCTCCGTTCCTGCACGGATGATTCAGTTATGCTTTGTTGGATGTTTTTAACTGCATTCCTCGCCTAAAAAAGGTTTTGAAAGTATGTACTTTTCAAAAAGTTAAATTTATACAAGAAGGAGTAGCGCTTAGCCCGGAGTTGTGACGCGGGTCAAACCACCCATCTCCCGCCAGGAAAAGTATTTATGTCCATTTTCGGTAGTAAAACTACATTTAAACAAAATTACAGCAAAACCGATACAGTAGTCCTAGTAGTTTTTCCGTGAAAGCTTAACTTCCAGACAGATCGAGTTACTTTCGCATTTCTTTATACATGATAAATTTTTATATCTCTTCAATTTGAGAAATAATTGGTCTTCCATAGAAACTTTCATCCCTACTTCAACCCGTTCTAGTTTTATTTATTCATCTCCCCTCTATCTGTAAACTACTTAAATGACAGAAATGAACCAAATGACGAAAATGGCAAATCACAAAAAAACAAAACCTATCCTATATTCTAGAATAATCTTTACATCAATCTATCCTATTATACAGAATGAAAAGCATCCCTTGTCCACCCTCGGTATCAAAATTTATGTGTTACCGAAATTCAGCTAAATCAGTTTAATAGTTTTTCCATAAAAGCATAACACAGAAAAATAATCCCAGAAACTATCCCATTTTTCGGGATAATAAGTATACTATGTTCAATGTCAGCATTAGAAATATGTATAAGCTGAGTTTCAGCCAAATCGGTATAGTAATTTTTCGAAAGCGTAACAGACAGAGTTACTTTCGTTTTTATAATATTAACAGGGGTTTGTTTTCTTTTGGTTGTAGTTTTCACAATAATCTCGAACAAATGGACAAGAAATCTAAAAAAATACATCGTGTTCTCTATCGTTTATATAGTCTATTCCAGTTGTTTTTTTTTTAATAGCTACAAGGTATAGACACGGCATGTCTAGATTTTGACACATCAGAATCAATTTACAAATTCTTTAATCAAAATAGAAATAAATAATAAAAAAATCCACTCGAGACTGAACGAAATTTTAGGAAATCAAGAGTTCTAACATTTATATATATGTCGGGGAAGGCCTCGTTCTCACGACATCTCCTTTAGTTATTGCAGGTTTAGTGGGCGTCTCAGGATAAAATGCGAGCATAAAACACAACGGCCACAGTTTATACACTTTTAATTTAGATTCGATCAACATTTTGTCATAGTTTAGACCGAGTAGCGGGTTCAGGGCACCGCTCATACTTCCAACTTCAATACTTTCTTTAAAATTCTCTACGGTCCAACTCGACCCGTTACCATCACTCGAATGTGCCACAAAAACTCCTCCGTCTACCGAAGTAGATACTATTAAAGTATAGAGGGCGTCTTGACCCCGCTCAAGACATGCTCTGCTCTCATTGGTCGTTTATTAAATTACAATATTCATAACTTTTATTAGGTTAGAACGATCTTTAAGTTATAGAAACATTTAATAAATCAAATAAAATTGAATTGAGAATTTTAAAAGTGGTTAAAATGTAAACAAATAATATTGTGCGTTATAAATCCAAACAACAACAATTATCCGATTTATAGCTTCCCTCCGACATATATAATATTGTCTATGGTTCTAACGTTCACAAATACATATCGGTTTAATTGTTAAACCAATATGTATTTGTAATTAAACAATAAGTTATTAATAACAGCACACGAAGTCACAAATCCACCACTAACAACAAAACTTACACACATACTCACAGCAACGCGCACTACCACCGCATTGCATTACACACGCACACTTCACAAACAAACCAAGACACACAAAGAACCTACAAATTAATAACCCAGACACAGAAAGGAAACACAACACACATGACACTAGTTAGGATAATATAATATAGGCATAGAAATAAGGCACACACTGCACATGCACTTCCTCACAACACCAGCATGTAACAGATATACTCTCCATTAGTATATGTTTAGTATTAAAATTAGAATAAATTAATGTAATAAGTTATTCGTAAGGTACACCACAACACAAATATCACTGAATCAATGTCACACACAATAACAAAAATAACAAATAAGCGTGTATAAATTCTTATAATTTCTTAGATATTACGTTGTAAGAAAGACTTACGGAACACGAGTCCGTAGAGATGTTAAAAAAATACATATCGGTTACGCTATAACCGAGTTTAGTATTATAAATCTAAAATGCATCTTTAAAGAATATCTTTGTTAGACATCAGGTGCTATTCAGTAAAAGTAGATCTTTCGATCAGACCAGAAGCCAGAGTGTAATCAAAGCATTATATAGGTATAAAGTACTGCTTGTGTATATCAACATGATTTTAAATAATTGTGCATATGTAAAGTTGATATATTACTTATGAAATTTCCACGCTGACCCTTCTTTGAGATAAATCATGGATGGATGGGATTACCTCGGAGCTGTATTTTATGTCGCATCTACAGAAGGGCCCGCTTATGTGAAATATGGTGTACTTAGTTTAAGTAAGGCTCGAAATATGAATTATTTTTCATTTCTTAAACTGAAATATGACATGAAATGCACCACGGCACGGTTTTGGCAGCTAAGAGTTGGCAACTCTTTTTTATTTATTTTTTACCGCTGTCTTATTGTTAGTCACACGACGGCGGCTCTTACTACGAACACAGAAATCAAAGTCATGTGTTCGAACGTACATGGTGTTAACATGCCTAAATATGGTTGGGGCACTAGGTTTTGGTAGTTAGTTGAGTGTGTTCTAATGAATATAGGTATTACAGACACTTAAAACTTTTAACGAGACTTTATATCTTCTGATTATAAAGATATCGTAATAAAATGCAAGAAATTTGAAAATAAAATTCCTGTTTCAATTGATAAAATTCACTGAAAATAATCTTTTGTGAATAGGTATCCTAGTACAGTCAACTAGTAGTTTTGCCTGCAAAGTTTTACAGTTTACAGGAGTTTTGAAAAAGGGAAACTTTTATAGATTTCGATGTGCCGAATTTCTACTTTGCCACCTGGTACCCTCGCCACTCGCCCGGCCATATTAAAAAATGGTGTCTCATAGCAGTGTTTTGACACTTTCTGATTCATTTTATAATAAGACATTTACATATAAAGTTTAATAAGATAATTTATTTCCTATAAATTTCGTCATAACATTTTTAAATAAAATCTGCAGTTTTTGGGGTCATGTCAGAAGCGTGCTCGTCGCGATCCCCGCTGGCCCAGAGGGCCACAATTCTGACCGAGATTCACCTGACTGCAGAGCATGATAGGGCGTCCCCCGCAGGCGACGCTCACCGATGCGCCCCCGTCGGTGTGGACTCTTGCGCATGCGGCGAAGGGGGCCGCCACCCTTCACGCAGCGCCAAACCTGGCGGGTCGAGAGGAGCAGAGTGCCGTATAGGCACGTGGAATGTGAGAGGTGGAATGAAAGATAAGATGGACGAAATGATTGATATAATGAATGAGAGAAGCCTGGATGCCTTATGTCTGACAGAGACAAAGCGGAAGGGCTGTGACGTCGATGACCTCCCCAATGGCATGCTTGCTCTGTGGTCCGGCGTGGACCTGGACAAGCGTGCAAGTGGGGGGGTAGGCGTCGTACTCTCATCCCGCTTTGTGTCTGGAGTGAAAGACTATTGTCTGGTGAACCCGAGACTTCTTTGGGTCCGTCTAAAACTGGGGATCACGCGAGTTTTTCTGGTCGCAGCTTATGCTCCCGTAAGCTCAGCGGATCCCCAAGACCTTGAGAAGTTTTGGGAATCTGTAAGAGAAATTCTGGATCTGTCTGAAGGGAACGAAAGGCTAATTATGTGTGGTGATCTTAATGGCTGGGTGGGGACCAAACGAGACGGCTTTGAGGCTGTCCTTGGACCCTATGGCGACAAGAGAGCGAACGATGCTGGTAAGCCAATCATAGACGTATGCATGGAAAGAAACTTGCTTGTGTCGAACACCTTATTCCATCATAAGGATATCCACACGTATACATGGAGAATGAATGAACAGAAAAGTATGATTGATCTGATTTTAATAGATAGTCGCTTCCGAAACACAATAATGGATACAAGAGCCTACAGAGGCCCCACTCTTGGAACGGACCACTACCTGGTGATAAGCCGGTTTGTGGGTCTTTTCAAGAAGTGGAGGCACTGGCGAGAGCGTACCAATTTCGGGGAGCTTGAAAGAATAAGATGTGAAAAATTGGAAGATGTTAGTGTAAGGAGTATGTATGCGCGCCTAGTCGAAGAAAGGCTTGCAAAAGCGGACTTCTCCGACTTAGATGTGGATAATGACTGGGATATTATGAAAGAAAGTATAGTGGAAAGCGCAAAAGAAGCATGTGGATGCGCAAAGAGGCATATAACAACGAAAGGTGACGAATGGTGGGACGCGGATGTTAAATCTAGCGTAGAGAGAAAGAGAAAAGCCTGGCTGGATTATATTGCATCTTTGCATCAGAATGACAGCATGAAAGAGATGAAGAAAGAAATGTATCGCCTCTGCAAGAATGAAACCAAAGCTTTAGTGAAAGAGAAGCGTGAAAGAATAAAATTGAAAGAAGAAGAGAAGCTGACGGAAAACTTCGAGGCAAATACCAAACTCTTTTGGAGAGAGGTTAAGAAGTCTCGGGGATGTTCGTCAGCTTCCAGAATGGAAAGAATTAAATCTAAAGCAGGGGACATTCTTGCTAACCCACAAGAGGTTTTAGCGCGATGGAGTGAATATTTTAGAGAAATGTATGATACTATCCCGGATGCTGGCACCACGACTGAGTCTGTGACTGACTTCGAGGAGTCAGCATCCGAGATCACTTTGGAAGAGATCGAATGGTCGATAAGAAGTTTGAAAAATGGAAAGGCAGCAGGAATCGATAGTGTGTCTGCTGAGATGATCAAATATGGTGGCACCTGCGTCCGGGACGCTTTCCTGTCCTTATGCAACTTGTGCTGGAGGACAGGAAAGGTTCCCAACGACTGGAGGCGCGCTGTCATCGTGCCCTTGTATAAAGGCAAGGGGTCACGTATGGAGTGCGTCAGCTACAGGGCCATCAGTTTGATCAGCACAGCATCTAAAGTGTATGCGAAAATTGTTGAAAGGAGAATGAGAGTGTTATCCGATGGATTACTGTGGGATGCACAAGGAGGCTTCAGAAATGGAAGGGGATGTATGGATCAAGTTTTCTCGCTCCGCAATATCGTGGAGAAGCAGCTGGCTACGGGCCGGAAGGTTTTCTGCGGTTTTGTGGATCTAGAGAAAGCATTTGACAGGGTTGTGCGGAAGGACCTCTGGGACATATTGCCCGGATATGGGATTGATGGCCATTTGCTGCGTGCTGTACAGTCCATTTACGAGGACTGTATGGCATGCGTGCGGGTGGACGGCAGCCTGTCGCCCTGGTTTGACGTCAATATTGGCGTCCGGCAGGGCTGCGTGCTGTCGGCTTTGCTGTTTGTCCTATATCTGGACAATTGTCTCCAGAGATTAAGATTGATGGATGTTGGGGTGCGGATGGGTGATCTAGTTGTTAGCAGCTTGCGTTATGCGGATGATGCCGTGCTTTTAGCCGAATCGCCATCAGAACTGCAAACACTAGTCACAATGATGAAAGATGACTGTCAGGCGAGAGGCTTACGTTTGAATGCGAAGAAAACAAAGGTGATGGTGTTTGAAAGAGAAACAACCAGAACGAATGCAAGGATAATGGTCGATGATGTTATGCTGGAACAAGTGAATGAGTTTGTATATCTCGGATGTGCTTTTAGCAGGGATGGAAGGTACACCGCTGATATAGAAAGAAGAGTGAATTTGGGGAATAGTGTGAATGGAGCGTTAGGTAAACTTCTAGGCGCTAAGAACCTCAGCCAGAAGGCCCAGCTTGCCATACACAACGCGGTGCTGGTACCTACGCTCACGTATGGAAGCGAGAGTTGGGTATGGAATAGAGAGCACGAAAGTAGAGTAAACGCGGTCGAGATGCGAGCACTGCGCAAAATCTGCGGAGTGACGCTCGCGGACCGTGTTCGTAATACCGAAGTAAGAAAGAGAGTTCGTCTGAAAGAGAGTGTCGGGGTGAAGGTAAGGAAAGGAATGCTCCGGTGGTTCGGGCATGTGGAAAGAATGTATGATGAAAGAATGACTAAACAGATATACAATGCAAAAGTGGATGGATGCAGAAGTCGCGGAAGGCCACGACACACCTTCCATGATCAAATTGATCGTGTACTAGCAGAAGGTGATGTCAGGAGCCTTAAGAACAGACGAGCGTGCATGACAAGAACTATGAATGTCAAAGAAGCAAGTGAGGTGTGTAAAAATAAGCCTAAATGGCGCTCTGTTGTTCGTGCCTACCCCGCAAGGGACCTGGCGTGAAGTTATGTATGTATGCAGTTTTGGTGTACAAGCGCCGCGAAGTGTACTCGGCTTGAGATCGGCTGCAATCAAATTATTAACTTTCTCGAGCCGCTCAGCAATCGCTCGATCTCAATCCAAGTTTTATCATAAAATGAGTCTGAAGAGAGATATTGTCAGAAAACTACCAGTAGGCGCCATCTTTACGAAATGGCGGCGCAAGCGGCGAGGATATAATAAGGTGACAAAGTTGATATTCGGAAAAAGCAAATCAAATCTATAAAATTACTCATTTTCAAAATTCCTAGAACGCTTTCCTAGTAACCTGATTTTTCGAACCAAATAACTGTACTATCCCAAAAATCACAGTTTTTGTCATTTATTTTAAAACCGCAGGCAAACATTTGAATTGTATTAATATAGAACATAGGTGAGTGCAATAAATCGGGAGGAGCAGAATAAATAAAAACTAGTTACCCAAAATATAATAAAATATTATTCATAAATCAAGATTTATAAAATAAATTTGCTTCTAATAGAAACTCAATTGGGAATTGATGAACGTGCTCTACAAAATTAATTCATTGTTTTAATCAAATTATATTTTTTAATTAAATGATGAAGCGCAGGTTTCGCAGGGCAGCTCTATGCCCATGAGGTTTTACCCTTCAAATAGGTACAGTCAGTTACGCATGTACAGGTTAGTTTTGTGTACAATTAAGGAAAATGATATGAGGAGATGCCATAGAGATGCTCTTATTTTAAAAATCTATAGAGTTCTTTTTTTTTTTTTTGAAGTTCCGTAAACACATTGGCAATAACGGAACCCTTATGTTCTCATCATGTCCGTTCATCAGTCTGTCTTTGAATGCCACAGTCATTCACATTCTCCGATGACTGCATGGAGAAAAAAGAAAAGCTTGAAATTCGGGATTATCAGTAGTATCCCACCAACGAAAATCAAGTACGAAAGTTGAAGGCAAAAGACCTTGTGGTAGATCCCCAAATAGGTGGATAGGCTAGCTTGCTGACCAGCTGGATATGTCGATAAATTTGGCCCTACGCAGTACTCAAAACCGATCTTGGTGGAGGAGAGCAATTATTTACTGCCATCAAAGTCACGATCCTCAGCAGTGAGGGAACGGATTATAAAAACACTATGGAGGCACATAGTTCTTAAGGGCGAACTATGTGCCTTCATAGTGTTTTTACTATGTGTACTACTCCTTAGTAGCAATGTTAAACCGACTTCAAAAAAGGAGGAGGTTGTCAATTCATCGGAATCTTTTTTATGTATTTTCACCGATTACTTCGAGATTTATGATGTGATTTAAATAATTCTGATACATAGTTTGGCCCAGTAGTTTAAATTTTATGAACATTTGTTATGAAAAAAAATCCATTCCGCGCGGCACCTTTCGTAGGCGTACCTATATATCTAGACACTAAAAAGAAACAAGTAAAATAAAAAAATATATCAACGAAAATTTAATCGAATAATGTTTGTTGAGTAATTTTTGACATACTGGATATTTTCCGTAGCCAAATAACGAAAACAAGGGACTACGTCGAATCTACGAGTAAATAATACTGTGAATTGCCAAGTACTTATCCACTTTGTTTTATATCACAAACCTTATGAAGAAAAGTAGCCTATAAGCTGCTTGACCTTGGTACTTAATGACACGCACATAACTATAGATAGTAAGTTCATAGAACACACACTAGCCCTCTTTGCTTTGCTAGTACCCGTAATCCGTCGAAACTTTCGCCAGCGCCTGTACATTAGGCTTTTATTAGATAATGTGGGTATGCTGGATATATAGAACGTGTTCAGATTTTAATAAGCTAGCTTTACGCTCCCACTCTGATGGAAGCGTAAAAAGAGTCTTGGTTTATATGCAGTAAAGCCAAATGTGACGTCAGTTAATAACGCTCTAATAAAACTCAGCTTTAGTGCTGATTGCCGTGCTGGAACAGTGCAGTCTAACAGGGTTGTATTGTCTGCATTGATGTAAAAAGTTAGGTTCTATTTCTCTCTTTGAGACTATAACTTAGTTTTTTTTATGAATTATTGCATATATTATTGTTTTATTTTAACTGGCGAGAAATCGCACAGGACAGGAACAAGTGGCGTGTTCTCGTTTCGGAGGCCAAAACACATTTTGGGTCGCTGAGCCAGCGGAGGAAGTTAGTCAGTTTTATTTTTAGTTTAAGATCCCAGTCACCCCAGACTTACGTGATTTTAGGAAAGATGAAATTTTTAGGATCGGTAGTTTAACATAAACTTAGAAAGGAATGGATACTCGCTAGGCTGAAAGCATGGCCGTTTTTCAAGTGGCATCTTTGTTTATAATAATATCATATAGAACATATGTCGCGGAAGGCCACGACACACCTTCCATGATCAAATTGATCGTGTACCAGCAGAAGGTAATGTCAGGAGCCTTAAGAACAGACAGCGTGCATGAGAAGAGCTATGAATGTCAAAGAAGCAAGTGAGGTGTGTAAGAATAAGCCTGAATGGCTCTCTGTTATTCGTGCCTACCCCGCAAGGGACCTGGCGTGAAGTTATGTGTGTATGTATGTATATATGACATATGTAAAAACTAGCCTTGCTACGTTGACGTAAGTTAACATGCTTTTTTTCCACCTTTGATACCTGCTACCTGAAAACAGCCCCGCTTTCAGCTAAGCGATGGATACTGGCTCCTAATTTCATGTTAAACTACAGATCCTAAAAAAATCATCTTCCCTAAAATCACGTAAGTCTGGGGTGACTGGGATCTCAATCTATTTCATCAAGTGATCATGTGTGAGTCGTAACGCAAAGAGGTTTTCATTTCATTTCTTCTAATATTCTAAAGCGGATTTGAAAGATCCTTTTCAGACCGTGTTTGAAATTGTAATAAATACTGAGTAAAATGCTTATCATCAGATAATTGTACTTACCTTTAGTTTATAATCAAATGTTCTTATTATTAGTACTTAAATACAATAATGATGAGTATATAATCACATATCCGTTTCCAATTTAAGTTATTCTTGCCAAGGGTTGTCTAGAAGAGATCGGTATAGCGATATGTTCGCCCTTTGTACAAAGGGCGAAGATATCGCTATAACCGATACATACACAATTAGAATAGTAGCTAATTGTTAATACTAAATCCTTAAGTTTTTCTCTAATGATGTGGAATAAAGAGTTATACTCGTACACCTAATTATTTTCTTTTACTCTCCCTCAATTATTTGGGGTCGATACTATGTCTTTGCAATATCATTATTTACACAATTCATCTGTCTCTATTTTGGTCTACCTTGACATTTTATGCCTATCAGTTAAATGTTAAATTATAGCTATAATTTAAAGACAAAATAATTAAATATATATAAATTTCTGGTTCGCATGTTTAGTTGAATATTGTACGGCACTAAGCCAGACCTTCGCTTAACAGCCTTCAGAAACTATACTTAGTAAAACTAGCCCGCAAGTCGGGGTCGTGCAGGAAATTCGGCTTCGATCCGTCAGATGTTACAACTAATAAGTAAACACTTGTAACTAACCCTAACTGCTCCTTGTTAGGATACCAGCTGAGGTTTCGACGGCTTATTCATTTATCTTGTGTTGACGGGTAAAGCCTATTACTCGAAATAATATAATTTCTATTAATAAACTTAGTTAGTAATCTAAACATGGCAAATGGTGTTGATATTGTATACTTTCGACACATTACTTTGCCTTTATGAATAAAGAAACAAGCTATATAAACGCACTTTAATATTTGCTACCACTAACGTTCGGTCATTGCCTAGCATAAAGTTGTTAGAATACCATTCCATTAATTTTTGATGTCTACCTTCTTTCTGTGTGCGGCGACGGCAAACACTGCAGGATAAACGCAGTCATTTTGAAGAATTCATTCGCTGTCAACGTTTGACGAAAGCCATCGCGCCGTGCGCTCATCCTTTTCTTGGATAAGATTCTCTTATGTGATTGTGATTACTGGCCATTTCAAGACCATTCACCATCCTTAGGCTTTGTATAGAATGTTAGCTCCGAAGTGGGATTTAGTGCCGTGTGTAGCCTGATCCAAGAGAGCGCGGATCTCAAGATTGGTGGAGTTTCTGCTTTTCTAGTGCAAGCTCCAGGCTCCAGCCCCCTGCAACTAATGCTCTTGCAGAAAAACTGACTATGAAGTGAGAGTAAAATGAAAGTCATAATTAGCCCAGCGTTAATTTCTATTTTTTTTATCTGACGGGTTTTTTTAAGCTCCAGGTCACTCCCGAAATTGTTCTGAAAATATAATACACTTGCGGTCTCGGCCTTGAAATATCATTTTTTTAGAACCCGATTCTAGCGCTACCTACCAGGCCTAATTGTGAACCTAAAACAACCCGGGAACCACTTAAACACATATAAAGTTTCATCAAAATCGTAGAACCCGATTCCGATTTCTTTAGATTAATGGGTTATATTATTGATGTTTTACTATAGATCCCTAATTTTTATATAGCTTTAATTAATCAGGGAGAATGTAGCATTTTAATGATGAAATTTTTTTGAATTTGCTCCAGAAGTTTTGAGTTTATTCGTTACAAACATACAAAAAATCAAAATTCGATTCTTTCCTCTTTATAATCTAATATATAAAATTCTCGTGTCACAGTTTTCGTTGCCATACTCCTCCGAAACGGCTTGACCGATTTTGATGAAATTTTTTGTGCTTATCCGGTATCTATGAGAATCGGCCAGCATCTATTTTTCATCCCCCTAAATGTTAGGGGTAGTCCACCCCTAAATTTTTTATTTTATTTTTTAGACAAAATTTTTAATTTCTATTTTTTTATGATACAACATACAAAAATACATACAACCCTAGATTTTCAACCCTCTACGATCAACCCCTATTTTTTACCGGGCAGGACGACGCCTGCCGGGACAGCTAGTATTATTATAGATTATAAGATTATAAATAATATACTCAGTCTTTCAAAGACTTTCAAAGTCTTTCAACGGTTTATAAGAAAGAAAATGTTTATTTAGGACAAGATACAAATAGTAGTATAAAATAAAAAAACGTGTGCGTCTCGAGACGCCCAACAGAAGTGATAACTTAACCTGCCTACCGTTGCCGTATGCGTGAGAGAAAGGGAAGCCTGGCAGACTGGCGCCGTAACGCGTTACGTAACGAAGCGGTTTACCCTCCCATAAGAAGTTATCACTTCAATAATACATAATATAACAATCAATTATGGTGTCATAAAAAGGCCCATGCTCACAACAATGCTAGTTTCACAAACACACTGACACTACATCTAACGACACACTAAGTGACACCACGACTTAGCTCTACAAAGCAAATTAATGGCTTTAGAAAAAGGATATTGCTAACAAGGGAGCTTTTTAGCCCCAGAGTTGTCTTTCTATATCAATAGTAATATTATTGTTACGACCTAGGTGCCGATAAAGAGAAATTCACACCTGCAGCTCTGTAGAAACGCATTTTATTACCGTTTCGGCATTTGGAGTTCTTTTGTTTACTTTGTGTTTAACATTTGTGATTAGAAAAACAGCCCATTGTATATTGTAATCTTTTATGGTTGTCAGCTAGGTATGATTCTAGGAAATTCGGTCCAGTTCTGACGAGTAGACATATTGCATTGTACAGTATAAAGCAATGCCTCAATTGAGAGATGTGGCAGTCTAGCGATAACCAAAAGCGAAACAAGACTTGTGTACATTCGGTAATCTATTTAGCGACGGACTTTGCGCGTGTTATTGAATCGTGCATTACGTTTGGCCCGGTTGTGTTTAGTTATATTTGTACCTGTGTTTGTATAGTTCTAATAAATTCCATAATAATTCCAGTGGCATTTTTATTCGAGTCCTGCAAATCGTAACATTATTAAACAATCCAAATAAAACTATTTAAACAATTCACAAAGTCAACATCATCCTCGCCAGTTGACAAAATAATTAAGCTGTGCAAACAAAAGTATACAACAAGTTAACACTTTTAATATGACAACCCGTGCAAACTCGCTGCCTATTTACTCTCCCGAAACCGTACCAAAATACCGAGAACTATGCCAATCTAAACAAACAATTAAAAAACGAACGCAGTGAATTTACGTCGCATATTACTAAAACTCCTCGGGCTTCTAAAGCCTTCACTGGCCAAATATTCACAACACTCCCAATATTGGCAGCACTGAAAGTTAACAGAGTTGCCATATCAGTGACGTGTTTTTGTCTATAATCAAAAATATAAACATTAGCTAGTCGTTGATTTTCTTTACCTTAAATAAAAAATTTAGAGTAATTTATATAATACTAGCTGTCCCGGCAGACGTCGTCCTGCCCGGTAAAAAATAGGGGTTGGTCGTAGAGGGTTGAAAATTTAGGGTTGTATGTATTTTTAATGCTGTATCAAAAAAAAATAGAAATTAAAAAATTTGTCTAAAAATAAATAAAAAAATTTAGGGGTGGACTACCCCTAACATTTAGGGGGATGAAAAATAGATGTTGGCCGATACTCATAGATACCGGATAAGCACAAAAAATTTCATCAAAATCGGTCAAGCCGTTTCGGAGGAGTATGGCAACGAAAACTGTGACACGAGAATTTTATATATTAGATATTCTGCAATATATTTTTAAAAGATGCATAGATGTTAGAAAGATACAATATTTAATATTGATTAATAAAGTTTTATAAACATAGTGTTAACGCCGACCTCTTTGGTCACCGCCTCTTTGCTACCTTTTTCTTTCGCAGCATCTATCACTATGTAATGTGACATAGTCTACGTTCGACCGCTGCTTCCGAACAAACCAAAGAGTATATTGAATATATGGAGAGAGCAAACCTCGCCGCGTTTTGCGTGTTGTGCCGCTTTTTACACCCGCTTTCACCAACCCGCGCGCTGGAAAGGTGCACGCTGAATTGTTCCACCTGGTCCACTTATCGAAGGAACCGCAAGACGAGAAGAAAGGATCACGAGGAAGAAGTGCCTGACGCTGCAAAACCCGCATCGTTCGTAGCGTGTCTGGTGCGGCGACCTAATCCTGTAAGTCCTTTCCTTCTCTTAATCCCCGCTCCCGCCCGCGCCAACACATAGGCAATTGCTACGACAGGTAGTGTAACCGTCTTGCTCAGGGCTTTATAACTACTTTTTAAAAATTATAAGTTATCGCTTGGAGGCAAAATAATGTACCGAAGATGGAATCTCGTTAGTCTAGTCTATTAAAATAAAACCGGCAAAGGATGCCTTTCATTGGAATAGGATGCGCAGCAGTACATTGCCAGAACTCGGTATTAAATATTTTTTTGATGATATATAAAAATGAAATTTAAAGACTATAAAAAAGCTTGGTCACTTAGACGTTGTAGCATCCACTGTTTGTGCCGTGATCTGACAATAAAGGTAATAAACAGATCAAACCTACCGATATGTCAAACCCTTCAATGCGACTTGGATAAACATGCCGGGTATGCTGTCATTTCTAAAAGGGGGAGAAAAAATCCAAAAGTAAGACATTTATGGTCTGAATTCTTTAATTTTTGAATTGTTTAAAATATATTAGTTTTTTTTAATTTTACCATGGTATTGTAGGTTCGCGTGACAAATACTCAAATACCTCATCTGATGTTAAGTGAAGTGCGATCTAGAATTGAGCACGCTTACCTAGTAGATACCTAGTCACTCGTAACTTGAAGTTTGTATGAATCGGGGAACACAAACCTCGGCAAATCGTTTTTCTCGACAGCGGTGCGCTAAAGAAAGGCGGAGGCAAATCGTTTACTTCTAACCAATGGTACGTCCACTATGTAACGATGGTGCAAACCGGAGCATCTGGCTTATCATTGGTTGGTGATTATTGATTTATATATAGATTTAAATTAATACAACGAGTTATATAATTATAAACAAATATGACATATTTCAGACCTCTGCTGTAGTAACATTTATACGTTATACAAATTACCAATCTTAGTAAAGTAAAATGTGTGGCAACCCCAAACACGTAGTTTCGTTAAAAAGGTTTGAAAATGGAACGGAAATGGGAAGTTGTGTCACCAGCCATATAGACCCTCGCATCGACTGCAAACAGTTCACATGCATGCGAGCCTCAAAGTGCATCTTGTACTTTTTGTCGAGCACAACGTCAGCTTTCGTTGGCCTTTCGATGTTTGTGGTTGTGTAAAGTGTAACATCTATAGTATTATAAAATTTTAAACATGCCGTGTTTTTTAAGTAGCTTCTATGTACAGAACATTGAAGCTACTTAAAAAAAACGACTTACAGACTATACAAACGATAGAGAACATTATGTATTCTTTTAGATTTCTTGTCTGTTTGCCTGTTCGTCAGTTTGTCCAGGTATTTGGGATTCACGTAAAAACTACTGGGCTGATTGCGATGCGATTTTCTCCAATCGACAGCAAATTCTTAAACTTAAAATCTGCACCACTGTGTAAAATAAAATTGAAATCTGTACTCTGGGACTCTCGCGAGAATTATTTAAAATGGCCAAATAAAAAAATCAAATTCCAATGTAATTTCTTTACTGCATAAATCAGCTTATTCTGACACAGATTTCACTAAAAAGACAGCATTTTACATTATTTTTGAATGCTGTAGTACTTTGTGTCCCGGAAATCTCGCGGGCGTTTCAATTCAAGCAAGTCGCGGGCATATCGTAGTTTAAAAATATTATATAATTTTAAACTACTAATAAGTAAATATAAAAAATATGTCATTTTACACTTTTTTGTTTATTGCATAGCAGGCAGATAACTCAGCTAATGGAAAATGGTTACCGTTGCCTATAGACTTTGCAACACCAAAGGCGAAGCGAACGCGTTGCTAACCTGATGAAATAAAGAGACATGGTTACGTCCTTTACGGCCCACGTGGTTTAGCGGGCCAAGCCTTTACCTTACCACACTGCAACCCAGAGGCCTCGGGTTCGATTCCTGGATTTCAGGAACAAATTTTCTCCCTCATTTACTATGGTCTGGTGTCTGGATCGGCCACAAAGTAGTCCATTGTATACTACCAATAATACAAGCGTAAATTACTTAATTAACATTTGTTGTTTTGTTTCATTAATTGTTTCGTTTATAGATAAAATTTGGTAGAAAAAAATATTTTTATGTGATGAGTACACATGATTAATTATTAGGTAGGTATATGTTTTACAAATTGCACTGATGTTTTTGAGCGGGCAATAAATATTTTCCATGAGGCCCCACCTCATGGAAAATATTTATTGCCTCTCTGCTTGTTTCTCTGCTTCAGCCAATATAAGAACTCTTGATCAAGTATATTACAATTTTGACATAATGTAAATTAAATAGACATTTTAGTTAATTTTCGTATCGTAATTGTATTTCTTTTTTATTTATTTATTGTGATTAACCATTTGAGCCAATTTTTTTTTCATTATATAAATTATTTTAAAGTGGAAACTTGATTGATATAAGTATTAATTTTGTGTTTTATATTTAAGAATATTAATTATTGTATGTTTCCCAAACAAATTAAATAAATAAATACGAAACTCAAGCACGCACGAAAATCAAGAGCATTGTCGATTCGTAACATGAATAGGGCACTAACGGTTCAAACCGAGCACATTTGGTTGCAACAACCGCAGTCATACAACGCCCACTCACGGACAAATGTGTCCCCACCCTAAAATAGCGAAGAGTAGATTGGCCAATTCATTTCGGTACTAAATAGTGCAGTAATTTTCAGCTTAGCCGATGAAGCGGTAAATACCAGTTCCCAATTGAACAGCGAAGTTTCGTTAATCAAACGGAGAAGTTTAAAAATATATTGAATGTATTTCCAATACTCATTACTGCGTGATTTAACTTTAAATTGTTTATATTATTACTATAGACAAAATAGACTACAAAAGACAATTGAGTTTATTGGGTAGATAGCTGTAGAATTAATCTACAAATAATTAAATTGTTTACATATTGGTCGAAGATCTTACCGTGCCAACCTCAATGACATCATCCGTCGGGCTCTTGTCAGCGTCGGCGTACTGTCCGTATTATAACCGATTGGTACGCGACGATGGCTTACTCCTTGGAAGATGGGACAGCTGCTTGTTTGGGACGCGACATCTTCCAATGACTGAGTTAGAGGCTGACAACGCTGCTTCAAAAGCTGCAGCTCTCAAATGGTGCAAATATCGAACCTTGGTAAGGGGTTACATATTTGTGCCGTTTGGAGTTAAAAAATTATGTTCGTGGGTCCATCGGCAAAGAGTTTCTTCTAAAGAAATTTGCAAGAAACTCTTCGATGCCAACTGTGATCAGAAGGCTGGCTCACGTTTCGATCTACAAATAAGCATCGCTATGCAGAGCCGAGCGTTTTTATAAGCGTTTTTTTACTCGCTCGTTACTGATCGTATTAGGTAACGCTCATAGAAATATAGCCATGATAAAAAAATTACTTAGTCCTACCAGCGTTTGACGTGACGCACATATTTAACTATCTTTCACGGACTTTTTACAAAATAAAACTGGGAAATATAATTACTTGTATCGCTTGTATTTCAGCGGGCAGCCAGTCATTATTCTTAAAGTCATACTGTATATTTATTTATTATTAAATAATATATTTATACAGTAATTGTATATTTACATAAATGTTTAAGTCTTAAAAACCCAAATTGCCAGCCTTTGGATCACGCGAGACTCCTTTCAATCGAATTAAAAGCTGACTTGAACTTTGTGATTATGTGATTTGAGAGTTGATAAGTCTTAAAGTAAATGAATATATACCAAAAACATTTCATAGTTCATAACAAAAACTTTTTGTATCTCTTTTCAATGTTATTGAAACGAATTCCAGGAAAATACACTTTCATATACTTAAATGTAGTCTACACAAAAGGTTATAGAATTCTCGGTATATTCTTAATAATATACACAAACCATCAACGTAAAAATACTCTTCGGTACCCTATTTCTAAGAGATTTACGATCCTTAGAAAATCACAAAAAAAATCACTCCATTTCTAATATCACAATAGACACAATACCAACCTAGGACTGAAGGACCCGGAGGAAGGAGAAGGTAAATCCCTCCCAAATATCTTTTATTTTTAAATAGTTTCATCCGAATTCTTATAAATACACTAATATATATGTTGCGATTTAACATGCATTGCAATGCAACAAATCCATTTGTAAAATACTTCTTAAAAAATTTAATGTATTTATTGTGCAGCGGCAGTCGAATATCGAATTAGTGAGGTTACTTGAGTAGGCCATGTATTACGTGGATCAATAAGTCCCGGGACTAACTAAGAAAAACACTTTTTTTTTGCAAAACACGACTTTATTCATCAACATAGTCTCCTTCAAGAGTAATACAATAAGTTTAGCGCTTCTCTAACATTTCAATACCTTTCTTGTTGAACGATTCATCTTTGGCCTCAAAATAAGCGTTCGTTTCAACGATGACTTCCCCGTTGGAGTAGAATCTCTTTCCTTGTTGCATTTTTTGAGGTCTGCAAACAGATACTTGTTGCTGGGGGGCAGATCTAGTGAAAATGGTGGGTGCGGAAACAATTCGAAGCCTAATTTTAGCTCCAAACAGCGCTCGGAATCAACGTCACGTTATCGTTCTTGATCCGCCGTGAGCAAACGCGGCACCCACTTTGACAACAGCTTCCTCATAGACAAATATTCGTGGAAAAAACACACTGCCGTATGTTATCTTTAAGGTGTCAGCTATCTCATGCAATTTTAATTTACGGTTTTCAAAAAAAAATTGGCGGAATTTTTTTGGTGATTTCTGGTGTAACTACCTCATTTGGCCCGCTGGACTATTCAGCATCTTCAATGTCTGTACGACCACGTTTAAACCCAGCATACCACCGACAAATTATTGTTTCTGATGGAGCAGAGTCCCCGTAGCAATTTTCAAGCCATTGCTGAACTTTCACTGTGTTTTTTTTCATCAGAAAGCAATGATGATTCAATAAACGAAATTGTTTCGAATGTATTGTTTTGAGATTATCAAGACTACCGCCACTTAAATCACTCTAACTCGTGGACAAAAAATTAGAATGTAATGAAATTTTGACAGGTATCTTTTGAAGATAGGTACTTATGGATAATCCCTCGGAACTTTTGTTGGCAACGCCATCTATGTGTTAGTCCCGGGACTTATTGATCCACGTATGTGCCAAAATCTGTCAATACAGAAAACTGTAAACGTTCTGAGATGCAGGTACAAACATGTTTAAGTTTTACATATTTTCACATAGCATTTAAGATTTCAGTATATATACTATATAGTCTTAAGTTTAATTTTAAATTATTTGAGCAATAATTACATCGAGTGTTCAAACACTCGGCGTATAATTTTATGCTTCCCTCACAAGCGGTCGAGCCTAGTTCCCGCATGGCGATAGAGCTTCGGGCTCTCGCCAGCGTTGCGACACTTTATCCACAACAGGGTAACCATCATAGATGCACCACCCAACTTATTTCAGCATATTAATTATTTTTGAGTACTAAATATGTGATGAAAATAGTTTCCAAGTAAAATTAACAAAGACGCGTGTATGACTCTAATAATTTATAACTAGATAGATGAGATTACTTTCCTGTACAGTTCTTTTCGTATAATAATATAAACCTAATATTAAATATATGTTGTATTAAGCATTCAATTCATTTTCCATTGTTAAAAATACGAGTAAAATATTACTGTCTTTATAATACAAAATGCAAATTAAGATAAATTATAAAACTTTCCTCGATGTTTGTTTATCCAAATTTATAACTGAGGAAAGTTTAAAAGTTATTTAATTTAAGAAGTTCATTTATCAAGACCAATTCAATTGAACGTGGGCTATTAGGTCGAGCTATATTTATTTCAGAGACAATTTTGCAAGTTTCATCACTGAGATTAGTATTATAACAATCATGTCATATATCTAATATATAAAATTCTCGTGTCACAGTTTTCGTTGCCATACTCCTCCGAAACGGCTTGACCGATTTTGATGAAATTTTTTGTGCTTATCCGGTATCTATGAGAATCGGCCAACATCTATTTTTCATCCCCCTAAATGTTAGGGGTAGTCCACCCCTAAATATTTTTTTATTTTTAGACAAAAATTTTAATTTCTATTTTTTTATAATACAACATACAAAAATACATACAACCCTAGATTTTCAACCCTCTACGATCAACCCCTATTTTTTACCGGGCAGGACGACGTCTGCCGGGACAGCTAGTAACATATAATAATCTTGTTATATGATATATATAGCTTAGCTAGCTATAGCTTTGTTTAAAAGCTCATTCTATCTTTAACAAAAGATATAGATTTTCGGTGTTACGAAAGTTATACTTTCAAGGGTATTTAAATTTTCGGAATGGATTGCGAGGTTCAGCTGAAGTTCTCGTCGAGCAGTAGATTTCTTTTTAACCAAAAATCACGAGCCGTGCAGCGATAGCGGTCAGCAAGTGCCATAATAATTCCATTTGACGGCCTCCGTGGTTGAGCGGGCTAAGCCTTTGCCGGCCTACCTCACTTCAACGCAGAGGCTCCGGGTTCGATTCCTGGTATAGTAAATTTCGGAAACGTATTTTCTCCGTTATTTACTATGGTCTGGGTGTCTGGAATCGGCCCCAGAGTAGTCCGTTGTATATTACCCATAACACAAGCGTAACTTGCTTAATTTGGTGATATACAATATGTGTGTTTGTCTGCCGATTATTTATTCACTATTTACATATTCATCGAGTAAATAACAAGTGATAAACTTTTGTTTAGTCCCTTAAGAGAGCAGCAGCGTATTTATAGCACCTTTGATATTGCAAATGAGCATAAGCAATAATAACCGCTTTCCATCAGGTTGCACATTGCACACATGTAACATAATAATTTGATAGGTAGGTACAATCGTTATGAGACGTCCTATAAACGGTCTTATTACTGGGACTTGTTTCTATCAGTAATATAATGTCAGCCCATAAATGTCCCACTGCTGGGCTCGGGCCTCCCATTATAGGGCAACGGACAGTATACCCGCCACGCTTGTCCAAGGCGGCTTGGCAGGTTTGACACATCGATTATCTCGATGTGCAGGTTGCATCACGATGTTTTCTTTCACCGCTTATAGCACGTGGTAATTGTAACAATATGCACATTAGATCAGAAAACTGACTAAGAGTTAAGAGTTGAGGTCAGGATCGAACCCGCGCCCTTCGATTTAGGGACGCGTGCGCTTACCATTACTATACCACGACTTCTATCAGTAAGAGTTTGGAAATAATATGATATACCATCGACTGCTTGGTTGTCATCAAGGTACTATAACATAACAAAACTATCAAAATGGCTTATAAACCATTATATACGCGAAATCTTTTTACGGCAAGTCTTAAACCTAAATAGCATCTACACTCGAATAGCTTTCCGACATTAAGTTATAAAAATAAGGATGGGCGTATCTTTATGGCAATTTTAAAGGAGGTATATCGCCATTGACAACTTTATATCCAGCATGTAAGAAAGTTTAGTGCTGAGTAAAGTGCCTGTTACCACGTAATACAAGTCGTTCCTCTTTTTAACTTCGCCCGTTGTTTGCCAAATGGCTTGGCCAAATCGTCTATAACAACGAACTTTGCCTTCGCAGCACTTTTTATGTTAAACGGTAATTCAATTTCTATGATATGGAAGAAATGCTAAATTGCTTTATCAGTTTTCGCTGATTTGCTTTTACTTGCTTCTGCGCGGGCAATGTTCTAAGCATTGAGTTATAACTATATGATTTAAGGTTCTAACATTCCTACTCGCCCTTTTAAATTCATCATCATCCTTCCTCTAGGTCATAATGTGTTTATTAAAAAAAAGTTTTTGAATAAGCTGTATGCATAGACATTAAATTTGTTCTTTTTGAAGTGAAACTTCTTTAGAATCGCTGTGATTTGGTACTCGATGAACCGAAAAGCGACTGTAAAAAGAGGTAAACACTAAAATCTATAGAAATAAGTCTACGAGAAAATAAGATAGAATACATTGTATTTGATAATTTAAACATGCTCATACGAATAGAGTTTGGAAACGTTTTAATTTTTTTGTAAATACTTCTAATTTTGTGTTTTAGAGCTTAAATATAACGATATAATATATTAAATGACGTCACGAAATTTACAATCCCTCCCACACCTTGTCGCATTTTGTTTCTACTGCATGTGAACTACAGACATACACAGATTTTTTTTTTATTGTAAAGCTGTCAATTAAGCTGATCGCTATAAGCGATAAAGCCGCCCATTGTTCTAATGGAAATGTATTTAAGTATATTTAATGTCTAGGTTTAAGTTATAATGAACAATAAAGAGTTTTCATTCATTCATTCATTAGGCTGACGACCCAGCTCATGAAAAGTGATTACCGTCGCATATAGACGTTAGCAACTTCAAGGGATCATACAGGAAGTATGGGATAGAGGGGACGAGATATGGGATTGAAATAAAGGGTTGGGATAGGGAAGATTGGACAGAACAATAGTGGGCCATCGGAACTCTCACTCGTCGCAATAACCGCGATTAGCTCAAAACTGTATTATATTTTGTGAGATAGATCCGGCTCTAATAAGATTTGTAATCAATATATGGATTCTCTTCTGGCTCTTCCACGTTCTGTTAATTTCGATGTTTCCGTTTTGGCCAAAATGTCTACGTAACATCAAAAATGGCCAAAATACATTTTATTTACTATAACTTAGAACACACATACATTAAAACTTCTTAGGACATAAAGCCAACCAACAAACAAACACAACTGCAACGGGTGCCCGAAGTCTTGTTTTACTTTGCGCAGTTTACACTTAAGATATTTGCTCTCTAAGATACGTACGTAAGCTCATTAGTGACACTACATATTGAAGAGAAACTTGACACGGTAAGAATGTGTTAATTAACATCTGTGTCGGAATTTTAACTTAGAGGGAGATATAGACTTTTAGGGTCGCTTGCATAACGATCGCCTTTAAATAAAATTAGTTAATCATATTAGACTGCCTAAATAAGTTTTACACAAAATGTACTGACAGTTCTTTAAACATATTTAGTGTCAATTTTTGTGTTGTGCAAAATGCTAATTGTATTGAAGGGTGTTAAATGCATTGAGTGTTTCTTAAATATTTTTAAGGAATTAGGCTTAACATTTAAAGACTTCTGCTGTAAGCCATTGATCTTATAAAAAATAATAAGGTATATGCACCCCGATGCCAGCTGAATTTAAGAACTAGTTTTTTTTATGCGTGAGTTCAGCAGACAGGCAGAGAGCCCACCTGATGGAAAGCGGCTACCATCGCCTACAGACATTTGTAAGAACAAAGGAACTACCAGTATGCTGCCGCTCTCTAAAGGGAGATCGGAACCTGGCCTCTGATGCCGGACCACAACTCACAACTCATGGCGATATACTTTAAGCCAATAATGACTATTTTTCGCAAAACCCAAAAAATTGCCTAAATTACTTCTTATAACGTCAACTATCTACCAGTGAAAGCCCCGTCAAAATTGATCCAGCCGTTTCAGACATTAGCTGGAAAATTCAGAGACAAAAAAATTAAAAACTTGCATTTTCGGAATCTCATGGTCCGAATTATCCCCCTGATTTTTTCCACATTTTTATTTTGACATTACAAATAGATTATTCAATTTTATTTATCTGTAACGATATAAATAAATCACTGAAATTACCTAGACTTTTAGATGCTGACTTGTGTAAACAATTAACTGTTGCTAAGTAGAAGCGAATTTTTTTCCTTTGAAACTGATCTTCTACGAACGAAATAAAAAGAAAATCACGGTTTCATAACATCAACCACAATTCATTGTAATAAGCCTTTTAAAATCCCAATGATTTCACTCGAAATTAATGTCTTGTTAAATACATCACCGCTCCCGCAAAGGATTGTGAAACATTAAAATACCACAAAGGGTTTGTTTGAAAGGAAAATGAATTATAATTAATTATTTTCCATTAACAAATTAATTAAAAAGTTTCATGGCACTTTTGTTTGTTAGCATTCTATGCGTAAGGTGTGTAGTCTCGTGCTTAATCGGTCATCCAAGGGAGCGCTCCGTTCTAGTAAAATTCGGTCACTGAATTAGTTCACCTTCACTATTCGTTCATTAAAACTTTTCATCTCCTTACTTAGCGATCGAATCACGGTTCCTAATAGTTCATCGTTCATGAACTACACCAGGCTCTCGGATAGCTGCCTGGCGTGCTGAGCGCTGAGCAAGTGAACTAATAGAGCGATTAACGTTTGGTAAAGTATAATGTTTATTTTAATAAGGTGTTGAGACCCGTTTCTTGTAATAAGGACATCGTTAATGAAGTACACAATGCTATCGGATCGCCAACTGGCATGCTGAGCGTTGACCGAATGAACGAATAGATCGATTAACGTTTGGTAAAGTATAATGTTTCTTTTAATAAGGTGTTGAGACCCGTTTCTTGTAATAAGGACATCGTTTATGAAGTACACAATGCTATCGGATCGCCAACTGGCATGCTGAGCGCTGACCGAATGAACGAATAGATCGATTAACGTTTGGTAAAGTATAATGTTTCTTTTAATAAGGTGTTGACACCCGTTTCTTGTAATAAGGACATCGTTAATGAAGTACACAATGCTATCGGATCGCCAACTGGCATGCTGAGCGCTGACCGAATGAACGAATAGATCGATTAACGTTTGGTAAAGTATAATGTTTCTTTTAATAAGGTGTAGAGACCCGGTTGCTTAAATAACGCATTTATTGTTGTTTTTTAATAAAATTTATTTGTTTCTTTTACGTATTAAAGTATTATTATTAAGTATTACATACGTAGTATTAGTTTTATTCGTGATTTTATATTTTATTAACAAAATTGGGTCGTTTTCGTCTTACGCCAAAAGGAAGGTTTGCACTGAAAATCAGCGTTGTGTTGGATTTAATTCCGCCACAGCAATATGCTGAGTGCATACCTTGTTTTCTGAAAATGCAGCGTACAAATTTTCAAAATTTGCTCTGTGTATAACAATATATAAGAATGTAATTACGTCGCTATTTTTGCAGCTAAAGTTTTTTCTTTCTTTCTTTCTTTATTTCTATAATAAGGACATCGTTCATGAACTACACAATGCTATTGGAACGCTGACTGGCATGCTGAGCGTTGACTGAATGAACTAATAGACCGATTAACATATAGAAAAGTGAAATGTTTCTTGTCGTACAGTATACTGAAACGGTTCCCGTAGTAGTACATCATTCATATCTTGTTCTAGTATATATAGAAAATTAATTAGAGAAGGATGAAAAAGATGAGCCTATCGTACGAGGCAACAAAAGCGCCCACAGGTAGGGTATTTACCCCCCTGGATGACTAACACTCCTGGGGGAGAGTATAAGATTATATTGCGATAACAACCTTGAGTTCCGATATTAATAGTCAGATTTCAGTCTCGCCGTTTAGAGAGCCGCAGCACACTTGTAGCAGCTTTGGTGTTATAAATGCCCATAAGCGATGGTAACCGCTTTCCGTCTGCCTGTCTGCTGAACACCGTTTATCCGTGCAGGAACGGAGAAAGAATACAATTTCCTGCGGCCGGGCGGCCTGTCGTAAGAGGCGACAAAACAACCCACAGCCAGGTGGTAGGGCTTTTGCCCGACTGGATGGCTACCATCCCTGGTCTTAAGTATGTCGCCAAAACAACCTTGAGTTGTGTTCCGGCATTAGTGACCAGGTTCCAGTCTCCCTTAAGAGAGCAGCAGCGCATTTGTAACACCTTGGTGTTGTAATGTCTATAGGCGATGGTAACCGCTTCCCATCAAGTGGGCCGTCTGCCTGTCTGCTGAACTCCTGCAATAAAAAAAAAAAAAAAAAAAAAAAAAACGAGCACTAAAGTGAAATAAAATATCTTAGATCAGTTATAAATTGAAAGTCCTAATTTCAATTTCTCCCTGAAAGTCTTTGTGGTTGAACGGGCTAAATCTTAACCGGCCGAAGTCGCTGGAAAGTAGAGGCTCGATTCCTGGTATGGTAAATTTAAAAAAGATCTTTCCGTTATTTACTAGTTGTCTGAGTTTGGCCCCAGAGTGATCCATTGTATATTACCCATAACATTACTTGCTTACTTTGGGGATATATAATTTGTGGGTTTTGCGTGCTGATTAAAAAAATGTTATTGCATGATAATATTACTTCTACAATAACATTTCTAGAAAACTACTAACTTTTTGTTTTAAATGAGACTAATTTCGGTCCTTCGGGTACGCAACTAACCAAATTATATTATATCCTATCAAATGCGATAGCTGTGCTAATTTCGTATGGTTCTTCAATTAATATCGTTTATAGTTCCTTGAGAGGATTGTGTATGGTTCGTCCCTAACTTCGAGATTAGTATCATGATGAATTTAATAAAGACAGTTAGTTATTAGGTACTATAAACTGCGCAAATAATTATAGTATGTGCTTTATTTTAAAAGATTCAAATTCACGTCTTATACAAGGCCAAACTTTACAAAACATTATTGAGTCATTTTATCTTTTAATTTTTTGTTTAAAAGTAAATATTATGATGTCGAGGATTACCTTATAAGCAAGATGTCCGTGGAGTAGGCCTACTGGGGATACCACGTAAAAAAACGCGCCTACGTACTCTACCTCATAGGTGGCGGGGAAGACGGAGGACCTTTTCTACCTGCTTAACATTCGATAAGGTAAGTTTGGTAAGTTCTATGGTAAAGAAAAGAGTTAGGAATGAATAAAAATTTCTCACTTTTTTGCTTATAACTTCCTTAATTTTTAATTTACGGCAAAAAGTTACAGTGAGTTGAAGTGACTTTACAAATTTTTTGTAAGACGCATAGTTTTCGAAATATCGCGAAAAAAATGTTTTCACCCCTTTTTCCAAGATAACGGCCGGGGAACAAGTGTGGCGACCCCACAAATTTGAGGTTAAGCTTCTATTGACCCCCCACACATGTCCCAAAAATAAAATTGTGTTCTCTGAGAAATGCAAAGCTCACGTAAAATTTCAATGGATTAGAATTCCTAAAAAACTTTGTACTATGACATGAAAACGAAATCACCAAAATCGCTCCCGGTGATTAGCAGGACTCTAGAACCCGATCTCAGCGCCACCTACCATTTCTAACTGTGAATTTAAACCATCTGGGAATCCACTCAAACACACAAAAAAACAATCACTCCCGGCAATTAGAAGGGTTCTAGAACCCGATCTCAGCGCCACCTACCGGTTCTAACTGTGAATTTAAACCATCTGGGAACCCACTCAAACACAGAAAAACAAAATCGGTCTAAGTAATTAGGAGGATTCTAGAACCCGATCTCAGCGCCACCTGCCGGTTCCAAATGTAGCTGTCAACCATCCCGGGACTTACTCAAATACCACACAAAATTTCATCAAAATCGGATGTATAGTTTACAATCCTATAAAGAACATACACACAAACATTCATTTTTATATATCAAGATAAGTCATTACTATTCTAACAACACACTCGTAAACAGCTAAACTTAAGTTACACAAGTGTGGGCTAATGTGAAACAGCTGAACGTTACTCGTTTAAGTTATCTCGACGTGAGGCTGTTAGCGTAATCGCTTATGTCCGGGCTAGTCCGGAACTGGTCGGGATGTGGGGGGGTAATTAAGTTGTACAATGATGGTCCCCGCTGGCCTGGCCTCGGGAAATTATGACGGAATTGCAAACAAGGAAATGATAATTCCAAAATTCACTTTCAGTGACACTGTGGTGGTTTTGTTTGTTAGAACTTCATCTAATCGAAACTTTATCGTCTTGAGGCTACTAATTAATTGTATAGACATTGTTAAAGTGTCATAAGAGAAATTATTAGTTAGGAACATTTGTCACGGGAAGTGAACACTGAAATAACATTTAGAGAGGTCTGTCAAGTGCACAGCGTCTTCAATCTGTGAAGCCTTCTATAGACAAACATACACTTTTTTCGCTATTTGGCTATGGAATTATAAAAATATTATCAAAAAATTTCAGGCATCAAACTCGTGGATGTTGTTTGCCCGATTTTTTATTGAAAGTAGACTTCTTACATTTCGATAATTATCCGTGATTAGATACTAGTAGGTATTTATAAAAATTAAGTATAATTATGCATGGACTATATTGACAAAACTAAATTAATATGATATAATTTTCAAAAAAATATTGATAGAATAAAGCAAAAAAAAAGTATGCCATCCTTTCACATAATTTGATACAGTAACATTTATTTAATAGTATTTGCAATGTGGATGCTATTAAATGCTTTTTAGGGATTACGGTGTCCTTGATAATGCATAAACAATGACAAACACTTGATGGGCATTTTCTTAATAATCGATTAAGTAAATCCTGTAAGAAAATTATCAACATTTAAAATTATTAAAACCTCGATTTCGCGACTCTTAATGTGGCTATAAAACTTAAATACATTAAGTACGCACCAGATATAGAATTAAATTATCAAATTACTTGCTTTATGGTGCATAGACAATTATAGAACGGTTAAGATTGTCGTAATTATGGCAAGAGCCCGCTCTATGGGCGCAAGGAGAGAGTTCGTACTAATTCAACAAATAAATGGACAATTTAGTCGGGAACTTGTCGGAAGTTATCTTCGGAGTTGTCGGCGGGTTAGACGTGGCGTCATTCTACACCCATCCCGTTGTAATGTCCGTCGGTATGTGGGATCGTTGTTGTATTACACTGTAATAAACCCACGGAACATTAAGGATGGCTCGTTAACGTAAGCTGTCGTAGGTGCTTGCTTACCAACTTAATGGGTGTTTCACAACATTTTCTCACATAAATCTCGCATGTCATGTACTTGTAAATGCTTTATGATTCGATGTTATAACATGCATAGATATTATAGAGCTCTTTCCCCCTTCAAATTTGATTCTTATAAATCCCAGCGTCATATAATCCGAATTACCTGAATATTAAGCCTTGGCGTCATATATCTGTTAGGTTGATATCTCCATTCATTTCAATAAATGGACATTAAAAAACCGTGCATGACGTTTCTCTTCCTCGTTCATGAACAAATTGATTCTCATTCGAATATGGAAACAGATCCAGTTGAGTTTGAAATTGGAACATACAATGTCGGGCAAATAAACTGCATCAAAGCACAGGATATTAAGTAATATTCAATGTTTTACATTTATTACAAGCTTTTGTTTAACTTGCAATGGATGTATGTATGTATGTAAGTTCGGAATCTTGCAAGTTAAATTTGACCAACTTCCCGGTTTCCGATTGAGCTGAAATTTCTCACACACATGTATATCGCGTGAGAATGCAATAATATAGTACCATGGATTTGATCTGCCGATGTAGTCGGAAGGTGGCCATAAAAACTTCCGTACTAAACAAGATATACCCGTCATGTTTGGCTTCTGTTGTGTGGCTAACCGTAAGTTTGCCATTCTTAATAGAACTTAAAAAATAGACCCAAAGGTCTAACAGGTCTTCACATAAAAAATAAGATCTTATTAAAAAGAGATTTCGTTAGTAACTTCTTACTATAAATATAATGGATAATTCCGAAGCAAAGTATTTTTTATTTGACAAAAAAAATAACAACAATAATTTCATCTGTAATCATAAAAATAAAAAAAACAATTAGTTCAAAAAATAACGATGTTAAAGAACTAGTTACTGAATTTTTGTTTTATAGTGAATTTCATTTGTCTTGTGTTTTTATTAGTTTCGCGTTTATTTAACGAGATTTTACTAAAAGTAAAGTAAAGTATTTAAATAAATGTAAAATTACATGCATATATTTGCTTAATCATCATTTTGAATACTTCGATGAAGTTTATTTGTCTGCAAGTGTACAAATATCTATAAAAACAATTTCAACCCCTCTTGTTGATATAGGATGCCTTTTCGACACCATTTCGCTCCAAATGTTGTACGTGACCCGATAGATATAAACGCTAGAACAAAGTTTTTCTGATGATTGAATAGAATTTCCAGACCGAACTTGGCGCAAGATATTGGAGGTACGATGAAAAAGATATTTTCTTATCACTGGCGTTATTTGTTAGTTCAAACTTACATATATAAAATAAAAATTTACAGATTTAAAATAAAATAAAAAATGTTTTTTTTTACATAGGAGATAATATTGCCAAAATTATCCGTTATTTATTTCTTTTTTAAAGTTTACAATACATTTTATTGCCATTAAAGCAGTTTTTGGAGAGAAACCTAAATAGTTTTGCTAAGTATTCAAAAAATTTTTAATATTAGTGTTTTGATGATATATTAAATTGAAAAATCTGCTTCGAATTTATATATATATTTGTGGTTTTACAAGTTTTATATGTAGTTTTAGTTTTAATAGCAATTAATATTTGTTGATGTTTAGACGTATGTAAGGCGAGTGACATGAGTGATTTTTAACAATATTATGAAATAATGAAATGAGGTTGTAATGAATGAGGAGGTTCTGTTCATCGCAGACAATTAGTACAGTTAGTACGACGTGTCTGATAGATCGATAAGTTGCGAGCGTGCCGCCATACAATCATACACGATTTTGGGCTCTCTTGCACACTGTCACGTGTTTACCACAAGTAAAGCGCTCTCGCCCTCTTTCGTTGCAATAATAATAATAAATAATACTTTAACGACATGCCCCCTTATTCATAATAATTATTCACCAATGGCCAGGTCTATTTGGCACAAAATGCGCAGACTTGTGTCTTCGCAGGGTTAAACTGGGCAAGATTTTGTCGTCCCCATTCAGTAACTCGCTCCAGGGAGTTCTCTACTTCAGACACAAGTCTAACCCGACTCCCGGCTACTAGCGACCCTGGAACATTTGCAACTAGTGTATCTGACGTCATCGGTACTGTCATCCGCATAGCAATGAATGTTCTATATAAACAACAAGTAATTGATATGCAGGATGAATAGTATCGGTAACAACACGCAGCCTTGTGGCACACCAGCGTTGATAATCTTGGTAGATGAGCAGCAACCGTCGACAGCGACTGGTACTGCGTCCAAAAGAAAAGAAGAAAGCTGGATAGCCATTTGTTTTCTCACCTCTTACAAAAGTACGCCCGCCCGCAGGAAATAATATGATTTTTCCGTTCCTGCACAAATAACTATATGCTCAAATTTAAATAGTTATCATTTTACTAAATACTCAAGTGTAATTTAGTGGAAACTCCGCAAAATTTGCACCATCAATACTCTCAATAACTGGTATGTAAACATTTACTAAAACTCACCAAATTACCTAAAAGTTTAATATTGATCGCGTACACAGTGGGGAGTAGAGGGTATGTACCCACGTCAAAGCACTGCCAAAGTTGGCCTTCCTACATGAAAAATGCATTTAGTTTGAACTGCATGTAGCCTGTACATGAAAGTATTGGGTCTTTCCTTCTTTGGCAGCAAATTCAATACGTCACTGAAAAGATATTTTGCTACTTCATTTCCTTTTCAATTTCAATGATGCTGGCCACTCACCATTGGGCTAGGGCTTCACAATTTTTTACAGAAACGTAATGTATCGCCACATTTTTTAAAAGCAGATTTCACACATCGCTTATCTCAATATGGAGGTTGCATATTTTGTTTTTCTTCACCGTTACCACGTCGTTTCAATGTAACCAATTAGATTCCAACATTTTTTATATAGTTTAAAAGCAAGGTATTAAAATTATATATTTGCATTTTATTTTACTATATCATGATACTAATAATCTTGATGAATGTTAAAACAACAATAATAGCACTATTAGACTCAACTTACTTCTACAAAACAGACGGCATAAAGTAGGTACTCTCGAGGAACCTGAGGTTGTGACGTATTGAACAAGATAAAATTATCTTAATTGATTTTTCAGTTTACAAATTGGACTGCCCGGCTGCGTCGAAATATTTTTTTAGAAATAGTTTGTACTTATAATCCGCAACACATGGCTAATGTTTGGCACATTTTAATTGGTGAAGTATAAAACGACAGCCGGATTGAGAGAGGGGTCGGCTGAGCTACAACTACGATACAGGCGTAAAGTGTGTACATTCGGGAATCTGATAGTGACGGATTTTGCACGTTTTATTGAATTACGACCCTCTGCATTACGTTTGGATTTGTTGTGTTCGGTTATATTGGTACTTGTATTATACGTGTTTGTATAGTTCTAATAAACTCTATAATAATTTTAACGGCATTTTAATCCGAGTCCCGCTAACTCCTAACAGTATAATACTAATCTATTCTACTATCATCATATTTTTCTTACTAATTCAACGAAGCTAAATGGCCTGAAACATATTCGAAATATGTCAGGTGAGGTCAATAAATAAACATTCAGAACTCCGATATCAAGAACCAGTCCAATAACTGCATAACACATAAACTATTGGCGTGAAAGCTATAAAACTAATATTTATTGCGCACAAACCTGTCAAATAAATTTATGTACTAGAAATATGGTTTGTAGAACATAATTGTATCGGCATAAACAAATTTTATTCTTATCAAGTTTCAGAACTGGGTTTATTTTTCTTATAAACTGCATGATAGAAAGTGGTGATTGTGATTTATGAACGTTTGCGACAGCAGTGACCTTGCGCACGTTTTTCCTACCTCGAAATAATTTAAAATGTCATAGCCAGGTAATCCTTGGTGGAAGTGAATTTTAAATCCTTACGTTGTATGTTATACTAACTAAGCCAGCAAACGTTTTTCTGCCACAAAAATAAAAGAAACGCCATAAAAGGGTGAAAAATCCTTTTTCATTTCGCATATTCTGAAAGCACGTTTGGTGTTGCCTAATCAAAAGGATGAAACAACATTTTTTGTCCCTGGGAAGTTATTCTCCCTGCTGTCAAAAAATTTAAAAACTATGCCCATCAAAGATAATATATACGACTTATGTCCTGACGTAACATTATTTTACACTTATTAATTACTTAATTTTTACTAAATTATTATTTAATTTACATAAATTTGAACTAAAAGTCATCATTGGTGAAAAAAAACATTTATTATTTTTATTAACAAAATGGGCATTTATTTCTTATTTAAAATTTGAAATATTTTTAATTTATAAAAGTCCAAACTTTCAATATAACTATTTTCCTTCCACCCACTTTAATATTATATAAAATGATTAGAGCTAGGCATATTTGCTGAAGAGTTTCTTGCGCCGCTTCTTCTCTTCAAGCCACAACATGTTGCGAAGCGGTGGTAAGTTAGATTAGGCTCGCGTATAGTAAATAATAACCATAAAAATAATTAAAACTTTAACAACACTCATTGACAGTTGTTTGTCTTTTGTGATCACAGCTACTGAAAAGTGGCCGAAACGTCGGAATAATAAAAATCAAATAAATTACCACGCTTAAAACTGTTAAATGTAGTTTTATTATTTCCATGTAACTGACAAATTAATCGAATAAGCAAAACTTCAAAAAACTGCTATTTATAATCATAAATGACGTTTTTGGAGTTTTTGCATGTTTAAATGTTTCTCACAAATATCTCTAAACAGGCTTAACGGATTTAAACGACACTTTAAGAAATTAAAAGGCAAATTTTAATTAAATTTACGCGTAGGTTCTATCTGCAAGGTTTTGAGAAGATAATACAAGACTAGAACAGTCTGAAATAATTTTCAAAATTATTACACAATAATGATAAAAAAGTACAGTAAACTACTTCGTCTAAACTTTAATAGAGACTATCAAAGCACAACTTGCCGGACGACCTTCAACGATTATAAGTTTAACAAGCCAATCAATTGCCGGCTTCTCCAAGAAGTTTTGGAACTACTCAAGTCACAAGTTTTTTATAGAACTTGCGCTTTGGTTACAAAATCAATAATTATTAAAGAGCTTCTCTTGGCTAGCTCAAGTATTGTATATCTACTATATTGTATGGTATGATACAGCAGTTAACTTATTATAAATTTAGGTAACATATGTTATCAACAATTTCACAAAAAAAATCGTTTAATTTTGTTACTGTACAGAAGACCATATCGTATCCACAAAATAAATCACGCTTTTAATATGTCGCAAAAGCACAGATACAACCGTAACATTCGCATCACGTTCACACTCCTGCCAATTCCTTAGATTTGCTCCGATAATGAATTTGTAATATTCCGCACACATAGTGCCACGAGGTTCTGGCGCAAGGTGCCAAGACCCGCTGGCACCGCCGCCAATACCTCCGCAATATACGCCCGCTCAATTAAAAGTAAACGAATTGCCATTTTACTCAACAAATATAGTAAAATCTATACTTATTTATCTGTTCTGGTTATTCCAGTCTTGTCCTTTGGTGGCCTTTGTGGTTTAGTGAAACCTCTGCCTGCTTACCTCACTGCTGAGCAGAGGCTCCGGGTTCGATTACTAGTGTGGTCAATTTCGTAAACCAGATTTTCATTAATTACTATGGTCTGGGTGTCTAGAATAGGCACCAACGTCACCTTTTGTATATTACCCATAACACAAGCGGCACTTGCTTAGCTTGATCATATACGTAACAATGTGGTTATCTATTTTTGTAAATCACGACAATGTCTGACAATGCCATCTTATACTAATATATAAAGCTGAAGATTTTGTTTGTTTCTTTGCTTGAACCCGCTAATCTCAGGAACTACTGGTCTGATTTAAAAAAATATTTCAGTGTTAGATAGCCCATTTATCGAGGAAGGCTATAGGCTATATAATCACGCTAAGATAATAAATAATATAAATCGGGGGTTTTTTAACTTACTTTTTTCTTTAACTATTCCACGCGAGAATAAGCTAGGACAGCATGATGATAAAAGTAAACATTGGGATGAAACTTTCTCCTCAAAACTACTAATGCGTGAAACATGCAAATCTGTCTTGGTCAAACGGTCGTATACTAAAGAATAAGAAGGGCTCAGCCCAATAGTGGAAAATGCCTGGACTAATATTATAATTAATATGTACTGGTGAATACTTGTTTAAGTAATATTGTATAAACCAAAAAATATAATACACTAAAAAAGAAAAAACAGAATAAAAGAAATCAAAATATAAAAACCCTTAAGAAAGCATAAAGCCAGGACAATCCCGTTTGTCGAGGAAGAATTTAAAAAAATGTATTTAATGGAAAAACCTCGTGTTTTTTTTAAAGACAATATTCCTACACGAACAAATATCTTATAATATTTGTTCTCGTAAAAATAGTTTTGCCCGTAAACAATTCTGACAACTCGTTGTGGTAACGTTCGTATTTGTTTCATCTTCTGTTGAGTTACTATTGATGAGATCAAACCATGGCGAGATAAACATTTTATTTTTCCTAGAAAAAATTACACAATACATTCGATTGGAATGTGTTAGAGGGACATTGAAGACTTTGGGTGTAACTGTGAGGATATCACGGTTATATGGCGGCCATCAATAAAAACATTTTGTTTTATTATTCGTACGGAGACATCGTATATATTCTTTGTGTCAGATTTAACCGATCATATTTTACGGAGAGCCCCATTCAGGGATGTGACATAAAAATACATTGGTAAGGTTTCCCTTCCTGATTTATTTAACGCACAGATCAAAGAATGACTGTTTTTATACAATATATATATAAGCTTTGATGCGTTCACGTTTTCGGTTATAAGAAATACTCGTACGTTAAATTGGGTGAGGTGTTTGGAAGGAATGAAGGAAGAAAGGAACTTGGAAATAAAGTAATACTTAATCATTTCACTTATTTTTTTATAGTATGTATAGGTGAACACAGTAAAAAAATTAATGTACAGTAGAACCTGTTTAAGTCGAACCTCGATAAGATAAAAACCTCCTAAACTCGAAAAAAATTGTGTACCCCTTCCCTTCAACTCCAAAACCTCCGTCGCTCGAAATCTGAACCCTCTATAAGTCTAAATAATTAGTGACTCTCTCTATAAGAAAATTCAGTATTTATTTTCGATGTATAAGTATTTAGCATTGATTTTACAACTTTTAATTGAGTGGCAATTATTTAAATTAATCTTACCCTCTACAAGTTGAATGTTTCCTTACAAACCTCGCTGAAGTCGAAATTCTCCTTAATTCGAAAACTCTATAACTTGGATTTTTTAGTCTCCCTCCAAATTCGACTTGAAGAGGTTCTATCTACTGTATCATCGTCATCGTCCGAACGTTAAGTCCTGGTTGCGATCGGAGAATTCACTGCGACGCTCGGGGGTCCACTTTCCTACTATTTCTACTGCACTTCGTGCGGTCTTCAGAATCTCCCGTTTTGAGATCTTTGGTACGCATGCCATTAATCACAACATTAAACCAGCATTTCTTGGGCGTTCCCCTTAGACCAGTACCTGGCGAACGCAGCATACATTCAAATAAAAAAATCAGTACATTTTCTAAATAATCAAAATATTAATATATCTAGGCTCATTATAGACATTAATAAATTTAGAATAATCCTAAGGACAGTTCCATTAACTGTTCAATGCTTTTTAGATACTCTGAATATTTACATACACTCTAAGGTCCGCTTGCATAACAACCGTCTTTAAATAAAACTAGCTGATCATGTTAAACTACCTAAATACGTTTTACACAAAACGTATTGACAGTTCTTTAAACATATTTAGCGGTAAATTTTGCGTTGTGAAAGGCGCTAATTGTATTAAGGGTGTTAAATGCGTTTTGTATTTCTTAAATAAATTTAATCAACCTTATGCAAGCGGCCCTAAGATTAAAAATTGTACGCCTTTATAAGGTGAAACATGTATGTACCACGTAAAACTTCAATCAGCATTTAATATCTCCATGTTTCGTACACGGACTATGATTACGATTTGGATTAGGTTAATCCTCTTAAATTGGAAATAATGTCTACCTCTCTATAGGTACCCCTTCAGCGTCTTCAATAAAATACAGAATCGTACATGGCAACCCGCATCCCAATCATTGCTTTGAAATGACCTATTAGATTGGAAATAACGATTTCAATGTCCAATTTAACACTTCAATCCCTAGTTATTGAACCGGAAAATTATTAAAAGAGTCCCTCATTTTTCTTGTAATAATTACCTGGCCTCCAATGGCGAAATACTGCTTAATTAGGAGAAAATATTCTTCGATTGGATGATTTTTAATGGAAAAATTGCCTAATTTTAAAGGAATATAGGCTTAAGCAATTTGAAATTTTCCCTGTCCGAATAATTTGGACGTATTCTAATCATTTGGATACTTAAGAATAATTTCATGCTTACTTTACTTTCGTTGGCGTTTTGCTCGAGCCTATTTTTACAAACTTTTATTTAGCTTTCATTAAATTAGCTGTTTGCTTGAACTTCGCAATAAAACAGCGTGCAATATATGTTAATTTATAATAAGACCAAATATTGCGAGCTGAATTAGAACCAGTTTATTTAGACGCCTTTGTAATTTTGCATGCTTTTTTGTCTTTTATGACAATACACGAAAATGAAGAATAATAAAAAAACATTTATTTTTTAATTTTACATGCATAAAGAGTAACACATGCACAACGTCAACTACATAATTAATTAATATTCTTAGAGCCGCTTGCATAACGATCGCCTTCAAATAAAATTAGTTAATCATATTAAACTGCCCAAAATATGTTTCACACAAAACGTATTGACAGTTCTTTAAACATATTTAGCGGTAAATGTTGGGTTGTGCAAGACGCTAATTGTATTTAATGATGTTAAATACGTTTTGTGGTTTTAAATAAATTTAAGCAACCTTATGCAAGTGGCCCTGAAAATTAATATTTTGTTTAAATGCTCCAATGATAAAAAATATGTTTGAAGTACGTACAACTCAACGCATTCTCTGCCTTTGGAACTCTTTACCCGTAGATGTCAGAAAAGCTAAATCATTTGCCGTATTCAAAAAATCTGTCAAAAACCATTACCTTAGTTTATAATAAAATAAATACTTTTCTATTCTTCTTAACTTAGTTGTTTACTATCCACATTGTGTTCTTCCTTTTTTTTATTTGACTTCGCATTAATTTCATTATACCTAGACATAAGCTTTTGAAATATCCTCTCAGTCAGGTTGCCTGGAAGAGATCGCTTTGAGCGATAAGGCCGCCTTTTCTTTTGCCGTTACATTGTTGTAATTTATTTATTCTGTAATTGTTTATTTGGTGAACAATCAAGTGTTTTCTATTCTATTCTAATTCATAATTTTGATATATCAACATTTTTATGTATTCTACAAACTTTTGGCGAGACTTTCCTGCGTAAAAGAGATGTGTCTTTTCTACATAACCACACATAGGCTTCTTCCGAGTCTATCCCAAATAATCTATCTATATTGACGTGTACTCAAATATTTGTATGACCATGTGTAGGTTAAATACAGTTAGAACATTTCACTGTTACCATCTTATGTATAAATATTACCAGTATTTTTACAAATAAAGATTCATGCATTCATTCATATAACATTCTCAACATGCCGTGTCTGTACATTGTAGTAATTATAAAAATACAACTAGACTGGACTATTTTAACGATAAAGAACACGATACATTTTTTTAGATTTCTTGTATGTTTGTCTCTTTGTTCGGGATTCATGTAAACACTAGCAGACTGTTAACGATACGGTTTTCGCCGATCGACAGTAAATTGTTAGACTTAAAATCTACACTTTACTTTTTGTCCCGGGAATCCTACGGGAATTTTCCCGAAAGCGGTTTGAAGTTGTTCAGGTGCATACAAATTAGTTTATTCGGACACAGTTGTCATTTAAACGATAGCTTACTGATTGCTGTAATATTGTGTGTCCCAAGAATCCCGCGGGAATTTCAAAGCAAGCGTGATTGATGGCGGCATATCCTAGTATGTCTTAAAAACTGAGTTCACCTAAATATTCACATTTAAATCCGATAAAGATAAAAGAATGAAACACTTCGAGATCGAATGAATTTCGGCGAGCCAAAATGAGAATTCAGATAAGCATCCCTGTAAATTATATTGGAACGTTATAAAACTCCAATTCAGCAATAAAAACATGGCCAATGAATGTTTTTATCCGCCATCTATTTAAACAAATACCTTTTCGTACTGTCGAATGGTAGGTATAGCAGGCACTTTCAAACGATAATCTACTCAAATACCCTAAAAGTCCCTTTGCAACCAATTTAAAATGGAAATCTATTTGTCCACTCGGGTGACGAACACAAAGAACTTCATAGTATGTGTCGGTTTAAAAGTTACAATATTGAAGCACGCAATATTGGCAGCGAGTATTTATTCCCTGAATCTTGGATTTTTTCGAGGGGAGCAAAAACTGATACCTCGCCGCCGCTCCCCTGTAGTTTTTCCTTAATCATCATCATCATTATTTCAGCCATCAGACTTCCTCTGATGAACACTCCCCTTACTTGTCCCCCCCCATATATTATAGATAGATGGATTGTACTACTGATCGTGACCTTGATGATAGTGAATAATCAATCATCTCCACCATGAACCGAGTCCAAGTGATCAAGAACCTGGTCCCTTACCTTCAACTCCCCCAGAGCCTACAAGTATTTCTCTAGACTCTAGACCAAGGTACTTCAGCCATATAACCCGTATGAAAAACTTGCTTTCACTGCTATATTTTCGTCAATAGACGAAACGAAAATGTTGCGGGCAATAACGTACGACCTGCTTTTATTAAGAGATAATTATTTTATGCATAGGACCTAACATCTTGGTTTTTTTTATTGCAAGAGTTCAACAGACAGGCAGACGTCCCACTTGATGGAAAGTGGTTATTATCACCTAAGGACATTTCCAGCACCAAAGGTGCAACAAATGCGCTGGTGCTCTCTTAAGGCAGGCTGGAACCTGGTTACTAATGCTGGAACACAACTTGTTGGAACACAGGTTGTTATGGCGACATACTTTAGACCAGTCGTGGAAGCCATCCAGTCGGGCAAATGTCCTACCACCTGGCTGTGGGTTGTTTTGTCGCCTCTTACGACAGGCCGCCCAGCCGCAGGAAATTGTATTCTTTCTCCTTTCCTGCACGGATAGATTGGTAAGCAGCGTTAAGGTAGTATGAAACTCACAACGACTGACCAACACCAAGTAAATCCTTAATAGTCCTCCAATCATTCATGCTAAAACCGCGAAATAGTAAATGTGGTAACACTATTCCAAATTTTCATAGGCAACAGCAAGTAGTCCCTAAGCTTCCAACAGGCGAACAGTTCTGCTGAACTTTAAAATATGAATATTTGTCATGGTTATTAATACACATGCAGATCATACAAATTAGAGGTTTTAATTCTGCTTACACTCATAGAGTATAGGACATATATTATATGTCTTAGGACATATATTATATTATATGGACATATAATATATGTATAGGACATATATTATATGTCCTAGGACATATATTATATTATATGGACATATAATATATGTATAGGACATATATTATATGTCCTATACAGCACAAAAATGTGCCACTGATGGGTTCGGGCCTCCCGTTATAGGGGAGTATGCATGCCCCCATGCTTGTCCAAGGCGGATTGGGGGGTTTCACACCTCGGTTACCTCGATGTACAGGTTACATCACAAGGTTTTCCTTCACCGTTGTGACAACAATATGCACATTAGGCCAGAGAAATGCCTAAGCGGTGAATGCATTCCCAACCGGATCGAACCCACGCTCTTAATTTGAGACGCTTGCTCTAGCGATTACGTTACCACGACTATGAAGGGACATAATTTGCTTAAAAAGAATATCGAAAATTCAACCATGCTTAAAATAATTAATTTTATCTAAGTAACACGTGAAAGCAGAACATTGTACATAATAATAACAATCAACCTTAATGAAATAAAAGGTGTCTCATGTATTTTACACGTACACGTTGTCAATCTACTTCAATCTACGCTCAATACCAATGAAAAGTGTCTCGTCACTCGATCAAAGGGTGCCAAATTAGGTATAGCGTTTAAATTGAAATACTGGGTGTGCTAACTCGATTTCTGGGGACCGGCCGGGGGCGGGCTCTAGCTAAGTTCATTCCACCTATGGAGGGGAAATATACTCTCAATGCCGTCTGACTAAATAAACTGAGTTATTACATTTGCTGATTAATAAATATTTGTAAGTAATATCTTTAAAGATAAAAATTCAGCTTCTACATATTTGTGAACGAAAAACTCGACAAGTATAAATGTACTCACTTAAATTTTTTACATACTTAATATTGGAATAAATTTATAGGCGTCTGGGGTATTTAACAATTTGAAATCACTTACTATATATATAGTATATACTATACCTATAGCTATACATATTATTATTTTTTATTGCAGGAGCTCAGCAAACAGGCAAATGGCCCACTTGATAGGAATCGTTTATCATCGCCTATGGACATTCGCAACACCAAGGGTGCTACAAATACGCTGCTGCGCTCTTAAAGGATACTGGAACCTGGTCACTAATGCCGGAACACAAATCAAGGTGGTTATGGCGATATATATTTATGTATAGATATGATTATAAGCAATAAACAAACAATACAGATATATTTTATCCAGACACGTATTACCTGTTAACTAGAAGGGCGGATTTTCATGAAACTTGGACCACAATGACATAACGCAGCTTAAAGTAAGATAAGCACCATAAGAGGATTTAATATAGTAATCGGCAGAAAGCACACATATTGTATATCCCCAAATTATTTTCCGAAAATTCGTTTCTGAAACTTACTATACCAGGAATCGAACCCGGAGCCTCTGCTTTACAGTAAGATAAGCCAGCAAAGGCTTAGCCCACTCAACTACATAGGCCGTCAAAGCCGATTTGAAATGGTTCCTTTGAAATATACGAATAGACAGGTAAACATAATTTTAAAGTATTTTAGACTCGTTTCAGACTATGACTACGGAGAAGAGATTTGTTAATGAGAGACATCATTAGTATAATAGAAAGTACAGACAAAAACTGAAATACGTTCGTGAATAAGGCGCCGACACTTGACACACACAGGGGTCTCCAATTCGTTATGGACCGTATTCATTCCGTGGAAATTTATTGGATATCTGTATGTCTGCAGACAAACGAGGCCAGTCCTCTGTTAATTAAATGAAATCATAAATTAATGTGAGCGGTGAGTACTGTTACGAGCTACACAGGACTCGAAATAAAATGCCGTTGGAATTACTATAGAGTTTATTTGAACTGTACAAACACGTATAAAACAGGTACAAATATAACTGGATACAATCATTTCACACTGCACGATTCTGTAACACGCGCAAAGCCCGTCACTATATCGCTCAGCGAATGTACGTCTTATTCGTATCGTAATCCTCGCTTGACTGCCTCACACCTCCGTTCGGGAATAATATTATAATAAACTGTACAATACACAATCGATGGCGTGGGCCGGGTTCTTCCAAGAAAATGTAAGTTGCACACCTGCGAACGGCCAACAAAGTCGAAAACAATAACAATAAGGATTAGTTCGACACTAATGACGGCCATAAAACAAGTAGAAAAACAATAGCATGTTTTCCTAATTACAATTTTCAAACACAAAGTAAACAAAATAATTCCTAAATCTGGGAAGGCAATAAACTGCGCTTTACGACAGGCAGCTGTGCATTTATCTTTACCGGCATGTAACGTACTTTTAAATGTTATTTTATATAATTCGAACTTATTTATTGCCATCAAAAGAAACTTAATTAAAAACAATGAAGTATATATCGTTTTGTTTTGCATAATCGAATAAAAACAATATAGCTATTTGTCCTCTAAACGAGATACTTTCCTCAGTACACAAATTAAATTTATGTCGCATTTTAAAATTTACATATTTAGTTAGATAGCCTGCCTAAGCGATGCATACTTCCTGCCTAGGTTTTGAATCCATGTTATCAAAATGAGATGCTTTAGTCATTAAACCATCATGACTTAAAAATATATTTAGTTCTTTTAAACTAAATGACATCACAGATAAATCAGTACGTAATATTAACTGTTACGTATTGAAGTAACCATTGTGGTATGAATGTGGTCTACCTTTGAAGTTGGTATATGTTTTCTCTGACTCTATTTATTCTTGCGTGTCGGACAGAATTAGAGGTACTAGTGTCTGCCAGTGGTCGAAATTGGACCATAATAATTAATTTAAATTATAAGTGTACATTATTAAGGTTATGTTGTCATAGACTATACTTTTATAATCACATATTTTGGGAAGGCTATACTGACATTGACTATAAACAAAAGATTATATACGAGTATATGTGTATATAGTATATATATAGTATATATACGTGTATATATATATATGTATATATTATCAAATGCATGGTAGTATGTGTATTTTTTTCATTGTTTTAATGCATTTCTTATGCAGAATTTTTAAAAAATAACATTCTGCACTCGCGCTATTTTCGTAAAACGGAGTACAAAGTTTTTGCCGTGTTTTTGTTTCAAGTATTAATATATACCTATAGATAAACGGTAATAAAGGTTTTTATAAATTGTTCGTCTTTTGATTCACATGATGTGATACCGACTCGGTGACAATTGGGAGACGACTGGCTGTAGTGCCTTGCTTATTCAAACACTACAATTTCTGCCGAATTATAACTGTCGCAAAGCCTTTAAAGGTAATTGACATTGATCATGGGATCGTGTAAATTTATTGAATATTTTGAAGTCAGTTCACTCCTCAAGTCAGTAGCTGAATCAGTGTAAAATAGCCTTTACGTTAACGAAAGAAACATGTGATCTTCTTTTCATACTGCACGACATTTAAACAGTTTTAGCTCTGCAAAACAGTAATTTTATTCCTTAAAGAAGCACACTGAACTTGCCTGACATAAGCAACTTTGCCATCAAAGTTCAGTTTCACAAGATATTGACGGACCATTAGCCGGTGTAGTCCAGTAAATGTATACGGAATGTCCCACTTTAAAGCCGTGTACCGACAAGCGGCGTGTTCAAATGCGCCGAACGGTGGCCGTGATTTCTTCAGTAAACCACTCACGTAAAACTCTGCCCAACACCTGCACCCAAGTGTTGTGGTTAAAGTGATAAGTTGATAGCGGTGTGGACTTGGCTTTATAATGTAAGTTTCTATGAATTTTTAAATGAGTCAACTTAATTTACGTAGCAACTCTCTCCTGCCTCTTATACTACTTTCTGTACAATGGATCTAGAGTCCACGACTGCCAGACCTTCCTTATTTTAAAAAGATAAAAGTTTTTCTGTACATGTTCATTATACTGGTAAGACGGAACAGCGACTATAGAGTTTGGGTTGTAGTTACTTAGGCAGGTAACAGGTAGTAGAGGTGTATACAATAGTACCTTAATTTCTTTCAAGTATAAGGCTCAATTATTTTATATTTTGTTCGGGATTGTGGTATTCTATGTTAATAGTGTCATGTAGGTAGTTTAAAAATAAACAGTCATATCGCGGATTCGGTCTTGTTTCATTGTTCGCCTATAATAAAACCCTAAATTTCTTACTGGCGACGAAGATTAACATTAAATAGTGTTATATTTAACCCTAAATATCTTACTAGGATAACTTTAGAAATCTCGTCATCCAATACCGGAGACTTATGACAGTTGCAACCTCTTGCCAGACGCCCCTAAATTTTCATAAATTCTAATTATACTTTCGTTATAGTATAAAAGCTAAATTTTACATATGTTATTGGGGACCTATAAAAAAATGTTCCCTCAGGACACCTCACCTTAGACAGTTTTAATGCTTTTTACATCTTGCCAGACACATTGAAATACTTTTTACTCTGGGAACCCCGCGGGAATGTTCCCGGAAGAGTTTTCAAGTTGTTCGGGTGCATAATTTTTTTTTTATTCCGACACAGTTTCCAATACAACGATAGCTCTCATTCTTTTTTTAATGCTGAGATACTTTATGTCCGGGAATCTCGCGGGAATTTCAGTCAAGTGTAACAAAGTCAGGGGCATATTTAGTGTCAAAATATAAATGCGAAAAAATCAGGGGAATAATTCAAACTATGAGATTACGAAAATGATATTTTTAGAATTTTTATCTGTCTGAACGTTCTGGCAAATTTTTGAAACTGCTGGATCGATTTTGACGGGATTTACACTGTCAGATAGCCGACATTATAAGGAGTAACTTAGGCTACTTTTTTGGTACGTGTGCAAATACTTTATTAATGTGCGCTGGCCCTTGGATACAATGATAATTTAAATGCTTACATACTACAGCAAAGTCGCGAGCATGGCTATTCAAAATAAATATGTATGCAAAATTTCATCCCAATCGGTTGCGTACAACTGCTTTAAAATTCAGTTGCAAGATTTGACCTGAACATATATATAAACATATATATAATAAAACAAGACTGAAGAAATTATTACTAGATAAATCCTATTATTCCACAAATGAATTCCTAAACGACAAATTCGAATATCTATACATAATAAATAATAATATTTTAATTAATGACATTCAATAATTGACAAAGAGATAGGAATAATAAATTTAAAAAAAAACAGACATCTATGTAATTAATACAGGTAATGAATATTATTAATTAATAAATAAATACGACTCAATGGGATAAAAGTAAAGATTTAATAAAAATAAATAACAAACCAATTAAATAATGACGATTAAGATCCTACTCGCACACCAGTGAAACTGGTAAAATGTACTGAACCGTGTATTTCTAAGAATGACATCTGTACATTTATGCAAGAATAAATATTTCATTTCATTTCATTTCAATACAAACATTGCCTACATATTAAATACAACCTTCTAAAAAAAGAGTGATATATGAAAGAAAAAAAGTATTTATTTCTAACTGCTCCAAACACATACCTAGCTTTAAAATTTATTATTACAGTGTGTGCCATTAATGCCTTAAGCTTATATACAATTCAGAGTGAAGCTGGGGCGCAAGAAACCTCCCCAAATATTTTATCAAATAGGGCCCAGATTTATTATCTTAGAACGTCCAACATTTTACCTGTGTATACATTGTATATTTATGACTGTGTCGGTCGGCGGAGTCCTCGAAGATTTATATAAGTATATTTCTACACCCCAAAGTTCACTGGCAAAACAAGTGAAGTTTCTGCCGAACGAGATTAGTACTAGTAAAATACTACTCCTTGTAATTGCGTCTTGAAGATATTGTGACCTCATAAGGCGAGAATACCTGTTTAATTAAGTAGAACAACAAGCTTGTGGTTCAACTATGCGCATGTGTTAAATTGTTAGCGGTATCAAATATTTTCATAAATTGTATCGTGATAATTATTTAAATACTGTAGAATATTTACTGCAAAGTGTAAATTATTTTTTTAGTGGAAACTTAGTTGATATGTGTATTAATTTATATGTTTTATATTGTAAGAATTATAATTGTTTTATGTTTTCCAAATAAATAAATAAAAAATAGCGACGTACTTACGCTAATTACAAATTATAGTTATAAGACAGAAACAAGTTTTGAGAACATGTACGCCGAATTTTCATCGAAAAAAGCTTGCACTCAGCTTATTCCTATGCCGGAGTTTTGTGCGACACAATGCTGATTTTCAGTGCTTACTTCCCTTCTCCCGCGATGCTACACCATACCACATTGCACTATATTGTTACGAGTGCGAGACTCCAATTAAAATGCCGTTAGAATTACTATAGAGAGAACTATGCAAACACGTATACGTGTTATAACACAGGTACAAATATAACCGAACACAACAAATCCAAACGTAATGCAGAAGGTCGTAATTTAATAAAACGCGCAAAATCCGTTACTTATTAGATTCCCGATTGTAGTACACACGTCTCGCTTCGCTTGTGGTTCTCGCTCGACTGCCTCCCCTCCATCCGCCACACTTGGCTAATGACTCGGCCGCAAACTGCCATAAAACAGTGCACCAAAACAATGGGCTGTTTTCGAACCACAGTGTGTAAACACAAATTAAACAAAAGAAGACGATCATAAAAGAGTCACAATAAGTTTAAAGGCTGGCCGGTAATAAAATGTATTTTGTTTCAGATATACAGGTGGATTTTGTTTTTGTCGGGACCTGACTTGTAAGAATATTCATCTCCGTGAAATACATTCCCTTATTTTCCATTGCATTTTATTTCAAAGAAACTTATAGGGCATCTTTGTTACTTTCATTTTGCTACATAACACTTTATTGCAGATCGCAGGTGCAATTTTACTACCTTCACAACTTTGTACGGCAGCTTCCTGCATTACTATTTCTGCTTGGTGATTCCTTTAACGTAAGTTCGAGTCAGACTGCGTCTCGTATTCATTCAATTCAATCTTGTACATACATATGTTGTATAGCAGCAATAGAACATTTTTAGAATTTTGAATAAATGTACTTTCTGTATTAAAACTTCAAAGTGTAATAATTACTAGCATACTGTTTAATTGGTTAGTAAACATCAATCACACTTGTATAAATTAGATTGGTAGAGTTCACACATCGATAATCTCTTATTTATGGTTTTCTTACAATTTTTATATTGATTGTAACAATATGCATATTTCAGAAAACTGCTTAAGAGGTACATGGAAAAGATTAATTTCAGCAGCAAGGCCGCTTATACTACTAAGTACTACAATAAGCGGCTGACTAAGACTATAAGGTATATAGTCTTTATACAAGATAATGTGTTAGTTAGTAGTTTCTAAGTTTCGCAAGTAGTATATATAGTTTATTATCTAACGTTTTAACGGTTTTAAGCGTAGTATATTATTTATTTTTATTTCGACGTTTAAACGTTTTCAGTCAATTTTCAGTATCCGGAAGACAAAGATGAATGTCATGTGTCAATGAGTAATTTTAAAATTATAATATTATTTAGCATACTTGTTATTATTTAATTAGGTTTATGGCTTGGCAGCTAGACCTTTAAGCCAGATCTTAGATTACGATATAGTTTCTTCATTTTCTAAAGCCCATGTATAGCTCAGCTGAACTGTATGTTATCAACTATAGACAACTCGAAAGCCCACATTTGACTATACAGTTCACATTTCTTGCAAAAACACATAATTACTACTCAAAAACTATCAATATCCTACAACTATTGTTCATTTTAGAGTAATTTTACACATTTTTAGAAAGTAAAACTGCACAGCACATCTTTCACTTCCCGCCAAAAACTCCCCCCTAACTTATTTATTTAGGCTCCCACAGAATAAATAACAACTATAAACATAAATTAAATAATTAAAATGAACAACTTGAGAGTAGATTAAAAATAACTTTAACATTACATTTGACATAACGTAGAACGTTGAAATTAAAATCAAATAAAATTCCGTGCTCAAAATCTTTAAAATTTAGTTTCAACTGTTTTAATGATAACGATAATAAATACGCAATAAAGTCTTTGTAAGTAAATAAATACTTTTCTCCTTTACGTGTACAAATGGTATCTTTTAAGGTACTCCGATTTCACTTTGCAGATAGCAGCAATGTTCCGTGATGCAGGAAGTGAATAAATCGTGACTTCCACAAAAAGTTCACACAACGGTAAACAAGGAAGGTTTCGCTATGAATTAAAAAGCCGTGAAAAGATATCTCTGAATATAATTTCCTTTTTTTTAAACTTTTATAAAGACAAACTTGTAAAAACCTTCATCTCAGATTTCCCGGATGTTGAACTTTCGCGTGTTTCCTACGTAATTATAAAGAATTATTCTAAAAATCTTCCTTTGAACAAAGATACCAGCAAATCTTTCAACAACAAAGTCAACAGAACTTCTTTCTGACTTTATTTTATGTAAATTTGCTTTATAAGCGAAGTCATTGGCCTTAAGATATAACAAAATATGACTTTTTTTGTCAAGAGTTGCTTACAGAACTAGTTGATTAAATTAAACACTACTAGAGGTTTCCTTGTGGCGTAGTAAAACCTGGAAAACCTTGTTAAGTAGCTCTATGTTACTTACATACAAACATAATTAGATTTTTTATATATAAGGACCAAAGCCGCAGACAAAAGCTAGTATATACCTCGTGTCAAAAAAAGTATAGGAAATAGATGATTTGTTACAACTCAAATTCCGCGCCAAAATGAAAAACAGTTGTGCGAATCCAACAAAGATTTTTTTTTAACTGTTTATGCCACCCTCCTATATTATCCTAAAGGCTGGTAATGCGAAGCCAAATCGCCCGTGGTGTTACAAAATTTTTAAGTGATGGTAACCACATTCCATGAGCTGGGCTGTCTGCCAGCACAGCCTTGCAATAAAAACATATATACACGATAACATATATATAACATATAAAAACATATATAACGATACGAGCATTTACATACCATGTCATCATCATTACTTTAAACATATCATTATATAAATCATTTTAATTACTGTCTAAACGATTGGTTATTAATTTTTACACTGTTTCACCCGATATACAAATGACGTCATAACTTCGATTTTTGTAAGATGATAAAAAACATTGAAACGAGTGCGGGACACGAATTAAAAATGCCGTTGGAATTACTATAGAATTTATTAGAACTATACAAACACGTATAACATAGGTACAAATATAACTGGACATAACCAGTACAAACTGCACGATTCAATAACACGCGCAAAGTCCGACACTATATCGCATATCGAATGTACACACGTCTTGCTCGTATCGGAATCGTCGCTTGACTATCTCATCCCTCCGTTCGGGCATTTTTTTATACTAAACTATACAATATGTCTCGACACAATGCTCGACCGCATAACACTAGTTTCTAAAAATCACACCTGATTAATGAGTACCATAAACGATTACAATACACAATAGGATGTTTTTCTAATTACAAATTTTAATACACAATATAATCAAAAGAAGTCCAAATGCTGAAAGGTAATAAACTACAGGTGTGCATTTACTTTTGTCGGCGTGTAACAATTGTAGTTGATTTGACTGTCAAGCCCTATCATTATGTTGTGGGACTAAAATATAGATCGTTCTATCATATTCCATCCCTACCAACTATGTGACTTCTGAGAAAAAAATATTGTAATTAAAATATATGGACCGACTAACATACCATTTAACGAGGGTTCCATTTTTATCAATACAGCCACAGCACCCTAAAAAGAGGTAATTGTATTTTGTACATTTTAGATTGATAGATTTTTTAACTAAAGTTTAGGAGTAATAAAAGTGTACTCAAAATCTTATCTATCTTTAATCTAAGGTATTTATTAAATACCTACCTTATTTTCTACCCAATTAGTAGTATTAGGAATTTAGGTTGCGGCCAATGTGCTCGGGAATTTCACCCATGTTTCAGCATTACTTGTTTTTTACTTTAGACATAATGTATAAAACTAATGCGTACGAAGTTGCGAATAGCAGCTAGTTGTTTAAAAACACGACACGAATATGAACCTGGTAATGCACTCATAGATATAATTTAAAAAGCAATGACATCACACTGGGCTGTATAACGATATTCAAGCAGGAATCTCGTTCCTTTGTCGTCCGGAGGTTGTTTCTGTAGCCACGTAACGGCGTGATTTTAATATTAAAAATGAGACTACCAGTTGGGTAGAACATAAGGTATTTCATATACGTACCTTAAATTAGACTATAAAGTTTTGGGTGTTTCTTATAAAAAAACTTTTATTACCACTAATCTTTAAGTAAAGAAGCTATCAATCTAAAATGTATAAAATACAATGACATCTTTTTGTGGTACTGTGGTTGTATTGATAGAAATAAAGAACTAGTTAAATGGTTATTTATGATCGCCTGTCCATATATTTTAATCACAGTATTTTTCTCAGAAATCACATGGATTTATATGGATGGAATTTGACAGAAAGATGTATATTATATCTTACGTCATAATAATAGGGTTTAACAGTCAAAACAACTACAATATTTTGTATCATCTTACAGACAATCGAAGTTATGACGTCACTTGTTTACCGGCCTGTTTGCCAGATTTTTTATTTCAAAGCTGGCAAACAGGCAGACAGCCCGGCTCATGTGAAAATGATTACCACTGCTTGGAGACGTCTGCAACACCAGAGGCGACTTGTCTTCGCATTGCCATCCTTTAGCATGATATAGGGGATAGAATAAGAGGGATGGAATAATGATGACGGAACAAAGACGAGGAAATAGGAGAGGTGGGTGTAATGGATCACTTACAATCCAATAGATGGCGCTATGCAATTGAACTCATAATTCATTGTTGACACGTACAAATGTATAATATATAGTTCGCACTATTATAGTCCATTTTGTACTTCCCGCTCCCCCTCCCGCAGAGGTCGAACCGAGGTCGATCGCGCTGCTTCCGGACTGAACGTCTCCACGGAGTCGGGAAGCTCAGTATGAGGTACCACTGAAACGGTCATCTGCGGCTATTCAGCTGGCTCCTGCATAAAAAAGCTGGCTTAGACTTTCCAGGCATAACAAAGACCTTGGCGGAAGATCTTACTTTGAGATGAAAGAACATTCCATTTCATTCGTCTACCCCAACAGGTCATTCTAAATGTGTTAGAGGAATCATATAGGAGGAATTCAGTAGTGCTTCAGCTTAAGATTAACCGTTTTTCGACGATATCTGTGACAGGGTGCACCGCATCTCACCGATCGAGCCAACCCTAGGAGCTGTAATCAAATAATGGTTCCAGCATGGCTTTACCAAGTAAATATATGAACACTGTTTCAGAATTCATTTTAATAAGTGCTAATTACCTTATTTAGTTAAATCATTAAAAAATATTCGTAGTCCTCATTCACGCCGTGAAAAGTATTTTTCATTCATTTGAGTCATGTTTTACTCTCCTATGAACTTTTCATTTTATTACTTTTTAATTCAACAACGCTTACCCTTTAACCTCCAAGTTAAAGATATGCTAATAGCTGAGATAACAATCATATCTGACTCAGTCTACCGAAGTATCTTATTATGCAAATTTATGGAGACATCTGCGAGCTGTTGACTTTTTGATTACAGATCCCTACGGGATGACGCGTTACGCGACACTTGAGCTGCGCACCGAACGTTTTCCTTACACCAAATCTGCTAAATGTATGAATGCGAAGTTTAAGTGACAAACATGTCCTACCTCGGTAAACGTAGATTAGTATTCCCTCAACGTGCCACAAAGACGCATAATAACTATTCTTTTTTATCGTATGTCCTATTAACCTTTCTTTATATTCACACTGTATATTGAATTTAGAAGCACTTGCCAGTTTCGTTGGATTTAGCACCGAGATGGGGATAAAAAAACACTCAATTACACTAATGGTTGAAATTCAACCATTCATTCATAAAAAAATACGTAATTGAAATTCTTTTGTCAAAGAGTATATATACATACTTTTATAGGCAGTAACTATATGTTGGCAAAATCAAACAACACTTTCAAACGTTATTTGTTCATTACAAACTAACCAATAGTTATTTATATTCACAGACTTAATACGGTGAAACGCGGGTAAAATGCCGCTGATGTGTCATAAGACATCTGAATATTTGAAACTACAACTACTAAAGACTATTATTATAAACAGACTTCAAAAAATGGAGGGCGTTCACAATTCGTCTTGTAACTTGCTAACTTAAATCTAACTTATCTTAATACAATATTGTGGTAGGTATTTAAACAATATTGTTTTCTTTTGTTGCTTTTTTCGGAAATCACGCTAGACGATAAATTCCGCACTTCACTTTTAATGATTTTATTAATGTTGTAAGATCGTAAATGCTAAAACACAATTACACTAAAATGACATTAATTACATTGATGTTTTCTCATATTTAATTGACATTTTTATTATCATCAAACATTACTGGCATAAGCCATTTAAAATTTTCTGAATATTGAGTGCCTACTTTAGCCTAACTCTAGTAGTATGCTATGTATAATACTAATATTAAAATATAATCAGGTTATTTCATGCTATTTACTCACTTTCCCATTCATTGGGATCGCGACTAAACTCCCTAATGTTACTATGGAGACCTTCGCTTATTAACCCAAGCCCTTACAATCTCTATACACATTTGAAGCCATATGGTTTTGAATTCAATTTTGTAATCAACACCACTGATTATAATTTTAATTAGCTGTGCTCGTGACTATTCACTCGGGACGTAGACGAATGGCACTTGGCACTGAATGGTTATAACATCTTATATGAGGCAGGAATGGATAAAAATATTTATATTATTAACAAATAATCATATCTTCTAAACCCCACAAGACATTCAAATGGAAAAATATAAAAAAAAATACAATTCTCATTTTTTTTATAGTTTCGCGTTTGACCGACATTGATATCAGGTGGAAATACAGTCTAAGATGTAGGTAGCAATTAAAGATATTAAAACTTAAATTTTATATCATATATTTAGAAATCACAGACAAACACTTCAATTTTATTTATTAGTATAGATTTTGAAACATTAGTATCATTCCTCTTGTCTTATCTTATCTTATGAACAAGAGTCTTGTTCATAAGATTAAGTGCTATTAAACAATACTGACTTTATTGCTTACTCATATTACCTGTTGATAATAATCAAAGGAAATTACTCGAAACATGATCTTGTAAATGAGCTTAAAATCAATGGGATATTATGTCAAACGAATTCGGGTTTGCAGATTGGGGATTTGGTGGCAATCTCAAGCAAAATTAAAATTTGTATTGAAACAATTTGGTAAATGGAAAGTACCAAATTTGAGCTAGAGTGGGTCAAAAAAAACAAGTAGGTATTGACTGTTCTATAAAAAAATTGTTTTGGCGATTAAATTAAGCGTTCAAAAGATATTCATCATCAAAGATTTGTTTTGATTATTTTAAGACAAAAAATTGTATTGCCCATTTTATAACAGTGATTTACTGTCGAGTTATAAAATACATAAACAAAAATGAAATTTGTCTGAAATAATCAAACTTAAATTTTCAATCATTCAAATGGTGAGGTTTACGGAAAAAAATTTAGGATAACTTTTTTGTAGTGCATTAAATTTCCTACAAAATTCTTTAAGAATATTTTTCGGTATAATCAATTAATGCGGAGCATCTTCCTATTAAAATTATAAGCTCATATTTGGTGAGAGTTTTTTTAAGGTGTCTAGCAACCCATTTTCCCGTATCCCTTTAAAAAAAAAAAAAGGTTTTTTTGACCCACCTTACAAAGCACTAATATTCTTCGAAAATTTGTATTTACGTCAGGGGTCTTTATCTATAGTCCTCTTAGGATGCCTGTCCATTGAAGCGGAGCGAGGCTGATGAGTGGAGAAACGGAGAAATATCAACCAATAGGATTGCAGAAAATTTGCGTCAGTGGACAGGCAGTCAAACCTATTAATTAATATTTCTCCATTTTTCCGCAGCCTCCGTCCACTTTAATAGACAGATAATCTTAAAGGATTAAAATACAACATAAGTAAAGTTTCCTTCATTGAACGTAATGTAGTGTGTTATGTAATGTATTAGTCAGATGCTGTGTCTAATAATGACGAGAATGTTAATGTTATTTGATTATTCCTATGCACTTGTTCCACCTACTTTTGTGTTAAAAAGTGCGTTAACGATTAACTACAGCAGTTACCTGACAATGATTTACACGATTATAATATAACAATGAAGCATTTCAAATACCGCATTAAACTCTTGACTAGATCTGCACTCTACCATTATTCCAGTTGTGGCAGGGGCATTATAATTTAGTTATTGAGGATGAATAAATATATATACTGACTTTTTTTAAGTATATGATACTTCTTGTATCTGATTAAATATATTATTATATAATTCGAAATAAAACTACACAACCTCATATTTAAGTAATGTGAATTACAACGATTTTATAAACTAATACAATAAAAAAACTTAACTTCTTGCTTTCTTTTTCAATGTTATATTCTTCCCATAACTCCTCAAGACTATAAGCTGAATACTGAACCTAGGTTACCATATGGCCCCCGAACGCTGGCTGATGTTAGTTACCTCGCAAATTATTACCTCTTAAATTCTCATAATAAATCTCCAATGTCAAATGCAATTCTGAAGCAGTTCAAGAACCTCATTCAGAAGAGACTATCGGCAGTCGTCTTCAAATCAAAACGACAAAATTGCCTTACAATAGCGCCTTCCTGATCTTGTAACTTATTCAAGGGGGCTATTTCCTCCAAGTTCCAGAGGTCCTACAAGACGTATTTCCATTTTGTGCCGAACTGTACCTAATTTATACGTTCCGCTACTAAAGTTCCCTATTCGTTTTCTTGCGTAATTGTACTTTGGTGGAGATATCGTATTGTTGATCTATTTGGTCAGAGTAATTTTATTCACGATTGTACCTCTAGTCTTTGTAATTTTGTATTCGCTTCAAGAAACGTAAAAATGTGTTGTGCTTTTTCAATTATGGAGAGAATTATTCTGAATAAAATAGGACCGTAGAACGTAAACGATAGATACATTTAAAGAAATTTTGTTTGTATAAGGCATGTTGAGTATTGTGAAAGTGATAGAGGAAAAACGTGTCCACTCATAACCGATTCTTATATCTTTTCGGCCGTTCCTTTAAATTTAAATCCAAAAGTTTTTATTCAAAATAAGTTCCACTGGAGAACACTTTTTGAAGGTCTATATACATTTGTCGTAATCAGTTAAAATTTGTCATAATGTATTATTTATGCATATTAAAAAAAAATTAGCATTCAGCACTCCTTCTCTATGTAAGTGTGGAAAATTCCATTCCCCTCCGTCCGCGCAATTTTCGGAAAAAGGGGGTTCAAAGTTTTTGCTTTACGTATTAATATAAAGTTATACTGGAAGATTGATGGGTACAAATTTAACAGTAGATGAAAAATGGGATGGTTGAATTGTATGATAGATGGCATGATAATTTCTAGTGTAACAGAAGACCTATGTCAGAATAGAGATATATGGAAAGAAAATACATGCTGTACCGGTACCCAAATAAACGAAACAATGTGAAAGAAACGAGTGTTTGTGAGATATAGAACATTTTCAGACAATTATTTGCTGTTTTAGAATTAGCCAAATGACAAAAATAATGAGCGTTGGTCACTTTTACAGAATACTTATCCGTGCAGGAACGGAGATAGAATACAATTTCCTGCGGCCGGGCGGCCTGTCGTAAGAGGCGACAAAATAACCCACAGCCAGGTGGTAGGGCATTTGCCCAACTAGATGGCTACCACCCCTGGTCTACAGTATGTCGCCATAGCAACCTTGAGTTGTGTTTCGGCATTAGTGACCAGGTTCCAGTCTCCCTTAAGAGTGCAGCAGCGCATTTGTAGCACCTATGGTGTTGCAAATGTTCATAGGCGATGGTAACCGCTTTCCATCTGCCTGTCTGCTGAACTCCTGCAATAAAAGACAAAAAAATACTTTACTGAACTGATATTCGTTTGACCGATTTTCCTAATTATTATTTATTTTTCGTTTTAACTTCATACAAACAGTTGGATTACACTATTGAACTGAATATGTAGAAACAAAGAAAACCAAATGTTCATATCTCTCTTTTTTCCGACCAGCTATATATTTCAATTCCAAAGCAATCACTTAAAGAAAGGCGAGAATTTATAGAGGGAATTAAAGTTTTTTCATTACACTTGTAAAGTATTTCTTTGTTGTGCCGTGGCCGCCACGAAATGCAATTAACGTGGATACTACTCCTCTTTGATCAAGGATACTTCGTTAGGGCCTACACACACGACGTATTTTTACGCACGCACTACGCACGAAAATGTACTTCCAAGGCTGACTATAAAGAACTGTAGCGGGTCTCCGACAGGGCTCTCGGTGGAAGCCGGAGGAGGTGCTGGCTCATGCTTATGCCGGTGGAAAAATACACAAGTCGCTCTCACGGTTCACGTCGTTTATTGCTACTGAGTTACAAATAACCATTGTCTATATGTCTTGTGTATAAACTAATAAATTGTTTCCTCACTGGACTTAAACAAAGCGTGCAGTTAAATTACAAAACTATTTTCTATAATATGTACAATGGCAATGGCAGATGTCAGGATCATTTTTTTTTATGGTCTTTCAAAGGGCGTTATTTTAAACTATTGCCATATTTCTCCAAAACATAAAACAATGAAGGACATTACGGGGGTCATAAATTATTCCATATCCCATCTGCATTGCCTTCGTGGGAAACAACTTTCTAAAAACTATCTACAAACTATTTTGGCATCGTTAACACTGACTTTGTAGAAAGTACATTTTTGTGCAAACGTGCAACCAGTTTTATAGATCCATGTTAACTCAAAAAGAACCAGAAACTGGGTGAATGTTGAAATATATTAATTTTAAACGGACATCTCACATCTCTAGCTTTAATTTACTGAGGATAGAGGGTAAGGAGAATCACCTGTGTATGTGAAAAATGTCCGTCGAAATGCATTAAATTAGGGTGGCGCCACTTTGGCATCAGTGTGAATTTTTTAACTACATTCATACCATACCCTTTGCTACATCAGCGCCATTGTGGACGGTTCTTGAACTGTTATTTCCAGCTTACAGCTGGATACTTGTTCAACTTTTCTCCCATATGAGATGATTCTCCTTACCTCTACACTCCATACTTTAAGCTTTATTTGTAATGCTATCACACGACTGTCAAATTTCACTTAACCTTCGAAAAACATAGAATGCTTACAATTTTTATTACTTAATATAAATTTCATAAAACCCTTAAAACCATACACTATTAGACATAATTTATTACATTGTCCTTTATTATGCATTCTAAAACAGACTTATTAACTAGAAAAGACTGTTCAAAAATAATAAATAATATTTTCTCAACGAAGTATCTAATATAAGCGAATTTCAAAGAAATGGTTGGAATTAACTCCGAATATATAAGTTTTCAAAGAGTAGGTAATAAGATAAAGCCAAATATATTTAAATATTGCACATAATACATGAAATAAATCCAATTTGGGTAGTTTTAAAATATTTAGTTTATGACCTATTTTTTTATGAAAATAATACTTTAAGGCTGTTCAATTAATTAACTGATTCTCGTTTTAATGAAATACATTATAAATAACAAATAAAACCTATACAGAAATCATATCAAACTAAAGCTTAAAAACACTATACATATACAACAATAGTTAAACTACTTACTGTAAAAATATAAATAAGACTATTTAAAAATATTGTTACATGCCAACAAAGTGAATACACACCTTGTTTATTACCTTTCCCGCATTTGAACTTCTTTTGTTTACTATGTGGTTAAAATTTGCAATGAGACAATAGTCTATTGTTATTGCACTTGTTTACAGCCGCAGGTGTGCAGATTACGTTTTCTTGGAAAAACTCAGTTCACGCGATTGTTGTATTGTACAGTTTACTATAAAACAATGCTCGAACGTAGGGGTGGGATAATCCAGCGAGAACCACGATCAAAGCAAGACGTGTACATTCGATAAGCTATATAGTGGCGGACTTTGCGCGTGTTCTTGAATCGTGCAGTTTGTACTGGTTGCGTGCATATTTGTACCTGTGTTATACGTGTTTGTATAATTCTATTAAATTACATAGTAATTCTAACGGCATCTTAAATCGAGTCCTGTAACTCGTAACAATATGCGCATTCCTTACTTTACGACGCAATTGTGGCTATACGATATATGTTTGTAAGTGAGGCAATTTCTCCTTCCTAGTCTAGACTCCTTAATATGCTAATAGAACTCTAGTGACGGCTTGAATTCAATTTCGAATTGATTAACATGAATGCAATTAGCTGCTGTGAAACTAATGTAGCACTTGTTACGAGACAGTTGAAACGCAGGCAGCGTTCGTCGCTTTATTCCGTTGATAGTTACCTACTTACTAACTTACTGCCTGTGTTCATCAAAATGACAATATATCTAATACAAATGATAATGGAATCTTCTTCTTTGTAAGGCTCTGTAGATATTTTGACAACCGAAACTGTTAACATTGTCATGTCCATATCTATACAATTGTCAATCTGTAATATGTCACATACATTTTTCACAAATACATCTGGGTCTCTATAGACGAAAGGTACAACGATTTGTTTTTCTAATAAATAATACCGCAATTATTTCGTCAAAAAATATTTCCTATTCCCAGGCTTTTTTTGTCACTTCTTTTTTGGGGACACGCGAATTCTCGAAAGTCTATAATTTTTTGTACGCAACGCGGTATAGACTAGTAAACAAGTGCCTTTTGGACCAACTTTTTTCAGCAGTCTCCGAAAATTATAAATGATGGGCATCTAGATGATTTTTGAAAAAAAATGAAGTTCCGCTTGCAAAATCATCTAGATGCCATTCCGAATCGAATTTATAATTTTCGGAGACTGCTGAAAAAAGTTGGTCCAAAAGGCACTTGTTTACTAGTCTAGTAACTGTGCAGGAAAGATAGATTAGATTTTTTATTTGGATAATTATGGCCTATTAATATTTTTTTGTTAAGGTTATCAAAATTGTAATTAAAAATAATCAAATTCTTTCATTTTCTTAGCTGTTATGGCATTTTTTACATATTTTCGAAATTTCCTTTAAGGGCACTTCGTACCCCCACGTTCCCCCACAAAAAAGCTCTGTCTTCACCAAATTACCGTACGGTAATAATTAGAGCCGCCTCACCATACATGTAATTGAGCGGTGAAAAAATACTTCACGTAGGCATGTGGGAGTATTATTAGGCAAGTCTTGAAAATACAACATATTTGTTTGTTTCTTTAAACTGTTTGTTATGAAATTAAGCATATACATGATATACTTTAGATATCAGAGACGAAAGTAACTATTACCAGTAACTATAATCCGTTTACCAGGTGTACAAATGCAATAATTTCCCGCGGGATACGATTCTAAAGTTTACAATATAGGCCAGGCGGCCTGTAGCAACAAGCGATAAAACAACTAAAAACCAAGTGCTAGGACATTTGCCCGACTTGATGGCTACCACCCCTGGCCGCCATAAAGTATATTGCTAATCGCCATAACAACCTCGAGTAGTGTTCAGGCATTAGTGACCAGGTTCCAGTCTCCCTTAAGAGAGCAGCAGCGCATTTGTAGCACCTTTGGTGTTGCAAATGTCCATAGGCGGTGGTAACCGCTTTCCATTAAGTGGGCCGCCTGCCTGTTGAACTCCTGCAATAAAAAAATAAAAAAATCTGTTGAGATTAAAAACAAATGTTAAGTTTATAAGAATAATTGAAATCCATTTTAGTATTTTAAATTGAATTGTAACGCTAACAGGATTAAAACCCTATGCATATTTGACAGAGGCGTAATTGAAACACATGCCAAAACAAATAAATGAAAATATGTCGGCGTACAAACAAAAGGCACTCTACACGACACACAGAATACATGCTATTTGTATTGAGTTATTTAAATGGACCGATAGTTTTAATAAATCGAAATCGATTTAAGCCGGGTTTCTATTTTACTTACTGTTATATTACAGCTTTATAATATAAAGCCGTTCAAAGGCGTAAAGAGACTCTAAAAGTCGTCAAAGCTGTGGTAGCTTAGTGGTTAGCGCACTCCTGTCCCAAACTCAAAGGCTGTGGTTCGCTTGCCTGGAGAAAATGCACCACTTAGGCAGTTTTCTGACCTAATGTACATATTGTTACTATAACCACATACTGACTGTGAAGGAACACATCGTGTTGAAATCCGCACATCAATATAACTCATGCGTCACACCAGTGCGGTAAATAACCTTTTATGCGCCCTACGCGAGCTTCTACCTATAACTGCGCCCTTGTTTTTTTAGATATTATAAATGAGAAATGCTATGTATAGACCTACTTTATTTCATTCAGGATGATAAAATAACCCACAAGGTCCTTGGTGTTGGTGGATCAATTATCTAATATTTTTGATGAAAAACCTATTTTTTAGATGAAGAACTGAACACAAATACGCTCGTGCTCAGCCAATAAAAGGAGTGAGATATTTTGTCTCATTTAACAGACTTTGATGATACTAGACTGTAGGTAAGTATATGGGCGCAGCGGGAACTTATCAGGAGCACACCGAAAACATAATAGTTCTGCCTAGTCTGGCCATTCTTACGGCCCTCAAAGTCTACGCCCTGCGCCTGGGCACCGGTGACACCGCCCTATTGACGGCACTGTGTCAAACTTGGCAAGCCGCCTTGGACAAACGTGGCGGGTGTACTGTCAGATATCCTAAACTTGGCAGGCTCAAGCCCACCAGGATACGTTTATGGATTGCTATTATATGCTTAATGCTTTTCACACACGGATACATTATTCAGTCTGATCCAAATTATAACAATAATAATAGCGTGAATGTGGCACCCTTTTTTATAGAAGTATAATCCATTATTGACACCATACCACCCAGAGGTCGTCTTAGGGTATTATTAGACTCCCGATGGCGAGCTCGGATCTAACAACTAAACTATCCCGTTGGTCTATCATATCACCGTACTTTCAAGGTCTCGGGAACCCAAGACAATTCCAATAATCCGGACAACGTCGGCTCATTGAGCCCCTTTTCTGTCAGATGGGGTGTTACCCTCTATCTTAGGGTCTTTGTAGCGGTAAGAATCCCTCTTTCACAAATTAAGATCGTTGTGTTTGTAGCCCCTAAGCGAACGCATAGAACGAGTGTGGCCATTTTATTACTCTTGTATTAATTACTACAATGTCCGTCAAACATTGCTGCAGTACCATCAATCATACAACTTGCTAAACTCGTGGTCGTTCACGCAAAGTTTCGCGCCCATGGTCTGAATCACAATTTGCTGGGTTGACAATATACAAGAGAAATAAACAAACACCGCCACAATATAATATTTTTATTATCACTAGTCATCAGTAATACTCCGAGTGATAAATAATGTTGTCTTGGTGTTGGGGATTGTCTTTACTTTAATTTTTCATTACTGTATGCACTGTGTGTTACATGCGCGCGCGTCGCTGATAAAAAAGCAGATTAGTAATGTGCTAAATAAGTTTGTATCATTGCTAGTGATGTACTAATTAATTGATATGATGGCTAGTGATGTGCATTAATGTTGTAATACTGGTTTATAATATTTGTTCTTTTATATTTAAATATTTTTCATAGTATCATAGCAACCTTTGTTACCTGTCTCTTTACAAAATAACTCTTCAATAAAACATATATGAAGAAGACTATTTTTAATTTCAACATTTAATTTCAACAATTAACAATTGGTTCTTCCTTAAAAACAATTTTCATTGAAAATATTTTTAAGCTCAAACGGAGGGCCTAAACCGCCTTTGGATAACCGTTTATAAAACTGACATCCGTCTAGATATACTGGTATTTTTTTATTGTAAGAATTCAGCAGACGAGTGGGCAGACGGCCCACCTGATGGAAAGCGCATCGCCTATGGACATTTATAATAAGGTTACTACAATGTGCTGCCGTTCTCTAAAGGGAGACTGGAACACAACTCAAGGTTGTTATGGCGGCACACTCTAGACCAGGGACGGGTTAGCCATCCAGACGGGTAAATATCCTACCACCTGGCTATGGGTTTTTTGTCGCTCTTACGACGGATCGCCCGGCCGAAGGAAATTGTATTCTTTCTCCATTCCTTCACGGATTTGGGACTTGTAATTTTTTTTACACTTGTCATGTTCGTCAATGACGAAATTTGGTATAAAGTGGTCTGAAGCGGCATTCAAGTTAAAAAGGAGGAACATAATTATATTTTTAACATATTCGTAACGAATATGTCCCCTATACGTATGGCAGCTACTACTAGTTTTTCGTATAATTGCAATGTTACTACATCATTGTATATCGACTGTCTCAGCTATATACTGTTAGGATAGTAGCTCCATTGGGTCTTTTTAAAGTTTTGAAGTCTTTTTTAAACCCACTTATTAAGGCTAAAAGTCTATTTCCACAAGCATATGTATCTGCAGTATTACTTTGACTATAGACAAATCTAGTCTCTGATGGTAAATCGAATAACAATTATATAAAACACTAGCAGACCCGGTAGACGTTGTGAAAAAATAAAAATCTAGAACCCGATTTCAGCGCCACCTACCGGGTCTAATTATGAATCTAAACCACTCTCGGACCTACTCAAACACTATTTTTTGACACCGTGGGTTACATTATTGAAGTTTTAGTGGTCATCCCTATTTTTTTCTAATTTCTCATTTTTTCTTTAATAACAAATATAGTCTAAATTAATCTGGGATAATGTAACGTTCTAATGGTGAAAGAATTTTGGAAATATGTCCCGTAGTATTTAAGTTTATTCGTTACAGAAGTACTTATTAGTATAGATAATAAATACGCTGATGATACAATTTCATAAAAGTATAAAGCTATGAATGACAAAGAAGCAAGTGAGGTGTGTAAGAATAAGCCTGAATGGCACTCTGTTGTTCGTGCCTACCCCGCAAGGGACCTGGAGTGAAGTTATATATGTATGTTTGTATAAAGCACATCGTAATTCGTGAACACCGCTCATTAATATTATGCCCAAATCCACGACAACAAGCAAGAGCAAGCAGAGCGAGGAATATAGGCTACGCGGGTGATAGGCTAATCTTATGTTTGGTACGTAGATATCGTGAAATTGTGATATTATTCATGAAATAATAATTGAAAGTTTTCAAACCTTCTTTAGTCATTAGTGGTCAGGAATAGCCGAGTGGTTGTGTGAACAAGTACTGTGTTATTTTTCTTTCTATATTTGACATAGGCATCAAACGTTCAGTTAAGTTGCATTAACATAATCGCACTGCCCATTTCCCTTGTTCCTTTCCTACTTGCTGTCGTGTAAGTGGGCATAATCTAAATGGCAGGTTACAATTGCATTACGCAATGACTTGTACGTAGTTCAAGGACGCATTTAAATTTCACCCGTACTTAACCTTTGTTAAAACGTCTATAAAATCAAGAGCTTATTCAATTAACACACATTTGTTTTATTATATAAGTTTCAGAGAACATCTATTAAAATTGTTATGTTACGACTTAACTTTTCTTCATTTTAAGTTATAACTCGCAGACATGTACACACATATTTCCCTCAACTTATGAAGACATGAAAATAAACAACAAAGTTGTATTATATGAAAACAAGCAATAAAAACCAAACTTTTATTATGTATTCGGAGCTATAAGCTTTGTACAGACGAAATCAAGTATATTTATGATAAAGTATAGTATAAAGATAGACTTTATCGTGTGTAAGGTTCATTTTCATAACTTCATAGGGCGCACATGTGGGGTCTGGGGGGATTATGTATAGTCATGCTAAAGAGCCATACGGGAATGGTTTTGAGCAGTTGATGGGTCTGGGTCCAAGTGCGGGGTGTTGATAATGCTACATCATTGATCGTATGTAAGACAGCTACTCCAAAATAGTGGCACTGGATAGACAAGTGCGGTCAATGATTCTTGCATGTTAAAAGATACAGGCTGATGAGTTTCATAAGTAAAAGTAGCCGAAGTACGAGACAGACCAGGCAGAGTGGAGTTCCAGAGAGGTTCTGAGCGTCTATTGTTTTTGTCATTATGGTCAAGAGTCTTCTTCGTTGTTATTTGTAATGAGGAGGTTGGGGCCTCGAGGGTATACCTCTTTACTCCGGCTGCAACTCAGTGGGCAACTATCGACCGGGAATTGAGTTTGGAGCTGCTGGAGTTTTCTCTGCATGGTAATGATTTCTCAGCAGCTCTCGTTGGCCAATCCGCGGCGTTCGGTGGCCTTCGCGGGCTTTCCACTGGCTAGTTCCACAGATTAGTTAGCCATTCATTGGAGTTCGGTGGCCATCTGTGGCTTCTGGTAGTCTATCAGCAGCTTTGTGGATTTTGCGACTTCACGCCATCACCCTGTCATTATGTCAGCGAAACCCTAATTTTTTTACTAAAATCCGTATACATCTAACAGCTCATGAATCTTGTTGAAACTGTTCCTTGTAAGTATTTTGTATGTTCGAAAGTTCCACGGGGAAACACACTTTTCCAATTTAGAAGTGAAATTCACACCTCACTCATTAATATTGTTACACGCGGACAAAAGTGAATGCACACTTGCAGTTTATTACCTTTTCAGTATTTGGAGTTCTTTTGTTTACTTTGCATTTAAAAATTTTAATTCGAAAAACAGCCTATTGTGTATTGTAATAATTTATGGCAGGCATTAGCCAGGTGTGATTCTTGGAAATAATTGTTATGCGGTCGAATATTGGGTCGACACATATTGTATTTGGTGCAGTATAAAACAATGCCCCAACTGAGAGATGAACTTGTTCATATTCTTCTTCTTCTTTAATTTGTTTTCTAGATTTAAAGATAAGGATATTTTGCTTAGATTTATTTAGTTACAAGAAGATATATGAATTAAGTATCATTGTCTGGCGCATTATTTTAATGTTCCCTCTAAATTCATACAGTCCCTTACACTAATAGAACTTTTTTTATTACAGACTTTATACGTAGTTACCATATTTTTACAAAAGCTAAGCTTGGAATGAATTCATGAAGATATATCCAGCAAATTCAGCAAAAATAAATATAGAAGACCTACTTACAAGATCTTACAATTAAGACGTTCATTTGTAAACCAGATTCTCATTGAGTAGATTAAAGAGGCCGCTTGAGATGCGATGGATGACAGTGAATTATTCCTCGGTCTTCGACTTAATTAAGATTGCAAAGACTAATTTCGATTTTAAACTGAATCATGTTTACATAACACTGTGGTAAAAGTTATAATATTGTTACAACCTAGGCGCCGACAAAGAGAAATTCCACGTACAGTTTTCTAGAAGCACATTAATTACCTGTTGGCATTTGAACTAGTCGTAATCCTTTCATGATCGTTTTCTTTTGTTCACTTATTTATTGATATGCGTTAACTAGTTATTGTGAAGAATAATAGCTTATTGTCCTCTTGTGCTCGCTCATTAGCATCAATAGCCAGGTGTTACGGACTACGTCGACTGCGATATAGGCACATTTTTATTTGTGAGGTATAAAACCAGAGCCTAATGGAGAGAAAGGACAGTCCAGCGACAACTACGATCAAGGCGTGACGTGTGTACAATCGGGAATCAAATAGTGACGGCGTTTTATTGAATTACGACCTTCTGCATTACGTTTGGATTTGTTGTGTTCGGTTATATTTGTACCTGTGTTATACGTGTTTATATAGTTCTAACAAACTTTATAATAATTCCAACGGCATTTTAATTCGAGTCCCTGACAACTCTTAACAATATAAAATCTGGGGATAAATGCCTAAAGCGGCCGCTTTCTACGCCAAGTTGTTAATATGCCAAGTACTAAAATGAAGTCCTGCCTTCAGTGTCCACGTCTCGGCCCTGGAGGTCAAAGAGTTTCGTCTTCAGGCATTGCGGGATAGTCGACGAAAATAGATGTCCACTGTACGTAGAAAATTCTCCTCCTTGCCATATAAATGCAAACTCCTTATCATCAGTTACTACAATATGGTCTTCAAAGAGGCGTAACAAACATTTAAAATCTTAACGATGTAATTTACCACCAGGTGATCCGTGTGCCAGATTTCCTTTAAACAAATACGAAAAAAACCGAAACGTTTTCTGACGTTTTTCTACTTTTTACGTGTTTTATTGTGCCTAGAATAATTAATATAAAATTCACAAATCACAATTTGAATTTAGCGGTAGGTAATCTAGAATAAAATAGACCGGCAATATCCATTCTTATCCTAGTCATCGTATAATAAATTGATGAATCAAATTTAGCAAGGGGTGCAATATTGAACAATGGAAAGATAAACGATGAAACAAAATTGTTTGTACATTGTATTATTTAATGTACAAACACAACCATTTTACTGTTTTATAATTGCACTTATATATTTACCTCCTTATTCATAATGATCAATGAAGTTTTTATAGCCCCTTTAATAATGGTATTAGTAAATAGTCCTTTTTGAGGAGCCAACGAACTTCCTAGAACTTTCATGAATAGGAGTTTAAGAATCTACAATATCCAAGGTACTAGAAATCCTTATTTAGCATCCCTTTGTATTGATACAATAAAAGATATTAAAGTCTGTTTCATATCGGACGGTATGGCTGACCCGTCCATAAAACGGAACTTGGAGCGTTATCGTAAACTTTCCTACGAAATAAATATTAATTTTATTTATATAAATCATAATCTTATACTTAGGTAAACATCTGTTTATTAATCCATTCGCAAAATTTCTCTCTTACCGTCCTATTTGAAATAGTCTGTACTTTCTATTATAAACGAGAAGTCCTGGCAGACACTGTCCTGTCCTGACAAAATAAAAGTCTAGGACCAGATACCAGCGCCACCTACCGGTTCCTATTGCGAATCTAAACAATCCGAGGTCAAAAACACAATAAAAAAATTGATCAAAATCGGTAACGTCGTTCTCAAGTTATGCGCGTAATACCTCTACGATTCATTTTTATATATAGATTTTATGCATCCAAACATTCCTGAAAGGCAAAGATATTTTGCTTGTATATAATGTAAAATTTCAAGTCTGACGTTTTATCATTTTAATTTAGCCTAGACTGCTAGCGTTAGAATTCTTCAACTGTGGAGAAAATAATCTAATAAAGTATTCACTTTCGAGGGCCACTTTAATTAGATCATGCGCAACTGAACATTACTCAACATGGTTAAATTAAACGAAAGATTTATCGTCTCCAAGATGCACAGACAGTCCTCAATTTCAGTTTCTTTGAGGTGGCAGTTCATCATGTACATGACACAGCTGAAATAGAAATACCTTTCTCTGTAAATTGTAGAGTATGCTTATCGAAATTTTGCGCCCCTGTTAACATCTACAATGCTGCTCCTATATATTTAAACCTAATACGGAACCGAGAGCTAGTGCTCATCTTATAACTGATTGTTCAACAAAGAGTTTTCAAAACCACGCAAATTTATATTAAATTATATTTTAATATTTTTAAATTAAAAAGGAACACAGACTGCTGAATGCAAAAGCAAACAAGAGAAACAATATCTCTAACAAAATCACTTTGCAGGTTCAGGAATGTTCTTTCTCTAAATCTGATCTACCGTTCTGACCATGCTACCACAACAAAATACCCGCGTGAACTGATGCTCCAAGAAATTAATTATCAAAGTTCTAAACATGTAACGACTTCAAAATAGATTCAAAGAAAGGATGATGGTAACCAATGTATGGAACCTGGTGTCGGCACCAATCGAAATAGATGATACTGCTATACAAGTTATTATACGAGTGTTTATTTTTCATTTTTTTTAAGTAACGTTAATGTTAATTTTAATTTAAGTAACGTATTTATTGTTGTTTTTAAATAAAATGTATTTATTTATTTTACGTATTAAAGTATTATTATTAAGTATTACATAAGTAGTATTTATTCATAATTTTTATATTTTATTAACAAAATTGGGTCGTTTTGGTCTTACGCCAAAAGAAAGTTTGCACTGAAAATCAGCGTTGTGTTGGATATAATTCCGGCACAGCAATATGCTGAGTGCAAACCTTGTTTGCTGAAAATGCGGCGTACAAATTTTCAAAATATAGGAATGTAATTACGACCCTATTTTTGCAAATAAAGTTTTTCTTTCTTTTCCTTTCTTTCATGATATATCATAGGAAATAAGGAAAACCGTGGCACTCGTCCGGGTTCACTGTTCGATCATAGTAATCCTACCTTGAACGCTATTTATTTTTGATGAGTTTTTTGTCCCTTTCTATTAAAATATTTCAGTGTGTAACGTTTTTCTTTATTTTGGAATAGTATTGTTATTTATTATTAATAAATAATAATAAGAAGTGACACTGCCCGCCGAGAATGGAAATTGTTGAAAGAGGATTGAGGGCGTCGGTAAGCTCACCTTTTACCAATGATGTAGTGTAACCGTGGTGACCTTGGAGGGCCACCCCGATGAAATGCAATCAGTGATGTGGGGTACCCTATTCCCAAGGGGCCCCATTCTGACGGTTTGCGTCTAGGTGTCGCGATGAACTATCCACGACATAAGTAGCTAGCTAGCTGGTAGACTTAATAGGTAGTCTGGGGGCCGGTATCTCACAACTTTTTCCTGGTGAAAAGTATGTGTAGAGCCGGCTCTAAGAAGCCCCACATGTCCCTCGTAGATCATTCCCAATGATCCAAGGGGATAATACGTAAACGCATTCCACCAACGATATAAAAGAAGGCTCTAATAATAAGAGCTAATTTCTTAAATACTATGATAATGATAGTGAAGCAGTCCATAGTGATGATGAATATCCCTCATTTCTATCATTTAGCTACGAAACCGTATAACCACTTTCCATCAGAAGGGCCGTCAGCGTTCTACTATATTCCAGCAACAAAAGAAAGTTTACTTTAGGTATTGTAATAATAACATCCCGGCCCAACGGTGGGTTCCGACCATCCATTTATAAGGGAATGGACAGTATTTGCCACATTTGTCCAAGATGGCTTGGCGAGTTTCAACTATGACTATTATTGTGAACACACAAATACTGACTAGATACTACTTGGATTTCCGCCGACTGGAAAAATCGATTCAAATTTATTCATAAAACCATGTAAAACAAAAAAAAAATCGTAATTTTACAACTAACGACACCATATCGAGTCAGGTAATGTATATTCTTTTGATACCTACACACAGTATTCATAAGATTGAAATGACCTCCCGGCATTCCCGGCAATAACTACAGACCATTCTCATACAACACAACATTAATTATACTTACATGAAAGTTTATGAAAGGATTTTTATATAAGCTTAAATTTTCTTCCCGCCTCTACGGCATTTCTTCATTCTTTACAGTAAGGCCTCGCTTCAACGTTGGGACCTATAATTCACTTTTAACTTCGCCGCAGGAAAATTCTTCGATATTCTCCTAAAGAAATTGCGAAGAACAATCGATATTTCATTATTCTAAGTGCATTTTATTGAAGTGCATCATAATATTTAGAATATTCAGTATTCATACATTTTATAAATCCTTAGAAATAAATTCATATAATCGTATGAGCGATGAATAAAAAAGGAATGTAACTTTAAAATGGCTAAGTGTGTGTTGGACCAGACACAATGAAGAGTTCTGTTTCACCAACTTAAGCTTTATCTCCGTATTTTAGAATTCAGTACTATCTTGAAAAAATAATGTCTATTCCTATCGCTTTTAATAAATAGAACATGAGCAAAGTACGCAGGGTCTCTCCATGTTAACATTATAATGAAAATGCATGTAATATCCGGTTGCAATGAAAGTTAGCTTGCTTTCTCAGCTTATAGCTTAAGAGTCCACGTCGGCCAAACTTTCGTCATTTTATAAAAGCTAAAGAAAGTTTTTCTGTGCATGTCCCCTATACAGGTAAGAACGACCAGTGACTATAGAGTTTGAGTTGTGGTTACTTGGTCAGGTAACAGATAGTAAAGGTATATAAAATCGTACCTTAAGTTCTTTAAAGTATAAAGCTCATTTTTTTTTTTCTTCGTATAACTTTAGATATCTTACCATCCATTGCCAGACACTTATGACAGTTGCTACCCCCTGCTAGAAAACTCTAAATTTTTATTATTTATAATTATACTTTCGCTAGAGTATAAAAGCTAAATTTTATATATATTACTTGGGGACCTATAAAAAATATTTACCTCAATAGTTGGACAGTTTTAATAGTTTTTACATCTTGCCACACACATTGAAAGTCTGCTGTAGGTGCGAGCGTAAGTGCTTAGTCGATGGTGATCTTTTAAGAAATCAAATCAAAATTATTTTATTATGTTCATAGCCATGTAATATAAACTAAAAAATATTATTTTAATATTATAAAATCAAGTATCATTGCATGTAAAAAAATCATTGTCGTCTTTATTTTTCTGTGCGACATGCACAGAAAAACTTTAAGCTTTTATAAAATGACGAATGTCTGGCGGTCCTGGGCTTTGGCTCTATTATATAAGCCGCTGCTTTCCTACGTCTTTATTCGAATGGTTATAATATAATGTTATGTATAAAAGCCCATACATATTAAACGAGTCACTTCTGCCTTTTAATTTGGATGTATCAACCATATTGAACTTGAATGTTTCAATGTCGTTGAACATCGTCGTCCCCTTTTAGTTTTGTGCTTTTCAGTTTATCACGTAGTCAAGCAATCTAATTAAGCAAATTTTATCTCCTGGTCCACTACTTTCAAAATTATTTCTTAAGACAAAATTAGGTTCTGTCATTCCCGAAGGCAATAACAATAATAATATATTAATGTATCCTTAACAAAAATATCCACTTCATTAAGATCCATTCAGCCGTTTAGTTCTGCAAACTAAATTATTTTAGTAATTATATATTGGTGTGGATATGATTTATTGCGGCATTAATAATATATACATAAGTATATGTATTATTATATTATAAATTGATTCAAGTATGTAATTTAATTTTTTTAGGTTATATTTCACTTTCTGCACTACATAAATCACCAGGCTATCAAAGAATATCCTAATGTTACGCTGCCAAAAAAATATCGCTTTTGACCATAAACGTCAGCCTCATATTTAAACTACGCCTTAATGTAATTTGTTATTTTCGTATGTAATAATATTATCTATCCAATTTTAAATGGGTACATTTGATTTAGAAACTGTATGCAAAAAATGTGTGCTGGGACACATATTAGAAGTGAAACTTTAACGGACAACTGGAAAAACGAATGGCAACGGATAAATGGAAAAACCAATCGCAACGGACAAGTGGAAAATCTTCAACTGACAAGTGACAAAATGAATTTACATATCATCAATAAGTGTTTTTTATTTTAAAAATTTAATTAAAATGCCGCCGCTAGAAAAGGCTCTTTATTTGTATCTTGGTATTCATCCTTATGAAAATAAATTACTTCATATTCAAGACTGCTTCATCAACTTTATATAACTTTTTAAATGATTCAATTCGGACACTCCATTCGAAAGATATCACGAGTTTAAAATGTAAGCATTAGAACACGCGGCAGTGACGCTTTTTCGTGAGCGAAAAATTTTAAGCCCTAAGAGTATTAAAAATATTTAGATTAGAACTATACTAGTTGCTAGGATTTTCTCAGCTAATCTGCATACTAATGAAGGTTGTTAGGAAAATTGACTTGGTTAAGTCGTAACACCTTATTACGTACTGAAGTAACTTTCCGTTCATGTATTATTTAGCAATTCAGGTTTAGCTTTAAACTAGGTAACAAACGAATATCTGTTTAACTAGACCGGGTACTATATTTTGCCGGAAATCCGAACCACCTTTATTAAGAGGTATATAATGTATATTAACAAAAAGTGACGGTAGATAAGTCATAAAAACTACCGTTTAAACGTAGTTATCGCGACTGGTACACATAATTAAATAATAATAACTTTACTCACTGAGTCTTGACATCTTTGTCTTCCGTGATCACAGCTACTGAAAAGCGGCCGAAATGTCGAAATAAAAGTCATATAAAATGCCGCGCTTAAAACCATTGAAACATTGTTTTAATTATATGTCTAATGTGTATAATTAAAACAACGTTAACATTTGATAAAATAGTACGATAATAAATACTTAAGTATAAAATATATTAATTACCTATACATAGCTATAACAATATAAGCGTAAATACACATATATAACAAATACTAAACACGTTACCTTCATACAGTTAGATGCACTGTTTCACAAGCCTACCAATGTCTTATTCTAATTGATAACACCACTTCGTTATATAATTTGACAAAATTGATTATTTAGATTCACGTATAATTTAATACCTATTAGTCATCGTTGTGATTTGTTAATTAAACCTGATTACCATTTCACTCATACGCCTGCACATATTGAAAAAAAATAATCACGCCGGGCGGTCTTATTCAACTATATCAGTATTCAAATTTAATCAATCAAAATTGCAAAAAGCTTGGATTGCTCACACACGCTTGGTACATAGGTTTTCATTATATAAAGCCCAAGTCCGTTCCCATGTTGAGAACGGCTCCCATTTCTGACTTGGGGCACCTAGGTACCTGCTCTCACTTGACTCCTTGCAGTGCCGAGTGGTCCGGATTGTCGACGATCCCGACCTTACAGACGGTTTAGAACCTTAAGTCTCAGAAGACATGTTGGCGCTCTAAGCGTGTTCTACCGGCTGTACTATGGGGAGTGTTCTGAGGAGCTATTTTATTCCGTGACTACATCGGTCATCGTTAGACAAACACACATACTGTATATCCCCAAATTAAGCAAGTTACGCTTGTGTTATGGATAATATACAACGAACTGGAGCCAATCCCAGACACCCAGACTATAAGTAAATTACAGAGAAAATACGTTTCCGAAATTTACTACACCAGAATGCGTTGCAGTGAGGTAGGCCGGCAAAGGCATAGCCCGCTCAACCACAGAGGCCGTCCACTTTACCACCGCCCTGCTCGCCGGCGAGTCAAACTTCATCCCCACTTCCTGGAAACCTGGATGTCATCTGATGTACGTGGCGCTCGCTCTTTTATGCCATACGTGAGCAAGCTATGGAATTAACACCCTTCCAGGATTTTCCCAAAACGCTACATTATGAGGCTCTTCAAAAAGGGCGTGAACGGATATTTTAAGTCTCATCGAGGTAGGCAACGCATTAGCTCCCTTAGTATTCAGATCTCCATAGGCGACGGTAGCCACTTGCAACACATGCAAAGAAAAAAAATTATACATCTAAACCATGTACTAAAGAAAAAGAGTTATGAGACTTCATGTAACAATTCCGTTTATGATGTAATAACTACGGAACCCTAAAACTTGTTTCTTATTTATTTAAAGATCAAAGTAGCAATAAGATAGACAAACGGTCCCTATCACATATTTTATATCACAAAGTTTATTGACATATTCATATAGTTACATTCGCGAAAATATTCTTTCGTATTTTTGTTTAGTTGCTGCATCGGACATTGATAAATAGTCTGCCAAAGGAACGGGTTATCCCTCGCAAATATTTACGAAACTTCGCAGAAGGCAGCCTTAAGGTTCACGGACAATGATCCATCGTCTTATAAAGAATGCAAACTTCGAGATAGAAGTACGGTGCTTCACATTTAACCTGCCATCAACTAAAAAGATATGATTGATTTTAAATTAAATACATTGTTACATACCGACAAAGAAATGCACATCTAGTTTATTACCTTTCCCGCATCTCCTTTTGTTTACATTGTGTTTAAAATTTGCAATTAGACAATAAACAATAAACAAAAACAATAGCCTATTGTTATTGTTTTCGTTTATGGCCGTTCGCAGGAATAATTAAGCAGGTGTGCAGATTACATTTTCCTGGAAAAACTCAGTCCACGCAGTCGATTGTTGTATTGTACAGTTTACTGTAAAACAATGCCCGAACGGAGGGGTGGAGCAGTCTGTCGAGAACCACGATCAAAGCAAGACGAGTACATTCGATAATCGATATTATAGTGACAGACTTTGAGCGTGTTATTGAAACGTGCAGTGTGTACTGGTTGTAGCCAGTTATATTTGAACCTGTTTTATACGTGTCTGTATAGTTCTGATAAATTCTACAGTAATTCCAACGGCATTTTAATTCGAGTCCTGTAGCTCGTAACAATATTTAAGAAAAATATATGCCCTAGATTTATTTTTCGAAACACAAATTAAAATGATTCTTTAAAAATAAGAATATCTATCTATACTAATATTATAAATGCGAAAATATTGATGGTTGAAATTGGCACAGAGATAGATTATAGTCTGGAATAGCTCAGAAACTACTTTTTGTTCTGGAAAAATGTATAATTCCCGTGGAATAACATGAAAGCAAGCGAAGCCGCGGGCAAAAGCCAATAGTCAATAAACAAAACAATAAAATAAAACAAGTACAGAATTAATTCTTCAATTATAATACTAATAATAATACATACTACAATGGTCAAATTCAAATCTAGTTAGAAGTTTAGTTTAGTTTCTAAGTACATGTGGCAACATTATACTTCCATGGGACAGTAAAAACAAGTTTTCTAAGCTCTATAACAAGCAAACACTAACCGCAATCGGACACAGCTGGATTGGAGCATGAAAAGCAAATAAGGTTAATACAGCACAGCTAGAATTTCCATTCCCGTTCGTCGGTGTTAATTGGATGTGGAAAGTGTTTGTCACTGGATACGCAATAAGTTGATTTTCATGACACCCCAGTCTCTCACTTTGTACCGCAGTCCAATTCCACTCTCATTGTTTACTTGACACCCTCTAATTAAACAGTTTACAAGTTTTAGTGTCTCTTTTGGTAGGCAAAATTTATTAATATTCGAAAATTATTTAATAAGTTAAACAAACCTTCTATGTAATTAAATATATAGTTTGGTAACCTATCTGTGTGTGAATTTTCTCATTGCTTCACTCGTCTAAGTTTAGGGATAAATAAAATAATAAAAATGTATTTATTTCAGAAAGTCCATACTTGTAAGTTGCCGGGGGTTCCCAGAAAGTAATCAAATGACACTTGTACTGGGAAACCTCGCTCTTTCTATGTTACATTAATTTGTAAGACTATTAGTGTGCATGTGTGTGTGTGTGTGTGTGCGTGTGTGTGTGCGTGTGTGTGTGCGTGTGCGTGTGTGTGTGCGTGTGCGTGTGCGTGTGCGTGTGCGTGTGCGTGTGCGTGTGCGTGTGCGTGTGCGTGTGCGTGTGCGTGTGCGTGTGCGTGTGCGTGTGCGTGTGCGTGTGCGTGTGCGTGTGCGTGTGCGTGTGCGTGTGCGTGTGCGTGTGCGTGTGCGTGTGCGTGTGCGTGTGCGTGTGCGTGTGCGTGTGCGTGTGCGTGTGCGTGTGCGTGTGCGTGTGCGTGTGCGTGTGCGTGTGCGTGTGCGTGTGCGTGTGCGTGTGCGTGTGCGTGTGCGTGTGCGTGTGCGTGCGCGTGCGCGTGCGCGTGCGCGTGTGCGTGTGCGTGTGCGTGTGCGTGTGCGTGTGCGTGTGCGTGTGCGTGTGCGTGTGCGTGTGCGTGTGCGTGTGCGTGTGCGTGTGCGTGTGCGTGTGCGTGTGCGTGTGCGTGTGCGTGTGCGTGTGCGTGTGCGTGTGCGTGTGCGTGTGCGTGTGCGTGTGCGTGTGCGTGTGCGTGTGCGTGTGCGTGTGCGTGTGCGTGTGCGTGTGCGTGTGCGTGTGCGTGTGCGTGTGCGTGTGCGTGTGCGTGTGCGTGTGCGTGTGCGTGTGCGTGTGCGTGTGCGTGTGCGTGTGCGTGTGCGTGTGCGTGTGCGTGTGCGTGTGTGTGTGTGTGTGTGTGTTAGTTTAAATGGAATACAAATTCCTACTAATTACTACTACATTAAGCATGTATCAGATTCAAGCTGATATAAGCAAGATGTTCCACTTCATCATAATTAAGGGTAAGGAGCCATTCAGTCAGATTTTTCTTACATATAGTCGCATGGGGTAAATGTTAAGAATGCGATTTATTTTATCATAAAAGGTACTATCTAAATGTTGTAGAAAGTATCAAATACTTTGGAGTAAAAGACAAATATGGTATGTGTATGTGTGTATGTGGTATGTGTATCTTTCTTCTCTTATACATAAAAATGAATGTTTGTACAGGCAAAATGTATGTAACTTTATTTTTTAAATTACAAAAAGTATAGTTTTAAATAGCTGTAAGAATATAAACCATTTCACCATTTGGGTTGAAACAGTATTTATGTAGTTACACTAAGTAGAAACAATATAGTTATAAGATTGTACGTAAGAACGTTATATTGCATAAATAAAATCGACAAGAAATAACATCATCTAGCATAGGCATATGGGCAGCTTTTACTTAGTACTTATCATATGATAAGTACTAAGTAAAGGCTGCCCATAGACACAGAGAATAGCGACAATAAGTTCATACAATGCAGAGTGAATTAGCATTGCCAGCCTGAATGGTAATGCAACAAACCTCAGAACACTTCCCTCTGGGAGCGATGTGGCACATAGTCTGCAATTATGTAGTTATGCTTTTAATACATATTCAGCAACTGGTTATTGTGAATAACATGTCTGTTTCATCCATTAAATATGTAATACTTACCTAAAAGATGGATAATAATATATAAACAAAAGAAACAAATAGAATTATTATACAAAAAAAGACAACGTAATTTACGTTGTTAATAAATCAACAGCAAATTACACCAATTTAGATATCGCTGTAGAAATGTAATTTAACGTCGTTGAAAACTTTACAACATAATGATGTTGAGAATATTTAATTAAAATAAGTCCACTGAAACTTCGGGTTAAAATCCTGTTAATTAACATTTATTAAGACAAGTTTCAGCCAACTATTCCTGCGGTTTTATTAGGAAACTACTTAAATTTTAACTTACATCATATTTTTATGTTAAACTACTTTTAGTCGCCACTTTATTCGTATGAAACTAAAACATTTAAATATGGCGAGATATCGAAATGAAATGGACAATGTTTTAATTGTTTATAGAAATGAAAAAGACAAGTAGACTTACGATTAAAATCTTGATTTTAACACTATAATTTATTAAAACCCGTGGAAATGTTATGCAACTTCTAACATTAATGTAAATCAACTGCAGTAAAACTGTAGTCGTCTCACAGTAAACTAGAGGAGAATATGTATAAAGAACTGTAGCGGATCTCCGACAGGGCTCTCGGTGGAAGCCTGTAGGAGGTGCTGGCGGGATATACCGGTGGAAATAATACACCAGTCACTCTTACGGTTTTCGTCGGTTCGTTTATTTTCACTGAGTTACAAATAAGTCAAATAACCATTGGCTATAATAAAGCCGTAATCGGTATACGTACGCTAACTAAGAATATATATATACACTTAGACTGCTGACTACCACTTTCAATACTCTCGATACACTCTGACTACATTTTATACACTCAATACAACACTGACTCTGTTTCGGCAGATCACATCTACATATAGTAACAAATTCAATAAAAAAACTAACATCTTGCGGAAGCTTCCCACGATTTCTCTGGCCTGGACCCAAACCCTTCTCGGAAGATACGACCCTTGTCTATAAACTAATAAATTGTTTCCTCACTGGACTTAAACAAAGCATGCAGTTAAATTACAGCTATTTTATAAAATATGTACAATGGCAATGGCAGATGTCGGGATCATCTTTCTATGACGCAAATGGTCTTACAAAGGGCGTTATTTTAAATTATTACCAAAATTCTCAAAAACATTAAACAATGAAGGACATTACGGGGGTCATCGTAAATATTCCATATCCCAACATCTGCATTGCCTTCGTGGGAAACAACTTTCTACAAACTAATTCGGCATCGTTAACAATATGAATGAAGTTTTTGAAGTGATAACTTCTTATGGGAGGGTAGACCGATTCGTAACGTGACGCGTTACGGAGCCAGTTTGTCTGGCTCATCTTTCGCTCACGCATACGGCAGGCTCGTCCTCTCTCATTCTAACCCACAACGCTAGCCATATTTCGGTAATAAGACTAAATAATGATACTATTAATGTACATACATACATATTGCCACGCCTGTTTCCCATTGGGGTAGGCAGAGACGATGGATCTCCACTTGTTACGATCTTGACAAACACTTTTCGCTTCATCAACTTTCATTAATCTTCTCATACATACACGCTTATTTAAACTACTTTTTATCTGACCTTTCTTCAAAATATCTTCAATTTGATTATGGTGAGTACGTCTAGGTCTACCGGCACCGACGCTTCCAGTCACATTGCTATCATATACTTGTTTTGTTATTCTGCTATCATTCATTCTCTCTACATGCCCAAACCACCTTAACATTCCCTTTTCAACTCTTGTCACTACATCTTCTTTCAATTCACAACGCTCCCTTATCACACTGTTTCTTATCATATCACTCACATTAACCTTACATATACTCCTTAAAGCTCTCATTTCAACTGCATTTATCCTACTTTCATGTTTCTTCTGCCACACCCAACTCTCACTGCCGTACATTAGCGTAGGTACTAATACCCCCTTATGGACAGCCAGACGTGCCTTTACAGACACTTTCTGGCTGTTCATAAAAGAGTTCAGCGCTCCATTCTCCTTATTACCTGCCATTACTCTCCTTTCAATATCACTTTCATGCTTTCCGTCTCTGGTAAACATGCACCCTAGGTAAACAAATTCTAAAATACTATTAATGTACATACACAAAATCCTAATGTACATATTCAAGAATTGTACATACATACATAACTTCACGTCAGGTCCCTTGCGGGTTAGGCACGAACAACAGAGCGCCACACAGGCCCATTCTTACACACCTCACTTGCTTCTTTGAAATTCATAGCTCTTGTCATGCACGCTCGTCTTTTCTTAAGGCTCCCAACATCACCTTCTGCTAACACATGATCAATTTGATCATTGAATGTGTGTCGTGGCCTTCCGCGACTTCAAGAATTGTAATTAAGAATAAAATATATTTTATCATTAATAAAAGATTTTATTAATAAATAAGCTTTCCTTACTAAGTAATAAATTAATAAGCTTTTACATTATATTATACATAGCATACAATTTCAATATTAAATAGTTCAACTTAGATCAGTTTAAGTTATCACTTGTGTCGGGCATCCCGAGACGCATTTTTTTAATGAAATGTAGCTTAATAGATTTCTTATCCAATTTACATTTTTCAATGCCCATACAATCTCAAAAATATATTATAATTATGTATAGTTTCTTATATAAATTATGAATCCTCTAAAAAAAACATTTGCCTAATGATATTTGATTTTAAATAACGTCAATTAAATAGTAAGCTAATTACTGAAACATTGTCAGTTAGTCGTTCAATTAAACTTAAACGAATTAAAAAGTTCCCAATTCGTAGCAGGTTGTTTTCGAAATTATTTTTGATTCAATTATTTTCAACATTAATATGATTGCACGTCCGTATTAAGCGAATGGCTTTAACCAAATTACCGAATTACGAAAACCTAATTACTGACATCAAACTCCCAGCGTGTTTTATCTACAGTCCATATAAAGCCGCGTACTCACCTGTGAGTAAGGCAAGGCAGTTTGTTAGGTGTCGCGACCGAAGATTATTTCACGTGTACACACTAGAGTATTACTAGCGAAGATCTTTTTCGACGTCCAAATCAAAGCTCGTTACCGTATCCACTCGGTAACGGCCACGCATTATACAACCTGGCTGCGCTAATCAAGCGCTTTGACAGCCACTCCGTTGTATGATAGGTCATTGGAACTTATACACTAGACGACCTTGAATATCCAGCGGTAATGACGAATACAACGCTAACACAGACTGGCTGCCAAGACTGGTCGCTCAATATGCTGCCGCAGCCACTTTGCCTGGTGTGCTACGTCCATTATACACCTAAACACAGGGCGGTATTAAAGATCTTATCCGCTTTAAAAGGGATGAGTTCTTGTGGTATATAAAGTTTCGAATATACGTTCGTATTGTATATGAGTATATAAGGTTTAAATGAGTTATTATAACGTGGTAAATCAGTGCTTGCAATGCTTAAGTAATTTTTAGATCTCATGTACATATTGTTACAATTACGATGTTGTAAGGACAGTGAAGAAAAAAATCGAAATACCAATGCAATACTTTTAAGACAAACATCGTAACGTTTTATGTAGAACTAAATTAAACTTTAATTCGGTGCTTGAAATGGTTATCATACCTTCTACACCACTACAGATACTATATTGGAAAACAATACTTAATTTAATATAACAATCATTGTTTGAGTTAACGCCCTCGTCGGAATTTTATCACTGAACTGCTCTACCGTAGTTTAATTACTGGTCTCTAGATAAATGTCCACCGCACGTGACGTTCGCTCCTTGCTACACATGTGCAAGCTTTGAATCTCTTTCTTAATATATTAATTTAGACATTATCCGCTGCACGGCCATACTCAGACACCATCATCTGCTCTTACAAGTCGCATATATAAAGAAAATAATATATATCAAACCTTTTGTTTCCAACATCATCGCTTTCGTTCCATTAATACTAAAGCGAAAAATTAAGATACTCAGAACATTAATTGTACGTTACCATACATTTATTTTCTTTACTTTTAATGCTAATTCATCCAAATACCTACCTGTCTTCATACTGGAGAAACGTAAGAGACGAGTTTCAAATTAAAATTGCTTAATTTCTCAGAATGTACATTATAATGTAGTATGGGTAGATATGCTTAAGTTGAAGACACTGAGAATAGCTTCATTAACTTGTATCGTTAACACTTTCAAGTAGATTAAGTTAAGCTTCTAACTTTGAATATTCCTGTCTTATAATTCCAACAGGAATATAAGTACGACGGGTGTGTGACCTTTTAATGTCAGCAGAGAACGACTATGGTGATTATATCATATATATACCCATATAGTATGTTGTGTATATAAAACGATTATGATATTTATTTGTCACCTTTTTAATGTGGGAGAGGAGTACGGGGATTATTATCTCGATTTCAGTTCTTAGGATTGGCTCGATCGGTGTGATACCACGGTCTTACAGAATATTGGCGTGAAACGGTTAGTCTTCAGCTAATCGTGTTTTATGTGATGATTAAGGTTTTCGATGGCCCACTTCCTCTATCTCATCTCTCTATTCCATATCCCATACTTTCTGTACTCATTTCCTATCTGATCCCTCTATCTCATGGCTAGAGTTCTCAAACGTACTACAATATAAATTATTGTACTATATTTTTGTACTATATGTTATAGAAAAATAATGTAGTACGAAATTTATCTACTATATTTCCGTCGATAATTCCATTGTCACGCTTTTTATTCAGATTATTTTGAAAGTAATTGAACTCTGCTGGTCAAAGCAAAAAGTAAAGTAAATTTACATGGAAAATTCAATAATGAAATAAATAAAATACAACATAATTAATGAAAAATAAATGTGTACTGTTTCCCCTAATTTACCCAAAAATACAAAAAATTTCGGTAAGAAAAATATTGTTTCTTCAAAAAAAGGTGGCAAACGTACTCATGGCCCTTATCCCATTGTCATTACTCCAACCTCATGGCTGGCAACGCGTTGGCTTCGCCACTACTGTTGCAAACGTCTACAAGCGGCATTAACCATTTTCCATTAACTAGAACGTGTGCCTGTTTGCTAGCTTCGCATTTTTTGATTAATTATCGGAAAAACTTGAGCACTAAAGCATCATCTCTCATTAGTAGGAGGTGACTTCCCCCTGTACTAAGCAGACGCTATAATGGATAATCAGACAATCAGGAGATAGATGACGTTGAATACGGCCTTCAACACATACGCATTGCACTAACTGGACCGTCTGTCAGTTTTTCTGCTTCGCATTATTTTCAATAATGGCAAAACTTAATTTACAGTCAGTAAACCATCTGATTAGTAGGAGGTTACTCGCCCTGTTCTAAGCAGAAGCTATAGTGCATAGTTAGACAATCAGGAGATAAATGTCGTGGAATATGGGCTTCTAGAAATGTGGATTAAACAGAAACATCAAAAAAGAAATAGCGAACAGCTACTAATTTCCTAGTCTCAATAATTAGCTACCTGAGAGAGCTTCATTAATTATTAGATAATTTACTACCGCTACTAAAATGAGCTTTATATTGTTCTCTTAATTAGTGAAGATAGAAATTCTTTGTTTACACTTAATTGTAGTCAATTAGCACCATAGTTATTTTTTGAATATTCAATAGTTTCAAGTTCCAGAATTTCATCGTTTCAGTAGTACAATAATTTTAGGTAATCAATTTAATATGAACTTTTGACACCTCTTTAAGCTAGCTATTTATTAATTTCATAGGGATTATTCCTTAGTAGTTTTTGTGTTTACATTTTATTAGGTCGTGAAATATATAGATATAACTTTATTACACACCAAAATAAACAATTACAAAAAAATAATATATTGACAAAAGTTTCTACACAATGAAATACAATTGTTCGTCTTATGGTGAGGTCTCTACCAGGCAACGAAATTAAAATATTATATATTCCCTTCTAAATTTGTAACATCTCTCAAATTTGAACTATGAGGTGGAATATTCAGAAATAAATACCAGAAAAACTTAAAACTGCTTTAACCGAAAAAGTTTTTAAACAACAACCGTTAATTTTTTGAGTTCCCCAGCCTAACGGCAACCACAGTGGACGTTCTTTACCTCTGTCGAATCCTTCGCTATTCTTGGTCTGCCACGCACTTCGCTGGTTTTAGGTATCAGAACTCTGAAAAGAAGAAATTAAACAGAATATATATATACTGCTAGCTGTTTCCGCGACTTCTTGCACGTGGCTTATTTTTGCGGAACCCTAAAATAAAATACAAAACAAAAGAAACCTAAGTACTCCTTATAATATCAGCTATCTGCCAGTGAAAGTCTCGTCAAAATCAGTCCAGCTGTTTCAGAGATTAGCTAGAACATCCAGAAAGAGAAACGGAAATAAAATGAAGAATATTTTTTTTATCTACTATATAAAAATAAGTCGGGTTTTGCTTCCTGACGCTATAACTCCAGAACGCACGAACCGATTTCCACGGTTTTGCATTCGTTAGAAAGGTCTCGGGCTCCGTGAGGTTTATAGCAAAAAAAAATCAAGAAAAATATCAACAGAAAAGCGGGAAAATCGGGTAACTCTTCTAGATGGCGGTCGTACTGCACATTCTGCGCTTAAGTTGCCACTCAATCTAAACACAATTGATACTCCAACATGCAATATTTCCCGATCCAGTGCAATGGGAAAATTGTTGATGCAATGCAAGCTCATTGTTTGGGATGAGTGCACAATGGCACATAAGAAATCACTTGAAGCACTTAACTTCACACTGAAGGATCTTCGGCGAAATAATAACATCTTTGGCGGCTTGATGATATTGTTGGCAGCCGATTTCAGGCAGACGTTGCCAGTAATTCCCCGTGGAATGACTGCAGATGAATTGAATGCTTGCCTGAAGGCATCACCTTTATGGAATAACGTAAAAACATTATCGCTAACCACTAATATGAGAGTTCAACTTCAAAATGATCAAAGTGCTGCACAATTTTCCAAACAATTGTTAGCTGTTGGAAATGGAAAAGTCCAAGTTGATGCGACATCTGGATTAATTACTCTTACCAACGACTTTTGCCGATTTGTAAACTCTCAATTAGCTCTTATTGAAAATGTTTTCCCAAAACATTAGTGAAAATTATCAGAATTATGCTTGGTTAAGTCAACGAGCAATACTTGCCGCAAAGAATAATGATGTACACGCACTGAATTTCACCATTCAATCAAAAATTGCTGGCGATTTGGTGACATACAAATCCGTTGATTCCATAACAAATCCCGATGATGTAGTAAATTATCCAACGGAGTTTTTGAACTCTCTGGAGTTACCAGGATTTCCACCACATAACTTGCAACTCAAAGTTAAGTTATTATGATATTGCGTAATTTGAATCCACCGCGACTTTGCAACGGTACTCGACTTTCGGTAAAAAGACTTATGCCGAATTTGATTGAGGCAACCATTATTAACGGAGAGTACGCAGGTAAAAATGTATGTATTCTTCGAATACCAATGATTCCGACTGATCTTCCGCTTGACTTCAAACGATTGCAATTTCCAGTTCGCGTTGCGTTCGCAATGACAATTAACAAGTCGCAAGGCCAATCGCTTAGTGTTTGCGGGATAAATTTAGAAAATCATTGTTTTTCACATGGGCAGTTATATGTTGCGTGTTCACGAATTGGGAAACCATCCGCTTTGTTTGTGTTAACGTCAGACCAAAAAACAAAAAATCTGGTTTACCAAAGAGCACTTCAATGAAACGGATAATTTGCGGACACGTATAACGCTTTGATTCAGTATTTACTTTGGATTCACTTTCATTTACTTAGAGAAGTTCAACTAAATAACACTTCATTTTTGTAATCGAAATGAATTCATTACTGTTGTGAAATGAAATAAAAATTTTCCTTTTCAAATAATTATGAAACAAAAAATAATTTTTTCTTCATCTTTTAATCACCAAACGAAATGTTACATAAAACGAAGCCATCTGGTGGCGAAACGGAGTTCGCCGGGTTTGCTAGTATAATATATATTTTGTACCGTATAATATCTTTTTTTGTACATTCAGTAAAAAGCTGGTATTTTGACATTATAACCCGACCCTTTAATTTAATTATCTGTATTGACGTATGTATGATGAAAGAATGAGTAAACAGATATAAAATGCAAAAGTGGATGCATGCAGAAGTCGCGGAAGGCCACGACACACCTTCCATGGTCAAATTGATCGTGTACTAGTAAGGTGATGTCAGGAGCCTTAAGAACAGACGAGCGTGCATGACAAGAGCTATGAATGTCAAAGAGGCAAGTGAGCTGTGTAAGAATAAGCCTGAATGGCGCTCTTTTGTTCGTGCCTACCCGCAAGGGACCTGGCGTGAAGTTCTGTATGTATGTATGTATAGACGTAGATAGAGATTTTGTAACGGAGTATAAAACGTGATACTTACGTGGAGTAATCTATTTATTATTAAGGAAAATTGGGTATAGTCAGGTAGGTCATAAATTACGGTTAGGCGTAATTTATTGCAGCCATGGAGCGATCGAAATCTTGCATCAGTGTCGAACGGCATCACAAAAAGGAATAATATAGACATTAACGTTTTACACCTAAAAGCTTTTAGCTCGTAAATATATTTCGTACAAACGGCACGTGGTTTTCATTTTATAACCGGCACCTGAAATATTTTATGACACGCGTTTATGGAATTTTTACACTAAACTCTAAACAGTGGCTGTAGATCATCCTATTTTTGGTCATCTTGTTGATTTTATAACGTTATTAATGCTTTTCGCGCGAATTAACTCGAGTTAATTTTGAATGTTTTTTCCTCGAGGATTTAAAAAAAAAGCAAAGTTAAAAATGTCTTATGTCTTAAAATGTTTATATAATGTATACATTGAATACATAAATAGCTGTTCACATTTAAAGCAGTAGCGGGCTTAGAGCATCGCAGTTATGACTGGATCCTTTGAAAGCCAGTCATGCCCGGGATAGGACTAATCTGCGTTGCGGATGACTACCTAGTCCCGGCACGCACTGGGTCATATGTGAAATTTGTGGACCTCGCCAACGCCGGGTTGGGGATCATGGTCCAGAGAATAGATAGGCTGGGCTTGAGGGTCTCCCCTGGAAACTCTCATGTTCCATAGGCGTTTCCGAAATCCCACTGTGGACTTGACCGTTACAGTTCAAAGGGTGGATATTTGCGTCGGGTTCCAGATGAAATTTATGGGACTCATTCTCGACGGGAAATGGCTGTTCAAGACGGACTTTGATCAGCTAGTTCCCAAACTCGTAAGGTCCGCAGACGCCCTTGCTCGGTTTCTCCCCAACGTGGGAGGCCGGGCGGGGCGACTAGAATGCTCTACTCTGGCATCTTTAGGAATACGGCCCTGATCGATGCACTCATATGGTCCGTTGCACTTCATCGCCATATTGTGGTAAGCACAACGGGTCCTGGCGTTGAAGATCATCCGAGGATGCCCTAGAGTGTCGTGGACGGCGGCGACACTCTCGGCAGGAAATCCACCCTGGTCTCTCCAGGCGGACGTACTTGCCAAAATTCGTCGCTTTCGACAGGATGCCCTTACTCGCGGCCTGGTGTGCTGCCAGGCCGAGTTTCAGGTGATCAGGGCATGGGAAACCGAATCCATGATCCAAATCTAGTCGAGAGGTTTGGAAACTCCTGCGGCTGGTATGGAATCGAGTTTGTAGACACCTGCATCCTGGAGTGCGATATTACATTTCACAGGTCTCCAAAATTAGGTAATCTTTGTATGCACCTAGAAATATGTTTTGATTGAAGCTCGCCTTAAGATGTGACCAATTTTGTCTATGACTCCCTTGATGTAGGGTAGGATAGCAGGGCGCCGCTCAACTGAAGGTAGTTTGAAGCCTTCGTGACGTTGGTGTGCAGTCTTCAGCTGATTGCGTTGTAGGACTCACTTGACATGCTGAAGCTCTCCAGCCACATGGTTTCGGCATTAACCTATTCCATATATATAAATCAGAAAAACAACAGAACATTCCTTTAAGAAATTTATCCTGCATCCGGAACTTCTGCGTTCCAGTGTATTAGACAGGCCAACGTTGAAAGAATGTTTGCTATCATCAACTAAACTTTAAGTATATAATACATAATAGTTTATAGTTTTTCTATAATTCATGAAAACTATACTATTTCCAAGATCAAAAATTTTATAATATTTACCCGCTTTAACGAAAGCACTTATATGGCAAATGACAAAGGATCACTCACTCCCAATTCCGTGAAGAAAGAAAATACAAATAAAAATACGCTACGTCTAGACGATCCTGATACCAGCAGTGGTCGCAATTTGTAAGATTATAAAATATTATTATATAGGTACTTGGAATTTTGATGTTACTGTATGCATTACAAATATTTGATTATCAAACAGCAACTTAAGTTTAACTACTGCTATTACATCTTTTATGTCCATTACAGAACAAACATGTCTGCAATATAATGATATGTAATTTTGTGTAATCAGTAGATATTATATTGAAAATAGTTATATGTTTAAAGGCATTTATCAAATAACACAATTATAATATAAATTACATACTATTGAATACAATGTAAGAAAACTTACCTTATTTGTATTGTATTCTACCCATAGTCCCTCAAGACTATAAGTAGAATACTGAGCCCAGATCACCGTCTTCTATGGGTAAGGTGCCCAGAAGGCTGGCTACGTTTCCTCGCTGGATCGCCATACTGATCCGTTGGCCGAGGTAGGCACCAGCCCTCTGATCACCTATGTTTAAATATTTGCATATTATCACCATATCTTGTATATGTATATAACTAAGGTGTATATTTGTATATATACATTTTAATAATAAATGTATAGTTATATATTTATTATTAAAATGTAAGTAATTGTACAATAATTATGTATACCACCATCGCCACTCCTAATCAGAATTATCATTATTATTAATTGTAATATCATATATTACAAATTCCTGCGGCCGGGCGGCCTGTCGTAAGAGGCGACCATAAAACCCGCAGCCAGGTGGTAGGGCATTTGTCCGACTGAATGGCTATTACCCCTGGTCTAAAGTATATTGTCATAACAACCTTGAGTTGTGTTCCGGCATTAGTGACCAAGTACCAGACTCCGTCAAGAGAGCGACAGCACCTTTGGTGTTGCTAAAGTCCATAAGCGATGATAACCGCTATCCATCAAGTGGGCCGTCTGCCTGTCTGCTGAACTCTAGTAATAAAAAATAATAAAAAATCTTGCCACGGGTGGTGAGGAAGAGACCGCTTTATAGCGATAAGACCGCCCTTTGTACCAATTGGAATAATACTAGTTCGTAAGTTTTCTGTAACGGTGTACAATAAAGTGTTATCTAACATATTTAGATGTTTGTAGTTCTATTAAAACCAGCTTAGAATAATGTAAGGGAAGTCAAAAATATCACAAATGTCAAGAAATTTTACGTCACCTCGGCACATTTCAAAGAAAATGCATCAAACAACATCCAAGCCGTATATATCTCTGGCGAAAATAATCATAAAACAAAAGAGAAACAACAAAGAACTATTCGGCTCCATAATGTACGTGTGTAGACCATAAAAGTTTCCGAAGGAAAACCAAACAGAAATTTAAAGTTTTTCGGCGTAAAAAATGGCGGGGCGCGTGCACACCTTACGGTCCGTTGAATGAGAGATAACGAGCGGAGTTCGGTTATTTATGACTAACGAGCCTATTCACCGGGGCACTGCCTCCAAATGGAGATTTATGAAACAGAAAATGTCGGATAACGTACATCTTGAGTATAATTTGTAGGAGACGCGGTGCGGGCTCAGGCTGTAATCTCTAAAGTCTGGGACATACGCGACTATTTGGATCCAGTTATGCCAAAATGAACTAGCCTACAAATTGTTGAAAAATTATTTACAGATACCAACTATTCATAATGTGATATATTACTGTACCTGGGAAGTATTTTAAACCGACTTCTAAAAGCAGGAGATTCTCAATTCGACTGTGTTTATTATATGTTGTTACGCGAGTAGTTAGAGCAGCAGCGCATTAGGCGATGGTAACCGCTTTTCATCAAGTGGGCCGGCTGCCTGTCTGCTGAACTCCTGCAATAAAAAAAGTAAAAATAAAAAACGCGACTTTTCCGATAATAATAACTATGGATCGAATTTCAAAATATTTTTAGTCAAAAGAGTATACTTTTATGGTGGCCCCATTGATACTAAGTCGGGATCTGATGAGTGGATCCCTGGCAAATCTAAAGCAATCCTTGTTGATGAGTGCCGAGCGCTTAAACTCCTCGAGAGGCAACTTTGAATACGCGTATTCGCTTACCAGTAGTACAAATTCTACAAGCGCCTTATTATAGTATTATACAAGTATATTACTTCTATTTAATTCTTCTAATTATTCCTTAAGTTAGGTTGCCTGGAAGAGATTGCTTTCAGCGATAAGGCCGCCTTTTGTTTCTACCATGACAATATTGTAATTGTATATTTTGAGATTGTGTATTTGGTGAGCAATAAAGTGTTATCTATCTATCTATCTATCTACTTCTAAATCTATTTAAGCATTTCTGCGACTAAAAAGCACAGCATATTATTATGAACATAATTGTCTTCAGACTAAAAAGCAAAAAATAAATATTTTCTATCAACATCTTGAGAAACGCAACGACTTCAAGATGTTGTAGAAAATATTTATTTTTTGATTTTTAGTTTGAAGTATATGTTTTTATAAAACTTCAAAAAAGTGTAAATAAAAATAGTTATATAACTAATTTTATTATTTTCCTTCGTTTAACTAAACGTGTGAACATTAAACATAATTATAACATAACAAAATAACAATTACTGCAAACATAACAACAACAAAACAGTTTCATAGGTTTAATTTCATTTTGCCTTAAACTGATAGTTTTCTCTTTGAGTAAAATGATCTTACATCAAAAGTAACGTTGATAATTCACATCTATAATGTCTAATTCAGTCCAATCTGTTGATAAAATTGTTTTCACCTAATACATACGTAGGTTATCTAATTTCAATTATTTAAAACACTAAAAAACTAACTTAAATATGTGTCAAATTTCTGAAATAAGAGCACTAACACTGGCATTATCAAAGTTTTAATTTCACTAGTTGAACCAAAAGTAATTACTACTCCTACTTTAAACATTGTTTTCTCGAAATTAATTTAATGTACCTGATGCATTTTGGCATAACTAGTTCCATATAAGGCAACATAAAAACCACATATATACAATATGTAAGCTTTGAAAGGCTTCAATTAAATCTAAAACCTATTCAACGTTGGAATTTACTTATAATTATATACTCGTATATAATTATAAGTATATAATAAGTATATAAGTACAGGTGTGGCGTATAGACAATCCTTTACCTGCGGATGGGGAACATTATGACTGATCAGAAAATCAAAATTTATGCATAGTAAGTGTCGTAGTTTTTCAGTTATCGGTCAAATGAAAATGAGGTGTTATTTAAGTCTGTTTTTTAGTGTTATTATTCTTGTTCAGTTGCTTCACGATATTCGCGTAAAGAGTTATTAAAATCAAATTATTCAACATTCAATTATTTTTTCTTAACTTTGGGCTCTAATCACTAAAAAAGTATATCAATTTCATAGTGATTCTAAAATCGTATAAAACATGGTACTTTCCGATATATTGTTAATAATTTGAATAAAGAAAATTTTTGACAATAATATCCGTTGAGTAATTTTCTAGATTTAAAGTATTTTCGATTAAAATACTTTTTTATGATTTCGAAACGAACTAATTATAGACGAGACCCTTTCCTGTGTTTCAAAGCATCACCTAGTTTCTTTGACCGTAATACGTAGAATGTTTTTTTATTTCAGTTTGATAGAGTTGGAAATATTTAGAAGATTTTCGTTAATAGTTCAAATTTCGTGTTACAAGGCTTAAAAAAATTAGATTCACATATAATAGTAAAAAACTCATACTAAAGCCCGACCAGCCCTACCAGACCACTGTCGCTGGGCAGTTTACTTAGAAGACCGGCAGCATGACCTCGCTAGATACAAAGTCCTTTGAGCAAGGTAAGTTCTAGCCGTCTGGCCTCCTAAGGTTTATATTCAGTTTGATAAACTTTATTTTTGTCTTTTTGGTGTCATTGAAAAGTTACTATTTAATTCTATTTGTGAATTTATATTAAGTTTATTTGCTTATTATACAAAATAGTATGCAATAGCCCAATTTTTTAAACGATCCACAATTGCATTATTTAAAACGCACGACCAAAAAATTTGCTGAAACACTAATACTCTCGGCTGATAAAATGGCACTGTCCCTTAAAAGAAAACAAAAAGTCAAGAACAAATAAATAAAGACAAGCCCGACGAAGGTCAACGAACGTTTGTTGGTGTTCGCTGATAATCCATTGCGTGGGGGCATTATCAAATAAATCGAAGCATTCAGTTGTACGACGTAACTTCTATGGTCGTAATGTTGTTGAGCCTATTGCACACGCAGCTTTAGAAATATCATTGGCAGATATACAATTGCCGTAAGCCGTAACACCATTGACGGGAATCGAGTTACGACGGTACTGCATTCTCGCCAAGAACATTTTATTCCCTCCACTAATTGAACCGTACAATAATGTCGATTGTGCCAATAGCTATTCCCTTATTTTACCACACGCACTATGAGGTATTTTCGTTCCGCAAAGCTTAGTGAGTCTCGAATCAAATGCTCTCGAGTCTTAAACTCGCAATTCAAAACAGAATCCTGCATCCTGGCCGGTGCATATGTCTTCCGCAAGCAGGCAGTTTTTTGACCTAGAGCGCGTTCCTTTAGTAGCTCACAACTCCGAAAATGATCCGTCAGCCATTACACATAGCTACCTCGGTCGTTTTGGTCGTGAAGTAAACGTCACTAATGACGTCATTATTTTCGATCACACAGCGCTCACAACGACCCATGTTACGAGCTGGCTCGAAGTGGGCGTTGACCACAGAGCTTTAATTCTCTCTATAGTTTTACTTTTTAAAAAAGCGCGATTTTCAAATCAACCAATGACATTCATGTATTTCGTGTTAATGATATCAACGCTACATAATCCGTTCCACTAGAGTTGATGATTGTAACGCCCGCAAGCAAGTGGAATGGGAAAAATCGTGGTTGTGGACGTGGTGGTTGTGAGCCTCTTGTGGAAAGTAGCCCTAATATACATTTCGTTAAATTACCACTGTAAATACCGCCTTAGATTAACATGGCGGGTATGCTATTTATTCCCTTAAAAATGGGTGTGAGCCTGGTGTCCGTTTTCCTGTATGACTTTTAAGAAATCATGATTTCCCTAGTTAATTTTATAATGTTATCGTTGAATGTATTTATTGTTTTATACTTCTTCACTGCTCAGAAGTTGTACGAGTTATTATGAAAAGATACAGTAAATCAACAGTCAAGGTATATAAAACCATAACCTAAGCGCTTGTTTATTTATAATTCAAAAATGATTACAACAAACCCTAAAATTTAATTAACTGCTTAAAGCTTTGTGACGTACTTTATGCAATGTTTCTTTAGAGCAAATAATTTTCAGTTATCAAACACAAAACAACCCGAAATATTTAGTTTAACAATTAATAAACTTCTAACATTTCAAAAGAATGTTTTGGACTAATATTTTAGAACAAATAATATTTGTAAGTAACTCAAATAATACTTGGAAATTCGAAAGCCTTATTTAATTATTTACATTTACTGCGGCACAAAATATAACAAAACAAACAAATTTGTCTGAGTGCCACATTTATATTCGCTTATTAATCAAATATAAAAAGTATATAAACATTAAAAAAACCTAAATAAATATTAAAATATGAGTGCGTGATAAAAACAAACATTAAAACACCATAATTAGAATGGAAATCGGTGTAAAAGGCGTACTCTGCCTGAATTTAAACGCAAGTTACCCCAGACTTAAGTCACGTTAGTACCGAACACATTTGCATTTCCTTCCAAAAACTTGAATACGGTTCCTGGACGGAAAACATGTGCCCCTTAGACAATTATTTTTACTTAATATATATACACTTTAGCAGCGAGCCGTGGTAGCGTAATGGTTAGCGCAGGCAACTCTAACTCGAAGGGCGCGGGTTTGATCCTGACCGGAACGCATGCACCTCTTAATCAGTTTTCTGATCTAATGTGCATATTGTCTCAATTACCACGTCCTAAAAACGGTGAAGAAAAACATCTTGATGCAACCTGCACATCGAGATAACCGATATGTCAAACCTGCCAAGCCGTCTTGGACAAGCGTGGCGGGTATACTGTCCGTTCCCCCCTATAATGGGAGGCCCGAGCCCAGCAGTGGGACATTTATGGGCTGATATTATTTTTTTTTTTATTGCAGGAGATCAGCAGACAGGCAGACGGCCCACTTGATGGACAGCGGTTACCATCGCCTATGGACATTTGCAACACCAAAGGTGCTACAAATGCGCTGCTGCTCTCTTTAGGGAGCCTGGAACCTGGTCACTAATGCCGGAACACAACACAAGGTTGTTATGGCGACATCCTCTAGACCAGGGGTGGTAGCCATCCAGTTGGGCAAATGCCCTACCACCTGGCTGTGGGTTGTTTTGTCGCCTCTTACGACAGGCCGCCGGGCCGCAGGAAATTGTATTCTTTCTCCGTTCCTGCACGGATGATGATGATTATTTATTATTAGCAGCGACAGGTTGAGGTTAAATGATACTTCAGTTGGCAGATGGTAGTACTCATTGTCGAGTGCTAATGTGAACTGAAGCGAATTCATTTTATATGGAAACGGTATCCTTAATTACCGATATTAACAAGTCTTCCTGCAATATGTAGCACAATGCGTGAGTGGAACAGTATAATGTACGAGCGAGATAGAGTAACTATTGATATGTGCGCTCCTGCGATGCGCCAGTCACTCCCGCAGCGGTCGAACCTCAGAGGAGGTGCCTCCCCGAGCGCGCTGCTTCCGGGCTGAACGCCTCTGCTGCCACGAAAACGGGAAGCCCCCAAAGTCCGGTATCGCGGAAACAGCTATCTGCAGCTATTCAGCTGGATCTTGCAAAAAAAAATTGCGCTAGTCAGTAGTTCGCTTTCCACTGCGATAACTAGACGTGTATAGCTCCCAGAACACAATATTATGAGCTGACATTGTCTTAAAACATCGTACGGAAACTCGCACATCAAGATGACAGACATATAAATTGTAAACCCCACTAATCTGCCGTAGTCTTGCTTGGTCAGTGTACTGTTTTACCGTACCCTAAAATGGAAAAAAAGCTGCACTCAACAGTGGTAGATGTAAAAGCTGAACTTATGAATAGTTTGAATATTTTATGTACATTTACATTTAATTATTTTTATTGATATCAAATTCTAACAATAATTGCTACACAAGTTGATGGAACCTGGGGCATCCCACGCCTGTATCAATTATTATTTTAACGTTCTGATTTTTTTATTTTTTTAAATAGGGAATTTAGAAAAAGTACGCATATAAAGGTACTGTTTGTACGTTAAAAACAAATCGACCAAATGTTAAGTAGGTTAACGAAACTTGAGCGCCCGAGCGAAACTCCTGAGCGCATCACTGACAGCTACAACGTATTTTTTTAAATCCTATATCTCCCTAAGAGTATCTTCAATTCAGGTGCCTTGTTTTATCAATAATGAGCATTAATCATTAATATTGAAGCCAATGAAGAATAATCTAACTTCAGTTAAAGAAACAAGTGTTTGTGGAAACTTCATCGGACCCGACACGAAGTCCGAATTATTACGTTGCATCGAAACACTAGTTCGAGCGATAATCGGATCGTGTAAGTATTATGTAATAAAGCCAAAATATACAACAACAAAACGGTAACAACAGTAGTTTAAGTATGTTCGTTTATGATACACCTAATAATCTGCACCACCTACATCGCCAGATTAGGTTAAACTATTCCTTAAGTTTAGAAAGAAATTGCATTAAGCGATAAGAGAGTCTATTGTTTCTACCATGACAACATTTTAATTGTGAATTTTTGAAAATGTATATTTGGTGAGCAATAAAGTGTTGTCTATCCAAACAACAAATTCCAAAATGGTAATCTACGTATTCTTTATTGCAATAAGGATCAGTTATTATGGCGTGAGTAATTAACGGGTTGCGCCGGGTTGTGGATTAAAACCAGTCAATTCGATAAGAATAACAGATATACACAACGCAAAGCAATTAAGCGAATCAAATAAAATTGAATAGGAAACATTTGTTGAAAATTGCTAAACCCTAAGCCGAAAGGGGCCAATTTGCATTTTATTAGCATGAGATCGGAATAAAAATGTGTTTATTCTGGGATGAAACCGAGATGGCCCCCCCATAAAGAGATCGAGTGGCAAAACGGATGAAAAAGCAGCGTTATAACTGAAGCGCATCGATGAACACAAATGAGGTTTATATAATCTTCACCAAATATAAGTAACAATAAATTATCAGTTCCTTTATTTTGTTACACATGAGAACTGCTCGTAAAGACATTTGTTTTCAATGTTAATTTTTTAACATAATCATTTTTGATGAATGTCAAATTTCAATTTTCTCTCCATCCATCCAAAGATTTTCTAAATGCGGTTGCTAATATGACAGCCTAATATCGTTAACTAACGTTGCTGTTAACTTTTTTTTATTTTTTTATTGTTCGCGTTTGACCAAAATCTTGCCCTTTTTGGCGCAAAGATGTGGTCTAGGATGTAGCACGCTTACCTAGAAGGTACCTATTCACACGGGACTTAAAGATAAGGATCCGGAGTCTGTCTTCCGCGATACAGGTTATAAGTATCGCGGAAGACAGACCCCGGCAATGATTTCCATTCTTTTGCGGTGCGTATGATGAAGCTAGATGCAAAGCGCTTCGTTCTTATAAGTGGACTACCGACTGTCCGATGATGGAAGGGAGATGGTAGGATCAGATCGAAGAGCTCAGCTGCACACTCTCCAAAATGAATCCGATAGAAAACTGATAAGCTGGCAAACCTGCGTCGATGTTCGAGAGTGCGTTTTGTCATCTAAAAGCTGGTCTTTGCCAACCAGCCTCCTGGCTCTCCGCTCAATCGACTCTAGTGCCTCGAGTTGATATTTGGCTGAGCCATCCCAAAAGTGAAATAAGTACTCCATACATGCTCGTATTTGTGTAACTGTATCTTTCAACATACAATAATAGAGTTATCTCAATGAAAGTGAGGAAAAATCACAATCACACATGCCCAATAATAATATAACGAGACCACAATAGCAACTTCCTCAATAATCACGTCGGTTCCTGACCACGTCCCTTTAATACTGAATTCGTATGTAGACTCTTATTTTTCCTGTTCAGATCATATGTGACAATTCACTTCACATATAATAAGTATCCTTGTTCCAAAGGCCTTTTTATGGTCGAATAAATACAATTACGTATCCTAACTCAGTCCTGGTGAAGTTTAGGTGTGTAATTTAAGAGGCAAAATAGTGTAATTAGTTACATAAGTTACTATAAAACTCCTATCAATTATCTTTCTGGCGTTTAATCCCGGGGCATCGGCTACGAAGCCGTCAGCATTCTCAATTAATTTTTCCAATTTGCTCAAATTTCGGCAGCTATTATTGTGCAAAGATTGGCACACATGTCATCCCTTATAATATCAAGCCAAAGTACTTTGACATTAGCTGGCCGAGGTGGCATCGCTAGACTTTTATTACCCATATAACGAGTAAAATATGAGTATACAGCGTAAGCGACTGTCTTGCGGCTTATTTATTATGCAACAGACATGTATGTGGCGGCGGATGCGTCAGTTCCTTCCGTATGACTTCATACATCTACGGCATATTCATCTCTGTAACATGCAGCTTCCAGTTTATATCGCTTAAGAGTAGGCTGCAGCTCACTGTCATAACAGGACAAAAATTAAGAGTAGGCAAATAGACAAAACTACAACTAAAACAAATTGTCATAAAAAGGGCTTCAGTGTCATCATTTTTTTTTTATTGTAGTATAGGTTCAGGTTTGACCACAATCTCGCCTAATAATAAGCGAAGGTATGATTTAGCAAGGAGCCCTTGCCTAGATGGTACCTACTCGGTATCAGGAAATATAGACTTACACAAATAATGACATTATTTGGCTGTGACCATTATTAAAGTCGAATCAAAGCGCTTCGTTAGTATTACCATTTATGGTATTTCAGTAAACACCGGTGTTGAATGCCAGTGCGTCAAGTTGCCCGATGGTCGAATGAAGATGGCATGATCAGGCCTAAAATCTAAATTGCATGCTCTCCAACTACTTACGAATCTTATTACAGTGCCCCTATTGTAAGATTTATGTCAATCTACATCTCAGCTGTTCAAAGATGTGTAACCAAAATACCCATACGGAAGTTCACCAAATAAATTCAGCCTCATGGATTTATTTATAACGAACGCCCTTAGTATTGCAACAGTAAATAATATCTTCAGTTAAAGGGCCCCTTTTATTGGCACCCTTTCGTTTTATTCGACGATTATGTCATTTTTATGAGTATGCCATTGGTATTTACGTATTTTTATCGACAAACAAACACTGTTATTGTTACTACTTATATATAAAATCTGAAAATTTATAGACGCAATAAAACTTTTCATGATTGATTCTTAATTGGAAATGGTAATTTGTATGACGGAAGCTTTTCTACAGAGTATTGCCAAACTCATGGTACGAGGATTTTCTGAAGGAGGACCGGAATAACAGATGTGAAGTAAGGGAGGCCTACTATTACTTAGTTACAATGATGACGAAACTATACATACATCCTATATATCACTATATTTCTATCCATGCAGGAACGGAGAAAGAATACAATTTCCTGTGGACCGGCAGCCTGTGGGTAAGGGGCGACAAAACAACCTACAGCCAGGTGGTAGGGTCTTTGCCCGCCTGGATGGCTACCACCCCTGGTCTAAGGTAAGTCGCCATAACAACCTTTAGTTGTGTTCCGGCATTAGTACCAGGTTCCAGTATGACATTGGTGTTGTAAATGTCCATAGGCGATGGTAACCGCTTTCTATGAGTGGGCCGTCTGCCTGTCTGCTGAACTCCTGCAATAAAAAAAAACATACATTCAAGACAAATAAATATAAAGTTTTAAAATTATCTCGGGCTAGTTAAAATCTAAAAGCAGCTTATATTATTAATTTATATAATTAATATCAACACAAAACTGTCTCACTGCTGAGCTCGGGACTTCCCATTTTTAAGGGATCAGACAATATATGTGTCATCACGATTTTTTTTATAATGAATAGGTTTGCGTTTGACTGACATTGCGCCTAATGTCAGACGGTTATGCAGTCTTAGGTGGAGAAAGTTTACCTAGAAGATACCTGTAGGGTTCAGTTTGTATGTACACAAATAAAACACCAACTACATGGTTTGTAACGCACTCCTCAGCTCGGCGGTTGGACAGCGAGTTCCTGGAGTCAGTTGCTAGCGACTCCCCCCATACACTCCCCCACCACCGACCATCGCGTCAGTAAGCGTGTTACGTTTATTAAATATATAATACTCTACAATACCTGTTCACGCAAAATTTAAAACACCTTGATTGTATTCTTCAGAAAAAACAGACGACGGTAAAGAATTCCACTCTTCAGCGGTGCGTATGATAAAAATAATGCTCCCATTCAGTTGCAACAGGACCTACTTTAAAAAGGTAAATGACAGTCAAACCAATTGAAACACTTGTTTTCATCTTACTACCACCCCAGGTCTAGACCATACCGCCATAATAACCATGAGTTGTGTTCTGGCATTAGTAGCCTTCCAATATGTCTATAAAGAGCGGCAGCACATTGGTGACCCGTTGGTGTTACAATTGCCCATAACCTTTTTCCCTAAGGTGGGCCATTTACATCTCTGCTGAACTCATGTTATATAGTTTATTTTCAATTTACTAAAAATCGCAACCTAATAGACGTCGTTCTAATTTCGTATAAGTAAAATTAGTTAAAATGGCGGATTAGTTATTGTTTAATCAGGAATTAAATTATTTCTATGATCATATTTTAAAAGTAAGATGATAAGATGGTATGTTAAAAATGTTAATATGCAAATAATGTTAAAAATTATTGTAACATTAGCTGTTACCCGCGACTTCTTTCGCATAGAATTCTTTCTAACATAAAAGTAGCCAAGTTACTCTTAACATGAACTATCTGTCAGTGCAAATCCCGTCAAAAGCTTTTCCGTTTCAAAACAATTCTTCCGACTCAATTTTTTTATATATAAGTAACGTATATATTTTCATATGCATTTAGTAAAAAGCTGTTATTTTGAAAATACAAACAGACACTTAAATTTTATTAATTACTATGTTGTTAACGCCAACCTATTTGGTCAGCGCCTCTCTGTTTCCTTTTTTTTCTTTCGCCGCATCGATGTTACGATGTAATGTGCGTTCTACTGCTGAGCACGCCGCTGCTTCCGCGAGAACCTCGCCGCGTTTTATGTGTTGTAACCGGCACGTTGAATGGTGCACGCTGCATTGTTCCAGCTGGTCCACTTATCGAAGGAACCCCAAGAAGAGAAGAAAGGTAAAAGTGCACGACGCTGCGAAGCCCGCATCGTTCGTAGCGTGTATGGTGCGGCGACCTTATCCTGTAAGTCCTTTCCTTCTCTTTATCCCCGCTCCCGCTCGCGCCATCAGATGTATAGATTATGTCCCATTCGATGAGAAAAACTGCCTGTTATTGGAATAAGGCGGGAGCATGTTAGTTAATGAATTACTACGATTTCATTTTTGGGTGTCAGATATATTATGTACAATAAATTCAACAATGAAAATGATTGTATGCTGTTCTATATCTTCCAATAAATTGGATGATTTCTGCGAGATTAGGATTCGAAATTTAACACCACTAAAAAAGAAACGCTCAATTCGCATTACAAACAATTGCTTTTTAGAAACCTGAGTTCAACAAATGATACGACTATGAACTTTTACAATATCTCATTCAGTGTGACTAAAGTATATATTCGGATTTGCATTTCTTTTTTTACTGCAAATTGAAACTGCATTGCTAAATTAGTATTATTTGTCTACATTCATTAACAAACATTTGATCAAAATGTTTTTTTTTTCTTTAAAATTGTAATGCAATATACAAAGATAATGTTTGTTTTGAATTTAAGTCTTGTATTTATTAACAAGAACAAAGCTTTTGACAACAATGTGAAATTGTTAAATTATGTACCTACCCACTTTCGAATTTTTGGAGAGCTGATTACCATTTCTTTACCCTATTTTATTTAGCCTTATTCCAATTTCAAATTATTTAAAAATATTAAAATAAAGAATAATATATAAAATGTAATTGCGGTAATATGATCATGTATTATCTTTGTCTAATTATTAATTTATTTCATGACACAACTGAAGTGAACGCTACCATACCCAGTGTTAGGCATACTGTAGTAACGTAGGCGATAGGCTATCCATAGGCTGCCTATTTGAAATGAAACTGCTTTAGAATCGTTGTGATTTGAAACTCGATGAAACGAAAAAGCGATACCCAAAGACATAAAATTAAACCTTATTTACTTCGAAATAAAACAGATTTCTTTTAACTTTTAGAAATTTTAACTTTTAATAAAACTTAAAAGATAATAATTGAATTTTAGCTCTATCTTATGGCAGATATTGTTTTATACGTAGATCAACAAATACGTACACATACGTGCGTAACAGTGCATTGAATTTTGAGCTTCATACTAGTAATTTAAAGAGTAATTTAGATTGAATATTGCGAAGAAGTGTAAAAATACCTAAGAATAAAGACTTGTACAATATAATACAAATACGAAAATGTATGTTTGCAATTCAAGCATTGTAGATAAAGTTATGTTCCTCTGTATATTCTCTAAAGTTTCGATTCTACTTCGTGTGAACTGCACACACATTTTTTTCGAACTCCTACACCCTACATTTTCCTTTTTTGTAGTACTAGTTCAGCAGACAGGTGGACGGCCCATTGCCTATAGACACATGTAACATCAAAGGTGCAACAAATACGCTGCTGCTCTCTAAAGGGAGACTGAAACTTGCCCACAATCGCTGGAACACAACTCAAGGTTGTTATGGAGGAATACCCTAGACCAGCGATGGTAGCCATCCAGATGGACAAATACCCCACCAACTGACTGTGGGTCCTTTTGTCGCCACTTACAATAGGCCGCCTGGCTATAGGAAATTGTATTCTTTCTCCGTTCTTCCACGGATAATTACACATGATTGGATTGAGTCGTTATTTTCTAACTTTCTTTTTGACGTATTGTTACTTAAAACCATTAGAAATCATTAGATCAGTAGGGTTATTTACAAACGTCGGGATAGCTCCCGAAGAAATAAATTTGCAATCCGACGGAACTTGAAACAAACACATTGGAGGACGTGTTTTTTTGACAGGATTTGTTATAAACGTTTCACATTACGTCAGATCACAAATTGATTCCTTCAGGAGCTTCCCGTTCGGACACAGCAACTTTCCCGACGCTTAGGAATAATCCTACAGATCTCTTAAAAATTGAAAAGCAACTCATTAGAACCAAATAAGCATAATATTAGATCCCTTAATGTTGCATATATCCAGGGAAAGTTACCATTCGACATCAGGGGGACCAGCCCGTTTACCTGCAAAACAACCTTATGACTGTCTCCTCAATATTTCCAGCGAGTAACCGCAGCAATAATAGATCAACGTCGAAAAATGTTGCGCTTGACTCTCTCTTGGCACTTTTGTAAATATTTGTGCCAAGTTTACAATTTGCAGGTCTACGAGACACACAATCCATCAATGTCACTAAAGAAACACAGACATTACAACCTTTAGACTATAAGTTTGGACGGTTAATGTAATTGAATTGAATAATAACTTCATTGTTGTTATTTTTGGATGATAGCTTTACTTACTAAAATTTACTTATAATTATTATATTGCGAACAAGTATTTTAATGTGAAATTCATGTATTGTATGTTATTTAATTCTATTCCTGCCCGTAGAACCGCTTTAATAGAGAAAATTGTATTCTGTAATAGCGCCAGCTAATAATAGTAGTTAATAAAGTACCCAAATATATTAGGGAGGTTATCATAGATTTATTTAAAAAGAGACTACAAAAGATATTATTAGAAGAAATTATATTAAAATGTTCATTTTTCCAGGATTGATTGATGACCAGTTCTAAATTAAATTTAACATAATATATTCTTTGACAAAATTAATTATTCTAATATTTCATTTTTGACATTGTATTTTATATGGAATAAGTCTGTACTTGACATATTTACATACTGTTGTATATTTAAGTTTGGTAAGCGGCAACACCGCACTTACAACAAGATGGAGTCAAATAAAGAGTTAATTGGGAGTCGATTATTTTATTTATAAAGACAAAACACATAGCTATAATTATTGTATAATTCTAAAACAAACACATCGGAATCAATTTTGTTTTGCACCTGACCAGTTTAAACCTCTCGCAAGAAAATTTCGGTAAGATTCTCGATATTTAAAGTACCGCACATAGTAAGTCCGGGAATTTATTATCGATCAACGAAACCCGCATTGAATCGGCCAGGTACTTTTCACGTGAATCCCGGGCAAACCGACCAACATAAAAATGTAAGAAACAAATGACTACACTCCTACAATTTTATAATATTATAGAATCTATAATATTATAAAAATGTGCTAATTTCGAGGTATTTGATAGTAAATCTATAATAAGATTCACTATCAAATAACTCAGCATTAGGTCTCGAATCCCGCCTCTAGTAAGCTATGCAGCTTCTGAATCTCTTCAAAGTCTTACAGCATATACTTGCCAGAACGTAGTAACGGAAATGCAATTGAAGAACTGAAGTTCGAAGTAGCCGGCGCAGTTTGTATCCTACAGTACTCAACAAATTCTCAAATCTAACAAAGCATATTACGAGAAATGCATACATATATTTATTATACACAATTTTGTTCTATTTAATTTATGATATTTTATAATCTGATGGTTGTGCATTCTTTTTTTCTGTTGAAGTAAGGCAGATGACTGACGGCCCAAGTGTGATGGAAAATAGTTACCGTCTCCTTGGACATCTGCAACACCAAAAGTGCTACCATTCATTATACTGACGGACTCGAAGACGGCAGATGCCTTGCCCTGAAAAACTAAAAATCTTAAATCCAATTCCAACGCAACCTACCAGGTCTAGTTGTGAATCTAAACCATCCCAGGACCCACTCAAACATAAAACTTCAGCAAAGTCCTAGAACCCCGATCCTAGCGCCAAGTATTGTTTAGACTGACTTTTTAAATTCGTAATATCTTTTGAATGTAATATCCGATTTGAATAATTCAAAAAGTAATCTACAGGTATTGAAACAGTCTTGAATACGAAATGATTTATTTTGATCAAGATTAATACAAAGGTGGATAACAAGTTCTGATCTTAATTTTATCATTACTATTAGCTTTTAAAATGTAAGAAAGTAGTTATAGTGACATAACTGCAATAGTTGGACATACGGTATCAGGATTTTTTTTGTAAATATTGTTTTGTTTTTAATACTGTAAAACATTTTTTTTTGTTTTATCATCAATACTTTAAGATCATATGCGATGAAATACATTTTATGGAAAAAAAATACACCTTGGATTACATTATTGTAGTTTTAGTAAAAATCCCAATTTTTTCTGGTAATAAATATAGCTTACTTATACTCAAGGATAATGTAGCATTTGAATGGAGAAATATTTTTTCAAAGGGTCCAGTAGTTTTTAGTCTATTTTTTAGAAAGATACAAATCTCTCCTTCTTTTAATATTCGTAGGTATAGCTAAAATACGTAATTTAAAATTATACCTTAAATTAAATTAACTGTTTAAATTTCAAAATTTAAACAGTTGGCACCAGTAGTAAAAAGAATTCCCCGAGGGGCTAGAATTAGTGTTTGCCAAATTTTTTCACAGAAACTAAGAAAAGTTATAAACGAAAATTCCTTACGTACCTGGGAGCATTTATTGCTGCTCCCTTATCATATCCTTAATATTAGCAAAAACGAGCATGGCAATGTTACATCCAAAATTAAAAACAATTGCAAACATATTGAAAATATTGAAGATAAATTTGACTTTAGTGAAACCAAAACATACAAACATCCGGATAAACGTTTAGGCCATATGATTGAAAAAAAGCTTTCAGATGGTGATATCAAGGGAGCAGCAAGAATTCTTTTCTCGAATGATGATATAGCACCTTATGATGAGACAACTCTGCATGCTTTAGAAGACAAACATCCACCTTCCGGAAGCACACGGCTGCAAGTTATGCCTGAGGACTCCAATGCGAGTAATTTAGAGGTAACCCCAGAGAGCATTCTTAATGCCGTTATGTCCTTCAGAAGTGGCTCGGCCGGTGGGTTGGATGGCCTCACTCCACAACATCTTAAAGATTTGTTGAATGGGGGCACCGGCAATGCCGGTGAGCTGCTGCTCAAGGATGTAACGGACTTGATTAATCTAATGCTCTCTGGTTGTGTTAATAAAGACATCCTCCCAATAATATACGGTGCCAACTTATGTGCTCTAAAGAAAAAAGATGGCGGCATTCGACCTATTGCAGTTGGCACCACGTACCGACGCCTCGCAGCCAAATTATGCTGTCGAGCTATAAGAAACCGTTGCTCCAGCTATTTTGCGCCGATTCAGTTAGGTTTTGGCATCAAAGGTGGCTGCGAGGCAGCGGTACATTCACTGAGATCATTTGCCACCACCGATTTCTGTGAGGCTATCCTGAAGGTGGATGTCAAAAACGCATTCAATTCGGTTGATAGGTGTGCCCTGCTGTCTGAGGTTAGAAAACATTTTCCCAAAATCTATAAGTATGTTCATCAGTGTTACAATGAAAACTCCTATCTGGTATACCAAAATAACCTAATACATTAGGCAACGGGATGTCAGCAGGGCGACCCTCTCGGGCCAGCCATTTTTTCACTTGCCATCCACCCCATCATTAAACAACTAAATTCTAAATTCAATGTGTGGTATCTCGACGATGGGACCTTAGGAGGTGATATAGATACAATGAAAAAGGATCTAAATTTTTTAATACAAGAGTTTGGAAAAATTGGTTTATCTTTAAATTTTTCTAAATGCGAACTTTTCCCTGCTTGTCCGACGAAGAACAACGTCAACACTATTTCCGCCTTTACAGATTTGGCCCCCAATTTAAAAATTGTTAATAAAAGTAATTTAAACCTCCTTGGGTCTCCCATCTTCGATGAGTCTTTCCCATCTTTCGTAGAAGACAAAATTGACACTTTTCAATCAAAATTATTAAATTTAAAACAATTAAACACACATAGTGCCTATTTTATTATTAGACACTGTGTTTTCACTCCCAACTTTACATATGTATTGCGCTGTTCCCCCTTTTGGAAACATTCCGGTATTTTAAAAAATTTAGACAATATTATTCGGCAAACATTAACTTCTATCCTAAATATTTCTTTAGATGACCGATCGTGGACCCAGGCTTCCTTACCGATACGGCTAGGTGGCTTGGGGATACGCAAAATTTCTGACGTAGCACTACCTGCCTTTCTGTCCTCAGTCTATAGTACTGCGGACCTCATCGGTAATATAATAAATCCATCACTCAGTGATTTTGAGGTCCCATATTTGACTGAGGCCAGAAATGCCTGGTCTTTGGCTTGCCCGAACGAAAATTTTCCTTTAGATCCAAAGATGCAGAGGCTGTGGGATGGGCCGCTCAGCAAGTCGGTGTATGACAATCTCATGTCATCTTGCACCGGCGAAACTGACCGTGCTCGCCTCCTAGCTGTTTCAAAATGGGAGTCTGGTCTGTGGCTTCAGTGTCTGCCCTCGGCGAATCTAGGTACACTCCTGGATGATACTAAATTCAGGATTGCTGCCTGTATTCGCCTGGGGGCAGACATCGTGGTCCCACATCGTTGTCGGTGTGGAGATAAAGTTGATAGACTGGGTTACCATGGCTTATCTTGTTTGAGGAGTGCTGGTAGAACTTCACGACATGCGGCTATCAACGACATCATCCGCCGGTCTCTTGTCACCGTTGGGGTTCCAGCTGTTCTTGAACCGAACGGACTGTGCCGCGACGATGGCAAGCGACCGGATGGAATGTCGTTGATACCTTGGAAGATGGGACGCCCCTTAGTATGGGACGCAACGTGTGTCGATACGTTGGCGGCTTCCCATCTTCCAAATACAGCCGTCACTGCCGGGGGCGCTGCCGCACTTCAAGAGACCCTGAAACGCCGCAAATATGCATCCATCGGTGACGGATACATATTTGTAGCTTTCGGGGTTGAGACTTTGGGGCCATGGGGACGAGAGGCTTATCAACTTTATCGAGACCTTTCAAGACGATTGAAAGAAGTCTCGCGTGACCAAAGGGCTGGCCTTTATTTAGGGCAACGAATAAGCGTTGCCATACAGCGAGGGAATGCGGCCAGCGTTTTGGGAACGCTCCCCACCGACAGCGATTTGGACTACATCTTTTACTTGTAAATATGTTTATAGTAGTATTTAATTTTATAGTTTAGTAGTATTTAATAATTAAATGAGCAAAAATATGATTAATTTAATCCGACATGTAAAGAATATTAAATAACAATAACTTATCACCAATCCACGAAGAGAACGAAATTAACACTTATTGTGGTACCAATGAAGTTGCTCCCGACAGCATTATGTTTATAAATGAATTTGAAAACGAAGAACAAATTATACCATTTTTTTCACTTTCTGTACATTTTAATTTGAAATTATAGATATTGGGGCTGATGATATAATACATAATATATCGATAGTACGATCATAGAAAATTCCAAATAATTATAGGTATAGCCTATATCACTTATGTCAAGAAGTTTGTAAACGAATGGCTCAGTCTCGTTCCATACATTACTTCGGCAGCATTAGGGCATGACTGAGGTCAAGCAGCCGCTTCTCTGACTTGCGTGATTTGTCTCAACGTTCAGGAAGTTAGATCGGAGACGGGGACAAATGGTAGATTACTATGAGTTTACTAGATACCAAGACAGACTAATGTCACGCGTACTTAAACTGTGTATAAATTTTACGTACACATATTTAGACACTACAGTAGGTCATTGCCGGCTTACTTCAGCGCCACGCAGCGGCTCCAGGTTCGATTCCTTACTCCATAACTATATCATTAGGGTAACTTGCTTAATTTGGGGATATATAAAATTTGTGTTTGTCTGTCGATTATTATTAAAGCTTACGTGGAAAAAAGCGTCAAATGAAGTTAAGCGTTCTCTCTGACGCCCAGGGTCCGCTTTTCTACTCAACTTCGCGCGTTCTTAAACATTTGACATTGACACCAACGGCATGCATGTCGGCCTTCATAACATCACGCCAACATTATTTGGGCCTTCCCCGTCGATCGTGGCCTGGTCTATATCGTCTTTTAAACTGATGGTTACTAATTATGTTTGGTCTTCTCAGGTCTAATCATGCTGCGGATTCTATATATACTTAGTATGATATGTTTGTATAGTATATAAAGTATATTGTTTATTTACTTATTCTTGGAATGTTTCATATTATTTATTGTCTTCACCGGCACTGTTTTAATATTTTTCTTAGTTGACAGGGTTGTTTGGAAATGATCGCTTTAACCGATAAGGTCGCCATTTGTTCAACATATACTGTACGTAGTTTTTAAGAACTTAGTTTTGATTTTAGGTGAACAAAAAATATTTTCATTCATTCATTTCATATTCTGATTCTGCCAAAATTGCTGCAGGACCCCAAAAAAATAAATCCGTAGCACTATCTGTCACCAACATGTCAACAGTGATTGGAGGAAAGCTCTTCTATCTACCAGACCAGACATATTTCACATGACTTTACGACTCTGTAACCAACCATTATTCCTGTCAGACGCTCCTACAACGAACAAATTCATTTTCCGGCAACGCTTCAGAGAGCGGAGGCGAGTAAATTAGCCATAACGTGCAAATTGAAACTCAGGTAATCCCGGGGCGTGAATTAACGAGAGAGGGCGCCACTCACATACCTTTAATGAATAAAGGGACACCATGATACCCCTTTATGTCTCACTACACGCCTACCCGTAAACCTCGCACAGAATTAGTTAACTTTACCTCCCATATGAAGGAACACAAGTAAAATATTACCGCAAAATCAAGCGACACTGTGTAATTTTTATTCGTATTGATTTTTACACATTTTGGGATAAATAGATTAACCACGTTGATATCAACTACTTTTAAAACGATTTCAGTGCATATTTATTGGTTTATGTATTACGTTTAATAGTTAATTAAGGGTTTTAAGTTAACACGTCAGACTAAATAATAACTAATAATAATTCAAATTAAATAACACATAAATTTATTAAAATATATGTACATTTACTTTCGATAATAGAGATGAATATACTCGTATTGGAATACTTCGTATCCCGGAAAATCAATCGATTCAGCAGGATACGGTTATATAGTTTAGGGCAACGCGGCTGAGAAAACTGATTATATCAAATTCGCATACTGTCCATTTTTTCTGAAATGAGGACATTGAAATCCACCACTGAGACTTTTATGGGCTAATATTATAAATGATCATGCATGCCTCTACGCGAGTGTGATAGGAAACAATATTGTTTTGGTTGCCAAATCAATGAGTTAGAAAACACGAACGGAAACTCAAAACCAAACTAAATAAAATGTATAATTGTTAACTAACCCTGTCAACAGATCTGACCTGACAGACTCACACAAAAGCGCTTTTCTAAATTTTCTTTACAAAAACCTTATTTTTTCATTTCTTAAAAGCCTACTTATATAGTTGAGTGCACGGAAAGTGTACATTCACATTACAACGCCTTAGAAGAATAGAGCTCGGGGTGTTTCCCTTTCCGGTACAATTCCAACAATACCGCAAAATGCGTATCCACACAAAACCCCAAATAGGTTTTGGAAAGCCCTTAAATAAAACCAATACTGTGCATCGTAAAGCTTTGTATCCACTAGAGGCAGCCTCGGGTCGAGCGGCCGCCTCAACCACAGGCAGCACAAAAGGAGACGCTGCGTCACATGAAGCACGGTGTGTCATGAAGCAAATTTCATCACGGCGGACCGAGCTATATTTTGTCGGCTTTTTGTGCTCGCTCAAAGGAGCCTCAGCAATAGTGTATTTATTATCTATGACCTGAGTGGAGATAACTGTGTAGCCTCAGGTCGCTACTTGTAAAGGAGATCAACAACGAGACTGCAGTTAAATTAATAAATCAAACATATTATGAGAAAAATATTAAGCAGGATGCCTGGAACGAACGAACGACTCTTATATTCGTCATCAATGCCATCAATCTTATTTTCTCTTTTGTATTTTTTGTTAAATCCTTTTTTTTCAAAAGGCCGTTTACATGGAGTATTTCTTGGATTCTTGGCGCAAAGATACGATATTATCGTGTAAACTTAACATGCGATATCGTAAGTAGAAGGGTGATAATCGCATGTTCATTGAATATTGACGGATCAACGTAAACAAAATTAGAAAGCAAGAATCGTCTAGTCACAGGCATGACTGTAGTCCCCGAGGGTATTTTAATTATCTCTGCTCATCTAAGACAAGAATTAATTAAACAAAAGCGAAAAGAGATGTGTTAAAAAGTGAATAGAAACACTTTAGGAGCTTCAAATACTTTGTGTCTTGAATTGCAACTATAAGATGAAGAGACAGTTAAAAATATTATTCGTGTTACTGATTTGTATGAAACTCGCATGAACTTGAAAAAATATCACACGAGGTCTAGCTTAGACTAATCTAAGAATCGTATAGCCAAATATCTCAATGAGATTTCTGTCGTAGTGTAAACAAAACACTTGGCGATGATTACCTTACGATTACAGTATGACATACTCGTAGGAGTTTGAATTTTTTGGTTCAATGTATGCAAGTCCATATAGTATACGACTTTTCGCCGCAAAACGTGTGATAAACTCTCCATTTTGAGGGCCTTTAATATTGTACGACTATTAAAGCACCAGCTACTCTACTGCGTCTGGTGACATCGTCATTTTTCTCTAAACTGTATTGCGTGGCCTCACTTTGATCCGCGACGTGCCTCGACTCTCTGCTTCATAGTGAGCAGCCTCAGTCTGCCTCAAGTAGAGGCTGCCCGACCCAAGGCTACCTCTAGTGGATACAAAGCTTAGAGTGGGTTCGTGCCTCGATGACCCGTGACCGTGCTATGACATCACAAAAGAGTCACGTAGGAATCTCGGGTGCGGCGCCACGCATGACCTGCCTTCACGTCGGCCCCACTGCCTTCTAAGGCGTGACCTATAATCCGGTTTGTTGTTAACTTTCCGCGGAAATAAAAGTTAAGCAGATCTGTCTGAACACGTAAACGGAAAGATAAGTAAATAACATAAAGATAATGAAGTACATATAATTAAAAATAAGAGGGAATGTTAGAAGTAGTGATTATTATTAGTATTAAAAACATGTAATACATTTAATTAGAGATAGCATGAAGAAAATGTATCAAAAGATAAGTTTTAATGAAGATACCAGAGAGACAAAGAGAGTGGGAGCGTGTAACATTAACATTGACTAAAAGATGACGACTTTCGATAGAACGACATTAAATAGAAGATAAAAACAACGAAGATCTCTTTATAACTACAATCATACTGTCTATATAACACAAAAATAAGTTGAACATACAATGGAAAATGTACTTAAAAGCAAGCAAAAAAGCTCTAAAACGAAAACTAACGACGAAAGACGTTCGAGAGTAAGCTCTCTAAGGCCGGCGCGCAACCACCTGTATTTATTTGAAGATAAAATCCTATGCCATAATTATATCTACAAATGTTATGTACGGATATATGTCAGTGCTTAAAAATACTTTATACCATAACTAGCTTCTGTCCACGACTTCGTTCGTGTGGATTATTTAAAAAATTCCCGCAATTTTGAAACATTTTTCATTGGTGCTCCGCGTCTATTGCTCTTAGCGTGATGGTATATAGCCTATAACCTTCCTCGATAAATGGGCTATCTAACACTGTCAAAAAAAAACAAATAAGACCAATAGTTCCTAATATTAGCACGTTCAAGCAAACAAACAAAGAAACAAACTATATATAAGATAAAACTCTCTCACCGATACCACACTCTGTCAAAATCTCCGCTTGTATTATGTTACTTTGCAGAGAAATTACTTTCAGTCAGTTATAAGCTGTTTAAGTAATTAAAGTCATTTTAACTATCCCACGGGAACTATTTAATTTTTCGGAATCAAAAGTATCCTATATGTTGACCAGGGATATAAGCTACCACCATTTAAAATTTTATGTAAATCAGTCCAGTCGTTTCGGAAATTAGCCGGTACAAACAGACAGACAAACAGAGAAAGATTTTTTTTTGAAAAATATCTAAATTAGTTCTATGTCACTTCTTACATAGAACTAATTTAGATTTTTCAATTTTTTTGTTTCTCTGTTTGTCTGTCTGTTTGTACCAGCTAATCTCCGAAATGATTGGACCGATTCAAATGAAATTTTGTATAGTGGTAGCTTATACCCCTGGTCAACATATAGGATACTTTTGATCCCGAAAAATTAAAGAGTTCCCGTGGGATTGTTAAAAAAACCACACCACGCGGACGAAGTCGCGGTATTATTAATATATTATTATGTCACGATATAGTTTTGTTCACGGTTTGGACCCGGTAGGTGGCGCTTCTATCGGCATATCGATTGAAGCTTTTCCGGGCAGGACGACGTCTGTCGGGACAGCTAGTTTATTATAAACGTATATCACATCATACATAGGCTGCTATAATAAATTGCATAAAAATCATTCGCATCTACCTTATATCATTAAATTGTAAGCCATCGTATTTCCAATTAATGGGACGGCCGTTGCATTACAAAGCGCCCAATTAAAGGTATTTCGTGACACCACAACATGCATTAATAACGATTTACATGAACATGCTTTTATACTGGCTATTATAACGCGTAAATAAAACAGTGCCTTGTAAATAAATTTATTTTTCACAGTTCCATAGACATTTTGGGAAAATGCAACCTTTATGAAATCGATGCGTCCGTCGGATTGCCCGTATTTGTATATGTTGATGATTTCTATATGATGATGAGATGTTTGACTGAAATGTGTAATCTATAAAGCTCTATACAATAATATAGTCAAAGCGCGAAATAACTAGATCCAATCCGTCCAGGAACGAAGAAAGAATACAACTTTCTGCGGCCGTGTGGTCTGTCGTAAGAGGAGACAAAACAACCCCCTGGTCTAGAGTATGCCGCCATAACAACTTTGACTTGTGTTCCGGCATCAATAAACAGGTTCCAGTTACTCCTCCAAGACCACTGGTATTGGCATTGACAGCATGGCTGGTATTGTTAATGCCGATAGGCGACGGTAATCACTTTCCCTTACAGTTGGGCCGTTAGCCTGTCTTCTGAGCTTCAGCAATAAACATTTAAAAAATAAAGCATGTTTTCGATTATATGCTTTTAATGGTTACATTGCCAAATAATGTAAACAGCGAAATTTGCACCTCTACGGAACCCATCACGGTGCACGGACTGCTGAGCAATTCCTATTTTTGAGACATGGGATTTTTCCATAAAATAATTTTTATACATATAGTTCTAGGACTGTCAAAAAATATTAATCTGAAAGATAAACGGGTGCAAATGTATAGGCAGACCAAAAAAGAGATGGATTGATTGTGTTAAGGATGACTTGCTGATTTGTGGTGTGACAGAGGATGTATCAGAGTAGAATATTACGGGAGGAAAACAAATATTGTGCCGACACCAAATGATTGGGAGAAGGTGAAAAAAAAGGAGAGAGTTCTTAGATAGTCACACACTTGCCCGATCTTTCAAATAAATAAAAATAAATTTATATGTAACGAATAAAGAAAATTCAGCGGTATTCAGGAAGCGTGCGTTGGGTCTGGGTCGATACTCACTCTACACCAACCAAACTGAGGGGAAAGTGCTAGCGGAAAAATAAACTAAGGAGACTGTAGATGCACCTTGTAAATAGTCAAGCGAAATCCCTATCTTACTCGTAGGTTTTACATTGAAGTCAATCATTAGGATTCTTATTACCATAAGACCTACCGGTCGAAAATCTCATTTCACTTTTCAACACAAACACACAATTCTTTGAAAAAAACATATAGGTACAACAATAGTAATTGTTTTGATGATATAATTAATTAATCGTAGCTGATCTTTAAGCTACGATTTTATATATATATTTATGGTTTTACAAGATTTTATAAGTATTTTTAGATTTTATATAGCAGTTATTGTGTTAATGTTTAGACTTATGTAAGGCGAGTGACATGAGTGATTTTTAACAATAATAATACTGTTAAACACAACTACATAAGTAGTAATGAAAAGAGGTTGTAATGAATGAGGAGGTTCTGTTCATCGCAGACAGTAATTATTCCATTGGTAACCAATATTATGCATTTTTGAGTATATCATTTATACGGCAGCCACCCTTAATCTTGACTTTTATGAAAACAGCTACGAAACCCTAATAAGGAGAAAAGGTAAAAGTATGGTGATTAAAATAAAGTGGTAATTAAGTATTCACTCATAAGCTCATTTCTTGTATTTTCAATAAAAAGCGTTGAAGAAGCAAATAATTATTTGTTTGGTTATCAATAAATCCGATCTACCCATGTGCGGTCCCTACAATATCCGGCTTTGTAGGTTTTATTTCATTTCCACCTTCGCCAGAGGAAATTCTAGTTTCGCTGACAGATATTGAGTTATCAGAATGTAGTGCAATAAGACCACGCGTGTTTTAGCTTACCTAGAAAAATAAGAACAGACATGTTTGTTTCTATGTTGAGCTGAAATGAAATTACTCTATTGAATTAAAATAAAATCTACTCTTGAATGTGTCACGCCGGGCAACGGCCTACGCAATTTGGTGAAAAAGTATATCCGTGTAGTGTGGACAAGGATTAACGGATTTCGCATATTGGTAATATCGAAGTGTTGCTTTAATCACCGTATTTTCCATAATAGACAACAAATAGCAATCTACGGTTGTAACAATATGCACATAATATAAATTATTTAAATCAGACTTGCGTCCATAAGGTAAGTACATTGAAACTCGGTTTGATGGTAGCATGTGCAAGGCAATCTGGTTATTTTTTCTGAGGCGGGGGAAATGCATTTCACACTCTACTTCACTCTGCCGGAGACTTTGCTACGGATTAGACCAAAGCGATGAGAGGTAAGCAACTGAAGATAGCGCAGCCACAGGAGTCAATCTCCAGCATGTGTGAAGACTCAGCAAGATACCTTCCTATATGTAGAGAGGTCACCCATGAGCCAATACTCCACTAAAACCACCCTACTCCCATGTGCCCCGCGCTTATGGTAGGAAGAACGTGAGACTTAGAACGTAGTTACGCCCACGCTGATCCTACAATAGGGTCCGTCAACCCGCTCCGTCACAGGGATGCAACCCGTTTACACATAATCACATAGAAGTCGTTCATGCGTTATTTTGAAAACATCCCTGAGACACTACAGTAACGCAGTAGCTCCATCAGCATTCTAAACGTATTATTATAGTCAACGCCTATGACGCTGTATGCTATGCCCTCTAAGTAAAGTTAACCAACAACCTACAAGTGGAAAAATAATGGAAATAATAATGGAAACGCGAACCAAGTCGCGGGCAGGAGTTAGTAATAATATAAATATCAAAACACACTTACTTTCGCCTCTACTTTTATATTAGAATATAGATAATGGACGTTAAATGTAACTTTAAGGTAGATTAAAATATTTTACCCACAATAAACTGCAGGCGTTTCATATAAATTCATATTAAAAAGGATTGTGGTGGAACAACATGCGTCGGTTAATATGGCATTTGTATTTTCCGCCCAAGCTGTTACCGTGTAATGTCCAGTATTCAGGATATTTTATATACGCCGACTACGTGTTGAATGTTTATGCGCCTCGGTCTGCTATGCAAACACTTCGTTTATTACAATGAAGCCGAGGTATAAGAAGTTTATTAAATGTGGTAAATGTCTGCCTCTTACGCTTTTATGGCCATACTATTGCATGTTTAAGCAGTTTTGTATATTGTTACGAGTATTTATTACTAGCTGTCCCGGCAGACGTCGTCCTGCCCGAAAAAATAGGGGTTGATCGTAGATGGTTGAAAATTTAAGGTTGTATGTATTTTTTAATGCTGTATCATAAATAAAATATCTAAAAATTAAAAAAATTAGGAGTGGACTACCCTTAACATTTAGGGGGTTTAAAAATAGTTGTTGTCTGATTCTCAGACCTACCCAATGTGCACACAAAATTTCATGAGAATCGGTCAAGCCGTTTCGGAGGAGTATGGGAACGAACATTGTGACACGAGAATTTCATATATAAGATTACGTAATTTCGATAACGAACTAATATAGTATAATATTTATAACAAACATCGTATAGTCTCTAGTATATTATTAGAAACAAGTAAAGCAGACAACATAATATGGCATACAAGCAAATGGCCATACACGGGTTTAAGTATACGTTAAACCATACCACGTATCATAATCAGGAAAAAAGATTGTTTATTACAATAAAACTTCACTAATAAAATAATAATTTTAAAAAAACTAAAAAAATACGCTTTTATAGAAAATCCAACCAAAAAATAGAAAATAAATTTGAATTAAATAAAGTGTAAGAAAAAATGATTTTATGTAAAAAATGTTGCTAGTAATATTTATATCAAGTATTTACAAGTTAGTGGACATTTTAAACTTCGATCACAGAAATGACGGTACTTAAAAATTTTAATAACAAGTATTTACAAGCTATGGGACATTTTAGACTTCGAACATATAATTGACGGTACTTTTAAGATTTTTTATAGCATTTAAGTGGTACGTGGAACGAGATAAGTTACCTTACTGACCAGCAGGTGCAACGTTCTTCATTAAATTGAGTAAGTGATGGATTTATGTAATTATTAAAAGTTAAAAACAACAATACATTAAAGTAAATATTTATTTTGTATTGTTATGGAGAGGGTATAATGGGAAGGTTGGAGGCTGCCGGGTTAAGTTGAGTTCAATCTTTATTTCATATCGGTAATATATGCAAATATGTTGCTTTAAAATTATTGAGTAGACTTTTATTGATAGAGACATTCATTCTCTTACTTCTGTTGTTACGATATATGCATATATTCATATATTTTGCGACGTCACGATCTCGCTAGCATCTGTATTCAAGTTGGTAAGGTAATTTCGATAACGATGATGAATATGAAATTACTTTTACACCAAAAAATCTAAGAGTTTTTACGACTTACAGGTCATCTCTTCAAAATCTTCAGTACCTTGTATATTGTTAGAAACAAGTAAAACACGTGGACATATACATACGAGTCATATTCACAGGGTAAAACCAGAATTAGGAAGATACTGAATTTAATTAAATAATCCATGAATCCGTGTGTACTTATTAAAATAATTAGTTAAAATTACAAGCGAAGCACGACTAGCAGTGCTCAAAGGAATTCAGAACTACCTTATTGACACAGGCTGTAACTAGAGCGTGTTGTTAGCTTACTCTACGAGTTGATAAATGTTGTTGACCTTTCGTTGAAACCAATTATGGGGTACTTTATTGAATACATTGATATAAGAAATTATTTCAAATAAGTAACAAAACACGTTGTTTGGTTTTGATACACAACTGAAATCGTAGGAATTTAGCGATTATATTAATAAAGTAAAGATGATCATCTATCTAATTATTTATAAAAATGAATCATAGAAATCTATGTACGCGCATAACTTGAGAACGACTTTACTTATTTTGATGAAATTTTTCTGAGACGGCCCCCGGATGAATAAAGTTTACAAATGGAACCGGTAGGTGGCACTAGAATCCGGTGCTACATTTTTATTTTTTCAAAGTAGGACAGCGTCTGTCGGTATCTCTAGTATTAATATATAGTTCTAAATCAAAAAATCTTTATTGGGGCGGCCACACCTGCGATAATGTTAAAGATATTGATTGATATTGCGGCTGAATGCGTCTTATTTAAAGCGGTAAAAATAACGGCGATATCGAAGAATCCCATAAGTATAAATAAAAACTTTATCGAATCACAAATAACGTATTACATACATACATACATAACTTCACGCCAGGTCCCTTGCGGGGTAGGCACGAACAACAGAGCGCCATTTAGGCTCGGAACGTATTACACCCATTGCCATATGTGCATAGCGGCTTATTAAAACAATGACAAATATGAAATGGCTTTTTTTACTTTTTTCACACAAATGTCATATAAAACTGTCGAATCGGTCGCGTTAGTAGTTGGGTACCACTTTTACAGTGCACAGTACAACACTGTGCACTAACGTAAATTATTGTTACAAGTTATGCAGCGTAGAAGAAAGGAGAACCGTCTTGTATGGGGGACAAGTTGAAAAAGTTTCCACCTGTAAACAGCAAGTTAGTGTTCGAAGACTCACCGAGATAGCGCTAGCGTAGCAAATGGAAATGATATGATTGAGTTATTATAAACAGAGTGAAGTGTGCTGAATTGAAAAATCCATTTCTTTAATGACTTTCTTTAAAATTAAATGTGAAAGTACTATTTACATGTATAATATGCTGCGTTGGATGTGTGGAGTGAAATGGAAAGAGCGTGTCAGGAACAGTCTTCTTGTCCGTGACAAACCAGACAAACTGCAAGAGTGTCGCTTACGCTGGCACGGCCACGTCTTATGGCGACCGGCTAAATGTGGAAAACATATGTCTAGCCATGCCGCCTCCGCCAGGTCCCGGTCGAAGGGGAAGGCCCAAGAAATGTTAGCTTGAAGTTGTGAAGCATGTCATGCGTACCAATAGTCTCAAAGCGGGGGATGCTGAAGACCTCACGAAGTGGAGTAGAAAAAGTAGGAAAGCGGACCATGGGCGTCGGAGTGAATGCTCTTAACGCAACCGGGATTTAACGTTCGGATGATGACGATGAGTACCGTCAAACTTCTTAACTTTGCCTCACGTCCTATGTTTGCCGATTTTGAAAAATAAGCTATATCTTTTTTAAATTAATAAGTCTGGAAATGTAAATTTTAGTAATCTTTAGACTTATTATATGTCAACACAAAATAAGTGTTATTATGCTGGCAAAAAGCATACATTTTTGACAGTCCACCTTTAAACCAACGTATATGAAGGCAGCTAAAAGAGTTGTGGAAAAACTTTTCTAATAAGTCTATGAAATAAGTTTTATTTTTAATTCTATTTAACTCATTCCATAAAATATTGGTAGTTTAATCAGTTTTAATACTTAAAAATGAAAATAAAGTAATATTAACTCTAAAATACTAATTTAGGCAAAGTTTGGCACGTTTTACAAACAAATGTACCAAACTTTGCCGAGTCTAGGGTTGACGGCTTTGTCACTATTTTTAACCGACTTTCTAAAAGGAGGTTCTCTCTCAATTCGGTTAATGTTCTTTTGTTTATGTGTGTACCGCTTTCCATCAAGTGAGCCGTCTGCCTGTCTTCTGAACTCCTGCAATAAGATGAAAAATGAAATGAATGTGTGTTACCGCAAAACTCCGTCACTTATGAACCGATTAGGATTTTGTTGTTGAATAGGAAATTCAATGTGATTCAATTGCGACATTCCCGATGTCGCAATGTAAAATGACTTAACGTTTCCACTTGATCAATAGCGTCGCGTTCTGCGATTTTACATATTCCGCGCATTTAACTATTTTTATTAATTAAAATCTATAAACTAAATAAAACGATAACCTTGAACATATAATTCTAGAGCAATAAACTGACTGACTGATTTTATAATTTTAATTTTTATTGCTCACAGCGAATAAATGCTCAATATTGTGTGTGTGTGATATTATTTTTTCTTTATTGTTTGATTTTTAATTTTATAGAGACAACCCTACTCATTGATTATTAATGTATGGAGGTTGTAAAAAATTAAGACCTATCATTGCCTATAGTAATATTTCGTACTAAAATACATCAAAATATGTTATTCGAAATTGATTTATGTTCTTTCGTTACTAAGCTACATTTTAGATTGTCCTAAAAATCAAAGCCCATGTTCATTTTGGTATAAACGCATAAGGCAATATTAGGAATATGAGACGTAACTTTGCCTGATTTTTTAATTATTCAAAAATATTGTTGATTTAAGCATAACATCAAAATTGATTGAAAATAATAAAATTCTAGTTTCGTTTTTACCTTATGATATTCAAAGAATCTACAAAGAGTCAATATATTAATTATTATTTCACGACAAAGTCAAATTTTATGAATATCTGTGAAAAGTAAGGGCACTTGACGGTACTCTTTACAAATAACTAGGCGCTAGTCAAGACCGAGGGAGCAATATTAATAAAAGAGTAATCTACTTAAGAAGTTTATACTAAAATTAAACTATCGCAATCCCGATTGATAACTAATGATACGCTTTATGATTATCTGCTGGCCTAATGTACAGTGCTAACTGCCTAGGTCATGCTTCCTCCCGGGGTGACATCATCTCATCACCGGCCACTTGTATGTGCTCTATACAAAAACATCCGTTGGACTGAGAACGACCAGAGTCTGCATTCAGTTTTGCACAATGACGGTGCGCCCCGGGGCAGGATGCATAACTCACTTGAAAATCATAGTAATATTTTTTTTTAATGCGCTATAACAAAGCGGAAATCTTTCTTTCCTTCTGTAATTTACTATCCTACTCTAATAATAAGAAATTTCCACTACCTGACTCGCTGACCATGACGTCACCTAAATTGCCTGCATTTTAACGAAAACTTTTTGATACGCTGATATGGTCCTCCTTACTTCTACCTTCCATTACAAGTCTAAAACAATGAGAGTAGAGAATGCTAAATTAAACAGTTATTAAACCTATGAAAATTGATGTATCGAAATTCGATAACTAATAATTAATATGATTAAGGCTATTAGTTTCACTTAATATCCGGCTTGTTGTTTGAGCGGTATTAAGGGTTTTAGGTATTAGCAATATTTTAATATTTACAAATATACTTTGATTTATTTTTATAATTTTTCAAGTAAATTAAACACATATAGGTAGAATGTTTTGTTTGACTTAGGGCTGATTTTTACATCATCAGGTAAAAAATATTCATTGACTAAACCTTGAACTATGACTGTCGGTGCACACCAGCCAGAGTGATTAAAAATTAAATATTAAAAGTGCAAAAATGTGAAGTAATTTTTAATTCTATTATATTGTATTTTATATGCCTGACAGTTAATTATGTGTTGAGAAGTTGGGGTAATCTAAAAATGTAATAGCATTAGCCCATATAAGTACGTCCCACTTCTGGGCTCAAACTTTATCATTTTTGTAGGAGAACGGCCAGTATACACGCCAGGCTTGTCCAAGAGGTGTGAAGGATTATACACATCTTTTAGTGTAGGTTTCATCACGCTGTTTTGATTTTATTTAAATATAACAATATGCATATTAAATCAGAAAAGAACAGTTGCATGGTTTTCCGGCCAAGATTTTAAGCCGCGTCCTTTGTATTCGGGACGCAAGAGTGTTTGTTAACCGTCAATCGACCATGACTTATAGTAATAAAATAAAAACTGCATTTTAATAGTTTTAAGCGCGGTTTTTATTTAATTTTTATTCCAACGTTTCAGCTATTTTTCAGGCAATTTGACATTGACACTTGATATCTATGTCTACCGTAGTCACGATTACTTAAAAGTAGCCAAAACGTCGGAGTAAGATACCAAGCCTAAAACCGTTAAAACCTAGTTTATTCATGTGTACTAGTCGCGAAAACTCTAGAAAAAACAACTTAAAAAATAGTAAACTAAAAATTGAATTAAAATTTTACATGATATAGTTAACTATCTATGTGCCCATGTTGAATAAAGGGAAAAGGGAACAATGAGGATATTGGAAAGTGCGAGAAGCCGATATTATCGGAGAGAGCACTCCTACGATTTCGTGCTCTGTGAAACGGAAATCAGGAAACGAGATAAATCTATGATTCCAGGTACACGTGAAATTCGAAATTAACGCCCATTGGATGCACCAGTGAGGAATTTATGTCGATACTGAGCTGAATATCCGTGCAGGAACGGAGAAAGAATACAATTTCCTGCGGCCCGGCGGCCTGTCGTAAGAGGCGACAAAACAACCCACAGCCAGGTGGTAGGGCATTTGCCCGACTGGATGGCTACCACCCCTGGTCTAGAGTATGTCGCCATAACAACCTTGTGTTGTGTTCCGGCATTAGTGACCAGGTTCCAGGCTCCCTAAAGAGAGCAGCAGCGCATTCGTAGCACCTTTGGTGTTGCAAATGTCCATAGGCGATGGTAACCGCTGTCCATCAAGTGGGCCGTCTGCCTGTCTGCTGATCTCCTGCAATAAAAAAAAAAAAAAAAAAAAAAAAAAAAAAAAAGAATACTTTTCTCTTGTACATATTCAGTGACTTATAGAGCCAATATGCGCGGTGCAGATTTCCTTTTATTAACAACATGGGTCCTGTATGCAGAAATCGTTTCGATATAGCCCGCATACGGGAGAGGAGAAGTTTTTGCGTGCTTATTCACATCATAGAATGTGAATATGGGAATCGTTCTAGTGGTCCATAAGACTCGATGACATGCGATATACGTGAAAATTTTGCATGTCTATTTATACCATAGAACCCGTGCAGGTACCGTTTTATTGTTCTTTAGGACCGAATGCGTAATATGGAAGATTTTTGCTTGGCACTCGTACTATAGAGCCCGTATGCAGGAATCATTTTATCGGTCCACAGAGCTTGCGTCTCATGTGCAGTCATTCAGATATAATAAGCTCAATGTGTGCTGTAGATCTTTGTTCCCTCATGCCAAAACTAATCCAAAACTATTTTCACCCGTCGATAGAGTCTAGATGCGGGGCGCTGAAGATTCCGCATCGCATGTTTAGCTTTTGCTTCAATAACGTTGATCAAAACAGACATGTCTGAGTCGCTGCAATGCTTACTTAATACTGATCATCGAATTTTATTAATTGTTACACCGCTTGCGGATGCTACTAGCAGGTGACGGACGTATCATATTATCGATTAAATATTGTAAACATTTCACATGTGTTTATATGTACCACCCGTACATATAAAGACAGTTTTAAATGTTTACAATATTTAATTATACTGAATTAAATTAATTACAAATAGTTTAGATATAAATTATTTTAATAGCGCGACTTGGCTTGTGGCGTGTGTATGTGTTGATTGCGCAAAGTAGAAATATGGAATGGTGAATGATTATGGTGGCGTGCCCACGCCGTCTTGGGATGGCGGCCGATTTTGTTGCCACCATCTGTGGCATGGCGTGAACACCACCACCTCTTATCCTTAAGAGGAGTTTATGGGTAAGATTTTCGTTAATCAATTGCTGAGCAGTTTCTTAAAATTTAACAAACTATTATAATATTTTCTTAAGTTTTCGCGACTTGTACACATAATAAAACTACGTTTTAACGGTTTTAAGCGCGGTAATTTATTCCTTCCACTCATTTTAATATTATATAAAAAAAATTAGAACTAGGCATGTTTGCTGAAGAGTTTCTTGCGCCGCTTCTTCTCTTCAAGCCACAACATGTGAAGCGGTGGTAAATTAGATTAGGCTCCCATAGAGTAAATAATATCCATAACCAAAATTAAAACGAAAAACGAAAACGAATAAAAACTTTGACAATACACGTTTGACACATGTCATCTTTGTCTTCCGTGACCACGGCAACTGAAAAGCGGCCGAAACGTCGGATAAATCTAAATAAAATAAATTACCGCGCTTAAAACCGTTAAAATGTAGTTTTATTAAACTATTATAAGTCAAGCCATTTGAGTATATTCCGCAACCAATATATCCAGCGATACGACTATTTATTTATAACAGAATGAAATAAACTTAGAAAGGTAGTCAATCAAATTTAGATATCCAATTATAACAGGCGAAACAGTAAAAACTATTGCTACGAAATTGCCAATCTGTCCCCAAAAAGGGACCATGACAATTTCGTAGAGATTAACAGGACACATTGATCCGGCTGTACCGGTCGTTGTGAATCCAATCTACGCAAATTGCGCAGATCCATTTCGGACGAAGCACACCAAACCAATGTTCCGATTGTTATGGGTGCTTCGACATATGACCGAATTATCGTTCTTAATATAAAACTCAATTAATTTTAATAGGTTGTCCTCTGGTTATCAATATTGCCCGAAAAGCTGATCACAACTTTGTATAATTATTTTTATTATGCTATTTATTTATATTGCCACTTATTCATCCTTTCGTTATATTTCTTTTAACAATATAAAACAGAAATAGAATATAAAAAGAAAAAATATAACGCTTTGTTTCAGCTACTGCCTCATTAAGGGAAGTTATTAAGCTACGTGCACGTATTATGACTTGCGAGTAAACGAAGAGCTACCAGTCGCTCCAAGAAGCAAGGCCAGAAACATTTAACAATTTAACAATTAAGAAAATAATTACCTAGCAGGTGCCCGCGGTTGTGTCGTCATGTTTTAAATTATAAAATTTATTAAGACATCCATCCAAAATGGTTGCCAAGTTTCGTGTTCAGTTACTTAGTTAAAACGGAACCTCTATAATTTCATCATGTCCGTCCGTCTGCCACGTATGTTCTACAGACTGATATAGTGCAATAGTTAAAAAAACCACCATATAAATGAGGGATGGATAAAATTGAGTATGTATAGTCCTGTATGGTATCGTTCAATAGATTTTTAAACATATTCCGTAGTAAAGTTTTATTTAAGTAAATAAAAGAAAATTTGTGGCAAGGTATTCGCTTCCAAAGACTAAGAACTATGTCATGAAATTTTGCAAAAAAATTACGGAGCTTAAAAATACAAATACTTTAAAAAACTTTAAACAAAATCCGTTGAATTGTAATGAGTTACTCAGTCATATAATACCCTATCAATTAAATGTAAGGGTAGGACCCGTCCGGGCTGGAGGTGGATGGGCGACCGCGTTCACAGCCCGGATTCGGGACGTCTAGAGGAACGGCGGGTGGCAATAATATTCCTGCGACAGTGCTAAATGCCACCCCGACAAGGTGAATCCCACATGCCCCACCGTTCTTACCCATCTTGGTTTTTCCTCAAGCGAATTTATCCTAGGTAAAAAGAAAAAGTTAGGGTTGGGGGCGTCTCTGGTTCTGGCTATAAGATAGAACGAAGGAGTTGCTTAGTTGATGAGTTCGAGCTTGCCCTCAGGAGCCTAATCATGTACCCATGACGGACTAGACCGTGAAAAAAGGGGATCTGTAGCCAAACGACAAAACGGATATTCTGTATGAATTTCATCATTTAGAAGACATCTGAGCAAAATTTAAGATACAGAGAAATTTTACATCGATGATTTATAATTAGGTTTATTTTATACATAACACTTTTCATTTAAATGGTGTTCATTTGTTACACTTCGATTTTACCTATTAGTATTGTCACATACCGACAAAGAACCTGGCTGTCGTAAAACGCAGTTTAGTTTGCCTTTCCTGCATTCGGAGTTTTTTTGTTTACTTCGTGTTTAAAATTTAAAAACATCCTATTGTTATCGTACTTATTTTGTGGCCGTCATTAGTGTCGAACTAATCCGTGTTTTTATTGCATTGCGTCGAAGCTTGCCAGATGTGCGGATTAACTAAGTGAACGCGGCTCCTTTGTCGGTATTATACAGTTTAATAAAAAACAATACCCGAACGTAGAGGTGGGGCAGTAAATCGACCATTACAATACTAGCAAGACGTGTGGAGTACTTTATATTAGCGATACAGTGACGGACTTTGCGGGTGTTATTGAATCGTGCATTACATTGGGACTTATTGCGTCTAGTTTTATTTGTACCTATGTTATACGTGTTGGTATAGTTTCAATAAATTTTATATTAATTCCAACGGCATTTTAATTCGAGTCCTGTAGCTCGTAACAGTATTGAAGAAATTAATCACCAAAATCAATTATTGTCAAAAAACTACACAAAAATAATGCTTATATAGGTTTCGCTCTAGGACACGCCCGTATCACGGGGCACCGAGTACGTGTGTGACTGACTTAACAATTTTTATCTCTAATATTAAATTATTTTTTTAAATAGATGTTAACTTGTTTGTATGTGTGTGTATGTGTGCGTGCGTGTGTGTGTAATATTCTGATATACATACACAGGAGGTTTCATACAAATATTACATAATAGGTTTTCAGTTTTTTTGGTAATCAAGTTGCATAAGTCACTTTTGTGTGGTTGCTTTAATTTCATTTCTGTTTAAATATACAATCTCATATTTATCGCGTACCTTGTTGTACAATGTGTAGTAAAGAGCTGATGACATAAAATTGACGTTTGGCAAAAGTAAGTATTATGCGAGATGCAGGGGCATATTATTTTGGTTTGGTTTGAATAAAAATTAACTAGTAGACTCAGTGGCGGATTTGCCCTAAGGCCCAGGAGACAGCCAGATATTAGGGGCGGCCAATCGTGACAAAAAATTCACTGATGATAACAAGAAATAACTCGAAATACGTAAATATTCTAAAGGCTCGCGCATGAATCGATTTCGATAAAAGTTGGCAAAAAAATAAATTCGTTATGTACTCAATATGATCGGTGCTGAGAAAGGGGCGGCTGGTACTTACTACATGGCCTGGGGCCTAGGCCGACCAAGACTGCAAATCCTCCATTGAGCAGACCTTAAAGCAAAATTATAAGTTCATAAAATTTGAATCGTAATTCTCAGTATTCATGTCGAACTAAAGAGATTCCCCTAGCCCCTTACTTAACGCTACACTTCGTAAGTCGGACTATACAAGTTCCATCTTGAACGACAGCGTTGGCTGTATTTGATAGCTCTTACCAGTTTAAACTTGAATGACTTGCTTTCGGTTTAGGAGTATTACCTAATACTAGACTAGTTTCAGATTTGCCAACATTTCCTGGAAACATGAATATGTTTTGTTTATACACAATGTATTCTAATAATGTTTCTAGAAGATATTGTTACGAGTCGCGAGACTCGAATTTAAATACCCTTAGAATTACTCTATAGTTTATTAGTACTACACAAACACGTATAACACAGGTACAAATATAACCGAAAACAACAAGTGCAAACGTAATGCAGAAGATCGTAATTCAATAAATCGTGCAAATTCCGTCACTTATTAGATTCCCGATTGTAGTACACACGTCTCGCTTCGCTCGTGGTTCTCGCTCGACAGACTAGTTTTATACCTCACAAATACAAATGTTAGTTTATTGTAGTAGACCTAATCCGTAACACCTGGCTTCGATCGCAACGGCAATAAACGATTACAATAAAACAATGAACTGTTTGCTAGAATAATTAGTTAACGCAAGCCAATAAACAAGTAAATAAAAGAAGCCGATCATAAAAGAATTACAATTAGTTCAAATGCCGAAAGGTAATAAAAATTGTTTTTACAGATATGCAGGTGTGAATTTGTGTTTGTCGGCGCCTAGGTTGTAACAATATACTAGGTGTTAGAGGATTTTTTCTTAATAAATATCCACATCGGATACTTTTTTACACTATGCCTACTATGTAATAAGACTTAAAAACCAATTCTTCATTTCAACCTAACACCATCTGGCACAAAATGATATGAGCACCAAATGTACACGTATAAGGACTAAAACTATCTTTAATCAAACTGTCTTCAAGTGACGGATGAAGGTCCAAAAAATTAAATTGAGACTAGCCTGGGGCTATATCCAGGGAAACTTACTAGGGCTATATTTTATTACAATACAATATAAAGTTCAGAGGTCATAACCTTTCAACAACAATATGATATTTCAAGACTGATTTTTGTTCTCTCTATTCATATATATTAAAGTGGCTTAAGAGTTGACATATTTTCTCCATTTTCTTGGATAAAAGTTATAAGTGCCAACCAAATATATATATATTTGGTTGGCGCTAAAAAAGTGACTTTGTTGAGTCTCGAGTGAAAAAATTTTAGTTTTGATGTTTTAAGAACTGCCTCCAAAGGACAGCTCAAAAAAAAATTTAAGAGGTCACTCCAAATATTTTAAGATTTCAAAAATAGCCAAACACCGATTTCTTTTTTATTTTATTTTTTTTCGTTACTGTATGATTTTATAGACCAAAAAAAATATTTTGCTGAAAGTTTCAGTTCAAAATTTAAATGTTAAAAGGTCGCTTATAATTTTTTTAATGTACTAGTGCACAATCGATTTTTTCGAGCGAGTAATGAGTAAATTAAAAAAAATGTATTGGTGTTTGATTTTAATTTATCTCGTGGTGTGTTTTTATCGATTATATGACTAAATAAAAGAAAAAATATATGAAATATGAATATTAAAGGGTAGCTGGAAAAAATAACTCAAGTACACCGTAAAATTTATTTTAAAGTAATTTTTTTACTTCATCAAATCTTAGCTAAATATATACTAATTATTACATATTTAACTAAGATCTGATATAGGTACAATAATATCAGCCCACAAATATTCCACTGCTGGGCTCGGGCCTCCCATTATAGGGGGAGGACAGACAGTATATCCGCCACGCTTGTCCAAGGCGGCTTGGCGGGTTTGACACATCGGCGGTTGCATCACGATATTTTCTTCACATTCAATATGTGAGTAATTAATTCATTAATGTATAAACGGAGCCTACGTAAACAAAAAAGTCAAATGAGCTGAAGCAGTTTTTTACAAACTTGTGTGGCGCGCCTGCGTACTCGTAGCGCACCACAGCGTGATCGGTATCCTATTCCAAAATCGATATCCTTTAACCGGCCTCACTTTAAGACTCCGTAGCTCCAAATTTTTATGACTGGTCTAGGAATACAGCAAAAAAAAAGTTGGAATTGAATTTTTCAACGAAATAACTTATACTATTTCGCAAAGTACATTTTAGACGAAATATTTACACTCCTTTTGAGAAAGGTTTCTTTTGTAATTTAATTTATTTAATGCTTATTTTTTGTTTGTACGCTTTATTTGCTTTATTTTTAACTTAGCCTCTTTTTTAAGTTACAAAAGAATTTTTATGCTTAACCAGTCCAAGCAGTATTTCACTCCGCGGCTAACTCTTTACAAACCGGTTTAGGCCGCACATGGATACTCATAATTATGAACCACCCGCTTACCAAACCCACCCCCACGATTCCACATATGTTTTCAAGAAACCTATAATAAAAGATGATCTTTTAGAGTCGCAATGATACCGATTTTCTGCGTATTCAACTGTCTGTACAACGTGTGGTAATCCGAGAAACTGTTTATTTTAGTAGTAATGCTTCACTTTGCGCTTGAGGTTATAAACATGTAGAGGCAGCTAGCTGGTGGACTATATATCTGTCTCTGTTTCAGACAATAAAAAAGATCTAACTCACAATACGTACGGTTTTTGTGTGTGGTTTTGTATCAACCAGATTACCATTTTAGCAAAACAAAATCTGCTTGCACGAACCGAAAGAAAAATAAAATAAAGAAACATGCGAAACTTTGAACTCGCAGTTCTTCGCACATGACTAAACAAGACTTGTTTTAAATTTACAATATTGCCAAGATCAAGAATTTTCTTGAATTTATTTTCGGTCTGCTTATTTTCATTGTTAAGCTTGAGATCGCTTTTGAATTCTCATTTTTCTTTTTATGCCATATGCTTTAATCTGTTTACAAAATCTAGTTTATTAGTTGATACATATTTGAGCGTAACAAAATTCACGTTAATTAAATTACCTTCACATCGCATAACATCCTCTTCATAGTAAATGGCCTACTATTCATAATAACCTTATCCCATATCCAGCGGATATAAACGAACCTGAGCTTACTCTAAAACGTCGTTCGTTTTTGTTTTAGAATATTTTTTACCTAATTTTTTAGATGGAAAATGCACTTAATTTTCTATTGTAAGTTCCATTTATTTTTGTGTTATGTTATAGACTATATTATTGTAGTTTTAAAAAACCTTTCTTCTTTCTTCTTTCTATAATTACATTGACTCTTTCGGACTGACCGAAGAAAACGTACGACAAACGGCGTTTGAGAGAAAGGCCTCTAAGTACAAAGTGTTAGAGGGAGAGAGAAAGATAACACTTTACTGTATGTACACCATTACAGAAAGCAAATAAAAGCTTATACTCTAAAAATATTCTAAATGCGCACAATGGGCGCGGTTTTATCGCTAAGAAGCGATCTCTTCAAGACAAACCGTGGCAGGAATAAAACAGATTATATTTTTCAAAGGTATAAATGTTATAGGATATCCAGTTACTTACATTGTTTTATTCATTAATAAACATATAAGTAAGTTATTAATCAACATCTCCAGTGGTTTAATTTAATCCTTTGTATAACTTACGCAATAGAAAGCTTGTTTACTTTGATTTCATAAGGGCAATTATCCATACGGAACAAACTTCAAAAACAAATACCACCAACTGTTTCACTGGGACTTTGCTGGACCAAAGTCTTTCAATAATGTCATATTAATAAAAAGATATATAGCTTTATAATATGAACTTTTTTCATTAAGTAAAAGTAAGTAAGACTCGATTTTTATTGTAAGGCAATGATTTATGCACACATTACACACTTCTTAAGAACAGAGAGTGAGATGTTGTAGGACTCGTAATGACTGCCCGATACTCACTAAAAGTCACATTTTATAATAGGTGGCATTACGTGGCCCTTCATTCGTCTTTGACAAGTTAGACACCCCCCACCGGTGAGATTTGGCTCGACACCTATCGTAGGTGTCGAGGCAAATTTCACGATACCACTTTCACATGACACTTCTCCACATGTATGTTTCGTGAGATTTTTTAACATGTTCATATGTTTTTCAGTAAAATCTACTCGTTCAACCTGGCTCGGATTTATCCACTCTAAGCCGTTGTCGCTTACACACAATAGCTCTTCTTTTGACAATCCGTAAAGATCGCATTTTGCGCAATGTGCGCGCTTATCACGCCCCTCTCCCCAAAGTAAGATAAGATGAGATTCGCCTTAACCTCCACCCTCGTTTAAAGCCTCGCAAAATGAATGGATGCCCCCTTAGCCAGCGCCAAGACAAGAGTCAATTCAGTGAGAAAGCAAGCTCCTCACAAATCGGCTTGGGTAGAGTGCTACCAGCAGCTATTCGTCTTTGACGGTTAAAACTCATTACACTTCCATGCGAGAACTTAACATAACATTTCTTAAGAGAAATAGATTCGCGTAAGCCCACTACCAAACGATGTAGTTGATAATGTGGTTAGGTGTAGGATTATATCGAAGGTAAAGTCCGTCTTTGTAAAGCATTCTACGTCTTGGCAGTACACAGCTAGGCCAGAGTCATCTCTATACATGCAGTTAATTTTAAAAAATGGGTTATATAAATAATGTGTCATGCTAAAAATTGGTCGATTTTTTCAAAAATTTCCAGTTTAAATCTTAGAATCATGGCTCCCATGCCATGATTCAAATATCATCATTATTCGAAAAAAAATATTCAACATTCATTTAAAATTTAATTTTTCACAGTTTCGTTACACTGTTTTTCGTTTCGTTTCCATTGCACAGTACAATTGTCTGTCTAATCACATCTGTAAAGACTAATGTGACATACAGACAGATGTACATAACAGCAGTGTAAAATCCATGTAACGTCACTCGATTTGACAAATTCCCTTAAGCGTCGAAATCACTTAGCTTTAGTTGGTTGAGCTCGTCTTCCATACTATGATACACTCTATATGGCATTACACCCACTCTTAATAACGACAATAATTAAGTCATAAAAGTACTTTTTAAGTTTCCAAAATTATTAAAAACTGCGCTGCTGTGTACGTTATTTTATCGCTTTATTATCTTAGTTCTTAATAAACTCGACTATCCGCATCATGCATACCGAATTACTAAGAAATTACGAAATACCGAAATTTCTAAGTACTTCCTTTACCACCAAGATGCCTCGATATCGCAAGATATGTATAAAATATAAAACTAAAATAACTTATAAAATACAACAAAATTACTAGTGCAGCAAAAGACGTCAGACAAAAATAACTGACTTCCCGCCATTTAACGACATCTCTCTATAACGACATAAAGAGCACTGTCCCTTCAGTATCGTTATATAGAGTTTACAATGTATTTCATAAGGGTATGGTTTTTGTAAAAATATCTACAGAACCTTTAAACATCCATTCAAGCCGCATAAAACAACTTGGTGAAAATAAACACAGTCCACCCGAAAAACCTCACATTTTATTTGAATACGGTTAATATACTACAGAAATATTGTTACCTGTTTCAGAAAGGGTTATAAGGGTCACTCGTTTAAATCAAGCGAGATAACTCATTGTATTCTTAAGCAAAAGGGTTAAACCAAAATCGGCTAACTAAATTAACGGAATAAAGAGGTCTGTGTATTTTCTCCTTTAAAAATACTAAAACAGGCATTAATTTTGCAAGTAACTCTCTTAATTTAACATCTTTAAATCCTTTTGTTCGCCTACACCAGGGTTTATCCTTTGATAATTATTAATAACTGTTGTCGAAAATTTATAATGAAATACCCGCCTTTGTGTCTTGTACAAAACATGTGCAAACTTTGAAGTCTTAAATTAGTTATTGAAACGTTAATAACGTTAAAATGGTTTATTTTAAGTATTCAGGATAGCAGAACACAATAAGAAGATAAGTAATTACATTATTAACTAGCTTCTGCCCGCGACTTCGTCTGCGTGAAAAGTTTTTGATATGACAACTTCTTATGAAAGGGTAAAAGCGCTTCGTTACATGACGCGCCAGTCTCTCTGGCTTCCCTTTCTCTCGCGTATACGGCAGCGGTAGGCATCTTTCTCCGGTCTCACTCTAACCCACAGCGCTAGCCGTATTTCAGTAATTAAATAAAATAATAATTATTAATAATGTACATACACAAAATTCTAATGTACATATTCAAGAATTGTAACTAAAAATCTAATATATAAAATTCTCGTGTCACAGTTTTCGTTGCTATACTCCTCCGAAACGGCTTGACCGATTCTCACGAAACTTTGTGTGCACATTAGGTAGGTCTGAGAATAGGACAACATCTATTTTTCATCCCCGTATTTTTTTTTTTACTGGGCAGGACGTCGTCTGACGGGACAGCTAGTAATATATATATATATATATATATATATATATATATATATATATATATATATATATATATATATATATATATATATATACATATATATATATATATAATATATATGTCGGAGGGAAGCTATGAATCGGATTATTGTTTGGATATAACGCACACTATCATTTGTTTACATTTTAATTACTTCTAAAATTCTTAATTTAATTTGATTTATTAAATGTTTCTATAACTTAAAGATCATTCTAACCTAATAAAAGTTATGAATATTGTAATTTAATAAAGGACCAATCAGAGCAGAGCATATGGCAGAGCGGGGTCAGACGCCCTCTATTAGACTTTAATGGTATCTACCTTGGTAGGCGGAGGAGTTTTTGTAGCACATTTGGTTGGTGGCGACAGGTCGAGTCGGACCTTTGAGAATTTTAAAGAAAGTATTGAAGTTGGAAGTATGAGCGGTGCCCTGAACCCGCTGCTCGGTCTAAACTATATTAAAATGTCTTTTAAATCTAAATTAAAAGTGTATAAACCGTGGCCATCGTGTTTTATGCTCGCATTTTACCCTGATGACGCCCACTAAACCTGCAATAACTAAAGATTTCACGAGAACGAGGCCTTCTCCGAGATATATATATAACTAGCTGTCCCGGCAGACGTCGTCCTGCCCGGTAAAAAATAGGGGTTGATCGTAGAGGGTTGAAAATCTAGGGTTGTATGTATTTTTGTATTTTGTATCATAAAAAAATAGAAATTAAAAATTTTGTCTAAAAAATAAAATAAAAAATTTAGGGGTGGACTACCCCTAACATTTAGGGGGATGAAAAATAGATGTTGGCCGATTCTCATAGATACCGGATAAGCACAAAACATTTCATCAAAATCGGTCAAGCCGTTTCGGAGGAGTATGGCAACGAAAACTGTGACACGAGAATTTTATATATTAGATTATATTATAATCAATAAAAAATTTATTAATAAATAACCTTTCCTTACATTATCATATTAATATACATACAGTTTAAGTAATAACCTAAGCGTTTCTCAAGTTAAACTATTTCAATATTAGTTAGAACAAACTTAATCTAAGTCCAAGTATCACTTCTATCAGGCGTCCCGAGACGCAGACGTTTTTTTTTAAGTATTCCACGAGAACTCTTTAATTTTTCGGGATCAAAAGTCCTATATATTGACCAGGGATATACTCATAATCTACCACCATACAAAATTCATTCAAATCGGTCCAGTCTTTTCGGAGATTAGCCCGTACAAACAGAGAAACAAAAATATGCAGAAAATCTAAATTAGTTCTATTTCACTTCTTACATGCCCCTGACTCGGTTTTTTGCAAATTTATTCGACCTCTACAGTTTTATTATATGTTGGATTAATCCTTTTATAACTAAGATCTCCACAAATCTTCGCTTGCGTAGAATTTGGATGGGTACCTCGCGGAGACTGTGCCTAACAGTCCACATACGTCCCACTGCTAGGCTCAGTCCTTCCTTTCATACAGGATACACGGCTCACTTGTCCACGGCGGCTTGGCATGTTAAATATTGTTTATCTCGATGTGCAGATTTTATCATGATACATTCGTAAGTTTTTCTGTAATGGTGTACAATAAAATGTTATCTATCTATCTATATTTACACCATGTTATCAAGTGGTAATTGTGACAATATACATATTCAGAACAACTGCCTTAGTGGTGCATGCTTTCCGGACAGCAATTATCCCGCAGGCTTTGAGTTTGGGTCGCGAGTGCGCTAACCACCAAGCTACCACGGCTCACTTAAATTTATTCAATCAGAAACACAACAGTCTCAACCAAACTTTTTATAAGGAATAAGCATTTTTGTAATCAGTTAATTTCTTTAATAATAGTTACAATAATCTTTTTTAAAAAGGTTTTTAAATACAAGCTTTTGAAATGCTGGATATCATGTAGTAGCAGAGTGCTAGCCAATACAAGTAAAACGAGCCCAAACACTACGGGTCTATCTTGTTTAATACAAGAGTTCCTATGGCCACCTTCCGACTTCATCAACAGATCAGCTCCATAATACCATATTATTGCATTGTCACGCAATATACATATGTGTGTAAAATTTCAGCTCAATCGGAAACCGGGAAGTTGGTCAAATTTAACTTACAAGATTCCACCCGAACTTACATACATACTTACATAGGTACATCCATTACAAGAGATGCATGTACCTACTATAGAAACGTTACAAATTGTAGCCGTCTTGATTTGTAGCATGGGAATAACTGAGTACCTTAGTAAAACTAGCTATTAGGGAACTACAGCACGCGGGTATTACCAGATATAAAATTTTATTGCGGTAGAGCAGTTTTAGCTTCAAATACCTACAACAGCCTGAATTGTTATTGCTGAAACGTTACAGGTGTGTTTAAAAAAGTTCACACGGTGCTTTTCATTTGTTTTGATAACTTCTTATGGGAAACCGCCTCGTTACGTAACGCGTTACGGCGCCATTCTGTCTGGCTTTCTTTTCTCTCGCATTAGATTAGTTTAGCTCATCACTTCTGTCGGGCGTCCTGAGACGCACACCGTCTTTTTGAAGTGATAACTTCTTATGAGAGGGTAAACCGCTTCGTGACGTAACGCGTTACGGCACCAGTCTGTCAGGCTTCCCATTCTCTCATGGAAGTTATCACTTCTGTCGGGCGTCCCGAGACGCGCACGTTTTTTGCAGTGAAACTTCTTTACCAGCGTTGGAAAAGAATTTACCGTCACATTTTTTTGGTGCGCGTCACATTTTTTCCGTTACGCGCCCTTTTTTTTGCCACTGCCATGGTCGATTCGAACGAAGAGTAATTACAATTAATGAAATGATGTAATAATGTTAGTAGCAATATGGTAAAATGAAATAGTTGCATTATTTGTCTTCATGTATATGATAATAAAAGCCTTTTGTTTAAACTTTATCTAATTTAATTTTATTTAACCAATTTCTGTAAAGTTGTATATAGTAGATTATTGTTCGAAAAATAAGGTCATAAAGAAATTTCACTTCTTACGTGTGTACGTACACGCACACATTTTATTTTTTTATATGATTATAGTGAATTTAAAAAAAAATGTTATAATAATATAAACTAGTACAATTAAAAACGAATAAAAATGCGTTCTACTTATAGACCGTTATATTTTTTTATATTAGTATGGGATTAATGTATGAAATACTAAACTATAAATACCTAAACTAAACTATGCAACTACACATGTAACTAAAATTACGAAATAATTCCTATTTAATATTATAAATGCGAATGTAACTGTCGGTCTGTTCGTCTGTTGCTGTTTTGCGGAAAACTACTGGACCGATTTGGCTGAAACTTTATATAATTTCGATGCCGAGGATTAATATAGGCTGGCTACTTTTGGTCCCGAAAAATGGGATAGTTTCCGGGATAAAAATATGTTTCATGCTCTGTTGCTTATGCTTTTACGAAAAAAATATTGGGCTGATTTGGCTGAAATACTGAATACCTTGTCCACCACAAGGGATACTTTTTATCCCGGATAATGGGATAGATTTATTTAAAGGTTATCCCAGAAAGTAGGAGAGGTTTCATTTTTTTGTGATTTGCCATTTTCGACATTTTAGTTATTTTGGTAGTTTTGGTAATTTTTAATAATTTTGTTCGTTTATGTAGTTTACAGATACGGAGATAAATAATTAAAACTGGAACGGGTTGAAATAGGGAATGAAAGAATGGTATATAGTTTGTATGGGGGACCAATAATTTCTTAAGTTTATAGATATAAAAAATCATAATCTATAAAAAAAATGCGATAGAACTCAATCTGTCAGTCTATATATCGAAAATATATAAACCGATTCGCTTTTACATAATTACCTTTTTATGTAAATAAATGTTATCCTGAGTTATGTAGGCTAAACCCTTAGATTAATTAGTAGTGTTTAGGTTTCAATATAGTATGTAAGAAAATAATGTAATCTTAATTCAATATACGTCTCGAACGAATCCAGTTGTCTCCTTAAAAGCTTCTCCATATCGCCATTCACTTAACTCCTGCAAAAACGAAAAAATTACAGAAGCCCAAAAAATATTAACATTTTGAATTTGAGTATCTTAACTTCATATGGCAGGGTATTAATTCTTAAAAACTAGGTAAAAACCTTGTGGTATTTAAGTTGTCGATGGTCTTCCATTATACATGAAGTGTATGTATGCAAAAGATTACTAATCTTCCAGGACAATATCATGAATATAGATGATTCACGCTTTAGTGTAAATACTGAATCCGACACTAAAAATATTTTTTCTATTCTGTTATCCTTTGGTCTAACACTTTAAAGTATTTCACTTAAATATACGTGAGAGTATGTCGGATAGTAGGCGTGCTGAGTGGGGTAAAATGTTGGAACACATTTGTTGAAACACAATTTACACGTAAGGAAATATTTTCACCAATATTCTACGCGTACATATTTTGTCACTGACCTGACAAATTCTGCAAATAATAATAATGATAAAACGTAAAGTTAAAACTTGCTTTAGTTTTGTTCATAATATAAACAAATACTAAAGTGAGTTTTATGTGTCTCCTTCAAAGGTTTTTTTAAATCTGAAATTAAAAATTAACTGGTTTTCAGGAAACTTGCTAAATATTTATAAGTATCTAAATATTTAGCAAGTTTATTGAAAACAATAACAATCCCGAATAATTGCATAAATACCTTATATATAATAAAAAACATATTTTATCCATCCATCCAGATCCGGCTCGAAGGACCAAATGTTACGGAGCTTACCCATCAAATGAAATGTTTTATAATGCTAATAATAGTATATAATTATAAAATTACAAACATGTAATCTTTTAGTTCATTAGCAAACTTCTATTCTACAGAAAATATATCAAAAGAGGAATAACACTGCATAAAAGAAGAGTACGTAACAACACGCTATAAAACATATACATATTTCTTCATGATAAAAGTAAATAGTAATTTTTATATCACATCAAAAATTAAAATTAATGTACTGTATTGATAAATATGTACAAGCCAAAAGCTAGAGCAGCATGTATGTGTAGGCCCTTAAAGCTCGCTTCGTTAGCATTTCCTTAACTACGTGCCAGTACCTCACCGACGACTGGGGAGCAACTCTGTAGATTTGGGGTTAAATTAACGACCGCCATATTGTCAATTAACGTATGCCTTAACTTACTTCCTTACTAACTTGTTAGCTATTCCACAGCGACCCCAAATAATACTAAACGTTTGCTTATACAATTGTTCGTTGGCATAAGTGTATCGTTTCTGAAGGAGCATACTTTGAAGGTGATAAAATAAATTTGAATGAATAACTAATATTTTATGTATTATTGATCTTTTCCCAATACTTTTTTCACAGTGTAGTACATATTCATTGTACATTAAATATATAAAAAGAAATTTGGTAACTTGTAAACCTGCATTTATATTCCAATCATACACCTCACACACACATCATAACTTGGTTTCAATAAATTCACTCATGAGTCGTAATCTGACAAATGTTTTCCATATTTCAAAAAATGTAAGTATTTTTGGTAATAATATATTACTACATACACAACGGTGTCGCGAAACAGACAAAAAGCATAAAATTAAGAGCGGCCCAAAATATATCAAACGTGTAAATGAGGGTTACATTTTCAATATATAGTTTAGTTTTAGTTTACCAATCTTGATATCAGTTCGTAGTTAGCAAAATTTTCATTACGGCCGAGGTTTGTAATTTGTGTAATTATATGTCAATCTTTTGTTACTATCATATAGATTTTATAAGTGAAAATAGACCTTGTCACTCTCTACATAGATGTGTAGGGGGTATTCATATTCAAATAAAAAAAACATGTTCCTATATAACTTTATTAAAATTAATAGGTGAGAAGACTAACTTTCAAAGTCATAAAAAAACTGACAATAATTCTGAAAAGTCATCACAGCGATTGGGTTTAAAAAATATGTTCAAAATTAGTGGTTTGAGCAAGGGTCATTGAGTAATTCAAAAAGCAACTGTATATTTAAAAAACATCATACAACCAACAAAGAATAGAAATACATCAAAGTGGATATATAAAACCGTGTCTAAAGAAATATAAAAGAATTAGGGTAATCGGAATACAAAAGGAGAGTACTCCCTCTAAGCTACACTATAAGCCCGGAGATAAACATTTTACGCCAAACTTTTGTAAGAGCGAGGTATAGTTAACCAAAAAGTGCTTCTATCGTGGATTTAGCACAGCAGCTTTACACTTACGAAACTCGTGTAACGAGCATGTACTGTTTGCAAATTTATATTATGACAGCAAACTATGCGCCGTATATCGAACTATCCTAAACCACAGGCTCAAATATTTCCAGGTCTTAAATCACCTTGTTTTATGCGTAAAGTTTACGCATAAAGGACACTTTATCAAGACAAGTCGGAATTTACTCGATATATGTAGACGGCAATATGTTCTTTCAAAGCGTTGATCTACATGGTTTGAAATTATTTATGCAATTATATTTGTTGCGAGATTAAGCAAGAGTCCAAAATGAACCTGCACATAACTGTCTTGCATATTGCAAATTGTATTATTAAAGCTCACAAATAATACGTGTACAATTGATTCGTAATGAAATTAGTAAGTAGTATTATTAGTTTTAAAAATTTAGAATCAATGTTGTGTATTCACAAATTACACATTTACGATCGTATCGTATACGCCTATGATATTATTTCTTTTCACAACAACACTGGTAAGAAATATTTTATTGTAGGAAATTAAGTATTTTAGAACGTTGTATATCATTTATTGAAATACAGTTAATATGACCATATTGATTTTTATATTTTAATTCCTTCGCCTAAGTTAAGAGATGTGTTGCTTTTGTAAAACTATGCAAGCCATCTAGACAAGTGGCATTAGCACAAAACGAGTAGACTAGAAAATGTATGGGAATGACATATCTTTACGCTAACTATTATGTCATTCCCATATATTTTCTATTCTATTCGTTTAGCGCTAATTCAACGTGTCTACAGGACTTGCTCTGAAATTTAATAGAAACTATTTTCTTATGAAACTAAAAACTTCATCCATCCTTATTGGGGTATCCTTGTCATTTTATTTCATGTTCCACAGGACCGAAGTAAATAAATGACTCTATCGAAAACCTTTTAGGGCTCTTTTTACTTTCCGAATGTGTGAGAAGTAAAGTAAACATACACCTAAATCAGTTGTATTTATCTTCATAACATTGAGAGCAGAGGAATTAAGAATTGTATTTTGCCATTTATCACTCTTAATTCGTTTTCACAAGTTTTTTTTGCGAAGTAATATCAATACTAACGCAAATAAGTAATATTTATTGGTAAATCAAATATTGATAGATAGATAACACTTTATTGTTGATAGATAGATAGATAGATAACACAAAAACAATAATCAAAACAAATCCAAAAGACAAGAGTGACTTGGTAAAACAAAAGGAGGCCTTATCGCTAAAAGCGATCTCTTCCAGGCAACCTGATCCACTCAAAGGAAATTCTTAACGTATTTAATTATTTATTTGGTATATATTTAGTTATTTTAATCGACCGTTTCGTTGTTTTTATCCGCCCAGGAGCGGAGAAAGAATACAATTACCTGCGGCTGGGCAGCCTGTCGTAACAGGCGACAAAACAACCCACAGCCAAGTGGTAGGGTATTTGCCCAACTAGATGGTTAGCACCCCTGGTCTAGAGTATGCCGGCATAACAACCTTGATTTGTGTTCCGGCATTAGTGACCAGGTTGTATTTGTAGCACCTTTGGTGTTGCAAATATCCATAGGCAATGGTAACCGAATTCCATCAAGTGGTTCGTCTATCTGCTGATTTCATGCAATAAAAAAAATCAACAAAGATATGCAAATTTTTATATTTCGTTTTCACGTATTTAGGAATATAACTTAGATTCTAAAATTATGTTTTAAATATTCAATTATATTACGATGAAATAAATTTAGCTTTTCTAACTTCCATGGGTACAGTTCTAAAAAATACTAGTGTATTTTCGACAGAAATTACTAGTTTATATATAATACAAATAATTCGATACTTCCGACACAGCAAAGACACTATTTTTATCTATAACTAGCTGTCCCGACAGACGACGTCCTGCCCGGTAAAAAAAAAATTTAGGGGTTGACTACCCCTAACATTTAGGGGGATGAAAAATAGATGTTGGCCGATTCTCAGACCTACCCAATGTGCACACAAAATTTCATGAGAATCGGTCCACTCGTTTCGGAGGAGTATGGCAACGAAAACTGTGACACGAGAATTTTATATATTAGATTACGTTTCGATTTTAACAAATTTTAAACCAATATATTATTACCTTATATTCATTTAGTTAAGGATCAAACTGTGACACAACTGCACGTCATTTGAAAATGCATATTCTTTTCAAAATTTGTAAAATTGAATACTATTTCAAATAACACCGAAATTTTCCTAAATACAAATCCCGTATAAAAATTGGACGAATTAAAATGATTATTACACTGTTAATATTTAATATAAAAAAGCATTCAAATGAAAAAAATTAAATTGAAATGAAGTTAATTTATTTGTCTTGTATGTTTCACCTTATAAAGGTATACAAAATATTTATTAATCTATATATTAATAAAATAATATGTACTATTATTATAATTTACAACTGACCGCTCTGGGTAGATCTCAAACACCTAGACCACTGTAAACTACGGAAAAATAATTTATGGTCACGGTGTTTACGGATTTATCATGCCAGGAATCAAAACCGGAGCCTCTGCGTTCTAGCGAGCTCAGCTGGCTAAGACTTAACCCGCTTAACCACAGCGATCGTCTGAGAGAATCAGATATTGGTATTGATTTAGGAATAATATATGTGTTATATGTTTATATGTGCTATTTCTTCTGTTAAGGCTCTATTCATACTATAATGCCGTTCACGGTTCTATCTCGCTCCGGTCCGTCACCGGTCCAGTAAAGCATTTTTAAACAAAAAAGAATCAGAGTATTCTCACTATCGTACCGCTCTATATCGCGCGGATACCAGTTCGTCGAAAATAATATTTCACTGAAGTGAGATCGGACATATTATGACTTGCACCGACACTCTATGCGCTTTTGTTTCAATTCTAGACTAGTAGTGTAGACACAGCAAGATTCGATCGGACCGAGACTGGAGCGAGATTAGATCGTGGTGTACATACTGCGAGATAGGATCGGATCGAGACCGGAGTGAGATTAGATAGTAGTGTACATACTGCGAGGTTAGATCGGATCGAGACCGGGGCGAGATTAAACCGTGAACGGCACCATAGTGTATATCGAGCCTAATTCAACGCGCGCTGGGTAGGAAATGCAGACTCGCGTGTCACGTCGCTCCGCATCGCGTAGCATCGCACGCGGATTTGCAATTTAGCTCCAGCGGACTAATTGGATGCAGGTAACAATGTTTGCGCCCAAGAGGCCTTGCCTGTACTGCAATGAATAATTTTATTGGTTCACTTGCACCAAAAAACTGAGTTGTTTATTTTATTTCTGTAAAAATTCACTTCTATATTTAAGTTATTAAAACACAATTCAACTTTTAAGACGTATCGGCCACCATGAACCCAGATGAATCTCTCGGCATGAAAAGCATTTTCTAAGCTAATGTCAAGTCTAGTGTTACTACAACTATCACGCTATAACGATGAAGGAAGCTTGACGAGGATATCAACGTTTTATACCTAGTTAACGTCTTATAACAATATCTAAATACAACATATAAATTATAGTCTGTAAATAGAATGCCGAGCCTATGTCACGAAAGATTGCATTATCTTAGTAAGAACCAGCCCTCTGATCACCTGAATATACTAATATCGCACACTTACTGACACTATCCAAAACTTTGCCAAACCGATTTTTTAATACCATCATTCATAAAACATAGAAATACGTTTAATAGCGCTAACCTCATTTAAAAGTAATAAAAATATTCAATAGGAAGGCATTGTATTGTTACAAGTCGCGAGACTCGAATTAAAATGCCGTTTTAATTACTATAGAGTTTATTAGAACTATACAAACACGTATAACACAGGTACAAATATAACAGAACACAACAAGTCCAAACATAATGCTGAAGGCCGTTTTTCAATAAAACGCGCAAAGTCCTTCACTTATTAGATTCCCGATAGTAGTACACACGTCTCGCTTCGCTCGTGGTTCTCGCTCGACTGCTTCCCTCTCCATCAGGTCATGATTTTATACTGCACTAATGCACGTCTAAATCGACTTCATCCACCACACCTGGATGTAAAGAAAGAAGACCATCATAAAATAGTTACAACTAGTTTAAATGCCGACAGGTAATAAAAAGTATTTTGTTTCAGATATGCAGCTGGATTTTGTTTTTGTCGTGACCTGAGTTGTAACAGTATTAATGCATGGAATAGTATTGATATTCATGCTTACAAATCGTCTTTCGGCTCTCCTATAAAGTTCCCTTTTTTAAATAGAGGCAGTATTAGATTAACGCGCGATATGTTTATATTCATTTATTTATACTCATGTTCATTACAGAAACATACATACATTACAGAGATATATTTATATTCATAAAAAACTGTAATAAATAGAAGCGAGCAGCAGAGCGAAAGGGGCGCGTGTACCTACAACACTTTCCCATTGTTAAAAGTGAAACTGACGCATGACGACTCATAGTAGGGCCCTGAAATCAATCAGCCACGGCTAAGGCATTCTATGGTTACCAGAGGTCCGTCGTCCTCCGGCGCGTCTAGTTTTGCATATTCAGCAGAACTACTTCTTACTTTATTTTGTATTTTGGATGTTCTATAGGCAAGAATGCATGTCATTTCTATGTCTAACAATAAAATAACAACAGGCTTAATCATTATTAATACTTACATAAAAAAATTAAACCATTGCAAAACAACAGTTTACGAAAATGTCAGATTTAGATTTGCAATCTCTTAATTATTTAAGCATGAAACCAACTCCGTGGGCGATTAACAGTGACATCCCAAGGATCTTCAAACTCGAAACGATCCAATTATGAACTAAACTAGATATCGTTACCTAAACTCGAGATAATTATATTTTGGAAATATAATCTAACTGAACTTTGAGACAGCTCACTGCTTCAACGTTTTGACTTGTAATTTGCATACATTATAAAGTTTTCTATTGCAAATATACTCGCTAGTCTGGATTTGAAGTTGTTTAATGAATTTAAACTAACTATAAAAGTTCTGCACCGAGTGAATTTGAAGCAAATAAAATTTTCCAGTACGCTCTAGCTCTATGAAGCATCTGAACAAAGTTTAAAATTAATTTTCGTATTACAAAACCCTTTTACAAGTACCTACTTTTTTAATTTATATAAAGCATTTGACAAAATTTTATACAATTTTGTAGAGACAATTAAACATGTTATCTTATTTTAACAATACCATAAATAATCTAATACAATGAAAGAAAACTTAACTTATTAATGTTGTCTTTTACCCGTAGTCCCTAAAGACTATGAGTAGAATACTGAGTCTAGATCACCGTCTTCTATGGGTAAGGTGCCTAGAAGGCTGGCTACGTTTCTGGCTGAATCGCCATACTGATCCACTGCCTCAGGTAGCCACCAGCCCTTTGATCACCTAAAGAATCAATGCGTCCACATAAACATTAGAATACACCTTATCCCAATTCAATCACCATAGACTCGGTAGGCTTTAAAAAGACTGTACAAGATTTCCGATGGTGAACTTCCATATATGCCATCCCACTTATCCCGTCCCTCCTATCCTATCTCCCATGCCATTCCTGTTACGTTATTCCCTAAAAACTGGCAACCGCTTCGTCGTGGTGGCTATACTCTGATTTTTAATTCCCTGGACTGGAAATGACAGCTACGGTAGAACATTTTTTATATTGCAAGCTTGGACCTACTCACTACGGTGAGTTGAATCCAATAGGATTCAACTCGCAGTGGTGAGTTGTCGATTCAACTCACACAACTCGCTTATGAATCAAAAGAAGGTCGGCCGCTATCATTTTTGCCTAGGTAACTAAAAAACAGAGTATACATATGTGTATAGGTGACGGTATCATATTTATCCGTGCAGGATCGGAGAAAGAATACAATTTCCTGCGGCCGGGCGGCCTGTCGTAAGAGGCGACAAAACAACCCACAGCCGGGTGGTAGGGCATTTTCCCGACTGGATGGCTACCACACCTGGTCTATAGTATGTCGCCATAACAAACAAACAATTGTGTTTCGGCACTAGTGACCAGGTTCCAGTCTCCCTTAAGAGAGCAGCAGCGCATTTGTATCACCTTTGGTGTTGCAAATGCCCATAGGCGATAGTAACCGCTTTCGGTCAAGTGGGCCGTCTGCCTGTCTGCTGAACAACTGCAATTAATTTTTTTTTTAATGGTAAACAGTATCCATAAGGTGAACCATCTGCCTGCCACTCTTACCCAATTTCACAATAAAAGAATAAAAAAATAAAAATAAAAGGCGAATGGAAGTATATGACAATTTTATAAATATCGCACTTTTGCCCAAATGGATACCAAATTCTGAAAAAGTACCTAAAGGAGTATAACTCTAACAGCTTTTACAGTTGTATGAAATGTCGGCAACAGTAATATGTTATGGCGGAAACCTTTTAAATCGTAAATATCAAAACCTTGTTTGAACAAAAACCGACACGCGAGTAAAAGTAATGAAGTTTTAAGATTTATGCTTCAAAACCAACACGTGGACTCGACGAAATGAAGGTTGCTACTTTATGCCCTCGCTGGGGTGTTTTATGGATTTTCTTACACAATCTACAACACATTCTAGAACTTTCAGGAAGAAGTAATTAAGTATTAATAAAAATAGAGCAACAATATAGCAGGCTGGTGTGATAGATTAAATTTTAGTATACACTTACAGATATATCGCCTTCATAACAAATGGGCGTACAGACAAAAGTGCAATTTTACACAAGGGACAAAATTATGAATAAAACAAAACTAGTTGATTATATAAGGCTAAAATTTGGAATACCCGTCTATTTAGGTACACTTGCATACTGATAAGACTTTCTAAATTGTAACATGCATAGATTTAGGTAAACAACAACAAAAGGGCATTTTTTTCTTACACGCCCATTTGTTATGAATCCCTCGAATTAGAGTAGTATAGCGGGCACTTGAAATAAGAAGGCTTGATTTTATGGTAAACTTGTTTTAATGAATAAACCTACGGTTATCACAAACGCGCGGCGCGCAGGCCGGCGCGTGAGTTTCTACATACATGAATACATCACAAGGTGTCATGATCAACTGACTACATGGCGGCAGGGCCGCGCCAGGCGACTCGAGCGCCGATGGGGTGGAGCGGGGAGCCGCATTGGGGATACGGAGTCCCTAACAAATATACTTCCAGCGCTTTTACACACTGGCCGCGCTATAGTCTCCCCCTCCAAGTCCTCGGACACCCCGGGAGAGGACTTGGCTTTGGAAGGCCTACCCGTCCTCTTACTCTGAATTACGGCAGCATCTCCTTGATATAAAGTGAGAGCACTAGCGTGGTACTTGGTAGTGTTTCCATTATTATCTACTACTTTATAGGTGGTGGGACTAACTAACTCAGCTATTTTGAAAGGTCCCAGTCGTCTGGGCGTAAACTTACGAGTAACCCCTTTGTCAACATTACTGGGAACGTGGGCCGAAACCAAAACTAAATCACCTACTTTGAAGTTTGGTGCGGGTCGGTGACCCCTATCGGCGTAAATCTTTCTTCGACGCTGTTGATTAGTGATTTGATTACCAATCCGTTTAGTATTTCTATAAAAAGCCTTCAAATACTGAGTGATTTGCGGAACATGCTTCTCTTGCATAACTACCTGCCTGAGGTCATATTGAGGATCCAGTGGCGAACGCAAATCTCTTGCAAAAGTAATATCGGCGACGGATTTACCAGTACCCTGGTTATATGCCGTATTCAAAATAAATCGTACTGTTGGTAAAACCTTTGGCCAATTATGGTGTTCAGGACCAACTAGCATGGCTAAAGTTCGTTTCATATCCCGATTCTTTCGTTCGACGGGATTCGCCTCGGGATGATAGATGGGCAAAAGATTTTGTTTAATACCCAAAACAAACATTACCTTCTGCATTATTGCTGTGACAAATTGTGAACCGTTATCTGAGATAACACGGCGGGGTAAACCGTACCGAAGGAAGACTTCCTCAACTAACAGCTTGGCACATGCTTCCGCTGTAGCCGTAACCAAAGGAAAAACTCCCACCCATCGGCTGGCCGGGTTTTCAACCAAGAAGATAAATCGCTCCCCCTTGTCTCCAGTTGGAAGAGGGCCTAAAATATCCATAGCTAGGACCTCAAAGCGTTGCTGAGGTACCGGAGTACCTAGAAGTCCAGCTGGTTTCTGGTTAGACGGTTTGTGTCTCTTACCTTTAATTTCTTTCATAGCAGGTATGACGCCAGATGGCGGGCTAGAAATCGGAGCAGCATCGTCTATATCATTACGATGCAACGAAGAGGAAGTCGGTCCTCCCCCTAGAGTAAAAATGTCCACATGGTCATTCAGGGGCTCAGAAAACCGCTGTCGTTCTTCCGACACAAAATGGGAACGCTTATCCCCGCTAAGTTCAATAGCTGAGCACGCTAGCCGACCTATCTCTGGTTCAAATCTCATGGTAAAATATCGCGGTATATTACTAAAAGTATAACGAGAATTTTTAAAGTCAAGTACCACACCTGCGTCTAATAAAAAATTCATGCCTAACAAGGTGTCAGTGGCACCAGGCAAAACGATAAAAAGAGTGGGAACGACGGGCCCCTGCGGCACCCTTACATCCACCTTAGCTATATCTACTACAATATCTTTACATGAACCATCAGCTAACTTAACACTAGTACATGTTTTATCGAACTTATGACCGTGTTTCACTAAATGTGCACGTAAACTTTCACTAGCAACCGATTGCTTTGCACCAGTATCGAACAACGCACTTCCACGAGCACCATAAATCTCCAATTCCACTACCGGTCTCTGACGCGGGTCAATAACTTCGCTTCCAATAGCGGCAATTGACTGGAAAGCGGAAAAAGAAGCAGACGATCCCTGTTTATTCTTACAAGTAGGGCAACTAGCTCGTATAACACCAGGTGTGCCGCATCCAAAGCATGTTACTGAAGGTGTCAAACTGTCTTCTTCTTTCTTAATGTCATTAGGAAGCGACTTCTTAGATAACAGCTTCTGGCACTCTTTTTTCAAATGGCCAAATTGCTTACAATAATTGCAACGAGCTCTACTTGTTTTACTTGGCGAAACTGGTACTGCTGGATTCGCTGTGTCTACAATCGGTGTCACCGATTCCTTATTCCTTTTAAGCTGTGACTGCTGAGAGCTACGGCCTTCATCTAAAATATCCTCAATAGAACGGGCCTGCTCCAATAGCTCAGAGAAAGACATAAAAGATTTACGACATATCTTCTCCCTTATTCTCTTATGCAGTAGCCCATACACCATGTCGAGTTGAGCTTCCTGAGAGATAGCAGTCGACGGCAACTGTGCTAACAATGCTCTTATTTTACAGACGAAAATATCCGTAGGCTCATCGCCTTGTTCCCGTTCAAATATTTTCCGGTAAACCCTATGTGGCGGCAAACGAGAACCATAAGTTTGCTTTAATAATTCTATGGCTTCAGGCCAACTATTAACAGATGCTTTCACACCTTGCCACCAGGTTGCTGCAAGACCAGACAAAAGCATTGGCAAACCTCGCAAAGCTATATGATCTTCTATCCCGACGCATTCCTTATATATTTCTATAGCATCGACAAAAGCTAAAACGTCGCTCCCTTTTGCACCGTCGAAGCGCGATGAACAATTTGCAAAGTTACCAGACAAGGCACTCGTAACAGGCGCAGGCGGTGAAGCTGGAGCGCGTATCAAAGACAAAAGATACGCCAAGTGTTGATCCGTCATAACTATTGGAGTTCCCGGTTGAACAGGCGGCGCCGGCGACTGCGCAAACGGCGCAGTAGAGGTGGAGGCCCCGCAAGGGCCCGCAGTAGGCGGTGGAGGCGCGCCCGGCGGCACATGAGCCACGCCGGACGCGGACAAGAGAGTCTCAGACTCTCCAGCGATACCCCTATCCACAGAGGGTATATGCTGATCCATCCCGTCACTGGTTGCACCAGACCGTGTAAGCACCATAATGCCTAATCGGAAAAGTCTAGATTTCCACGGTGATAAATTGTCCGATCACCAAGACAAACGGAAAACACAAAATAGTTCAACACATAATAATTGTTCATCGTAGCCTAAATAAACAATAACTTCAACTATAAAAGATAACTTTGAAAATAAAGTTCCAAGTTCAAAATAGTCTGACACTAAAAGTCTTATATTAGAAAACAACACTGTCTGTACACAAAACACAATGTTTCAATTAACGAAAAATAGTCTTTGTATAAAATTATTCTTCCAAAATTATTCCAACTAGTAGGTAAGTACAGGCATGTATAACATCGTACGTATTAATAACTAATCTTCTTTTCACTTCGTAGGTACTTACATATAAGAAAATAAACACTAATTTCTAGTCCTTTATACTTATAGTCACTTTATATAAAACAATAAACTAAATTTAAATCAAAATGTCACGAAAAACAAACACAAATAAACATTTGAACCGTTTTAGAGTACCTAGGTTTATTCAAAATACTAACTTATAAACAAGTAAGCAAAAGTACGAACAAGTTTGAATAAAAACGAATGAGTCCGAACAAGTTCAAACAAGTCCAAACACGTCGAGCACTCACACTCGTACGAACGTGTATTTCACTCAAAGTCCTATAGAAACCTATTCAGAACACGTTAGGTCCTTAGATACTAAATCACGAACCTACAGTTTAGTTCTAGACTTACGATAGCCATCTAAACGTCGCGTTGAGTACTAACTCAGAACAAACGCGGAACAAACGTATTAGGCACACACAAGTATCATAAAGTTTATAACTAGAACTCACTAAAAAACTGTTTTAAAACACTATATTTCGTGCCACACGTTGGGCTGCCAATTATTATAGCGGGCACTTGAAATAAGAAGGCTTGATTTTATGGTAAACTTGTTTTAATGAATAAACCTACGGTTATCACAAACGCGCGGCGCGCAGGCCGGCGCGTGAGTTTCTACATACATGAATACATCACAAGGTGTCATGATCAACTGACTACATGGCGGCAGGGCCGCGCCAGGCGACTCGAGCGCCGATGGGGTGGAGCGGGGAGCCGCATTGGGGATACGGAGTCCCTAACAAATATACTTCCAGCGCTTTTACACACTGGCCGCGCTATAGTAGTACACTTTAATAACATAATTTTAACATTGTTACACAGTGTATAATAGCTTGTACTATTTTTAACTTAATTTATTTTTAGTTTTTAATTGTATTTACTGTAAGAAAATTATAATATATTTGAAGAAATTGTTACCAACATTCTTGTGTTAAAATTATCAAATAAAAAAAACAACTTTTCATATAGCAATCCATGTTTGCGAATCAAAACATATAAACATATTTGTTCCAACATTTTTAGTCTTCTGATATAGACATGTAAAACGTTTGTGGCGACATTAATGCCAACATCAGAAACAAGCACGTAAGCGCGAAACTAATATTAATCTGTATCAAGTAAAGCAGCGCGCCATTTTGTGACAGCGCGGGGCTAGCATCGGTCGCGCCGATTCTCTTGGCGCGTAAACATTTCAACGAAAACCGAATGCCAGTTCGGGACGGGACATTTCGGCACACAGTCCGACACACTCGACACACAGTCCGACACACGCCTTCAATGTGGGCATACGATATTCATGCTTGTTGTTGTTGTACAAAGTCAGTTTTCACGCTTGCTGCTTGCCTTCACCTAAATCCTTCTAAACTGTATAAAGCATGAGAGTGTGTGATTAAAAATGTACGACGCAAGGTATCCTTAATTAACCCGTACACCGCTCAAATTGTAAAAAGATGACAATGATTTTAAGGTTTCTTTGTAATATGTTGATATTTTTATAATTGTAGTGAGTTTAATTATTTTGAATAAATTAATCAGGTGGTGTGTTTTCATATTATTAATTGTTGAAATTCATTCGCATAAATCAATTATGGTAATCGCTAACTTATTTTATTAGTGAGATTATTTTTAAAATTCTCGTCTTCCAGATATAATTTAGGGTTGATTATGTATATGTAATAGAAAAATATAACGGGTTTTTTTAACCAAATTTCAATTCGCTATATTTCTTTGACCCAAAAATCTCCGTCTCCTTTAGGCTTTAGACTAACATCAAACAACGGAAAGACACATAACAGACGAAAGTTTGTACAGTAATTACCAACACATAAATTTAGCTTTAAAACAATCGATATATTCGGCTACTACTACCGATTTTAACCTATTTTATAATCACATTCTGCATGCGATTATAAACGACTTTCTTAACGTGCCTATAAACTTCATTTAACTATTATGAATTACTTACTTAATACAAGCTTTTGAGATCCTGGATATCACGTAGCAGCAGAGTGCTAGCAAAGACAAGTAAAACGAGCCCAAACACGACGGGTCTATCTTGTTTAGTACAGGAGTTCCTATAGCCACCTTCCGACTTCATCATCAGATCATCTTCATGATACCATATTATTGCATTGTCACGCGATATGCATATGCGTGCAAAGTTTCAGCTCAATCGGAAACCAGGAAGCTGGTCCAATTTAACTTGCAAGATTCCACTCTGACATACATCCATTGTAAGTTAAATAAAAGCTTGTAATAAGGGGGTAATTCATAGAATGAAAATATGAATACTGCTGTGTAAGAAGGAAACAAATGTACATATAAGTCGTATAACCACAAACAATTTACAAGTCAGGAAAAGCAATTTAACAGGAAAGCAAAACACAAACATAGGTATTTGCCGTTAACATTTACTGTACCCGAGATAATTTGGGAAATTATCAGTTTTAAACACGCGGTGCTTGTCGTAGGCAATTAGCCGCAGGCTGCCGCCGGGCCGCTGCTTTGCTAGCTTGGGGTTGCCAGGATTTAAACTGGAAAACACCGACAGAATAAAATCACCATGTTTGTACTAAAAAGTCTTATATGTTTTTTCAATAACAGTATCAAGAGAGAGAGATATTAAAATTTGGAACATGAGTAACAACGCTTTTATTGACTGAAATAAGTAATTTAAATCACTTACCAGTGTTTTAAATCTGTGCGTATTTTTCATAAATAGACTTGTAAATAAATACTAATTAGTTTTTTTTCTTAGGTGTATTCTAAATTTACTCAAATAAATTTCTTTCATTATTAATGGCTTAGAAGCCAGTAACTTTCCTCTGCCAAAAAGGATCCTAAAATTACATTATTTAAAAGGTGACATCAATAGAACGTATAAATTTAAGCCAGTTTCTATAATACAGATAATGGGTAGGTATAAAGTTTATACTGTATTTTTATACTTCATACCAAGTTTTATAAAGGTCGCTGCAGTCGTTAGTATGCATTATTCGTTTTTTGTATGTAGTAAGCGCAATCTATACAAAATATTTATTCATATAATAAACTAGCCCTTCCCGCCCGGCGAATGACAAACAAACAAACAAATTGAGAAAACATGGAAAAATATATAGCCTATAACCATCTACGATTAATTCCGCTTCGAATGGTTGTGGTTTCATGCTGATCGGTCCAGCAGTTTTCGAGTTTACCTCAGACGAAGAAAACAAACTTTGCTTATATATATATATATATAGACAAATAATGTTTAATCTGTTTTTAATAAGAAATTATGACCTATTATTTAGTAATCTTCATATTTTATGAGTTACACATATCCTATGATATCCTCATGAGATGGAAAAAAATAATGAGGAAGAATGAAAATCTGTATAAATAAAAGTATGCCAAAATGCATGGATTGTTTGAAAGAGGATACGAAGATTTGTGGTCGCACAGTGTATATACCAATCATTTTAACCTTGAACCTATGTTAACCTGTCCACATCATGTTAAATACCCCATATGCGAATAACCTCTAAGTTTCGTGAAACAAACAAGTCTTCCGTAAATTCACGGAAAATTGAAAAGCGACAACCCCGCTCGCAAAAGGCTTGCCAGTTTAGTGCACGTAAATATCAGAGCCGTATCAAAATGAAGCTTCATTACCACATAAAACTGCTTCATCCTGGCTTCTATCCAGGATATTCATTTGTATAAACCACAGAGTGAATTACTTATTAGAAAAATCGACAAGTACACTTGAATTTACTAGTAAAATAAAAAAATCTGTTTCATGTTAGTATATTATACATACTATAAAACATCTAATTCTGTACAATGAAAAAAAGCTAAATACCCAGCCAAGGGGATGTAAGAAAAAAAAATTACGTTACGTCTTTATATTTATAACTATAATTATTTTCTATCCTTTTATTGCGCTTTTGTCTTATTGAATATGCACTGTTTGCTACAACTCCATCAATTCTTCAAAAGTTATTCTGTAACATAATCTGTATAAAATCTTTTAAAAAAAAGTACTTACATATAAAAAATAGAACAACAAATATAAAGAAAAACAATTTTTAGCTAGACGTGTTGCTGGGGAGTTTCTTGCCGCTTCTTCTCCTTAACAGCAATAACACGTTGCGAAGCGGTGTACATAGACTAGGGAGTAAAATTAAATTTTAACCTATATGTATGACCTTCAAAAAGTGTTCTCCAGTGGAACTTATTTTGAATAAAAACTTTTGAATTTGAAGTGAAAGAAAAATAATTTTGGTTTTCTTTCAAAAATTTTGTTTCTGTATTATCTGTCTGTTTGTACCGGCTAATCTCCGAAACGACTGGACGAATTTAAATAAAATTTTGTATGGTGATAGCTTATATCCCTGGTCACATATAGAATACTTTTGTTTCCGAAAAATTAAAGAGTTCCCGTTTGATAGTTAAAAAAACCATTATTACTTAAACAGATTATTATACAACGTATGCAGCTAATTAAGTATTGTATCATCATACAATAAAACATAGATATAACCCATGAACATTACGAAAAATTAAAACCTTACAAAAACAGTGTCTAGCATTGCATATTTCATCGTCATATTAAATAAAATAGATGGCGCTGATAGCATTCTACATCGCGATCGTGACACGGACGGAGTCGCGGGCATCAGCTAGTATAACTATATAATAAAATAAAGGAAATATTCACAGCCCAACCACTATCAAGATTTGCACGAGCGCGTTGTCCTCGACAATCTATGTTCTCTACATTGCAAAACGGTTGCCAAACTGACCACAAGGGCAGCAAAACTTCAAACGCGTCCCTTCGCGTTTCTAATTTACCAAATTTAGTTGTACATCCTGAATAGGTTTATAAATTCAATGAAACACACACGACATGACTTCTGTATAAATCCAAGCCAGTTTACTTTGCAAACCGCAGAGAGTTGGTTTATTAATATAATATATTAATATAATATGTGAAAGGAAATGCCGCGTCGATAACTTGACGTACATAATTAAACGCAACAATTTCATAAATGTTAAGTAATATACGAACAGTGGATTCCTTATTTGTTTTTTTGTGAAATAATTTATTTCTACATAATTAGTTGGGTTAAAATTAAAACTAAGTAGTCCATCATCCATGTCCATGACAAATCTGCCAACATAGAAAAGAGACCAAACCTCCGCAGATGTATCTACGAACTTGTTTGAGGTTATTTCTATTTAATATTAAACATAGTATCAGAACTATACAATAAGGTTTCCATGTATATTAATTAATTTCAATATAATAGTAAATCTATATATAGGCATAAGTTTAATGTTAAATTAATTAAGCGACAAATACATCCATACTCTGATTTTTAATTACCTGGAATAAAATGACGGTGAGTTGTGTCAGTTGAATGAACGACTCGCACAAGTCTATTAGGAATAAGCCATACTACAACACTGTGCTCCAAGCTTGCAACGTAAAAAAGGTCGATCGCAGCTGTCATTTTAGCCTAGGTAATAAAAAATCAGTGTATAAAGTAAAAATATTCGTTGCCTTATTTTATACTCCCTTCACGAGCTGTCGAGCCTAGCTCCCGTATGGCGATAGATCCATGGTTTCTATTGAACAGGGTAAACATCATAGAGGCACCTCACAACTTATTTCCACCACCATGTTCATTTATAACTTTTCAGTCCAGAGCATTTACAACGGTTTCACTTGTGTGTTTAAAACGAAAATCGCTAGAATCTATCTCATTTTGAGGAGAAAAGTATCTTATGATTGTAGTCTTTAACGAAAACACAATGCTAAAAACTAATTTCATGATATATGGTTCACTTAATTCAGGAAAACTATGAATCTATATCCAACGAATAGTATACAATTTATCGAGGTAAACAATTATCCTATAACCAAGTTTTTAACCAAACTATTGAACTCATCTCCTTTTGTGTAAATTTTTAATTTTTATTCCGTGATAACTATACCATTTTTCAGGATAAAAGTATTTTTATATTCTTCCCTGTTATTGACATTACTTATATACTAAATTGTATGTTTCTCGATCCGTTCCTAAACATCTAAATGAGGAATTAACAAATTTACAAACATTCAAAGAAAGTCACAAGCTCATTAATACAATACTTTCTTTTACGCAATCTATTATAGACTAGTTGTGCCCGCGACGTCGTCCGCGTGGATTCTTCATTGGAGCTCGGCTCCTATTGGTCTTAGCGTGAAGATATATAGCCTATAGCCTTCGTCGATAAATGGGCTATCTATCAGACCAGTAGTTCCTGAGATGAGCGCGTTCAATCAATCAAACAAAAAACTCTTCAGCTTTATATATTAATATAAGATTTGGATGGCGTTTCGAGCGGCACCACCAATGGTGATACTAGTGTCCTTGGGTGACGGTAACCATTTACCACTAGGCGAGCTATTAGCTTGACTCATGTTCTCCAGTATAGAAGTCCACTATCTGTTTATTATTTATTACTTGAGTCTAGTCTATTATCAGTCTCCTGATAATAAGTGGATACCTTTGCCTGTATAAATCTTAATTGTATAACTATATAAACGAATTTTTAATTCCTTTGAATAGATTAGAGGCAGCCGACACAATTGGGCAACTGATAACAACAAGCTACGTGACAACCGAGGCGTACTCCCAACTAAGCTAATTTCAAATACACTTTAATTAGGTTTTTCAGTAGCACTACGTGTGCCACTCGTCGAATTGCTGGAAGGCTTAACGATTGTTATTCTGTACAAACCATTGAAAGTATCTACAGAGCTCTTCGTAAGATAAAAGTATTAAACTAAGTACCCACTTCTTTCATTAGAAAAGGTTTTGTTTTGAATTACATAATGGCACCTCAGACGAACAAATAATGAAACAGAGCCCCGAGCTCTCAAAGTGAAGCCGGCTAAAGAAAGCTGATTTTGGAATAAGAAGCCAATCGTACCGTAGTGAGTTACAAGAAGTTACAATTAGTATGGTGAAACAGTTTACACTGGTTTCATTATTAATCACGTATATATTATACAAGATTATTTACACAAGTGTTTCAAAAATGCTTCAATTCATTTGAAACTTTTATTCAAGTAGGCTATCTATAAATTTAGTCGTTCGAAGATGATAATAAGTGTCATTATCAATATGAAGAAAAATATGTAAATCTGATGCTGTTAAGCACGTTAAACTTGTCTTTTAAAATTATGTTATGCGAACAAATTACACAAATATTTGATTAAAATTAACAATACCGAAAACTAATTATAATACATAATGACATCCAAGAACATTCAACAACTACAATATAACTATTGTAAATAGACGTAGGCAAAGATGCGTGAGTCACGTCATCGCAATGGCATCAATGTTATCTATGTATTCAAGTTTACATTATATCAGAGCAGATTTATGGGCTTAGGTAATTGGGGATAATGAGATTTTAAAATAAATTCTACTACAGCATATAAAACTCTGGGCGATAAAATACCTTGCAAATGTTATAATGTCGTAATATGGATAATAATTATAGATGGTTAGTAAAACTTGTACAAATCGTGACACTCGACACTAACTTTTTAACCGACTTCGTAAAAAGGAGGAGGTTCTCAATTCGTCGGATTTTTTTTATGTATGTTCACCGATTACTCCGTGATTTATGATCCGATTTACGTGATTCTTTTTTTGTTCGACGCGGAATAGCTTCCAATTGGTCCCCTAAAAATTTGACATAGGTTGGCCTAGTAGTTTTCATTTTACGAAAAAAAATTGTACCCGTTTCTTCGGACCTATATTTTTTAAGAAGCGCGGCACCATTCGTAGCTCCACCCATACATAGCTAGACACTAAAAAGTAACAAGTAAAAAATAAAAACTTCGGTTAAAAAAACCGACTTCAAAAACTAAAATGTATAAAATAACTTATTTCTAAAGCTAATATTATTAATATATATTATCTAAAACATCTTGAAGTCGGTGCAAAGTAGGTAAAACATAAAAATTACTGTATTTTGAAAATTACTAAACATCGACTCTGACTCACAAAGACATCAAAGTAAGACAACAAAGTTCCTGTTCACATTTAGGTATATGTATTTTTAATTTAAAAAATACGCTTTATTACCAACAAACGCAACACCAACATAGGGTACATTTAGAGTACTATACAACGCAGGGTACAATATGTCAATCAGATTCAAATTAAACGCTAATTATTATCAAGACAAACAATTATGTGTAGCGCATACACCAACACCAACGAGGTATCTGTGAACGGAATCTAATCAACGCATTGTGGAAATCTCAATTACATGATAATAATTAGCTTTGTCCCCAAATTAATAATCTGATTAGTTCGCATTGTAATTTATGCTGATGAGGTGTTAGTTCAATAACCATGATTAAATATCACTATATAGTGTAAAATTTGATGTGAGACCTTACATTAAAATCTGTTCAAAAGCTATCTGAATAATGGAAAGGAGAGGAGAACTCCCCAAAAATGAGAACTGTCTTCTAATGCTTTAAATCCAAACAATGTTTTCGATGAAATTGAAACCTTGATCTCCAAAGAAGTCCATTCTGGAACACAAGCAGAGATATGCCCTTAAATTCCTCTTTTTTAACCTTCTTCTTATGGGTCTACTGTCTATATTGATATTATGTTCATCAAAGAAGCAGTTATGAACCTCAGAAACTGTAGAAAAGTGATTTCTTAGTAAGTAAGTATACCTTCTGAGCCTTTGTTCTAGTCTGCTCGTATAGGAACCAGCCTTTTTAGTGTCACTGGATTACATTGCCGAGCTTGGTTCGTGGATAATCAAGAATATAAGCAATTGGAAGCTGACTAAAACCAACGTCAGCAACAACCTTAGCTACTTCAGTTGCATAGAATGACATTATTCGTATGACTTAATTGTTTAAATACAATAATTTTGCTGAAAACGCGCATAAACAAATTTAATGCTCTCACACACCCTCCGGTAAAAATGACAATCAGCAAAAATTAACTTAGATTCTAATATTTTTGAAACAGGCGCCGATTGTCTAATATATTGCTAAAACATTCATTTTACCAATGGTACAGGGTCCCGTTAGTATTTGACATCGATAACAAAAATATAGCACTTCAAAGAGGTAGGCGATTTAATTATGCCTGAAGTGTATTATTATGGTCGACAAGGTACCTATAATTAATATACTTTTTATCTACTGTTTCGAAAACTCGGGAACGGGAGAAACTTATTTCAGAAATAATATTTCTAAAAGAACCACAATTTAATGTGTGTATATTGAAGACTTCGATAAACTATTTTAGAGAAAACATTTTACAACAACACCATACGCGTGGACCACTGCTTGGTAGAGTAGTAGTCGACACAGTATACAAAGACGAATGGGCATCGTTTGTTCCGGTTTGTTGTCATTAACCCAGCCTCAAGGTACCCCCGGGTCACCGTCCATTCCCACAACTAATCCTACTGTTGGTAATACCAATAAGTTCCCTCCTAGAGATTTATCGGGGTCAGAACCTACGCCGTGCATATTTCATGGCACTTTGTGGAAGTTGTATGGATCGTTTCAAATATGCGTTTCAGTTAAAATTGTGGACTTTGACGTGTTATGTTTAATAGTCAAAACTAAATATTTTTTCTCATATTTTAAAAGTACGCTTGGAGTTGCTTTATCACAGAGATGAAAACAGCACTTTTCGTCACTTGCAAACGAAAAAATATCCCTGCTATCAAAAAAATAAAAAAAACTATCCGAACCATAGGTAATACTCGTACATGCGATTCATGCCCCAAATTTTTTTACAGCCATTGTTAAATCACGGCATAAATTATTATTGTAATAAAAAATAATCATTTTGTAACATCATTTAATTTTCATACTTATAAATTACTTTTTACTATAATTTATTTAAAGCATATAAATTTGACCTAAATATTTACTACCATCAGTACTACTAAATACTGGCTGGTAGAATGCCACAGAAAAAAAATTACTTACTTGATGTTTCATATGTGACGTATTATCAGATTTAGATATGCATTCAACGCCTGATTAAGTTGAACAATTAAGCGTAAAAGCGAAACAAACAAACTCACATACTAGATACTATTTACATCTAACTTTAATTATTTTTATTGTGTATGCAAGCAATTCACACACAGCAGAAGTGAAAGTTCAGAGATTATACTCACAGGTAATTATTATCTAACTTTTATTAACATAAATATAATTCCTTTAGCCTACATCCGTCAACATGTTATAATTCAAAATAAACTTCTTAAGTAACATTTTCTCACTGTTTTAGTCCAAAAAACATTATTATCATTTTTATTTCTTTCCACTAATTGGACTTATGTTTCATAATCGGTCGGTTCTCTAATCTGTGCTGCATAATCTAAATCTAGTATCTCATTCTCTCGTAGGTTTTATTATTAGTGTCCCTTTTTCGTTCCATCAAGTTTCAAATCAAAACGATTCAAAAGAAGTTTCACTTCCAAAATAGGAACAAGAAAGCTATTCGTTTCCTCTAGTCAGAAAATTTATTCTTGTGGTATGGAGACAGAAAGTGAATTGTTCGTGGCCCCGCCGTTGTTACTCGTCGGACACGTACGCGTTTACGTTTCAAACCCGCCAAGGAACGTTTATGACGGAATCACAAATGCATTTTTCGTGTCCTGAAAAAGTGGAGTGGAAGCCCTCGCCCCTTATGCTTTTGGACCGTTGGAGCACTACACACGTGCCTAATACCTGGTAAACACTTTTATATTTATGTTTTTGGTACACTGAGATGTTGTTAGTGATAGTGACCGTTTCACATAGCGAAAGGTTTAATGCGTTATTTGCGATGCAACTTTTTTGTCATTATTAATACCGCTAAATATTGACGATAACGTATTTATTTTGAAGTGAAAATCCTCTTTAAAATAAAGCGAAACTAAAAAGAGATATTTAGTCATTTAAACACTATGATCATACAAATATAGTTAGAAATATTTTAAAGTTTTACGTTATTTAACAATTAAAACACTGTGCTTATAAAGATAGAGTTGGAAAAGTTTGACGTTTTGAAATTTAGAAATCAAAATGAAACTGAAGCATTTGTTTCCTATTTTAGTAATCATAAGCCTCTCGTTTCATTTGTACAAAGAATCTGAATAAATGTGCTATAACATATCTGAAATATATGAAATGTATAAAATTTTGCATTAAAATATAAAAATAATTTTTGATCTTTTAAAAAACCTTATAATTACATAATACTCCTGAAATGATACTCTACTGATACTGATACTCTATATTTATGCCATTCTCTTGCAGGCTACTCTTCTGAAGTTTAGTTTCTACCGTGTGTGAATCGTATAGATGGCCCACCTGATGGAAAAGTGTTACCATCGCCTATGGACATTTGTAACACCAAAGGTGCTGCGAACGTGCTGCCGCTATCTAAAGGGTCACTGGAACCTAGCCTCTAATGCCGGAACACAACTCAAGGTTGTTATGGTGGCATACTATTCACCAGGTGTAGTAGACGGGCAAACATCCTAGCTCCCTGGAGATTTTTTGTCGCTTCTTAAGACCTACGAGCGGTCTGCTCGTAGAAAATTGTTTTCTTTCTTCGTTCTTCACTAATGGAGCTAACCATTAACGACGTTAACTTAACGCAATAAACAACGTAACATCGTTATATCTCAGAAACGGTGGCTCGTAGGAAATATAGTATTGACACATTTTTATAGATAATTCAATATTTATGTCTGGGATACTTTTATGATAAAACTTACCGTTTTGCTGAAAATCTCGAAAAACTCATTTGACCTTTGACCTTGGGTAAAAAAAATACATACACGAGAATGATGGGGAACTTAAATTTTTTATTTATAATCATGTTTTTAACAATTTTACTGATTTTCAGCTTGTTGTGATTTTAGGTGCCTTCGAATGTCTAGATTGACCGGACTACTTACCCGCTACCTTTTACAGCCGTGTGTCACTCTGTGACATACGAGTACAGAGAATTGATAGAACCTTTATTTGTGTTATTCCAAGCAATCGTTTCACTTATATGTACGAATATGGTGGGCTTATCAATAATGTATATCGCCTGGTGTAAAACGATCGCTCTCATCTCACACAACGAATCCTTTTATCAAAATATCACCCTTCCTTTTATATTTGTATACGTGCCTAGATGCGCCCGCCACTTCTTTGAGGTAAAACTTGGAATTTATATTCATACATTCTTACATTTTTATCAAACCATGCTTGATCTATTGTCTGACGGATTACATTGTATTCTAAATTTATTCAAGTAACGTTAAAGTAACCAATCAGGTGGTAGAGTATTTGCCCGACTGGATGTCTACCACCCCAGATCTAGAGTATGCCGCTATAACAACCTTGAGTTGTATTCCGGCATTAGTGACTACGTTCCAGTCTCCCTTTAGAGAGCAGCAGCGCATTTGTAGCACCTTTGGTGTTGCAAATGTTCATAGGCGATGGTAACCGCTTTCCATCAAGTGGGATATCTGCCTGTTTGCTGAACTCCTGCAATAAAAGGAAAAAAAATTACAACAAAAATAATTTGGTGTACTCATTTAATGTATGTTGGTACATATCGCCTCTTTGCTTCAATAATTAAATTTGTAAAATTTGAAATTTTAGATGATTTTGTAATTGTATTTTGCATATTGTAACAATTACCACGTGCTAACAACAGTGAAGGAAAAATTGTAATGCAACCTGCACATCGAGATAACCGATGTGTCAAACCTGACAAACCGCCTAGGACAATCGTGACGAGTATGCTGTCCTTCCCCCTATAATGGGAGATCCGACCCCAGCAGGGGCATTTATGGGCTGATATTGTTATCATTAACTATGAAAAAATATTTGTATTGAAACGGATAACATGGTATCTTGTAAAATACATTGTAGATTGACAGAAAACTGTAACTAGGTACTTATCTTTACATAATATAAAACAATATCGCTTTCCGCGTGTGTATGTCTGTCTGTATATCCGCTAACTCCTCATATAAAATACGCAACGGATTTTAAAAGCTGTTTTCACAATTAGGTTGATAATTTCTTAAGTAAGGTTCACATATACTTACTAACTTTTGCCCGCGGCTTTGCTCCAGAGATATAAAAAACCTAATTAAGTTTTTATGTTAGTAAAATAGAGCTACCAGGAGAGTTTGTAATTCGGAACATAGCCGTGAAGAAAAGTAGTAAAATATAAAGATTCACTTAACAGTGTTACTACCCGCAAGTACGATTTGCCTAAATGCAGTCGTTTAATGTTTCCCAATTTGCATTTAGAATACCGCCACATTCCGAATTTAAAAGTGTCGTCAAAACTGAATTACCTGCACAGAAATAACCGTTTGTTTTTAAATTGCTTTATAAGAATTTTCTTACAACTCCACTTTTACGGCATATCTGGTTAAAATGGATATTCCTTTCCTCTTGCATTTCTTCTATTTCTATATGCAAAAGTCTACCTGATCTATTTATAAATGACTCCTAGTTTAGTGTCAACCTTTTTGTATTATATTGTTATTTATTTATTTATTGTTTTGATTTAGGTACCTTTGAATGAACAAACTGTTTAAGAATAAATAAAATTAAACATCGAATCCAAAATTTTAGTCTCTCGTGACCTACTTTAATTTCTTCTTTGTATTCTTTAAACTAGGTCCGTATATCCATTAGCTTAATAATAAATGCTTCTACGTTGACATCCGGTTAAACAACTTCCGATTACTACATGAAAGAGTACTCTCTCAGGTTATTGACTACATCCGTCACATGGTTATTTTATAATATTAAATGTAGAAGTAAACAAACAGTTCACTTTGGTATCTATTTATGTATATATCCTTACTAAATGAAAAATAGGAGCAACTCACTATAGGAATACACTTTTATAATTAAGTTAATCTCATACAAGATAGCGTCTATAAATTCTTTATTCACAGAACGGACATATAATGAAACCGGCCATTTCCTCTGCGTGTTTCGAAAATAAAAAGGAAGTATTCAAAGGAAATGCCTACTTCCAAGGCAAAAATACCCAACAAAGTTGGTTCCGGGAGCACATTCAACTCCTTTTAAATAAAAGTTGCCTTTTATCACTGGCTAAAGCGTCTATTTCTCAAGGAGGGCTCGCTAAATGGACAAAGAAACGTGAAGCTGTGATGACACTCGAGCGCTTTCTTAAAGCGTTACCCCGTTTTAGCAGAAACTTAGAGGGTTAAGTCCCGTACGCCTGCCTTATAACAATTGGGCCATTTTGGCATGATAAGGCACAGTACTCGACTCAGACTTTTTATAACTTGGCGCGCTTTAGTCTCGAAAGTATTTTAAGTTAAAACACTTGGTTTACTGAACTTAGAGCAACAGGAAATTGGAGTAGCTGATAGTCAGACCTACAAAAGTTGCAGTGTTCTTGGTTTTGTGTTAATATATGTGATGTTTGATTTGAGGTTGATAAATAAAAACCTGAAACGGACAAGTGGAAACACGAATCGCTACGGACAAGTTGAAAAACGAATGAAACGGTTAAGTTGAAAAACAAATCGCAACGGACAAGTTGAAAAACGAGTGGAACGGATAAGTGGAAAAACGAATCGCAACGGAGAAGTTGAAAAACGAATGGAACAGATAAGTGGAAACACAAATCGCAACGGACAAGTGAAAAACGAATGGCAATGTATAAGTGGAAACACGAATCGCAACGGACAAGTTGAAAAACGAGTGGAACGGATAAGTAGAAAAACGAATCGCAACGGACAAGTTGAAAAACGAATGGAACAGATAAGTAGAAACACAAATCGCAACGGACAAGTGAAAAAACGAATGGCAATGTATAAGTGGAAATACGAATCGCAACGGACAAGTGGAAAAACGAATGGCAATGGATAAGTGGAAAAATGAATCGCAACGGACAAGTGGAAAATCTTCAACTGACAAGTGACAAAATGAATCGCAACACAATTTTAACTTGAAGTGTTACGGGCATATTGTTAATGTACTTGTCCAATTTGAAAACTACTACTACAAAGGAAACACTACGGGGGATGGATAAAATGTCTGACCAAATACACCCACGCCTCGTTCTATTTCGTCACAACCAATTGTTCACTGAGTATATTAACTATTATATTGTTCCACTCACTGGTATTTATCAAAATTCTCAATAAATAATTAAATATTAAATATGTAAGCTCGTCAGAGCCGTATAAGCTCATGACGAGCCTATTCATCAGAAGTTATCATGGTATGGCATAATGTATATGGGTGTCTTCATGGAATTGACATCTTTCGTGATCATTGCCAATATAGTGTTACATTTGTTTAAATGCCAGTCATCTTTTCTAAATCACAATGCACTTTGATAATAGCGATTTGTTGCACGCTCGATGCCCCAGCGACCACACCATCTCGTATCCAATGTTAATTGTACTATTTTGATCAACAACCCCAAAAACATGTCTCGACCCGTCTCGGTTATTATTGTGGTCGCCTGCAACCATAGATATGCAACACTCCGCTAAAGTGTCATTGCAAGTGTCAACATATCTCATCCTTGGCGATGGCTCGCCGACACGGCCAGACTGACAAGCGACCGTCCTCGGGCGTTACTGTATTTCTGAAACAAACAAATTCCAATCACCAGGACATCCGCTCGTCCATCCTGCCACTACTGGATGACTCTACTTGAATTAACTTTGTAATGTTCAATAATATAAGATTTTTTTGAACTCTTGCAAGACTCTTTATTTCAAATATGATATCATAATTTAATGATTTATGCATGACAACTCTTAAGTGCTAGAAATTTGACAAATGATGAATACTCAAATTACTCAAATTATTATTCTGTGCTATAAAAATCATTAGTCTGAACCCAAAGAATAATAAACCAGAACCACAAAATTATTTGCCAGAGCCATGTATCACAGTCCTTTCTGTTCTCTATAAAACCAATACAATATAACTTTTAAAACTTCTTAATTTTAAACCTCTCAAGGTAGGACCTCTATTGCCACGACCAATCAACAATTGCAATTACTCTCACTTGAGTCCAGCTGCTTCTGACTCAATGCTCATACTGTCTGTTTAGACTACACCCCAAACCGGACCTCTAACACTCTTTTCTCAACATGGCCAATAAAGTACTTCACTAGAGATCACACCGAAATTTCATCTCATTATCATCATTATTAACATTGACTTCGACTGATACATGACTGACAGGAATTATATCATTCTATATGGACCATTTAAATCTAAATTTGCTTTCATGAACATGCAACTAACAATAACTACATTTAGCGAGTGCAGCAAGCGTAATCCCGACCCCAACCACGAAGACCCCCGGAATAAAGTGGTCAAACTGGGTAAATGATTCTTTCAACCAATCCGCACCGTGTCTGGGCCCCGATCTGGGCTCCTCTCAGTTGGTCTGTCGCACCAACGTCTGAACCGTACGAGTGAATCCTTCCCACCATCCCCCCGGGGCATGGCGCGGATGTCACTATCCCTTTGGTCTATTGAACCAACGTCTGGACCGAACGAGTGAATCCTCTCAACCAACCCCTCAGGGTGTGGCCCGGATGACACTGTAACCCGGCGAAGTGTATTCTTCAAACTAACCCTGATAGGTATAGCGTCTTGAATTAGCACGGCGCGGTCTATTCTTCAAACTAACCTTGTTAGGTATAGCGTCTTGAATAGCACGGCGGGTGTATTCTTCAAACTAACCTTGTTAGGTATAGCGTCTTGAATAGCACGGCGCGGTGTATTCTTCAAACTAACCTTGTTAGGTATAGCGTCTTGAATAGCACAGCGGATGTATTCTTCAAACTAACCTTGTTGGGTGTAGCGTCTTGAATGGCACTTGCCTCTGAATGTGGCGGAGTGTATCCTTCAAACTAACCTTGTAGGGTGTAGCGTCTTGGATAAAACTCCCCACAGACTTCTAAACTGGTCCAGTTCACTGTCCCCTTCCACCTGGTGGAATGCGTTCATCATACTGACTGCGCTGCCTATAGCGCCCAATGCCACTCCCCAAAACTTTCTGGAGTGGACGAGTGCATTCATCAAACTAACCCTATTGGGTGTAGCGTCCGAATGACACTCTTCGTGACCAGAACCGACCAGTTCGTTTGTGGATTGTCCGGCGAATGCAATCAGTAACCACGCTTGCTGCTATTACATATGTTGATTACATGCTTCTGATTGTAGAGTATCTTGTTCATTAATTATAATTACATCACTTTTCATTTGAGTAGTGAATTGAATATTTCTACCACCTGTACCACTTGGATAAACAAGGTTTGTCGGCACCGTAGTTGCCAGTTTGTCAAATTACCCCTTTTTTTTTTTTTTTAAAGAACAAGATCATCCACAACCAAATAAAAAGGAATCTGCTCACCAGATGTCTGCGAGGTACTCCCGGTAGGTCGACATGGACACCGATGAACATTCTTGACCGCTGCTCTGCCACATCCCTTCTTGCCTGGGCCAGTAGTCCCCCAGTCCCGGAACTGACAACAGGTGTAGCAAGTTGTGGTTGCCCTTTCCTCCATAGTGCGTGTTGGATTTCACTTCAATCATGTGAATTTAATCTTGTCATTTCAGGTTGCGCTTGTTGTGCCACTAAAACTCAATCAAAACAATGTTCCCATGTTATTCACCACTTATGTGCTCCATTCAATCTCCAATCAGAATACCGATGGAATACATCCTATGGGAATTTATGTGTCAAGTACATTAACCAAATTCTGAATACCTAATTCTTTGTAATATCAGAAAGCATTTTTTTAAATTAAGTTAAATTTAAGTTTAATTTCAGTATTTTTTTTTCTAATACCTATTCTAATAATAATAGACAGACTAACAAACACATACCATATATCCCCAAATTAAGCAAGCTATGGGTAATATACCGCGGGCCACTCCAGACATCGAGGCCGCAGCAAATAACGGAAAAGTTGTTTACGAAATTTGCCAAATCAAGCCCTTGAATCACATAGAGCTCGATCGATAGAGGCTTAGCCCACTCAACCATAGAAGCCGTCGAAGTAAGCCTGATATTCATGTCAAATCTCTTGAAAGATAAACTTGAAAAATAAAATGTATACACATCCATGACATTCGCTTACATCGTCTATTACAAACACAAATTTCTGTAAATTATTAGTGATGGAAAATACAGTCATTCTCATATATCGATACCATGAAATTATTACACATTATTATTGCCATTTCAATAGTGACAAAGCACTACCTGATATTCTAGAGGTGAGGAAACCAATATTTTAGAAATGACAAGTAGCAACAACACTGTGTCACAATGAAACTAACTAGAACTGCGGAGTTTTTGGCGAGAACCGAAAGGAGATGCTGTGCTGTGCAGTTTCATTTTCCAAGAATGTGCAAAACCACTCCAATATGAACAATAGTATTAGGATATTGACAGTCTTTGAGTAGCAATTATGCGTTCCATGAAAAATGTGAACTGTATAGTCAAATGTGGCCCCCTAAGCTGCCACAAGTATTCCGTTGAAAGGCACCAGTCGACCACCCACAGTTCAGCTGTGCTAGACATAGGCCTACGAAAATCAAGAAACCATAGTGCAAACCAAGATCGGGCCCAAAGGCCCAGTTGCGAAGCCATAGGCCTGTACAAATAATAAATAACTAAAACTGCAAGCGATTAGTGGAACTGTTAAATGAAATTATACATTGTACTCTCTCTCAACTTATCTCATAGCATTCTAAATAACTCAAGCAAACGAATGCTTAACTTATTAAGGAATAGAGTTTAATTTTACTGAAATAAATTTGCTCCTTCATTATTGTCACTATCTACTTTAGGTATTCTGTACTATGCTCTGATGAAATTTATGTTATTTCATGCTCTTTCTGATCAGTGAAATGTGCCATCAATACAAGTTACATAACTTTGGAAAATAACATTTAAGAAGAAAAAAATAACAATACTCCATTTGGTAATTATTTTCTAATGAAAACTAAATTATTCACTTCTTTTTTTTATTTCCTAATATGGGTCATAGTGGTCTTTGCAAGATATCCTAATTTATTTTTTACACAAAGATTAATGTTACTCGACCATGAGGATAGTATGACCTATGACAACAATAAAGCTTAAATTTTTACTTGCCAAACAACTATAACGATGCCATCATTTGCAGCCACTATAACTATGCTTGTTTCATATTGGAATCTTGCAATTAATCCGCTTCCATTAAACTGGATTGCATTCAAGCCAAGAGCCTACAGGGGATCGCTGTAGCAATAATGAAAGCTTCTCCAAGTAAAAGTCTCCAGGTTGTATGTATTGATTGGGATATTATTCTCCGCAGCCTGCTCCCATCCAAGGCAGCTTCTATCAGACAGATTTTTATAAAGAGATAAAGGTTTTCAGATTATTTCCTTTAAGATATCATAGGCCAGAGATTCCCAAACTATTCTGTGCAAGAGACTCCTTTCTCTGAAATAAACTGATACCTCAGATTACTAACTTATTAAAATAAAATCCTATTCTCAGTTTTTTTTTTTATGCAACAATGATACTTAAAAAGTGGGTGCATGTAACACATCTTAACAGTAACTTGTTTTTTTTTTTTTTTTAATAAGAACTTATGCTAATTAATAGGGGTTTTTGGACCTCATTGATTCACAAAATCAGTTCTTGTTTATGTTGACCCCAGGGAAACTGAACTTTGGGAATCTCTGTCTTAGAGCAATTCTTTCAAATTTAATACACATCTAGTTATGAGATGCACAAATGCTTTCCACTTCCTGAAAGCAAGTACCTAGTATCAGTTATCTTTGATCTAACATTTTTTTTATAATTATAAATATCCTTTTTTTTGAGTTCTTATTTGAAAGTCTTGCCTATAAAACTATTGTTCTTCTAATACTAGATATTCATGAAAAAAATTGCAGATGCTAATCAATTGCTCTGTAAACTTATGCAAGACCGTTGGCCAGACCACCTTTAGTTCTTCACCAATGTATCAAGACTATCTTAAAGTGGTCCTGTTGGTTCAGCTATTAGGATTTCCAATTACAAAAAATATTTTAAATTTTCAGATTGCTCCCCTCTACAGCATCTTACACAAAGGTTTTTCCCAACTGGTCAATGTGGACTTTCTCCAGTCCCAGCTATATACCTACACATATATCATTACATTTTTTTTAACAATAAGTAAAATTTATCTATAGTGTAGTTAGTGTAACTTTCCATATCTTGTGTTGTCTGCGGGAGCTCAGAAAGTGATTTGGCAGATTACCAGTCAAATTTTCGTTCTGTCTCTATATTTTTATATGCACCTGACATTTTACCACCGACTGTGATATTGGGCAAAACTATTCAGATTAAGTTGGGCCATAACTTCTTCAAAAAAGGAAAGAAGAACTCACTATATTACTTAGCATTGTTATGTTCTGAGGTCCTTAGCATATTAATGAAAGAATTAACTCAATTATGAATGTTTAATATTGAAATACTTTATGTGAACTCAGTTTTCTACATGAAGCCATTTGTGCAAGAGAACTAGTGACATCGACATATATTAGTGATGTGCATTGTATCATAATTATCGAATAGATTCGATTTCCAACAAGCATAATGCTCACTAAAATAATAATAATAAATAATTACATACCATCTGTGCCTGCTGGAACAAGCACATAATTTGTAGCTTACCATGATCCATAAAAAAATCGCTCTTCTACTCACAGTACTAGCATCAGTATGGATCCTTTGTAATCATACCTTGCGCCAATGATACCGACGGTATTATTACCACGTGCAGGCAAATACTTGTCGCGCCACGGGCACCGTCAAAACGCCAGCCTCAACAATTCGGCAAGCCAGCTTGCTGTCTGGCATTTCATAACCTCAAAGCATCACCACTATGCCGCTGCTGATCCCGCCTACGGCCACCACAAGCCAATCGTTCTCCATTGTTATCGCTATCGGCAGCATCCGATAATACATCGGCACGTCTCGATCACATTGGCATACTTTCTATCGTGAGCATAAACTATTATGTTTAGCATGGCTTTCATCGTGGGCATGATTTCACATCCCACTTCTGATGTAAGCTCGTCAGAGCCGTATAAGCTCATGACGAGCCTATTCATCAGAAGTTATCATGGTATGGCATAATGTATATGGGTGTCTTCATGGAATTGACATCTTTCGTGATCATTGCCAATATAGTGTTACATTTGTTTAAATGCCAGTCATCTTTTCTAAATCACAATGCACTTTGATAATAGCGATTTGTTGCACGCTCGATGCCCCAGCGACCACACCATCTCGTATCCAATGTTAATTGTACTATTTTGATCAACAACCCCAAAAACATGTCTCGACCCGTCTCGGTTATTATTGTGGTCGCCTGCAACCATAGATATGCAACACTCCGCTAAAGTGTCATTGCAAGTGTCAACATATCTCATCCTTGGCGATGGCTCGCCGACAAATAAATTAAATATTAAACACACCGTCTTTAATACAATTCTCCGAGATACCCGCTTTTTGACGCAATAAAAAAAGTACCGCGTGACAATCGAAAACCGGCGTTCGATATCTGTATTCCAAACACCTACCAATTGGACCGTTTGCCTACAAGCAAATATAAAAGAACTTTTTTAAATACTGGTTGATTATAGTAGAATTATTTTGTCCGTACAGTTTGGGTCATAAATAATCGGAGCGGTGAAGCGAGTATTTCGCTCTCTCTTTCACTCACGGGCCTTATGGGTGGGCATAGTGATGTGCATTATTGCCGTCGATAAGCGTTATCGATATATTTTGTGGATTAGTGATATAAATGAAAAAAATAATAGATAAAACAACGTTTTATCTAATTAAAATAAGAATAATAATGATTTAAAATAAATTATTTATTAGGTATCTATGTATAAAAAAACTGTAAGTACAAAAGTTTAAAATGTAACAAGTTATATTAAAAATAAATATAAACTGACGGACTCATAAACTGCATCAAAGTTCAGGATTACTTTGAAATGTTTTTTTAAAATAAGTATGCAACCTTTTTAGATTAAATTATATAAATATAGAGAGACTGGCTCCTAATCTCAAAAAAAAGGAAAATTTAAAAATAAAACTGCAGTAAAACAAATTAATGTAGTCGGGAAAAGAATATTCACTCGTAGTATCAGATTTGCGTGTTATTTATAGCAAAGTTTTAAATTGATTCTCATTGATTTTTTATTATTTTGTCAATTGAATTATTGTTACCAGCAGAATTGTTGGGTTAGTTTTTTAACTCATCGAGAGTTTTTGAACTATAATATGGATACTTCATCCGAACAAGCGGCTCAAGGGCTTGCATCAACGAACGATTGGTAGAAATTTAAATTTAAACCAGTCTACGGTTTCTAGAACATACAGAAGATTTGTGGAGACAGGCTCTTACAGAAGGAGACGTGGTACAGGCAGGACTCGAGCAACCACCGGTCGTGATGACCGATTTATTGTTACAACTTCCCTGCGAAATCGTTTCCTCACGTCTGTTAACATCAAAACAGAACTTAATGAAGTGCGTGGAGTAAACGTGAGTGCACGAACAATAAGAAGAAGGTTAAAGGAAGCGGATATCACCCCTTTTAGACCAGCAAATGGTCCAAAGTTGTCTGTAGCTCACAGACAAGCTCGCTTAAGATTTGCGCGTGATCACCTGAATTGGACAGAAGAGCAATGGACCTCCGTATTGTTCACGGACGAGTGTAGGACATGTTTATATGGTGCAGATCGTCGCAGAAGAGTCTATCGTCGATGTGGGGAGCGATATACTCAAAATTGCATTGAGGAGCGTGTTCCTTTTGGAGGCGGTTTATGTATGGTCTGGGGTGGCATATCGATGAACGGGCGAACAGAACTTGTGTTCATAGACATGGTCCGTCAAAACGGTAATAGAGGGGGTTTGACTGCACATCGCTACATAACAGAGATCTTAGAAGATCAGGTGGTGCCTTACATGGGATTCATAATTCAAATTTTACTTTAATGCAGGATAATGCCCGGCCACACGCTGCTGCACAAGTTCGACAATATTGCGAAGAGGTTGGGATACGTACAATGAATTGGCCAGCACGCAGCCCGGATCTTAATCCCATTGAGCATGTTTGGGACAATTTAAAAAGAGCTGTATATGCGAGAAACCCTTTTCCCACGACAGTGGCAGCACTAAGAACAGCACTTTCAGAAGAATGGGATAATATTCCGCAAGATCTTTTAATAACCCTAATAAAATCTATGCGGAACCGATTAGAATCCGTAATAAGGGTAAGGTAATACACCTTATTAAAACATAAATAAACCCTTGCATAAAGTTTGTGTCTATTGTTAAAACCAATTTTTTAATTAAACCAATTTTCCTTAAATTTCTGTTTTTTCTTCAAAAAAAGTCTTAAGGTCCTTTCCAGTACACAAACTTAAACTTAAGGTTATGACCCTACGCTGTTTTAAAGTTCACGAACCAATCTAGAGGTTTCAATTTAAATCTGTATAGAAAGTTTGCATACTTGGTTAAAATATTTATTTCAAAGTCGTCTGTTACTTTGATGCAGTTTATGAGTCCGTCAGTGTAAATACTTATATCTAAGTTTAAAATGAACAGCAAAAAGATAATAATGAATTTTATAAAAATGATAATCTTTCTTTGATAATAATGAGTTTTTAGCGATAATGGCGTTGCACCCGCGCAACTTACTACCGCCTTAGCCGGGCTGTGGCCGAGCTTTTATTTATGACCCAAACTGCACGGAGAAACTAATTCTACTATAGTCATTAAAATTTTCTTTATCATCATAGCACAAGGTATTTAATTGGCACCTTAAGTATAATGTGTTAGAAAATCCCCAATGCGCTGAATGGTAAACTTTTAGATTCAATGACAACGTAACAAGCTGCGCTGCAAACGTGACAATTTGAATTCCCATTCAAAAGATATAAACCAGTCCTAGGAAGTTACGAGGTGCCACGTGCAAACTATTTCAAACCAACTAGCATGAAACTATTATTTATATACATACTTGAGTAATGTGCCTTTCACGAATGATGCCAAACACTCATCGTACTTTATTAAAGTATTGCGAATCTTCTGTTCATAAAATCCATAGCCCGAATTGTCTGGAAAAGATTGCACTAAGCGATAAGCCCATTACTCTTGCCTTTACTATTTAATTTGACCTATAAAAGTACTTAAAGAAACCGAAGGAATTGCTAACAAAGAAGCTTGAAAACCAATCCAATGGTCGAATAGTATTAATAGAAATATAAAATTATGATATATACGGTATAGCACACAACAAATAAATTATTTCTTCTAATAATTATTGGCCTTACTTATACTTTGTCAAATTTTAAGAAACTGCTCAGCAACTGATTAACGAAAATCTTACCCATAAACTCCACTTAAGGATTGGAGGTGGTGGTAAAATAACTCATAAATAACTGTCGAAAATAACCAATATCGAGAGGTAGTTTAAGTGACTGCTAAGAGGCAAGATGGCAAGTTTTATTTAAAACAGTCATTGATAAGGGGCTTAAGAGTCTCTTATTTAAGAGATGGCTAATAATTTCTTAACGAGATTATTATAAGTAAGGCCCAGTCTATTTCTTATCGTAGCAAATATTAAAATCCCATATTCTTGGCAGCCATGAAGTGGAGCACTGGTAACCTGTCCTACAGATCTCTTGTAAAATAATTCAGACACCAGCCTGATATGCCAGGCTTCTTTGTAAACTTGTTGTGCTGAGAAAATAAAGTAAGCTTTTTTATGGTGAAATATTTAGTTCAATAATTCAGTGACCAAATTTTACTATAATAGTAAGGAGTGAGCGCTAACTTGAATGGTCGCATCATACCACAACACAAGAGTTTCTATATTTTACTATTTATCAACTTGCATAATCAGTTGAATTTGACATAACTGTATAGAGATTATGTCAAATTTTAAGCGAAGCTCAATTTCAAATCAAATAACTCAAATGTATAGTCCGAAATTTACAGAAAAAACGACCAAAAAGCCCAATCAATCGGTTTATACTTTCATAAAAACCGACTGCTCAAAAATAGTAAGAATTTGTGTGTTTGTATTTTAGAAAATCTCAAGCTGATGAGATATATTACAGTCATGATAATTTTGTCTGATCAGCAAACCATACCACAGAATAAAATTAACAGCGCCATCTAGTCACTGTTCTTATTATTTTATATATAAACATAGCAATTCACTAAACAAATCTAACTAAAAATAAACAATATCCTTTGTTTATTTTTACTACATTTGAAGTTATATAATTTAACTAGGATAGGCTCGCGACATTGTCAACTTGCAGTTCCCGCGGGATTGCCGGAACACAAATTTCGCAGCCTTTAGAAAATAGGCATTTTTTACACTCGAATAATTACAAGCGGCTCCCGGGAAGATTCCTGCGGCATTCTCGACATAAAAATCACACATTTTATTACATAATTCGTATTTTTTTCAATCTGGCCATTTAAAATCATTACCAGAAAATTTCCCGCTGGGTTCCTGAGATAAAATGAAGCGCAGATTTTAAGTCTAAGAATTGCTGTCGATCAGCGAAAACCACATCGAAATCGGCCCATTATTTTTTACGTGAATCCTGAACAAACAGACAAACCGCCAAACAAACAAGAAATCTAAAAACAATGCAATATTATAGAGTGACAAATAGCAAAAACAGAACTTTTCATCGCAACCATTTGTCTCCAAAAATCCATCCAAATTTGACCAAATAGGGTAAATATGGATGGAATATGGCAATTAGCAAGTATTATTATACCATATCCCGTTATACGGTGTCCGGAAATTAAAAAAGAAAAATAGGGGTGGCCAACCCAATTACAGAGTTGAAAAAAGCAGTCTTATGTGTTATTAATGTTTGTAGGAAGTCCTCTTTAATGACTTCTTTCTTTCTTCTGTCCTTGTCTTAAAAGAGTAATTAACAGAAAATTGAAATCATGCCAACCTACGATTGAAATGATAGTATATATTGTTACGAGTCGCGAGACTGGAATTAAAATGCGGTTAGAATTACTATAGTTTATTAAAACTATACAAAAACGTATAGCACAGGTACAATATAAGCGAACACAACAAGTTCAAACGTAATGCAGAAAGTCGTAATTCTATAAAACGCGCAAATTCTCTCATTAAGTTCCAAATGTAGTACACACGTCTTGCTTCGCTCGTGGTTATCGCTCGACTGCCTCGACGCTCAATTGGGGCATTGATTTATACTTCCCAAATGCAATATGTCTGCCAAGGCCCGTGCATTGAATATCCTACAGTTAGTTTGTAATTTTAATCCGAGACACCTGGCTAAAGAGTTGACCGCAACGGTCATAAACGAGTACAATAAAACAGTGGACTGTTCTCTAGAATAATTAATAAGCGCATGCCAATAAATAAGTAAACAAAAGAAGTCCTAATGCCCAAAGGTAATAAAATGTGTTTTCTACAGGTATGTAGGTGTGAATTCATTTTTAGTCTAGGTCGTAACAATATATATGTATAGCAATTTTGACAAGATAGTTAAAGCAGAACTGGGTCCCAAATAGATACAGCAGTAAGACCATTTTTTTTTTACATGGGGAATGCGTTACCGCACCGTCAGCCGCGCGGGGGATCATGCGCGGCCGGTGTGTGGGGCTAATACTACCCATAAATACTATATAATAATAATATACCCACTAAAACCCCATGGGAGCCTACTTTCCGCCTAGCGCCGGGGTCACGGTATCTGCGCGAGCTTAACCCGCGACCCCGGCAGCGGCCTCTCCTGTGTGCGGGCCGAGGATGATGGTTCCCCGGCCCTGAGAGGGACGCGCGGCTGCCTCTCGCGCCCTCTCGCGTCATTAGTGCGGGCGGAGGTCTATATGGATCCCCCAGACCTCGACGCCCGCTGCCGCCGGGAGGGGGAGGCTGCGAAGGATTGCTCCTGCGCCATCACCCCTCCCTCTCCTTCCTCCTGCCCCCGCCGCCTCGCGCACTCAGCAGCGTCAGCGGCGGGGAGGGGCCTTCGCGATAGGGGGGGAGGGGGAGGCTGCGAAGGATTGCTCCTGCGCCATCAACCCTCCCTCTCCTTTCTCCCCCTCCGCCGCCTCGCGCTCTCAGCAGCGTCAGCGGCGGGGGGGCTTCGCGATGGCGGAGGGGAGGCTGCGAAGGATTGCTCCTACGCCATCACCCCTCCCTCTCCTTCTCCCCCTCCGCCGCCTCGCGCTCTCAGCAGCGTCAGCGGCGGGGGGGGGGGGCTTCGCGATGGGGGAGGGGAGGCTGCGAAGGATTGCTCCTGCGCCAACACCCCCCCCTCTCCTTCCACCCCGCCCCCCCCGCCACCTCGCGCACTCAGCAGCGTCAGCGGCAGGGGGGCCTCGCGATAGGGGGAGGGGGAGGCTGCGAAGGATTGCTCCTGCGCCATCACCCCTCCCTCTCCTTTCTCCCCCTCCGCCGCCTCGCGCTCTCAGCAGCGTCAGCGGCAGGGGGGGGCTTCGCGATAGGGGAGGGGAGGCTGCGAAGGATGCTCCTGCGCCAACACCCCTCCCCCCTCCCCCCCCCCCCCCCGCCACCTCGCGCACTCAACAGCGTCAGCGGCAGGGGGGCCTCGCGATAGGGGGAGGGGAGGCTGCGAAGGATTGCTCCTGCGCCATCACCCCTCCCTCTCCTTTTCCCCCTCCGCCGCCTCACGCTCTCAGCAGCGTCAGCGGCGGGGGGGGGCTTCGCGATAGGGGAGGGGGAGGCTGCAAGGATTGCTCCTGCGCCAACACCCCTCCCCCCTCTCCTTCCTCCCCTTTTCCCCGCCGCCTCGCGCACACAGCAGCGTCGGCAGACGGAGCGGGGGAGGGTAGGTCGCCGGTCAGGCGGGCGGTGGTGGGGTGGACATCACCACCGCCGTCCTCGACGGCCAGCGGAGAAAATCTCGACGCTGGCGGTCGCAACGGAAGGGATGGGTGTTTGGGGAGGAGGTTTGGGAAGGAGGGGAAGGCATTAGGATTTGGAGGCGGAAAGGTGGGACACCACTGTCACGGAGTGAAGGGTGGAATGTGACAGTGGCCGCTCGGGGCCCCGGGGACGCATCCCCTTGTACCGCTATCTGGACGGGGGGAAGTCCAGGGCGGCACCCCTGGGGGAACAGCAGTAAGACCATAGAAGCTTTCTTTTTATCTTTAAGTAAAACTATAATAAACTATATGTACTTGAAAATTTTAATTAAAATACATTAATTAAATTTGTATAATTATATTATGAAAAGACCGACTTCTAAACAAAGGTATCTTGTTCCCATACCCGCAATAAATAAAACCGAAAGCCAGTGCAAGGCAAGGCATTTAACCTAAAATATTTCAATAATAAATACCTACTTAATTATATTCTACACTCACAGCAGCCAATCTGCGTGGCGTTCAAGTAAATCTCTTTTCGAAAGCAATTAATTAAAATGAATGACCTCCAGATATTGTAGCCAAATGGTTCCGGATTATATTTTTGTTGGAACCGTTTATTGTATTCCGGAATTAGTAGGCAGGTTCCAATCTCCCTTAAGAAAGCAGCAGCGCATTTTTAGCACCTTTGGTGTTGCAAATATGTATAGGTGATGGTAACCGCTTTCCATTAAGTGGGTCGGGTCGTCTGCCTGTCTGCTGAACTCATGCTATTAAAAAAACCAACCACTTTATGCTGGGGCTTTATCTGCCTTAGTGTTAAAGATTTAGACTGTGCTTGAATGCGGCTTATTTAAAGCGTTAAAAATAACGTCGTTAGCACATGGCCATATTAATATATATACAAACAGTATCAATCAATATTTAACATCATTAACAATAAAATAGAACGCATTAAACTCATCATCATCATATCTAAGTGAAACAACATTCTCTTTAATCAACCCAGATTTCAGATGAAACTTTAGATAGTATGCTTTTTTATTGTTACACATTGTCGTACTTCTTTTGTTTTTCTTCACACTATGTTGCTCCTTAATTGTTTTATTTTACAAAGATACGTTCTTTGTAAAATAAATGTTGTTATTATAAATAATAAATTCGCGAGTTACTTCATGTCCAAATTATATAATTATGCAGTTTACATGCTTCCCATTGTTTCTTAAAAAGATAATAATGCAAATGTAACAAACAGGGCAGTAATGCACAAATAAAAAACGTCTGACGATAATACGATAATGGTAGGTAAGAAAATGAGAATTGCTTAAATCTAGCATAGGACGTCATCTAATGCAGAGCTATATATCTATTGACCTACCAGGTTCAAGGAGAGGCTCACCCAAAGGGAGAAGCGAGCTCACGTCAGCCAGGGCTGCCGCGTTGGCCACAGCCTATTCGCCTGGCTCTGGTATATGACGTCAGGAGAAAAATCGGGGTGAGTCCTACACTACTCCACTGTTATCCGTGCAGGAACGGAGAAAGAATACAATTCCTGCGGCCCGGCGCCTGTCGTAAGAGGCGACAAAACAACCCACAGCCAGGTGTAGGGCATTTGTCCGACTGGATGGCTACCACCCTGGTCTAGAGTATGTCGCCATAACAACCTTGTGTTGTGTTCCGGCATTAGTGACCAGGTTCCAGGCTCCCTAAGAGAGCAGCAGCGCATTCGTAGCACCTTGGTGTTGCAATGTCCATAGGCGATGGTAACCGCTGTCCATCAAGTGGCCGTCTGCCTGTCTGCTGATCTCCTGGAATAAAAAAAAATATACATATCCCCGAGCAGTGGGGAATCCGCAAACAATTCACCTCAAGAAAAAAAGGGTGTAACGGGGACATATAAGCCTCGACAGATCTGTATGTATGTATATGTGTATATTTAAATTCACTTTTTATTATTTGTATATTCCTTATTTTTTTATAAATATTTGCACAAGCCTTACAAAATAAATATTTCTTATTATTATTGAAATAAAACTAGTGTAAAATTTTCAGATCTTCGTTCACTTAATAGCAATGCAGTTATAAGATGTGACCTGTGCTTTCAATTAAGTAATTAGTGATGCGGCACAACGTATGAATAGTTTCAATTATGTTAGTGCCGCAGAGTGCGATTAGTGTCTCACTCGTAATTAGTGCGAGTGACGTGTAATTCCGCGTTGCCTCGGTCGGCCGGCACTGCGGCTGCAACTTGGGGAATTAGAGGAGCACCGCTGGCCTCCTGCCTACTTATGCTCGCCTTATGTTGATCTAGCGCATTACAGACCGTGAAATTGCCCGCATTGTATCACCGGCGTGTTTAAATATGTATACACTAATTACTTTCTGATTGAAGATTTTCGCCAACATTATACATCATAATTATTCGTGCCACGAGTTGTCATGAAGAGATCGCTTTTTAGCCCTTTCTACACAGTTTGAATAAGTTTGTAACTTCTTTAAGGGTTGTAAGGAAACCTACAAACTGACTGTAATTCAATATGAATAATACCGCTATAATAAACAGTTCTCTAACTGTATCCCCGATGTAACGCCTAAGTAGTAAAAAGGATTAAAGTGGTGATTTTAACACTCTGATTTTCGAACTCTTTCTCTTTATCAGGGTGCAGTATATTTAGCTAGGCCATGTACTTAAACTCTTGTATCGGTCTATAAATCAATATAGAATAACAAGTGTTTAATTTTTAAATACCTTATTTTTAATATTGCATATCCCATATATGGGAGAGAGAGAAAGAGAGAAATAACACTTTATTGCACACCAAAACGTACAATTACAAAAAAAGATGGTCTGTTATTTACAATATTTTCTAGGCGAACAATAGACGGTCTTATCGCTCAAAGCGATCTCTTCCAGCATTAAAAACAAAATTAAATCAGGCAATGTAGGTGGTGCAGGAAAAAGGCAATGAATACATAAATACTTAAACTAATTTACCAAATAAATATACAAATATATAGATATATACATAGTCACAAATATACAAATATACAAAAATATATTACAAAATACATAACTTATTATAATCATTTATTATATTTAGCATGATAATATAATCATGTGTGTTAATCAGACATAGCTATTTAAGGACAAATAGAGTTTTCTGAGTAAATTTCTAAATGTCGCTAAGGATTTGACCTCTCTGACAGTAAGAGGCAGCATATTCCAAAGTTTGACAGCCTGCACCTTAAAAGAATTATCATAATAGTTTGAAGTGTGTGCAGGCGTCATAAGTTTTCGGTACGTATCATAGCGCAAATTGTGGGCAGTGGAAAGGAACCTTTTAAATTCCTTCGGAATTTATAACGTTCCTTAAGGTACTGGGGCCTAGAGTAAATAATATATTATACAAGGCAGTGAGAATGTGAGTATTCCGGCGAAAATGGATAGGAAGCCACTTGAGTCTTACGATATTCGGAACCATGGTCATGTTTTTGAGGTACTTAATGTCTAAAAATATTCATGGAAACAGATGCACACACAAATTGATGAAAGCACTGGTTGTCCCTTAAATATCCGTTAAATAATTTGATTCTCCCATTTTTAATCGCCTAGCATTTGTTAATCACACTAAAACATTTCGAGTACATTTATTTGAAAATCTAACAAGATTATGTAAATATACAATATACACGGCAACAGAGTTGAAAGGTATTTTGAATCGCTATTATGTATCAAACACTACGGCTTGATTACTCGCGTCACCTGTGCGGTTCCAATATACTTACGCAATAAGCCGTGTTGAAGCGGGCTAGACTCCCATCTTATCTAAGTATTAAGACTCCAATTCACTCGGGGCCTCTATTTGCTGAAATGAGAGGCACTAGACACTTGCATGTGTTAATGATGAAAATTCAAATTTAAATCGTTTACGTGCCTAGATTAGATATATCTAAAATTCTTTATGGTTCACAACTAAGTTCACATAAGTCATTTACAGTAATTGCAAATTAAAAAGCAGGAACAGGCGGCCTTATCGCTTTTGAGCGATCTTTCCAGGGAACACCAGTTATGGATTACATGAGACGAATGACATTATGTATGATAGTTGTGTACAAATTAAATAAAAGAGATTGATAGATACTTTGGATAAGTACCTAAACAATGAAAATTATCCTATTTACCGGCACAAAGAATAATATTCTATATGCATGTGTTGGAACCGTATTTGTTATTTTAAAGTAACCATATGTCGGAAGTAGTCAATAACCGGATAGACTATTCATAAATGTAGTAATCGGAACTCGTATAACCGGATTTCAACGTAGAAGCATTTATTATCAAGCCAACGGTTATCGAAAATGAAATAATCGGAAGTTAAAAGTTGATGTTATGACGGAAGTGAAGTGTCGCCAAAGTATTACAGGATGGTGTCTTTGCAGACGCACTACGAGGATCTTATAAATATTCGGTGTTCGGGCAGAGGGGGCTAGTCTACAACTGACAGTCTACGAACAGCAATCTACGACGACAGTCTACGTTCATCGGTTGAACAGAGCGAAAGCTGTTGGACAAGAGTCGCGTAGTATATTGTGGTCGATAATTACTTTTCGATAATCGCAGTATTCTTTGATTGTATGCCCTACTGCTCGACACCTGACAAGCGTGGAGACAACTCTTGGAGTTGTCCTAATATTTCTGTGTATTATTGTGCTGTATTTAATATTGTAATTGTAATAATTCTAGTGTAATAAACTTTGTTTATGATATTTCAGATTATTATTATTCTGCTATTACTTGCTTATTCTATATGCATTCTTATTGTATAATTGAAACTTATAAATGTTCCACTACGAGAATCGGGCTGCCTCACTTCAAGAGAACAGAAGGTATATCCGCCAGGCTTGTCAAAGACTAATGGGCAGATCCCAGACATGGACAATCTCGATCGTTCACGCTTGGCTTGGAATTCACACACAAAGTATTACGCATTTAAAAAAGAATGGAAGCTATCGTTTTAGTGTAGAATTGCCGAACAACTTTAAACCACTCCCGGGAAATTTTCCGTGGGATTCCCGGGATAAAAAAATACATTTTATGACATTTTTTTATCGATGATGAACGACCGGTGAAAAAATCGCATATGAATTCGATATTTTTCCATCTGTCCATTTTAAAAATCATTGCTAGAAAAATTCCCGGAATAAAAAGTAGAACAGATTTTAAGTCTAAGTAGTTTTTATGTAAATCCTGAACAAATAGACAAGAAATCTAAAAAATGCATCGCTCCTTCGTTTACATAGTCTATTCCAGTGTTTTTATTAATAACTTCATTGTACAAACTCGGCATCTTTAGATTTTTTAAATATTATAAATTACATTTTTTTTAATAGCTCTAATGTAGATTTCTAGAATGTTCTAACATTATAAAGTATAATAATAATAAATTAAAATAAAATAAGACAGCAAAATATACACAAATAAAAGTCACTCATAGTATTCAATCTCGTAAGAGAATGGAGCACAGTAAAAAAATCGAAATACTTAACATTTAAATGCGATTCAGGAAACTTTAAGCACTAATCTACCATTTTATTTATTTTACCTAAGTCTCGTATTATTTTGTTACTTAAGTAACCAATATTAAATATATTACGTGTGTGCGAATGGCCTTAGCAGAGTGCACTATCGCACCCGACCAGCTCCTAAGCTTTTCAAGCTGGAAGGAGCAAAATAGAGGCGTCGGCATTATCACTTAATGCCCTCAATTCTACCGCACGATCGTGGTTTTCAAGAGAAACATTTGTGCACTTAATATAGAGGTGTTGTCAGCTTACATTTAAACGCTAGTGCAGCGCACAACAAGGTATTGGGTTTGAAAATGTAATGTACACAAAGTGCTACTTTCAGATTTTCAATATTCCTACAAATTGTTCTAACATTCTTTCTAACATTAGAACTTTAATAACTTACTAGCTGCACCTGGCATGCGTTTCGATGCCACCTAAAGTAAATAATTGTTTGGTAATATATTCTGTATACCATAAACTACCAAAAGCGTTCTCGAAACACTACTAAAGTATCATCAAAATCTGATCAACGTTTTAACGCAACAACAACACAATGCAACGAACAAACTTTTATTTATAAGTATTTCCTAATTCAAACGATGACATAACGTATATGACTACAATCCCTATTTCCCTATCCCTATTATCCCTATTAATATTATAAATGCGAAAGTAACTCTGTCTGTCTGTTTGTTCCGTTTTCACGTAAAAACTACTGGACCGATTTGGCTGAAACTCAGTATATATATATTTTCGATACCGAGGATGAACATAGGATACTTTTTATCCCGAAAAATGGGATAGTTTCCGGGATAAAATGATATTTGTCTGTTTGTTTGTTATGCTTTTACGGAAAAACTACTGGACCGATTTGGCTGAAATTCGGTACGTATGTAAATTAAATATTGAGGATGGACAAGGGATAATTTTCATTTTGGCCTTTTTGGTAATTTTGGCCTATTTGGTCATTTTGACCTTTTTGGTCATTTTGGCCTATTTGGTCATTTTTCCTTTTTGGTCATTTTGGCCTATTTGATCATTTTGACCTTTTTCGTCATTTTGGCCTATTTGGTCATTTTGGCCTATTTGGTCATTTTGGCCTATTTGGTCATTTTGACCTAATTGGTCATTTTGGCCTATTTGATCATTTTGGCCTTTTTGATCATTTTGACCTTTTTGGTCATTTTGGCCTATTTGGTCATTTTGGCCTATTTGGTCATTTTGGCCTTTTTGATCATTTTTACCTTTTTGGTCGTTTTTGCATATTCTGTCATTTTGGCCTATTTGGCCTTTTTAGTCATTTTGGCCTTTTTGGTCATTTTGGCCTATTTGGTCATTTTGGCCTATTTGGTCATTTTGACCTAATTGGTCATTTTGGCCTATTTGGTCATTTTGGCCTTTTTTGTCATTTTGGACTATTTGGTCACTGTTGCCTTTTCGGTCATTTTGGCAATGTCGTTCAGTTTGGCCTCTTTGGTCATTTTGATTATTTTAGCCATTTTGGTCGTTTTTGCCTACTCAGTCATTTTGGCCATGTCGGTCACTGTGGTCTTTTGGTCATTAGACCATTTTGGCCTTTTTGGTCAAGTTTTGTAATTTATTTTGTTGACAGATAGACGGGGGATGGTATAGTTAGCGATATAAAATGAAGTGAATCATCCGTGGGCAAATACATAAAAAATGTAATATAATATAACCTTTAGCACTTGCTCTACAAACAAGATACACGCACTAGAGGTTAACCCGCGGCGCAGCCGCGGGGTAAACTCTAGTAATATATATATAAGTGTATATAAATAAATGTATTTATGATTTTTAAGCGATTTTCACCATCAGTTGGTTTTTTTTAAGGGTTACATACAACTAAAAAACCTAATTAGGTTTTAATTTAAGTAACATATGAGTAGAGCTTGGGTTTATCACGCAGCGTAGCTGCGGGGAAAATGCTAGTATATCTATAAATCTGATATGTATGTATTCTGTATAGAGGTGGGTACAAGGTATTTATTACGTTGAATTTTATATCACTTTGAGACTTGGCACATTCGAAATACGATACTGCGAAAGCCGTCATATTAAGCTCACTGCTTCCCGGTAAATTAAAATTCAGAAGTTTATTTTTTGCTATCTGCTTTGGAATGAGTGTTATTAAGAGAGTTTTCCATTATAAAATTACAAGCGTAATATGTTCAGAGTGGATATTATATTACAATTTGTATATCTGACGAAGTTATATAGGGGAAGTTCGGGTAGCCTGAGACATTTGAGTGAATAGCGAACAAAAAATACACTATTTTATACTGAAAACATATTATATTCAGTAAATATTACTAATCATATCGCATACTATAAGAGAATTATTGAGAAAAATATTATCTTGAAATTTTTTTGGCGTGATCAAAAACGGCGGGTAGCCCCGGACACAATAGTAATTGTTGATTCAGCCGGTTTTTGGCCTTATTAACATCACAATTTTCACAATTATATTAAAATACGATACATTTACGAGTATATAAACAAAATCTTCGTGGGCCGAGTTTTTGCATTCCTGGTACTGAAACCTAACTTGCCTTCTATTACATATTTAACTGCTTCTTTCATTTTATTTTCATTCAATTTTCGTTCTTCATTAATTCTTCCTTTAAATTTTGGCCTATTTCAAGTATAGTATAGTACTACAATAGTAACATTAGATTCTTAAAATAATATTGCGAACTTCAAAACGTGAAATCATGTTCGAGGATACCAGATAGTCATCATGTAACGTTTTTAAACATAGCTCTTCAATTGTACAACAATTATTACAAATATGATTAGAACCTACCATTTCCTAGAACGTTGAAAAATAGAGAAGAATGCACACTTACTTATGTACTTATTAGCCAGCGAGGAACTTTGACACATGGAATGAAAGTTTTTTGGCTAGAATAAAACACTCACTGAAGACTGACTTACCTGGGCCCACGTCGCAATTTGATTTAAAAAAATCGTAAGACCCTGTCTATATAGAAGTTTCACTTCAATTACAGTAGTAGCATGGAAGAAGAATCATTTTCAATGACAATAGTGAAAGAGAGTTAACTATTATTCCCTTTAATAATTGTAAAGGAATGTGAGGGAAATAGTACATCGAAATTATTCAGATATGGAATTTGCTAATCCACCTTGGACATGCGTGATGTCTGTTTCCTTTGATATAGAGATACTAAATTTAACAGTAAAATAGTAAATTGCATTATACGTGACGATACGTACGTCAATCCATATTGATTCCAATACTGAAACCGTGGCAGCTTGGCGGTTAGTGTACTCATATACCAAAATCAAAGGGCGCAAGATAGATAGATAGATAACACTTTATTGCTCACCAAATATACAATTTCAAAATACACAATTACAATATTGCCATGGTAGAAACAAAAGGTGGCCTTATCGCTGTAAAGCAATCTCTTTCAGGCAACCTAAATTAAGGAATAATTTAATCTAATATGGCGATGTAGGTGGTGCAGATAATTAAATATATCATAAATAAAACTACTTTATAAATTAAATACATACATATATATTTGGTAGTCTATAGTATAAGAATTAGGCATAATTATTTAAGGAAAAGTAGTGTTTTCTGAAAATGAATGAAATGTGAAGTTCGAATAATAGCCGGCATGTATGCGCCTTTGACGAAGTTTTCTGACCTAGACCTATGCTACAATTTTACATGATAGTGGTAAAGATCAAGATGACGCGCTGATACTTGCAAAACTTGGTCAAGCGTGGCGGGTACTATCCGTTCCCCTATAAATGAGAGGCGCAAACCCAGCAGTGGGACTCTTATTGGCTGTTCTTATGAGGACTGATATATTTCTATCAAATAGATCGAACTGCAATCGGAAGTTTACCCTTATTTTGTTTAGCAGCACTTTCGTATTTCAAAGCAAGAATCCAAAAGACAAAACGACGAATAAAATACTGCCCTTATCGCTACATTTAATTTCCGAAACGCAGTCCAAAAGCATTCGCTTTCTTTAGAAATACACAACTTTACGAGTATTTCCCGGAAACTGAAAATATTAAGCCGACGGCCGAATGTTTAAATAATGTCGGCCTTTGAACAACTTTACGTAAACAGTCGTTTGCCATTCGCATTGAATGACAGCCTAATTAATCACTCAAAGCTCCGATACAGCGGGACAGTCCTCGGCTAAAAACAAAACCCCGTATATTTTATCTCACAAGAATAGGGATGCCAGTCTTAGGCTACACCGGAGTTCATTTATTTTAGTTTTTCTTAATTCTTCGACTTAATTGTCTTAGTATTCTATTTCCATATATATTTTCGTTAGTAATTATATATATTTCTTCCGTAGTTTGAGTAAAACATTTGAATCTTATACGACTACGAGTATATAAAGCTGAAGAGTTTGTTTGTTTGTATGTTTGCTTGAACGCGCTAATCTCAGGCACTGCTAGTCTTATTTGAAAAATTGTTTCAGTGATAGATAGTCCATTTATCGACGAAGGCTATAGGCTATATATCATCACGTTAAGAGCAATAGGAGCGGAGCACTAATGAAGAATGTTTCAAAATTGCGGGGTTTTCTTTAACTTACTTTTTTAAATTATTCCACGCGGACGAAGTCGCGGACAGAAGCTAGTTTTAACATAGATAACAACTTATTGCTGACAAAATAGAGCATTACAAAAGTTTATCTATATGCGGTGTGTTCTATGCAACCTGACTTATTATCACGGCCGGTTCCTCACCTCAATACTCATTCACTTGCCATATCACCGGTTGAATTTTAACATTACTTGTATGGCAATTATGCAAGGCAAATGGACAGATTAAAGGATATTCTTAGGTTGTCTGTAAATACATATTATCATTTTAAATAATTAAATTAAAACTTTGCATAATAATTAATTATATTTTAGCGCACACGCTGATCATCATAGCTTATATTCTACGTAGTAACAATACTCTTGAACATCCACACGCTAGAAATTATAACGCATCCTCTAACAGGATTGTCGAATATGCTTGTTACATACTTCTTATGTAATTTTTTTGCATATAAAAATCATCAAATTTGTGCGACTAGTTTTCATTATTAAAATATTACAAATTTACAATCCATTCAAAACATATTAAATTAGTGTTTTACAATTGATATTCCAAGTTCAAAAAATAAAAATGTTGCCTTTTCCTGACAGCCCAAACAATGAATATCAATAAAAACGGCGGAAACTTATTTGACAATCTAATACGTATCATAGCTAACTAACATTAATTTCTAGAAAGCGTTTTAGTATTGTTACACTTTGTGATTGAGGAAACGTCCCGTGTCGCTGTTGTCGGAAATGCCAACGCACAAATAAGCAATTTACAATTCCGATCCACCGAGTGAGCCCACCTATTCATCATTTAGATTTATAGTCCTTTATCTAGCTGATCTGTTTTCTTGTTTAATTAATGGTGGGGAGAAAATTTCGTCGCGCAATTTCACAGAAGTCCACGCTCAGGTTTCAATGAGATGACATTTCGTTGACGCCGTCCCAAAGCGACCCTTGTTTGTGCGACCATAAAATTTTAAGGACAGCCCGAATTTCTTAGTTATGAATACTTATTAATCTATAATAAATATCATAGCTATGTGTTTTTGTTGTAATTAAAATATTCAAGTATTTGGTAGCTTGGCGGTTAGTTAAAGCACTGGCGTCCCAGCTCACAAGGCTCAAGTTCGAATCCCAGCCCGGCCTAGTGTTCTAACGACGAAGGAAAACATGGACATAATCGATGAGTCAAACCTGCCATGTTTCCTTAGAGGTACTACATGGTGGGTATACTGTCTGTTCGCCTGTAAATGGAATGCCCGAGCCCAGCTGTGGGACGTTTTAGGTTTGTTACTATTATTAAAATAATGTATACAATTGTATTTACATATTGAATTATGATGTAAGAAAAATACCTTAAAATGTTGTGTTCAAATCTTGTTATACCTACTAATTAATTTTATAGTTTTTAATGCGTATAAATATATTTCTAATGTTTTGTTACCTTGGACAAAAAACGGACCACATGTGAACCGGTTTCACAATTTCGGTTTTCGTGCTTTTATCGAGTTCTGGCGAGAATGTGGAGTGTTCTTAAAGAAAAATAACGATTGCATACCTAGATGTCTTGACGAATGTATAGATGGCCTAGACGATTTTAGTTGTTTGTTCGAAAATTTATAGAGTAGATACAATTGCATAAGTATGTATAGAAAAGGAAACAGTTGAACAAATAATTTTAGGTCAAACTAAGTTGTATTGTACCTACCTTAGATTTGAATACCTAAATCATTCATCAGCGTCGCATCGGTGATTTTTCTTTCACTTCATATTTAATTAACTTACTATTATTTAAGAAAGTTCGAGCTGAACATTGTATAAAAAGGAACTTTCCAGTTTTTGTCTCGCGAGTCAATGAAAGCGGAAAAGTTTAAAATTTCCATTAAATTCTATTGTTCCGGCGTCACGACCAGTCGTAGGCAGCTCCTAACTACGTTATAAAACTGTTTATGAATTCAAACAACTTATTTAAAAGTATTTTGTTAAAAACAGAATATACCGAAACAAGTTCGCCGAAGTTTGTATTTTTTATTCCAATTCTATAAAAGCATCATTAACAAAATTGGCCATGTGCGTACCATACATACATCGAACCATACATATTGTTACATGCCGACATAGTGTATGCAAACCTGGTTTGTTACCTTTCCCACACTTGGACTTCGTTTGCTTACTTTGTGTTTAAAATTTGCAATTAGACAATAGCCAATTATTATTGTATTCGTTTAAGGCCGTTTGCAGGAAGAATGAAACAGGTGTGCAGATTACGTTTTCTCGGAAAAAAATCAATTCAGGCGGTCGATTGTTGTATTTGTACAGTTTACTATAAAACAATGCCTGAACAGAGGGGTGGGGCAGTCAAGCGAGAACCACGACCAAAGCAAGACGTGTAAATTCGATAAGCGGTAGTGATGGACTTTGCACGTGTTATTGAATAGTGCAGTTTGTATTGGTTGTATCCAGTGATATTTGTACCTGTTTTATACGTGTTTGTATAGTTCTAATAAATTATAATATATTAATTCCAATGACATTTTAATTCGAGTCCTGTAGCTCGTAACGTCGTAACAATATTAAAGGGGTCTATAGAGGGATGAACGTCCAGTATTTCTATCATTTGGCTATTAAACCTCTAAAAGTAATCAGCAGCCACACCATACTTAAAGTGTCAACGAAGTAGGCAACTAATGGCTACATTAATACACATGCCTATGGACGGTAAGAACTTATCATCAGGTGGACCGTTTGCCAATTTGCCAAATTTTACGACCAAATACTTTTTAAAAGGATCTTGCTAGTCGTCCTTTAAAACTAAGTTTCTAATAATTGTCCATGATCTTGACGTGCGTGAAATCTATGAACTTTATAACGGAATTATTAAGTGCGTATACGACTAGACAATCCTATAAAGAACTTTCCATGGGTTGCAAGTTTCTTGTAGAATTGTGTAGTCGTCCGGTTAGTAAACAATTATTTATGTCCGTTTACCAGACGACTAGCCACTTCGTTTAAAAAAAACATTGTAATTGTTTTCCAGAATTATTCACTTCATAATACAAAAAAGGGGCAAAAATATTTTTAGTAAGGTTAACATTTCGTCACCTACTACCTAAATAAAAAGGTCATAACGAAATACCGTATCATTTTTTCAAGATCGAGTAAGCGCTCGCGCGCGACTCACAGACCGTAAGAGGATAGATAAGCGCGCGCAAATGAACCATTAGGTATAGTCCCCGGCAGGGATCTTGAGCGGTCGGCGCAATAGTAGAGATCGCTTTACGCTTGATCATAACAAGCACAACAAGATTAGAACTCAGTGCCAGAGTCTATTTTTCCCGAAACCTACAACCTGGCGGCCCAATTCTGTATTTCAATATCTTGATATATCTGGTAGATAGATTTCAATATCTGAATCTTGGTATTCAAAATACAATTCCATTGCGATAGTGTCAATAATTCATATTCTACTAAATCTATAATATGTTCTCGATATCTTCGCAACGGAACAATAGTACAAAAAACGGATAAGTGGAAAAATGAATCGCAACGTACAAGTGGAAAAACTTCAACTGACAAGTGACAAAACGAATCGCAAAAAATTGTATTTATAAATAAATTAGGGGTCCTTACTAAAACTCCAATAATGTAACCCAAGGTGTAAAAAAAATACCTAAAATCGCGTGCGCTGCGAAAACTATTGATGATATAATAAAATAATGTACTACGACTTTGCAGAACACATCATTATTTACAAAAAGTGTCGCGACACTATATATCTAACTATTATAGTTATGCCACAATAAGTGTCCTTTTATTTTAACATTTTAATTAAAATGCCGCCGCCAGAAAAGGCTCTTTATTTATATCTTGGTATTAATCCTTATCGAAATAAGTTCCTTCATATTCAAGACTGCTTCAATACCTTTATATAACTTTTTGAATTATTCAATTTGGACATTTCATTCGAAAGATATCACGAGTTTAAAAATGTAAGAATTAGACCACGTGACCGTGACACCTTTTCGTGAGCGAAATATCGTAAGAACCCCTCTATATAGAAGTTTCACTTCAAAAATGGTATTACCATTAGCAGAAATAACGTTAGCCGAAATGAATATTACAGTTACCAACATTTCAAAATTTTATTTCGCGAGTTTTCGCTTATTAATATTTATAAAAATAGAGTGACGCGCCACAACCACGCTATTGTATTTAACAGAATATCGAAATCAGGCAAACCTGTGATTGAGACGATAGTTTCCGGCAATTTTGATGAGACAGTAATAGTAAAATTAGGCTGCTAGGTTTATTTAAGTTGCATGTGAATAGGTACCTTCTAGGTTAGCATGCTTCATCTTAAGAACATTTTATGTTATTATCCGAGTTTCGAAGGAGTTTAACTACAAACACCGCGACGACACGAGATTTTTATGTATTAGATATATAATATGCCAGGTGGGGGCAGCAGGCTGAATATAGCGGGAATAGATATAAATAAAACAAACTGTTTACTTTTAACACAAAGTTTATTTTTTACAAAAAAATATATTACCGACTTAATTATGTAAATTAAACAATATCACTAGGACTATAAAATTCGTTTGGCAGACTACAACAACCAAAAATTCGTAAACCTCTTTAGTCTATAATCAAGGCGTTTGTTGTTGGGTCAAAGAGAAATAATAAATAACAAAGGGGCGTTAGAGTACAATATGCTTCAAAGTATTAAATGTCTTAATATGAATCTGGTGAATAACTATATTAAATGCATAATTATTGTGTCATTAACAATAATCGTTAATAACCATCATTTTGTCCTAAATTTAAATTAAATATATTACAAGAGTTTTTGACGAAAACTTATAGGGCTTGTTGCTGTGCAGTTTTATTTAAAAAAATATATATTCCTTGGAAATAAAAAAAAATGGATGAATATTTATGTGAACATTATTAACTGCTTAGGAGAATAATGCTTTTCAAACTGCAACTTGCAATTGGATTGAGGATTATGTTACATGGGTCCACTTTTCATCTGGTGACTATTTGCTTGAAGATAATTCAGAACCTTGTTAATTTCACAAAGCAAAACTAAATAACAACAACGTTTTATATAGTTGATGAAAACTGCATAAACATGACTATGTGTGTACATGTATGTGTGTGTGTGTGTGTGTATATATATATATAAATAAAATAAAATTGTTCATATAGTCCTTGACTAAGTCAAGGGAAATAGCAGGGACAACTTGGCCCTATTAAAAAAAAACTAAATAGGACTTGTAATTAAATATAGATTTTATAATTACCAAAAATAACACTATTAAATTAAAACAACTAACTACACAATCGCAATTAAGAACCGGTTTGTATATCTTACCGACCGTTCATTTGCCTTACTATCGGTTAAAATTTGACACAAGTTCAACACAAGTAATGTCAAAACTCAACCGATTATTAGGCAAGTGAATGAATAGTAAAATATAGGAACCGACCACAAGTAAAACAAACCATTGAAATTACTCCGTGATCTAAAAATAACATTTTAATTTTTATGTCACGTGAAGATTATAAGGTTATCAAGATGTAAAAAACTTTTACATAAAAAAATTGATTTGAAAATACTAAAATAGTAACAGCCAGTAGACGTCGTACTACTGGGCTGAGGCCTACCAATTTTTAGGGGATAATAATATACAGTAACATACACCACCACCACTACCAGTTATCTCGATGTGCAGACTTCATCACGATGGTTTCTTTCACTCACACTCTTTCACTTGATTGTAACAATATGCATATTAAATCAGACTACTGCGTAAGTCACTTGAGACGCGTTGTGCGTTAAACACTAAGCTAGCACGGCTTAGTTTGCTGCAAGTTTTGTTAAAATAAAATAATCTTGCGTAGCTTTGATTTTATCGTATTCTCAACCATCATTATCAAAATAACAAACACTTTATATGTCTTCATTAAATTCGAAACCAGTCACAGAAAAAAATAAGAACACCATAACTAGAAATAAACATACTTAGGGTTATTTGTTCCTAGCTAATTATGACAATATATGGCTATCATAATCCCTTAAAAAAAATTGTGACTCGGAACAATTTACCTAAATTGACGTTTACAAATTCATTTGATATACAAATTTGTGCAATTCATAACTGTACACACACAAAAGACATTAAACACTAACATATAAATATACCGAAAGTCAAAGAGTATTTTGCACAAAACAGCAACTTGATATTTTTCTAAACAACATTCGAGAATGTTTTAAATTACAATCGTCTCGTTCAAAACCACACTAAATAGCGCCCCATGTAAGGTGCTTCTTTCGCTTTTTGAAATTTTAAACAAATCAGCCACAAAATCGAAGCCTAATTTGAAAAAAAAACAGAAAACAAACTGACAAGTGAATGTCAAACAAGTTTGACATTTGTATATACACTATGACACAGGTTTGACATTTGCAAATGTCAATCTAATCACAGCGATTAAAAAATTTGCTGTAGTTATGTTTTGGCAAAATCAATTCCGGATACGATGGAGCATACATAAAAACAAAAATAGAACAGTAGTTATGTTCTATATCAAAACGTAGGTAAAGAACGTAGGTAACGTAGGTAAAAAGTAGGCAAGCCTTGCAGCGAATTCTAGACAAGTAAAATTTAGGAGTCTTTCAGATTTACGTTTTTAAAGAGGCGATTGTCATACATATTATTAACTTTTATAGGTTTAATATATAAATTAATTTAGCACAAAAACAACTGTGACGTTTAAGACTGATTTTCAAGCGTTAGTTAAGAAACGAGTTAATTTACGAAATTAATTGTTTAAAAAAAAACATGTTAACTCTTTATCATCGTTAAGGGCCGATTTATAAATCATCAGATAAAAGTCATTCTATAGAATAAAACATAACATGGTCAAATTGAAAATGCACAGTTGCATGAATAAAAGAGTTGAATTGTGTAACTTTTGAATTTAGTCAGATTATTATTTATTCGACTGATACCTTTTATCTAATGCTTGAAGAACGGTCCCTTACACATTAGTTTGCCAGTCAAATAATAAGTTGTATATTGAGCTGATTTATATTTCCATAGAACCGAGTAAACTTACGAAAGTTGCGAGTTAAGCCATAGTGTCTGGACAAACATACACGTAGACGACAACTTATTACTCAACTGGCAAGCTCCTATCCAAACGATGATAAGCGCTCAATTCACTTCTGAATTAATGCTACGGAATATACATCGAGTAGTCGCAGCGTACAAGGAACAACTGTCAACTGGCCACCGCAACACGAGAGCGCTATTTTAATAATTGCTCTATCTCGTTCTCACATCATCCGTCCTGCTCACACATATTGATATATATCGAACTCGCTAGTTCAACTGAAAATATTTGTACGTATAGTCAAAATCAAAATATAAGAAGGCAAGTATTACTCTCTGCTGCCATCTGAAGTATTGTTTAACTATAGCGCAAGTTAACTCGCTTCTGAGTAATGGAAATAAGAAATGAAATTCAGATTTAAAGCACTTTCACATACTATTCAATCTCGCACACAACCAAAATGACTCTTATGATTAAAATTTGTGCAATAATTTGATAAAACGCCTAACTACGTAAATGCACATGGCACTATGCGAGAAATCTCTATAATTATTTCACTAAATAGTTCAACAATAAATCGTTGTCCTCTTATTTGACATTGTTTGGTATAAGGTATTCTTTACATTTCAAATAAATTATTCATCTCAATCCGCTATATAGTTATTTATATTTAAACCTTAACACTAGACAGTTGACGACATTCTTAGTATTTTTTTTCACGGCAACACTTAAAAAACAACCAAAAGTAGCTGGAATAAATTTTGTAGAATATGAATGGTAGTCCGCGCCATACTTACCGCGATCATTACGCAAATGTTTTGAAGAATGTTGAGATAAAGCACCTATAATCAAAGTGAATCAAATCGAAGAGATTTTAGAAAGCATAAGATGTATGTCAAAATCAAGACTGACAAGAACTTTGCCAATTTTTAAACAATTGATCGTTCGTGTAATTTAGGCATTATTCGAAAGCTTAAAACTTTGTATTTATAATATCTGTAATTTTGGACAACAAGCTAATAAATAACCATTTAACAAAGAAGACGAGTCTATAGGTTACATGGAGGGCTAATTGAATTTGTCAAATATCATGGGCGATTTGATGTTCTTTACCATAGACTAAAAGAACAGCAAGCCTTCAAAATTAGAACATTAATTGCAGGGTTACCTATTATTAAAAATATTAGCCACAAAGCTAAAATCCCAACAAAAAGGTACTAGAAAACTTCCCCAAAAACCAAAGAATTTAAGTTTTGTAATATTCTTTATTTATGATCTATTTTATTACGTGATATAAGAAGTGTTAATTTTTGGAAGTTGGTAACCCTGCGTGTCTAATTATCGTGAATGGGGTAACAACAAAAATTTGAAATGTAATAGAATAACTTTTACACATTATAAAAATTAGCACCTATTAGTTCATTAAAAGACAATTTAAGTACTAACAAGTCGATTATATTAAACGCTAACTATAATTATGCAACAGTAATTACAGCATTTTTTAAATTTTATATAAATTCTAAGGCTTTTTCATAGCATAATCGGTAAGTGCCGTAATAGGCATAAAACTTTAGCATTGCCTTATTTTGCACGATAATCGAGTTTTAGGATGTTTTAGCCGATTACAAAAAGGCAAGAAGCGAAAAGACTGGAAAATATAATTTCAAAACGCGGCAAATAGCTTCTCTCCTAAAGTGTGGCTAACAAAAGTAAACACTTAAGTTATTCATTAACTGCGTGACAATGCTAATATAAATATAATATAATAAATGAAAATTCGAGAGAGAAAAACAATACTGTTTACATATTACATATAAATACACAATAGTAAAGTTTTAAAACCGCGCTTATTGTTACTCTACTTTCATTAGCCAGATTCTTAATCTTACTATGCATTCGTTTGGTTAAAATTCGACGAACTCCATACAAGGAATGTAAATTTTCTACCAAAGGTATAGGATGGATATTTTAGTAACATATAGAGAAACCTAAATTTAATTGGCTGAATAGAAGCTTTATGCTCGAACTTACCCTTCTATGCGGATTAATACTCAAGGTATATGCCTATTACTGAGGTGACTACATAGTCTTATAACATTTAAGGCTAGGACTCGGTCTATTAAATTAATAAATTATTGGTTTTAATTCAAAGAGAAACTAGTTTGAATCTCTACTATGATAAAGAATAAGAAAAATCATAAGGTAGCTACACTGGTATGTATACAGAAAATAAAAACATCCAAATTATGAACAATTTCTTTTTACAAGTTGGCAACATTGCACAGAAAAATTACTTATAACTGGGTAACATTATCGCTTCGCAAATTGAAATATTTTATTTAACTTTTTCGTCGATATACCACATAATGACGCTGAAATGCCTATATTTTTTAATGATAATACTTTATTGTATGAGAAAATTTTAAATTAAATTTACTGTTTGAAAAATAGATTTACATTTCAATGTGTTTCGTCACGTTAGATGCACCAAAATAATAAAATTTAAAAAACACTAACATTTCATCGTCAATAAATCTTATTGACTAAAATATAATCAGTTTAGTTAACTCACTTAATTATTCAAACTGATCTCACGCAAGTCTCGCAAGATGACAATAATTATAGAACTGATGATTGTGATGATGTGCAAACACTAAGACTCAAAGACTTGTTTATTTATCATTGAAAAATTGCTAACCGCTTAATGCAGTGTCTATGGTTTCATCGAAAATGTTTTTAATATTAACTGATATACGCGTCTCGCCTTAATTATTCAGAGAAATGTTTTCTTTTATACCCAATCATAATTTTTATTATATTGGTTCAGAATTTTCCATTTTTTATCAGCTAGCAGATACCGTTGACGAATGCACCAAGCCACCAACGTCACTATGCACTGTCATGAAATTTGACCGCTAAGAACTGATTGTAGCCTTTTCAGCCTAACACAGATATTAGACAGGTCAATCAAATTTAATCAATTAACAATTACACAGAATTATTCACGTTTATGTGCATCACTCGAGTTTATATATCCAAATTATAAAATAAACACAAACCATCTAATATCAGTACAATAATCTGCTTTTTAATCCATTTAAATCACTAAAAAGACCAATTAATTGGAGAATAGAAGACCAAGAATTATCAAGGACCTCGGATTTATTCCTGGTAGTAAATCACGGAAGCGATCTTACGGTATTTGCTCTGGAATGGGTGTTCCTAAGACCAGTTAGATCAATATAGCTCATTGTGAATTTTTTTATGAAAGAAATAACTGGTTGATACTGACAGCCTTATGGAAAATGGCCACCGTCCCTTAAGGACATTTGCTATATCATGAGAGCTACATTAAATAGTTAACCTCGGAATAATTTAACGATAATGTAAATTAATAAATAAAGACTCCAAAATACAAAACCTATTTTGTTTACTTAGGGCATAAAGTGTCGTTATCTGCATTCTACAAAAAAAATGTCTATACCCTTTCCAAGCATTAATTTGACTTTACTAATGTGTTATCGATTCGATTTGTTACAAAAATCGATTAAGTTTTAATTAATTTAACTTATCTACATTTTTTTGCTAAAAATACTAATATTATTTTACATATATTTATTGAGCATTTTTGTAGTGAAGCAAAAAAATTAATAAAGTAGAACATATTATTTCAAATCGATTACTTTCGATTTATTTACGTAGTGTCGATGGTTTAACAGTCTGTGGTGCGTTACATGACTCAAAAAACATCACTATTACAGCACCCACAACAATAAAGTACGACAATTATGTCATTTGTTTCATGTGAGCTTAACTGTCAGGAAATATGTAACTTGATAGGCGTGCAAACGTCAAAAGCAAAATAAACGCTTGAAAACAGTATGATCACGTAAGGAAACGATTCTGATGTCAGCACACTCAGATGCACAGTTATCTTGGTGAAGTAGTACATGAGAATTTGTTACTATCCTATAAAATGTAACAAAGCTATGAGTCAGCCCACTGCTCGTGTAAATTCTTCAAATGTTCATGGGCCCGTTTGGTTATATTCAAAGTAGGCTCTATTTGCGACAAACCATTCTCACCGATTAGGCTAAGACCGGCCAAACCTAGATATGTATGCATTGGATCAGTACATGTGTCGGGCCATTTCGAAAACCCACCTACAACACGATCTTGCGTTTCGTATACATAATGTCTATTACTACCATAATTACTATACTGCAACATATTTAAAATTTTCAAAGAGGCACCAACCCAAAAGCTGTAACAGGTGTCGACGGGCTTGTTCGGTCTGCCTTGGAAGCCGTCGACCTGTCTGAACAGAAGCCATCTTTTCAAGCCTTCTATCTGCGCTTCTGTTAGTCTGTGTAATTGTTTTGTGAGACTCAGTGTTGCCAGCGCGCAGAATGTTGTGCCCCCATGCGATTCTAATTCAGGACATTGAGCTATACCATAGTCATAGCCCTGAAACGTAAATAAAACAGAATTAAAAACAAGTATAGAAAATTCATCTATAAAAATTGTTAGAAAATTCTAAACATGCCGTATTAGATGCCTGTGCATTAAAGTTATTAAAAAAAACAACTAGAATAGACGATATAACTAATGAAGACACGATGCATTTTTTTTGTTGTTGTTTGTTTGACCGGGATTCACTTAAAAACGACTGGGCCGATATTTCGATGCCGTTTTCGCTGATGAGCGAATGAATGAAAGAGAATGATGAGCAAATTCACAGATTTAAAATTTCCGCTACTTTGGAAATTAAAAAAGTAATTCCATAAAATATGTTTTTTTCACTTATCGCATTTTATGTAATAAAATGTAAGATACTTTTTACCCCTGGATTCCCGTGGGAATTTTCCCGGGAGCGGTTCGAAGTTGTGCGGATGCATATAAATTAGCTTATTTCGATAAAATTTACACTAAAACCATAGCTTACATATTTTATTAAATGCTGCGGTACTTATGTCCCGGGAATCCCGCGGGAATTTCAAGTCAAGCGTGGTCAAAGTCGCGGGCATACCCTATAATAGTATTTTATATAACCTAACATATTACTAAGTGTCTAAACTTTATGCTCATACTTTTCATCTATGGTTTAGTTTTTGTAGTTTACTCGTAAATATTAATTCAAAAAGAGACATGTAATGGCCCTTGACTAATTTATTTAAAGAAAATTGTTTTAGAATAGTTGTCTATTACATTTTTATTGGATGGTTGTAATTAACTGTATTCTTTGTTCTTTGTTAGAATACACATATATCATTTTAAAAACTTCAAAAAATAATTTCTAAAGCCTATTTCACCTATTTTACATTGTTCAGCGAAATTGAATCAATATGGCTGAAAAAGGCAAAGCTTAAAAAATACAATGACGTCCAATGATTCAATTTTATGTTTAAATACATATACGGTTGCTTCGTCCTAATTAAAAGACAAACGTGAACCATAAAATATAAGCATTAGACAAACTAATAAGTATTAATTTAAATTGTTACTTACGTACTAAAAAATTTAATGATGCTATATATCTAAACACTATTCTTCAAACTGATCTAAAGGATTAACACAATAATTCTTACATAAACTGTATTTAAACAACATACCATATAATTTTAAAAAACACGTACTTTAAATTGTCCTTATCTCTCACATACTCACGTAGCTTAATTAGTCTGAATAAACAAGTTATGTTTCCTTCATAAACACCAAAAAGCGGCAGTAATTAGCATATTATAAAAACTTCTGCGTCATTTTATATAACTCTCGGCTCGTATATTATTGTACTTAAAGTATTATAATGCTCATTTATTTATTTTAATTTTAATCGACATGTATTGACTATTGAATTAAAAAACTGCCATAACTACCTATATCAAATATTTATAGTACCTGTAAGAACAGTTATACGTACAGGAATACAGTTTTTTTTCGGTCGCGCGGCTTGTCGTAAGGGACAAAACAACCCACACCCAGGTGGGAAAGCAATTGCCTGTCTGGGTGCCTAGTGCCTACCACCCGAGACCTAATTCTGCTATCGCTATATCGTCATAATCGCGTGACACTACCGTCTCAATCGTAGGTTTCCTTAATTTCGGTATTCTGTTTATACCAATGATGCGTCTGTGGCACGTCACTCGAGCTTTATAAATAACTAGCTGATGCCCGCGACTTCGTCCGCGTGGTGCGGTTTTTTAACCATCCCACGGGAACTCTTTAATTTTTCCGGATCGAAAATATCTTATATGTTGACCAGGGATATAAGCTACCACCATACAAAATTTCATTTAAATCGGTACAGTCGTTTCGGAGATTAGCCGGTACAAACAGACAGACAAACAGAGACAAAAAAAATCTAAATTAGTTCTATTTCACTACTTACATCCCCCTGACTCGGTTTTTAGCATTTTTTTTAGTTGTACAGAAATTCGACCTCTACAATTTTATTATATGTATAGATTATAAGCGAAAACTCGCAAAATGTTTAAAACTTGAAGTAACTTTTCAATATTCATTTCAGCTAACGGCATTTCTGCTAATGGCACCATAGCACCAATTTTTTTCTAGTCTTACTCAGCCGCGACTTTATCAAAAAGATAATGTGGATTTAGTAAAATACGAAATTTAGACAATATCGCAATGGAATTATACTTTGAATATCTTCACATCGCCAAAATATTGTAATCCAGAGTATGACACCATGACAACCTTTAGTAATGTTCCATAGTCTATGGACAGGTTCTAGTCTCCTCTTCAAGGCCGACAGCAGATTCGCAGTAACTCTGGTGTTGCATAGGCGATGATAACCACTTTCCATCATGTCGCCCGTCATCCTGTCTACTGTTCTTCAGTATTAAAAAAAGATAGTAGTTATAAGAGTAACAATCTTTGAATGTTTGTATATGCATTTTTTATGACCTCTGAAAATGAACTAATTAACATTAAACTTGGTATATTTATATGTCGAAAAACGGGAATGAGTATAATAAATAATTATACTACCCGGAAAAATGGGCTAGTTTCCCCGGAATACTGATCTAAAGACTGCTTCTACAGCATAAACATATACTCAAGTATATATAGTCTATGAGACACTATATATACACACATTATTACGTATGATTATGTACATTATAATAATTAATCTCTTCTACTTGTAATAAAAAATACACTTTACTTACGCTTCATTTGCTTTAATTAATACTTTCAAATGCACACCTGTGTCATGTATGTTTTACCTGACCTTGATTACAAAGTTTGCAATCGCATATTCTGAGACTGCAGGCGAAATGTTGATTTTTCAGTCTGGAAAGGATCCTTACCGTGTAGTGTATACATTGGTGGACAGACCATAAATATGATCAATATAGGCAAATAAATCTTGGGTGCATGAGGTGAGACCTCTGACAGGAGAGATGATTATGATATTAAAATACGAAAAAGTATTTCGGAGTGGTAACATGCTGGACTGGCCAGATTTTCCTTAAGCTTTTTATTAATTTTTTAACTATACTATATTATACTATAATGAGATAAATCATTACCTATTCAAGCAAATAATTACAGAAGTTTACCTTTAAGTGATAAAAACCGCCCTTTATTCCACATTTACTGTACCTAGTTTTAAGAACGTAATTTAAATTTTTGATGAACAATAAAGCGTTTTCATTCATTCATTACTTACTTGAAAACTTAATAGTCGCACATAATTAAAATATTACCATATTAAAACAAAATAGTGGACCATTTATTTATTAACAACACATTAAATTAACACAAGCGTAACTTGCTCTTAATTTGGGAATATACAATATGTGTGTTTGTCTGCCGGTTATTTATTTATATAAAACATTTCCAGAATTCCTCGTTTTAAACTATTCCCAGAAAAATTCCCGCAGGCTTCCCAGGATAAAAAGTGACGCAGATTACAGTCTAGGAATTTTCTATCGAGTACCGAAAACCGCGTCGAAACGGACTCAATAGTTTTTACGTGAATACTGAACAAACAGAAAAGAAATCTATAAATATTGCATCGTGTTGTCCAACGTTTATGTAGTCTATTCCAGTTGATTGTTTTAAATACCTTAACTGTACAAACAAGGCATGTTTAGAATTTTATAATATTATAGAATGACTTTGGTAGTATAGTTAACTATGGTGAACCAAAATGGTATGTATATCGATTTATCTGTAAGCAACGAATTCTAAATTTAATAACACATTATTTTATATTTGCTCTTAGTATACAATTTACTTTTTGTCAACATTTAACCATAAAACAATAACATACAACAAACAGTCAAAGCACATTATAACGTATACATACTATTGATTTAATGATGTAATCGGTGGCCTTTTCAATATTGAACCCGGACCAGTCATTGAGCATGTAGCTAATGCAGGCGGCACAATACACGAAACGCATATCCGACTCGCATCCGGACAGCGTCGCCGCGAAGTTACCTTCATCAGTCTGCAATGCCTTTACTCCTGCAATATAAATAAGAATCATATTGGCGTCTGTAAAGGTAATCGATTGGTTATGTAGGGAAAAAATGAGAGCATAAGAGACAGTAACCCACGCCTTGTATACAGAAGTTTGGCAGCCTACAGGGCAAAGTACTGGACACAAGATAGTAGTCAGTTTTTTTTGATAACGCAGGGGAATGTCTTTTCTTGCGAAACACGCACGGGAGGAAGTCAACTGCAGCGCCTAGTGCTACCTACACGTGTGCACCTGGGAATCTGGTGTGGTATCGGTACCTCAACTCCGAAGAGCGAGCCGATGAGCCGAACTACCCACGAAACCTATCGAATCGCGGAAACTACACAAGTAGACCAAATTAATGGTAACTTGACATCGTGTAGGATGGCATGCGTGTTAAAGATCTTACTGTAAGGTTGCCGAAGACCACGCGAAGTGGAGATAAAAAGAAGGAAAGCGGACCTTAGATTTTTGATACGGACGCTCTGAACTCATCTAAGATTTTAAACATCACTACACTATCTGTTACGATGTATAAGTTTTATAAAATGACAATTAATTATGATTTCTTGAAAATAATGATCAACCGCAAATATCCCAATAATGCTGGACTCAGATCTTTTGAAGTACAGATGGTATATATATTTTTATACGGATCTCAGGGTAATATGTATAGACTGAGATACACATTTCATCGGTATTGAAAATCAGTAATGTGAAGGAGTATCTTCCGACACAGCTATAGGTATACCGAGTGCCAACGTCGTTTGTCGAATAGCGGCATACAAATCTAAAAATGTTTTATCTCCTCTATTTTATTATTTTTCTGTGTCTCATATACCAAATAAACGTTTTCTTTCTTTTAGATAATATAAAAGGGTGCGCGAGTCCCTTACGGAGTGGCCTCATCAGTGCGTTGCGTTGCGTCGTCGCAACGGATCACCGCCTTGTATGCCACATCTGCGTTGCGACTACACACGTCGCAGCGCAGCATCTGGTGTGGATTTTAGTCGAATTTCAAGAATAGATCGGGGAACAAATGTGTTCTATTGTGGCTTTTATTACGCCACCGCCGAAACAAACGTAAAAACAATAAAAGATTCTGGATATCTTCCTTGATTGCCCCTCTAGTAATTAAGCACTGTCCGTCATCACATCGACGCGGAGCTCCGATCAATCAGCGCATTACCCTCCCCTGACTAATCCCTCGTCCGTTGATCCAATGAACATCGTCACTAAAATGTATACGTGAGACGACGCTTTAAAGATGTAATGCAACGCAATAATGAGGGCCTCTCCCTTCTCCATGTCTCTACCTTTCTTCATGTTTTTCCTGTTTGCGATCAACACGTGGTAATGTAGATCAGAAAGGATTCAAAATTCGAACTCATAACAACAGAATGAAACAACTTCATATTAACATGTTAGAATTAATCGACATCAAATATTATGAATATATTATAATTTATATTGTATGAATAAAGAGAAACATAAGATATAGTTTAAAACGGATATTTTAATGGGATAAGAAACCATATTGAGAATAAGCAACTTGAAAATTGGCGATTTATAAGTGGTATACTTTTTAAACACATAGTACCAATGAGGTGAGACATGATAACATTTGAATATTAAGAGAGTTAATTGGTGCTTATTCTGCCCGCGACTTCGTCCGCGTGAAATAGTTTAAAAAAGTAAGTTATAAAAAACCTCGATTTTGAAACATTCTTCATTCATGCTCCGCTCCTATACGTCATAGCGTGATGATATTATAGCCTATACCGTTCCTCGATAAATGGGCTATCTAACATTGAAAGAATTTTTCAAATCAGACTAGTAGTTCCTGAGATTAGCGCGTTCAAGCAAACAAACTCTTTAGCTTTATATATTAGTGTAAGATTTTTTTTATGTTTCTGTATTATACCAACGTCATGGTAAATAAATTTTTCATTGCACTATTATATATTATTATTATGTTTAGTCAATACATATTCGACAATAAAGATTGTGTAACAGATGATTCTGATGATGAAGACTGGCTATGTTGTACATTTTTGAATACTTATATTTTACAGACCACGTCAATACATTCAAATTAATTTATTGTAACTAAGTTGCACTGGAGAACATTCTTGAAGGTCATGCACATTAATTAACAATTATGTTACTACCTGCTCTATCACACCGCCAGCCACTATATATACCTTATCTTAAATAAGCGACGGTTCTCTGCGTACGGTTTATCGTACAAATTTTCAGTTACTTGGTGTTAATCTGGCGAGACTATTGAGACTGTAGACAAAACTGGGAACGATTCCAGAGAACTAGACCCGAAGTAAATAACGGATAGTGACCATATTTACATTGGCGGAAAACGAACTCGGAGCATTCCCCTAAACTAGCAAGAGCTTAGACCACTACACTATAGAAGTCAATCGATTCAATCAATCTACACAAACTTTTGTTATGGTGTTTGAAAGAGAAAAAACCAGAACGAATGCAAGTATAATGGTCGATGATGTTATGCTGGAACAAGAGAATGAATTTGTATATCTTGGATGTGCTTTTAGCAGGAATGGAAGGTACACCGCTGACATAGAAAGAAGAGTAAATTTGGGGAATAGTGTGAATGGAGCGTTAGGTAAACTTCTAGGCGCTGGTACCTACGCTCACGTATGGAAGCGAGAGTTGGGTATGGAATAAAGAGCAAGAAAGTAGAGTAAACGCGGTCGAGATGCGAGCACTGCGCAAAATCTGCGGAGTGACGCTCGCGGACCGCATTCGTTATACCGAAGTAAGAAAGAGAGTTGGTCTGAAAGAGAGTGTCGGGGTGATGGTAAGGAAAGGAATGTTCCGGTGGTTCGGGCATGTGGAAAGAATGTATAATGAAAGAATGACTAAACAGATATACAATGCAAAAGTGGATGGATGCAGAAGTCGCGGAGGGCCACGACACAGCTTTCATGATCAAATTGATCATGTATTAGCAGAAGGTGGTGTCAGGAGCCTTAAGAACAGACGAGCGTGCATGACAAGAGCTATGAATGTCAAAGAAGCAAGTGAGGTGTGTAAGAATGGGCCTGTGTGGCGCTCTGTTGTTCATGCCTACCCCGTAAGGGACCTGGCGTGAAGTTATGTGTGTATGTACACAAACTTCATCTGTGGAGACTTTATAAGTAGCATTTCTTTATTTACATTGTAATCTAGTTACTAGTGCTGTAGCCGTTAGCCCGCCAAATAAACTAAAATAACCAATTATCTCAATTAAAGCCATTTTAACGTTTTATTTTGTCGTTTGGGCCACTTCAGTAGCGTCAAAACTGCGGCGCTTAAAACCGTTAAAACGTAATTTTAAATTATTTATTGTACATCCAACAATTACATATAAAACTACAAAGTAGTGGTGATGTAATCATAAAAACGCGAGCTTAACCCTAATAGGAGTTTTCTTCCAGCAAACTATATAGGTCTAGCGAGAGTGGGAAAACAAGAGACAGGGTTATGTACGTGCATGTGGAAAGAATGTATGATAAAAGAATGACTAAACAAACACATATACAATGCAAAAGTGGATGGATGCAGAAGTCGCGGACGGCCACAACACACCTTCCATGATCAAATTGATCATGTATTAGCAGAAGGTGATGTCAGGAGCCTTAAGAACAGACGAGCGTGCATGACAAGACCTATGAATGTCAAAGAAGCAAGCGAGGTGTGTATAAATAAGCCTGAATGGCGCTCTGTTGTTTGTGCCTACCCCGCAAGGGACCTGGCGTGAAGTGATGTATGTATGTACATATGTAAAGTTTATATGTATCAGTATATATCTACATATACATTTACTTATCTGAAAATAAATATTTACATAATAAATACATGTAGATTTACATACATAAACTTACATATATATACATAATACATACATTAATATAAAATACATATAATAAAAACTAAAGAAAATACATAATCATCTTACCTTCAACTAGTGCTTTCCTATTGACTCTTGATAGGTCATCGCCCAATGCTATTAAAATACACAGACCTGTATACGTCATGGCGAGATGACCACATTTGTAGTGGCTGCTTTCAGGATCTAAGTTTATATTTATGGTCGACGAGCCTTGGAAACCACACATTGACATATCACCAGCTGAAATAAATAATTCATAATTAAAACTACGTTACGACAGTTTTAATCGCGATAATTTGTTCGATTTTTATACTTCGACATTTCGAACACTTTTCAATGGCCATGTTCACGAAAGAAGAGTGTCAATGTATTAAAATTATTACTCAGCCTACCCCTAAATTGTTCAAGATCCTGACTTGGTGACCATGGGACTACCTCGGAAGTATACAATTACGAGTAAAACAATTTGAAAATTGGTTTAGAATTGACGGAGATATCACGTTATGAAGAAGTTGGTTAAAATTATCGTGAGTTTCTCTAATTCCTTAGAATCCACTCATCGATCCTGACATGGTGACAATTCGGGATTAACCTTTCGATTAAAAGAAATTTTTTGAAAATTAGTCCACAATTGACGGAGAAGCTAAACAAACATAGACAAAACATATAGACAATTTAAGAACCTCCTCCTTTTTCTAAGTCGGTTAAAAAACAGTCGATGCATGCCGTCTTATAACTTGCTGACAGTTCCAATTTGCATGAAACCGATCTTTAATAATAGATCAAGTTAAATTAACTCATAAATATTAAATCATTATTTTTCCTTAATTTATGTCTTACAAGAGCCATATTATTATCTAAGCAACAACAGGTATTACTTGATAACATTAAATATACAGTTAAGTAAATAAGGAAAAACCTGAATTAGAATACTACATCTGAATTGTAAGTTTGAAATAATAAGTCAATCCACTAACAATAACTAACAAAGTGTAACCAAAATATCGTTATAGCTCAAAAGCTAGTATATTTATATGATAAATTTGTACAAAACAATTATTGTTCAGATAGTTTTCTTTAAATTCTACCATCATCAATTTTTACAGAATATTCCTTGTGTATTGAAAATTACGGGGCATTGCAAAGTTTATATATTACCAATATCATTATTTTACTCAAGATCAGTCTAACAATAGTCCACAAGTTTATATGTACTGTAATTATTTTTTCATTTCTCATATTCTGAAAGTATATTCAAGTTGCCTATCAGATAATAAAATAATCATGTTATTTTTTAAATAGACCATTTATATTATTTTTAATTGTGATTAACTCTGAAGTTTTCAATACTAATCTACTAACCATAATTAAATTTGGTAGAATTTTTTTAAACTTAACATTAATTAATAATAATACATTGTCCGTTTCCATTTAGAGATATTTTGTTATTTGACAACTTTTTATAATTTCATTATTTCTATATACCTTATTTAATTTTTATCTACTTTCTTCAATATTTCATTTGATATGTATATCTTTTAAGATGTTACCTAGGATGCATGTTTACTAGAGACGGAAAGCATGAAAGTGATATTGAAAGGAGAGTAATGGCAGGTAATAAGGTGAATGGAGCGCTGAACTCTTTTATAAACAGCCAGAAAGTGTCTGTAAAGGCACGTCTGGCTGTCCATCAGGGGGTATTAGTACCTACGCTAATGTACGGCAGTGAGAGTTGGGTGTGGCAGAAGAAGCATGAAAGTAGGATAAATGCAGTTGAAATGAGAGCTTTGAGAAGTATATGTAAGGTTAATGTAAGTGATATGATAAGAAACAGTGTGATAAGGGAGTGTTGTGAATTGAAAGAAGATGTAGTGACAAGAGTTGAAAAGGGAATGTTAAGGTGGTTTGGCCATGTAGAGAGAATGAATGATAGCAGAATCACAAAACAAGTATATGATAGCAATGTGACTGGAAGAGTCGGTGCCGGTAGACCAAGACGTACTCACCATAACATTAATTTCAGGATAATATTTATCCAAGATGTTCTACCAAATGTCATAAAACTGAAAAAAATATCCATGGGACTTAACATAGTGCTAGCAGTGCTACATGTCTATACAAATACATATCATATTTAATCTAGGTAAAGAACATATGATGATGATAAGAAAGTACTATATTGTGTTACTAATCATCGGAGCATTAAATCTTTGATGGATTATACTATCCTTTTATTTAATGGGCATTTTGGGGTCACAGATGTCATCTGGGACAATATTATGACTAATATTGATTACAATTGATATATTAATAAATGCAATCAATAAGGATAAAACTTTATACATTAAAAAATATATAATTGCAAACTATAATTTAGACATTTCATAGGTTTTGGTGACGGGTGTGAAACATGCCAAACCACCTTGGAGGCCTAGCCCAGCAGTGGGACATTTATGGGCTGTTATTACTACTTACTATTACTTACATAGGTTTTATGTCAGATTTCATGAAAATGCACTTCTCTTAATATAAATGTGATACAATGTAGCTGTACCCCAGGATGAAACCTTTTATGACACAAATTGAAGTATCATTTGACAAACTGAGCTGTCATCCTTGATACACTTTATAAGATGTTTCTTAAATTACAAATAGTATATTTTTAACCGACCTTCAAAAGGAAGAGGTTCTCAACTTGGCCGGTATGTTTTTTTTATCTATGTACACTGATTATTCTGAGATTTATGATCTGATTTACTCGATTCTTTTTTAGTTCGATGCAGAATAGTTGCCATTTAGTCCCCTAAAAATTTAATACACTTTGGCCCAGTAGTTTTCATTTTATGATCATTTTTTATGAAAAAAACCCATTCCGTTCCATATGTAAACCACTACCTGAGATGATTCTCTAAGATTTTTATGATAATATATAATAAAAATTAGATATTATAATTAAAAAAGGTTTAGAAATAAGTTATTTTATTCTTTTTAGTTTTTATAAAACAAAAATACTTATTTTGTTTTATATCTTGTCAACTGTATATTGTGTAGTAATAAATTGTATATAAAGTATAATTATTAAATTATAATCAGATAAATTTCAACTAGTGATCATGGCTTGGTCTCCTTATGCACCAACTTGAGGATTATATTGGTGGCGAAAATCACAATATATCTATGGAGCCTTGAAGTCTTTTAGTATCCAAGAACATCAAATCAATGTTGGTAGGTTAAATAAGAGTAATTTGATACAGTTGAACTTTCAATTTAAATGAACAAAATATCCATTTACTTAAGTCTATGTGCACTATCACTTATAGGTATTAGTATAGGATAATTATATCTCTGCCAATTGAGCTTTAGCTTTAGTGGGACACAAACACAATTTATTTAAAAAAATAACTCTCCAAATTAATAAAAATATTTAAACCTAATAAATACTATACTATAATATAATAATTTTTAAACTAATAAATATAACTTACTTTCTTTATTTGGGTGAACTTGTAACATGTACAGCCATTCTATAATCCTAGATCTAAGGTCTAAGTTACTGTTGATATAGCTCCCAAAACGTCCAAGCCAGCCACCGAGAAATAAGCAATTGTCACTCTAAAATCCAATAAAACAATTTATTTTTCAATGATGGCAGTTGTGGTTTGAATATTAGCCAGCTTGTCTCATATAATCTCAAGATTCTTAGATTTATTTTCCAACAGAGTATATTTCAAAGAAGACTGATTGTTACTGAAAACAAACCTAAATGTGTAGTAGTACACTACCTTTATTTTAAACAAACAATTGCCTAGCCAGGGAATATGTAAGTTATTATCTGTGAATTTATAAATAGAAGTTAATACTTTCAATTTAAATCTACACCTATGTGCCATTTTTTAAGGACCCTATTTTAATTAAATACATATTGTTAATATAACTGTGCAAAAGACAACAAAATATAAATCAAAATTACTTTTACATTAGTAAATGCAGATATGCTTATTATATCAAAATCTGTAACATTGCATTACTGCAATATCAAGGATTCCTTTCCTTTGTCAACATCAAACTTCATTAAAAAAATGTTGTTGTATTTGTAGGTAAAATATTTTTATCCCATTATTTTATGTATACCCATATGCAATAGATTTCTCAGAATTGTTATGATTTTTTATGTCATAAATGAATCATAATAATTCCGAGAAATTTATAAAAAATAGAGTAGAATAAGAGTTCTTGATAATTATAAATAAAATTTAATTCGAGGATTATTTGATATTTATCTAATTACCTTGTAGTATCATGAGAGGACAATGATGAAGGCAGTATGTTTAAAAAGCGCATAAAATATTTAACATGTTGCCGGTGGGCCATATCTTTGCACTCCTCGTTATTCATTTTGGATAATTATAAAATAAAATATTATTAAATTATTTTTGAACTGCAAACTGAAGTTTTGTATTCGACAATTCACTACACACGAAATTTACATCCAACATGCGATGAATAGGAAATATTATTTTCTATTCGTTTTATTTATCAAATTATGCTCCATATGCCGCAACGGCAAACGAGATTATGCGAAATTGAAGTTTGAAACTATATTGAGATTTGAGTTAGTGGCATTGGTAATTTGGAAAATAGTGTCAAAATAGCAAAGAGAAAGAAACCTATATGACATTTCAATTATCAAATGTCAATAGTACTGTCATTTGATCACAACACAGCTACGATCTTTTTTTTTATGTGCAGGGGAATACATCAAATACCAAGGTGTGCATCGCGGCGCACTGATGCGCCAAAGAGAGTAAAGTGGGGCGTTGTGAGGCGCTTCTGTTCATCATTCTCTGGAAACTAAACTCAGGTGATCAGAGGGCTGGTGCCCACCTCGGCCAACGGATCAGTATGGCGATCCAGCGAGGAAACGTAGCCAGCCTTCTGGGCACCTTACCCATAGAAGACGGTGATCTGGGCTCAGTATTCTACTTATAGTCTTGAGGGACTATGGGTAGAATACAATACAAATAAGTTAAGTTTTCTTACATTGTATTCAAACTAAACTTAGACATCCGCGGTCAGAAAATGTCTGGAAATCACCAAGTTTAGAACCCCGTGAGCTAGTCTTTTTTCGTCTCTACGTACCTAGTAACTACTATCTACTAGTCTCTACTGCTTAAGAATTTTTGTGGAACTAAAAACGTTTTTTGGTCCAATTTAATTTTCTGAAAATGTGTAACAATACTCTAAAATAAATAAAATTTGTATAATATTGATAGTTTTTGACTAGTATTCTGGGTGAAATGTAAGCTTTCAAGTTGTCAACAGCCCTCCGTTGGTAGGCGTCAGTCGAAGTATACGAACACTTATTACACCCGAAGGGGCTGTTCCTTTGCCTATCTTGTGGCGAATTGTATTACTACTATCTACTCCTTACTGCTTGGAGTTTTTGGCGAGAACTGTTTTATTTCTAACATGCATTAACTTTCTCTATTGATTGAGAATGAAAAACTCGCGATTTTCAAATCAACCAATGATATTTGTGTATTTTGTCGTTGATGACATCAACGCTCCATAGTTCAATCCGTTAGAATTCATGATTGTAACGCCCACAAGCAAGTGGAACAGGAAAAATCGTGGTCACATGGTCATGAATTTGGTCGCCTCCTATGGAACGTAGCCATTTTGATAGATACAGTATACTTTAAACTCTTTGGCTGGCTTAAAGACCTAGTTGCCAAGCCATAAATATTATTTAAAAAAACTCTTTGGTCTTTACCTTGGTGCAACTACAATACTAGTCTGTGGTCTTTTTCATGGCTGACGTCCGAAAGGCCAAGCCGCAGTCATGAAGGTTCTCATTTTAAATTGTATATTTTTACTTATAACATAAATAAAATAGTATAACGTGGAGATATTTCGATAAATAATGTTTCTCATTATTATGATTTTTCCTCCTAATGTGGGATGATTGGATAGAAATTCTTGGATAACTTAAATTGTTGTGAAGTGTTACTTTCATGCTTTAATATGTAGTGCCTTGTGGTGTAATCTTTACTTCATATAGCCAATAAATGAAGGTTTACTTCTGTATGTTGTTCTAGGTGTCGAAATAAATCTTGCCAGTGTTATAAGTGAATGTGTTGTTTATAACCTAATTTTATCTTTGTAGTTAAACGTTTCGTTCCCGGCAACGGGATGTCAGAAGTTATTCGAAGTAGTAGATGAGCACAAGCTTCGTATCTTCTATGAAAAACGCATGGGAGCTGAAGTTGAAGCTGACCAACTAGGCGATGAATGGAAGGGCTACGTTCTTCGCGTTGCCGGAGGCAACGATAAACAGGGTTTCCCCATGAAACAGGGAGTCCTGACCAATAGTGAGTAGTTGTAATTGTTTTCTAATGAAATTAACTCTGAATGTTGATAAATGCTTTCTAAATAACGGCCATTTGTAGTCTCTTTTGATAAGCTACAAAGGTGCAACTGATATTGGTTAAACTTTAGATTAGTGGTCACTGAATTCTAACGAGCGACTTGAATAAAGCCTATAAGCCAAGCGAGCGTTCCATGGCAATGGTCAGTGACTGTCAACCGATTTGTAATTAGTGTTGCAATATATAAGCAAGAAAAAAATTTTCATATTTAAAAATCAATATATGAATTTATAATTGGTTTATAAAACTCAAATACAGTTATAGTGTTTATATATTAAGCCTAGATATATTCTTAAACAGAAATCACACTTTGTTATCATCAAAGTTTTTGTTTTTCCCCATTATTCATTTAAAACTGTTGCTGGACCCTTAAAACTTTTTCCTAACCCAAATACAGGTCTAGTGGTTACATATACGTATATATACACTGATGGACTCATAAACTGCATCAAAGTAACAGACAACTTTGAAATAAATATTTTAACCAAGTATGCAAACTTTCTATACAGATTTAAATTGAAACCTCTAGATTGGTTCGTGAACTTTAAAACAGCGTAGGGTCATATCCTTAAGTTTAAGTTTGTGTACTGGAAAGGACCTTAAGACTTTTTTTGAAGAAAAAACAGAAATTTAAGGAAAATTGTTTTAATTAAAAAATGGTTTTAACAATAGACACAAACTTTATGCAAGGGTTTATTTATGTTTTAATAAGGTGTATTACCTCCACGTACCCTTATTACGGATTCTAATCGGTTCCGCATAGATTTTATTAGGGTTATTAAAAGATCTTGTGGAATATTGTTCCATTCTTCTGAAAGTGCTGTTCTTAGTGCTGCCACTGTCGTGGGCAAAGGGTTTCTCGCATATACAGCTCTTGTCTTAAATTATCCCAAACATGCTCAATGGGATTAAGATCCGGGTTGTGTTCTGGCCAATTCATTGTATGTATCCCAACCTCTTCGCAATATTGTCAAACTTGTGCAGCAGCATGCGGCCGGGCATTATCCTGCATTAAAGTAAAATTTTCGCCTATGAATCCCATGTAAGGCACCACGTGATCTTCTAAGATCTCCGTTATGTAGCGATGTTCAGTCAAACCCCGTCTATTACCATTTTGACGGACCATGTCTATGAACACAAGTTCTGTTCGCCAGTTCATCGATAGGCCACCCCAGACCATACACGAACCACCTCCAAAAGGAACACGCTCCTCAATGCAACTTTGAGCATATCGCTCCCCACGTCGACGATAGACCCACTCGTCCGTGAACAATATGGAGGTCCATTGCTCTTCTGTCCAATTCAGGTGATCATGCACAAATCTTAAGCGCGCTTGTCTGTGAGCTACAGACAACTTTGGACTATTTGCTGGTCTAAAAGGGGTGATATCCGCTTCCTTTAACCTTCTTATTGTTTGTGCACTCACGTTTACTCCACGCACTTCATTAAGCTCTGTTTTGATGTTAACAGACGTGAGGAAACGATTTCGCAGAGAAGTTGTAACAATAAATCGGTCATCACGACCGGTGGTTGCTCGAGTCCTACCTGTACCACGTCTCCTTCTGTAAGAACCTGTCACCACAAACCTTCTGTATATTCTAGAAACCGTAGACTGGTTTAAATTTTAATTTCTACCAATTGTTCGTTGATCCAAGCCTTCCCGCACCAATGCTACAATTTGAGCCGCTTGTTCGGACGAAGTATCCATATTATGGTTCAAAAACTCTCGATGAGTTAAAAACTAACCCAACAATTCTGCTGGTAACAATAATTCAATTGACAAAAGAATAAAAAATCAATGAGAATCAATTTAAAACTTTGCTATAAATAACACGCAAATCTGATACTAGGAGTAAATTTTCTTTTCCCAGCTATATTAATTTGTTTTACTGCAGTTCTATTTTTAAATTTTCCTTTTTTTTGAGATTAAGAGCCAGTCTCCATATTTATATAATTTAATCTAAAAAGTTTGCATACTTATTTAAAAAAATCATTTCAAAGTAATCCTGAACTTTTATGCAGTTTATGAGTCCGTCTGTTTAGTATGTTACTCCTCGACTCAAATTACCCATAATTTCATGCCACTCTCTGTCAAAGCGCAACTCTGATATTGATTTTAAAAAATTCAAAGTTTTTATTCAAAATAAGTTCCACTGGAGAACACTTTTTGAAAGTCATACATATAGGTTAAAATTTACTAGTCTATGTACACCGCTTTGCAACGCATTATTGCTGTTAATAAAGATTATATTTCCCATTTATCTTTTACTAAAGCGCTTGAGGCTTAACTAGTTAATTTTATTAGCAGTTGAGATGTATTGTGTATCTTTCAGGCCGTGTACGCTTGTTGATGTCAAAGGGCCACTCGTGCTACAGACCACGTCGTGATGGCGAGAGGAAACGTAAATCAGTCCGTGGCTGTATTGTTGATGCTAACCTGTCTGTCTTGGCTCTCGTAATTGTCCGCAAAGGTTCCCAAGTATGTATTATTTATTCCTCTTTATAATTTGTATGATATAATTTACTCTATAAGAATGACCACAAGTTAGTCAGAAATTTTCATAGTTAGGTATTTTGGAGAGTCTTTAAAGCTTGGTCCCAATTTTACCATAACCCCCACAATTCATATAGCTTATAATTGATATATTTACTGCAGTTACTTTGTCTTCTTCAAGTTGAAGTCAGTCTTATTATAAATTTAACTGAGGTGTTCCGATTTATCACAAATTCTATTCAGGCAGTGAGCTGTCACTGTGGGTTCACTTGAATATAGCATAAATTCATGCCTGAATTGAAAGTGAAACAAATTATTGTTGTTGTGTCACTGTTTGACTAGCATCTGCCTGCGGCTAAATAGAATAGTAAAAAGAAATAGTCTTAATGTGATGACATATAACCTATAGCCTTCTTTGATTAATGGGCAATCTAACACTGAAATCTCAGGAACTACTGGTCTGATTTGAAAAATTCTTTCAGTGTTAGATAATCGAGTTAGGCTATAGGCCATCAAGCTAAGACCTATTCCATGTGGATGAAGTGGGCTAAAATAGCCACTTACATTTGTATCAATAATATAGGGTATCTTTATTTTGTAAATCAGTTATTAAGACTTAACTGGTAACCTCCAAAATAAAACATCCTGAAATACAGGAGTAAGAAAGATGGACAACCTACTTGCCAATCTTTCAGATTGCTAAAAGAAAACGAAGCTAACAGTGTTGTTATCCCTGTTCTTACTGTTTCTTGGATACCCAAATCTAAGTAATTATATGCGCCAGGGTATATAAAGTGGTATTTTAAGATTGTGTTGTTGAATTTCTTCTTCAGTGACATTTCTTATTTTACCAAACATTTATTTTTATTGCACCAATTCAGCAGACAGGCCGACAGCTTACCTGATGGAATATGGTTACCATCGCCTGTCGACACTTGCAAAACTAAAGGTGTTATGAATGCGCTGCTGCTCCTTAAAGTAAGACTGTAATCTCGCAACTAATGCCGGAACACAAGTTAAATGTTGTTATGTGTTATGATGGCATACTCTAGACCAGAGGTGGTAGCTATCCAGATGGTCAGCTACCCTACCATCTGGTTGTGGGTTGTATTGTTGCCTCTTACAAAAGGCTGCTTGGCCACAGGAGTTTTATGCATATAGATATAATATAGCCTGTATTTCAAATTCACATCCCATAAATTCTTAATAATATTATAGTTATAGACCATTTATATAGATGTAACTATTGGTTTAATTTGTGATGGAATATTGTTATTAATAACATTATGACAGAGAACATACTATGTATATATGCTAATGTTGCTATTCTTTAAATGGAGTTATTTTTAATAATACATACAAAAAATACAATTTTTATTTTAATTAAATTATGTAAAAATATAATTTATTTTTGTTAATTTATTTATATTATATGACGTAAATATCTTTCGCGTACACAACCCTGCCTTCTGCTTCTCCCCTTCTCGCTAGACTCATAGGTTTGTGGAAGAAAACTCTTTTAGGGTTAAGCTCGCCTTTGTACATCACCACTTTTTTATAATTGTGTATGTAACTTTTTGTGTACAATAAAGAATAAAAAAGACAACAAAATAATTATAGTGTTTCCCCTATTGAGAGTGGATCTTAGACAGTATAAAAAGAATAGTGTACTATTGTTTACAGGAGATCCCTGGACTGACCGACGGCAACGTCCCCCGCCGTCTTGGTCCCAAGCGTGCGTCCAAAATCCGGAAACTCTTCAACTTGACTAAGGAGGACGATGTACGTCGTTATGTTGTGAAGCGCCTTATTCCCGCTAAAGAGGGCAAGGAGAACGCTAAGCCCAGATACAAGGTAAAATTATTTCTGTTTTCTTAGAAGATAACTTGGAGTATTTGATAGAAACTAGAGACATGATGCTTTGTCGTGCAAGTAATATTCTCAATTAATGTATAATATTGATCAAAACTAAACAATTGATTGTTTTTAACAGAAATAATCGTCTTAGAAATATCCAATTCAAGCCCCCTGTGAAATTTTAGATAATGATGAAAAAACAGGGAATTCTTCTGGCAAAGACACACTTCCTCTGAAAAGTATTAATTTTCAATGTATAAATTGAATATTATATACTGTACTAATATATACTGTATTTTATTACAAAAATCAATACTACAAATATTCTTAATAATAAAGCTGCAAAACAGAACTTTTGACATTTATGAAATGTAAACATCATTACTATTTAGGATCAGTGTTAATGTTGTAATTTGGCCTTTGATATTGACACTAAACAGTCCATAATGGGCTCTCCATGTTGCTGCAACAACTAGACAATGAACTGTAGAAGGCATTAATTCTTCTCTCATGTGGTTCTTGTGGATGTGGAAGGCCCTTTACATTCACAGTTATTTACTTTATAATGTTAGTACCCCTCCCTGATTAATTATTGTTTCCAAGTTATAAGATACTTAGGAACAGCAGCATCAGGGTATAAAAATTGGTGCCGAGCAGAAGACTCAGATGTATTTATGTCTGTCTACTTTTACAGTGCGCCTAACAAACTCTTTGCATTACATTATATTTTTGGTTTTCAAAATCGGACATTAATTATATAATTCACGTCTTACAGATTGTGTCAGTATACAATTAAAATCATTCAACTTCAGAAAAGCAATAAATGTTTAATATTCAAATATCATTCAATTTTCTTGTGATGCGAGAATTCAAAAATTCCAATTTATAATGAATACTGGATACATATAATTATTTAGTTTCACTGACATATTTTACAGAGTTTTACATACAGAGTATTATAATTTATTTGTATTGATTTCAGGCCCCCAGGATCCAGAGGCTAGTGACCCCCGTGGTCCTGCAGCGTAGGCGCCACCGTCTCGCGCTCAAGAAGAAGCGCCTCGCCAAGCGCAAAACGTCCGAGGCTGAGTATGCCAAGCTGCTCGCACAGAGGAAGAAGGAATCCAAGGTACTGTGGCTTGATTCTGAATTCTGTAGTATATTTGTATGTGTCGCAGGGAAATGACGAAAACCGTGATTAGATCAAATCCCTAAGGGAGATGATCAGTTCACGCGATGTTGTAATCACGACTCTGATTTCTCTGAAGAAAATTAGTGATTTTATCCAATACCTAGTCCTTTAGTAAATGATAGAATAATATAGTATCAACGTGATTTCCCTAAAAAAAGTACATACATACATAACTTCACGCCAGGTCCCTTGCGGGGTAGGCACGAACAACAGAGCACCATACAGGCTTATTTTTACACACCTCGCTTGCTTCTTTGACATTCATACCTCTTGTCATGCACGCTCGTCTGTTCTTAGGTGCATTATCAAGTGAGTATGGGGTAATGCAGTTATGAGTTAGTCTGCACCAATATTGCTGAATGGCAGCGGCCTTCGAGTGTCACAACATGCTTGTAACCATCATTTGAAATGGTGACCAGTCTCAACATTTATTCACTCATGGCGAGTGCCAAAATAGATTGTTTTGGCACGCACCGGGCGCTGCCGCGGCACGTGCGCCTCGTGCACTTGCCCTGAAGCTAACCTAACTCACTGTTCTGGTCGCTGGTAGCAACCTCGGACCTCACGATCTTGCGCTTCGTTGTAGTCACATCAGAAGCGTGACGCTGGCCAACTCGGTCGCCGGAGGGGGGCGGGCGGTGAGGTAAAGGAAAGTGCAAACAAGCGAAACATGATTTCACTAAAACAGTCGGGTTTGATCAAATCGCTAACTTTAGGAAATCACCCACAGGGTCATGATTGTAACGTCTTACATGAATTGATCATCCCCCATACGGATTTAATTAAAACACGGTTATTCGTCATTTCACTGCACCATACACTTCGACGAGTTGAGTTTGGATTAAGACCAGTAATGCCGGGTTTCTATATTTTACTATCAATTCATTTGCATTAATACTGGTTTATAACCAATATTAATGCAAAGGAATGGTTGAAATAAACTCCATACTAGTAATGTCAACAATAAGTTAAAAGAATGGGAGTGTAAAATTGTTGGACAATTGTAGCGAATTTGATTGCATGTTATTATGTGGTGTTGTTTATATCAATTGCTCAAATATAAAAGTATGTTAATGGTGTGGTGAGACACATTTCTTTCTTTGACTTTGGTCAGGTTAACATGTTGTGTGAAAAGACTCAGTTATAAATTAATTTTATATATATATAAAATTACCAACAGATTGAGATTAACAGATGTCAAGTGTAGAAATTATAGTGTAACTGATTAGATCAGCATTGTGATGATATAGTAAAATTCCCTAAATAAATATTGTTCGTTAGCGAGTGGAAGTGGAGGTTTTTAAATATTAAATAATGGTTTGTGTGCATACAGTTGGTATCATATGACCACAATATGTGTGGGAATCGTATTCAGCTGTAAGAGCAGGTGCTGTGTCTTACCCCTTAACTTATCGTCAATATAGGTTGAGGTATTAAATCAGCAACAGAGGAAAAAGTCCTTATTGGAATATAGCTATACAAAACTGAACAAACCTACAAGTTTGGAAAAGTACACAGAATGGTTTCAAATCGCGTGCTGTAAAGTGGTAGGAGAACCAACTTGTATATCTTTAATATGTATCATCTTTCATCTTTAGAAAACAGATTTCCTTTGTATATTATGATATACAAAGGAAATATGTTTTGAATACTCTTAAAACTATAACTTTTTTTGGTTAGTACATCGTATAACTATGTACCAGTAATGCATTAATTTAGTGATATTGTGGAAAGCTAACAATCAATTTGCTAAATGACTTTATTTCCTATTCAGGTACGTCGCCAAGAGGAGATCAAACGCAGGCGTTCGGCTTCAATACGCGATTCAAAGAGCTCAGACAAGAGCGCGCCTCAAAAGTGATCTAATCATACTTATAATAAAAAATTATAAAAATTGACTTTTTGTTTCATTCAACATACACTTAACAGCTTGTTCTCGCTTGTCGGGTGTCGGACCCGCTCGAAACTGAAGCCGCGACGTGTGTGCGCGATCTGCGATAAAAAGCAGACTAGTGGAAGAAGGGTTAGCGGGGAGAGTTGCCGGTCTCGACATGACAAATGTTAACAGCGTCATACTCGGGCGAGCAAGATCTGACATGTTGTTTACGAACGTAAATGCTGGCAATACGTCCAACATTTGTCGGTGCCGACAAAAATATGTGACTGGTGATTGTGAACGGCTTCATATGAAATGTTCTGCGACTACAGCAGCAGGTTTTTTGTTGGCTAACACCCGACGAGTGTGAACGGACGGTATGCCCGACACTGCCTCGTCGCTATAACGCACGACATAATGGGTGATATAAAAAGTATTGGAAATGTACGAAGCATACCCCGAGAGACGTCCGTGCGGCCATATTTCCGTCGGTGCACTTGAATTTGAATGGTCTCAGCCGCCGGCTAACCGTTGCGCCCAAACATGCGCAAGATCTATGCTGGTGTGCACCGACATTTAACCGACGGTTAAAATAAAACAATCACTATTTATGCATACATATTTAGCGATTATTTTATTTTAACCATCGTTAAAAGTAGGTGCACACCAGCCTTAAAATGCAATGCTCCGTTCACGATAACCTTACGCGCAGGGCTGCCAAATTCTAAAAATTAACATCACTTAATCATCATGTTCTAAAATAAGTTATAAATAAAAGTTTAGTAAATATTTTTAATACTTGTTATAATTATCACGATTGTAGGTATTTTGACTAGATTTAGGTGCTAATATTTTTGATTGTTGGGGAATAAGAGCTATTTCAGTATATATATTTTTTTCATGCCAGCTAATCTGCCTTGTAACAAGAGTTTAAGAGATGGACTCACAAGCATAATACAAGCCTACAACTTAATATCTATGAACATAGAAAAAGACCTGTACGTCTAGGAAAAATTAACAATCTGGTATTGTTAAGGCCGGGCTCTGATGTATCGGTATCGAGAGAATCTGAAAACTCTCACAGAAATGTAGACAGACACTCGATAAGCTTTCGTTACAATTTCGCACCACGCTGTTGCACCGACAAATCAGAACGGGGCCTTAAAAACTTCAATAGTTTTTAAGGGTTGGGCAGACGTCACTAGTATGATTTTCGTCATTTTAGGTTTAAGAATCCACAAGTATGTTGTAGGCATATAGTTACCTGCGCTCAAAGATTTTGTGGATTCCTCAGGTACACGTATGAAGGTTAAGTCATTTTTATATCGCTCATTGATTGATGAATTAATAAAAGTTATTTCAAAAGACCAAAATTTACTGCACAAAATTACAACAATAAAATCACAATAATTTATATACCTAACTATTAAACAACACAAGTGTCACGTGTTTAACTTAATTAAAACGCTGAAAATATCAATGTCGAAACTTGGATTTGAGCAAACCTAAACCGATATATCGCGCCATCACCCGAAGATATGATGGATTAAGTTTCTTTCTTTTTTCTAATAAAGACTTGAGCAGGTCTTCTGAAGCTTCGTCGAATGGCCTTTGGTAGTCTGAAGCCTAAGACAACAAATTAATTAACAATATAATTAAAAAAGCGAAATTTAACTAAAATAACTAAGAAGCTTAATAAACTTCAGTTCGAAAATTTATTGATTGATATTGCTGTGGTAAAGGCGACAAAACAACCCACAGCAAGGTGGTAGGGGATTTGCCCGACTGGATGGCTACCATCCCTGGTCTAAAGTATGCCGCCATAACCTTGAGTTGTGTTCCGGCATTAATGACGAGGTTCCAGTCTCCCTAAAGAGACAACAGCGCATTCGTAGCAGCTTTGGTGTTGCAAATGTCCATAGGCGATGGTAACCGCTTTCCATCAAGCGAGTCGTCTGCCTGTCTGCTGAACTCCTGCAATAAAAATAAAACAAATAAGTATAAAAGAAATTTTGAATCTTTGTACAACTTCTATTCATATAAACATTTTAGCACTTGTCTACTCGTAGTTGCATTAATATGCATTTAGAAAGAAATAGAAAAGTCTTACTGTAGTCTTAGCAATCCAGTGAAGTTCTTCTAACAAGTTATCGTGATTCTCAGAAGTTGGTAGTAAAGGCGATATTTCTTCATACTAAGTATGAAAAAAAAACATTATCTAAAGCCCCATTACCATTATTGCAGTATATAACATATAATAAAGGCCATAGCAATTTAAATTACACTTAATTTAAAAATTGGATTTCACCAACGTAATTGTTTTGTCAGATATCGTTACACGGAGAACAAACTTTTAGTCAAATAGAAATTATTTGGCTCTAGTTAATGAACGGAAATACGCTTAATAGAGTATTACATATAGATATACAACATACTGTCACGCCTGTTTCCCATTGGGGATCAACCTGCTACGATCCCTGACAACAAACCACCTTTCCGCTTCATTAATTCTCTTTATACAATATCTATATGGTTACTATCTGTTCGATAATCCTGGTTTTACATTCCCAGTAGTTTTCATTATATGAACATTTTTTATGAAAAAAAATTCCTTTTCGTTCCATATGTACAACGATTACTCTGAGATTTATGATTCGATTTACGCGATTCTTTTTTTGTTCGACGTGGAATAGCTGCCATGTGGTCCCCTAAAAATTTGACACAGTTTGGCCCAGTAGTTTTCATTTTAAGAACATTTTTTGTTCCCATTTCTTGGGACCTATATTTTTTAAGAAGCGCGGCACCATTCGTAGGTCCACCCATACATAACTAGACACTAAAAAATAACAAATAAAAACTTCGTTTAAAAAAACCGACTTCAAAAACTAAAATGTATAAAATAACTTATTTCTAAAGCTATTATTATTAATATATATTATCTAAAACATCTTGAAGTCGGTGCAAAGTAAAACATAAAAATTACTATATTTTGCAAATTACTAAGCACCGACTTTGAGATGTTTTAGATAATATATATTAATAATAATAGCTTTAGAAATAAGTTATTAACATTTATTAATGTTTTTCGGCCATGACCTTTCTTCAAAATACTTTCAATTTGATCATGGTGAGTACTTCGCGTGTAATTAAGTATTAAAAATATACAAATGATTACATGAAGCGTCCAGTTAAGCATACCTGTGAAAACTTATTCATATTTTCCCTCTCAATGACCTCGATTTCCGTATCCAGCTCGATCGCACGTGTGATCCTATTCACTGCAATCCCTTGCAGAACTAAAGGCTTAAATCGCTTTAAATTAGGGGTATCCTTTTTATTCACTAACAATAAAATTAAAAGTGCTTGTCTTGAGTTTATTTCAGATACCCAATTTTTCATCTAAAACGAACAAAAAGGATTAAAAATTCATCATGTAACAATTACGAATAATATTATGATCTTTGTTCAAATTATGATTATGCTGTTTAATTGTTGCCAAGATATACAACAATAGCTAGAAAGTGGGAATATCAAAATGTATGTATCGTTATCTTTTGTTCAAACGCACCTCTACTATTGCGTTCAATATTTTCTTTGCCCCATCTTTATCGAAGACACTAGCCAATGACTTGGAACCAATTAATTGAAAAAAATCTTCGATATTAAAATTTTTGTCTATAGGACGGGTACAGTTTACAGGTATGTTTGTCGTTGACTTGCATTTCCTGTATAGATTTATAAAAGGTTTCCTTTTCTTTCTACAATTAGTGCTTATATAATTTCGATTGTTCGCCTTCTCAACTTTACTCGATAGGCTTTCAAAATATTCAATTGATTTCTTCACGCAAGTGTTAAGTCTACCACGCTCATATAACGGTTGTGATAACTTGTTATTTGAAGATAGTTTAAAATTATTTATCGTGACATGTACTTGCTTTTCCAAGCCTTGAGCAGTTACATTCAAACTCAACGTAATATTGTTAGTAAATCTGTCGTAAGTGCAATTGAGAAAATGTAAACTTGAATCGAGACTTATTTGAGCCTTATATTTATAATAGTTTCGAATAATATTAGCCAAGAGATTTCGTAATGTTCAGGTGTTTCGAGCATATCGTGTTTAGATGCACAGTAAGGTACTAAAGCAGTTGTAGAACTTGTTTGAATTGCAGAAATAGATTCATTGTGTCTGGTTTCAAGTATATTTGTTGAAAAATACTTTTCAGATAATGATATTTTTGGTATGATATTTAACGCTATTATTTTTTTCAAGTCGGATAGTGGTTTTATTAAAAGATGATGTCCAGTTTTATTTCCAATTTTTTCTTTGATAGGAGCTAATTTAAAATTAGAAGGAATTTTTTGAAATGTTCCATCTATAAAGCGTTTTAAATTTTGAGACATTCCCATTTTTATAGAAAAAAAACTTTGAAGGGAAGAAGGAGTTTCACAGCGACTCAATTCACGTATGGTAAAAAGTTTGTGTGTCACTGTTTCCTCGGTCTCCATTTTGTTCATATTATTCAGTATCATTATTGGTATAATATTACATAGTTCTGCCGGTAACGTTGCGTTTAATATAGTGGTTTTATATTTAAACAACTTTGATTGACCTGCTACACCTTCTATAGGAACCAACAATGAGGATTTTTGAAATTTCATTGCTGTTGTATTAGTTTCATCGGGAACACTGATATCAAATTGAAGAGTTATATTGGTCAAGCAATGTTTTATAATGACATTGTTTTTATCAAATGTTTCAATTACAAGTGCAGGAATAGCCGCGTCAAAGCCCAGAACTCTTAACGGATCTACAACGTCTATTGACATTGTCTTATTTAAACTATCCTGGAAATTTTTAACATCATAAGAGGTGTAGCTATTTTTCGTAGTTAATACCGCCTGTATAGATGCTTCCTTGTATTCTGTAAAAAAACATATTTCAATTATGCCCTAAATATCCGCTCTCAAAAGATCACAATAAATAAAATTAAAATTGAAACTTACTGGAAACAAGTCCATTATCATTTTCGGATTTATATTCATTATTATAATATACACCACTTTTAATTTTATTTATAACACTATCAATGAAATCATTTGTCCATTTTGCTTTACACCGAGGGCGAGGTGTGACAACTTCGGAGTTTTTATTAAAGGTTTAAGTTTATTTGTGGGATTACATGACATTGGTTTCTTTGTGAACGTATCTGTATATTTATCAGCTTTATTTAAGTGGTCAAAGTCTTTGTAATTTACACCAGCTTGTATACCAATCTCCCGATATGATACCATGCTTTGAGAAGACTGCTTCTTGTACAAAAATTTGAGTACCTTGTCTTTAAATCGATTTATTGATATTTGTTTTTTATTCTGTTGCTGAGTATTTTCCTGACGAGTCTCGATATTGTTGTTTTTTGTAGGTTTAACTAGATTTAACATAGGTTGTCTGTCTTTCTTGGTTGGTTTGTTCTGAATAATGTTATTGTTTACTTTACGCAACTGCTGATTTGTTGTATTTCTAGTACATTTCCTTTCAAGATAATCTTCAATACCTTTCGATAGACTTTCATTAAATTGTTTTTCTGTATCATTTTTATACCATTCAACCATGAATGGCCAAATATGCTTATCTAAGCCATCAAATTGCGAAGCTTCGTAAGTATTAATATATGTTTGAGAATTAAATTGATTTTGAATTGAAGTTTCTAAAGGAGTTTTAGGCCCAATCAGTTTTCTTTTGACATCTGTTGCAGATGTTTTTGATAGTGGTTTAATTATTTTAGGAGCTAAAAGAGATTTCCGTTTTTGCATTTCTATTCGCCTTGATAAAGCTATATTTTGGCCTTTACTCAAAGTAACTCGGGTAATCCCTTTCAATTGTTGAGCTGATTCGTCTGATGATGTGGGAATTATAGTTAGTTGTTCTAAAATGATTAAAATAAAATATTTAGTTATGTTAATATTATTAATGATAAAATTTTGCTATCTATCAAATAATTATATATTAATAATTATTATACCCATTTTTATCTATCTAAGTAATTTCCTATTGGGATTACCTTTATTCACGCCAATTCTTTTACTATTATCGGATTTACTTGATTTGGTTGAGTTTTCTGAGTAAATTAAATTTTCACATATTCTTTGTACTTTGCTACTATCTATACATTTTACGATAGTATTTTTTGTTGATGAATTGGGCACAAAAGTTGTATTGTTACTATTATTCTCGTTAGAACTGCCGCTAGCATTGGTAAGTATATCCTCATTAACTTCGGGTTGCTTCAGGATATCTGGTTTATTGTAAATAGCAAGAGGAATGTTTTCTTTTGATGTCAGCGTTTTATTTCTGGAAAAACGTTTCTTTCTAATTTTAGCCTGATTTTGACTATTTGGTACTTTTGCTAATTTGTTATTAACCAATTTCTTCTCAAAATCTTTACATATTTTACAAAATTCATCTTTTTTGTCAATAACTGTTACACGATCGCAACTGGAGGACTGTGAAAAAGATTCTGGAGATCTACTTTCAACTTCAATACTTGAAATGTACGAAAATTCCTCTGTACAACATGATTCAACGTACCTGCAAAAGATATCAATATTTCGAGACTTATGTTGCTATGTCCACTACAATATTTAAATCAAAGCAAAATTACTTGGCCTCTTTGTTATTGCTGCGCCTCTTTGGACCTGTTTTCTTGCTTGGTGTAACAAAACTATTTTCAGACACTGGAGGTGAAGGTCTAAATTGAAATCTGTTTATATTTCTTAGTACTGACCAAACATCATGAGCTTGGAAATCATCACCACGTGGATTCGAAATAGTGCGCCGCCGACAATCTCCATGAAAACGCTTAATAACATCAGTTGAACTACAATCCAAATCAATGTTAAATTGTGAACAGTATTTTGCATCTCTATCATAAAACTCAAAACCCTTAGGTGACTTCCGCTTCTTTAAAGCTGGTAGACGCTTTTTAAGTTTCGTTTTGCGAACTTCATTTTCTTTGTTATAATATTCGTAATCGTTCATATCACTCACAGTACATGTCTGATGGGTCATAGAAGTAGGTTCATTGGGTATTGTTAGAACCGATTTGCGGACTTTCTTATTCGCTTTTTTAAGTAATTTAATTTCATCAGAATTGGCTTTATAAAGTTTAACTGCGCATGGAAACGAAGACGCAAAATCTGTTGCTTTTCTGTGGATTACCTTTTTATCAGTTATTTGAGAAACCATCTGAACCTTGTCACCCTTTAAATAAGGAGATGGTGAATGTATGCAATTCTTCGTATTATCATTTTTTTTACTAATTATACTGCAACTTGTGTCGTAATTTGTTCCAACAATGGAACATTGGTTCAAATTTCTGCTTTTGGCGCTATTTTGCTGAGATGAGCATGCTGATTTTGAAGGTATTTTGTTGTAATTTTCCATTGTGTTTACTGCCATATCCCTCGCAAATGCTATTAAACTGAAATAAATATGTACTCTTAGTATTTATATAATAAACGTATAATATATGAATATAATATTTATTATAGTTCACTGTCTACTCGATAGAAAAAAACGTGCATTTAATTTTAAGGTGTAAATAAACGTGAAGCTAAATCATACAGTATTTAAATGTTTATACGTATATATTGATATAAAAGGGAAATCTTTATGTACCCCTTTTTAACACGCTTTTATTAGCTTCACCTGTATGTATGTTTGTAACCGACCCCTTTGAGCTCGATTTTGTCCTACTTTGAATGATCCGATTTAATTCAAACTTTGCATACCTGTCAAAGGTAGATGAGAATACAATAATATAGTACCATGGAGCTGATCTGATGATGGAGTCGGAAGGTGGACATAGGAACTTCTGTACTAAACAAAATAGACCCGTCGTGTTTGGGCTCGTATGTTTATATCGCGTGACAGTGCAATAATATGGTACCATGGAGCTGATCTAATGATGGAGTCGGAAGGTGGCCATAGGAACTTTTTCGTGATTTGTGGCGCTCTCTTAAATAATTTGAATGCTTACTCCATGCCCGAACTCATTTTTTTGTACAAAATTACTTAGAACAATACTTACAGATTTTGGTCGCACAATAATTTCGAGAATAATAATCGGATGAATAGCCCTACATGGAATTAAAATTATAATAATGTGTAAAATTTATTAAAAATAATTCAGTTCTGTGATAAATCTACACTGTCATTGTTTTCAATAAACTAATATCAGTGTTTTGTTTAATGAAAATAATTAATTGCAATATTTTTAAATAACCGCCAGTTCTATTAAAACCATAGATTAAATATTCGAATGAATTTGATGAAACCCGATATTTCAAAAACTTTGAAATCACCGAAATTTTCTAAAATAAAATTTTAAAAACTGTGGCTGCTTATGACTCAACAACCTTTATATCAGGTGTGCGAAACGAAGAAGATTTGGCCATCACTTGTTTTATCGAAGGGTTGATTAACAGCGCGTTTCTTTAGAACCACAGTTCCAACTGGCGACCGCGGTCCTTATGCTAGTGGCCAAGAAGCTTGTGTAAGCTTCATGGTCGTGGCGAAACGTCACTAATGACATCTTCATTTTCGATCACACAGCGCTCACAAAGACCCATGTCGAGAGGTAGGTCAAAGTGGGCGTCGACCACAGAGCATTAATTCAACATTGAAATAAGCGTGATTTTCAAATCAAACATTACATTTGTGTATTTCGTCATTTATGACATCAACGCTCCATGCCCTTGATCCGTTGCACTACAGTTTTTGATTGTAATGTCCGCAAAAAAGTGGAACAGGAAAAATCGCGGTCATGATCATAGTCACCCCCCCCCCCCCCCCCTCATGTCATAGTCATTGTGGAATCGCAACTTGATATAGCTATTTATACAAAATGTCCTTAATGGGTGACCCCATTGGTATCGGCTACTTCATCGCGGTAATAATTTCGAAGAAAGCAATTCGCCTAGCTCAGATGAAGAATGGACGTTAAGTTTATAAACGTAATACTAAAAAACGTGATCTCAGACCACGTATTACAAAATATAAAAATATAGTCGATCGTTATTCAGATGAAGAATTTAAAAGCCATTTAGACTTTCAAGAAATACATAGAATTATTTGTTGTCTATCTATCTATAATTCTGAATTTTGAGTTATAACTCTTTCGTATAACTCTGCAGCAAAAGCTATGTCTACAAACAATGAATTTCTCATTAATTATATAATTATATTCAAGTCAACGATAATGAAAACTGATTAGAAATAAATCATGTAAATAAATATTAATAACAAATAAAGGAAAATGATAGATGGCTGTTTAAAATACATTAAAATTAATTTTACAAAATTAATAAAGAAAGATATTTTTCATTCGCCATCTTGTTTCAAATTCGCGCCTTTTTAATGTTTACAAGAGAGAATTAATGCTCTGTGGTCAACGCCACTTCGATTTGACATGGTTGTTGCGGCGTTGTGTGATCGAAATGATGATCATTATGACGTTTTCGCCACGACCGCAACGCTCGCGTCGCCTTGTGGGCAGCTGAGCATTTGGGCGTGTGCGTTGCTGGTGGAACGCCCCAGCTGTGATCGTTGTTTTCCCTTGGCTCGAACATACGTAGTATCCATATTAAGTTTGTGGCTCGAACTCTGAGGAATCGCGCAAAAAAAGTTATAACGTCACATTTGACAGCAGAAAATCAGCTGTTATTGACAACTTAATTCTGGACTGGAATTTGATATTGATTATATTAGAGGAATATATTTGGATTATTGAATACTATTGACGATTTGAGCTGGTTACTATTAAGTTTTGTGATTACCAGTTTAAGTTTACGAACCAAGTTTTATCTATCTTGTGATTGAAGTACAAAATTAAACTTACTGTTCACACAAGTATTTATTGCCTAAAAATTTAAGATGACAACCACGGAGAAACAAACGGAAATAATACAATATGTCCCTTTTATGTCCTTCGTTCATCCCTCGTTCTGGCACGCTCTCACAGACATGAAGATTAATGTAGACAAGTTAAATGAAACTACAAAAAAAATACATGGGCGTTTTACTTTTCGTGATGATACTGGACCGTTGTTTGAAGTGGATGGAACTTCTTTTAATAAGTATGTGTAATGCAGTCTATTATTCTGTAATGCACGCTACTAAAGGGTTACTTTATAGCCCTAGCGCCTAGCCCTTTCAAATCAGCTGAAGATTTCTCAATATCGGATTCAGTATACAAAATTGTTTATTGCACAATAGCATGTTGTAAATAAAGAGTGGTTTATAAAATTATAAATAAGTAATTAAGAAGATCAAGGGTATAGATATAGGGCATCTTTATTTTAATTAATGGGAGGGGTGGAGAGGGAGTGGGGAGGAGGAATACTTACCCCTTCTGTAACACCTTTATCAAGAAAATGTATAGTTCTCAAGATAGTAATGTTTTTGTGAATGTAACCTCAGGTCAGTAAGTGTCACAACCTATTTATAACCATCATTTAAATAGTTAATAAGGACCACTCTGTGGCATAAGCTGCAACAAGTGACTAGAATGGGGAGTTAGGTTAGACTTTAGACCAAAGTGCACAAGCTGAGTGAGCAAAGCAAGTTGCTGGTTGGTGAGTGCAGAACAGACTGATCACCATTGGTTCATTAATAACTATTTAAATTATGGTTTTAAATTGGTTATGACACTAGCTGACCATGTACAAAAACATTAATATCTCAAGAACTATACATTTTTTGACATCAGGGTTGCAGCAAGGGTAAGTAAGCCTCCCTACTCTCCCTCTTCACCTCCCTACACACCTCTCACTACTTAAAATAAGGGTGCCCTATATCTATACCACACCCAAATGATAACTAAAATTGGAAAATAGAAAAGTCTAGAAAATAAATAAAAAATTATATGATGACTAAAAATAGACTGGCACACTTATAATTCCTCATATTTCTTAAAATGGTAAAAATCTTTATGAAACATTTTTTTCTATTTTTAGAGTTCCTGAAACAGATAATTTCTATGCAAACAGTACTGGCACTTTATTAAATAAAAATACAATAGAAGAATTCAAATCATAGACAAGGCAGCTTTAATAAACTCAATTGGTGAAATGGTTTGGGGTAATTTAAAAAGTAAAACATGGATAAAAAATCCTAGTTCTTTGTTGAATTTCTTTATATTATCTTTTGCTGTAAGTATGAATGATTTCTTTTATCTTGTTTATGCATCTTAGTGTATAGGGTTTTTCTAAGTTAAATACAATAAATCTTTGTAATTTTTTTTAATAAAATTGTTTAATTGTGTTCTGGCCTGTGAACATTGCTGGGTTGCATAAAGGCAACCAGCAAGTTTCTTTGTAAATCTATATATAAAACAAAGTCATGTTAGTTACACCATTTCTAACTAAAGAACGGCAGAACCAATTTTTATGATTTTTGTGTTTTTGAAATTGTTTTCGTCCAGAATAGGATAATAAGTATTGAAATATGATATTCATCAATAAAAAAAAATATTATTAAAAAAACATCAGTCTAGCCATTCATTTGTTATGATCTTTCCTGGCGAATTTCGGCAATGGTGACTGCATTTAAACTCATTTCCATTTGTCTGATTTAGGTGAAATTATTTTTGTGAGTGTTCAAGTGGATCTCGGGATGTTTTAGATTCACGATTGGACTCGGTATGTGGCACAGCTAAACACGTCTCTAATGGTGGGATTGATTTTGATAAAATGTTTTATTTTTTCATGAAGTTTCCAGAATGACTTAGAAACAATTGGTCCCGGTTTCGGTTTCTAGATATATTTTTTTCAGGCCAAGACAATGTCTGCTGGGTACAGCTAGTTGGTCATAAAATCCTAAAAACACTCTAAATAGAAAACATCTCTCTCATCTTTCTCATCTCATCTTTTTGAAACCATTTTTCACTTAAAGCTATATAAAGATAAAAATAATAAAGTTCTAATATTTTCTTTCTAAATATTTTTTCAGGATCTAAAGAAATTCCATTACTACTATTGGTTTGCCTTCCCAGCACCAAGTCAGCCAACTGTTTATCTCAAAGAAAAGAGCACAAAAATATCAGTACATTTTAATAACAAAAATCTAGAAGATATTTTGCAAGGATATAAATCTTTAGATGATACCCAGAAAGCTTTTTTCATTATCACTAAAACCAATGCTGGTGTTTACGTTAAAACATTGTCAGAAGTTTTCCACAATGTTAAAGATAACTTGGACATTTCTAGCAGTTATTTGGTATTTTTAGATCCAAGTAATAGCTCTAATCCAGGTTGGCCCTTGAGGTTGCTTTTAGCAGCTATATTAGAGCACTATCCCAATTTAGCAAAAACTATTATAAAAGTTATAGGATTGAGATGTGATAAGACTGGAAGTTTGAATAATAGTCTTCTTTATACTGTCGATGTCATGCCTGAAGTAAGTAAAATATATTTAAAAAATCTAGCTAAATACAAAATTTTACTAGTGCAGCAGACCTCTGCTTTTGTCTCTTCATATATGAAACTTCTGGAATTATCTGGAAAATGTCTAAAGGCATGAACAGTAGGCAGTGTTTTAGTTTTGAATGATCTATTACAGACAGCCTAAGTTCTGGGCAAAATGTATATAATTCTAGTGTATTAGTATGGGGTACAAATTAAATAATGATAAAAATACATCATTATAATGAAAATACATCTATAAAATAGACAACAATGGTGATAGACATGATCATAAGATTGAAAATTGATGACCAGTTCTTAAATCTTACTGATCATTCGCCTTACTATTGGATAATATTGATTAAAATTTGACATAAGCTCCATGAGTGTCATATTTTTTATTTTTTTAAGTATCACCTTCCTCCGCCATAGTTCAGGGCAAAGATCATTTTTATCTTTTTATTTTTATTGAATTTTCTTATTATACTTTGAATGTCATATTAAAGAACAACAAGTTCACAAGAAATATCAAAATTTGATCTATGGTGGAGCAAATGAATAAATAGTAAGATATAGAAACCAGGCATAAAAGCACATTTCTAGAAATTGTGTTTGACGATTTGTTGTGATTTTTTCCATGGGAAAATATATGCGGGACTATCTTGAGTAGCGCCCAGCGAAGTGGGTATGGTTTAGTATTGTAATACTTAATTACTTAAGTTTACAATTATCTAAAGTAAAACTGCACACTCATATGCAACATCATATTTTAAATTCCCACGAAAAACTCCGCCAAGTATCATAGTGTACTTTGATATAATACGGCCGGCGTAACTTGGCAAATGTGAACATAGGCTCTGCGAACTTTAGAGCATGTACACTCGTTTGATGAGTGGGCATACGACTCGTCAGTGAATCATCAATCATTTTTTTAGGGTTACCAGTCTGTAGAAAGTGCCGGCTGGGTGGGCTGGGAAAGGAATGATAAAGGAAATTTTGGGCCTAAGCTTGCTAATATGTCTGCTTCTATGGATCCTGTTATGTAAGTTTGACATTAATACTTGTTTTGTTTATTTTAATTTGAAATATTATACATACTGTTTTGTCACTGCTATAAAATCTTTCAAAAACAATGATCAAGAATACAATAGTGTTAATCAAAAACAGGTTGAAAAGGGTATCTTTAGTTTAAAAGTACTTATATACAAACTTATTATATAAGTACTTATATAAAACTTATGTACAAAATACTTTATATCTTCAAAGTTAACTTGAATAATGGCCAGTTTCTATATCTTACTATTCATTCACTTGCCTTAAAACCAGTTTCATCACCAGCCACCAGCTTGTCACTTTTTAACCGATCGTAAGGCAAATGAATTGTTTTTAAGATATAGGAACCGGCCATAAGAGTTTATACATATTATATATCAAGTATATATCATTGTTAGGATCAGTTTATATCTTTTCTATAATAAGTTTAGGTATAAAAGTCGTAATGGCTAGCGCACGCGTCCCAAACTCAAAGGGCGCGGGTTCGATCCTGGTCAGAACACATGCACTTTGGCAGTTTTCTAACCTAATGCTCATGTTGTTAGAATTACCACGTGCTATCAACGGTGAAGGAAAACATCGTGATGCAAACTGCACATCGAGATAATCGATGTGTCAAACCTGCCAAGCCGACTTGGACAAGCGTGGCGGTTATACTGTCCGTTCACCCTATAATGGGAGGCCCGAGCTCAGCAGTGGGACATTTATGGGCTGATATTATTATTGTATAAAGTTATTGTTTTCTTCAGCTTAGCAGATACTTCTTCTGATCTCAATGTAAAATTAATGAAATGGCGGTTAGTACCTGATTTAGATGTAGAAGTGATGAAACATACGAAATGCCTTTTGCTGGGAGCTGGTACTCTCGGTTGTCACGTAGCGAGAGACCTGTTGGTAAGTAAATTCTGCTTAATTATTCTATAAACTTGAATTATGTTTGCTAACAATTCCAAACTAGTAGTAGTATATAGGGAATCGTTTTCAGGTTTTACGAATGTTACCCAAAACACACCTATAATTGCCTAGCTTGAAATTATACAGCGTGTGTTACATATATATTTAATGTCCTATTATTTGTTTAATTAATTAATTGTTGTGAACTAATTTGATATTTAAAATTTGATAACAGTGACATAATTTATAATATAAAACTGTACAATATGGAAATACTCAAATTCTGAAATAAATGAATTATTATTATTATAGGGGCAATGCTATAATCTATCATTTAATAAATCTTTAGGGGAGTCGAGTTCGTACAATGAATTTGAAATATATAAAAAGTGTGCGTCTTGGGACGCCCGACAGATGTGATAACTTAAACTAATGTAAGTTTATGTAATATTGAAATTGTTTAACTTGAGAAAAGCTTAGGTTATTACTTAAATTTTATGTATATAGCGCGTGAGTTCGAGTGAGAGAGGAGAAGCCTGCATACCGCTGCCGTGTGCGTGAAACAAAGGGAAGCGAGACAGACTGGCGCCGTAACGCGTTACGTAACGAAGCTGTTTACCCTTCCATAAGAAGTTATCACTTCAAAAATTAGGCGTACACTAATTTGGACCAGCCGATTCTGAAATGCATCTCATACCATTTTTTAGTTACAGCATGACATAAAAACTACTGAACTGATTTAAATGAAACTCGACCTAGCTAGCTTATATTTCCCGGGTTCACGCTTAGAACGCTTTTTTATAAATTACGTTGTTACCTTTGGATAGACTAATACAGTAATTGGAAATGCATTGAATATTCTGCTTCTATTAATATTATTATTCGGCTGAATACTAAATCGTGATGAAAAAGACATTATTCAAAATATATATTTCAATCATAAATGATTGATAGTTAAACTACGTTTCAACTACTTAGACAGCACGAATATTCGGCTCGACCAAATATTGAATAGTAAAAAATACCGAGAGAAGCCGAATATTCGTAGCATCTCTAGTTGTAATAGATTGTCGTTATGGTGACGCTAACGAAGTTGCGCCGGCACATACTAGTTATAATAATAAAATACTAAAAAGCATAGAACAGTCGAAGTCCTTAAATTTTAACCAACATTCAAGTTCCCTAAAATGTCTCGGTTACTTTTCAGGCTTGGGGCTTTCGTAACATAACGTTCATAGATAACGGCAAAGTATCGTATTCTAATCCAACAAGACAAGTCTTGTTCAATTATCAAGACTGTCTATCAGGAGGCAGGAAAAAGGCTGAAGCAGCAGCGGACAATTTGAAACTTATCCTGCCAACCGTTGTAAGTATTAAATTCAAAAGTGGACGTAATAGAGCTGTGATGGAATCATTATCTTGATTACAGCTTGTTACCCGGGCTCGGTGTCATATCAGCGTAGCATGTTTAGATTTAAGCTTATCGTGTTTCGTCGATGACTGAGAGTTCCGGTGGTCTATTTTATAATCTCCCTATCGTATCTCTCCTATCATATTCCGTATATTCTATATCTCCTGTCTCAGCTCTCTATACCATCCCTCTTTCTTATCTATCGCCCATTTTCACACTTCTCTATCCCATTCTTGAGGCTTGTAATGTGTTGCCATCGCGCCTAATATTGCAAACGTCCGTAAACGTTGGTAATCAAGTTTCGTCAAGCGAGCCGTCTCTCTATTTGTCCGCTTCAACAATTAAACAAAAATACAATTATATAATAAAATAAATCGAAACAATTTTTGAAGTAAAATTGTTTTACCACGGTAGTGAATTATTTCGATGGGAACGAAAAAGTGAATTTAATAATTTAAACACTATGCTAATACAGATAGAGTTGGAAATATTTTAGTTTTTCTTTTTTTTTTTTTTTTTTTTTTTATGTTTGTATAGCAATGGCAACGAATGGTGATAGGTGGCTACCGTCGCCCATGGACATCTGCAACCCAAGGGGAGCCGATGCGTTACCTACCTCGTTGAGACTTTAGGTATCTGTTCACGCCCTTTTTGAAGAGCCCCATATTGTAGCGCTCTGGGAAAACCGCGGGAGGGAGCCCATTCCATAATCCGGACACATATGGCATGAAGGAACGTCCGCCACGTACCGTGGAGGACTTCCAAGTGTCCAGGAAGTGTGGATGAACTCCCAATCGCCGGCGAGCGGTGCGATGGTAGAATGGCGACGTAGGCACCAAATCAAACAGCTCATCAGAGCACTCCCCGTTGTACAGACGGTAGAACACGCTTAGAGCGCCAACGTCTCTTCTGTGGCTGAGAGACTCTAAGCCGTCTGTAATTTTGGGATCGTCGACAATCCGAACCGCTCGGCGCTGCAAGGAGTCAAGTGGGAGCAGCTGGTACTGGGGTGCACCAACCCAAAGATGGGAGCAGTACTCCATATGGGGACGGAATTACTTAATCAGTTAAACACTCTCTCTCTTTCTTTTCATCATATCCCAATTATTTTGGGGTCGGCAAAATATGTCTTTATTTAATCATTTAAACACTATGCTCTTTAAAAATACAAACAGTTGTAAAGTTCATAAATCAAATTGAAACTAGAGCATTTGTTTCCTACTTTAGTTATCATAAGCCTCTTGTGTCATTTGTTCAAAGTGAAAACATGGAATCTGTATAATATGTGTTATAATATATCTTAAATATGTAATATATCAAAAGTGATATTTTGCATTAAAATATAAATCAAATTTTCACCTTGATAAAAATATTATAAAAATAATAAATCTTATACCTAATTATACTTATACTCTTGGACATCTCATTCTCTCCAAGGCTACTTCTCTGAAGTTTCACTTCTGCCTTGAGTGAATTCCGCACGCACACTTTTAAATAAAACTGCAGTGTAAATCTCGTCAGGAGGTTACTTGAGTATTTGGATGTCTGGATAGCTATCCACCACATGGTAGTTACCATTCCTGGTCTGTATGCAATCATAACAACCGTGAGTTGTGTTCCGGCATTAGTGGTTTGGGTTCAAGTCCCCACTCCTTTGAGGCTCTCAGCACATTTTATGTTACAAATGTCCATAGGTGACGGTAACCACTTTCAGCAGGTAGGTCGTCAACCTGTATACTGTAAAGCCTGATTTAAAAAAAAAAGTTCTCGCTGAAAACAAAATGTTCTAACAACACTATTGTTACGAGCTACAGGACTCGAATAAAAATAAATATCGTTGGAATTACTATAGAGTTTATTAGAACTATACAGACAGGTATAAAACAAGTACAAAATGAAACTGGATGCAACCAGTTCACACTGCACGATGCGCAAAGTCCGTCACTATGTCGCTAATCGAAAGTACTACAAGGCTTAATCGTATCGTGATCGTCGAATAACTGCTCCACCCGTCCGTTCGGGCATTGTTTTATACTAACTATACAGTACAAAAAAAATCGACCGCGTGCCAGTGCACCGCTCGGCACTTGAAAACACCAGTGAATTTCCGAGAAATAGTAATTTGTACACCTGGCTGATTATTGCTGCGAACGGCCAACAAAGTCGTAAACAATAACAATAGGCTATTATCTAATTGCAAATTTTAATTGCTACGGCCATAAAAGAACTCCGAATGCGGGGAGGGGCAATAAACCCGGTGCGCGGCATTTCTTTGCCGGTATATAACAATAGGTGCAGGTGGCCCAATTTGTAACACTATTGTACAACTTTCAGAACAGTAAAGGCATAGTTGCTCATATACCTATGCCTGGTCGTCCATTAGGGGAATCATTGATGGATGAAACAATAGCCAACATTAAAATACTGACAGAAACAATTGCGGACCATGATGTGATATTCCTTTTGTTGGATACGAGAGAGGCAAGATGGCTACCGACCCTTATAGCAGCTCATTATGGAAAGGTAGAATGCTAATGTTTTGTAAGCATTTTAAGTATTTAATTTCCTTGCCTTGTAGAATTGTCATGTGTGATGTATCTAATAATTATAGGCGGTGAGAATATCTCACTGTATCTTAATTGATACATTTTTATTTGCTTTTGGGGCTTTCATATGGGTAATGTTTTATAAATTTGGTTGACTGCATTAACAGAAATATCGTTCTGGCTTCTACAAAGATTACAAAGCCGTCAGTTGAAGTTCGTATTCAAAAGTGTTTCAAACAAAGCCGTCGGTTGAAGTTGGTATTCAAAAGTGTTTCAAAAAATAGATGTAACGTCCTTCTTCTGTCACGTTGACGTTTGATGTTTTAAGTTAAGGTCCCGTTCGCGACAACTATTTTGTCCCCCTATTAGTTACGTGTAAAAAATCAAGATCCGATCCAGACCTAATCCATCCGGAAACCAAACCTAAAATTCGTGTTATCTGCGTCTTATTGTAACTACTGACAAAATTCTAAATAGAGAATGTGCGACTATATACCACATCCCTTTCTAACCCCCATCAACACTATAAGTGAAAATGGATGGGATGTGTGTATTCTGTAGCTATTTTAATACTGTTTCTATAGCTTTATTTATTATCCTTAGATTTTGAAAATTACTCTAATATTATCTATAATAAATTTTCTAATATTGAAAGCGGGTATTAAAAAATCATTTTAAATTAATCTCAAATCTTAATTGCAGATCGTAATAAATGCAGCTCTAGGTTTCGATAGTTATCTGGTGATTCGCCACGGTATAGCCTCAAATTCGGAACACACGACTGATGTGAATACCACCTGGATACCCGGTGGACAATTGGGATGTTACTTTTGCAATGATGTTACTGCGCCCGGCAACGTAATTACTGTTTATATTGTATTCAACTTTATCTTTATATCCATTCAGGAACAAAGAAAGAACTCTAATTCTTACAGCTGGGCAGCTTCTCGTAAGAGGCGGCATGACAACCCCGTCAGTCCCGTCTTTGAGGCCGGCAGCACAATGGTAACGCCCTTGATGTTGCAAATCTCCATAGGCGGTGCTAATAACTTTCCATCAGGAAAATCGTCAGTCGGCCTGCTATACTCCAGCAATTGAAAACGTGTCTTTGTCAGTTCCGACGCACGCCTTAAGTTTACACCTTAAACTAAAACAACTCCATATTGTCTATAAATAAAATTTCAAGAGTGCTCGGTATCGTTTATTCCAAAGAGAGGTCCATTCTCGAAAGCTATCGTAGCATTCCCTTACAGATCTCGAAGGCTCTCGCAGAATTCTCGAAGGCTATCGTAAATTTCTCGTAGAGTTCTCGAAGCCTGTAGTGGAATTCTCGAAGGCTCTCGCATAATTCTCGAAGGCTCTCGTAGAGTTCTCGAAGGCTCTAGTAGAATTCTCGAAGGCTCTAGTAGAATTCTCGAAGGCTCTCGTAGAATTCTCGAAGGCTGAAGTAGAATTCTCGAAGGCTCTCGTAAAATTCTCGTAGAATTCTCGAAGGCCCTCGTAGAATTTTCGAAGGCTCTCGCATAATTCTCGCAGGCTCTCGTAAAATTCTCGAAGGCTCTCGCACAATTCTCAAAGGCTCGCAGAATTTTCGAAAGCTATCGTATTATTTTCGTAGAATTTTCGAAGGCTCTCGTAGAATCCTCGCACGTCGTGTAATATCAGCCCATAAATGTCCCACTGCTGGGCTCGGGCCTCGCATTATAGGGGGAACGGACAGTACACCCGCCACGCTTGTCAGACATAGACTTACATATTAATACTTAAGTGTCTTTCAATAACAAAACGCCCTGAACGATTTGATATATTTTTTGTTTTGTTCTCTTGTATACAGATACAGGATGGTGCATGGTGATACAGTGGTTTATAAAATATGACGTAACGATTTGAATTTTCTTGTTACCAGGGGTAGTGGGGCCACACAGAGCTTAATGTGAAAATCAAATCTTAAGAGTAAACTACAATAATCATTATCATCACAGAATTAAATCTCTAAGCGGCCACTTTGGGACTGGGAATCCGCTTCCCTTTTTTTTCTTTTTCACTTCCGGTACAGAAATGTATAGGTGACGATAACCACTTGCAGTCAAGTAGATCATCTGCCCGTTTGCAAGCAAATATTAAAAAAACAAATTTCATGTTACATTTCAGTCCTTAAAGGATCGCACCTTAGACCAACAGTGTACTGTCACTCGACCGGGTGTGGCCGCAATAGCGGGGGCTTTGGCGGTTGAAATTCTAGTTGCACTATTACAACATCCTTTGAGGTAAGATTTATTCTTATACCCTAAAATGACAATATTAATTCATGCTAATTGTATCATTGATCTAATGATCTCCTAAAAGCTTTAGATAAACTATGTAAAAGTCCCCAAAGATCTGGTAAGATAAGTACAGATAGAACTGTTAGCATCAACTTGCTGATTATATTTCGGAAATTCCATTCTGTCCGATCGGCAGTTTGCGTTTGCACAGATAAGGCAGATCGGTTTCCGACGTTCAAATAATTTTTATTGAACTTTATTCCCAAACGGAAATGGCAGATGCTTGCTATGTAGTTTTAGCTCTTTTCTGCTTATATGTTTCGTACACTCGCACAATACTAAAATTGTCTTGTTTTATAATACGTGACACAGTCCTAGCGGGAATCTTCATTTCGCGCGATAAGATTTTGCTTCCTAATGGGGTTTCGACGAATTCTGGCTTTAACAGCATTAACAGCCTTCTAGACAGCACGCGGCCGCCCCGATCTTTTCTGGTCTTCGACAGACGAAGTGTTATTTTAGCTGTTGATAGTACGATATACGAACGTACGGCTGATACGGCTTTAAAAGTGTCTGGAATATGGCCGACGGCTCCATACCCACTTTGTGCAAGGCGATCACTGCAATCCTATTTTCTTAAACACCCCATTCCATATTGTAATTTTATAAATAACACGAAAAAATATTGGAAATGGCGCAAAATCGAAAGAAGTTTTTAAAATATTGTACGCGTTCCAAATTCAAAATAGTAATTAAAAAGTTTTTATGTAACAGTATTTATGGCCAGACTAGTTAGTGTGTATGTATAAATACTTATACAAAGATCTTGTCTGTTCACCTTACGTAACTAATTATTGGAACGAAGTTCCTTATCGCGCGTTGCGAAAGGGGCTAGACGGAAAAAATTAAGATCAAAAGTTGTAACGACACTTTTTGCTATGGTTGCAAGCCGTGCGGAGAGCGCGTGTTTCTCTGTCTGTCTCTCTATTAGCCAGCCAGATATTTTCGTTTCGTCTTTTTATTTCGCATTGAACAGTGTGGTGTCGCGATTTTTTTTAATTTGATTTGATCGCGCGCGCGTTGAAAGGAACTTAGTTCCATCCGGGTGTCCCCTGATACCTCTCAAGTTTTTTTATAGCTTAATTTTTGGACTACCCTAATTTCAGTGCATAAAGCCATTTTTCAGGGTGCAAGCCCCAGCAATATACAACCTAAATGGCGATGAGGAACCTGATATACCCGAAATGCAGGGTGTTCTGGGCCCAGTACCGCATTCTATCAGAGGATTCCTGCATTCCTATCAAACTGTTGTACCAACGTGTGCCAAGTTCAGACAGTGCATTGCCTGTTCAGATACAGTTGTGGATATGTATAGAAAGGACGGCTTCGAATTTCTATTGAAGGTCTTCAATAGTGGCAAATATTTGGAGGAGGTGACTGGTTTAACTGAACTTCATTTGACGGCTGAGATGACAGATGTAAGTGATTAAAAGTATCTATACCTAATCTTCATATATATAATTCTTCTGTATGTGTGTTGACAGTGAACTCTTAAACGGCTGAACCGATTTGAATAAATTTTTTGTGAGTGTTCAAGTGGATTCGATGATGATTTAGATCCACAATTGGACCCGGTAGCTGGCATTGCAATTGATTTCTAAATTTTTTTCATGACCGGACGTCGTCTGCCGGGACCGCTAGTATATGATACAATTCTAAAAATGTCATGTATGTACATTGAAGCTATTAAAAAAAGGACTGGGCTATATAAACGATGGAGAACACGATACAATTAGTTTAGATTTCTTGTGTTTGTTCTGGATTCACAAAACACTACCAGACCAATTTCGATGCGGTTTTGCTGATCAACAGCAAATTCGTCCGTGCTAGGGTGCAATCGAGAACCAACATCAGGCACCTGTTGCCTGGCACATATTGAACTGCATCTATTTGGTACCATTGCGACACTTTTTGGTATATAATTATCACCGTACAATTCATTGCCATATGTCTGTCTTGTTGTTGATGACCTAATAAACGTTTTTTCTTTCTTTCATTATTTAATTTTTAGACTTAAAATCTGCGCTACATTTTATCCTGGAAATCCCACAGATTTTTTTTGGGAATGATTTAAAATGGCCACATTGAAAAAAATTGTATTCCACCACCGTTTTTTTACTGATCGACTCGACTGATTTTATCTAATAAAATGCGTGATATTTTTTATCCCGGAAATTTTTGAAACTTCCCTGGGACTAGTTTGAAGTTGTTTGGGTGCATATGAATTAGCTTATACCGACACAGTTTAAACCGTTTAAATGTTACCGGTAGTGTTACAAAGTGGGCATTATACATAAAATTTGGGATTCGGATATGATTGATACTAAAACAATATAATCCGGAACTTTTTATATTTCCCGGGAATTCCTCATTTTAAACCCAAGTGACATTAAGACATACTTGATATGGCACTGTTTATGTTTATGACACATCTTTAGTAGAACAGATTAACTCACATCAAAGCGTTGGAACAAAATGGGATGGCCTTTACTTATACTGAGTTTTGAGAGAAATCCTTGAAATTCATGTATTTTTATACTGAAAATTTGTTCTTTACCCTTTGCATTTAAATACTGGCAAAATAATTGTAATCTACGTTACCTGTCAAGCGTGTGGACGAAGTCGTGAGCAATGCCTAGTACAACATAATAATATAGAGAAATAAGCATCGAATGGAATTTCCATGACATCTTTAACTGGTTTAATAAAAAAAATGATTTTAAGAATAAAAGAATGATATTCATCGATGTTATGAATGCATAGTGCAACGTGCATAATTTTTTTTTTTTTGTTTGTTTACAGATTTTAACAATTTCTGATGAAGAAGATTAAGAATCTCTAAAATGAAAAATCTAAGCTTATTGATATATCTATTATGTTTTGTTAATATTGCCATTGCTTAATAATAAGCACAAATGTTAAAAAATTAAAGCATCTATATGTGTTGTTATATTATCTGTTTTATGCATTTATTATTATTAATATCTTTTTATTAAGAGCAAATAGCTGTATATTGTGGTAAAAATTATTCTGATTGTTTTATTTATAAATCCCCTTTTCGTCATGGTTAAAGTAGCCACGTGCTATTTAGTGCCGATGCCGTTGGTTTGATATTGAAAATAGGATAGAGGGGAAGATAACTTTAATAATAATACAGATTAACAAGCAAAAAATGTTATATACATACCATGGTGACTCTTGAACTTTAAAAGTACAGACTACTTTTTGGGGGCCAGTGTAATTAATATAATACATAGATCTCTTCGCAGAAGATATTGTTGTAGATGAAGCCCGGGTAGCACTTCAAAACTAACTGGACAGGTGGTGGCAAGCGTTAGAGGACATTGGGTTGAAAATCAGCATAACCTAAATAACTGTTTTGTGACTTCGGCGGCACCTCTTAGTACTGTACATCTTAAAGTACATTAAAATGTGCTTTAATACCGTGTAAACTGGAATTCATAATTGATACCTTGGTTTACCTACTGCAGAGTAATTGTTAAATATAGAGGGATATAAGGCGAAGAGTAAATGTAGTATCGCTAAAGTGGAAATGGGCAACCGGTTTGAAATGCGACAAACTATGCCACTGAAATGAAAATGCCAGATTTGTAAATCTATCATACGACTGGTCGTGTTGTCATGTCCGAATGTTGGGTCACTTAAGTGATATTACACAAACGTCTCAGCTGAGGTAAGAATGTTGTGATATTACAATAATGGATAAAGTGAGAAATGAAGAGACATAAGGGTATCTTTGAATGTTGCATCTGTGACTGAAAAATTGAGAGTAAGAAGACTAAGGTGGTATGGGCATGTAATGAAGAAGGAAGTCACGTGACAAAAATAACATTTAACTGCAATATTGATGGATGCAAAGGTCAAAGTGGACCAAAAAACAGATTGATGGACTGTGTGAAGGATGATATGACGATTTGTGGTGTGCGAGCGGACGTATGACAGAATAGAGGAGTATATGGAAGGAAAAGACATTGTGCCGAGCCCATATCATTGGGAGAAGAAGAGAGTTTTAAATAAAACACGTAGTAAATTCAATGCTATATATCACACTTTATTAAATAAACCACACTACGGATGCATAGTAAATTGTATAGGTTGCAAAGGCTTTTTATCGTTCATTCTGATTTCCTTGACAGGTTTTGGGGGTTTGATCTTTCTTCCGTGTCTTCCGGTCTTCCGCTGCCAAAGACCAGAACGAGGCCTGTTTCCTAGCCACCTGTTGCGTTGCGGCGACCCTATAGGAGTCGAACCGTGAAGGACGTTTGAGAGACGACCTGAAATTTACATACATACTTATTTTACACTGAAAGTTAAGTTTTAGTGTAAATGGACAATTTACAATCCAAACAATGGAAAAATTACAAAATGACGAGTGGCAAATTAAAATGCCACATGTTATTTGTAAATATTAAAACTACCTAACCTTCACACGAATCGCGTTTCATCCGTAAAAAATTTACCCTCATGCGCCTAAAGAAGTTTCACTTCAAAAAATTACCATCATAAATCACACTACTTGATTTTACATAGATGCGTTGTGACGTCATAGCTCTAACGAGTCAAATGTTATACTAATATATAAACCTGAAAAGTTTGTTTGTTTGATTGAACGCGCTAATCTCAGGAACTACTTGGTCTGATTTGAAAATTCTTTTAGTGTCAGATAGTCAATTTATAGAGTAAGGCTACAGACTATATATATCATCACGCTAGACGAATAGGAGCGAAACACCAATAAATAATTATTCAAAATCCGGGGGATTTAAAAACAAATTCCACGCGGACGATGTTGCGGGCACAGCTAGTAGCTTATAAAGGCGGTTCAGCTATATTTTATATAGGTGTTTTTTTACTAGGTTGGTTGAAAACTTGGTTGTGCACAATAAAGGCACGCCTCAGGCACTTCAACCATTAACTATATTCTATGATCAAAATTAATCGAGACTAGATAAAAAAGGTGCTTATCATACATATCAGTTGTATAATAGTACATTATGGTACTAGTGTGTAACATTGGTGATTAATGCCGAGGCGCCATTGAGACTCGAGCCGTAGGCGAGGGTCTTAAGAGAGCCGAGGACGGTAATCATCAATACACACGTGTATCATACGACGTTTTTCAACCCACTTGTGAATAAAATAACAACAAAAACTCATTTGATTTAGTAGATAAAAAGTTTATTTAGAGAAACAATTAGTAAGTGTGCAGTTAGTAAAAAAAGTTATATATGAGTGTAAGTTTTATTTATTAAACACATACCGAGTTAAAATTATCTATTTAAATAAGAAGTTGCATTAAATGAGCAAGCAATAGGAACATTAATTTATTTGTTCTATAGATCACGATCTTTTTTTTTAATAAAAACTTTTTTAAGAACAAAGCAACTCAAACAATAAAATTTAAAAAAAAATCTATAACTCACTAGTGAGTTATATTTTTTTTTACTCACAGTTTGATTATGGGTGTCATTCTGTGCCTAATTGCGGTGACTATAGAGCCACTTTATGAGCAAGTGTGTTGAAAAGTAGTTTTTTGAAGTGATTAATTTTATTGAATTATATTGCCACAGTTTTCTTACCAACAACAGCCATGCAATGCTGGTCGAAGCTAAACTGGTGCTTTGATGGCATTTGCACAATGACCCTGTCGTCTTGCTTCCTCAATATAGTTCCAGATGTGCCAGCCGCATGGATATAGAGACCTCCCCTGCCTGTACAGACGCATATCATACTGAGATAGTTAATTAAAATAATTGAAGACATGAGTAGATGAAGGTGATAAGTCGCATAATTCCAATTCTGAGTAAATCGAGATAAAAGTTTTACTTTTGTTTTAAACTGAACTGAACTTAACACCTTTTTCAACTATTTTTTTAAATATGCCTTATATCTATGGTCTAAGGTCTGTAGTCATTTGGTATCGACTTATAGCCTCCATCTACGCCAAAAAAAAGCAAAAAACCGAATATGCGACATATCCACTCACGTCTTCAATTATGTGACAGCTATAAAAACTATTAGGCAAAGTGATTATTTAAGAAGATCGGAACTAGTAACATAACTAAGTAACCCACTGCCTTGATTAATAAGTGGGCTGAGCACTTGTATGACAACCGAGATGACACTTCAACAATACTCTCAATTACCTGAGTGGAACTTAGATAAAAAGTAAGTAAGTAATATTCATCCTATGTCTAACTAATTCCCAAAAGTTTATAGAAAGCACAAATAATTATTCAAATAATCTTCGCTAAGCCAATCTCTTCTTTTAAAATTAATACACATCTATATGAATTGTATTGAGAAAAGTAGTTGGTGTGATTGTTAATAATAATAATGACTTATGGCCGATTTCTACATCTTACTATTATTCATTCACTTGCCCTGCCCTATCATCAGCTGAATTTTGGCATTATTTGTCCATACATCCCCATAGCAATTTTAACCGATAGTAAGGAATAAGGGGAGGGGGAGGCGTTATCCTTCTGTGGTTTAATTGAATATGTCATGTTTCACTCAGATATATAATATATTATTATTTATTTACGTTTATGGCTTGGCAACTAGGCCTTTAAGCCAGATCTTGGTATACAATATAAATTCTTAATTTTCTTAAGCCTATGTGTAGTACAGTTGAACTGTAGGTAATCAGCTAGTGCCATTCAACGGAGTTCTTGTGACAGCTCAAATGGCCACATTTGACTCATATTTCTCCCAAAACACATAATTACTACTTAAAAACTATCAATATTCTACAACTATTCATTAATTTTAGAGTAAATGTACACATTTTTAGAAAATAAAACTGCACAGCACAACATCTCCTTTCAGTTCTCGCCAAAACTCATATATAATGTAATAATTAAATACATCAAACCTGGTTCTTTCTCTATACAGTGGACAATAGTGCCAATGGGTAGTGCTCCTAGTACATAAGCGTCGCCTTCATTAGCTCTCACTGAAAAAAGTTAATAGCAAATAAGCAGACCAGTCACATCAAAAATATATAATAAAAACATCAGGCCATCAACATTGGCTGCTGGTGTATCACTTAAATTTATGGGAATCGACTGAATATCCCTTTCATGGCGAGATTTAAATTTTGGTAATTACATTTATTTTTGAAGTATAAATAATCAGTATATTGTTACAACTTCAGCTCCAAGAAAGACAAATCCCAAATGCAGATCTGTAAAAGCAAATTTATTACCTTGATCGTCTTCTTTTGTTCACTTATTTAGTGGCATATATTTCGAGTTATTGTAGAGAACAACCTATTGTACTCATTTACGGCCGCTCAGGAGAATCATTAGCCATGTGTTGCGGATTATAAGTACAAGCTAATACTAGGAAATTATGTAGATGTTGCAGGGCGGGCACATTTGCATTGGTGAAGTATAAAACGACGGCCTGATTGAGAGAGGAGTGCAGTTGAGCTACAACTATGATCTAGGCGTGACGTGTGTACATCCGGGAATCTGATAATGACGGACTTTGCGCGTTTTATTGAATTACGAACTTCTGCATTACGTTTGGATTTGTTGCGTCCGGTAATATTTTTACCTGTGTTATACGTGATTGTATAGTTCTAATAAACTCTATAATAATTCTAACGGCTTTTTAAATTGGAGTCCTACAAACTCGTAACAGTTTTATTGTAATTGTTTAATATCACAACTATGATGCTTTAAGACATCACAACTATTACGAAATAATGCACTATGCTTTTACAATCAATATAAGAGCTGCACTCTTGTCAGTGACGCTCCCTCTAACTTTCGCCATTATGGGCCACATACTATTTTACTTTTTTGTGTGACAAAACACTTATCTTTTCCTTTACTTGGTCTACAAAAACCCTAATAACTCTTCGTTTCCCTCAATTGCTTCCACTATGCCACTATGCATTTGATTACATTACGTATCATCACAATGAAATAAGCATTTTCATCTTTCTCTTCTTAATAAAAATTGTACACTTTATTATATCCAAAACCTCTTCATTGGTCTTCTATTTACAATATATAACTACTTTATACTAATTTCTTGCAAGTGAAGATTGAATTGAATTATTGTAATTTCATGCAATAAACAGACCTGGATTCCTAGGCAATTCTCTTGATGTCTTTATAAGATCTCCTGCTTTCATGTTTTCGGTAGCCAAAATGTATTTAAGTCTGTCCCCAACTGCCACAAGTGCTATGTGAGCTGTCCGACATCCATCTTCCATCACCTATTAAACATACATTCCTTACATTTTAAGTAGTAATTCTTAGTTTATAACAAGACATTTTGAGAGTTTTTAAGTGTGGTATTTTATTTGATTTTGATTCTGATGTTTAGGCCACTTTTCAGGAGCTGTGATCACAAAAGAGCAAGATCTCAAGTATCAATAAGTAATAATAAAGCTACGTTTTAATGGTGGTAATTTATTTGATTTTGGTTATTCCAACGTTTGGCAGTTTTTCAGTGGCCGTGGTCAGGACAAATATGACAATTGTCCAACAAGTGTTTTGTTAGTTTTATTTAGCCTACCGCCAATCATTTTAATTATTTCGTTTTAATTTTGTTTATGGTTATTATTTACTCTATGGGAGCCTAATCTAATTTATTATCCCCGCAAATTGCTATTGCGCCTGGCCACCATTTTGGTGACGTAACCGTAGCCGAACACTCAGTACTGTTAACATGACTGGCCGGCCAGTGCGCGTAAATATCGAGTTGCGGATGATGTAACGTGAATGTTAATTTGACAAGGTTCCAGCACATTAGTAATTTGCGGGGATAATACCACCGCTTCACATGTTGTGGCTTGAAGAGAAGAAGCGGCGCAAGAAACTCTTCCAAAGTATTAAAACATAGTTTTATTATGTATACCAAACTTATTAAAATATTATATAAATAAGTAATGTTAACATTTTTATTTTGCCTCCCTCCAACTTGTTCATTTTAATTATCTAGTTTAAATTTGTGTTTATTATTTAATTGTACTCTATGCTATCTATGCTTTTATTATATTTCACTCGTGGTGTCGCAACATGCCGTGGGTTGAAGAGAAGAAGTGGCGCAAGATACTCTTCAGTAGTATAATTCTTAGTTCTATATAAATTACTTTTATAACACGTTAATCATAATATCTATAATTATACCTGAATAACTTTCTCTTGCTGAGGTGGTCCTTCAGAAGGTCCATCTCTCAACCAATCAATCCAGTGGTACTTGTGCTTGATGCCACCTCCTATACCCTTTGCTACAACTCTACCTAAATGTAAAATATAATTACAAAATAAGATTCACATTGCAGTAATAGTCATCTCAAAAAATAATTTTACCATAATCTATTCAAATTAAAAAAGTTTTATGGATCCAAAAGGAGGCAAAGGGCTGAATTATGTTTTAATTTTAAAGATTATCACTTATAAAAAGGCACTTTTCTAGAATCTCAAAGACCTAGTTACCAAATACATATTTTTATATATTGTAGATATTTTCTTACTAATCTTGTATTTCTGGAATAACTCATAGTCACAGAATCCCAGAACTGAATAAGCTATTGCTAGACCACCCCCGGTCTAAAGTATGCCATAACATACCCTAACATAACCATGAGTTGTGTTCCGGCATTGCGACCAGGTTCCAGTCTCCCTTAAGAAGTGCATTTATAGCAAGCACCTTTGGTGTTGCAAATGTCCATAGGCGATGGTAACCGCTTTCCATCAAGTGGGCCATCTGCCTGTCTGAGCTGAACTCCTGCAATTAAAGAAACCAATATCTAACAATCCAGTTGTTTGCCTTACTATTGGTTAAAATATGACAAAAGCTCCATACAAATAATATCGAAATTCAACCAATTACAGAGCATTGAATGAACAGTAGGATATAAGAACTGGCTATTAGTGACTATTAATCACTATATCTAATTAATATGTGACAATGTGTACTCATATAAAGTTGTTACATACAAATGTAGTTTATCCAAGAGTACTTTGATCAACGCAGCTTCTTAATTTAAAAAGCACTGTCACAAAACTTATGCTAATTCTCTGTAAAATAAGAATTATTAATTAATATTTAAAAAGTCTGGTTCGCACCGGAAACTGGATCTCTTCCAGCAAGATTAGTCACCTCAAGAGGCTTAACTGTATACTCTTCTGGGAAATGAACAATTCGTCTGTAAGATATACCAAAGCCAGGTTTTGGTTTTTGAATGTTCGGTTTACTCGCAAAATTAACTGCTGATCTATGCAGCGCCCGGTTAAAAATTATAGTTGGAGTTATGCTTAACCTTGTAAATAAACCATTTAAAGCCATTTCGATCACTATTCCATATGAAATACTAAATAATTATGCAAGCAACATTTATCCTGTAAACATAACCAATATACTAATCAAGTGTATCATCTATGATACTAATAATTAAATTATTATAAATTTATAACCTAAATCTTTTCTTGTAAGTTTTTTTTAACTTTGCGACTTTACTTTTAATTTATTTTCTATTCTGTTCTTATATTTATGGCTTGGCTACTGTGCTTTTAAGCCAGTACAGAGTACTGAAAAGGACAATGCAAGGCAAAAAAATCTCAAATAGGGTTGTACATTTTACTGTTCTCCGGAATAACGCTTATTTAGAATGAATTACAAAAAGCTATAGATGGCTAGAGCAAACTTATTTTTTTTATGACCCAACCAAATTGTTTGGATCTCTATTTATAATTTAAAAATAAAATGAACGAATGGAATACGACAACATCGCCCTCTTGTGGCAATTTTTTCGTGGACATCTTCGTGAATGTGGCGTGTGTTGTTTGGAATTATGTGAATCGTAAATAAAAATGCATAAAATGGAACAATTAATTTTGTTATAACCGAACTTCTAGTGTGTTATAGCTAAAAATAACAAAGAACGATTTTGTGAATACAAACATCAAGGCTTAAAAAGTGGTTTACTTTCGGTATTTTGTCATATGTTGCACGCCTGCCTTGGGGACTCAAACAAGACAAAAAAAAATAATCAGTAATTTTGATGCTAAATTGATAATGCAGTAAGTTTAATATTGTATTTTATCATTGATTTTGGATAAGGTAAAAAGTGCAATTGTCATTTTTATGTTATGATCAGTCTAAATGCCTTTGATATTGGCAGGTTACTTACGTTACTCTTCATACCTACTTGAATTCGTAATCATCACCGTCGACGCGATGGTTTAAAATTGGAAATATTAGTAAAAAAAATTCATTATTTACATCAATTTCACGAGTGCAACGTTCTAATGTGATATATTTTTGTTACAGAAATAGATATAACCAGTCTTCCGGCACATTATTACGCTTTCATGTGCCGATGCAGTGCCTTATAAGTGAATATATTTCTTAAAATATCTTATTTATCAATGCACTTCATAATGGTTGTTAGAGCTGAAAAGGAATAGTTTCATGATGAGTCACAATTTGGCAGGGATGCCATCATATAGGCTGCCAGGGCCAGGAATTGGACCTCCGGATTTCAAGCCGCCAATGGACACCCCAACACCACCAGCTCCTGCGCCCAGTAATCCTAAAAAAAGGAGGAAAACATCAAATGCAAACAATGCTTTAACACCACAACCTCCACCAACTGCACAAGATTTATTACCTCCCCCTTTAACTGGATATGGAGACACAATTGTAGCATCTAATCCATTTGATGATTCACCATCAACAGTGTCACATAATGGGCCCATGATGAGCCAGAATGGGCCTATGATGAGTCAAAATGGAGCAATGGGAATGATGGGTCCTATGCATGGAATGGGTGGACCACCAATGAGGCATATGAGTCCACTCCCTCACAGCATGAGCCCTATGACTCAACAAATGCCACCAAGAGGAGGAATTAGTCCTATGGGAAATATGAGTCCCATGGGGCATATGGGAGGTATGTCACCGATGGGTGGTCCAAGTATGGGCATGACTAACCACAGCATGGGTCCAGGAATGGGGCCCAGTTCAAGATCAATGGGGAGTCCAATGAGCCCTATGAACTCAATGCCAATGGGTTCGCCAATGTCTTCAGGACCAATGGGTAGTCCAATGAATATGGGTTCAATGGCCGGAAGTCATATGAGCAACAGTCCCATGGGTCCCCCTATGCATAGTCCCTTAGGTGCAGGATCAATGAATGGACCTATGAATGGTCCAATGGGAGGTGGTGGGCCTGGAATGAATGTACCTCGAATGAATGGTCCAATGGGACCTAGTTGTTCAAATGGTTCCATGGTGCCTAATAGTTCTATTATGTCCTCAAATCCAATGCAGAGTGGTGGAATGGGCCCTGGACATTGTGGTCCAATGAGGCATGGCAGTCCCATGCCTTCAGGTATGCAGAGTGGACCTATGGGTAGTAATGGCCCAATGTCATCTATGGGCCCTGGACCACCATACAGTAGCACACATATGGGGCATGGTGGTCCCATGGGCATGGGAGGGAGTGGATCCATGGGTATAGGTCCAGGGCCTGGTAATCTCGGGAATTGTGGCCCATTAGCTGGTATGAGTGGAATGGCGATGGGAGGTCCTGGTGGACAAGGTGTTGGGCCTATGGGACAGGGAATGGGCATGTTTGGCCCAAAACCCATGCCAGTGAGTGCAGGGAAAGTGTATCCTCCAGACCAACCTATGGTGTTCAACCCTCAAAACCCCAATGCACCCCCCATATACCCTTGTGGAGTATGTCACAAGGAAGTCCATGATAATGATCAAGCTATTTTGTGTGAATCTGGGTGTAACTTCTGGTTCCATAGGTGAGAATTGTTTTTTATATTTAAACAAAAGATTCATTTTGTGTACATAAATAATCAAAAGTAAATTCACATATTTATATTCTAATGTTGGATTAGCATTTTGCTAATTTATTATTGTCCCTCATAAACATAACTGTTAATATGAAGTAACTTCTTTTGGCTTAGCAACACAGTGGACTCATTCCATTAGTAGCTCAAAATGCTCCATCAGCCGTTCCACATGGTGACCATTGTTGTTATGGTTGTCGCCAATATGTCACTAATGACATAATTATTTTTTATCACACAGCACTCAGAATGACCCATCTCAAAAGGTGGGTCGAAGTGGACTGAACATATAAGCAAGCTCTGTGTTAACTTTATTTAAACCCATTCAGCATTTTCATGTCATGTTTAACAGGCAGTTTGTATATTTTATAAATATGCTGTCTTGATTAACACCCCTTGATTTACTTTCTCTTTTTTATATTTATTTTTCAATTTTGGCCCATCTACAGATTTATTGTACCACACTACACCTTTATGCAGTGAAATATAAAATATATTTTCCCAGGTCTCTTGGTTTTTCTATACTATACTGTACTTTTGTATAGTGAAACATAAAATAGATAATAGATACAGGTTTATTATACCAAATTACACTTTATATAGTGATATTATAAATGCGCAAGTAACTCTGCCTGTCTGTTCCATTTTCATGAAATCACTACTGGACTAATTTGGCTGAAACTCAGTATATATATTTTTCCGATGCTGTGGATAAAATAGAATACTTCTTATCATGGAAAACGGGATGATTCTTGCGATAAAAATGTATTTGTCTCTTTGTTTGTTAAGCTTTTACGAAAAAATAGATAGATTTATGTAAAAGTCCCAGAAAGTAGGTTCACAAATATGCCATTTTGGTTAATTTGGTAATTTTGATCATATTAGTCATTTTGGTCACTTGCGATTTTGTCATATTGGCTACTTTTGGTCATTTTTGGCACTTTTGGCATTTTGGTTATATTTGGCATTTTTTGGAATATTTAGCACTACGCATCAGAATGCCTAACCAGAGCAATTTTGGCATTTTTGTTATTTATGTAGTTTGTAGATAATAGACTGGTAAACAATTGCCTTTTGGACCAACTTTATTCAGCAGTCTCCGAAAATTATAAATGAGGTGTCATTCGATTCGGAATGGGATCTAGATGATTTTTGAAAAAAATGAAGTTTCGCTTGCAAAAAATTTAAAAGTTATTAACAATTAACTAAAAAAAGGGGGGGTTAGTTTTTTGCAAATATCTCAAAAAGTAATAAAGATTTTTCAAATTTGAAAAAAGATTCGAAAAGAGGAGGAAATTTCCTAAAAAAAGTGTTGACTCTCGAAACTGTAAAATCAATATTTATAATTTTCCCAGAGGGATGAAAATACGGCCGAAAACGGGTACTCTGGCTTACGCAAGCCACACCCACATCGGCCCTTTAATGAATAAATATTATTTAAACATACTAAATATGAAAATAAAAAATTGAAAAAATTCAGGCACTAACTGAATAGATGAATGAACAATAATCTGCTTGAAAATTTTTTAATAACAATTTTCATTCAGTTATTCAATAGTTAATTAATAAAAAAATTTGCTTGAACATGAACATTGCAAGTGTGATAATTGTTAAACTATAAATTTAAGATTTTTTCCTTTCTTGGAGAAATTCTTGAAAGGCCTTAGAATAGAACCCCATTGGAAAAATTAGAAAATGTTTATTATTCATTTATTTATTTATAATTTTCGTACACACTAAGAGTGTCACTAGTAGTTTTAGTAGTTCTAGATTTATTAATCTATCCCTGTGTATCTGTAAACTACATAAATGACCAAAATGATAAAAGTGACCTAAATGACCAAAGTCATCAAAATTACCAAATTACAAAAATGGTAAATCAGAAAAACATGTCTTACTTTTTGGGATAACCTTTACATAAATCTATCCCATTATTCGGGATGAAAAGTGTCCCTTGTCCACCCTTGATATTAAAATTACATATGTAGCACGGAGGTTTCTTTCTTCAACGCTAACCTCTACCAATGCTTATGAATATAAAGGGAATGTCATGTCACGTAAGGGCGACTTGACTTATGTCTATGATATAAGACGTTTTCTAGCTATCTAACGAATCCAAATTTATCCTTATCATCATTAGTTATTAATTGTAGTAGTCTATACATTTAAACTACTATACATATTAATATCAATTTCAACCAAATCCGTCCAACAGATTTTCCGTAAAAGCATTAAAAAGAGAATTAATTTTGCATATTGTAGTGCAAAAGGGATTTGAAATTGATTGTCTCTACTGATTTGGGCCACCTAATTTATTGGAACATAGAGTCTCATGTAATATCTGGTGGATTAATTTAATTAAAAATGAACAATATTTTATTTACTTTAATCTAGGTGCCCCTGGAAGCAACGCAGTGTTCTTGTATATAATATGTTACACATAGCAGAAGAATAACATGTTTATCTTGGGTATATATGTGTGTGTTTGCGTAGTGATATATTAGTGTTATCTATTCTGTGTGTTACCAATTGCTGGGTTTAAGCCCTCTTTTTTTACAGAAGCCTGCACATTACCACGTACTAGACACACATACATGTATACACAATTTAGTTTGCCAACATTAAACAAATCAGTGGTACCTCAAAATCAAAGGATGCAATGTCAATCAAGTTTATTATTGAAATTAATCAATGCAATGCAATCAATTCAATTATTTATTCAAAGAAACTTAATCATTTACTTATTTATTAATTTAGTAATGAAATTAATACCTGAGTTTGTTAAAAAACCGTAATAAAAAAGTTATGAAAATGAAGGAAGTCGAAACAATTGTTACAAGTCAAAAGTGACCAGCACCATTTAATGTATTATTTTCTTAAAGCGTTTCTTAGTTTAAGTATTTTAAAGTTAATACCATTTTTAAGGAATATACCCATACAACGTGACCCGTTTAGGGGGGGGCGTCGACAAAATACTACAATTGGTCACGGGGGAGGGGGGGTTTGCCTAGGCTTTTGTCACAGTCATTATCCTGTAAGGCAATCTTGTTTTTTAAACTCACAGTTGGCAACAGTGACGCATCCTTTGCGTCACGTGGCAAACGCCGTATTAATAATGAGAAATATGAGTAATTATTTTTTTCATTTTCTATTTGCAAAAAATGGTTTAAAACCATATCTATCTGAAACCTAGAGGGGGTCTTGCTTCTACTTCGGGTGGTTATAGGGAGGGGAGGGTAAAATACTGAAAAAATGGGTAATGTAGTATGGGTAAGTTCCCTTATATGGTACCTTTCTCTTTATGAATAAAAATAAACCATTATGACAGGTAGTAGTACTATATTAGAAATCCTCCTGTATTGAAAAGTCATTCTAATGGAGATGATGAAATTTGTTTTTTAACATCTCAAATATAGTACAGCAATTTCAAAAATAATACCATTTTACAACTAGTAATGTTTTGAATAAATTTATTTTATAGCACAATTTTGGCTACCACTTATATGTGCTATCAAAATGTATCTCTGATTTGCGGCCTCACTGAACACCACATTCTTGTCCAAGGTTAATTGGCGGATATCTCTTTCACAGTCGTCATACGATAATTGTAGCAATATGCATATAAAGTCTTGATAAATCAATACAAACTCAATAAAGTGAGCTCTTGTTGCACTTACCACTACAATTTACATCATTATGCAGTATCTAATTTTTAATTAATACATTTGCAGAGGTTGTACTGGTCTAACGGAACCGGCGTTCCAGTTGTTGACTGCGGAGGTGTATGCAGAATGGGTGTGCGACAAGTGCCTGCAATCGAAAACCATCCCTCTGGTGAAGTTCAAGCCATAGCGATGCGCACAACCTCCCATCCTCCTGCCACCCATATAAATACAACCTCCTGCATCACAAGTATTTATTACGTTTCTTAATAAGGACATTTTAATATGTGAACACGTTTTTTATGGACTTAGCATGAAGTCACTGCCGGTTTAAGAATGGTCTGTCTGTAGTCTCGCTAAGGAAGATCTCATCTCGGATAGTTGCTATAAATTAAGAGAATTAATGTGTTAAATCATCATTATGTTTTATCAATCTCTTATAATATGCCCCGTTTCCAATTTTTGATCAATTTTCGAGGTAATTAGATAAATTATTTTTGTAAATTTCGTACACTATTTGTACAAATTGTGGTGCCTACTGTCATTCATATTTTAATAGAAATTTTGGGATACTCCTATATCTGATTTTAATTCTTACTTAAGTTCAGTATATAATATCTAGTTGACAATAACAAGAGAAATATTTATGGTTGATATCAGAGAAGAAAAAATAGCAAAGCAGATCTTAGGCGTCGATGTAGTTGCTGAGGACACTTAAGATTTAACAATGATGATAAAGTTTTCCACCTTGTTCACTTCTTAACATAGTTTGGAATTAAACACTATAAAATTTATCAATATAAAATGAAACACCTTCAAACTTGGTACCTATATCTAAATATTTCGAACAAATGGTCAATTTTTGAAACCAATTTTTATGTAAGGTTTTGTCCACATCTGTATTGTGTTATTGACTTAATAACCATCATATTGTGTGGTCTCGTAAAGTAAAGAAATAGACTGAAAATGTCTCTACTCAGCTGATATAAGAATTTTTAGTTGTTTGTTTATGAAAGTATGGTTACAAGAATGGGTAAGGTTACATAGATCTTTAAAAGTTCAATATGTGACTGTTATATTTTGAAAGCGTTTTCCTGGATTAACTTTGTATGAACAATGGGAGGGATAAATAAATAGATAAAAATTGTATGACTAAAAAAGTTGAACTGAAAGATTGGTATACCATAAAAGTTGGAAAAAATGTATAAAGGTAAATGATAATTAAAACGAAATCCTTAACAATTAGTTGTATAGTAAATTTTTTATCCTATAAATAAATTCTTGGCAAGAAGAAAAAGTATATTCAATTCGTATTGATATATATACAAGCATTGTCAGGAGGAGGATGGTGATGAAGATTTATAGGGTAAATAGAAAAGTATGAAAGAAGAAAATAAGACCTCATCTCCAGATTTTTGGGACGAGGTAAAAGAAAGAAAGAGAGCATGGCGAAATGTCTTCAATTCATTGCAAATAATCATGAAATTTGTCTACATGCATTTAGGGTAAACTACACATTGTTGACACCCACCCAATGATTGGCACGCAGTCAATTTATTCAAAATTATTAATATTTTTTATTTTATACCTATACACATAGTTTACAGCCTACAAGTTTCACAAACTTTTCTAATCTATCGGAAGTTTGTCTGGAAGAAATTGCTTTTAGTGATTAGACTGTCTATAGATTTCTGTACATCTATATCTTAATATTACGCATTAAAGTATATTCCATTCTACAATAGGTATTTAGATTCCTTGATGTTTTAAATAAATTAATATGGTGCCAACAATTGTATAGTTTCCTCTATCTATTGGTGCAAATATGTTTAAATCGCCGAAAATAATACAGATGCGGACAGTCCACAAGATATGGGTATTATTCTTAGTTATCGGTGAATGTATGAAAAGAATGTGTTAAACATGTCATTGATGAAATGCAGACGGTCCTGTTTATGTCTAGTCTGTTCGATTGTCATTGTATCTAATTTATTTATAATGTAATACTAGAACGATCTTGATAAATTATTATCTCAATATCAATGGCACGTGTTCCTTGTATAACGCATATCGGTTGGAGCAAATATCCTGATTATGCATCATTAGGATGCTAATGGACAAAAATTCGAAAGCAATAAAAGTGTTTGAATATCCCGTTTTTGTGTGCCGCTTTGGACTATGTTCATATTGTATATATAGATAAGTTAATACTTTCCGCCTCTGGACAATTGTGCACTGAAGCTTATATTTGTACATTCAAATGAAAATGTTGAAATTACTATATCCAGTGAATAGCTCTTTACTAACTTGCATGGAAGGATAGATGTAAGTTTGCAACATAGGTATAGCGGATGAGGCGATCTGCAGTTTTAATAATATATTGATAATATCGACGCTTGAAAGCCAATGGTACCTAAGAAACTTTGTATAAATTTCACCAGTTCAGATACAATTTTGGAATACTTAAATCATCCCGGATCGACAACGAGCAGAGGAATAGTTAAATAGGATACCTAACGTCTCACTGTTAATGTTGAAATTCTACTAATTATCCTATTTAAAATTGCTTAAAGCCATACAAAATATATTTTGGTCACCCAACACATAATTTCCATAACTCGTCTACATATGCAAAAGTAAAGTTATCTTAAACAGTTATGTTACAGAGAGTTACTTTTAAAAGATACCACTGTACTTTTTTCATCAAATATTTACTTTATTTCTCTTTACAAATAACAGTTATTGTTGTCATCAAAGTAGAATGTTACTTATCACATATTAAGGTGATAATTATGTTGGATTTTATTTTTATTTTTTATTTTTCTACTCAACTTCAGGGCTTTCCCTGTAGTAGAGTAGAAAAATAAAGAAATAAACTATAAAACAAGAAAAGTCCTCTATCTACGAACACGATAGAGAAGGTGAAAAAAAAAATCAGATAATTTAAGATCCATTACAAAAGGCGAATATCCCTACAAAATCCAACACAATTATCACCTTAATATGTAATAAATAACATTCTACTTTAATGTCAACAAAAAATGATATTTTTAAAGGTTGGGGTGCTTTTTATTTATTTTCCTTTTTTTCTCTTACTTTCTACTAGTTATTCTTATTATTATTAAATTTGTTGCCCTGTTTATATTCTCTACTGTATTTTTATATTGTAATTTTACTATGTTTATTTTTATTTTGGTTATATACATAGACTTAACTTACGCTAAACTTAGACAATTTAAATTATACACTCAATTTTACTAACGCTAGCGATTGCGCATACTCACTGTACACTTGCAGCGTTATTTTCTGACTTATTCTTATTTACTGCTTTGGTGACTATTTTAATTGCAAATCTTAGTCGTCACAAAGCCTTTTTCCTATTAAGTCCCGTAGTAGATCTGCGGTTGAAATAATGTTTCTTACGATATCCTTTCAAAAGTTGATACAATAATAATGTACTTATTATTTTGCATGTAACAATACGCGCGTTATCTAAACGCACATGTAAATACGACGAATCCATACGCTTTGATATGTTTAAGGTGTTAAATGTGTTTGTCAATTTTTAACTTTTGGAGATTTTTTAAAATAATCGACTTGTATAATAATTACTTTTTTTTGTAAATAAATACGGTAGTTATTAGTGAAGTGAGATTATAATCAATCTTTGAATTATTGGCTCCTTAGGATACGCGCGGTTGTGACTTAATTGCGTGAAATTTATTATTTCGCATTGCGGGGCTGATGATGGTTATTATAGTCTTAATTTTTTTTTCAAGTGTGTTTTATGTGAATGAGATTAAATAAAAAACATATACATATAAAATGTCACAGAATGTGTGGAATTGCAAATATAAAAATCATCTGTCAATGATATTTGTTTAAAATAAAATAAGAACATCAGCTAATTTACAACCTGCTGTGCCATTTTTGTACTACAAAAAGATATATGTATTTTTGTCTATTTTCATTGCCAAATTTATAATTACTATGAATTTATGCACAAATTATTTTAATTTTGTATTATTATTTGTTCAATTTTCAGTTATATATCCACTAATTAATTTGACCTTTAATATGAAGAAAATAAGTTTTATGTTAAAAAATGTGTTTTTATAATTTAATGTCAAAATATAGCGAAATCATTTCAGTATGTGTAACTTTTAAAAAAAAACTTTTTAATTGCAAATCCGGACAAAAACGGCACTGTGCTCTACTGTGCAGAGCTACAGTTTAATTTTATATTATATTTCAATACGTAATTGATCTTTAGGTCTTAAAGTTATTATTAGCACGAAAATAAAAATTTACTCTATGCCCTTTTTTATACTATCTTATAATTATATAGATTTATTACTACTACACTGATCTCTATTTAAATCAGTTTATATATTAAAATGAATTAAGTATTATTTACGCTCGCTTCAAACTATTCGTATTCGCGCTAATAAACTTTGCAACCGTATCCCAAGGAAACTATGGGATACTTTTCGGGGTAAAAATTAACTTATATTTGTCATAGTTATCTATAATGCATAACTGCATGACTGCATATTATACCAAACAAATTTCCCAACAGTCACTTTTACATTTATGATTATATTAACTATGGATTTGGAAGTGTTTTAAAATACTGTTTATTATATATTATTTATTATATTGTGATTAATGTAATGAAAATAATTATCTTATTATTATTGTTTTCATTAGTTAATATGGTTTAAATGATTAAATGTAGTAATATTTCAGCGCCTAATAAACCAGTTGTAAAATTCTATGGAATTTTAAAATTATGTGAATGACTGTAAAATGGACTCATCCATTTACAAAGTATTGAAATACGGTATGTAATTTATCCAGTGTTTAAAATAATGTCATATTTTGTGTTATTAAGTAATGGATTTTACAAATTCTAATCGCATTTGTCTATTTGTACACAAATCATCAGATGATAATTTTATAAAATTATAACAAAGTGGAAAAGATTACAATAACTTTTATACTTGGAAATATGTTTAATCAATTTAAATAAATTACTTGGAAGTCTAGTTTATATATATCTGTCACATTTATGAAAAAGTTTGCAAAACAGGAACAGCTGAGAATAATTAATTTATGAATAAACATTAAATGCAGTAAAATGGTTATTTAAAGTAAAGAATATCATGGAACCATTCTGAATAATAAATCTTTTCTATAAATGATTTTTTATTGTTGGTAAATAATTTATAAAATATTGCAAAACTACATGATACAATATGCGTAAAAATAATTCTTAACTTTTTACTAATGTTTTAAATAAACTTAACGGTATATGACTAAGGCCCGTATTATAAAATAATACTTATGGTCAAACTGAAGGTTGAATTGATAAGCACTATCTATGCGTCGGTTTGCGTACAAGTATTATTTTTTTCGTACATGTGCCCAAATCTTTTTAATTGTAATACTTTTTTATTTCATATAATAATGTATTTACACTGAGTATATTATTCTGGACAAATTTTAATATTATTTTCAAAGGTATGAATGGAATATTGTGTGTCATTTACACCACTCTTAAGAAGTTACAGATTATAATATTTTTGTACCCATGACATTGAACTAGGAAAAATAATTTTTAATTTAATGAGTTCCTTTAATTCGAGTTTCATATAATTTTCTATGGTTTGATAATATATTTGAACTAAACATTATTATTGTGTGAATGAATGAACTACTATAATAAGATTAAGGAACGTTTTAGACCAGATCTTAAAAATTAGTCCCCGATTGGAATTTCAATAATTCATAATTTAATGAGTTCCTTTAGTTCGACTTTCATATAATTTTCTATAGTTTGATAATATATTATTGTGTGAATGAATGAACTACTTTAATAAGCTTAGGGAACGTTTTAGATGAGATTTTAAAACTTAGTCCCGATTGGAATTGTATTTAATTTTATTGAAAAATATCTGTTTCATGATGTGGTAATAATATTAAAACGAAGACGGTGCACCTTCCAAATAATCGAAACATATGTACATTTAATATTTATTTTTCATTTATAAATCAGTTTATTGCCATAATAAGGCCGTCCTTACCCGATTCTCAATCTAAAGTTGCAATGGCTCGTTTTATTTTTAACTATTATCCTAATTAATATTTTTGGTAACATTAACTTAATACTTTGTCAGTTACAAATTGTAATACAAAATTACAAATAATAGTAATTATTCGAAAATGTTCCCTCTAACATTTTTTTGTGGCGAAGTATATATATATATATATATATATATATATATATATATATATATATATATATATATATATAAAAATTACGAATAAATAATTAAATAACAGTCGGCAGATGAGAGAAATAAATGAAATACGCATTATGTAAATATATTTAAAATAAATTGACGAATATTTGTACAGCTATTTTAAAATTAGAATATTTTCTAGGGTACTCGGCCATGAATATAATTTAATAAATAATTATTTTAATGCCGTGCCGATTGTACACACATCGCAACTGTTTCACGGAAACTGTTGGTACAGTAGAACCAGGTTACAATGATATGTGTACTGCCAATTGAAAACTTGTATTAGAAAAACACTCGATGCCATTGTTATCTACAATAATACATAGAATCTGAAAACGTCATGAAAATAAACCATTCGTGTATGATCCTATTCGTAGTTAACAACACGAAACCGGATTGGATGTCATGAGCTTAGACTCTCAAATAGTTGTGGATACTTATTTGACTGTAGGTAACAAAGTAGTAAATATAATTGAACCATCTTAAACGAAGCGAAATTACGTAATCGACATCGATATATTAATGTATGTTTTGTTACTTTAAACTCGTACAAAAACACAACATATTATCCCCGCAAATTGCTAATGCGCTGGAACCTTGTTAAATTGACATTCACGTGACGTCATCCGCAACTCGATATGTATGCGTAGTCGCCGGCCAGTAATGAGTAACAGAGATAATAGGACTGAGTGTTCGGCCACGGTTACGTCACCAAAATGGCGGCCAGGCGCAATAGCAATTTGCGGGGGTAATATCTGTGATAAAACGTCAGAATTCAGCTAAGAATGTTTGTAGTGTTACTAAAATATTTAGACATTCGTAGTTGAATCCTGAATTGTTCAGTGAATCCAGTGAATTTGTCTGGTTTAACCTGGTTCTACTATATGTCGTCTTTTATATCAATTGTCGGCAATGTGACAGATCGTTGTGAATGCTAGAATGTTGAAATTCAGATTTTATGAAATCTTAAATAGAGCGGTGGTCTTGAACTTGTGCATAGTTTATTTTGTATTATGTGAATAATAACAAGCAATAATAAAATTGTTAAATGAGAATTTTTGTTTTAATTTATCTTTTTTATAAATTTATATTTTATTTAGTAGGTTCTTACAATGAAATGCAATTTTTGTATTTAGAAACTTGCTTAAAGTATTTGAGACAGCAATATTCTTTTTAGAATTCTATAGTCAAATAGCAAAACGGATCTCTAGTTTGTTATTTCAAACTATGTATCATGATGATAAAAAGAATATCGGTTGGTTTTATTTTCTATCCGGCAGTCGCAAGTCCCAAATTGCCTATGTCCATACTTTTTCATAAACAGAATGACAGCACAACAAAATTAACATGTAGTATAAATAGATATACTATATAGATTTTACGAGGACTCGCATAGCCAGAATTTTAGAAAATATAATTGGGTTCTAGGCAAATATCTAAACACTGACCTCTGGTGCACAGACTACCATAGTTATTATTCTAAGTGTAATACCGAGAACGCAGGGTCCGGTCTTCAGTCAGTTTCTTTTCAGCATGATAGTTTCTAACAGCATCAGAGATGCGGAAGAGCAACCATTATGGTTATTCGTGTATGTTGATTTTAGAATCTGTCTTTCACACATTAAGGGGTCTTGATTGCGAAGTCAAGTCCCGTATCTTACGGTATAAGGAGTAGGCTCAAGAAGTTCTGGCTTGATGTTCGTTACTGAGAACAAGAACAATTTCCGCAACCAACAAAAATGCCAAAATATTGCCTTTATAATGGAAGTACAAACTTAATTATAATTAAATAGGTAAGCGGATGACGAACTGAAGCGTAAACGCTTTTAGTAACCGATGGTTACGCAAATTTCTCATACAATAATGTTACATACCGACAAAGACCGCACCTGCATGTTGTAAAACGAACTCTTTTATTTACTTCGTGTTTAAATTTTAAAAAACATCTATTATTATCGTACATATTTTATGGCTGTAATTAGTATCGAACGAATGAAACCTTGTTTTTATTGCATTGCGTCGAAGCTTGCCACATGTGCGGGAACGGGGGGGGGGGGGCTTTGTCCGTATTATACAGTTTAGTATAAAACAATATAGTACTTTCGATTAGCGACATAGTGACACTTTTAGCGTGTAAACAAATCGTGCAGTGTGAACTGGTTGCATCCAGTTTTATTTTGTACCTGTTTTATACAGTTCTAATAAACTCTATAATAATTCCAACGGCATTTATTTTAATTCGAGTCCTACAGGACAACGAGCTACTGCTCGTAACAATATCATTCATTGATCGCATACTTCAAAGCCAGAGGTGAGGTGCTATAGTTTCAAATAAGGGTGTTGTTATATTAATAATATTATACACAATACACTTTGAGTATCATTTTATTGACATAAAATCAGTAGGTATGGCATACATTTTACATTATTTGTTATTGGAGCTTATATGCACTTCCTCCCTTATATTAAAATAAATTTGATGATAAAATACAAAAAACAGTAATAATTAATACTGCAATTAAAAATATATAATAAAATAATATACATTTATGGACCATCAACCAACTACAAATTATTGTGTCATTATTAATATATGATTTCCAGAACAGGTGGTGTTTGAATGTGAACCAAAAATTTGTCGATCTTTCAAACTGAATCTCAAATATAGGCCCAGACCTTTGCCGACTATATTGTTATGCTTTTGATTGTATTTTACTAATTCAATAATATCATATTAATAGAATATTTTAGAAGTATATAAAACTTAATGTACAATTGGAAATATCAACAGAAATATAGTATGTATAGCTTAAAAGACCATTTATCTAAATATAAATTAGTGGTTTAAGGTAGATTGCTGAAACAGATAGACAAAATAGGGGCACTTATTATCAAAAAGTTATTGTAGATTATCTTTTTGGTAATTGTTATTGTTTATTTTGATGAGGAATGAAGTACTTTCCATCTATCTGATCTAATATTATGAATAAAATTAAAATTTACAGAATTTAAATGATCGTATGCAACATTTGTAACTAACTGTTTACTTTGTAATTTCTTTGATGAAATGCCAATAAGTCTAAATAATGTTTTTACCATGATATTTTAACGAAAATCGTATTTATAGAAAACATAACATATAAAATGTTATTAATTTATATTTTACTAGAGTTTACCCCGCGGCTGCGCCGCGGGTTAACCTCTAGTGCGTGTCTCTTGTTTAAAGAGCAAGTGCTTCAGGTTATATTATATTACAATGTTTTTATGTATTTGTCCACGGAAGATTCACTTCATTTTATATCGCTAATTATATATACTATCCCCCGTCTATCTGTCAACAAAATAAATTACAAAACTTGACCAAAAAGGCCAAAATGGTCTAAATGACCAAAAGACCACAGTGACCGACATGGCTAAAATGACGGAATAGGAAAAAACGACCAAAAAGGCCAAAATAATCAAAATGGTCAAAATGACCAAAGAGGCCTAAATGACCAAAAAAGCCAAAATGACCAAATAGGCCAAAATGACCAAAAAGGCCAAAATGACCAAATAGCCCAAAATGACCAAAAAGGTCAAAATGATCAATAAGGCCAAAATTACCAAATAGGACAAAATGACCAAATAGGCCAAAATGACCAAATAGGCCAAAATGACCAAATAGGCCAAAATGACCAAAAAGGCCAAAATGACCAAATAGGCCAAAATGACCAAAGAGGCCAAAATGACCAAAGAGGCCAAAATGACCAAAGAGGCCAAAATGACCAAATAGGCCAAAATGACCAAATAGGCCAAAATGACCAAAAAGGTCAAAATGATCAATAAGGCCAAAATTACCAAATAGGCCAAAATGACCAAATAGGGCAAAATGACCAAAGAGGCCAAAATGACCAAAAAGGCCAAAATGACCAAATAGGCCAAAATGACCAAATAGGCCAAAATGACCAAAGAGGCCAAAATGACCAAATAGGCCAAAATGACCAAAGAGGCCAAAATGACCAAAGAGGCCAAAATGACCAAATAGGCCAAAAAGACCAAAGAGGCCAAAATGACCATATAGGTCAAAATGACCAAATAGGCCAAAATGACCAAAGAGGCCAAAACGACCAAAGAGGCCAAAATGACCAAATAGGCCAAAATGACCAAATAGGCCAAAATGACCAAATAGACCGAAATGACCAAATAGGCCAAAATGACCAAAAAGGTCAAAATGATCAATAAGGCCAAAATGACCAAATAGGCCAAAATTACCAAATAGGCCAAAATGACCAAATAGGCCAAAATGACCAGAGGCCAAAATTACCAAAGAGGCCAAAATGACCAAATAGGCCAAAATGACCAAAGAGGCCAAAATGACCAAAAAAGGCCAAAATGACCAAAAAGGCCAAATCATTTTGGTCATCCAAATAGGCCAAAATGACCAAAAAGGAAAAATTACCAAATAGGCCAAAATTACCAAAAAGGCCAAAATTACCAAAAAGGCCAAAATGACCAAATAGGCCAAAATGACCAGAGGCCAAAATTACCAAAGAGGCCAAAATGACCAAATAGGCCAAAATGACCAAAGAGGCCAAAATGACCAAAAAGGCCAAAATGACCAAAAAAGGCCAAAATGACCAAAAAGGCCAAAATGACCAAAAAGGAAAAATTACCAAATAGGCCAAAATGACCAAAAAGGCCAAAATTACCAAAAAGGCCAAAATGACCAAATAGGCCAAAATTACCAAAAAGGCCAAAATGAAAATTATCCCTTGTCCATCCTCAGTATTTAATTTACATACGTGCCGAATTTCAGCCAAATCGGTCCAGTAGTTTTTCCGTAAAAGCATAACAAACAAACAGACAAATATCATTTTATCCCGGAAACTATCCCATTTTTCGGGATAAAAGTATCCTATGTTCATCCTCGGTATCGAAAATATATATATACTGAGTTTCAGCCAAATCGGTCCAGTAGTTTTTACGTGAAAACGGAACAGACAGACAGACAGACAGACAGAGTTACTTTCGCATTTATAATATTAATAGGGATACAATTATAAAAAGGTAAAGTTTGTTTCTAGGAAGTAATCTCTTGAACTTCTGAACCGATTTTGAAAATTCTTTCACCAGTAGAAACATACATTATTCCTGAGTGACATGTTCTATATTTGATTGTGATTGAAAGTTTAATCTATACTATAACTAGCTGTCCCGGCAGACGACGTCCTGCCCGGTAAAAATAAAAAAAATTAGGGGTGGACTACCCCTAACATTTAGGGGGATGAAAAATAGATGTTGGCCGATTCTCAGACCTACCCAATGTGCACACAAAATTTAATGAGAATCGGTCCAGTCGTTTCGGAGGAGTATGGCAACGAAAACTGTGACACGAGAATTTTATATATTAGATAAATCTGTAAATGGTTCGAGTTTGCCCAATGCATTCATAAATGTGAAAAATTCAAATAATTTTTATCCCGATAAAATATGACGTCGTTTCCATCGAATATACGAAAATAGCGAGAAAGATGGCGCTGCTCTCATCTCATCGTAGCTTTTATGGAAACTATACTATTCAGTATAGTTTCCAATATTAATGAAACTAGAAAGAGCTGATTTAGAATCCAAATCAACTCTTAGAATATTTTATCCTGATTAATGATATATTTTCATTAACTAGACAGATTCGCTAAATAGATGGCGCTGTAATCGCGTTTTTTTTTTCAATTTACTTACAAATACTTCTTCTTTTTTGGAGGATATGGCTCCAACGCAATTAGCATTGATTTTGCCAGTGTCACGGTAGTTAATAAAATGTCAGGTGCATATTATTGAAATAAAATAAAAAAAGAGAAAAATTTGACCGGTAAAATCAAATTCTGTGATCCTGTGGACAAAACAAACACATAATGTTAAACTAACCACACTATAAATATATGTTATTTGAAGTTAAAAACGTTGATAAAATATTTACATGTTTCTTATCAACTAGGGTTAAAAGAAAGTTCACATTGACAGGGCGAGGAAAGTTATTAGGTAAAATGCTGTAAAGGGGTCTAATAATTTTGGGACATTTAAAAAAAATATGGTGAACTGAACCTTCAGCTAAGCCACACTCACAGACAGAATGGTCGCGTATTCTTATTTTTGCCAAAAATACTGGTGAGCAACAGTGACCAAGTCTCAAACGAATAATCGTTGACAGGACCTTTTTTGGTATTTTTTTGTGGGCAAAGAACCAGGGTTTGGGAGGTATAGTCGGTTGTAAACTGCCGTAGTATCTGCCAACATTCAGACGAGACTGTTGCCAGACACTGTCCCAAGTGTTAAATATCTGGGGCTTTGCAAGGGAGCGTATATCACGAGGGTAGCATTTATTGTATTTAGCAGTACCAGAGCAAATAGCTTCCTTGGCGCAACAATCGGCAATCTCATTACCACTGATTCCACTATGACCTGGGATCCAGGCCAAGACTATTTCAAGGCCAGAGGAGTGACAGCGGAAGAGTGCTTCTTTTATCTTGAGGGTAACAACAAAGTTATCTTTGGAATGAAAAGGTGGTTTTAAAATGTCTTGAATGGAGCTTAAGGAATCAGTGAGAATGACAGATTTACTTATGCTATGTGATTCAATATAAAGGATGGCTTCCAGGATCGCGATTATTTCGCCGGTGAAAACAGAGGTGGGGGCGGAATTTACTTTAGTTGCCATAAGAAACAAGTCATTCATTACTTCAAATCACGTATTTACTTCAAATCAGGTTGGCTTCGACTCGCTTCTATCTTTGTATGGGCAGTTGTGTAGACTATATGGACTTATTTCTTTGTTATTATAGTGAATTTAAAAAGTAACAGTCTAACAGTAAAGTTTTAGGGCTAAAAAATACAGAATATAATCTCCTCTAATCAAATATGTTATTTATAGTTATAAAATATCGTTAGAAATAATCATTCATATTTCATTTGTATTTCCATTGCCTGTTATTATACACGCTTTAAAACATAAAAATGTCAGTTTAGTTCATGGGCTTTTAGTTTATGCCACTTTTTCATCTGAGATAATGTTATAGTGAATTAGTGATTGACCGACACACACAGATGTCGCGATGAGTTTAATGCGTTATTTTTAATGTGATATTGACAGCTAGCGTATGTGTATACAATTAACAATAATGTATATATGATTTTTAAGCGCTTTTCACTATTAGTTAGATACATTTTCATTGACGGTTTATATACATATAAAAAACCTGATTAAATTTTCATGTAAGTAACATAGAGTTACCCACCTAGGGATTATACGCGGCGTAGCTGCGGGGATAAAGCAAGCCTATTTGAATAAAATATCCTCTTTAAACGTTTATCATCTAACTTTTAAAGTACTCATATTAGAAAGTTGGGTATTAAATTATATTATACTATAAATAAATCTCTAACACATATATACACTAAAAAGAAAACGTTATAAACTACTAACTATACTGATCAGCAGACAAACCGAGCCACCCGCTGCCTTTAAAAATCTGATTCGATTTAAAAAACTATCAAATATGCAACTATCAAAATTATACCTAAAGAAAGTGCATTTTATTCTAATTAAAATGATTCCAACTTTATACTAAAGCAACGTCAACTCACATTGTAATCAAGAAATGAATACAATGCTAACTATTTAAAACAGCGTTTTAACTAGAGCTCACGATTAGCGTTCTTTTAAGTCTAATTAAATAAGGTCCGAAATCGAAATTTTGACATAGTTTTAATAACACAAAAACAATATGTAAAGGTTTTTCGTATCTACAAACCCCGGCAAGCGGTGAATTTTTAAAGTGTCTATTTGAAATTATTCGAAAACGGTAAAACTTAAACAAAAAAGTTCTATTAAAAATATGTAGAGCTTAAGATTTTATAAAAAAAGGTTCTATGATTTTTTTTCCACCGGTTAAAATTAAGAGACTTATATTAGAATAGTTAACAGAGTTATAATAGAGTCTCCCTTAAACCTAAAACCTCCCAGTTTTAGGTTTAAGGGATGAACATAAATTTAAAAAAATCTTTAAATTGCTTAAAAATATCTAAACTTAAATTCTAGAGACAGAAAAAAATATAAAAATTTAAAAGCTTAAAACTTAAAAATTTTTGGCCGTATTTAGTTTCCTCGTAAAAACTAAACCTAGGTACTATAGAAGACAAATGTTACCTACCTGGTAATATTTCAGAATTATTATACAGGTATAAAAACAAATCCTAATCCTACGCCGTTGTATTAACTCCAGAGTTAAAAAGAGAGGACTATCGCTTACTCATATGGATGCTCACGCTTCAATGTGACGTCGCTCGAAGACTTCGGATCAGCATATCTTCGGTGCAACAAGTTTACAGACGCTACCTAGAGACTGAAGCATTCGATCGCTCCAGGTACGGGTTGACCTAGGGCTCTTCGTCAGCAGCACATGATTGTTATATCCAACTTACTGCGAAATCGCCGCCTCAACGAAAATCCAGTCCAACAGATTCTGCGTGACGAACGCCAAGTGGTCATAAATTCACCATCCACCACCACATTGAGCTCGACTTGAATTTGCTTGAGAGCATAAGGATTGGATGTTAGGGCAGTATACATGGAATTGATCGGCGTCAGAGACTATATCGACGCCGAGGAGAACGTTATTCTCAGTGTTACATCAAGGAAACTGTTGCTTATGGACTAGCATCTGTAACGGTCGGGAACAAAACCTCGTTAACCGTACATACAGCGTTAATTTTAATTGCACATGGATTGACTTTTCACGTAATGTAGTGACGACGCTACATGACTGAAATCCTGGCAGACCATGTGGTACCTTACAACAATAAATTGCGCAGAATACGCAGTTGATGCACGATAATGCAAGCTCATGTGGTGACCCAGTATCTACGAGGCATCGGCATTCGTACGATGGACTTGCCAGCTCGAAGCCCGGACTTAAATCCGATAAAACATATGGGCTAATGTGAAATGTCGGGTTCGAGCCTGAGTACCTGCTCCGACAAGGCTTCCAGAGCTAGGAATCATAATTTAAGAGGAGTGGAATGCAATTCCTCAAGATTTCCTGGTCAAGTTGTAAGGTCAATGAAGACGAGGATGCTGGCAGTTTTCGAGTAAGAGGAGAGAATACTGTATACTAGCCAAAAACTTTCAAATTGTTGTCTTGGTGTCTGGCTTGAATTTCTTTTTCATCTTATGATTACTAACGATTAAATCACGGGAAAACTATTTTATCTAAAAAATCTAAATAAAATTGAAATCCACGTATGTAGTGACTCATCATGATATCTCAGGGTCTATAATACCTCTAAACTTGAAATTTGGCATGGACCTTCCTTTTACCAAGTAGAATTAAGCCAAGAACGGATTTTACGAAATTCCTTTACGGCATGCAAAGCGGGCGGGTATCAGCTAGTTATTAATAAGCTATTGATGTTAATAAATTTCCATTCAGCTTAGTCATTACGAAACATACTTTGTGTAAGTATAACTTTGATAGTTATAAGTTTTGAGAAAATCGAATCAGAGTTACCAGGTTACGGGCGGCCTGGTTTATTTTCTGAACAGTGTACAATCGGTCCCGCTGTTGCTGGGCAGGATTCCTAGAAGGGTGGTAGTGTTGAATCGTACGTTTTTAGTGCTAACAGATGTCAGTGTCAATCACTGTGATTAAATTTTTAATGGTGCTTAGCAAAGGGGACGCATCAGCTAGCTAATTAAGAAATTCATTTTTGATTACACAAATTAAGATGTACAAGCATTTGTTATAAATCATAATTTCCCGTTAATTTCCTATAGTTAAATTGTATTTTTCACTAGGAACATACTCAGGTAACTGTAGAATTGGCACTTCATCAGTGATTTGCTGATATAAAATATAAATGTAATGAATAAAATGGGAGATTCTATCATAATTATTTAATGTTAATGATCCATTATCAGACAGAATACTTGGACATATTGCATAAAATGCCCCATAATTCATAAGTATAAGTCTTTTTACAGATATATATAATTTGAGTTGTCATCATTTTGAGTTTTTATGTGTTGTTTGTTAACCGTACTCTGTGCCAAATGCTGTTAAACCTTTATTATGGATTGCAATCAAGATTGCGGCATCTAAAATATCATAATAATTTACATCTACATTTTCATTCTTGTCTTGTTCAATACCTGAGTTTTGATTCTCACTAAAACATTCATATGTTTCAACTGGTGATTCTGATAATGGGGATACCGGATCATTTTTCTCATCATCAGACAATGACCAGGGTAACTCAAAATCATTTGTAGTACTAACAGGTGTTTCCATGTCAAGTTGCCTAATATTTGCTGGCTCAGACAGTTTGGTTTCATGTTCACCCTCTAGAGGCAAAGGTGTTAAAATTCTAGTAGGTGAAGTATTCCCACAATCACTTGAGTCACTCTCAGATTTTTCACTGCTAGAGCTAGATTGATTCTGCAATCCATGGGCAGATATAGCCATGAGTATACCTTCATTTTCAATACTATTATCTCCAGGCATATTGTTTATGAACTCTGCAACATCCAATGCAAGAAATCTAGAATTGTTTCCTTCTGCTGGCAGAGGAACATGGATCCAAGAATCTAGGACTCTATTTATTGTATTGTCAACAAAGCCTTTAGCCATCTGAAAAATAGGAAATACCTTTATATTATATTTACTTTTGGAATTATTGTTTGTAAGTTCTTATAAAAAAGTAAACTTAATAGGTAACTGTTATGTACTGAAGTGAAGGTAGTTTGAAAAGAGTGAGTCTGTCATGGCAGTCGCGCGCGCGTCGTTTCGATCCCGTAAATTAGTGAGTATTTAACAGTGGCGACGAGGAAAAACTATTAAAACTAAAGTGAAACTGTAAAAAAGTGAAAAAAAAAGCATATAAACGGTGATAAAACACATATAAAATAAAATGGGTATAAAGTTCAACGAATTTGATGTGGCATGTGGGTGTTGGAGAAATTACATCGAAAGATTTAGTTTTTGTTTGGAAGCGAGTGAAATCAAGGAGGATTCCATGAAGAAAGCTAATTTATTAGCAGTTTGTGGCCCTGAGTTATACGATTTAATAATATCATTAATTTCACCACAAAAAATAAGTGAGGTTACTTTTACAGGTATAGTAGCCATTTTAAATAACCATTTCCATCCAAAACCAAATGAAATTGTAGAATCATATAAATTTCACATGCGCAACCAAGAACAGGGGGAAAAAATGAAAAATTATATTGCTCAATTACGAAAATTAAGCATTAGTTGCAATTTTTTGGACTTAAATCGTACTTTAAGAGATAGGTTGGTATGCGGTATATTAGATAAGGAAATTCAAAAGAAACTTTTACAACACAGTAGTTTAAGTTTTGAACAGGCTTGCGACATTACATTGGCATGTGAAACTGCGAATATTGATTCAAATATAATCATACAACCTGCTCCAAGCTCTAGATACCCGGAACAAGATTCAGTGGTGCCCATGGAAATAAATAAGGTAACTAACAAGGAAGGAACTACTCACATAGAAAGTATAAGTTGTTTTCACTGTAATAAACCTCACAGGGGGGAATGTAAATTTCGTTGGAGTAAATGTCATAATTGTGGTAAAAAAGGCCATATAAAAACAGCTTGTTTACTCAAATCGAAACAGAATAGGAGATTGTCATATTCTGAGTGTAATGGGTTATATGAGGTGGACATTAACAGCATTAGACAAGATAAAGTGGATCCCTATATCATAAAGGTGTTAGTAAATGATACAGAGTTACTCATGGAGGTAGATTCAGGCTGCCCATATACAATAGTTAATGAGACCACCGCTAGACTAATATGGAATGGACAAATACCTCAACTGGCACAAACCGACATAGGATTAAAATCTTATACTGATGGGAAATTGTTACTACTAGGTGAAACGACTGTAAAGGTTAATTATAAGAAAATAATTAAAAACATGAAAATAATCATAACGAAAGGTAATGGCTCAAACTTGATTGGAAGGAATTGGTTTCCTGCTTTGGGAATTTTTATTCAGGGCATAAATCATGTTACAATTACTTCCACTGATAAAAATCAGATCACCCAACTTGTACATAAATATAAAGATGTTTTTGAAACAGGTTTAGGTAAATATACAGGGCCAGTAGTGAGCATCACACCAATTGAAGGGTCAGTACCAAAATTTTTGAAGAGTAGACCAATACCATTTGCTACAAGAGAAAGAGTATTTAAAGAAATTGATAGGCTGGTTGAAGAAGGGGTACTGGAACCAACTACTCACTCTGAATGGGCTACTCCAATAGTGCCTGTACTAAAACCTAATGGAAAGGTGAGATTATGTGGAGATTACAGGTCCACGGTAAATGCAGTTACTAATACAGACACATATCCCTTACCTACACTCAATGAAGCTTTTGTGGAACTACAAGGGGGGTAGTATTTACTAAAATTGATTTAGAACAAGCCTACACACAGGTGCTTGTCGATGATAAGACTGCAGAGCTTTTAACCTTAAATACACCAAAGGGTTTATATAAAATGAAAAGATTGCCTTTCGGGGTTAAGGCTTGTCCTGGTATATTCCAGAGGCTTATGACATCATTGCTGGCAGGTATTAAGGGAATAGCTATGATGTTAGATGATATAGTGGTCTGTGGTAAAAATATGTCTACACATAATGCTAGATTGGAATTAGTGCTACAGCGATTGCAGAAAGCCGGCTTAAGGGTGAACAAAGAAAAATGTATGTTTGCTAGCCCCAGTGTAAAATTTTTAGGGTATGTCATAGATGAGTCAGGAATACATCCATCTAAAGATAAGATTGACTCTATTCAAAAGACTCCAGCACCAAAGGATATAAAAGAATTACAAGCATTCTTAGGTCTTCTAAATTTTTATGATAGATTTTTGCCCAATAAAGCTACCATTGCTGAATCGCTATATAGGTTACTGGAAAAAAATTCGAAATGGAAATGGAAGAAGGAACAACAGACTTCTTTCGAAACATTAAAAACAATGCTCTCTAGTGATGATACATTAGTCCACTATAACACAAAACAGAAATTGATAATGTCTTGTGATGCATCTCAATTTGGCCTTGGAGCAGTATTAGAACATGAAATGGACAATGGTATCAGAAAACCCATTATGTTTGCATCTAGAACTATGGATATTCATGAACAGAACTATGCACAGATAGATAAAGAAGCGGCAGCAATAATTTTTGGATTAAAGAAATTTCATCAATACATAAGTGGGCGAAAAGTATATATATATACAGATCATAAACCACTTTTGGGGATTTTTGGACAGGGAAAGCCTATACCAAATATCATATCACCAAGAATGTTAAGGTGGGCTTTATTACTTAACTCTTATGATTATGAGATAAGTTATATAGAAGGGAAAAAATTAGGAAATGCAGATGCATTAAGCCGCTGGCCGGCTAAAGAAGATCCAAGTAAAGGAGAAGAATATTCTGGAGTTTTATTAATAGAAGAAACACCCCTCGAACTAGAATTTACCGCGATGGAAGTGGCAAAGCTAACAAAGAAGGACCCAACACTGAATAAAATTCTATATTGGGTAAGGAATGGATGGCCTACTAGCGTTGACAAAAGTTTTAAAACATACTGGCAAAAAAGAGAGGAACTGTCAGTACATAAGAATTGCGTACTATGGGGCAATAGAGTAGTGATTCCAGAAAAAATGCACATACAAATTTTAGAAGAGTTACACAGAAACCATGATGGTATTGTTATAACAAAAGCATTAGCGAGAAGCTATTTTTGGTGGCCCTTGATGGATAAACAGATAGAAACAATGGTAAAAAGCTGTAAAATATGTGCAGAAAACAGAAACATGCCAGCAGCAGTTACACATAGATGGCTACAACCAGATAAAGCTTGGTCCCGGCTACATATTGACTATGCCGGACCGTTCCAAGGAAAAAATTTCTTAATCATGATAGATGCATACTCTAAATGGCCAGAAGTAAAAATAGTCAATGATCTCAGTAGTAACACCCTAATTAAAACACTAAGAAATATCTTTGCAGAACAAGGTCTACCAGACTCTCTAGTAAGCGACAATGGCAGAAGCTTTATATCTGAAGAATTTCGAAATTATTTGAGCAGTTGTGGGATTAGACAAATACTAGTTCCTCCATACCACCCAGCTTCAAATGGGCAGGCTGAGCGTACAGTCCAAACCATAAAAAATAAACTTAAAAAAATAACTTCAGAACCATGGCATGAACGCTTGCCCAATATTTTATATGGACTTAGGGCTACGCCAAACAGTGTGCATGAAAAGACGCCAGCAGAACTTCTCAACAATCGCCGTTTCAGAACTAAATTTGATTATTTGAACCCCTTATCATATAGGAACAAGGAAGAAATGAATACAAAGGAAAATAATAATAAATTAAAGTTGAGAGTTTTTAGTATTGGCCAATGGGTGTATATCCGGAATTATGGTAAGGGACCTCGATGGTTATGTGGTGTAATAGAGAAGAAAGTAGGAGTATGCAGATACTTGGTGCGGTGGAATGGCAGATTGTTGTTAAGACATATTAACCAGATGCATGGCAGTATGATGGAGAACAATAACCAAAAAACAAATAACAATGAACCAGAGGAAAGTAAATGTGACAGGGATAATGAGGGAAATATCAGTATACCTTCACCACAGAAATGGGCGGACATTATTGGGGTATCAGGGCCACAAGATATTGTAATGCCTAACCAATCGCAAGAAGTGTTACGAAATAAGCGAGCACTATCGTTTTCACCACCAATATCAACATCTAAGAAAATAAGGACAACAGGGAGGCAGTACAGCGATGAATCTTCTTATGAAGGAAGCAGTTCTGAGACCATATCAGATGAAGAATAAATATACAATAATAATGGTAAATATATAAAATAGTAAACCGACGATTTAAAATATATTGTTAAAATGAAATAACAGTTAAATTATTATAGTAGTTAGTGCAATAAATATATTTAGTGTATAGTAAAAAGTCAAGTGATAGTGGCCTATCCCGAGGGGAAGGTATGTTATGTACTGAAGTGAAGGTAGTTTGAAAAGAGTGAGTCTGTCATGGCAGTCGCGCGCGCGTCGTTTCGATCCCGTAAATTAGTGAGTATTTAACAGTAACATAAGAAGGTAATAATGAATAATTTTTAAACATTTTTATTATTTTGATCATCGCCAAATATTTTGTGTATATGACAGTATTTTTTAAAACAGCAGCAACATTTTATTGAATTTCTTAGATGAAGTATTTTATAGAATTTATCTAGCCTGTTGCTTGAATTATCCATACATAAATTTCAATTAGTGGGTGGGTGGAGTGGGCGGAGCTATACTTACCCCTTCTGCAACCCTTCAGGTCCAGAGTTCTTGAAATATTAATGTTTTAGTAAACATAAATTCATATATTTTTGTTGTAAAGCTGTGACTTTGGATAATAACAAAGCAGGATTTGAGTTTATGAATGTACTGACTTGCTTTCCTTGACATCGCAACTAGTGTCTAGAACAGTGAATTGGGTCAGGTAAGCTTCAGACCAAAACATATGTGTCTAACAAGCAAAGCAAGCAAGCCACAGCTGTGACCAGAACCAACTGTAACCATTCACTATTTTATTTTATATGTGTGAATAGTTGCAAGGACATTTGTTTATTCATAAGTTTAATGGATAACTAGATGCTTTTTGAATATATCAATGAATCAGTATATTAATGATAACAATTTCTGTTATTGTTCTGTTCAAATTAATGTAAGAAAAAACTTTGAAGATTTTCATGGTTACTCTTGTAGTGTATATGAATGTGCTCTGTTGTGTTTTTACTTTATTTTTTTTGATGAAATACACTGTTTTTTGGTTATGTTTATTCTTTTGTTGTTTATTACTGGTTTTTTTGAACTTTGAATGTATTCTTTAACTTTGAACCTTTGGACTTTAACTGGATATGCTATAAGTGCATTATTAATAAAAAAATAATGAAAATAAGTTAAATTTTGTTTGTCAACAAATTAATATTTCAATAACTCCGGACCACAGGGTGTGGTAGTGGTAAGCATGCTTCCCTTTTCCCCACTCTTACTTCTACTTAAATTATTAATAACTTAAATAGATTTGCCTTAATCTATTTTGAAAATGAATGAGTACCTACTTCAATACACATAAGTTTATAACTAGTTATTAAAATGTACTGTATTTTTTTTAAATATTATTTGTTTGTTTTTGTCACTGACTCTTTATCCTATGGTAATTTGTAATCTAATCCTTCTATTATTTATGACTCACAAAAATGAGTACTATTTATTATTATTTACAAGTTTTAGCTAATTTATAAAAAAGCCCTAGTGCAGTGATAAAATCTTACAGGATTAGGTAGATTAAGAATACCTGTCTTGCTTGCCACCGTGCTATGCAATGATCTTCTGCAACACTGGGAGACATAACTGATGCCATTGGCAAGCCCTCTATATCATTATTGCGGTCACTGGTCTTGGTGAGATTACTATAGGCATTATTTTCTGCTGAACTAACATATCTTGGATAAGTTATCTTCTCATTTGATATACTTGTACTAGGTTTAAGCAGCGGTGTTTCTGTTTCCGTGATCACAGAGTCTAATGTATTGAAGTCTTGTTTTAAGAGATAATCCCCTAATATTTCAAGGTTTTGTTCCGTGCCTATATCACTATTTCTACTAGTCGGGCTAGAACACTGTGTCTCCATTGAAGACGAGTTAGATGTAGTTGCTTTAGTTTCTGAACTATCATTTTTCAAGTGATATTTGCCTTTAACTTGCCACGCAAAACGAGCTTTCTTGAGTGGGCGCTCAGATTCAGTCGAAGCGTCGCCATCTTCTCGTCCTTTACATGAGCCTTCATCACTATTTCCTGATATATTCATGCTTTAAACTTTGTAATTTTTAAGTAACAAGTTTTGTTTACATTAGTATTAGAAAACACTGTCGCTAATTGCTAACATATGATTGACTGACAAGTGCCTAATTAATAAACAAAAGTGTATAAAAAAAGAAAATTGTTGCAATCTTTTAAATTAAAACTTTAAAATAGAATTAATGGCGATATAATTCTAATAATTGCAAATATTGTTAATTTATATTATCTTAACAAAATTCCTAGAAATTAAATATGCAATAACAGGGAGCACTTTACTTGACTACTGTCATAGATAATACGCTATGGCTGCATACGGTCTATAAGAGGCTCACGACGAACACTTTCACGGCCGCGATTACTCCCGTTCCACTTGTTTCCGGACATTCTTAAACTGTGGTGGAGCGGATTTTGGAGCGCTGATGTCACAAATACACACATGTCATTGGTTGATTTTGAAAACGCGCCTTTTTCATTGTCAACGACGACCGCGGTTGCCATGTGGAATGGCAGGCGGAGCATTTTGGGCGTTGCGAGATATTATCAGGGCGTTCAATCAATAGCTCAAAAAAATGTTTAGAATACGAATTGAGAACCTCCACGTTTTTTGAAGCAGGTTAATGATTGATATTTTATCACAACAAAATTATTATTATTTGAATGAAGTTGAGTTTTCTATTTTATTACTGTAAGCCGCCTAGTATATTTAAGTGTTTAAAAAGTCCTATTAACCTTAGTATGTTTTTCTATTCACAAATCGCTTTAGACAGCATGTGGGTTCGTCTGTCTTGATTTAAGATTAGAATAACCACGCAAACGAAGTCGCCTTTTGGATGGTAGTTGCATAACCGATAAATAATAATAATCTAATAATCGCGAACTAATCAACTATCTGAATACACCATAGTAATCAAACTTATTAGAGTTAATTTTCTTGTTGTATACGGTATATTTACGCTTTTACTTCGTTCGCTTTAATGTAAAATTTGTTAGTTTCAGTCAAATACAATTTCACCAAAATCCTGGAATCTGATCGCAGCGCCCTCTGTTGGTCCAGTTGGGAATCTAAATCACCCTAGGACCCACTAAAATAAACATATTGATGAAATAATGAAAATTGATTTGGTACTTCTACATTCACAAATCGCATTAGACTCATGGGTTTGTTCGTTTATATCTAGAAAAATAAAATACCAACGCGAATGAAGTCACATTTAGGAAGTTAATGGTATAATAGAAATAAAATAATATCAAAATAGTATAAGTATCAAGATCGTTCTCGATCAAAGATACTATAATACAGATAATACTCTGTGTTGCTTTATGAACGACAGTGTTGACCTCATTTTTCGCACCCCTTTGTTAACACTAAATTATATTCTTAACATAAAATGTATATTAAAATATTTAAAATACTTGTTATTTGAAGAGAACCTTCCAATAAATCAGTTGTATCAGGAAAACAAATGTTTTCTTTAGCGAGAGTTGGCAACGTTAAAATTGCGTCCGATACGACCGCGTAGGTGAACAGCTCTCAGCCGCGACACCATATTTATGATATGGCCGCGGCTTATACAGGCATACGATTTAATTAACATATAAGTACAATGGATTTTAATCAGATATTGAATACATTCGTTTTTAATCAGGGATTGTGTGTGACCAGAAATTAAGTTAAGCAAGTTACACTTTTGTTACAACGGACTACTCTGGCTCCGATTCCAGGCCATAGTAAAAAACGAAAAATTTATATACGGAATTACCACGCCAGCAATCGAAACCGAGACCTCTGCGGTCTAGTGAGCTAGGACGGCAAAAGCAGAACTTACAGAGTACACAGACACAGAGGCCATCAATATTTATCTATATACATATAGTACTAAAATGAATCTGCATTGCAATGGCTCGCGATGGTGTTATATTCTGCATACACAATGAATCACCTTGAAAGTGAATCACTAATGCGTTGGAAACAATTTATTTAAAGGAAAACTGTTACCACACTGTAGGTTGCCTAAAGAGTTAAGAATAAACATTTTTTTTTGTCTTGTTTGCTTGAACTTCATCAACTCTTCGGAAAGCAATTGGTATTATAAACATATTTATGTAAAGCCTGAAACAGACCCATTTATGAGGTAAAAACATTTTAGCTAGACCTGTTGTAGTTTAAAGCGAAGCGGTGTTCATAGAATTAAAAATAGACTTACGCTCCTATTTATATTGAGTTACAGAGTAAGTTTGAATGAATGTTAGAATGTAGGCTATTGTAAGAACCCTACAAACTTAACTTACTCTAATTAAATATGAATAAGAATGTTACTTTTAAACTTATATCAAAAACGATCTACAATGGAACTGCGTTTCACTTAATACTTTTTAATTTGGATATTTTTTTATTACCTGAATGAAGCATGCAAACAGTCCACTCGTTGGAAAGTGATTAGGTGCCATCGCAATTGCTATAAACGTTTGCAACAAAAAGGGCGAAAAATTTGGGGTCGGCCTCAAAAAAACATTGACACCCTGCTACATTTGAACTGTATTTATTATATACAAAGAACTTGTGCGTTTTTGATAATCTTTCTAACCTATCCTTACTTTCCTACTCATAGTCTATTCTTATATTACTAAATTTTGGTAGGATGTGGATTCAAAGACGATGTGGGCTAAGCCATACAAAACTACTTAAAATAATCATTCAAACAAATTGTTGAAAGTGTTTTGTTAAAGCTCACTTTAAGTTCAAAAGTTAAAGGACAATTTTTGGACTTTGAAAGCTATAATAATAATATCTCGAATCTTAGAGGAGTTCTTAGTTCTCTTTAGAGAACATCATCACAATTCCTTGCAATACAAATATAGACCCAGCAATATCTGAGAAAAATGACTGCACCATAGAAACCCAGACGACCAGACTGAAAGAAAAGTGAGATAGATACGTTGATTATATATCAAATGATAGATATAATGAAATAACAAAGATTCCCTTTATGTTAAAATGACTACAAAATCTTAAAATACAACTGATAATTAAATATCATAATTCCGTTTACTATTATTCAAAGTACGGTAAGCAAATAAAAATAAAACATTAGCATAAATGAATCATTTCCCAAAACCGCATCCATTCAAAGGGCTTTGTCTCGTCTCAACAATTCAAGTGAAGAGCTTATCGCTGGAGCCAATCCTTCGGTAATCACCACACAAAGTGGGGAGGGATAACATTCCCGACGGTTTTAATACGATGATTGTGGACTCTAGCCAGTTGAACTCAGTCGTTCCTTAATCGCCGGTCAGGCATTAACCAAAATTGTTTACATTGAGTTGTTTCACCTAGCCGTAGAAATACTTAATACATTTTGTTATACAAGAAAGAGGAATATTTGACTATGCAGGTGCGTATTATTTTAATAAAGTAGATATTATTGTTACACAGCATTAACCAGTACAAGAATTACTTGTTAAGCTGGTGAATTAAATGGACCGCGATGTTCTCTTACAAGCGCTAATCAGGCTTATAATATCCTAGTATATAATACATGGGCCAAGTGATAAGTACTGATGAAATTAGTGCTATTTCAAAATTTACTGTAATAATGATGTTCTTATAAATGACCCTTTTTATATTGTTCATCTAATTCTAAGTTTCTTTCAAATATGCTCTGAAAGGGCCTTATTGCATTTAAAAAATTAGGGACTAAAACATGAAGATTTTCTTAGAATTTCGTGAAGTTTCTTTTATAACTTTTGGAAACGATTCAGAAGATCAGTATATTATAAATTAATCTAAGTCCCGTCTGTAACAAGTGCCCTGCACACAGACACGGAAATAGATATCTAAAAATATATAATTTTAAAATCAATAATCCGACTGCAAAAAAAGACAATTTAAACGTATTGCCCTCAAAAGACTGAAACGAGTCTGATAATAGAAAAGTAAATTAAATTAAATGAATTTTAAACAAAGTTAACTCTACTTTGGTTTAACAGACTATAAAAGGCTGAAAGCCTAAGTCAAAATGCCGCAACATTGACTTTTGAGAATGAACCATTTATCATGAAATTTTGTGTAAATGTGTTTTTAACAACTGAGATAAATAGGATATCTTTCAATAGGGATAAGCACAAGACATTTTTTATCGGAATCGTTTCTGCATAGAAAACTTTAATAAAAATAAGTGTGTTAATAACTTAGATTTCATGCTTGTATGAGTAAATTTAAATACCGTTTTCATAAGGACAGCGTTATAATTATCTATTAAATGTTTGTAGTGCGGGCTTTCCCAGTTAGTACTTTGCAACCTCAATACTACTTAAAGTTGCTTCACACCAAACACCACTAATATCCGCCTCTAGATTTCCACATACTTAATCGTGGAAAAATATATGTTTACTTCGTTTTATGTTAATACTTTCTTTAATACGCATCTATATTTAATAATAAAGTTATAACTAATATAATAAAGAAAATTTATAGTTATATTGTATTCTACATATAGTCCCTCAAGGCTATAAGTAGAATACTGAGCCTAAGTCACCGTCTTTTATGAGTAAGCTGCTCAGAAGGCTGACTACGTATCCTCCCATAGAAGACGGCGACCTAAGCACAGTATTCTACATAGTCTTGAGGGACTATGGGTAGAATAGAATAAAACTAAGTTAAGTTTCCTTGTACTACATTCGTTTTATTATTAAATATAGACGCTGTATTGAAGAAAGTCAGAAATTTACTCACGTATATTTCTAAAGAATGCATCACTTCATTTAACGCTTTTATTTACGTAAGGCCCGTTTATACATGAATCATGAAGGTATCGATTAACTTAATTTAATATGATCATAATAAGCCATCCTTAACTACATTGATAAGTGATGACACAACGTATGTGATGTGGCACTTATTTTTTCAATATCCCTGTTTACTTTGGTTAGATAAAAAATTCTTAATTAAATTTATCCAAATATATACTAAAAATATATATTTATAAATATTTACATAAATAATAATAACTTAGAAAACAAATATACGACAAGTAAAAACTTATGGATGCTAACAGTGCTTATCTGTTATGAATTAAAATATTCATTCTTCGAATAACGTAGGTAAATTAAAAGGACCGAAAGATCTGCGCAGTAACAGGAAATTTGTTCGAAGCTTAAATTCCATAATGTTGTCGTATATATACTTTATTTTTAATTACAAAATACTTTTACAAGTTTTTGCACCAGACTACTTATATTGATGGATTGAAAAACGTATTGAAAATGAAATATTAAAAGCCTCCATGTAGATAGAATGGATGAAAGGAAACTGACGAAAGGTCAGGTAAAAAGCTCCTCAAATAAACGAGCATATAAGCTTTGTTCCAAGATCGTAACAAGTGAAGATGTATTGCTTGTACCTCTACCCATACGACCATTTTTATCAATGAACATATGGCATTTTAATGTAGAAAATAAGGTATGACGCCGCCACCGTTGTTCATATAGCAACAAAGATAATAAGTACAGGAACTATCTTGATACTTTTACCTATTTTGATTTGTTTAAATTACTTTTATCCATTAGGGCATCAGTTTCCCGAAAGCGACTTCGTCAGCGTGGGTTTTCTAATTTTTAGATATAAATTAGTTCTAGATATAATTATAATAATTATGCTATATATAAGTGATGTGCTATATAAAGTAATATTACTAAAAATCCATAGAAATAATAATAACTTTATTATCTTTTATTATTTATGTTTCAGAGACCAATCTTCCTATGTTTAAGCGCAGTCATATTGATCGCATTAATACCTTCGATGTTGGGCGCACCGCAGATGTCGGATGCTCAATTGGAGCAGGCCTTAGCAGACTCCGCAACAATGGAACGACATATCAAGTGTGCACTAGGTGAAGGACCATGCGATACTGTAGGACGGAGACTTAGAAGTGAGTTAAATCGACGGGTAAAATTAATAAGGCTATCTATAAACTAACAACAATCTCAATGAACAACCAATTTCACCATACACGTAGAAACCCATATACAACCAATCAACCAACCGTATGCAATAATATAGTGATGAGAAATTTCAATAAATTCGGTTAAAAATCATCAAAATGGGAAAAGCAATAGGCGTCTTTCACAAACTTGACTTTACTGGTGGCTTTTTTACTTGGAACTCATCAAAATTATAATAAAAAAAAGAAATCCTGCACGTACGTTTCAGTCTGCGCACAATGAAGAGTGGACGTGACGAAAGATCGCCGATTTAACTGATTTTAACATTTGGCTAAGGGACCGTGATTAAAAATTTAAACGAAAATACCTATAATATCTAAAAACTTCTCAAAATAATTGTAATTGTTTATAATTTAAACTTAAAATATTTACAATTAAATAAAATTCACATTAAAAAAACAACTTTAATTAAAAATGTACTAATAACATATACTTACAGCTTAATTTTTCAAATAAGAAACACAAATTATAAATAGCTCCGAAGTCACCGTCAGATGGGAACGTTCCCATAATATCGGCCGCTTTTTTTATGTTTGTTGTTGTTTGCACAATGATAGCGGTCAGAACTTACTCATTAATATTAAAATTTATTGCATTGATGCGTTAGTTCAGATTTAATAATTAAATGACCAATACATAAAAGTTGTTATATTTCAAGTTGGGCCCTAAAAGACTTTTAATATTCATATTGTACCTATTTTATAGATAAACCCTCCATCTACAATAATGGTTCTACGCATACTATTCTGGGACAGCGGTCTGGTGGGGTTGTAAGTGGGCTGTACCGATTAAGTTAGGCGATTATGGTTTTCTTTTTAAATAAATTAATTTAAATTATTAGTTAAATTTTAGTTTTTTGTGGAATCTAAAGTTACTTAAATACAATCATGAATGAATGAATGAAAACTATTGTTCACCATAAACTTAAATCTAGATATTGATATAGATACATTTGTATTAGAACAATGGGCGCCCTTATCGCTTGTAGCGATCTCTTCCATACAACTAAGTGTCTAAGGAGATTTTAAAGGAAATTTCATACGATTTTTGGTGGTGTGCTAAACTAAAATAAAAGTAATAAAATCACCATCAAATCGTGTACTACTCAAATATTCTGATTCAAAATCCAAAGGCCGTTGGTTTCCAGGTATCATTTGTCATTACCATTTGTAGAGCCCGTGGTACTTTTTTATAACTTTTATTGGACCGAAACGCACGACTCCGGTTTTTATTGCTGCCCTGTATTACAAAAATAAACGTCATTGGTTCTTGTTGATTTCAATGCTATTAAGTTTGTATTATATTATAAAATGTACCTTAATTATTTTGGTAAGAGCTTTCTCGAAATGATAAATTCTATAGGCATAATTACCTACGTACATCCATCACTGACGATTTGTTATTAATAACAAGTCGTTAAAAAGAATATACATTCAAGTTCATAAATCGATTAACGTACAAAATGAAACACGATTCGCAAAACCAACGATCCGTCAAAATACGAATCTTTCGATAGGCTGTACTGTAAGGTGATTTGTTATAACCGTTCTTCATTACAAGTCGTATTTTTAAGCGTAGTAACAGTCATGAGGCTTAAGAGGTCATAGGCCTTTTTTTAAAATAAAAAGAAATTGTGACTTATAACATTCGGAAATAATAATGATTTGTCAGTGCATGAATGAGATCTTATGCGCAATCCAACCCCTAAGATGATGCTTGGTGCAAATTGAAAAATTTCTATCCACTAGCGAATGTATTGTGCCTATGTGGGGATCGCCTGCCTTTTTCTGCGTCGCTTACTTCAAAGTCGGCCGGATTTAAAACTAGACTCTCAGATACGTCTAACATATATCGGAAAATTTAAGTACTTTTTACTTAATGGCTCATTATCGGACTGTAAGTATAGTTATTAGACCATAATAATAATTGACTATATTCTTCTTTAATGTCGGTTTTCTATTTTGCTATATATCTCGGTTATAATTGGCATGTACTCCACATAAGTAATGCCAATTTTCTACTGGGCAAGATATGAAAGAAAGAACAGAAATACATAGGAATCCGGGGAGGCCGGGGCATAAGAAGATTACGAGTTAGCACCTTACAGCAGCAGCTAGTGTCTTGCTGTGTAGTGACGCATACCTAATCAGATTAATTGCAAATCGATTCCGCCACCACTAATCCGCTGTTACTTAATCAGCATAGAAAATTCTGAAAAATAAAACTTTCTACCGCTATCTAGGTTAAGGATAAATATTGTAATTTTAATCTAGCATCAAATTGTTTTTTCCTTATCACAACCAATATGGAAATTTAAAATGACAATTATTATTATGATGCGGTTGTTTTTTATAGGTGCCAGTAGAAATTATGTTAAGTTTAGAGTAAATCTGCTGCATATAACTAGAACATTTTTGCCGTCGCCTTGTCACCATGGATAGAACGTGGGTCCACCATTTCGATCCTGAAAATAAGAGATAAGGCAGAAGGAGAAAGGACTATCCTCTCCATCCATTAAGAAATTTCGAGTTGCTGCTACGGCAAATGGTCTCATAGTTTTCAATCAGCTGACGTCCCGGCGTCTACGTCAGCTGTGGGTTTAAAAAGCTCTTAGTGCTGCTATCCATAGTTGAATATAACTCTAAAAAGCAAGAGATTTCTCTAGAGGGTATTGACTATGTGACGAAAACCTAAGCCCATGTGACCAAGCGTGGTTCTGAAGAAACAAGGATGACTGCAAAACAATCACGTATTATTACTCCACTTTTTGCTTTTTAGCATATGGCTAAATTAATTATATAAAAATATTTTTAAGTAATATAACGTGAAGCGAGAGAAGAGTAACTTTATTTTTATTATTTGTTAAATATTAGTGTTTGGCAGCTTCTCATAAATGTTTTTCACTGAGCGTTTGTCTTAACCGAAATTAGATGGGTATTCCGTCTTTTAATTTGGATGAATCAGCAATATAAACTTAAAAATGTATCATTCAATATCATGGAATACCGTCGTCTACTTTCAAAGGCGAAAAGGCATGGGCTTTCAACCAAATTGATCCAAATTTGTTGATCCGTCTCAAATAAGTATTACATATTTTTTATTCATGGTAACAAGTCATTTGATAGACACTTACTGTAACTATGTACCTCAGCCATGTTGTCACCACGACATGAGGTACTTTAAATAGTGATATTTAAAGTAGTTACCTCAAACAGACTGCAAAAAAACTACCCTAGTTATTAAAAGTATAAAGTTGTTGGTGTACAATAAAGTAATTGTACTCTCCGTTCTTTAGCGCTAGCTCCGTTGGTATTGCGTGGTGCTTGTCCACAATGCACAGTACAAGAAACCAGGCAGATCCGAAGAACCCTAGCCTTCGTTCAGCGAAACTACCCCTGGGAGTGGGCGAAGATCGTTCGACAGTACGGATGAAGGAATTCACCAGTATAACATTATTGTAGTTGTAGAGTCCAACCACTAACACAGAATTTAGAATAGATTTAACCTACAGCTGTGTAATGTATTTAACGTTTTAATCCCTTATTTAAAAGTCTGTAGGTATTACGCGTCCGGCAGTATACATTTTGGCAAAATCATTGTGAAGTCTTCACGTCTGTTTGTTTGTCCTCCCTCTAACTCCTGACTAAAATTAATTACTTATTACTGTTAATAGTAGCTTTATTAGCAAAACACATAGAAATAGGAGAACTGTTTAATTTCATTGTCGAACGAAGAATGCCGATCTCAAGTAAAATTAATTGTAAGTAATGATTCTAGTACTATAATTAGCCAGCCTGGAGAGCTATGATATGTAGATACATCCGACCAAGTCGAAGTGAGAATAAACTATTCTCATCACGCCCTTTACTTTTATATCTGATTAATAAATACAACTATCCGCAAATATTCATATTATATCAATAGGTAGTATTGCAAGTATTGCCCACTTGGAACAAATGTTATTGACAATACAATTGTGTTGTAAGCTATGTGTTTACTCCTAGTTAGACATGGTGTTTAAATACGAACCCTCATGTACTTTACGCAATTGATAATAATTAGATAATTTATGCGTAAATTCGTTTAGAAAATTTTAATTTGTTATTTAAAAACTGCATTAAAATATAAATCTATTTCAAATTTTTATGTTGGAAATTAGCTAAGCAGTTTTTATACTTATATAAAAATTTACTGCTTTTTACGTTTTGAATTTCTAATACGTATAGCTATTAATAATATATACATAGCTAAAAGACTGATTTATTAAGTATGTCAAAATCATTGTATATCAAACATAGTCATAAATTAATTATCATTATCTAGTAAGCAGTCTGCCCACAAATGAAACTGAGTATTGGTAATATAACGAATGATTTTAATATCTACCTTATGATATTTAATATGTCATAGGAATATAAATATTTAAATCGCGTAAACAAAAGGATTACACTATTTATTATAATGAACTTCTGTTTACGTAATAATTATGTAATTATGTTAATTATTTATTGTTCTATATAAAGTTCATTATGCTTAGAGTTACTTTTATCTTCACTTGGTCTAATTGTTTTCAATTAATTAACCTTTATTTTTAAAAGTATAACTGTATAATAGCTTTGTGCAAATAATATGATGAGGCTGAATTAATTTATGTAAATAAATTGTTTTTATCTTTTCATTAATAAACTTTTTCTGCTGTAGTATCGGTATGATTCATAAATTTATGTAACAATAAATAGTGTACTATTATTTCTTGTTTAATTTGTTACCTTGAAACTTATTATGTATCTTTTTATGAGTAACTAATCATTGCTGTCTTTCATACAATGGCTCAAGATGACAATATAATGTGAGGTAACGTCGCCAACTTTCTGGGTAGCTTAGGTACTTATAGAAGAAAGTGAGGTTCTCTTTGTAGTCTGGACTGGTCTCTAGAGACTATACTTTAAAAAAATGTAATAACCTTCACAGCGTCTGTGGTTGAGCGGCTAAGCCTTTGCCGGCCGACCTTACTACAACGCAGCGGCTTTGAGTTCGATTTCTGGCATGGCAAGTAGAAATTACGACGGTCTGGGTTTTTGGGATCGGCCTCAGATTGGTCCGCAGTATATTGCCCATCACAAGCGTAACTTGCTTAATTTGGAGATATACGGCGTGTGTGTCTGTCTGCCGATTTAAAAAAAGCTTAGATTAATTACATTATTATAATTTAGCATGTAAATGTAATATACTATTTTCCCTTTTCACGACTAATTGGGTGAATAATATTAGGCAAAATAACGCCTTTATTGTTTCCTGGGAAAAGACGCAGACTTTTTTGTTTCAGCTATCCTAAAGGTAGGATATAGGAAATGAGAATTTGTAAAGGTAACCCGTAGTAGGTTAAGTAAGGCATACGATATTTTTGTTTTTTGTTTTAAATAGCAAGTGTCACAGTTGAGCTTTTACTTCATTTCAGAAGTAAAATAATAAATGTTTAAAGCGGTGGCTAATAGTTACTTTAGTATAAATAAAATTAGATAGATAGATATTTTATTTTATTTTACAGCATACAGAAAACTTACGAACTACCTATTGTTCTAAAAGTGTGCGATAATAAGCGATCTCTTGCAGACAACCCGTGCCAGGAGTATTGCTGATTTGGACTGGCGAAGGTGGGATACATAATTATTGTATTGGTATACGTAATTAGTAGATAATTCTTGGAAAAAACTTAGTAGTGTCCTAATGATAAGTTTCGACACATAGGTACCGTAAACACTCTTGCTCGTTTTTAACATTGAAACACATACGATTCGATTAATTCCGATTTAATTCATCAACGTAGAATCACGTAACTTATAGCTTTGGAAACAATCGCGGCATACACAGCAGCCGTTTAAGGGGGGATGGCAGAGTTAAGTAAGAGGTTACGCCAACACCACTGGCCCGACCATTCTCTGACCAGACGTTGGCAAAAACGCTTCACTGGACCAAAGTGTTATAGAAAACATATTTCAAAGATCCGGGTCAATATCACGATTGCTCAGTGCACACAAACAGAAAGTCGGTCGTGCAGTGTTTTGGATTAGAGCAGAGCAACATGCAGGCAAGTAGCCTTTTTAGGCGTAATTTTATTATTTTTTAATCTTGTTTCGAAGGAAATGAATTGTACAACTTCTGTTGCAACATTTCTAGATTAATTTGGAATGGTTTCTCGAATGCTTATTTTTAAGCATGCATAAATCGTTTGAAAGTAGAATTTGTCAGATTTTTATCCGCTATACATTAACCTACTTAAAATAAATAGTATGAAATATATTTTTAGTTATTTTATTGGTTGTATAGTAATTTTATTTTATAACTAGCTGTGCCCGCGACGACGTCCATTTGGAATTTGTTTACAAAAACCCCCCGATTTTGAAACGTTCTTCTTTGGTGCTCCACTCCTATTGGTCTTAGCGTGATGATAGCCTATAGCCTTCCTCGATAAATGGACTATCTAATAATGAAAGAATTTTTCAAATCAGACCAGCAGTTCCTGCGACTAGCGCGTTCGATCGATCAAACAAACAACAAATCTTCTGCTTTATAATAAGTAATAAGATTTTTAAGCAACTATGAGTTTTACTTATGTATATACGTGGATACTAGCAACTGATTGGTGCTATGAGCTATTAACAAGTTACCACAGGAAGAATGTGTAATATAATAGTAAATGAAACATTACTTGCCATAACTTCTCATGAAACCTATACAATGTAGGTCAGTCATATCTTGGTCAGTTTTTTGAGGATTTGTGTAGCCAGTCTCAGTAAACTCAGGATATAGCGATCTGATTTACTAACTTTTGGTATTAGATAGTGTGTTTATCGTAGAAGATAAACCCTACTTAGCAGTAATTAAGAGAGCAGTAATTAGCTTATAAGGTACTACAGTATAGATTATAATGAGTTTAACAGACAGGCAGACAGCCCACATGATGAAAAGCGGTTACCATCGCCAGAGACATTTGCAACACCAAACGTGACACAAATGCACTGCTGCTCTCTAAAGGGAGATGGAACCTAGCTACTAATGTCGGAATATAACTCAAGGTTGTTATGGCGACATACCCTAGACCAGAGATGGTAGCCAACCAGACGGGTAAACACCCTACCACCTGGCTGTGGGTGGTTATGTCGCCTCTTACGTCAGATCACCCGGCCGCAGGAAATCGTATTTTTTCTCTATTCCTGCACGGATAAAATATTATTAACTTTTTATATATTATGAAATGAAGTAACTAAAACAACAGAAGTCAGAAAATTTTATGTATGTATAAATACAATTAAGTGTATAAATAGTAGAAGTATGTCACCTAAAACGTGATTAAAACTCGATGCAAAACAGGGTGTCCGGATTGTTGAACCCGCGAAGGACAGCGTGTTCTTAATTTATTGCCTGTTGCAAAATGAGGAAAATTTATTTATTTACACAACACACGATAAGGTGCGATTTTTTACGGCTTAATCATAGTTAGTTATGTAATTATAATATATCTATACTTAACATTATAAATGCGAAAATTTGGATGGATTTTTGTTGCTCAATCACGCCAGATCGGCTAAATGGATCTGGATGAAATTTGGCCCAGAGATAAATTATAGTCTGGAATAGTACCAGGTCTGTAGCATCCCTTAAGCGGGCCCTATATCAAAATGTGTTAGACCAAAGGAAAGGTAAAGATTTTTACAAAATAAACAAAAAATGCTCGAATTGAATTAAAATAGTTACTATGTATTAATTATAAATTATTACTGAAAGCTTCTAGGATCTTAGTTAGACAAATAATTTAAATCAAAGATCATCGATCAATAATTGATCGATGTCAAAAATACACTTTTTCGGCAAACTTATTTATCACATAATCCATAGCTGACGATGATTTCATTTTATCTAGATTTTCTGCCTCTATAGATCAATAATGACAGTCTGATAGCTGTTCCTGTCGGCCCAGCAGTTATTCTCAAATTTTATAAGAGTGTGAATAACATTTTAAGAAATTTTGTTTGCACACTTTCGGGGCCCCTGTAGACTGGGGTATTATTGATATGGCTGTAACTAATTCCTTTATTTTTTAACCCGAAAAAATGTACGGTTCGGCATGGTACGTCAAAAGCTACTTAGATATAGAAGTTGTGTAAAAAATAATACATACATACATAACTTCACGCCAGGTCCCTTGCGGGGTAGGCACGAACAACAGAGCGCCACACAGGCCCATTCTTACACACCTCACTTGCTTCTTTGACATTCATAGCTCTTGTCATGCACGCTCGTCTGTTCTTAAGGCTCCTAACATCACCTTCTGCTAATACATGATCAATTTGATCATGGAAGGTGTGTCGTGGCCTTCCAAGACTTCTGCATCCATCCACTTTTGCATTGTATATCTGTTTAGTCATTCTTTCATCATACATTCTTTCCACATGCCCGAACCACCGGAGCATTCCTTTCCTTACCTTCACCCCGACACTCTCTTTCAGACCAACTCTCTTTCTTACTTCGGTATTACGAACGCGGTCCGCGAGCGTCACTCCGCAGATTTTGCACAGTGCTCGCATCTCGACCGCGTTTACTCTACTTTCATGCTCTCTATTCCATATCCAACTCTCGCTTACATACGTGAGCGTAGGTACCAGAACCGCGTTGTGTATGGTAAGCTGGGCCTTCTGGCTGAGGTTCTTAGCGCCTAAAAGTTTTAAAAAAATAATCTTTTTTTAATACTGTTAATCAGAATTTTTGAAGATGAATAAAATTGACTATCTTTGATATTAAAATAATTATATCAAGGGATTCACATTTCCAATGACAGATATCGCGATTTTTCAAATATTTATATTTTTGAAAAAAACTAAGTTATGCGTTTCTATTGCTGTAAAGAGGGCTAATTTAGAAATATTATTAATTATTATTTATTAAAATTATTGTTCATAAACTTCAAAACTTTTTGACTAAAAGTACCGTCTCGGGGCATGCCGTCACATCGAATAAAGAGTGTAAGAGCTTACCAGTAATGCCTAAAATCTTATAAATATTAAAGAAAAATTGAATCCATTCATATAGAGCACGGTTACGGTTACAAAGAAGGGCCAAAAAACTTAATACATTGCTTATCAGGGGCGTAGCTAGAGCAGGAGTTTGGGGGGTTCAACGCGGGTTGAACAAAAATGGGAATTACCCGGTTGATCGATAGTTACCTAAATAGTGCACGCACTGCTTCGTAACGGTGTGGTAGATTTTTAACATGAATAGTAGTGTCATATTATGCATATTTTACTGTTTGTCTTTCAAGATCACGGGCCATAAAAATGACCGGGCTTTTGGAGGGCTTGCGTGGGGCCATGGGAAGGCCAACACGTAGGCCACTTGACAAATTTAATGTAAATGTGGCATGATACTATTATTAAACAATGTTTTTGTTGTTTTATTTTCTTGAACCCTCCGTGTTCCTTATCATATCAATTTTCATACGCGTAACACTAGGTCTTATCTGTATCTACGCCCCCAGTGCTGTAAAAACGTAGTAGGGGCGTATCTCATACATAATGATTATATTTTCGATTGTGGTTTGATTGTATTCCATGCAACTTTCAGTAAATTTAATCGAGATAACACTTACAATTTCTTTATGTTGTAAACAAACAAATTTTGTTCGCTGCTGTGACTCCAGTAAACAAAACAGTGTAACTTTTAAACTAAATTCTTTTGTATTAATATCGTCCCAAATAAACCACCCCTAAGAAAATAATAAATTGCGCGTTCGGAGTGCCATCTTTTAACACCTGATAAAAATATGTTATGTTTAAGTTATAAACATGCAATTTTTATTGTTGGGTAGCGAATATGATAAAGATCAATTTAAAGTAATAAAAACGGTAAGGTAATGGGGCGTTTTTTTTTGAGAAATTTTTACAATTGTGTAAAATTTGAAGAAAAATAAACAGATTTTTGTTAAAAAAAACATGTTTATTTTCAATCAAGGCTAGTTTTTTTCCACAATTTTCATTTTATTAGGCCGCCTAATTACTTCCGATCATGGTGGAGTTTATTTCATGTTGATCATTTAGTTAAAAGTTTTGTTTACACTGGGTCACAGCAGCGAACAAATTTTTAATAATCCTTAAAAAATTAAATAACGTTTTAGATTTTTTTAGTATCTTTTCCGTCGATAAAATTAAGTATAGATTCCCTAATTTCGATATGTGCACATTATGAAGATCCACTGTATATAATATAAATACACACATGGCGTCTGCCGTTATTCTTGCTTTGCTAAATTGCCTACAGATTGACTGATTAATGATGTTTCTAATAATGCTAAGCGCTCAACCATTCATATACAAATACACAGACAAGGAACAAAAAATCGGTACATAATTTAATTAATATGTCTTATCTATATAGACATATAGGTGGTCGGTCAACTGCGGTCAACAACATTCAGGTAAACTTTTAGTAAAAAACCTCAGCATTTTCCTTAAAAAAATACGTCAAAATAGCGATAACATTACGACCATTCACATGTCACTTCCGTAGAATGGTAAATATTTATCAAGTTACATAATAAGTAACTGTTACTGTGCCCACTATATAGTTAAAATCACATTAGGGACTGTACCACTTTTATTCAGTGCATGCTATCTTACGTAATGCAATTTTACCTATTTCCATAACATCTCATTTGGTATCTTGTATCACATATGGGACATATAGTCCCACTGACGGGGCGCTTCAATTGTCGTACTTACTACTGTCAGAATTTTATTGTATAATGCTTAAATCGATGTAGGTGATTACTGAATAGTAAATCCAACATTTTTCGTAATTAAAGCATTAAATTTGTTTCCTGGCTACTTATAAACAAAACTATATCAAATAGCGGAGCTGTCATTTTAGTTTCTTTATTTTCCGTAGGACTTCTTTTGTGGCGCGTCTTTAGTAGTATGATATAATGCATCGAAAAGTTATTGTATACATGCTTTGTACTTAGATAAATAGAAATATGAAATAAAATAATTTCACCTAGTATTGCTGGGGAGCAACGTTGTGAAGCAGTGTTTATATAGAACAGGAATTAGTTAATTTTAAGTGAGTTTAACTTAGTTTGAACAAAATACCTATTTCGTATGTTCGTTTACGCTGTCGATGAATTATTTAAATGTTTAGAACATGTTTGGAAAGAATTGCTTGTAGAGTAAAGATAATAAGTTCGTTTATATATATATATAAACGTACTTTCATTATACCCAAAGACGAAGAAGTATCCCAGTATAATATGTGTATGTCCAAATAGTATTTAATTCCTGTCAGGTCTGAGTGCACTTTGTATCCACCACTTGTAATATAATATAAATTAGTGCAGCAGTTGTGTAATAACAAATAGTACATATATCAAACTTCTACTACGTATTTCCAGCAACATTGTTTCTTCCTTTGATGGCTGATAATGTTACCATTAGGCCTTATTTTCTTTAATTATGCCTCCAGGGTCATTTCACGAATACGGACAGGTAAAATACGAAGAAACCATTAATTATGCTATTCTAAAGCTTTGCACGATATTTTTGGATTTGCATGTCAAGTTTATTTTAAGATTTTCAAGTTTAAGTAGGCAAGTTTTAAGTTATTACTTGTGATGTTAAAAATAGAAAATTCCATTAGCAAAATGTTACAAAGGATATAAGACTTAAAGATAGATCAATAAAGATATGGTATACTGTGTGAACGATGACATGATCATTTGTTACGTGCCTGAGGAGAATGCGAGATATGCGAGAATAGAGGAGTGCGCAAAAATTGTTAAAGAAAATGCTAGAGGACTATGGATAGAAAAGACATATTGTGTCAACCCCAAATAATGGGAGCATGAAATAGAGGAGAGGAAGAAAGAGATTCAAAAGATATTTTCAAACCTACGCAATCATGACAGATTGGTCGAAGTTACGATCGATAAAACCACTTATCTGTCCACCTATTCTATAGGTCAACTTCTTTCTTACAAATTAATAACATAACAAAACGAAAAATATAATTATTCATTCCTTAATTTATGAAGGCAAGGAGCCATCAAAAGGACTGATCGATTCTTCGGGTGACTAGAGCGCTAGTGGCTACCCACCAAAGGATCAGAGGTCTTACTCTCAAACGTCTTTTGTCATTCGTTTTCGTTTAAGAGCTTTTGTGCTTATATTTTTTGTTTTTAAGTGGATTTTCCATTGTATGTTATTTGGACTATATTATTGTAGTTTTAAAGAGATCTTTGTTAATTTTCTTCTATCTATAATTTCATTGATTCTTTCGGATCGATCGGAAGAAACCAAACGACGGAAGGCGTTTGAGAGTAAGTCTCAAGATAGCAATTCAGCGAGATAACGTAGCCAGCCTCATGAACACCTTATTAGAAGACGGTGACTTGGCTCAGTATTCTACTTATAGTCTTAACGAATTTTATATAATAGAATATAATAAAACAAAGTTTTATTAATATCCTTACACGCTGACAAAAGTGAATGCACACCTGCAGTTTATTACCTTTTCGGGTTTTGGTCGACTTTTGTTTACTTTGTGTTTTAAATTTGTAATTATAAAAGCAGCCTATTGTCTATTGTACTAAATTATGATGGTCGTTAGCCAGGTGTGATTTTTGGAAAATTCAGTACACGCGGTTAAGTATTGTGTCGAGACAAATATGTCTTGACTCCCCTTCGTTCGGGGAGGGGTGAGGCAGTCAAGCGACGATTATGATACGAGAAAGACGTTGTACCTTCGATAAGCTATTGAGTGATGGACTTGGCGCGTATTTTGGAATCGTGCAATTTGTATTGGTTGTGTCCAGTTATATACTTGTACCTGTGTTATACCTGTTTGTATAGTTCTAATAAATTCTATAGTAATTCCAACGGCATTTTAATTGAAGTCCTGTAACTCGTAACAATCTATATTACTATAATAAAATTGTAGAGGTCAATTTCTGTACAATGAAAAAAAATGCCTAAAACCGAGTCAGGGGGGTGTAAGAAGTGCAATAGAACTAATTTAGATTTTTTTCAAATTTTTGTTTCTCAGTTTATCTGTCTGTTTGTACCGGCTAATCTCCGAAACGACTGGACTGATTTACATGAAATTTTGTATGGTAGCTTATATCCCTGGTCAACATATAGGATAATTTTGATCCCGAAAAATTAAAGAGTTCCCGTGGGATAGCTAAAAAACCGCACCACGCGGACGGAGTCGCGGGCAGAAGTTAGTATTATTTATAATTAATTCATATATTTATTAACATCATAATTTTAAGCTAAGTAAATAAATTATGTTTGTTTAATGTATTTGTGTGTGTAATACGGACTAGCAAGTTAAGCAACTTTCATAAATCTAATCGAGATTAGAGAAGTGCACAAGCTTATAAAATAAAACGATTTATTTTAGTTTTGTTATGCGGATCTACAGTGAAGTATTCGTGAATGTGCCAGTTTTAGAATAATCTTCACTTAAATAAATAGTCAACCTACAAATTGCCGGTGTGTACCAAGCTGTAGTAGACCTTTGTTTGATGTCAAACAATTTAGTTCTTAAAAAGTCATATTTCAATAAACAGTTGAAAAATTCTAAGCAAACACACAATAATTATTTGCTTTGGAAATTCACAATAACTACTGATGATTTTAAAGAAAAAAAAAGCAGTACTGGTTGGTGTATGCTAAAATCTGTTGAATTTGTCTTTACATCACACAATAAAACTTAATAAAATAGCTGAAAGTAAGCCCTAAGTTACCTAAACTATGCTAATATTGTAAACAGGAAAGATTTGTATTTTTGTACATTTGTAACGAATAAACTCAAAAACTAATGGACCGAGTTAAAAAACTCTTTCACCATTCGTGCTTCATTATCCTTGATTAATATAGGCTAAAAATAGAGAACCCTACTATAATATAACTCAATAATAATAATAATAATCGGCATACAAACACACACATTGCATATCCCCCAAATTAAGCAAGTCACGCTTGTGTCATGGGTATAACAACGGCCACTCTGGGGCCGATCCCAGACACCCAGACCATGGTAAATAACGAAGAAAATACGTTTCCGAAATTCACTATACCAGGAATCGAACCCGGAGCCTCTGCGTTGCACTGAATCGGGCGGCAAAGGCTTATCCCAATAATGTGTCAATAATGTAACCCATCAATCTAAACAAACACTTGGCGCTGGAATCGGGTTCTATGAATTTTTTTGTGTTTGAGTGAATCCCGAGCTGGTTTAGATTCAATATTAGACATAGAGAGAGCCGGTAGATGGCACTGAAATCGGTCTCTAGGTTTTTATTTTTTCAGGGCAGGACAACGCCTGTCGACACCGCTAGTATAATATAATTTGCCTGTCTAGATATCTATTTCGCCTACCTTGATCAGTTTCAGTAAAAACAAAGAAATATGCAGATGAATTTAAAACTAAAACTGTTACGTAAACGTCTTTTCCGTTACTTTGTGTATTTGAAAGCGGTTTAATAGGTTTTCGGAAGTTCGCTTCATATTTATGTTAATTATTTCAAACTTTGAGACTTACTAACCCAGTTACTCTCTTTAAAGAATTGCTTTTGTATTGTATCTTTGTTACTTATTTTGCTTATTTTACATTATCCTTTACACGTTTTGTTAATTTTTCTTAACACAGCTTAGATTTTATACTTATTATTATCTAGATTTTTACTGTAGTAAAATTACACTTATTCATATCAAAATATAGTACATAAATTATCAACTAGTACAATGAAGAAAACTTATATTATATTTGGTATAGGTAGAATGTGAATTCTACCTATAATCCTCTAAGAGTAGAGTATAAGTATAGTATAAGTAGAATCATCAAAGTCAATGAATGGGTAAGGTTCTCAGAACTCGTTACCTTGCTGAATCTCACACTGATTATTGTTAGAGGTAGTAATTCTCACTTGAAGATTTGATTACGCGTTTTAAGCCTCTCTGGCTCATGGCCTCAGGACCCCACTGTCTAATGGCCGGTTCCTATATCTTGCTTTGCCTTACTATCAGTTAAAATTTGACGAAGTTTTTTTCAAGTAATGTCACATTTAAACAATAGTAGGGTAAATGTGTTTTAAAAGCAAACATTCATTTATTCTATTTTATTTTATCTTTGTTGATGCTGGCTACAACGCCTTTGGCATTGATTTTGCCAAGGTCATAGTAAGAGAGGCAGGTGTTAATAGATGCTGGTATAGCTAGTAAATGAAGAAATTTTGATAGTCGGTAATATATAACTGTCATTACCTCTGTCATTTGACGGCCTCTGTGGTTGAGCGGGTTAAGCCTTTACCGGCCTACCTCACTTCAACGCAGAGGCTCCGGTATGATTCCTGGTATATAGTAAATTTCGGAAACGTATTTACTCCGTTATTTACTATGATCTGGGTGTCTGGGATCGACCCCAGATTTGTACGTTGTATATTACCCGTAACACAAGCGTAAACTTGCTTATTTTGGGATATACAATGTGTGTGTTTTCCGCTGATTATTATTATTATTTCACATATTTATTTAGTTTCAATTTTTTTACATTTTTCTTCTTATTATATTATTACCGTCAATTGAATTTTGACATTTACCTTTATAGTGCTTATGTCAAATTTTAACAGATAGTAAGACAAATGAATAATCTGTAAGATATGGTAACCAATCATAAACCTCCATCTAAATATTTAAAAGTTAGTATATATATGGTGGTATTGATTAATATTTTTAAAACTAAAATCTTCCCGAAATGGCTGGTAAAATGGAGAAATAATTTTAAAATACATAACTGATTTAAAGTTGATAGCGTTTCCTGTATTACTACAAAATATTTACGTACTATGGATAAATTAAATATATAATGTTCTTCGTTGGAAGTTTGAACGTAAGTAAACAATGGGCAGACCGCAGTTTATGTACTTTGCAGCACAAACATGTTCAGAATGTTTATTTTTATAGATGCTTATTGTTAAAGTTAAATGGCTATGACCATGTGCTACATGCGAGACAATCCTCAACCCCGTAATCATGGGTGTTCCATTATCAATTCATCACAATACTTACAGAAAACGTAAGTTGCAACTAAAAAGTTGAATTATAATTGTTTGCCCTTCGCCCAGTTTTAACGATTGACGTCAGCACCTACTCACTTTAGTGTAGCAAGTTGGTTGAACACTGGTTTATTCGAAACTACCCACTTATGTCCATACATATTTTATACTACAGTTATAACTTAATTTTGAAAAAAGAACCTCAAATCAACAATATCGTGAATAGGTTGTTAGAAAAATTACTAAAGTTACAATAAATTGCTTCTCAGATTTAGTTTATAACTCAAGCTATCCCATCTCCTGGATGAAAGTATTTATTAAGTCTACATTTAAACATAAATACAGCAAAACCGATTCAGTATTCCTATAAGTTCTTCTGTGAAAGCTTAACAACAGACAGGCAGAGTTACTATTGTATTTTTTATAGCTGTTACATTTTTGTATTTATATTATTTTTGTATTTATTTTATTTTAATTATAAACTTGATTGGTTTCTCATACAAATTTTCACACTTTAATTCAACCCGCTCTAGTTTTAATTATCTTATCACATGTCTTAATAAAACTTAAAAATTAAATATTATAAACATATTAACAAATAAAAATATTCCCCAAATAGCTGTTGGTGGGGAGCGTTCCCAAAATGCTGGCCACATGTTGTATGGAAACTGCAATCCGTTGCCTTAAATATAGCCAGCTCTTTGATCACCTGAGACTTCTTGAAATGTCTCGATAAAGTTGATAAGCCTTAAGTCCCCATGGCCCCAAAGTCGCAACCCTCAAAGGCACAAATACACAATAATATTGATCAACTATTAGTTAATAAATCTCAAGCCTTTTGTATCTTTCACGGTATTGTTTGGCTCATATCTTATACGATTGGTTTTTATTTTCTTTGACTACCTATTGATTTGAAAATGTACTTAGTTTTCTAATCACGTAGTAAGCATTGATAGAGTAGCCTTTGTACCGATTCGATAACTCGTGCTGTTCAGTGTAGAATGAGTAATAAGGTACTACGATAATACAGTATTTCTTTTTAAGATTCCAATATCTGAAGGTGAAAAGAAAACACCGGTCGGTATCTCTATTTCTGTTTGTTACAGCTGAGAATCTCAGGAACTACTAAGTCTTGAACTATTCTTAGGTGGATAAAAGCTCACTCGCGACTAACTTCCTCGGTGCCCACGTCGCAACCGAATTGCATTTGCTTTTACTCAAAGGGTGCACATTTACAATCACGCTTTGTTAACGCAACCCGTTTAGTTTCTTAGAAATTTAAATGACCGCGATTACCCTCCGTCCGGGACTACCCGACTTTCCCTTACTACTTCTTCAGCCAATCCCTGTCCTCTGCTGGACGGAGGCCTCCCCAAGTTCGCGCCACATATCTCAGTCTCCTGTCTTCTTCATCCAACACCTGCCGGCGACCTCGCGCAGGCTGTCAGTCCATAAGGCTGAAAGGCGTTCTACGCTACGTGTGCGAGTCGTGGTCTCTACTCCAGGACATGTTTACTCCATTGGACATCGGTCCTGCGACTGACGTGACCGGCCCACTGCCACTTCAATTTGCTAATTTTGCGAGAAGTCGGTTACCTTAGTTCTCTTGCGGATATTCTCATTATATCCATAGGATAACACAATTCGCTCCGTTGCACGTTGAACAACTTTGACTTTGTAGATCAGTCCTACTGTCAGTATTCATGTGTCGGCAGCGTATGTCATAATTGAGCTTACATCAAATATAATATATGTTATTAATATACTTATGTATGCCAGTTGTTTGGCCTTGTGGGTCAAAAGTTCACGGTTACTTGGCACTGCTATAAATTTTACTTTGTATTTGGGTCGTATTTTGTCACGGTTATTATTTTAGATATAGGCAAATAATATTTGCAAGGTCTACGTAAAGCACTTCATCGTACCCCAAATTAATACTAAAAATTTAGATTTTGTATTATTGTATGTATATAGCGTATAGCAACACCATTATTTCTCAATGATTTTTACATCGTGACCCACGAAAAAACCAATAATAATTTTCAGCGAGGTAACGACTTTTAAGTCATCTTTTGGAGACATTACCATCTTTTTCTTACTTTATTCCAAGTATCTTAATGGAATATAGATAGAATGCAGTGCGACTTAATAGGTACTAATTAATTACTAGGATTGGATCTCAAACTTTTCTTCTTTGTAATCTATCTAGAATATTATAACATTCTAAAATGCCGTGTCTATACATTGAAGCTATTAAAAAACCAACTGGAATACACTATATAAACGACGGAGAAAGAACGATGCGTTTTTTATTTCTTGTCTATTTATCTGTTTGTTCGGGGTTCACGATTCCCGGAAGCGGCTTAAAGTTGTTCGGGTGCATAAACTAGTTTATTCCGACACAGTTTTCACTAAAAAGATAGCGTAGCTGTGGTAGGTACTTTGATTCCCGAGGAACCCTGCGGGAATTTCAGCTCAAGCATAGACGAAGTCGCGGGCATATAATAACCATATAAATTTAAACATTTCCCCGTTCACGTAGTAGTAACTAGATAGTTTACTTTTAGATTAGATATTAATCTAAAAGTAATTAGTACCTACCTATATATAAACTTGATTGTTATTTGTTTCACAGACTAGCAGAATTGTGTTCGCGTGTGTGGTGCTGGCGGTTTGCGCGGCGGAACAGACGCAACGACCCCAAGTTTCAGACACAGCTCTCGATGACGCTCTCAGTGACAAAAGGTTCATCCAGAGGCAGCTCAAGTGTGCTTTGGGGGAGGGTCCATGCGACCCCATCGGAAAACGTTTAAAAAGTGAGTATATTTATTTTTCTCAGATGATTATAGGACTACAATAAGTAATAATAACTTTTAAGAACATTTATTATATAAGTATTGCTTTTCACTCCAAATTTTTTAAAATGAAATCAGTGCGATGTTTCCCACCCTAAACGGTGCGTTGCTATCTGATAATTATACGACTTAATACGCCTGTGTTGTAAAGTTGTAACTAACTCACTAATAAAAACATTAATGCGTTATTTGATCCGCAACATTTGTAATGACTTTAGACATAAAACGATAATTCATATATATATTAATGTAGCTGATCTTTAACACGTTATTATTTAACGCCATAAATAAGAGGCATTTGGACATAGTAAAATTAACGCAGGTGTAACAGGGGCATTACAATATTCTGCCCAGACAAACTGTTCAGAATCACTTTGACACTAATATTTTCTTAAGTTTTCGCGACTTGTATACGTAATATAACTACGTTTTAACGGTTTTAATCGCGTTAATTTATTTGGTTTTTAGTATTCCGACTTTCCGATACTTTAATACTACTTATTACTTGCATAATTAATTAACACATATAATTTATTTATGTTTATATTACAATAAAACATGCCGCATATTCGTAATACATATACACAATTACATTAATAAGTACATTAAGTAATTAACATACATACATACTTTTATATATATATATAATAGACAATTGCCAAGTTGTTTTGGAAAGTCGTTTGCCTGGTGTTTGTACATTAACATAGTTATATTTAATTTTTGCAATGACCCATTTACTTTTCTTAATTACAGCTCTGGCGCCACTCGTCCTTAGAGGTGCGTGCCCGCAGTGTAGTCCTCAGGAAACAAAACAAATTCAGAAGACATTATCCTACGTGCAAAGGAATTATCCACAACAGTGGGCTAAAATCGTCCGCCAATACGCTGGCTAGACTCTTACTTTTATATGATTATGTGTAGAACTGATATTAAGATTATTTCGAACAGAATTAACAACAACATTAAAAGCAATGAAATTATATAATTGTATATAGGTCGTGGTAGCTTAGTTATTAATACAGTCGCGTCTCAAATAACCCGGGGTCGAGTCTTGGCCGACAAGCATACACTGCTTAGGTAGTGCACTGACCCAATATGCATGTTGTTATAATAACCACATACTGATGGAGAAAGACAATATTATAATGAAACCTACACGTTGAGATAACCGATATGTGAAACCGTTTACATATATATTTTTGGCCGTTCTAAAAAAAATGTGAGTCCCCTGAGCTGAGTGGGACGTATATAAAATGATATAATTATATTTGTTGATTCTGTGGTGAATATCTCCATAAAGTTAATTTAATCTAAGGCATTCTAGAACATTATTTTAATTAAATGTACCTACTAAGCCGTAACTAATGTGTTTCATTTTAACCAAGCCTTAAAATTCGAGACTATATTGGTAGTAGAATATAGATAACATTAATATCGTAGATAATATAATATTTATAACTTAAGTACGAATGTAAGTGTTTTTTGTTAGTTTGGACTAGATACTATGCAACATTACGTGCGTAAGTCAGGCAGTTTTTTGTAATTTTTGTATTTCGTCTAGAGAAGTATTAATAAGGTAAAGAGTATTTTTGACAATATCTTAAGTTCTCTTAGGTAAACTAAATGAAAATTTTACTAGAGAGTACTTCTTTTTCAAATTTCATTTGCAAGATTGTGTATCTATCTAACTTCTAGTAGCCTTAGTATATGCTATAATACATACTTCTCGTATTCGGTATTCATGAATATTCAAATTGTTAAAATAATTTTCTACCAAAAGCCATAGCCAAAATTTTTTTTGAGAAGTCTTGTGGCAACTCGAATAAGCTCATTAATTAAAGTCTATACATTATCAGTGTTATAATCACTTTCCTTAAAAACTCAATATCCTACTACTATTATACTCTTAAGTGTAGTCTAATAGTATTAGTGTAAGTACTTTAACAAGTACTATACAGAATTTTAAAAGTAAATCTGCTTAGCAAAACACTACTCTTCAAATTCCCGCCAAACACCATAGATAAATGTTACGGTTAGACAGACGGACGGGACGTTCTCTGTCTACGAAACACAAGGATTCCATTTTTACTATTTAGTTTTAATTTACTTGTTGGGGTTTGATCAGCGATAATATTATATAATAAGCCGTTTGACGTAGATATGGCGATGGGTTTGAGTCATTAAATATTGAAAGCTAACGTATGTAGCTGACACTAATTCAACTACTCATTACCGATTATTTGTTAAGAATGCCGATGCTTTGAATAAGACGCATTTGGCCACAGTGTAATATGAATAAGACTATAAATCTTTAACACTATCGCAGATGGATCCGCAGCATTAATAGCCGATTCCTATATCTTACCGTCCGTTCACTTGTCTGGTTATCGGTGAAAATTTGACATAAGCTACATGCAAGTAATGTCAAAATTGAATCGATGGTAAATGAATGATAAGATGTAGGAACCGATCATAAAAATAGGAAAACATACGTAGTATACATAGTAGTTTGTAAAGAAAATAATGAGATAAGAAAATAGATGGTCAGTAAATATCAAAAACCTTCATCAAAACGTGAAATGGTAAACAATTACAATGTATGACTTTTTATCTAAAATTTTCATAACAAACTAACTAAATAAACAGATTTCATGAAATAAAACAAAATTTGAATAAAATATTGAATTTTATCGCCTCATTTATGACGAATTTTAAAAGTATCTAATCTATGATACACAACGCTATATTTTTTGACTTCATAACGCTAAATCTTTTGTCCAGTTAAACATATTAAACAGGTGGTGAATAAAAGTCTTTATCTACTTTTTTTCCTTTAGCAACATTAATGATTATTTCAATACCTTTAGGTTGGCATGTGCTGACGCCAACCATTTTGTCTATTTCCGTTGACTACGTTAAAGATCTTTTAACATAATTTTCCCTTTATTTCATCTAAGTTTTACAAAAACACAGTTTATTTAAAAAACATATTTTAAATGTAAGCTATATTGATTTATTCTTAAATAATGATTAAATGAAGTACTTTTGACTGTACAGTAATACCAACCGAAGCATCGAATAAAATAATTTCGTACGCAGTCGGTGGTATTTACAATTAATATTTTGCTACTGTTTTGACAATTAAAAAGCAAAATCATACAATATCTGTTTGCCGAAAAGCCGTTTATCAATATTCTGTGAAACATATAATTAGGTGCATTGATATTGAGAAAATGTTTTGATAACTGTTGCACTCGGCAAAGTGACTACCTGACAAAATATGGTCGTGCATTTTGGGTGAACCTACAGTGGTGATGTGTGAACAAACTGAAGTTAATTATTTGGATGGGGAGGTGGTATGGGTGAAGCTGGGCTCGTGCTTTTGGCCCGGCGAAGTAGTGGCCCTTGAGAAGTTACCGCCAGATGTCCTTCCATCTTTTCGGAAACCTCCTATAGCTGTCGTCAAATTCTTCCAGGAGGATACTTAGTAAGTTTTCCAGACAACTGAGAATTCTTCCTGTATCAGGTATAACAGACAGGGCATACTATGGTTCTGATCACTAATATGTCTTTGTTCTCAAACTTTTAAATGTATGATATTTACATAATTATATGACATAAGGAATATAGGAATTGTAATGTAGAGAGTAATCAATGCAGTTAAGTTAGGTACATAAATGATTAACATTTTGTAGATTTTAATTTTAATATTAGATTGTAAATGGGTACAGGTTATATATAGTAAACATATTGACCAACATCAAATTATCAAAGCTTTTATATATACACCTTTTGTAATTAATACCATAAATAACTCTGGTATTGTTATTCAATATGTTTGGGTCCCTGGAGGCAAACAAGTCCAGTTACGATACATGGGTAGTAATGCTACACCTCACACAAGGCTCTGACATTCAATTATCCAAAAGCAGTCAATCCTATCATGAGAGACACTTTATCAGGTGTGGTTTACATATATGTCCCCGGAATCATAAGTAATGAGGGGTGGGGGGAGGTAGGGGGGGAGGAAAACTCACCCCTTCTGCAACTCCTATGTGCGGGAAATGTATAGTTCCTGAGTTATTAATGTTTTTGTCAATCTAACCTCACTTTGTTTTTCACTAATATAAAAGATAAAAGGAATGGTTACCAGTCGGTTCTGGCACTTTGGTCTACACGAAACCTAACCTAACTGACTGTTTAAAACTCCACATATTTAAGTTTTCGGATACATACAGTCTCCTATTTAAATAAATCCCGTAAAAAAAAAAAGTCTCGGCGACATAATTACCAGATCATTGTCGTGAATTTCAAACTTCGATAATTATTTGAATATGTATTTTTTCCACTCAAAACCAGTTGTTAGTGTTCAGTTGTTATAAATAAGTCTTAAATATGTTCCTAAACACATTAACCATTAAAATCATCCAGGAAATCATCTGGGGATATATATGTAAACCCAATCCAAAATCTGTATTCTGGTATGTTGGTTCCTAACTCACCTCAATGGACCTTGACTCACTATGTTATTAGGTAGTATTGTATGGAATGCTCAGTGTATGATAGTGCTATTCTGTGCTACTGCTTTGCTTGTGTTGTGGTGCTAAATGCCAGCAATTGGTATGCCATTTACATCTGGATTGATCCATACTAATTTGCTACTAGCTGCTCCTGTTTGAAATATGCGAGTAAATTCAAGGAGTTTTACTGAGTTACTTATGTCATCTGCATGTTGTCTTGACTTGACTTTCAGCGACACTGTAATTTACTATGTCCAGACATGTCTGGTAATTGATCTATGAATTAGTAATCATGCTATATTGCTATATTTTACTAAATTAATAAAAAAAAAAAAAAAAAAAAAAAAAAAAAAAAAAAAAAAATAATATGCATTTGCTATCTTTTCTTTCAAAATTTTTACTCTATATTTTGTAATGCAACCAAAATATAGTGGATTTCAGTAATAACTATGAAGGGACCACTATCATTCTACAGACACGGACAGGTAGACAGAAAGGAAATAAGATGTAATATGTGTTTGATTACTTATTGAATGTCCATATATGCCTGAACATTTATAAACCTAATGATATGACCTATTGGTGACCATCTTTGGATGTAAACAAAAAAAATTGAGAGATTTTTAAGTTATACTTTTCTAGAATCATTGTGATTTGACTTATCAAACAAAAATGCAACCCTAAAAAAGAGATAAACACATAAATCTATAGGACTATGTTTGTGAGAGAATGAGGTACAAATTACACATTTTGTAGGACACATTATAGAGTCAATAAGTACAATGTTTTGACAGATGTAGCCTAACTACACACATTTTTTTGTTCTATGAGTGATGATTTGTTTCTTTTTTTTGATGATTTGGTCATAATATCTGTAAGGGATATCTAGGCGCTTGTAATAAATGGTTCACTTAAATTTGACGCTATACCCAAAATCATCTCTCATCATCAATCATCTCTCTCTAAAAGTATAAATTAATTTCGAAGGACTTAAGTGTTACATCACTATACTCACTATATCTGTATTGATATATTATTATAACTGAAATCTACTGTATTATTTATTTATAACATTTTTAGAGTTCCATAGCCATTTTGGTAATTACAGAACCATTGTAAAGCTGAAATGTTTGTCTGTCTAACTAACATACAGTAAATTCTAAAATAAATACTTTCAATAAAACTTATGTTGATCAAGGTTTTAAGACAAGAGTTTTACAAATTAATTCTTCCTTTAGGGCTCTATGGTGAAATAAAAGCATGGTGAATGTTTATCACTTTTCACTGAACCTTAACTGACATGGCCAATTTTCAAATATGCTTTTGCATTATTTGTGGGTCTAGTCAGAATCATGTATTCATGAATTGTCAATTTTTAAAATAAACTTAGTAAAAAAAGCACTAGGTGAAAACTAGTAGCCAAATAGTAGTTTTTGGTCTGATGTTAAACAATATAGTTCTTGCGGCAATCTGATAAGACACATTTCACTAACTAGTTGAGATATTTCACACAAATGGTCAACTTTTGCTTAAAAATGTGACAACTATGTAAAACTACTTAACTGAACTACTGTAATAAAATTCAACACATATCTGCACACATAGATTATATCTCAGACAACACTCACACACACAACACAGAATATTTTTTATCTCTCTGCCATATCTACGGAATAGAAAAATGTAGCCAATTATTAGATACTGCTGGATGTGTATGCTTGGTGCTGTTATTGCAATTCACCAATTCAGTAACAATCTATATAGCAATAATGCACATGAGGTATCCCTAATAAAATTAGTTTTGAATCTATAGTATTATAAAATTCTAAACAAGCCCTTTGATGACATTCACACTATAAAAAGAAACTAGAACAGACCATAAATGATGGGGAACATGCTACAACTTTTTTGGATTTCTTGTTTGTTTAATCGGGATTCACATAAAAACTACTGAGCCAATATCAATGCAGTTTTCACTGATTGCCAGCAAATTCTTAGAATTGAAATCTCTGCTTCTTTTTATCCTGGGAATTTAATAATATTTGAGAATAAGAAATTGACATGTCTAGAATAGGTGTGGGACAGTGTAGAGTTCCACTTTGGAGACTTGCCATAATTGTAATATAAATCTGTGAAAGTTATTATTTTAACCTATAAATTTAAATTTATAATAATTAAGTTATTCTTAATATATTAGATAATAACAAGTAGATTATTAATTGTTGAACAATGTATGTAAATTATGTAATTCATGCTTATTTAATTATAAAACTAAAACTATTTATTATTTTTTTATATTTTATATTGTAATAATTCAAACCTATCTGTGATGTCAGCAGAAAAAATAAACATCTTAGATATTTACAAAATAAAAATCACTGCTAATATTTTTCTTTCAGTGAGTATGTGAAAAACATCAACTCCATTCATAAGTATGAATGCAGCCGAAAAAATGAATTTATCAACAAAGGACTGCGTAAGTGTTATTGAACTATTAAAGACTATCATTAATCATATATATATATAACAAAACACATGTGCAGGTGACTTTAGCTGTTATTACTAAAATTATAACTCATGGACCACTTGCATTAAAAAATACTTTTAATATGAGTTGAATTATAATCTCAGTTGTAAGCTTGTTTCCTGGCATAATACCTAAACAATCCTCTAGTGGTTATAGCTACATATAACTTCTTATGCAGAAAATGAAGTGTTTTGGTCTGGGTGTTAGGAATATTTATCCATTATTACTATCTAGTGTATTTTTACTCTACATTACAATAATCACCCTGGTAAGGTACATAGCAGAGAATAACATTTTCAGTATTTACTCTTGTCTGGGTTTTACTAGAATCGACACCAATACGGTCTAAAATGTCGAAATTTTCAAATGAGTATCTATTGATTACAGATTTGTACAGAACTAAACATGGTCCCATGGAGAAATTCCCTGAAGATGTAATCCGAGCTGAAACTGCAGTTGGTGGTGATATTGAAATATTAACAAGAGATGAATTTCAAGAGCCCTCGAAAAAAAAATCTTATGCAGGACTTTTTGGTGATACTGGGCAGAAAACTAGTAAAAAAGGTAATTAGAGGTTAATTTCTATGAGATATAATAGAAATACTTTATTATACAGGTAAATTTTTCAAGTGGGCTAGCCTTCCAGGCTAGATCCTACGTTGTGTTAAAGAGCGAAAAACACCCAAAGGAGTCTCAAGGCTGATTGCGACAAAAACTAAAGTGGTATGATGAGATTTCTGAAACATTAATTACCAATGCCAGAAAATGAATCTATAGATTTTGAGAAAATAGACCTTCATTATTATTATTAAATAATATAATAATTATTATAAGGACCAATTTCTGTAAAGAACTGTCAAACGAAAAACTAAGGGAAAGGATTGTTTTTAAACAAAATATTATATTTTCCATACATGAATTAAACATTAAATTGTTCTGGTGATTTGACCACCTCATTTGAATGCATCTTGGCTGATTTGATTGATTACGGTAAAGTGAAAGTGCGTTTTGAATATTAATTTAAAGATGCTTTTTAAAAATAGAATAATTTTCATATTTTTCATGTTGAATAAAAAGAGGTATGGTTTAATTAATGTATGGAAAAGAAAAAATTCTATTCAAAAACAACCCTTTCCTTTGGGTTTGCCGTTTTACATTCCTTTACAGAAATGGATCATTACAAGCTTCCCTATGATTTGGTATAATAATACAGAATGTTTATTTTTTCAAAATCAGCTATTGTCGATTCCTGACTAGAGCAACTGATTTCTCAAAAAACTAAGAATACTGCATTAGTTTTCGTTAAAATCGGCGTTGAAACTCCCTTGAGTGTTTTTCGTTATCTAGCATACTTAAGGATTTGGTCCTCAAGGCCCATTTGAAAAATTAATTCTGTATAACACAATGAATTTCAATAGACCTATTCTGGTGTATTGAAATTCATGTTATGTATGAGTAATTGTTTAATAAGTGGTGTAGTTTATTAACTAACTCAAATCAGGACTATAAATGTTTGTGTACATACTAGAGCTAAGTTAGATAGATAACACTTTAATGTACACCACTACAGAAAACTTACGAACTAGTATTATTCTAATTGTGTAGAAAGGGTGGTTTTAGCGTTAAAAAGCGATCTTTTCCAGACAAAAAATATGTCTGTCATTAAATTATGATGTATTCTTCTTTGTATGAACCATTTTCTTGTGTTGTGGACATATTATCAGTGTTTCATAAATGTATGTTACAGGTAAAGGCAGCATAGAAAAATCATCAGAATCTCCAAATGTTAACACTCCATTGAGAAGGGTAATAGTTATATTTCATACTTAACCATAGATATAATATATAAACAAATCAATTAGACTAACTCAACAGAGTGAGCCCTAATTGGTTGAGTTTAAGAAGTTATCATCTCATTTGCAAATTAACTGATAATACTTCAATTAATAAATAAAAATATATGTCCAATTTCAGATCAAAGAGAAAACTGACTACAAAGTGATTATACTAGTACAAGGATCCAAGTCGACACCTAATGAAAGTGACCAATCAGAGAAACCACCGACACCATCAACCAGTGGTGTAGAAAAAGAAGCTAAAAGTGAAAATGAACCTACAGAACAAGAAATTCCCAAACCTGAAAGAACTATGTTATCTACGCCTACCACATCTACATCTGGAAATTATTCATGCCATGCGTGTTCTTTCACTACAACTAGGCTTAATGTTTTAATTTTACACAATAAAACGCACAGTGCATCGTTTACACCTTACACACCTTCGCCAGTACGCAAATTAATTACAAATAAATTAGTAAAATCGCCATCGAAGACACCAAAAGCTCGTCAGCCGCGGAAAGAAAAGACGGATAAGCCAGCTAAGAAAACACAGGGTAAAAAACGGACAGCTGAAGACACAAATGATGTTGTTAAGAAACCTAAGACTGATGAAGAAATTAAGAGTAGTTTGTTGGCTGATTGGGATGATGGAGATGAAGAATCCAATGATGAATCTGTTGTTTTGCCCATGGCAGCTTCGCCAGAAATACCGGCGGCTGCTAAATCGCCTGCTGTACCCACAGCTTCAGCCGGTGAACTGGCAAGTGCCCAGGTACCCGAAGAATTGTCAGAATTAGCAGAAAAATCTAACAACTCACCATTAAGTGAAAAGCCAGAATCGTCTAGTGATTCCAAATACGAGTTCTGTGAAGATGAAGATTGGCCTGTAGAGGCCGACATTGGTCGAAAAATACCGCGTGTGAAAAATCCTAAACGTAAGGAGGAGTCAACAAAGAGCGTCAGTCTAGATGAAGATGATGTTGCAAAGGAGGTAGCTGAATTACTTAATAAAACCTCAGTTCCAGAACTCCCTTCCGTACCAGAACCTTTGAAAGTCGAGGAAAATTTTCCTGAGCCTTCGATCGTAAAATCCCCTGACAAAAATCGAGAGAAAACACCAGAGAAAGTATCAGATAAAACAATTACTGAGACACAACCTACTAAAGCAATTTTTAAGACCAAAACATTTTTTCGAAGTCGACACTCCAGAAGCCAAGATGCCATTGGAAAATATGTGGCAGAACAATTAAACGCGGTAGAAAGAATGGATATAGCCGATAGCGAAATAAATGGTTCTGAAATAGTTTCATCACCTGAAGCTCGAGAATCACCACCTATAGAACAAGTAAAAGTTGCCAGACTCGCGCCTAAAATACAGTTAAAGAAAATGAAGGCTGAAGCGGCCCAACAGCGTGAAAAGGAACGACTAGAACAACTTGGAGAAACTCAAGATTATGATCAGTTTAATGTTCACTCTCTAAGTTTACAAGATTTTAAAATGGATACTATATCAACATACAAGGATGTGAATAAAGATCAAAAGGAACATGTTAAAACTTTACAAGGTGTTCTATACCCTACACAAGAGATAAAACCAGTGAACACAGAAAATAATGATAAAATAAGTAAAGCTTCTCCCACTTCTGCCGAAGACGTACAGCTTGCACCTTTAGAGAATGTTGACAAAACAACAGAAGAAGAAAATAATATAAGAGAGACACAAAATGATATCGAAAAAACGAATGCATTCGTTGAAGATATTTTGGAAACAGCTGCAGTAACTGTAGACAAAAATGAAAACCATCATGAAAAGCAGCCTGAAGTCATCCATGATATTGTTTCTAAATCTGACGAACCTCCAATACCTGTTTTGAAATTTCCTGATACAACATTACAAAAACATTATGAACAATCAATTGAACCATTTATGAATGAATCAACAGCTTCTGCAGTTGATGCATTGTTAAGTGTATCTAGAGAGGCAGATAGAGTAACTAGGGTTATCAGTGTGGATCCTCCAGAAGATTTATTTGAAGATGACAATAAAGAGAGTTCTATCACCAGCACTATTGATGTTATTTCCTGTGAGAATGTAGACAAAAGTCCCAAAACAGAAACTGACAGTAATGTAGTGGAAGGAAATGTAATAGACAAAAATGAAGAAATGGAAGATGTAAATAGTTTTATTGAACCAATAAAAGATTCATCAGACGACAATTTGAAAGAGCCTTTACCTATGCTAGTTGATGAATCAGATATTCAGAAACAAGAAGTACCTGCATTATCTATACCGGAAAAAACAGAAATGGAATTAAATAATGACAATGAACCTATGACTCAAACAAATATGAATGTTGAAAATGTGCCATCAGAGTCTGATCTTCAAATTGCTGAAGCACTTATAAATTTGCCTTCGACGGCTATTCAAAATTCTAACGATCACTTCGAAAATGTAATGTCATTAGTTGTTAAAGAAAATACAGAAATAGAAAATAAGTTGGAAGACCAAGATAAAATAGAACACAATTGTGAAGAAATTGAGGAGAAAGCTTTTCAACCAAAGGTAGAAATTGCAGATACGACGTCAATTACATCTGAAAATGTTGCAAATGTAGACGATTCCTTTTTGATTTCTAACAATGATAGTGTTAAAGCTCGTTTCGAAACTGAAAAAGAAAAGAGTGAAAATCTCAATGCTGCTCAGTCTCTCGTAGAGATGTCGGAATGTATAGATCATAAGATAAATATAGCTGAAACTAACCCTATTAATAATAATAAAGATTTATTAGAGACTCCAGTATCTCCAACATTTAATATAAAACAAAACAATGGAATAGATAACATAAGTACAGTGGAACAAAAGATTGCATCTCTATCAAGTGAGAACAACAGTGAAACAACAAATTGTAACGACATAAAATATGAAACATCTTCATCAAAACTATTAAAAATTTTAGAGGAGCCCTGTCTGCCCAAAATAGGTCCAAACAAACCTAAACAAATTATTATGTCTCCAAAAGAGAAAATTTTGAACTTTGATGTTGCAAAATCTTCTTTTAAATGTAAACAACCATCACCCAAACAGAAAATTATTATTCGGCGAACTACGCCTAGCAAAAGCATAATCAACAATATTAGTGAGATTACGACCCCTGACAAAATTATACTGTCACGGACCAATCATCCCTCACAGGATGGATCATCCGTACAAACCTATACAATACAAAGTGCACCTGAACCATCACAAGATAAAAATTCTATAATCATTCAGCCAAAGAAAAAGATAATAACTAAGCAGCCATCAAAAATTCAAAAGATAAAACCGCAAAATTCTATCATTGCTCCCATTAATGAAATCAAGACACCTAACGAAACACAAAACTCAGTTGAATCCATGTTTGATATAAGTTCAATGCCAGTTGTACTCTCCGAGGATCTCATAACACCTGAGAGTATTGAAAAAATGCCAATTGTCATGTCAGACGGAAATATCATAACCACTACACAGCATCCACCTAAACTTGTAAAAGCTAAACATACTGCAGTTGAAAAGGAAAAAGTTATTATTAGTGCTACACCAAACAAATCTGAAGTAAAGACATTATTGATGAATCCGATAACAGAGGTTAGTAAAGCAAGTAGCAGTGCTCCAAATATACTTTCGAAATCTGCAAAACTACGTGGAGCCAAACCGATGTTAGTCATTGACAAAACGACAGGTAAACAGAAGATTATTATGACCAAAGCTGATACACCAATAAAGGAAGTAAAACAGACTCCACCTACCCTAATACAATCGGTACCACAAACTAATAAAGCTGAAAAATTATTAATATTGCCTACCGCCAGTTCACCACGACCTGGGCGTGCTCAAAAAATCGTAATAGATCCTCAAACCGGGAAGGCGCACGTCCTCGTGGCCAAGGGGGCAGCAGCCACACCTGTGAATGCCAACGAATCTAAACCCGTTTCGGCTAAATTAATATCGTCATCCGACACTAACGCGCCTGGCAACACAGTCATGATAATAACAAACGCACAGGGCACTCAGTCAAGGATCCTTCTAACTCCCGAACATGAGAAAATTTTGTTCCCAAACAAGCAGCAACCGAATATATCACAATTAAAACAAATAACGCACCGCATTGCCACAAACACGGGATTAGTTCAGAAAACAGTAGTCACCTCAGTAACACAGGTAAAGGCACAAACGACTGCTCCAATTAAAATGCAAGCGGCCACCACGATTAAGCCGCAAATAACCGCTCCAATTAAAACTCAAACTGTCCTACCTGCTAAAACGCAAACGAGAATCGTGCCAAAACAAAAGGGTGCAATTATCACATCTAAGGGTCAATTGATCGTCGGAGGACGGGTAGCTACAACAGCTCAAAATATCGCCCCAATGCCAGAAATAAGACCCATGCCGAAACGAATAGTAGCCTCTGAACCTAAAAAATTAGTCCAAACTATTCAGAAAACGACGTCAGAACCGCTTATATTCCTACAACAAAAGTCTGGAGCAGTCATGCAACTGACTGCGGCCCAATTCGAGCATCTACAACGAACTGGTCAGATTGTTCAGAAATCTTCTACATCTATACAAGAGAACAAAAGTACTGTACAGAAGACAATAATCTCTCCCAGCGAGAGAACGGTACCCACGAACCCGAAAGCTAGAATACGGAAAACTATCATGGAGTCGAGCACGCCCGCGAAGAAGGCGAAGCAGGAAGCATCAGGAACGACAGCACACGGGTCGTTGGTCGGCCTCGGCGCCCCGGTGCCGGCGCTCGCCACCTTCGCAACGACCCCGGCTCCGGCCGTCCCCTCCGTCTCCAACACGGTCTCCGTCGCGACCACCGACGCGTACCCTGAATTCGACAACTTCGAAGAGCTGCTCCCCTCGACGGCGATCGCGCGCCAACCGGAGCCCGCGCCCGGGCTCGCACCCCTGTCCGAACCGGCGCCCGCGCCCCCCACATCTCTCTCCGACAGTCAGCTGTTAGCCGTCCCCGGGGAACACTTCGGGGGTCCCCCGGGATCCTTTTTCCTGTGCGTCGAGGATAACGGTACCCTGACGCCGATCGACAACCGTCCCCTCGTCCTCGAGAACCACCAACTCGTCCCGATGGCGATCGAGCCGGCGCCCGTCTTCTCGCAGCAGCCCGAGCGCCGAGACATCCTGGAGGCGGCGCTCGCCAACAGTGACGTGTTCCACGCGGAGCCGACGCGGTCGGAGGCGCCCGACTTCAGGGACCTAAACGCGAACGTGTCGGTGCACTGTCGCGTGTCCGAGACGAGCACGACGCTCAACCAGCCGATCATGACCCCGGTGGAGGTGCCGACCAAGGTGGACAGCGAGCCGGCGGTGCCCGTGAACCTGGAAGCGGGCCTCGCCGTGATAGGCGTCACGCCGCACACGGTGCCGACGTCGCTCGAGTTGCCCATCACGGTCACGGACCCGAGGATAGCGCCCAAGACGGCGGACCCCCTCAGCGGCACCAACTACGGCGCGGCGCTGCTGCCTTCGCCCAACACGGAATTGAGCCTGGTGTCGAGCGAGGCGGAGGTGGCGTGCGTGGGGCCCATTTCGATGCCGCTGCTGACGGAGGAGGAGGTGGTGGGGGGCAAGTCGATGCCGATCCTGACGGAGGAGGCGGGCGACCGCGGCGGCTCCCCATCGCCGCCACCGGCCCCTCGCTTGCTGACGCCCTGCTCAGACACCTCCGAGGCCTCCGCCGAGATACCCCTCCAGCCGCCCATACAGTTTTCGGTGACGGAGCTCGCCCGCCACGCCTAGGCAACGCCCACACATATCTACTGTCAGAATGTATCTCTAATTCGTGCCTAATTTACTGAATATATGTCGCGTTTTAATTTTATATTTATTTTCGTTGTTTTAAGTACATGAGTACTCTTAGACTTTATTACTTGTTTTAATGTGCAATAGTTAAGTGGAATCGGAGTGACGGCGTGCTCTGGACGCGATCGGTGGCTGCGAGTGTGAAGTGCGTTCAGAACGCACGCACGATTGACTGTAAATATAAAATTAGTGGTCCGTGCTGTCGCTAAAGTCCAATTCGGACGTGTGTCGTTTACACGAAGAACTGTATGTCGATGCCTTTGGCAGTAAATATTTAGTTGTAAGAAATTACAGTTTTAAATTATAAATGAATTATGATATTGTTGGATCGCATCTGTAATATATAAAATTAGGTATATAATATTTTTTTATAATGTGTAGCGAGTTTGGAATATATGTACAACACAGGACATGTTGTACATGGAAATTGTGCTATTATGTTATTGGAAGTGAAATGGCGGAGCCGAGCCGAGACGAGTGGCTAGTGGCGTAGTGTAGTCCTAATCAACATTTAATTAAGTACAATATTGTTAATGTATTTTTAAAATAGCTTATCAAAATCAGTTACTGGTTTGTTTTAATGATTTATAATGGCAGAAAACTGTTTACGATTAGGTCAGTGTTAAGGAATTAAAATCTGTGTAGTTTTCTTAAATAAATATTAGTTAATCAATTATTTGCAGAATATTACTGAAATAACCCTGAAATTATTCTAAATAAAACTCGATAGATTCGTAATGACAATTATATTTATTTCATTGATATTATAAATGTTAATAATTGAATGATAGAATATACATGGCAACAAAATGGGGTTTAAAAAAAAGAATTATTTACAATGCAAAATGTTTAATATCGACTTTCATACCATATCACAACTCAGATGGCTTAACATTCTCTATTAACTACTTACTACAAACTACGGTAACAATGTATTTCTTTTAAAATTCGTACTTTATGAACAGTCGCAATATACAGCACAAATGATAGATGATACTTATCCTATAATACTTTGTCCAATAAAAGACATAAAGCGATTCGACTTTTGATTGACAATTTCAATCGCAACATAGTTTACGACAGTCCAATGTTTTCTTTAATCGCTCGCATTTCCATTTGGTTATAAATATATACTAACATTACAAAAGTAATTTACAAACGTAAAACTAGGTATAATAATGGTTCTTCGATGAATGAATTTATATGATTCGTGCATGACTACCAGTTGTTCCACTATGATCGACAGGGACGTTTAGGTGTTCTGGTTAAGCTAATATTTAGAGTCCTGGCAGCGTGTCCTTTTGAACCATACTATTGACATTTCTTTTGAATTTCGGTAATCAAAACCAAATTATACTCTGATAGAAGTTAAGCGCCGGGATCTTGTATCGCCTTACCCCCAAACGGCCTTTTATGTCACTTTCCATATTTATGGATTGTAAGTATACTGGAGGTAGTAGATAAATTTTGGACCAATATAGACGACCACTGGATATTATAACATTATACAGTCTAAGCACTGCATATAATTATGTGAATTTTTCTAATAAAAGAAAGCCAAATGGCATAATTATATATTTCAGTCGACCCCTGCAGGTCAATACCGACTGTTTTGGGTATTATCATGTAAATATATGAATCTGTCAGTCATAGTGTGACGGGTATGGTAGAGGCGTGCAATTTGCCTACTGACCTCTATATTTATCACTGTATTGGTTGCTGCAATAAATGATAGCACATTTTTGTCTCAATTTGAAGCGACGGTTGTGTCTTTAGAACTCGGGGCCGTCAACCATAATGGAAGCCAGGGGCAAAAATTAGCGTGCCCCTCCTTCCTTCCTCCTTTTTTCAGTAACAAAATGAAACTAATAAAACAAGTATAGTTTCGGTGAACGAATTGAGTATGTTCTAATCTTGGCCTCCGGGTGCTACGCATCCCTTGCACCCCTGGATAAAGACGGCCCTAATAGTACTAATACTGCAAATAGTAAAGACATTTTTGAAGTGTTTCCTAATTTTTAATAATATAATAATTTTCAGGATTTATTATTCAATTGAGTATAGATTCATGATTAACAAATGTATATACTGTAAGTTTACGTGGAAGCGAGTATAATATCCTTAGTAACTTTTCAGTTATTTGAGGTTGTCCACCTTGACTATCAGAGCCAAAATGGTGTCAATCAGACAAAAATAGAATGAAAGCGGCCCGGTCCAGTGGTAATAATAGAGGTGAGTGAGTCGGATGGTCTACTTTTTTAATATTTATGGCTTGGCAACTAGGCCTTTAAGCCAGTTGGGTGGTCTACTGCAACGCCTGTCTGGTGGTGTTGGGCAGGAAGAGGCACATGAGGCCGCCGCTGGCGAGCAGCGCGGCCACGATGAAGGTGGGCGCCGGGCAGTAGGAGTCGAGCAGCGCGGCGATCACCACGTTCCCGATTATGCCGCCGAGACGCGCCGCCACCATGGACACCGCCACGCCGGTCGCGCTGCAATACAACATTCATACATCACTTTCATACTTAAATCATATAGTCTCAATGCTGTCATCGTTAGTAAACTGAGATACTTTAACATAACTTCACGCCAGGTCCCTTGCGGAATAGGCACGAACGATTTTACACTTTAAAATTTTACAAAATGCCTCCCTGGACTATACGAACATGGCAAATTAGTTACGAGACATTGGAGGTCCTAAGTAAATCTTTGATCTTTTTCCAGAAAATAAATATAATACTACTATGGACTTTTTCATGGTAATAATACTAGCGACATGTTTCAGGCTCTGAGGAGAGAACAAGCAAACTAGTAGATATTTTTTGCTTATATTACTTTAAAGCCTCTAGTAAGGCATGTACAAGTAGTGGTGAGGGCATTTGAAATCTGGAACATAACGATCACAATCTTTATTTTTACTTTTATGGCAATATACTAAATTTTATTAAACTTGGATAGTTTGCAAGGTAATGAAAAACAAATATTCCAAAGTAAGTCAATGTTCCAAAGTTTTATTTATACCTAAGCATAGTAATGTAATCTATGTTACGTTACTTGCTTTAAAAATATCAAATTTGAGTTCGCTTAAGCAAATCGTCAATTATTGAAATAATTACCGTAAATTCGTTGGGAAGACTTCTGTGATGAGGCAATCCAGTGAAGCATTGCCGCAGGATATGACTGAGCTGAAGATCGCGCTCACGATCAAGTTGTTTGTTTTGTTGTACACGAAGTACATCGCAGCTGAACAAAGACCAGCCGAAAACGTGGCAAACACTGAAACGAACAAATTATTTTTAAAGCTCTCGTCTCTGAAATGAGACACAACCTAAAACGCATTTAGAAGATTACTTTATTCCGAAGTAGTTATTGAATCCTTCCTATAGCTATAGCCAGGTTTACATATTTAATCATATCCGTTCGTCTCCCCATCTGTCTATGTATAATATCACAGCTGTTTTTCTCAGTAACTAAATATTGGGTTTATAGGGATAACATTTAGATAATGATGTCGTCATACATGTAAGCAACTATGAAAAAAGCTTGTCTTACAGCCTATACCGTTTCGTTAGGCACTTTTAAGAGGTCGTAAAAAGTCCGTCCGACCGTCTAACTTGAATTCTTAGGTGGACAATTTTCAAAACCTTACTCTGGTAGAGATAAAAAAATACATTAAAAGAAAATTTGGTTTGTGTAAGATGTGTTAAATAGTTTCTAAGGTGTGTAGTATAGTTGAGTAAATCCTTTTTTAGGGTTTCGTAGAAATGATAGGCACACAAGGGTCCGCCTCTTCTTTTATCGTCATTAGCTTCATAATAATTGTAACGATATACATGCGTTGCAGCTTTCCGACCAGGATATGAACCACGCTCTTGGATAGACGGGGTTGCATTAGCCTTACCCATTAAACTACCATTCCCTCAGAATGTACATAGAAGATTACATAATCATGTATATGCCCATAACTCACCTAAGAAGAATTTTCTTCCGAGTCTGTCCATTCCGAGCACAGCGAAGATGTTTGAAGGTATGGCCGCGGCGACCGTGATGAGCGACTCCATGAACACGTCCGAGTGTATGTTGGAGTCGCACTGCGCCTCCGCCGAGTGCGTGCCCAGCTTCGTGACGTACGCCGTCACCTGGCAGATGTCGGCCTCGGCGTTGTCGTGAGCGCGCGACCACTCATCGAAGCGATTGAACATTTCAGGGAACCACATCATGAGGCCGTAGTACCTATACACAAGATTTGTTAAGTGTTATAGATACTCTATGCAACTTATACTCCTGACCACCATAAAGACCAGGCATTTCGTGGTCAACCTAATATGAGACCTCAAAATCACTGAGTGATAGATATATTATATAACATAGTACTATATGCTGAGGACGGAAAGGCAAGTAGTGCTACCACCTAACCAAACTCCATCCCACCCAATCATCACATCAAAACAATAGTTTCCCACTTGCCTAATCATCTCCAGAAAGAGGATCGAGGCTCATACCTCGATCCACTTTCTGCAAAAATGTATTTTCTTTTAATTTACCTTAGGTAAGAAAGGTTTAAGTTAGCCGGAAGCGCTATAATACTCGTATAACATTATGATATTATAGTGGAATTAGTATCTTGGCCATAGTATTGTTATCTCCCTAGCGTTAAACCGCGGATGCGTTCTCGATCTCGGCGTCCACTTTCCTCTTTTTTTCTTTTGCACTTCATGCGGTCTTCAGCCTTCCTCCTTAGACTATTGGGACGTATGTAATTCTTCATGTGGTCAATCCAGTACTTCCTAGGCTTACCCGAAGAGGTAAACTCTCTGCCAGGTCCTGGTAAAGGTACCTACTAGAATATGGTGAAGGGGGGGGGCATGGTATAACATTTCTTTCCCACATAATTAACCGGTTACCATAAAACATAGCTAACTTCTATGAATCTTACAATTTCTTTACTATATTAGATACATGAAGTCTGCCAAGTATGGACGCGGTAAATACAGATCGCAAGTTCCAAAACTCAACATAGGCATAGGATACATTATAATTTCGAAAATGGGACAGTTTCTGTGGAATAAGGATTCAAAGTCGCATGGAAAGTCATAGTTAATAATAATATTATTCTTACCCAATATGGAATGTGAAGTTGATTGTAATAGAGATCGTAGTGAATTTGAGTATAGGCGGAACAAATAATTGCTTGCTGTGTTCCAAAATATCGCTGAACATTTTTCTTAACTTAGATTTTGGTTCTTTCGCCTCGATTTGCTTTTCTGGCTTCGTATGCACAATATCATCTGTCAGTATCTGTTTGACCGGGTATTCCTCCCTGCTGCGGCCAGTGTTCATCATGTAGATACCTTTGAACACTTCCAATGCCTCATCGTGACGACCGGTTGATATTAAGAACTTCGGGGATTCTGGCAGTAAGAACAACAGGGCAGCCACCACGAAAGAAGGCAATGACATGACCAGTAAAAATATTCGCCATGAGTTGTAAAGGAAGCTACCCGTAGTTATACCGATTCCTGGAAAAGAGGATAGAAAATATGTATTCGAAGGCTCCAAGGACTTAGAAGAACAACTAGAAGTATAACATTATAAGATGTAAAAACACCGTGTTACTAATACCAATAAAGCGGCTTTATCGCCAGGTTAGATATAATGCGTAGGTATTATCTATTACAATTCAGGTTGCTCTTTTAAAATATTTATATTATCTCTAGGATTTGATAAATCCTAGTTATGAGAATGTGATAATTTTATAAGAGTATCGAGTACATCCATGTCTAGCTAAAAGTTTTTTGGTAATGGTCGCCTGTTTATCCTAAATTAAAACATAACATAGGCACTAGAGCGCAGCGCATAGGTCCTAAAAGTTTCACATAGTCTGAACATTGATCAAGTCCTAGTTAGGAATGTTTGAGAGTTTTCGAAGAGCGAAGAGTGGCTAATATAACACACTTAAAACATTTATAATTGAAAATACATTTTATACATAACTTTTTAAATTATTATACATTAATTAATTTGAACTTACCACTTGGGATTATAACCCACGCCAGACCTGCTACAAACAAATTTCCTAATGTCCAAAAAGCAGCCATGAAACTCAACATGGCACCGCGCTTCTTCTTCGGCTGGAATTCCGCAAAGTATGACCAGATCACGGGACCTGATCCACCTAACCTGAAATAATTTAATGCCTCTTAAGTACTACCAACTTAAACCAATCTTATAGCTACCTATATCTTATAATAGGAGAGTTTTAGTAGAACTACGATATTCAAAGTGGTTATAACAACCCCTGTTAAACTGCAGGTTTAAAGCATTTAAATCAAAAATTCATGATGGGAGGTTGGGTGGCTAGATGGTCGAGGTTCATCCCGACTCTTCCAATATTTCATGTGAAGTTGATTTCTAGAAACAACTCAAAAATCTCGATGTTTTGATATTTTATGCAAAAAAATTGTTTTTCGATCTGGCAAACTGAGGTGAGGTTGTTCAAGAATATATTTTAGTAGTACATAATATCTTAGGTATCTATAGACGACAGCCTCTTTTTATGAGATTACCAGTTGCAATTAAAACATTTCTTTGTTAGAAACAAATCGTAATTTGATTAAAACACATTTGTAAGCACTATAAGGCTTGAAGTGTATATACCTTAGCTGATATATGAAGAATATAAAGACGAGTAATTTAAGATATACATTTTTTTCTGAAGTTACGCAATTTCATTAAAACCTCAATCTCGCCAATTATCGCATTAGCGTCTTAATAATTAAAGAACAAATTATTTATCTGCTATTGGTGCATGCAATAGTTAGGATACAGTAATACGAAACTTACGCAGCGCCGTTTATGAAGCGAAAAACCATAAAGAGTTCGTAGTTCTGGCTGAAAGAAGAGGCGACGATGGCGAGCGCATTGACCACAGAAATGGCTATTAGCACGCGTTTGCGGCCCAAAGAATCGGCCACGGATCCCCACGCGTACGCGCCCACCATCATACCTATGAAGATTATACTGTTCAGCCATCCCTGAAACAAAAAACGGTTTCCTTTCATATCGGGTTTCTATTTCTTTTACCCTTCTTATAAATAGAAAATTGGTATTATTTGTATCGAGTTCATAGTTGGGTTTTTATATGTTCTATCCTTACTTACTGACTTCAAAAAAGAAGGAAGTTCTCATTTCACGTGTTTATAAATTCAAATATATATTTTTTCAAACTACCGTTGGAGAATTAACACAGGGAGCGGCAATAATGCGCCCAGAAAATTCTTGACTCATTTCTAATAATTTCGGAAAAATCGGTAATCTCAACTATTTATTTTTATATCAAAAAAGTCCTCTAAAAAGATTTACGGGTTTTTCAGGGTAACATTTTTGTTAATAGCCGTATGCAATTCCTGGTATGGTTCGCCATTTATATGTATACTAACAAAGTTTTCAAATATGACCAATTCAAAAAACCAACGTAGAAAATCAACACTTCTTGATAAGGTTCACTTCCGAAAAATAGTATTTCCTCAGACGTCAATGTTTTGAAATTTAATTTGCACTGTGTGAAGTGGGGTGACATCATTGGTTTTCTTGCCATATTTTAAATTTATTAATCTGCAAATAATGTGAATTGTTGATTTCAAACGACTTGGTATGTATGGAGAATAGACAGTTAGATATATTTCTATATTCCACCATACGTTGTAAGTGTAACTACAAAACACAACGTTAGGGCTGGTTTAAATGAGAAATGTAATAATTCGTTCAGTTATGTCCGTTAGACAGACACGGATCACCAATTCAAAATGTCGCATTTTCTTGGTTAATTTTTTAATCAAACCAATCGTCAACTTTTATGACAGATTTCTATTTTAAAACATATTGTTACCCGCCGACAAAGTGAATGCACACCTGGAGTTTACCCCCCCCCCCACATTCGGACGTCTATTGTTTACTTTGTGTTTAAAATTTGTAACTTAAAAAAAGCATCCCATTGTTATGGTATTCGTTTATGGCCGCAGGTGTGCAGATTACGTTTTCTTAGAAAAATTCAGTCCACGTGGTCGAGTATTGTATTGTATAGTTAGTAAAAAACGATGCCTGAACGGAAGGGTGAGGCAGTCAAGCGACGATTACGATACGAGCCAGACGTGTACATTCGATTAGTTATATGTATAGTGACGGACTTTGCGCGTTTATTGAGTCGTGCAGTTTTTACTGGTTACGTTCAGTTATATTTGTACCTGTGTTATACGTGTTTGTATAGTTCTAATAAATTCTATTGTAATACTAACAACGTTTTCAATGGAGTAACAAAACCGAACAAAACAAAAACGACCTACACCCTAATTTTCATTCCGTCTTCAAAATACTAGCCAGGCGGTTAATTGTGCCGGTGAGTGTACAATTGTCACTACGACGTTGATATACATTCGAACTATAATGACAATATTTGCGATTACTATAATGACAATCATATTTTTTGTACATTGCACTAATATGGTATTTATGCGTACATGTACGTATGATGTTTCATTTCCTATGGATTTAACGTTTCTTTTAACGATACGCAGTTTTATTTTGCACTAGCAACTGTAAAATTCAACCGCGTTTCCATGAAGGCTGCGTTAGTGTTAAAGATTTAGGCTGTGGCCGAATGCGTCTTATTGAAAACGTTAAAAAATGTCGTTAACTGTAACGTTAACAAACTTCGTTAAATATTTTAACGACATTAACAATCTCGCATCTCAAATTGCGCATTACACCTATCGCCACATCTGTGTGAAACGGTCTATACCTTTAACTATACCCCAGATGAAGCCGCACCATGATGGCGACGCATTTCTTATAATAAAGTTCCATCTGGAATAATGTTATGTTATTGATTGTGGTCAAATGCGTTTTCTTTATAGTGTTGAAAATAACGTCGTTAATAAATAGTCGCATTAGTATATACACATACATTATGTCATGTGGACGTAATATTTGAAATGGAAACAAATTATTATTATTAACGTCATTAACAGTTAATAATAAATTCAACCTATCGCTATATCTGCGTGAAACAGTCACTAACTATAAGATTATCCCAGATGGAACAGCAACATTACTGAATTGCAACGTTTCCTGTCTTCTTGGAACAAACTTGACGTCGAAGCAAAAGAACTTTAATTAACTTTGACTATTAAACTTATTATTATTACTAAATACAACAATTATATTTAATACAATACAAGAAAACTTAACTCATTTATATTTTATTCTACCCATAGTCCCTCAATATAATAAGTAGAATACTCAGCTTATTATCCCCGCAAATTGGTAATGCGCTGGAACCTTGTCAAATTAACACTCACATGACGTCATCCGCAACTCGATATGTACGCGTCGTCGCCGGCTAGTGACTAACAGTACTGATATTCGGCTACGGTTACGTCACCAAAATGGCGGCCAGGCGCAATAGCAATTTGCGGGGATAATAGATCAACGTCTACTATGGGTAAGGTGCCCAGAAGCCTAGTTAAGTTTCCTCGCTGGATCACCATACAGATCCGAAATAAAATATAATTATGTAGGTTCAATATTTATTATGTACAATTTGTATTAAAACATACACAAAATACAAAGGACAAATCATATTGAATTATTACTAAAATGTTTTGAGGGCATTATATGCAACAATATTATTACCTATAATGTTGAGCTTTTAGCGCTACTTGGAATAATTAACAGACAAGTAATAATGGAGTTAAATGAATGGCAAATAAACACTTACCTAGCAGGGTTTTACGAAAAAAAAACCACACATGTGACATCTTTTGGTGTACATATTACCTACTATTTATTGCTGATGTTTTCGAAATATCCTCGAGTTTACACCTTAAAACTTAACTTGAAGTATCTTATTTCTGATAATTATTTTATTACTGCATAATCTATATATAGATAAAAAAATTGAAGTGTCTGTTTGTAATGTCAAGATGTGAAAAAATCAGGGAGATAATTCGGATTCTAAAATTTTAGTCTGTCTGTCTGGATGTTTCGGTTAATTTCAGAAACGGCTGGACGGATTTTGACGGGACTTTCACTAGCAAATAGTTGATGTTATAAGGAGGAACTTTGGCTACCTTTTTATAGACTTCCGCAAAAAAAGTCCACAGATAGTAATAGTATATATTTAGGAAGATTTAAATTTGCTCCCCACTTCACATGGACTATCACTCTCAGTCACTTTCAAACAAAGGTTTATTCAGTCTGCGGAAACTTGGACATTGCCTTATGATTCTGATGATGACAAGACCAAATGTAAGGATTCATCCACTTTTACAAATATGGACGAAGCCTTACTTAATATTGTAGACTTTATTCAGGAAATTTACTGATACGTCAAATCACTTGATTTATTATGTGGCTGTAGGTAGGGGTTTAAAATTTTAAAGAGATTCGGTATGTTTACCAAACAAACAATACGGTGAGCCGTCTAAAATGAAAGAGTGAAAGAAAGTTCGTTTTAGACGTTTTATATAAGACGTTTAAACCGTGGTCGCGAATTTAAATAAATAATCTAAATATTTATGTAGCTTGTCTATGGTAATACCATTGTTGGCATCCCTATCAATGGTTGGCACTCTGCCAATTTAAAAATATTAATTATTTTTATTTTATAACCATATAATTATTTGTATTTTGTATATCTCTGGGACCCCACAGGCCATGAAAATGGTCCAGATTTTTGGTCGGCTTGCGTGCAACGGGAAGGCCAACACGTAGGGGCCCTTTCGAGAAATTTTATGTAAATGTGGCGTGACACTGACCGGCGACTATCCGTAGTCTACGCCATATAAAATGCACCCAAGGACAAACCCTGATCAAAGTAGGACTATTGTAGGCAATGAGAACAAAAGCTACCGGGCTATTGGGATGAACTGTTACTGGAACTAGGGATCTAGGATTATCGGGACTATGGCCTCTGCTCATCGCAATGTTTTTGGGAATATGAATAAAATAACAGTAATTCGCCACTGCCTACATGAGTCCCAAAAAAATATCATACAAGATTAGCGAGGGGCAACCTGGTTATGAATGGCTAAGGGGTGCCGAGAGGTGGACTGCAGGTTCACCGAAGTTGCTTCGGACGATAGACCATCCCCCAGGGGGTGCCGCCCTGGACTCTACTCCGTCCAGGAAGCGGTACGAGGGGACGCGTCCCCGGGGCCCCGAGCCGCCACTGTCACATCCCCCTTTCACTCCGTGACAGTGGTGTCCCACCTCTCCGCCTCCAAATCCCAATGCCTTCCCTTCCTTCCCAAACCTCCTCCCCAAACACCCATCCCTTCCGTTGCGACCGCCAGCGTCGAGATTTTCTCCGCTGGCCGTCGAGGACGGCGGTGGTGATGTCCACCCCACCACCGCCGGCCTGACCGGCGACCTACCCTCCCCCGCTCCGTCCGCCGACGCTGCTGTGTGCGCGAGGCGGCGGGGAAAAGGGGAGGAAGGAGAGGGGGGAGGGGTGTTGGCGCAGGAGCAATCCTTCGCAGCCTCCCCCTCCCCCCTATCACGAGGCCCCCCCGCCGCTGACGCTGCTGAGTGCGCGAGGCGGCGGGGGGGCGGGGTGGAAGGAGAGGGGGGAGGGTGTTGGCGCAGGAGCAATCCTTCGCAGCCTCCCCCTCCCCCCATCGCGAAGCCCCCCCCGCCGCTGAGAGCGTGAGGCGGCGGAGGGGGAGAAAGGAGAGGGAGGGGTGATGGCGCAGGAGCAATCCTTCGCAGCCTCCCCCTCTCCCCCCTATCGCGATGCCCCCCCCCCCGCCGCTGACGCTGCTGAGTGCGCGAGGCGGCGGGGGGAGGAGGAAGGAGAGGGAGGGGTGATGGCGCAGGAGTAATCCTCGCAGCCTCCTCCTCCCGGCGGCAGCGGGCGTCGAGGTCTGGGGGATCCACATAGACCTCCGCCCGCACTAATGCCGCGAGAGGGCGCGAGAGGCAGCCGCGCGTCCCTCTCAGGGCCGGGAAAACGTCATTCCCCGGCCCGCACACAGGAGAGGCCGCCTCTGTTTACGAGGCGGCCGGCCGCTGCCGGGGTTGCGGGTTAAGCTCACGCATGTACCGCGACCTCGGCGCTAGGCGGAAGGAAGGCTCCCATGGGGTTTTAGTGGGTATACCGGCAGCCGGTCGTATTGAACCGGCGTCGGGGAGCCCCACACACCGGCCGCGCTTGATCCCCCGCGCGGCTGACGGTGCGGCAACGCATTTCCCCATGTAAAAAAAAAAAAAAGGACGATAGACCAAGGCAAGGACAGAGGCGGGAGTTTGTTATGATTATCATTTAGTTTGTTTATTATCAATATTTTTAGAAAATATTAGGGTTAATAATGTTTTCGTAAGTCAATAGGATGCCAATCATTGATGGGGCAATAATGGTAAACTTTATCTATTTTTAATATTTCAACGTTGGCTTAATACTTTAGATTTCGTATTTAATTTTAATTCTTAATAACTTTGAATATTTTTTATAAGGCACATATTTTTGACAGATCTTTATGGTTCATTCAACGATTGAAATAATATCGAATACTGTTTCCTAAATAAAGGAAAAATCAATGTAAATAACATATTTGATTTTAAAGATTTTTATAATAACTGGCTGCCTTTCATCGTTAAAAAGCCCAAATAATAGTAATATTTCAAAAAGTTACACCTCTTAATGATTTCCAGACAATGATTAACAATGATAGACAGATTTCCCACAATGATAACAATGATAACACATAATTATGATGTTTTGTGGCAAAAACCTATACATGTACTAGACTTTGAAATCACTTTACGGTGATTGATTATCAATAAGAAACGTTGCAATTAATGTTCATTGAATTTACAATTTGAGGTTCTTAGATAAATAAGAATTATAAAAGATTGTCCAACAGTGCTTTATGTTATATGTAATAATAATTATAAAATAGTACAAAAATGATTCCTTGTCTACAGATAAATAAAATTGAAGTGTATGTAATAAAAAATAAATATGTGAAAACAATTAGGCGAGATAATTCGGAGCGGGAGATTCCGAAAATGCAATTTTTATAATTCTTGTCTGTTGTATGTCTAATCTCTGAGACGGCTGGACCGATTCCGACGGGACTTTCACTGGCAGACAGCTGATGTTGTAAGGAATAACTTGGAGATATAGGTATTAATGGTTTCGCTACAAAAATTACAACTATAATTTCTTGCTTAAACGCCTAAAACTCTGTTATGGAAGAAACATTCAAGTTTCTGATTTTATTTTGAATTACAGATACTTTAGATTTATAGATATACAAATCGGTGTAGGTACTTACTTTAGTCTGCGTGGTCAGATCTAGGTCGCACTGCGCCGAAGGGAGGATGAATGACATAGAGATGACATCCATCTCCTCGGAGGTGCTGACGAGGCCGCATACTGCCAGCAACAGGTAATGGAAGCGTCCATATCCTATGCAAACGTAAATAAATTACAATACATCCGTTACACTGAACTATGAATGATTCATAAGTGCGTGGTACTATTTGTTATATAGATTGCAAGCGCTATTACTAAAACAAAGTTGCAATACATAAAGCATGACTGCACGGTTATATAACTGTTGTATTTTAAGGACTAAAAACTATCATATTATTTTCAACATCGTGTCGACTTAAGATAGCTCTCTTTTCTTTCACCATATCCCAATTAATTGGGGTTGGCACTATATGTCTTTTCCTTCCACACTCCTCTATTCTGATCTCTGACACACATTTTCTGTTACACCACAAATCATCATATCATCCTTCACACAATTCATCCATCTTTTTTTTGGTCTGATGGTATTTATATGCTCGTAGAGTAAACAAACAAATAAAAGAGCATAAGACCACGTGAAGAACATGTTAAAGCAGCAAGTATTACAGTTATTTAGTAGAATAGTTGTTCTTGTCATGTTTCTTTTTAAAGTTAATAATTAATTATGTTATGTACCCTCTTATTTCTAAACGATACTATCGGCCATTTCCATAAGTGAATAATAATGTCATATTTTTATTTATTCTGCCATTAGCGCCTGTTTTGTATAGAGTAGTTGTCTATAATTTACCATAATTGTATATACCAAAATTATCCTTTATATGATGTGGTAATTATGTAGATATAATTAAAAATCTCTCAATTGTATATATACGTTTATCAATTAATTCAATCCGCTATCGGTTGTGCCAATTTGCTAAGTTTCATATTATAATGAAAATTTTCGGGTAGTGAGGTCTCCTATAAATGCTTGTCGAGTATGAAAAGTCAGTGTATAGAAAATGTTAAACCGTAATGTTCTCCTATTATAATGGTCTAAGATCCGACCCTACATCGACCTTCACCGAGCTGATAATAGAATAAAACTTATTTTATAATAAATTTAGTATATTACAAAATATATTAAAAATGGGTTGCCTTAAAAAAATCCGGACAGAATATTTTTAATAATTTTTTTATAAAATGATTTTTCATTCAATGTTGCAACATCAAGATAATAAGAAAATTAAGCCCTAACAGCGACGTGGAACGATAAGATTCGGGGGTACTTATCGTTCAAATAGCGGTCGGGAGATGGCGCTGCGTGCAGACTGCCGCACGCGCGTGTTAATGTTTTCTTCGCTGGAAGGAGGGGCTCTATAAGAGCCACCGCCGTCAGAGCCATCGGATGTATCTTTGGTTCCCGAGGTCCTGACACACGGCGTCAAGATGGCACAAAGAGGTGGTTTCGTTGGTAGGTCCGAGCATGCCATCGGGAGTCCAACACTACCCTACCGTGCCCCGAAGAGTAGGATGTCCATGACGGATTACACCTCATAAAAAAAGGGTCGGATCTCCTACTATAAATATGTGACAATTGCTGTTCTTTTATTACCATAAACCCTTCTGAGTTGTTGCAAGTATTACAGAAGCTTTACCTAAGGCTTGTTTCCAACCCAATGTTATCGACAAAGACAATCATTGGAAGGTTTTTGTTAATTTTATAATTCCACAAGTTTCCGCAACGATTTAAAGAATGCCGACGCGATACAAAAGTCATGCTTTCGTAAAACGCTTCGTAGCTAATTCCCAGGAGCTTATCTCCTTTGTTTATGCCGAAGCGATATTTACGTTGGGAATTGTGACACGAGGCTTCTTTCCTAGAAAGAGGTGGCATGTTTACGACATTCCATACTGCACGCCACTTGAGCCAATCTCATTCATGAACCATCATATTAAGCTTCCTCAGGTCGAGTTTCCGTCCATATTTCGTATTTACAAACGTGTCAAGTATCTCATGAATCATATTTGTTTGTTATGCATTATAATGTTTTACTACGCAATTCAAATATTGCATATTTTACTTTTGTCATTATTTGAATAATAGACAAAAATATTGGAACTAATTAATAAACCAGGAGCTTACTTCTTATTTATCTTCCCAATTTTTAATTTATATTATAATTGATGTCTTAGCAAATTAAAAAAAAAACAAACATCTATTTAATTATGTATATTTTTCAAATATTAAAATTATATTATCTTGAAAATACTAAAAAAAAAATAAGAAGAGCCTTTAACAGACAAAATGCCAGAAAAATCTTGGATTGCGAGAAGATAAATTAATAACGTTTTACTGGCTAGACATAAAGGATAATATGCACTGGCATTACTAGTCACTAAGCAAATTATTATTTTGCATCAATTAAAATTAATCTGAAAAGCCTTAAAGAATACCCTCCTGCTAAATAATAATCACGTAGACCTACACCTAATAGTTGCCAAAAAATGGCTTTAACATATATAAACAGACGGACAAAGGGAAGATATAACGATTATATAAGGATTCTGTTTTTGATCTGTATAGTTCTTGCCAAAATGACTACGGAACACTAGAATGCCAATTTCAAAACAAACTTAACTGTTACAAATTTGTCACTGTCAGTTTAGAATAATAATAAAAATTGTATCAAGCAAAACATAATACTATATATGCAACTTACGAGTACTGTAATTTTCTCGATGTGAATAATTTTAATTACATAATCACAACAACAATTTGCTATAGATAAAAACCTCAATTCATACAAAATACTAGTTCCGGAAATTATTATAAAATTGTATTTTTTTTAAATTTTGTATTATTTATATTTTTTTTATATTTGCGTGTAGGCAAACTGGCAGACGGGTCTACTCGATGGCAAGTGGCTACCGTCGCCCATGGACAGCTGCAACACTAAGGGAGCCGATGCTTTGCCTACCAGTATGTATGTATGGTAGGTAGGTAGGTTGGTAGCAATATTCGAGCAGTATCCGAGCAAGTACAAGTAAAATTATAAAATAGGTGTATGGTATGTATCTCAATAGACATTTCGCACGAAGTAAATCTCCTCGTGTTAGTTTTTAAAAATGTAATTTGACTAAATATAATAATTATTATATTTAGTCAAATACACGAATCACAAACAGTTATTATTATTATTTAATACTGCACTCTGGAAAATAGATAAATGATCGATTATTCGTTATTTGCTAGCACAGCTATTGTATGACAGCGCAAGGATAAGTTCTGTAATTTCCTATTTTATCATTTACTAATCCGCTATTAACTGTAATTGAAGACGTGAGTGGATGAAGGTGATATGTCGCATATTCGGTTTTTTTTTTTTTTTTGCGTAGATGAACATTATAAGTCGATACCAAATGACTACAAACCTTAGACCATAGATATAAGGCATATTTAAAAAATAAAAAGTTGAAAAAGGTGTTAGGTTCAGTTCAGTTTCAAATAAAAGTAAAACTTTTATCTCGATTTACTCAGAATTGGAATTATGCGACTTATCACCTTCATCCACTCATGTCTTCAATTATTCATAATAAATTATTACACACACTTGAGTATACCAAATAAACTTCGGGTTTCGATTCAGCGTTTCGAACTTCATGAAAAACGTACACGACCTAAATCGTGACATTGATATTTGTAATATGGACATTGTCAATGTGACGTGACATTTTTAACGGTTTTCGTAATTCATTTGAAATTTTAAGGGTCTTCGAGCCAAACGAACCCCAGATTCGGACTCAACGCGGCGAAATACGTGTAATTAGGTGGGTCTTATCAAATGAACGGACTATAATACTACACCAGACATTGAGTTTATTATAAATTTATAATCAAAGTAATGTCGATTATTATTGAGTTGTGAATTTATTTTCACACAGATTTCAATCAATCGAATCAGGAGTCGACTTTTATGTTTTTCTTCTTTAATTTCATATAAAAACGGAAAGTAATTGATATAATATTAGAAAGGGCCGCTTCTAAATGCCGCCACTAAATGATTTTAACACCCTTAAATACGATTAGACTTGCACAACGCAAAATTTGTCGCTAAATATGTTTAAGGAACTGTCAATACATTTTGTGTAAAACGTATTTAGGCAGGTTAATACGATGAACTTTATTTAAATTTATTTATTTATTTATTTAAAGGCGATCGTTATGCAAGAGACCCTTAAACAGTAAAATGAAAATTACCTGTTAGTTCTATAGCCCTCTCGAAATCAGCTTTTTCCGAGATGGGGCCTTTTTCTGGATCCGGTTTCGCTGACTTTTTCAGTGAAACGGGAACGACGCCTATAACAAAAGGAAATCACATTTTCATATCAATTCTATTAAGGGCCGATTTTGAAATCACAAGAGAAAAATTATTCTATAGCATAAAACATGGGAAAATTATAAATGACAGTTGCATTAATAAAACAATTGAAATGTTTCAGTTTCGAATTTAGTCAGGTTATAATTTATATCAATCAATAAACGTAACATAACTTTTATCTGATCATTGAAAAATTAGCCCTAAAAAGAAAAATTCTTTATCTGTAGGCTATAAAATCCTAGACCAATGGCCGCATAAGAAAAATATCTCTCCAATAACGCCTCGTTTATTCTATAACACAGACATTCCGGGAAGAAAAATAATATTTAACACGGCCGAATTACTTAGTAAATATTTCAAATAAATTTCAAATAATTCGAGGTTAGTTACGTAATTAGTCCCCAATTTTGACTGAAAAAGAAATACTTGATCGTTTGGTGAACATAACCTTTAAGCTCATATTCGACAATTCCTATGTTCTCCGGGGCAAAAAAAACATATTATACTCTGTTCAATTGCTTAAAAACATTATTTTGCAAGGCTTTATGAAAGTCTTTTCACACTGAAACCGTTAAAAGAGTGCTAGCTAAAGATAAACTGACTTTCACTTTTCTATTATTAATAGATTTATTTTTTTATAATATATCCTGAAAGTTTCTGTCGTGTAAATAATGTATTGAATACTCTTTTTTGGCCTCAAATTTAAAGGGTAATCACATGACCACTAGTGTATTTGAACTGAATATCACTGTTTTTCTATTATGTCCTTTACTATATTTCAAAAATAAACAGCACTCAGTGATAAGATATATAATTTAAATACATAATACTATTAAGTGATTTTGAAAGGTCGACCTAACAGGTGTTTGTTCGCTTACAAGGCCAAAACATGGGTAGCAAAGTTTATTTATACTGATTATACATTGAATTGAATAGTTACTATGATATATAAACAATCACACACAGTTTAAGTCGATCTGTGGTATAAAAATCTGACTTCTCAGGTGTTGTGTCTCTGTAGACTATCACAGTTTATTAACCGTGTCGATTATATCTCAATGGTGTCGATTAAAGTTTTAAAATTTATATCAATATTAATAAAATCGTCGGACTACACATCAAAAATGAAAACTTTGTACCTGAGCCGTCATGCCAGTTCAGTGCTTTTTCTCCGAAAGTGCTCAACGCACCTAAAGAAGTTTTCACTTCAAAAATGTCTTAAAAATCACATAAATTTTGTACTCACCAAGCTCGGCGGTTTTGGAACCTGGGCCGTTTAGTTCGTGGTCCCTTTTTACATCACAATCTGTAAAAGAAAAAACTAAACTAAATTTCATTGTCACCGAAGATTTACGTACTCACTACTCAAGTTATCTCTTTTCAAGCGAAAGTAAATATTAAGCATAAATACAATGCATACAGCAGTATCTATTTATATAATCAGTGTTGGAATGCATATAATTATGTACAGATCTTTTTGGATCTTAACCTTAAGGTCCTATTGCAAGAAGAGTAATGAATTTCAAATAAGAATTATTGGGAAATGTGAAATGCAACTCTATCAGGTAGGTCCCGAAGCTTTTTATATTCTGTGAGATACATAATAATGTACATAATTGAATCATATTGAGCTTTGCTGTCAACTACGAGCGTATAGTGTTAAAATCAATTATACCTTTTTACGAATCTGAATTTATGAACCAATTTCCATGTAATTTAGGAAATACAAAATTGATTAAATGTAAACACATTTAATCGACCTATTGTAAGAATGCAAATACCCATCTCGTGAGAACTATCTTATTTTCCATTATCTAGTATCGTTGAATCGTTCCGGCTTATGAAAATATGGATATACAAGTGGGCCTTCAGGGCCAAATCTTAAGCTATACGAAATAGCGAAAAATACTTAAAAAAGTCTCTGGGACAGTTATTGATAAAAAAAATGAGTGGTCATTGAATTTTAAAAAATACCTTACGAATAAAATCGGCTGGTTTTGAAAAAAACCCAGACTATTATGACACCAATCAATAGTGTATGTAACTTGTAAGGATCAATTTCTGTAAAGGAATGTCAACGGCAAACTAAGAGAAAGGGTTGAATTTCATGACAATCGATCAATTTTTACGACTATGAATAAGAACAACCACACGTACAATAACGTTGCTTCCATGTTATTTATAACTAAATATTTGTATGGCTTTAGATACTATAAATGTACATAATACTTCTACATTCATATTGTCACGCCTGTTTCCCATTGGGGTAGGCAGAGACGATGGATCTCCACTTGTTACGATCTTGACAAACACTTTTCGCTTCATCAACTTTCATTAATCTTCTCATACATACACGCTTATTTAAACTACTTTTTATCTGACCTTTCTTCAAAATATCTTCAATTTGATTATGGCGAGTACGTCTTGGTCTACCGGCACCGACTCTTCCAGTCACATTGCTATCATATACTTGTTTTGTTATTCTGCTATCATTCATTTTCTCTACATGGCCAAACCACCTTAACATTCCCTTTTCAACTCTTGTCACTACATCTTCTTTCAATTCACAACGCTCCCTTATCACACTGTTTCTTATCATATCACTTAAATTTACCTTACATATACTTCTCAAAGCTCTCATTTCAACTGCGTTTATCCTACTTTCATGCTTCTTCTGCCACACCCAACTCTCACTGCCGTACATTAGCGTAGGTACTAATACCCCCTTATGGACAGCCAGACGTGCCTTTACAGACACTTTCTGGCTGTCATAAAAGAGTTCAGCGCTCCATTCACCTTATTACCTGCCATTACTCTCCTTTCAATATCACTTTCTTGCTTTCCGTCTCTGGTAAACATGCACCCTAGGTAAACAAATTCTTTAAGTTGCTCTAGTCTTTCATTTCCTATCTGTACGTTACATATTGTCATACTTTCATCTCTTTCAAACACCATAACTTTCGTCTTCTCTACATTAATTTTCATACCCTTAGTCTTAAAAGATTCGTCCATAATCGTTACCATATCCTGTAACTCTTCTTCCGACGATGAAAGTATAACCCGATCATCGGCGTAGAGTAGACATTTGATGAGTAACCCATTCATTCTTAAACTACTTTCACTTTCTTTCAAACCATCCAAGCAACTGTTCATAATAAGGTTGAATAGCCACGGCGATGCTACGCAACCCTGTCTAATAACACCTTTTGCGATGTTAAACGATTCGGAGTAGGCCCCGTTGATCCTAACACAAGCACTGGAATCGTCATAGAGAGACTTTAGTGATTGTATCAGGTTGTCTGTTACCCCACATTTAAATAACGCAGATCACAGTTCTGTTCTTACCACTCTGTCGTAGGCTTTCTCCAGATCTATGAATGCACAATAGACATTTTGGCCCTTGGCCAAAAACTTTTCAGTTATGTACCGTAAGGTAATACTTCTAATACGGGATATATATTAAATATATTCTTATAGAATATATAGTTATGTATTTAATATACAACCTGTGTTATAATGTAAAGGTACAATCTTATAATAAAAGAATTCTTCGGGGTGATAAATTGAAGTATTACAAGCATGGTAAGTATACCTGTAAATGCACACTCAACAACAAATGTATGAAATACAGAAAAACACGTTTTTGTATTTACACAAGTACAAATACGTATGGCTTTACTTTGAGTCATTGGATTTCCAATTCCCAATCTCTGATTTGGATGAATCAATTAAGTACATCTTTTCATAAAATAAGCCTCTTGAATTATTTGCATCGGTACTCTTGGAAACTCCACTGTTAGAATTTGATACTATATATAAAATAATAACAGCCCACAAAAGTCCCACTGCTGGACTCGGGCCTCCCACTATAGGGGGACGGACAGTATACCCGCTACGCTTGTCCAAGGCCAGATTGTACACATCGGTTATTTCGTTGTGTAGGTTGCATTACAATGTTTTCCTTTCTACGACGTTGTTAGAGTGGTTATTGCAACAATATACAGTATTAGGTTAGAAAACTGCCTAAGTGGTGTTCTGTGTGTTCCAGCCAGGGTCGAACCCGCGCCCTTTGATTGGGGACGCGTACGCTAGCCATTATGCTACCACAACTTTTGAATTAGTGATACTAATGAATTAGGTAATTATGATATTTATTTTCTTGCTGAGACTTTTGCCACGGTGTTTGGTTGTATATGCCGCGAAGATTTTCGAGTCAAGACTGTACGCGCCATTCATTTCATTCGTTGTTCGTTCCTGTTCCGTACTCATAATCTCCCCCCGCTACCCGCTTCCGTTCCAAAAAGACACGTTGCAAAACTCACCCGCTATGTATGCATACGAACTGTAAAAATTATACTCAAAATAATTTAAATAAGAGGTCTAAATTGATTCACCGCGCCGCGTCGTGAGTAAAACTTTATAATAATTATACTAGAAAATAACAAAAAAAAAAAAAAAAAAAAAAAAAAAAAAAAAAAAAAAAAAAAAAAAAAAAAAAAAAAAAAAAAAAAAAAAAAAAAAAAAAAAAAAAAAAAAAATTATATAGAAAATGTGACACTGCAAATTGTGCAAGATGCGTACCCTTTCATACCGGACTATCTTATGGTCTTTGGAAGTTTTTAATAAATATTTACTTAAACGAGGATTCACGAAAATTATATTAAAAAACGTGAAACGCTTACAAATAAAATCTGTAGACAAATTTATATATTATCCTAAACTAAGTTAATTACGTTTGTGTATTGGAAAACAACATTTGTGTCACCTGGAACAGAATAAATCGAAAAACTCCGACAAAGAAAACTTACATCCAATTGAGCTTATAGGCTGTCAGGGATAGTAAGAATGTAAAATTACCTTGATCTTAATAATTTGACATTCCTATTATCCCTAAGGTTTATCTTAGAGACTCACAGTGTAGATTTTCAATTAATTTAATCCCTATTATCCCTATTAATATTATAAATGCGAAAGTAACTCAATTTTTTCCGCTTCACGGAAAAGCTATTGAAATTGGCTGTAATTCGATATATACATTATATAGTTTGAATACCGAGAATGTACATACGATACTTTTGATTCCGGAAAATGGGATAGATTTCGAGATCAAATTATTTTCATATCAAGATAGAGAGATATAGAGAGAGCATTGTACTTGAGACAACTGACGTAATAATTATCGCTTTTCGCGACGCCGAAAGCGTGTCAAATTGATAACAATATGACTTTACGCATTTCAGTGCATTGCAATATAGAACAGTAATAATGGTGTCTTACTTGTAATGTACTGAAGCAGTACCACTTAATAAGCTTGACACTTCGTAGTGACTCATTTCCGTTGATATAGAGTAATAGAAATTTTTCACAATTTTTACTATATTTTATTTTGATATATTGCTGGATTCAGAATATATGAATATGTATGTATAAAGCCTATTTCCAGAGTGAACGATTAGTTGTGCTGGCTTCAAATTTACGCACTTTTTAACTAATGGAAGTACATACTATGGATTTGTACTCATGCTCATAAGTCATCATTTAGCACTGAAATGTAAAATGTCCAGTCACCTGGTACAACAAACGCACGTATGTATATATTGTGTCACTGTGATGCTGTTATTTTATTACCATGTAAGGTATATAAGACTTTGACGTCTAGTTTTTGGTAGTGAATCTCTGAAACAGTTTACTTTTCACGCTAGATAGACCCTATTACAGAATTAAAGCTTGAATAAGCTAATTTTCATCATTCAACATCCATAGTTTTCTGATACAAATCTATAATATTGTAAAATTCTAAACATGTTGTCTGTACATCGAAGCTATAGATAGTAAAAAACAACTGGAATAGCTATATAAATGACGGAGAAAATGATGCATTTTTTAAGATTTCTTGTCTGTTTATCTGTGTTTGTCGGTTTGTTCGGGAGTCACGTAAAAACTACTGGGCCGATTTCGATGCGCTTTTCGCTTATCGACAGCAAATTTCAGACATAAAATCTGCGCTACTTTTTATCCCGGAAAACCTGTGAGAATTTTTCTGGGAATTATTTAAAATGGCCAGATAAAAGAAAACGAATTCCAACGTAACTTTTTAACCGATGGGTAGTAAAAATGTATGATATTTTTATCCCGGGAACCTTTTTAGTTGTTCAGCTGCGTAATAATTAGCTTTCCAACACAGTCTGCACTAAAATGATAGCTTACGTTCTTTTTAAATGTTACGGTATTTTGTGTCACGAGAATCCCGCGGGATTTTCAAGTCAAGCGTAAAAGTCGCGGGCATATCCTAGTAGCGTATATATTATGTTCTGTTCCATACGTTGAGTCGTGGAAAATCTCACAGGGTTACTTCTGGATTTATAATATTGTTATTTGGATGTAGGCAGGGCCGGATTTAAGAGTCGCCCTGGGAACCGTGAAAAATACGGCCCTATTATCTCTGCACTGTAACTAGACTTCAAAACCTAATATTCACTGGGAACTCGATTTGTAAGATTTAGCACGAAAAAATAATTTCCCAAGTTTTGAACATCATCGATTTTTACAGCAGACAGTTGATTTTTTTTATTGCTGACTCCAAATTTTGCCGCACTCGAAAATTTCGCCGCCCTGGGCACTAGGCCCTAGTGCCCCTAGTGTATATCCATGACTGGATATAGATGAATTTAGACTTACTGTGAGGTTTCTTGGGCCCGGGGTCAGTTTCTACCATCCTATGCGGGCGGGCTGCGATATATGGCTGCGGTCTCGCGGACTATCAAAGCTCTCTCAATGGGCAGGTGTTGGCTTCCAACGGCGTTCGGCTCGTCTGTAAACAAACGGAACTACATTGAAATCCTTTTGCTTTCAAAAAAATTTAGTTCAAGCTAATATTTGTTGAAAGTGTTTAAATATCTTTTGCCTTACTTTACTTTTTACTTACTGACTCTGACTGAAACTTGACATAAATCTATAATATTATAAAATTCTAAACATGACGGGTCTGTACATTGAAGATATTAAAAAAAACCAACTGGAATAGACTATAAAAAGGATGGAGACATGATGCATTAATTTTATCTCTTATCTGTTTATCTATTTGTCCGTTTGTTTGGGATTCACGTAAAAACTACTGGGCCGATTCCGATGCGGTTTTCCTTGATCGACAGAAAATTCTTAGACTTAAAATCTGGGCTACTTTCATCCTGGAAATCCCGCGGGAATTTTGTGGGAATTATTTAAAATAGCCAGATGTAAAAAAAATCAATGTGATTTTTTTACCGATCGATAGCAAATTTAATGTAATAAAATATCTAATAATTTCTATCACGGGAATTTCAGTCAAGCGTAGATGAATTCAGGAGAATATTCTACATACATACATTACTTCAAGCCAGGTCCGTTGCGGGTAGGCACGAACAACAGAACGCCATTTAGGCTTATTCTTACACACCTCACTTGCTTCTTGACATTCATAGTCTTGTCATGCACGCTCGTCTGTTTTAAGGCTCCTGACATCACCTTCTGCTAGTACTCGATCAATTTGATCATGGAAGGTGTGTCGTGGCCTTCCGCGACTTCTGCATCCATCCACTTTTGCATTGTATATCTGTTTAGTCCTTCTTTCATCATACATTCTTTCCACATGCCCGAACCACCGGAGCATTCCTTTCCTTTTCTTCACCTCGACACTCTCTTTCAGACCACGGGAATTTCCAGTCAAGCGTAGACGAAGTCAGGGGGATATTCTAGTTCAAAATATAACCGTTATTTTTATAGAAAGTAACTAAAATTTTCTACGAACAGCCCCTGTTGACAAGTGGCAGCAGTTAACGAATCAAAATGTATGAAAATTACATAATACTGAGCGTAACGATGTGTCATTCCCACACATTTTCTATTCTATTAGTTTAGCACTAATGCCACTACTTTACAGGGCCAATAAGTTAGGAGAATAACTAGTATAGTACAAATACAAAAACATGATAATAGAAAAGCCGTAAATATCACTCGTATTTGAGAGCACAGAATATTCTATTTATGTAACATTCATATCAATTTTCAGCATATTCACACCTGTGAAAACTTGTTAAAATTTTAAAGGAATTTTAAGGTGGTTTTGGCATGTAGAGAGAATGGATGAATATACAATTTAAAAAACAAGTGATGTGAAATCGGTAAGTTGATGGAAAGCGGTTACCGTCGTCTATGGATATTTGCAACACCAAAGGTGCTACAAATGCGTTGCTTCTCTCTTAAGGGAGACTGGAACCTGGCCACTAATGCCGGAACACATAACTCAAGGCTGTTATGGCGACATGCCTTAAACCAGGGGTGGTAGCCATCCGCCTACCGGCCCATTGTATTGCTGGACGAGGTTGGTAAACTCCTCGAAAGAATTATCGCGGACCGCCTCGTCTAGCATATGACGACGACTGGGCCGGATCTGGCGGACAATCAGTTCGGTTTCCGCTCAGGGCGCTCCACATTAGATGCCATCATGCGTTTGAGAAGCCTGGCGGAGGACGCAGTTTCCCGGGGCGAGGTCCTGTTGGCGGTGTCACTCGACATCGCCAACGCATTTAATACTTTGCCCTGGGAGTGTGTCAGGGAGGCACTTCGGTACTTCCGGGTCCCGACCTACCTCCGTCAAATAGTCGGGGCATATTTAGAGGACAGAGCCGTCATCTACCCGGTCCACGCAGGGTGGAGTCGACGAGCCATGGTATGTGGTGTTCCACAGGGATCGGTATTAGGCCCTCTTCTGTGGAACATCGCATACGACTGGACATTGCGATGTAGGGTCCCCCCGGGCGTCAGCGTCATCTGCTATGCAGATGATACGTTGATCGCCGCCAACGGGAGGACCCATAGGCAGGCGTGCATACTGGGCACGGCTGGGGTGTCACAAATTGTAGGCAGGATCCGGCGACTTGGTCTGGAGGTGGCTCTGCAGAAGACCGAGGCCTTGATATTTCACGGCCCTCGAAATCGACCACCTCCAGACTCTAATATCGTTGTAGGATGCATCCGTATCGGCATCGGGGGAACTATGAAGTATTTGGGATTGGTCCTCGATAGCCGATGGGACTTTTCGGCACATTTCAAGCAATTGGCCCCCAAGCTCAAAAGGGCAGCGGGAGCGCTTTCACGCCTGCTGCCCAACATTGGGGGGCCCGAAGCCACTTGTCGAAAACTCTTCGAAGGCATCGTGCGGTCTATGGCCCTATACGGGGCCCCCGTATGTGCAGACCGCCTGGCGGCCAGAAATATAGTCTTGCTGCGGCAAGCGCAGCGAGTACTGGCCGTCAGGGCGATAAGGGGATACCGTACGGTGTCCTTCGAAGCGGCCTCGCTACTCGCCGGATCCCCACCATGGGACCTCGAAGCCAGGGTCCTCGCGTCACTTTACCAATGGCGCAAGGAGGCCCTGGCGAGGGGCACGAGACCGGCTCCTCAGGAGACTGAGGCCTGCCGGTCGGAGCTCCGCGACGTCGCCATGGTGGTCTGGGAAGAACGCCTCAGACATCCCAGCGCGGGCCTCGCCACCATCGAAGCGGTGAGGCCTGTTCTGCAAGACTGGACAAGACGTAGACACGGCACCCTGACGTTTCGGCTGACACAGGTCCTCTCGGGGCATGGCTGCTTCGGGAGGTACCTGTGTCGCATAGGCCGTGAGCCGACATCAGGGTGCCATCATTGCGACACCGGCGACGAGGATACGGCGCTGCACACACTCCACGAGTGTCCTGCCTGGACAGAGCAGCGCCGAGACCTCGTCGCCGTCACCGGACCTGACCTCTCGCTCCCGGCCATGGTACGCACCATGGTCGGGAGCTCAACCGGATGGGACGCCGTCTCCTCCTTCTGCGAGCGCGTTATGCTTGCGAAGGAGGAGGCGGAGCGGGAGCGTGAGCGGACGTCCTTGCTCCGCTCCCGCCAAAGAAGGACGCGCCGACGCCGGAGGGCGGATTTCGACCTTCGGCCACCGTAAGCGGGCGGCGCGGGTGGGGCCCCTTGGGGTATAGGGGTTCTTACTCACCCGCATATGCCGTCGAGATGAGAGCGCGAGTGTTCCGTGCGCGCTCATCTCTCCTTCCGTGGGGCGCGTTACAGACCGCCCCACGCCAAAGGGAGGATGACGATGCCAGGGGATGAGTCCCTCGGCAATGGAAGAGGCCTCGTGAGGGGGGCCCACGCCTGCCAGGGCTGCGGAGAGGCTAGGTCATATACCCGTAGCCCTGGCATAAGGCGAAGGACGGAACACCCAGGGGTTTTAGTGGGTATCCCTAACCGGGGAGTGGCAATAGCATGGCACCAGTTCTGACTGGGCATGCCACCCCCGATCTGGCGAATCCCACACTAGGTCGCGAATTATCCCCCCAAGGTTCTGCCCTTGTCGCGGCTTAGTCCTCAATCGGATTTCCCCTGGTAAAAAAAAAAGGGGGTGGTAGCCATAGCCAGATGGTAGCGACGTACACATCATGATCAAATAGCAGAAGTGTTAAAACGAGGTCAGGTAAAAAGCATCTCAAATGCATGTAGGAAGAGTTTAGTGAAATAGATCAAGCAAAAGTTGTTTAACAGGACTGTCGCAAGTGGAGATCTATAGTCTCTGGCTACCCCAATGGAAAAGAGTTGTGATAATATATATTATATGTATGTATGTGAACATTTGTTTTTCATAAAAAAGCCCTTAAGTGCCAACTATTGCTTTTTACAAACTACACATTGAAAAGTTTATTTATGTGATGTTTTGCGAATGCTCTCATGAAAATACACGATATGACGTCACTGGAGGAATTAAAAATGGCGTTTGCGTCAGATTGTTTATTTTCTCTAAAATAAGCATTTTTAAAATTACATGTCATGACAGCTACAAGGCTTCGTCAAGTTGTGTATATTTATTTTAAAAGGATTTGAAGTATTATTTTGACATGAGCCTTCTTATCATGCGTTAATCTAAGGCGAGTGTTGGATTATCTGGGACCCAGATTTTATTATATTATTATCACTATACTAGGATTGAGCTCAAGTCGTGTTTGGGTATATCTATGACGCCAAATATCACCATCCAACTCTTTCCGTAGTATTTTGGATATTTAATTTTGTAGCCATACTTTTACTTGGGTTTTTATTCATAATATTAAAACAATGGGAATAACTTAACTCAATACTTAAAACTATTTTTACTTTAACTCAGGATTTTTAAATTCTGCGATAATGTTAAAGATACTGATGGTGGCCGAATGCGTCTCATTTATTTATAGAGTTAAAAATAACGTCGTTATCGAGGAGCCACATTAGTGTGTATGTAACATTATCTCAGATGAAGCCTCACCTATAGAATTTGAAGTTGGCCGTCTATAAAAAACCGGCTACAGGAAAAAAAGTGTTTATTTTTTAAAAGTTATAAAGAGCATCAGATGCCTGTTTTTAATTAATTTGGTGTGGGTGGACTTATTTCTCGTTGTTAATTAAGTCGATCCTGGGAGTAATGCAATCTTGCCTTGTGTAGCTGGCAGCCATCACTCATATAATAACTTCGCGTATGGCCTTCGGATTTGCTGCCATATCTACACCCTTCTTTCAGAAACCCACCTTCAATCGACAGTGATTCAATAAATAATAAAAATAATAATGTAAATAGCGGACGTTAAAATTACATCACTAAAATATTATGATTGAAGTAATATTATTTAACGTTTAACAATAATTTATTTTAATCGTTATAATTATGTCATAATATTATTAGGCCGACTTTATGCAATAATTGAAAAAAGAGTTATGACTTATCAACTAAGAGCAATAATATTAAAAACTGTTTGAAATGAATTAAGTAATAAAAATTTGATATAAGCATCTTGAAGAGAGTAATAGAGTGTCACTGTATAGAAAGTTGCATGAGCTGCCATACCTAGGTACTAATTTGTTCCTATGTATGTACTCATATTAGAAAAATAGTTGCGAGAAACTAGTACATTTCAAAGCTAAAGCACAGGGTTACCATAAAGCCCGTATTTCAAATTAAAAAAAAACAAAAAATTAACAACTATTCCACATTCAAAATTTGTAAACCCACGATTCATCATCCTAAATACACGAACAAATTAAGAAGATGCAAGGGTCATTGCATCCACTTTTTACTCATCGTTACGTGTTATGTATATATAAGACATGCACTTTATGTATCATTGCCTTTGTTGTTTGTTTTAAAATATAGAATTTGAATGTACATGGATGTTTCTAGAGCCATCATTTGAATGTTGGCAACTCTATGCAAACTCGATGACGTGTATAAGACAAATCCTACCATTTTCCGCGACTTTAAAACGGTTCTATATCTGTAACATCAATCGAGTTTTTATAACCTTAACATTGGAATTATTACGATGAACGTAAGCTCGTAAAATTAAATGGAGTTTTCAGTTACGTTCCTCGGTGTTTTTACTTTTTACCAGACACCCCTTATACATAAATTTTCAAGTAAATGATAAACACATTTATTTGTTCATACATCTGCCAGAAATCGGGGATTGCAAATAAATATCGGAAATATTATATTTATCTAACACACCAAATGTTTTTCTTATTTAAGACAAAAATATGTGGTACATTACAGACCCTGTCTAGATAAAGTGATCGATCTAAGCCACGAATCAGCACATATGCGTCCTACTGGTGAACTGGGCCTTCTAATTTCAGAAGACAGACCGTATCTCCGCTATAATATCCAGGCGGATAAGCGGGTTTCACACATCGGTAATATCGAGAGTAAGTTCCATCAAAAAGTAAGGTCCTTCCTTCCTAAATGATCGAGTGGAGCCTGGCCTCAGAATTCGAATCTACGGCATTTGAATGGGACGCCTATATTAGCCATTGAGCCACTAAGACTTAGAATCGAAATAAATATAAATGCTTACGTAAGTTCTTAGATGTTAGTTTGGTTACAAGAAGAACCGTAAATAAGGGTTACCAAATAGAAAATAGAATTTACTATGTTTGGACTAAAATTTCGAACTTGCTTCTAAATACATACATATAGGTGAGAGTTTGGTACTCGGTACTTATATCAATTACTTGACTGTACGTGTATTATTTTACGGTGCATAATTTTTTGAGAGTTTTGTTATACATTTAGCACTTGAATTTTTATTTATTACTTTTACCTAAATTTTAGACATTTTTAAAGATATTAAATCGGCATATCTTGAAAATTGCAGTCGTATGAAAACCCTACCGCGTGAGACTGAGGAGGGCATACTTCAAAATTTTAGGAGTAAGACTTAAAGGCAAACAAAGGCCTAATACAATTTTACATAATTAAATTTTTTTACTTTTTTCATTATGTATAATTAGGTGCGGTTTCATCTGCGATAGTGTTATAGATATAGGCCGTTGCACGTAGATATGTTACACGTTAAATATTGACAGAGAAGGTACATAATTATTTATATATACTTGTATTGGACACAATCTTACGGTCTTATTCATATTGAGTTAATAAATTTGTAGGCTTCCTTTTTTAACCCTTAGGGATGAAGCCGTACTATAAGAAATGTTTTCTTTACATATAAATATATTCAGTCTCTGTTCTAACTAAAACACGCCCATCGCACCAATTAGTCAGTACCGAGTTTCATTTAATTACTTAATTCAATATAAATGTTCATACAATAATAATATAATAAGAGCACATAAAGTTCCCAGTGCTGGGCTCGGGCCTCCCACCATGGGAACGGACAGTGCTTGTCTAAGGCGTCTTGTCGGGTTTGATATATCGATTATCCTGATGTGTAGGTTTCATCAAAATGTTTTCCTTCACCATAATTAGCACGTATAGTATATTTTAACAAAAAAACAAAAATAATATATATTCATTAAATACACTTTAATTTTGTGCTTATTTTTTGGATGTGTTTTTAATTTAAATTATTTTAAAACATGTTTTTCTAGTCATAGTAAATGTATCCAGATTGATACCTGGTCAACCTGGGTTAATCTGGATTTTTTTTAATCATTTATGGCTTGGCAACGAGGCTTTTAAGCCAATATAATCTTTGTTCCATGACAAAACTATAGACTATAGCTGTTTATTTAAAAGAATTGAAAAACGTTAATAAATAGTAAATAAGCAATAAACGTATAACCCATAACAGGTGCGACTCGTATCTTGCGCCTCTTAGGCACTTATTCTGACGTAATATTCATATTGATGCAATTACTTTGAAACGTTGAACTTTTCCATTATTGGAAAAGTGAACATTTTATTGTAATTTAAATGGCGATTATAAATTTTAATTAATTCTTAAAGTTAATTAAATTTTAATATATCTGGGTGCGGAAGTTATACATAATTATTTTCTGGAAAATTGTTGACCCATAAAACTTTATAACAAGGAAAGCCCTTGTAATGTGGGAATAAGATAAGCTTATTATATCATTAAAACATAATAATACTTCTAAATGTACATTTAATACAATCTGGCATGAATTTTACGGTAAGTATTTCATTAATGTTTATATTAGTGTGTAATTAACGACTTTCTTATGTATATTATATTTTATATGAAGTAATTATGTTGTATTGTCACACTTTGTTGTTATTTTTTTCCATTAGTTTTAATTGACAATTAACCATCAACCATAATAATTTTATACAGTCATATTACAAATTATTATCTTAAGTCATAGGATTCCAGTGTAGAATCTGCTTGACCCGTTCTTCTCCAAATATGACACAGTGGTCCAATGAAATAGAGAAATGAAATTATCCAAGGCACGCGTGAGTTTTAAAACTAAATCTCATTATTATGAATATTACTTAGTGCTGTACACATATTAAAATAGTTTGATTCAAAATATTTAAATGCCAAAGCAACTTTGTTTGTTTGAATTATCATAACCATTCGATGCATATAAGATTATTCCGGTAATAACCATATTATCCCGTAATGTATGAGACTATTCGAGAAACACGGAACCAAAAATTTACTGTGCGAACCGCGAGGAAAGCCAGGAGTATGAAATAGAACAATTTTAATTTAACATCATTAGAGATGTGACGCAACTTTGTGACCTACCAGAGACGTGGAACGCGTGCGTGTTTCAATATTATGTGGAGCTGAGGTTGTAGTGGTTTTATAATAATGCGCAGTGATGATCGACTACAATAGGCGGGAAGCAGCCGTCAGTGGCTCGTAAACTATCGCGCATGTACTACCAGCCTTAGCTGGTTCATTCACAGTCGTAGAGGTTTTGGTTATTTTATAATTTTTATTGTATACAAAATGGAATACGTTACCTGATTCAAATGGATAATAGCAAATAAATTCTCACAGTAGGCCATAGCCAAAGCTCCTGTCCCCGAGTTTGCCTTAATCAAATGGTAAGGACACAGCTCCACAGGTTTCAAAGGAAAAAGTAAAAGTGTAGCAATGCAGCCCAGGTGAAACTTCAACACACCTCAGGCACTACTGGCGAATCACAGTCTGCCATTATATCCCAAACTACATTGCAACTGCCACTTCATCGTAATAATTCAGTTATTTCCAGTTTAGTCCCCAGTCCAGGCTAATGCTGGACTGGGGACTACACAGATCAGGGCCTATCATTATATCGCAAAGTGTTAAAATATGCAAAGTGTTTTGAAATAAGAAGGTCTTGTAATTGTGTTTATTACTATACAATTTCTTCGATGAGTTTCGAAACTTCGTCCCAACAGGTGTCCCAAAGATATTTAATTAGTTTTTTTAGATATTTCCGAAGCACTAACTGCGTAAATGTAAGAAGTTGTTTAGACACCTACTTCCTACGGTAAATAGACGTCTACTAGATAGATAGTAGATGCCTATTTACAGTAGGAAATAGACTAAAGAATAAAACAACTTGTGAAGTCAGTTTGCAATTCACACTCCGGATCCTATGTTTCAGCTTTAAAACTTAACTTTTAATATACCAATTGTTATACTTGAATCCCATAATACTATACGTCACAGACAATATAATTATTAGTATAATAATAATAAAATTAACTCACGTTACAGTCTCAGTCTTTATGGTCCAGCGATAAGGTGACATTCAAAATAAAACATTTTACAACCAACACATAAATTGAATTAATTCAACCTGTTTAATTGTGAACGAAACGCTGCCTTTGGCATTTAATACTCTACATAACACAATTTGCATAGAATAGTATTATCAGTCTAATAATGAGATATATCTTGGCGATAATGTGTCCATTACAAGTTTACAATGTAAGAAGGCCTTGACATTGCACTGCCTTAGTTAGATATTTCTTTAAAGTATAATATAACGTTAGAAATAGGAGTGGCAGATCAACAATTTTTTATTAATTTTTTTATGCGTGGACATTATACAACTAATTATTAAACATTATTCTATGGATTTATTAATAAATACCATTGATCAAAAATTGAATTAAGCTTTTAATATTTTATCAAATTAGTCTAAAAATATGAATGGATCTTTATTTTCAGAGATACAAATATAGCATGTCAATAATAGTTTGGTAAACACAATATTAGTATCATGCTATCTGCCATTATTGATAATTAGGTCAATTAATCTTTCGTAAACTGAACGCCAAAAAGTAACGAATAATTAATTTATAGCGCCATCTGGTGTTAAAGCCAATACATCGGAAGTTCTGAGATCGACTCCAGTTATACCTAGACCAGTAAATACCTAAAATGACGTTTTTATTAGTCGAATCCTAGTACGGCGTACATGGCTGCGTTGTAACCACTAAACCACGAATGTGTCAAAGGGCAACAAATATTCTAACTACCAAAAAATAGTTTAAGAACTTACCAAAAAAGTATACTAAACACTAAGAAAACGAAATATGTACCAAAAAAAGGAAATCAAAAATTACAAAGATGGTTCTAGCAATTAAAACAGTTAGAACCATTGTAATTTTTACTTGACTGCATTCCTAAATTGTATTCAATGACCTAATTTAGTAAAGGATCACCAAATCATAACGAACAAATTAATACACTATAAGTACAATAAGTAACTTTACGACTTAAATAGGATTTCAGATTTGTTTAATATTTACTATTTTTGGCCGTATAAAGTATTTTTGACATTATATTTAATTATATGTTAAATGTGTTTAATTATATGAGTTAAACATAATCCATAGGCAAATTGCGTCAATTTACCTTAATATAATCTAAACACAATACATTAAATTAATTGCCGATAAAACAACTAATAGGAGTGTAGCTTAATTAAAACAGACATGTCTACCATTAAAGTAATATAGTAAACAAGTTGTTAAGTATTAACTTACAGAACAAATACTCTTGCTTTGTTAATAAAGTGTCTGTGAACGTAATTTCAAATTTAAATTTTGCGAAAAATATATTGATTTTAATCAGCAGTGATGAATTCATCAAAATACCACGATAAAACAGGAAAAACGAGTAAAACAGGTAATTACTTATATTGTTATAGTATTTTTGGCATAAATTAGTGGTAAATAGTCTGAAATAGAATATAGCGTGATGCCATGTTCAATCCCAGTCGCACCTCAACTGACGTCGCATGTTTACTATTAATTAACCCTGGCCAAAATCTTTGATAATTACAATGTTTTGCAAATATTCAAAAGAAAAAAGCATCGTAAACATGCAAAATTAATTCCAGTAACTTTATTAATGATAATCAACTTCAACTAAATATCTATTAAATTTAAATTAAGTACGTTCTTTTTGAATATATTTTTTAAATGAAAATCACAGCAGATACTTTATAGTGTTCTTGTTGAAGATTACTTTATTAGGCACTTTACATTGTCACAAGAAAACAGCGGTAATGTAAGGTAGCATAGAAAACATAAAAAGAACCAATTTTTATAGTTGCCACATTCTCGTTTCAGGTGTTTTTTCGCGAAATTCTTGATACAATGTAGAGCGCCCTTTAGATTCTTGTTCTGTTTTCTCCAGAATTGGTGATACATATAACCGTAATTCCAACGATATTGATCCTTTTTTGGGAATAAATACTATATTATTCAGAAAGGTATTACAGAGTTTGCTTGATAAATGCTCATGATTTCTGTGTACCTATACAAATGACATATACAAATTTGTATTTATTATTTTATATGTTAATGTGTATTCTATCACGAATATATAATATTATATGGTTTAGCTTTTTATATAAGTATTATTATATTATACATCACACATCAAATTTATATGATTAGTTTTTACACATGTCGTGGCTCCAGTAATTGAAGGAGCACATTGATTTATTTAAGGTTATGTATATTTTACAAATTGTTATGAATGCCTTTGTTGAAGATTCTAATAAAATAAATTAAAAATAAAAGAAATAAGAAAAGTGTACATTTTTTGATAACGACTATTAATTCCGAATGTTGCTGGCTCAACGAAAATAGCGGAAGTCATTGAAGAGAATAAAAAAAAATTTTTTTATATCTTCTTTATACACCCACAAAATGAATACCAACGGCTCTACCGATAGCATATTGCCTTTTCTACACTATTTATGAACAGAAGTGAAATCTAAAACGCTTGTATTCGTCATCTAGCAGTGTAAATAAGACCGAATACATGCGAGCACGTGTCTCTATAATAATGTATAGCGAACTAAGTTGACAAAAAATTTCAATAACAATTGCGTATTGTTAACGAACAGCAGGCGCTCTTTTCAACCACTGTATTATGTACTTGTACCTAATAATGTCAATGTTAAAACACCCATTACTCATGTAGGACAGAATATATTTGATAATCCTTTGTCGAACTAAGGAAACCTGTATTAATATTGCAATTAGTGTTAAAAGGAGCTATTAACTTCATATTATTCTTTTACTGTTACCACTAATGTACTTATTAAAAATATATTGTTGTAAAAAGAATGGCAAGTAGGTCTAAAAGTTGTGGCTAGTATTTTAGACCCTAATTGCTGATTTATTAAAAAGCCTAATAATTAAAAAGAAATGCGACCAAAAAAAGGACAAGTTCTAATTTTCTAACGTGAAATTTGTAGGCACCAGAAAGTGTGTAACACAATATGACGAGGAGTGAAGGGGTCCAAAAAGTCAACACAGCGTTACGTACTTTCTGTACGTCGACTTAGTAGAAGATATTTCTATCCATCTGAAGACTGACTGCAGCAAAATTGATAACTTGGCACATCCTCCATAGAAGAATCAAACCCAAACAATGGCCCTACAGGATGTAGGTAGATTGAATAATTTTCATTTGCTCTACGTTCTTTAATTCTTTGTCCATTTTCAGTTCTGAATAATTAATGGCTTTGTTTTGTGTGTGCTGTGTTATTTAAAGATTTAGATTGCTAAAGATCAGCACAATGATATGCTGAGCTCTTAAATATTGAGCCTGGTAATGGAAGAAAATCGTGACAAATATTAAGAGAACTACCTCACATATTATGTTTTTAATCTTTACTCACAGATCTCCGATTTTTAGAGTATTCATAATTGTGACATCAACGCAGATATGAGCCTAAAGATCTTTGTGTTGGGGTCTAAAGTACTTCAGCTATATTTTATATCAAAAAAAGTAAGAATACCTAAATTCTGTAATTTAAAATGTTTTTCCATATCAGGTTCGATATTGTCCACAGCGTAGCAGTTGACAAGGGAACTTAGAAAAAATTAAATAATAATTGATATTAGGAAACTGGTTTTCAAAGAGAACCAGTATGTACATACTATTTTATTCATCGAAAAGTCACATTGAGTTTTCTTTTTTCGAGATTCATTCTAAAAAGTGACATTTTTATTATCATATCAACTGGTTAGTCTAAAACACGACCTAGGAGCTCTCGTCGTTCAACCTTTATCAAAGTTTTTTTAGGGTTCCAAGGTTATTTTGGCAAAAACGAAACTTAAAATTTGTCATCTACGTCTATACTTCTGTCCATCGGTTCCTCTTTGTTGATATGTTGTAATCATTTTTTTATGTTTTATTTATTTTTAGGGGGCTTTTTCAAATGTCAGCCCTATTATCAATCACAAAAGTAAATGAAAGGTAAAATTACTTAATTTGTTTTCTTGCAATTATATTTCTCCACTACCTACTGGGTCTATTATATAGATGAAAAGCCGCTTCGCAATACTATAGTGAAATAGAGAAAGAAATAAACCTAATTGGTGAAAAAGTATTTTCCATGTTAGTTATATTGTCATGTAAAAATTATATACTTTAGTGTCGTAAAATTAATACTCTTGTATCTTTTGAACTATAAAACATAAAATTATAGAAAACTTATTTTTACCGAAAGTTATGTTGAGAAATTTGATCTTCTGAGTAATTTATTTAAATGGGATATTTTACATTTGCTTTTAGGGTTACGTAACCAAATGACATATTTAATACAATATTACATACAATTCTTAATTTGTAAACTAGCTTACATTTTCTTGTCTATTCCGAATAGGACGATATAGCTGACAAATACATATAACGTAATTTCTAGCGTTGTCGTAAAATTTCTTACGAAATTATTATTAATTATAATTATACAAAAATATATTTAATGCTATGGCTATTTAAGTATTTAATAATAACAAAGTTATACGTAGAACTAGTAAAAAGCGATGCTTCAGGAGGGCTCGCGAAGTTACCTAGTAATATTTTTTAATATAATTAAAAAAATATATTTTAATGTTATTATTGATATGGGCTTTTGTAAGTATTCACACGAGAAATTATTTTTATTTCATCCAAACAAAACCCTTCATACAATAAAGTTATAATTAGGTACTTAAAATTGTTATATCTTCTATTTATTTAATGTGTATAAAAAAAAATTAAATTGAAATTACTATGTCAGAGCCCAAATCTGAAAGCATGATAGTTTCTTACTAGTGTAGCATATTAATGCAAAGTTGTGGGATAGTTTTAGTGTTAGTGATCACGGCTTTTATTTGTCTATTTACGTATTTCTTCCCATAACATCCTATTTAAAATAAGTATAGATAGTGTAGATGGGCTTAAAAAGCTTGATTGAAACAAATAAGATATCGTGTGTCTATGTCCTAATATTAATGAGTTTATCTCAATGAATTGATTAGCTTCCACTTCCTGTCAAGTAGGCTAGCCGATGTATGGCCCTAAACGAAAGGTCAAACGTTACTCCAACAAAACACTTAGATTTCAACATTTGCTCCTAGAGGCTATTTTTAAACTATACTGGGTTTCTTATAGGAACGTATAGGGCAATACCATTAGGAAGGAGGTCCCTGAGATACATAAAGGTCGACCTGTATGTATATCGGGGGATATGGGGACCAATGAGTTTCAAAAAATGGTGAATTATGATCAGGATCCAATTTTTTTTTATTGTCTTTACAGATAACAAATATTAAATTCAACTAATTCTTTCTGGAAGAGATCGCTTTTCTACGAAAAGATTGCCCTTTGTGCACAATTAAATATAGTTTAAGTATGTAAGTATATTGTTCCATTGCTATACAATAAAGAGTTGTCTATCTACATAATACTTGTCTTGATTCTTAAAATTTCATCGTAATGTATTGAGCTATTTCGAAGCCTGTATTAGACATATTAAATAAACAAGTAATAATTCTAAACGGTTATTTATGTTTATGTAGCAGTTTTATTTATATTTTGCCACTTATTTTGAAAACACAAACAGTACGAGTATGAACTTCAATTTTATTTTGTATAGGTAGTAGTGCGGATACATAAATTAAAAGGCATGATAATGCAAATGTGAATTAAGACAATATCAAATTACTGTAACGGCAATCTACATAATATTATGTAAACAAAGAAAATGTGCCATTGAAAAAATAATAAAAATCATTGACCCCATACAGGTGACTACGAGAAAAATGGTGACAAACCGTTATTAGAAATAATAACATATACCAACAACTAGCGATCACGTTTAAGTATTTTGAAAGTAGTTGACCGATAAATCAATGTTCAATCTTAACAAGGATTTCTTTTAAGTTCAATTACCTATTAGAAAGGATTTGAGTTAGATTTTAAGAAGGTCAAGTGCTTGTATTATGAAGGTTTCCATAGAGGCGACAAACCTCATATGTTCTCGTCATTTTACAATCATAAAAAAATCTGTAATCGAAAATATTCCATAACTCGAAGCTACTAAGAGAAAATGGTTCAAAACAATTTTCTTTAATAGTATTTTTATATCCTACAGACGTTTATCTGGCAGACGTCATGCCTTAAAAAAATAATAAACCAGGAGCTAATTCAAGAGCCACCTACCGGCTCCACTTGTGAATCTAAACCATCACGGGACCCACTCAAGCACAAAAATCATCAAAATCGGTCCAGCAGATTAGGAGGTTCCTAGAGCTCGATCCCAGCGCCACCTAGTGAATCTAAAGCATCTGACACACTCACACGCACACCAAAAAGGTCATCAAAGTCGGTAAAGTCGTTCTAAAGTTATGCAGATACATTTCTACGATTATTTTTTCTTTATATAGCTGATCCATTTTGCCAAAATAGCTACGGAACCCTAAAATCTAAATGAATTCAAAAGTCAATGCGTTTATTTTTTATTTTTTGATACAGCAGACAAATGTACCCAGGACAAGTGATTCTCGTCTTCGTTATAAGAATTTGCACTGATCTTTTAAGAGTATTTAAATTATATTTTCAAAGGTTAACAGGTTCCTATTCTCTAAAGCTTGGTCAAGGACATCGACGATATTTATAAAGTATGATTTGTAATAACAGAAAATAATATATAATATAATATTCTTATTAACGTTAGAGAACTTAGCGAATATTATATTTTTGTAACTTAAAACTTGTTAGTAACGCTTAAATGTGAAAGTAACTACGCATAATAAAATGAAACCAATTCAAAAAAATAAACCTCACTTATAAAAACATAAATTAAATTAGCTCAATATAATAGAACCAGTCATATAGAAAATGCTAAGCGTTAACCTTTTGGGTCTTAATCATAATAACAGCCCATAATCGTCTCACTGCTGGGCTCGGTCCTTCCATTTTATAGGTGGGAACGGACAGTAAAACCCATCACATTGATCCAAGGTGGATTGGTGAGTGGATAAACATCGGTTATCTTCATGTGCCGGTTTCATCACACTGTTTTCCTTCACCGTTAGCACGTGATAATTACAACAATACACACATTAAGTTAGAAATCTTCAAAGTTCCACCTAGGATTCGGGTTTGGGACACTTGCTTTTATTCTTAAGCCACCACAGCTTCGATATTTCTTGATGAAAATATGCATGTGCTTAGAATAATGCGTAGGTATATAAAACAAAACATTAGTAACTGCACTCTATAATTAAGGTTATGCAAAAAATATTGTAAACAAATCTCTTGTTTATGTACATACATAACATACATATTTTAATATAGTAATTATGGTGCAAGCATTTGTTTGTTTATTGAACAAAGAACCATTCTTCCTATTTTCGTGAAGCAACAGATTGTCTAAAAATATGTTTAAGTAAATAACAATTTTATCCTAACCCTTATGATAAAAGTCATTGAATAAAAGAGTTTTAGCCGGACAGTGTGCACCGCCTAGGTAACTTCTGACCTAATATGCGTATCATTGTTACGAGTTAGTAGATGCTAATAGTGAAGGGAGGCACCGATAAAAACTTGCACATCCGCATAAACACATTTAACCCGGCAAACGGCTTTAGACAAGAGTTTACTCTTTCCCTGCAATGGAAAGGCATGCACCCAGTACGTTTTTGGGCTGATATATTGTAAATTTCACCTTCTAGTAGACTTACAAGTATAAAATTAAATACTGTTTCACTTTCTACACATCATTAATTAAAAAGATAACTACCTAATTATAATCATTATTTAAATTTTTAAGACGTTACATAGATTTTTACGACTAATTATAACCTGACAAATATATGTATATTATTAAGTAACAACAAAATTTTAAACAAAGAAATAAAATTTAATGTAGATTTAAAAAAAAATGCTTACCGAAAGTAAGTAGCAGCTAACGAATTAAAACAATATGAAAGCCAAAACAATCAGTAACAAGTTCCAAATACTAGCATGATACTAATTTACTAGATAATTTGAAAATAACTATGTTTATATGTCACAAAATATCGCGTAAACTCTCGTCAAATAACACTATAAAGAACCATTTCACGGCACTTCCTGTTCTTAACATTCGCATAGATCGGTTTACCGAACGGGTTCCTGGGGAATTCGCGAAAACCGTAAAACACTATTCTCACGTATCCTTCCAATATATCGTATATTGCCGCGAAGTGATGCGTGCCGGCTTCGAGGTGATACGTGCTCTCAGTCAGAAACGACGAGTGTTTATGAGGTGATGAGACTGCTAGCTCTGATTTTGCACCTTCAGCCGATGCGCCCCCACCCGCAACGATATTGTTTCTGATAATTAACTTGTTCTAAGGCTGCAATCCTTAGTTCCGTGACTTTATTGGTCAATGATTTATTCATATTTCGCTAATCGCAAATTCAAGGTGTCATCTTTGTGTTGGTTTCTTCGTGAAATACGGGAAACTGTTGCTTGATAACAGCGAAATATTTAATTCAAACCCAATTTTTACTTTTCTGAATATCTTCAGTTTCTAATATCGCAACTCTTACGCAATTAATTTGTAAATCTAATTCCTAATTAAATGTAATTTGTAATTTAAAATATGTGTTGATAATTGTTGTTAAAATCTCTTAACATCATAAATTGTGAAGCACGGTTGTTTAGTTATTATAATACTATTAACATTTATCTGAAAGTTGTATTCGAGAATTCTTTGAAAATAACATCTTTTGAGACCTTGATTTTATCTTGAGGAATAAAGTACTAAGTATGTGAATAATTTTTAAAGAAAATTAATTGACTTTTATTAACGACGCTTGTCAACTAATGTCAGAACAGTAATTTCAGCATCCACCAAAGAAAGAGCTTTCATTTAAGCAGTTTAAAAGAACGTTATATGGATGGGTAGTAGGGAAATGATTTTATAAATTTACTAGTTATGCCAACTATTTTTTTTTATTAGGTTATTGCGTAAATATTATGAAATTATACACTGATATTGTTTTATAATATTTTTGCTGTTGTTTTGATTTTATTTGATATTTTAATAATTAATTTAAATATTGAATAATGAGCTCACGACGTAAAGTTAAATTTGTATTCTATAATTACAAAATACATCAGATTGATAAAATCATGTTATATATTATATAGGTATAATTCGTTAGTTATATATACAAACACAACATATAACTTTTGTTAAACTTCACTTCATAATGCATATGAATGTATATTTGTATATAGTACAAAATAATAAATAAAGAAAACATGTTGTTAGAAAGGTTCTTACGTCTTTTGTTCTCTTATAGCAGCAACTAAAATTGCTTTGAAAAGGGTGGTAGATTTATGACCTTCACTAAGTAATCTGTATGAGTAATTTATATAAAATAAATATTTAAGGTTAATATAATTTTCGTGGGAATTCTAAAACACACGAGAAACGCGAATGTAGAACCTGTGAGATTCGATTGCGTATACACATTTCTCGTACTTTTTCACCTTGCCGCGATTATGTAGAGCGCCTTTTATATTAATTTCCTTTTTTTCAGAAGTTCATCTATTTAGTAAAGACCACATAATATTAAATCATTCACCAGTTCTTTATAATTATGTCAGTGAACGTATCACCAAACTTGTGAAAATGTGCAATATTGCAGATATTTTTATACTAATTTACATATATATCTTCTATATTTGGTTAACATTATTTTCTTTGTTCAAATTAAATCTCAATCATTTATTTGATGTTTATATGAGTGCTACATTGTACCACTAAACTTGCTGAAAAATATACAATATTGTTGTTATCAATTAGCGTATGTTTCGGCCTTCCCGAATGCGAAATGTTCCAAATATGTTCCGAGCAATAGTGTCATTCATCGATTTAGAGATGTTGTTGTAATCAGTTTTCCAGAAATTGTAATAGCTTATTGGCAATTCAGTTATCTATGAAACATTTAGGCTGTGTCTAATGGTATGTTTTGGAAAATTTAACTTTATTGTTTATATTTCGTAACACTTAATTGGTATGATACCTATAATTAATTCTGGAAATGATACATTCTGAATATAAAGAATATGTCAGGTGGTAGGGCATTTTCCCGACTGGATGGCTACCACCCCTGGCCTAAAGTATGTCGCCGCAACAACCTTGAGTTGTGTTCCGGCATTAGTGACCAGGTTCCAGTATCCCTTTAAAGAGACCAGCAGCGCATTCGTAGCACGTTAGATGTTGCAAATGTCCACAAGTGATGGTAACTGCTTTCCATCAAGTGGGCCGTCTGCCTGTCTGCTGAACTCTTGCAATAAAAAAAGAATATACAGTGAATTAACAGAATCGAGTACCAAAATGACTTAAATAATTATAATATACTAGCTGTCTCGGCTGACGTCGTCCTGCCCGGAAAAAGCTTTAATCGATATGTCGACAGCAACGCCATCTACCGGATCCAATTGTGAAGCATCTCAGGAACCTTCACTGGCTTATGCACAACAACTTTGCTAAGCATCAAAACATGATCAAATGTATAGTTTACGATTCTATAAATGACATACAGACAAACGTTAATTTTTATATATGAGATATGTATAGTTCGTATTTATTGCATAGTAACTTAGTTTCTATTCACTTTTAACCATACTTTATTTACATTGAATGATTTGTACTTTTTTCCTAAGCTCGTAATAGCATAATTATTATAGACATATTTGGTAGATAAATACTTAGGTCTTATATAGGTATAGGTATAGGTCTGCACTATACCTATGTATCTAAATACAAAACAAATTAAACTCCCTTCCTGGCTGCTGGGATTGTATCTGTAAATATGAAAGAATTGGGAGCATGTCGGTTGACTAGACCGATGAGACATATTGTATATAATAGTAGTGTATATCATTAAGAACCGTGTTTGATGTACGTAATAGGTTTAACGGCTCTATATATTTAGTATTTTTTATAATTAAATACTAAATTTGCTGTTTCTAACCGATTTCCAAAAGAGGAGGTTCTCAACTTGGCCGGTATTTTGTTATGTATGCACACCGATTACTCTGAGATTTATGATCCGATTTACGTGATTATTTTTTAATTTGAGTCGAAATAGTTGCCATTTGGTCCCTTAAAAATTTTACATACTTCGGCCCAGTAGTTTTCATTTTATCAACAATTTTCATGATTTTTTCTATTCTGTTCCATATGTAGACAGATTACTCTGACATTTATGATCCGATTTACGTGATTCTTTTTTAGTTCGATGCGAAATAGTTGTCATTTGGCCCTAAATATTCGACATAGTTTGGCCCAGTAGTTTTTATTTTATGGAATTTTTTTATTTATAAATTCATAAATACAGAATAGATAGAAAATAGCCTTATAGTTACCATAATATAATATATAGGGCGGCACTTTATATTTCATTAACTCACAAATCACTATGTAAAACGTACGCACAAAGTCTTTATATGTTCGTTTAGCATATCACGTTATTCTCATCAATCTACACATTTGTTATTGTTAAAATTAATTACCTATTTACATAATTCGCAATGAAATATTCAAGTTTCATCATTATATTCAAAAGAATCTATGTATCTAAAATCCATAAAATTAATAAATTACTGTAAACAAGTATTAAGTATTAAATATACGTTTTCATCACAATTATTTTATTGTTTAAGTTAGTCGATATTATTTTTTCTTTGTTTAATAAATTACAAAATAAATCGCGTTGTTCCCCATTCCACTCACATAAATCGTTTGACATTTTAATCGTCATTAGACGTTATGATAATGAATGACAGTTGCAAGAAAGAGCTATATTACAGTTTTTTTAGTGCAGGAGTTCAGCAGACAGGCAGACGGCCCACTTGATGGAAACTGGGAACGTGGTTACTATTGTCTATGGACATTTGCATCACCAAAGGTGCTTGGGTTGTTTTGTCGCCTCTTACGACAGGCCAACAGGCTGCACGGGTATGGATGTCACGGATATCTATATGAATATGCTGCAGTGATGAGTAGAAGTAACCCGAGTTAGGAACTCTCCCGTCCACGGCAACGTTCATAAGATTCACCTACATTGCTTTGTGAATATTATAAGAAAATTGGCTAATTATACGAACGAACATATGTCTAGCCTCCGCCTCAAAGCCGTCTACTCTAATTATATAGGGAACAAATTATTAGGCCTGACGATTCTGTACGGTAAAAGGGAATTGCTGTCTTCACATTATAAGATGCTGAACACTGAAGGAAGTAGGTAAGTAAAACCATGAAATCAGATATTTCAAACCAAACAAGATTTAACACTACAAAGTATAATGCTAATTGATGGTGATGAAAATTATTGAAAGCACTATTAAAATTATCCTGATAGATTACTTATCAATAGAGTCAACTATTTTACAATTAAATTTACCTCGTTTTAAACGAGCAATTAAACTGTAGCGATTCAGCTGTCTTGTAGCGCTTTGAGATTTATGAACCGCTTATTAACAATAATAGATCTATAATTAGTTATGAAAATACTGAGATGGTCACGCGAGATTGAGGCAATAGCAATCATGGATTTCTGGTTAAACTTTATTGTGTATTAATAGACCTTCGATTTTTTATTTGAAATAAGTCAGTCTTATTTTTCACGATTGGAATTTAATTACACAATTGTTAACTTTACTAGCTCAAGATGCGACTTTGTTCGAGTATATTTTACATATTAAATATTATTCAAGATTAGAATTAGGATCTATTTATTCAGCATTATCTTTATCATCTTTATCTGAGTTTATCTCGGGTGAAAAACTCGAACTATTAGCGCCCTCACTACGCTCGTGCGGACAACCATTGCATACCAAATAGGTTATAATTATCTCTCGTGTAACAATCTTCTATTACGATGACATTCTACCAGCCAGCATTTTTTTAAATTATTGATGATAGTAAATATTTAGAGCTCAAATTTATTTCAATGAAATGAATTTAGTGAAAAGTAACTTCATGGTACACAATTGTAGATATTTTTTTTATTTACAATTTTATGCCGCGATTTGACAGTGCTGTAAACTAGTAAGGACATGGCTGGCATAGTTTTAAATTTTTGACAGCAAAGAAATGTTATGTAGGTACAAACAGAAACAAATATTATTTATAGGTTGGTACTTATGGATAGCTTCCTGCAACTACGTAGTTGTATTTGTTGTAGGTACTTATTTGATTATCGTATTTATCATGGATTTTATTCAATGCGCAGTCAACTTGGTTTTTGTTTGTATTATAGTGAATGGATAATCTTCAATCTATTAAAGAAAATAGAATAGTGTGAAAGACTGTTCTGAATAAAATGGCGAGGTCATGAAAACTGATTTCGTATTCAATGTCATAGAAATCTTTAACCAACATTACGAACATGAGATTCTAATTTTTCTTTGTATAAAAACTATGAGCTTCTTGACCGTATAAGTATATTAAATTTATATTCCACGAAAAGTATACTATTTTTCAGAATAATAAGTGTCCAATACATAGTATTATACATATATTAACAATTGCCGATAATTTTTAATATAACATATTTATATGTTATTTGGATATTTATAAATATCCTATATAACATCATGACCGGGAATGAAGACTCGGGTCTTCACGATGTACGTTACTTCGTTCGAGAAAATTTAGGTACTTAACTGAATGAATTTAGCGATTTTCAAAAAACGAGCGCTACAAAAACAGACGCAGAAAAACAGCCCCCAACGACCTGCAGAAATGATGAGGAGTCCTAACCTTATGGTGTAAAATGTCTGGACACACCGCATAGCCTTTAAAAAGTCCTCGACTACGTCAAAGAACTGGGAAACTTCGTGGATATGCCAAATTTGATGGAGTATCCACTTGTGATCCTCGCAAGAAAAATAGGCGCATCAGTCGTCGAGTTGCGAAAAGCGCCCTAAGTCAAAGAACGGGCTTTTTAAAATGGCCATAAAATAGAGATTTATTCTTGCATCTGTTCTTTTGCATATGCCAAGTACCCATAAAAACACAAACTTAAAACAAAGTTCGCAATCTGAATCCAGATTCCATTCTTGTCCCTATCGAGGTATGCAGTACATTGGCATAATATCTTTGGTGTTGCAAATATCCATAGGCGATGGTAATCACCTTCCAGCAGGTGAGCCGTCAGCCTGTTTGCTCTTACCTACTCCAACAATTTAAAAAGATGAATACTCTTGCCTAGAATTTTAACAAGATCAATGGAACGAATCGGGTCGTATTTTTATAGACACCAATAAGTTACTGACATTTTATTGCTATAGTGCATATATTTGTACAAAAATGAATGAATGCATGTAATTAAAATTGAATTTCATACCTGATTAATAGTTGTAACCTCTGGGGCCCGGCGTGACTGTAGTCAATGCAGAACCGGTCTATCAAGGTGAAGGCTATTTAGTCAAATGCATTCATATGTAGAAAATAACGGTACATTAATAAAAGAAATTTCAGGTTAACATTTGTTTAAATAATTACAATTACCAAGTTTGTCGGACTAGCTGAATTTTTTAAAGAAATATTAGTAACAGTTTCATTTATTTTTAACTGTATATGAATTATTTTACATAATTTATAAAAATAAAAACTACAAATAGTAAATAATAGGTCCCAAATCACCGTCAGTTGGGAACTTTCCCAAAACGCTGGCCGCATTACCTTATTGCCGTTGCCATATATTTCATTTTCAGAGTAAATGGTGGTATGGTCTCTATTTATTTTTGTAATTAAAACTAATTCCTTATCCCCGTTGTGTTCGGAGCGTCACCTTGGACCACTGGGTCCACTTTCTTACGTTTTCTTCAACATTCTTAATGGGAGACCCTTGGTAGGCATATTTAAATACATTGTTAAATTTTCTAAAAAGACTGTAATACTATTAAAAAAGTTAAATAAAATTAATAGTTATTTTAACGTTTCTAAACATTACTTACTAATTATACATACAATTATGAAAAAGATTATGTTTAGATGATTGTAATATGTTTATTTTAAATAGGCATTTGCGCAATTACTCTAGTGAAATAAAAACCCAGAAGCGAGAACTATATAATAACGAAATATGCATAGTGTATTTTTGCTGACGAACGAAAGACCATCTAGTACAATTTTTTGCCGCATATGGGCCCGTGACACTTACAAATAAATTCTCACAGTTATTATGTTGCAATCTGAATACTTTGGAATATCACCGAGATTACAGTTTTATACAACTAATAATTCCTCCCAGTGTACAGACATGGAATCAGAATGTTCGTCACCTTAATGTCGACTTTTGCTTGAAAAACTACAAGAAAAATACTGTAAACATTGTAATAAATGTTACGTTTGTAAAATATAAAAACGTGAAAAAAGAAAATTACAATGTTGACAATGACAAAAGCTGAGATTAACAATAAGAAACAAAGAGTGTACAGTGCTGCTCAGTAGACCAATTTTTAGTAGCAACTTCCACCAGTGGTACCGATACAACCGTGGTTAAGCTGGACGGAGCTAAGAATGCATAGCAAGCAAACTCTGCCTTTTGCGTTTGCGAATAAAGTTCGATATAGACTACTTGCATGTCGTAAACCGATCTGACTTATCTGCAAACTGCCGGTCCGAATTATTATTTCTGTAAAACTATACGATATTTTATTTATACTATGATCGATGATAACAATCTATAAATATTTCGCATCCTTTAGTTTTGGAATTTAATTTAATTTTAAGATGTTCACACTACGCAGTATCATAAGTGATGTAATTTAAATAAAATAATTTACATACAATTTTGATTACCGAAACCTTGATATTTATTACTTTTGAATACACAATATTTCCTTTCTCTACCACTAGTGATTATTTGCAATCTAATTCAGCAGCTTTTTTGCATACTACGTTGAAATAGGAAATACACGCTGAGAAAAAAGAATAATTATAGCTAGAGTGCGTTCTTCCGGCATTTTATTAAGTATGCCATACAAACACCTCGTACGCCTTGGCACTGCCGTTTGAGTAAACTCCTTTAATTTATCATAAGTTGATTCTAAAAGGGCAATGACCCACTGATGTATTTAATGATGTGGCAAATATTAATTCGTTTTTGCACACTTTGTACACAGTAAAATTAATTGGGTAGCATCTATTATAATAAATTACATTTTATAAAATGTATGGTATGACTAACAAGAAGATATTAGAAATGTTATTAGTTTTCAATTTAAAATAATCAATTTTGCCGAGTCAAAGACGTCAAGGATTAGATTTAACCACTTATCCCATTTTTTCCCTTATAATATTAAAAGTCATAATAGAATATTGTTATAACTTTACTAAGTAACTAAGATGCATGCACCATGTATGCACCACACACATGTGTCTGTGGAATAGAAGCAATCGACCCGGGATACCACGGTCTTTCTTGCCGCCGCAGTGCCGGCAGATGGTCACGCCACGCCGCCCTGAATGATGTCTTATGGAGGGCGCTTGCCACCGCTAACGTGCCGGCTCTATTGGAGCCGAACGGTATTGCACGTGATGATGGTAGGCGCCCTGATGGAGTGACTCTAATTCTCCTGGCGGCGTGGTAGGCCTTTGGTGTGGGATGCGACTTGCGTAGACACGTTAGCCGCATCCCATTTATCCTTAACCTTCCCTATTTTTCAGTCCGCGGTTTTATACCATTATGTAGAGCTATACAGACTACACATCTTCTATTAAATTCCTTCCATAAAGGCCCCGTATTTTATGAGACAAATACTTGTAGAAGATCAATGCAAAAACAAAGAATAGGGTAACGGGATTCGCAGTGATTACAAAATAACTACTATAACTCCCCTTTTTTATAAAACAGGGAGAATGTCTTTGAACACCATTCCAGGCCCTTTGGAGGAAGGGCGGAAATATAGGCATAATGCCTGTATCGAAGGCGTGTAGAACTCTCCTTAATCAAATCTTTACAGTCGCTACTATAGGAAGGTGTCGCAAGAAAAGGCCGCTAAACTACCCACTAATACCTAAACCTGCGCCCCATTTATCACGCTTTTACGGGGAGTCAGGAGATCTAGTACAGAGTTACTTCACCGTGACGCCCCTATGCTCTGTAACTCTGTACTGTAATCATCCCTTGCTTCTCTAAAATCTAGGTTGTGGAGTAGTAACTGAAACGATACCGTGACCGTGGCAGTGATTATTACTACTACGTCAATTAAATATCCTGCGGCCTCAGTCACACAAAAATGTTTTCTTTATTATTTAAAATTCATTTAAAATAACATTACACAGATGGCTTTTGGTTGAATGGCTGTATTTCTTACACGAATTTTAAAAATCATAAGTAGTATTGTTGAATTGTGAAATTTTTTGACAATTTTTATTTATGATTCGCCAGGTGGTAGGGCATTTGCCCAATTGGATGGCTACCACCCCTGGGCTAAAGTATGTGGCCATAATAACCTTGAGTTGTGTTCCGGCATTAGTGGCCAGGTTCCAGTCTCCCTTAAGAGAGCAGCAGCGCATTTGTAGCACCTTTGGCTTTGCAAATGTCTATAGGCGACGGTAATCGCTTTTCATCAAGTAGGCCAACTGCCTGTCTGCTGAACTCCTGCAATAAAACTGGAAGATACCTAAACTTTCAAAATCGTAATAATATAAACAACACTTTTCAATGAAATCTACTTTGTACAAATTTTCCATTGAATGTTCTAGGTTCTCTAGCCAAATAACCAAAGCTAAACAGTTGATAATCATCACTTCTAAAAAACTGAATGAACGGCCACGCACTCGACCGATTTCATTTAAAGTTATAATTTTGAATTTATTATACAAATAATATATTTATAATGCATAAAATATAGACATGAAAAATTATAAACTATTAACTGACTGGTGGAAAGTTACCGGTGGACTTTCTCCTCGTACAGAACTGAAGAATGTGTAACATTGAAACTAAGTGTAATCAATTATATTTCTAGACTAAGTAGGCAACCGAGCACCTTTGCTAAAATAATTTAATTAATCAAAATGCAGATAAACGATTAGGTTTCGTGAATTTTAAATCCAACATGCTTAGATTCATATATCTATACTATAATAAAGATATATTCAACTGTGCAACAGAAACCACATGAATTTGTTCATGCCACAGAGTTGTGTAACATATAACCGTTATAATACGTAGTGACACTTAAAATGAATTTACCCACTGTTTCAAATTTTGAACAGTTCACCTATCGGCGATACTCAAAAAGAAAATGCTCAACATGCTCACAGCTCAAGACACAAAATGTTATACAGCGCGCAACGTCTCTTTGAAACTAATGAAAACAAAGTTCATCCCACTTTCGCTACTATTTTTATTACCTCCATTTCTATATCATTTTGCCTCTACAATCGTACACTTTGGTAAGATTAATAATTTATTCGTAAATTATACATGACAACCTTGGGATTATAACGTTTGATGAATTATATATTCGCAAAGTAGCGACTGTATATTAATTATTATCTGGCAAGTGAAGTAACTAATTAATGTGTATTTATTACACATAGTATGGAAAAACAAGATTTAAATATAGACCATAGTCGTGATTGTCACTTGACTGCATCTTTTTTCGAAAAAAAAAAAATACTTCACACGGTTTGGGAATTTATTTAAAAGTTGATTACTTCGTGAACATTCAAGTAGTACAAATATTTTCACCTGTTATACTTTTATTAGCAAGATATTATGTTACTGTTGTATATATATTTTTAAGGATGTAAGTTTTTTTAACTATTTAGATATATTGAGCACTGCTAGATCTCTCTAGTCTCACTACTTTCAAAAGAAGTGTTCTACCCTTAGCAACAATAGACCTCATAATACAATACTTTATTATCAAGATTTATGTATATTTATGTGAGTAGCAATATTATTTTCAAATAGTAAATGCGTATTGAAGCGCCACTAAAGTACCTTATCCGTGTCTACACTTGCAGTGATTAGACGACGACGGCACGGTGAAACGGCGACAATATCATTAAAACAAATTGTTATAAACATAATTGTATCTGTTAAATGAAAATTATATCTAAATTGAAATACTAGTACAATTTAATATTGTAACAGAATTTAGTATCAAGACTTGAAACAATTATCCCATAAAAGTTCTGCTGGATGTGCCGATGTCTTTACGTATTGATTCACCGTCAACGGCAAATGATGTACCATCATGGCGTGAAAAGGTTCACCAGTTTTCAAATTCATTTATTTAATGTGCCGCGAGCATATCTCGGTCAGACTAAATCACAGAACTGACTGTTCGATAGAAAATTATGTTTAACGGTTTAAAATTACTTAGATCAAGGTTGTTTGATTTTTTATCCTGTCTAAGAATGTTCTTTAGAGATATAAAACTTTTTCATTGGTTTTAATATTTATAATAAGCGTAGTGATTATATTCCCTTTGTTTCTGACGATTAAAACCATTGTTAATCTCAGTGCCTGTCATTATTAATATTGCAATTTTCTTTTTTTACGTTGCTATATTTTATGAAGGTAATAAAACATAACACTCTTAAAATGTTGGCAGTACTGTTTCTTGTGCTCGTGCAAGCAAAAGCCGAACGAACCTCTTCATGCCGCGACTGTATATACAATATTAAGTTCGGAAACTATCTAAGCAGTAAAAACTCCCAATAATTGATCCATGTCATTAGAATGAGATGTTGTTTTCTTAACGTCTGATTTACCTAGTACTATGCACAGATTACTAACATATATTAAGTAACGTTGTTACTATTACCCCAAAACTTAATGAAAGTCGTTAAAGTTACCATACTCAACTAGCGTGTAAGAAATAAGTTAAACAAAAAAACTGTCAGTCAAAGGGTTGCATGTCAGAATTGAGTATCTAAGCGTCACGATCACGCGAGTTCTGTGCTGTTTACCCATCCCAAGGTGCCTAAAGAAGTTTTACTTCAAAAATCAACTTGATTTGTAATATTAAGTTTAAACAATAATAGCTTCCTTATTGTATATCGGGATCATATTAACGTCTCGACCGGTTCTTTTCAAGTTTACAAATCGTAATATTTTACCATAATTTTGTATATTTATCGCAATCGGAAATTAATTTTTATCATTCATGAAACACGAAACATGAAAATGAAACCGACCAGGTGTTCAAATAATAATAGTAATTGGATCATGATGGAATTTGCAGTCTATTGATTATTATGGTATTTGCAATCAAATTATTGCAATTTGTTATAAATCTTTATGTACCTATTTTCAATTCAAAGAACTATTATGAAACCTAGATTTTGTTTACAATTAACACGGTATATTACAATAATACTAATTACAAAAAAAACTCTTTGAATGCTTTAGTAGTGTCACATTTTATTTTTTTCAAAGTGGCTACGCATAATATTTTATGAAAATATGTTGGCATAAAAACAAAGAAATATTTTATGACAAAAACTACTAAAGCTTAATGTTTTATAATGATTGATCATTAGTTTATTAGAACTTTAAATAAAACTCTTTAATAGTTGGCTTATGCTTTTATAAATTTGTGTTTTTATAAAACTCAAGAAACAGTAAATTGGTACAGCCATTGTGAAAATGAGTGTATAACTAACTACACACGGGATGACAAAATATCTATTTTCGATTTTATTACAAGAACAAAAATATTTTATACAAGATTAATTCTCTATTTTATAGCATATTTATTTGGTCTACTTATAAGACGTAATTATAATAATGTCATTGAGATATAACATGACTAAGAATAATGTTTAGTTTGAACAGTACAGATTTTTTTTTCTTAAATGTTGACAAAATTAATTTGCTTTGTACAGAAACTTCAGTTATTTAAATCATGATTATATGAACATCGTCATAACCACATAATTATTGTGTATTAACTCATTTACATTACAACAACAATATTATAATTTGTTCATACCTGGTGATATTTACAAGCGCACAGGTAATGATTAATATCGACGCTAAGAGCACATGATTACCATTTACAATTCTCTAAAGAAAATTTGACTAATAAAAGTTACTAAACAGTAAATTAATATATAAATGACAAAAACAAGATGGAAATAAAATCTTATATTATAAAAATAAACAGGACATAATTATTATTATAATAATATGATTGTAATTTCTACCATTGCTTTTTATGATGATTATTATTTATTGTATAATATTGACATTACGGTAATATTTTTGTAATTTATTTTAACATTGTAATTTTTTTATATTAAATTAAAATCTATTGGTACTACAATAACATAAGCCGTTATACTGCACATACATTTTTGACAATTATTCTATTCTAGTAATTATGTGTTATTGTGAGAAATGTGAACGGTGTATTGGCCCGTCGAGTTTTAACGAAAACTCCGTTGAGTTTCGTCAGTTGTAGCCTACAATACAACTTCATTACCTATATGAAAACTTATAATATCAGAATTGGCTGTATAGATTCCCTTGCCTGCCTTTGTGGCAAATTCGACTACTACTCCTAGCATTCAGGTATTAAAAAAATCTATACTCGAATTTCTATTAAAATACCGCGTTTTGTTCTATAATGAACGATGATTTAAATATTGACTTAGTAAAGAACGTCGCATCGTCGTGATTTATCATTGTTTACTTTCGTTTTGGTGTTAGTTCATTGTTAGCGTAATTGTTGATCGGAGATACCGCAAAGGATGCTGTCAGCCACCCAACCATCAGTATCAAGGTGTGATAACAACGTGAAAAACGTTTACTGAAGGAATCACCAACGGACGTAGATAAAGGTTGTAAGGTGTCACAAACACCATCCACCTTTGTTTAGTTTCTTTGTTTTTGTTTGACACGTGATCTACATATATTGTGAAACAAGCGTATGCACTGATAATTTGTAGGACTCAAAATGGATTGTTTTATGATTGAGCTTATCTACCTGTTTAGGTAGTAGGTATATCTTCTCCACACGAAATAATGAAGATTTTTATTGTGCGAGTTCAGCACACAGGTAGACGACCCACCCGATGGAAAGCGGGTAACCGCTTTTGTAACACCAAAGGTGGTACCAATGTGGTGCCGCTCTCTAAAGGGGAACTGGAAGCTGACCACTAATGCCGGAAAACAACTCAATGTTGTTATGGCGGCCAGGGGTGGTAGCCATCCAGTCGGGCAAATGCCCTACCACCTGTGCTGTGGGTAGTTTTGTCGCCTCTTACGATAGGCTGCCCGGCCGCAGGAAATTTGTTTTCTTTCTCCGTTCTTGCACGGATATGAAAACGCATAAAAAAATATTATACGTAATATAAGAAAAAGAAATTATAGTTGTTCCAAAGTTGTTTAAGGTGAAATATTTTCGACACTGCAGTAGTTTAGTGTTAAGCGCACCTGTGTATATTTTCTGTGTATTCAAAGACGTAAACAATGTATGAATCCCCTCAATTTGCTAGAATAAAAGATGGGAAGGCTTTGAACTTAGCAATGACGAGTTTAGGATATTTTCACCAACGATTAAGTATTAGCTTAACCATCTTAACTATTATGTCTAAACTACAATAATTGTGCTTACTTTCAAACTGTTATTAAAAAAAGGCAACACGAAGGAAACGCCATGTATTCAGAGCAAATAGATTTTGACATGACTGCTTCATCTTTCCTGTGGCATTGAAATATTCTTTTTAGATAGATGATGTCAGATTTTTGAAAGCTCTGATTTATGACTAGTATGATTCAAAATAAAATTTATTACCGCGTTAACTGAAGACATTCTTTATAATGTTATACTAGTCTTAAGAATCTATGGATGTAATAGGAATCTACTAATATATAATAACTGCTCATAAACGTCGCACTGCTGGGCTCGGGCCTCCCATAATATGGTAACGGACAGTATACTCGCCACGCTTGTTCAATGCGGCTTCGTAGGTTTGACATCGTTATTCTGATGTGCAGGTTTCACCATGATGTTTTTCTTCACCGTGACTACGTGGTAATTGTACAATATGCACATTAGGTAAGAAAACTGCCTAGTGGACATGGATACCGGCCAGGATTCGAATCCGAGCCCTTTGAGTTTGTTAGGCGTGCGCTTACCACTAAGTGGAATCTATTAAACTTTAGAAAATACAAGGCTAACTATACGAACTTAGAAACGCTATATCTATGTATTAAAAATCTCCTTATTTTGTTTTTCCAATGCCGATCAGTCGTTGTCACTCCTAGCAAACGTCCTGGTTCACAAATGGAAACACTGACTTAATAAAAATTACAATTAAGATGGTAATTACGTCCGTATTGTCTTCGGCTACACGTATAGTACGTACGTATGGCTTGACGCCATCTGGTACAAGAAAACAGTTTCCCTGCTAACTAGAGTGCGAAGCAGCAAACATCCTAAATGTAATAGCTAGTAATCACGTAGTCCTCTAATGTTCTTACTTAGTGAAAGAACTAAATTTCTCTTAATTCAATTTTACTAAAAGAAGTTTGCATAACAATGTAATAAACAAATAATCAGGGCTTTTTTGCCAATTCTTTTTTGGGGGCATGCTAATACTCGGAAGTTGTAAGTCTATAATTTTTGTATGTAGCTCCACTCAAAAAACCTATTTAAAATCATTTTTTTTTTGCAAAGGTTACCACAAATGTATTTTATCATTTTTATCTTTTATGGATTTTTTTCGATATATTCAAAATTTCCTTCAAGGGCACTGCGTGCCCCCCCCCCCCCCACAGAATAGCCCTGCAAATAAAAATATAATATTTTTCAAAACGTACTTTAATTGTTAAGAATAAAATGTGCATTAATAATAAGCCTGATTCTCATTTGTATTACTTAGGGCCGATTTTTCAAACATCAGATGAAAGTTATCAGTCCAATAAATTATGAACTGACTGAATTCAAACGGCAAACTATTCAACTATTTTATTCATGCAAATTAAGGACTAAGTTAACCTCTAAATAAGTCATTATCACCGTTTGGACAGACATTTACTTAATTGACAACTTAACGAAAAAAATACCGTCCATACGATAAGTCAGTTTCACAACACTTAACTCCAATGCTAATGTAACTCAGGCTTTATGCAAAACAGTGCGAGTGTAATTAAATTCTTTACTAGCTATAGTATGTATTCAATTTAATAAATAAGGTTTAAGACAAGGTATAACTACTAGGTATTTAAATTTTTCAAAGAACCGTTGAAGCTTCTCGCAAGTAAATAATGATGGTTAATAAATAACGTTCACTTGTGAACTAGGACATTGCCTCCTAGAAATGTATGTACTTATCATTATAAACGATATCAAGGCCAAAAATTTTAGGGTTTCGTAGTCATTTTGGCAAAGACATTATTACTGTTATAAAACTGTTTGTCTATCACTCCTTTTGTAGTATATGTCACATACATTTTACAAAAAAAACTTTTGCGTTTATACAGATGAATGACAAGAATGAATATTCTATATGCTGGTACACGATGTTGTAGCAAACCGTAAAATAATAAAATCTAGAGGGTTACTTATATTTCAAGCAAGAATACAAAAGTTTTAATGCACATTTGTGGAGTTACGGCCTGGGCACGGTCTGGGGTTTAGCGACAGGGTGGTACGCGTCGCGCGACGCGACAAATTGATCCTGAGAGTAACGGCTTGTGGTGTGCTACCAGCTTAATTCTTTTATTCTTGTCGCTCGTCAAGTCACTCTTAGCGACATGGTTGTGGCCGGGCCGTAAAGAGGTCTCACAAAACATATGATAACTTTTATTTTTTTTATTTCATTAATATAATGATTATGATGAGATATTTGCTTCTAAAGTGCTCTTCCCCCTCTACATTTTCAAATATGCATTAAAAAAATATGAAAAACATTAAGTTGAGTCGAGCTAAAAATATATAAAGCAAAATTATTTTGCTACCGCAAAAGGTCGAAAGTGGAGTGCAAAAGAAACAATCTTTAAGTTGTATTGCTATATTGATCAAAAATTTAATAAAAAAATGATACAAATCTTCACGAAATGAGAAGTTACGTGGATTTTACGTAACTCTGCTATGCTTATAGTATAGTCTAGAAAAATTCACCAATCACCTTCAAATTATTGATATGAAACCATTTTACTCCTTCAATTTTTATTAAAACAAAATATAAAATAGTATCTATATATATTTTGTAAAAGAGAGATTATTAAATGGGTTATATTAATTGTTTAAATACTACTTAACTTTATTTAATTCTCAATAAAATAATAATGCATTTGAAAAACGACCGTGTCTTATGGAATCCTCGCTATTGCTCGAGAAATCAGTACTGAAAAATCCTCAAGGACGTTGGCGTTGCTTCAAATCATAAATAGGATCCGTTAAGTATATATCCGATTTGGATATATAGGGTGTGTTCGAATAAATGGTTTTTAGGGTCCCATACTGGCCTTTACACATTCATAGTAAAGACAGATATTCGTCACATCTACAATATGTACATGGACTGTCATACGCTTGATAAGATTTTGTTTCTCAAATACATATTGTATGACACATGTATTCGATATATACACCTGAACATATTGTATTCTGTAAATTAAAAAAACATTTTTTGCCAATGGAAAAAATATTTGAAAATAAATATCATGTATAGTTATTGTGCAAAGGTTTTGGTGTGATTAGAGCTGCTAATCGACGAGCAGCTGCGCCACTTGGGTGTAACAAGCACGTTCGTGCGTAGCCAATTAGCAATTATCAAGATTCACTTACCGGCGACGGACTTATGTGCCTCCTCTACTTCTTGTCGTGCGAATGTGTGTTCTGCCACTGAAGTGGCTATGAACCGATGCTGATGATAATGTGATGAACTTAACACTAATAAGTAATCGTTGAGTCCTCTCAGAGAACACTCTCGAAAGAGTGTGAACTGGTGAACGCGTTGACAGTCTATATATCTGTTGTATAGGCCTCGCCGCAAATCAACAGAGTCAATCTCCCTGCAAATACTACGTAAAATAACTAAATACTGTTTGATCAGAGATTTCAAACGAGGCGATAGTGTTTTTCCGGTGTTACGTTTTTGCATAGAAATCGAACGAATACATTTTTACTAATAATTTGGTGATGCAAATAAAGTATTCAACAATTAATTTGGGAATATTGTATTTAATTTGTTATCAATTAATTTGGGAGTATTTACGATCAATTTGACCATTTCTTATATGATTTGTTTATTTTTGTTTAACATAAAAGTTCATACATTAAAAATATTTTTATCGACTTCGTAAAACAGTAGGTACTATTTAATCAGCATACAATGAGTTTGAGAAGTTAATACCGAACGACGTGTTTGTCTCTAAGACTAAGTACTGAGGTATTAATAGCTCTATCAACATTTATTATAATAACGGTTTATTAACAAGATCTTAACCGTTAGCTCATAATAAATACATGTTGTATGCATATCGATATTTATAGAAAGAAATTAAACAAGATTTTTAAGGATATTGCCATTTTCATTCATACTACCCTAATGCTAATATTTGCAAACAATTTGTAAATATTGGCATTAGTAAAAAAACTCGTAGTGTTGTTTTGTTTTTGCCAGCCACCATCCCGTATGTTACACGCTTTCAAAATGAACAAATCACGAAGAAAGCTACGGGGAACTGCAGCTAGTATACTTATTATGCATGTTACTTCAATTACATAAATATGTTAATTCTCCCTACACCCCGCATTACGTACAATACGCTTTATCATTTAGCAAACAAACTTACATTATATTTAAATCAATTCCGATTTAAAATATTAGAAGTATTACTATATGCTCAACCATTTATTTACATAATTTAATTTTAAGCATGTAAGTGATAAGAGGATCATTCGACATAAATAACTAGTCTAAGTTAAATATACGTCATAGTATTATGATTGAGTAAATTGAAATAAGTTGTTTTTTCAGTAACCGGTTTGCCAGGTTTTAGGACGTTTTCCTATCTGCATGGTTACCAACTATATAGCCATATAGAACAGGGGTGCTCAAACTGTCGATATCAAGTGCATTTTGAGTCAATCTCGAGAAACTTTGCTGATTAAGACCGCCCATAGTTCATGCCTTGTTTCTTTATTTGTAAGTTCAGTTTTTACCTGATGAACAATATAGAGTTATTGAATTATCTAAGCCAGAAGCCCTTTCATCAGTTTCTTTTATCGTAATACCTGTTGATAGCGGCGAAAGGTGGCTTTATTATAGGAACAGGCGCTACTTCTCACTTGTATCACCTATTTGCAGTTTTATATATTTTTTCTCCATACGTTTCGAAGATTAGATACAAAATTAATTTCTGAACACACTATCAATATTTGACCACAGACAGTGTGACATTATGTTTCTGGTTAAATATTGGTGAATCCGTGGATACCTTCTTTATCTTATAAGTGGGCATCTACGTCTCGATGGTACCTATGTTCTAAATGCTCAATTTTATCCGTGCAGGAATGGAGAAAGAATACAATTTCCTGCGGTCGGGCGGCCTGTTGTAAGAGGTGATGAAACAACCCACAGCCAGGTGGTACGGTATTTGCCCGACTGGATGTCTACCACCCCTGGTCTAGAGGATGCCGCCATAACAGCCTTGAGTTGTGTTGCAGCCTCCGTTAAGAGAGCAGCAGCGCATTTGTGGCACCGTTGGTGTTGCAAATGTCCATAGGCGATGGTAACCGCTTTCCATCAAGTGGACCGTCCGTCTGTCTGCTCCTGTAATAAAAAATAAATAAAAAACGCATACTTGCAACCTCTCAAAATCAATAGATCGGAGTCTAACAACATTAGATAGATCGCCAGCAGTTCAAGTTTGGGCACCCTTGGTGTGGAGTAGGCTGCCATAATAACATTTGTTGTGTTACGCCATTACTGGCCCGATTCCAATCTCCTCTTTGTGGCCAGTGGCTGTGACCATTGGTAACACTTTCTGGGGCTCAATTCTGCTATTTCGATATCTTGACATTGCGTAGACATTCAAACTACGATCCCATTATGATAGTGTCAAAAATTCGTATTCTATTAAATCTACAATGTCTTCCCGATACCGTCACGGCGGAATAATAATAGATTTTTTTAATATTAAAATAAGGAGAAATGACGGTATCCAAAATGAATATTGAAAGCCCATGCTAAACTTTTACAATTTCCACAAAGAAATATCGTTATTAAACCTGCATATCAAGTAACTGATGTGTTGAACCCGCCAAGAACCTTGGATAAACAGGATGACGATACTGGTTATTATCTTAAAAATTGGAAGGCCTGAACCCAGGAGTGGAGTGTTTATAGGGAGAAATTATTATTTTATGTTTTCATAAATTCAAGAAAGTTACTAGTAAATAACATCACGTAAATTCAAAACATGTAGTTCTGACGAACAAATCTAATTTGATCCGCTTTACAATAGTTTACATTACTAGCTTGGTTTGCTGAATTATTAAAACAAAACGCATTGAGCAATGTCAATTTCCGTGCGGAATATTTATTTGGTTTATTATGCTCTCTCAGCTAATACATAACCGGAAATATTTGAATGCCTTACATGTACGTAATGATTCCAATGAAATTGTTTTGTTCATTGTACTTAGTACCTTAGGATCGTCTCAGTCTGAGTGATACACAAAGCATGAATTTCATTTTCTGTGTTCTGAGGGTGTGATACTACCCCATAGAATATATTGGTGTGAAATAGTTAGCCTTGAGATAATTATCTTTCGAACCCAATCCCCTATCCCAGCCCCCAATCCCAGCCCCCTATCCCGGCCCCAATACCATCGCCCTATCCCAGTTCCCTATCGCATACCCTTATGGAGAAACAAAATAAATCATGTCCACAAAATTCATGTTATATATAAATCCTAATCCTAACTAATAATATTATAAATGCTACGCAACAGATCGTAACGAAATATCGTTTACACGTTGACAGTGGTATAAAATAGGACATACGGTACCTTTCTTCAGTACATATTTCACCAATTTTAAGAATAACATCTTTATCTCACTACATTAATGCAAAAATAAATATTTCATTTCATTTCATCCAGAAAAAAGTACTGTTCCCGCGGGATAAACGAATATAATTGAAAAGATGGCGCTTCAATCGCCTCGTATTGGTGTCATGTTGCAATTCAATAATACATAGTCATAAGAACAACTGACAATTTTGAGAAATTGCTGTCATAGTTATTTCCACATTCGCTAGATGACGTTACGGGTATTTATGATTACTTACTTTGGGTTAAAAATGATGTACGATATTTATAAGAATTATACATGATTAATAATATACTCGCTTCGTGACATACATATGTTTTTAAATCGAGTGAAGTTATAAACTAGTATAATATTTGCAGGAAAATATCTGTTATTATTATGTAGTGAGAACATAAATAATTATCTTAAAATATTTTATTAAAATAACATATTTTATCTTTATGTCAAAACTTTAGGGGACCAAATAGCAATTATTTCGCTTCGAACTAAAAAAGAATCACGTAAATCGAATCATAAATCTCAGAGTAATCGGTCTACATATGGAACAGAATAGAAAAAATCATTGAGAAAATTGTAAATCATCTTAAGACACCTAAGATGATTTAGAAATTTCTCAATCTTTTTTTATTGCATGGATTAAAAAGACTGGCAGACGGCCCACCAGATGGAAAGCGGTTACCCTCGCCTATGGACTAGTATTGACATTTGTAAGATAAAGGTGCACCAATGTGCTGCGGCTCTCTAAAGGAAAACTGGAATCTGACCTCTAATGCCGGAACATAGGTCAAGGTTGTTATGGCTGCATACCATTAACCAGGGGTGGTAGCTATATAGACGGGCAATTGCCCACCACCATCCACCTGGCCGTAGGCTGTGGGTTGTTTTGTCGCCTTTAATGGCAGGCCTACCGGTCATAGGAAATTGTATACTTTCTCCGTGCCTACACGGATAAAACGTTTAATTTATTTAGTTGAGAACTAAACATTTACGGCCTAAGTCACAGAGTTAGAGTAAGTATGAATAATTTTTAAGAACCATAAAGAAACGTTCAAACTTACTCTAACGCTCTATGAATAGGACCAAAGAGTACATTGAATAATATAAAGAAACTAGCTGTCCCGGCAGACGTCGTCCTGCCCTAAAAAATAGGGGTTGATCGTAGAAGGTTCAAAATTTAGGGTTGTATGTATTTTTTAATGTTGTACCATAAAAAATATAAATAAAAAAAATATCTAAAAATTAACAAAAAGTTTAGGGGTAGACTACCCTTAACATTTAGGGGGATAAAAATAGATGTTGTCCGATTCTCAGACCTACCCAATATGCACAAAATTTCATGAGAATCGGTCAAGCCGTTTCGGAGGAGTATGGTAACTAACATTGTGACACGATAATTTTATATATAAGATAAGACCGTTAGTGTTGGTTCGGAAGTCAGTTTCATCAGCCAGAATCATACATACGAGTAATTATATGTTGTCGTGTAGTATATGAAGCGTTTAAGGGGTTTATGGGAATTTTTATCACAGCGTAATAATATAAATTGTAATAAATAAAAAAAAAAAAAAAAAAAAAAAAAAAAAAAAAAAAAAAAAAAAAAAAAAAAAAAAAAAAAAAAAAAAAAAAAAAAAAAAAAAAAAAAAAAAAAAAAAAAAAAAAAAAAAAAAAAAAAAAAAAAAAAAAAAAATTGTAATACAATAGTGAACGTAATTGATTACTATACTACTTATAATAATCTTTGGTAATACACAAATGGATACTTTATGTATGTTGGATGCTTTGTCGATTATTGTATTAATGTTAGCGCGACAAAGTGACATTGGAAAATTAGCGAGTTGTTGTTGGCCCATAGTATCGGGTGCACTCGAGGCGACAGATTAAGCACCAGTAAATTGACGTGGCGGCAATTTATCAATAACGACAGTATGAAGTGTTCCGGCTCTGGTGGCGTGCGATGCGATTTCGGACACATCATCAACCGCGTCCGTCCGCCGAGGCCCGGGGGCCATCACGCGATTTTAACCACTGGACTTTACGTTCCCAAACGGTCTTTATTGACCCCCGTGTATGTGTCTATAAAGATATACTACTACTACTATATTAAGCTGGTCAATGGTCATGTCCATGACATGAAATTGAACTATTGACATCGGACCAGGAAACTCCGGAAATGCAATTTTTAGCATTTTTGTCTGTCTATCTGTTAGAGCATCACATGAAAACTACTGAATGGATTTAAATGAAAGTCGACATAGAATAAGCTCATATCCCAGGGCGTAAATTGGATACTTTATATCCCGATAAATGACGTCGTTTGCGTGGAATAGACAAAAATATTGAAAAGATGGCGTTTTTCTGGGTAGTGTTTAGACTATATGGACTTAGTTTCTCTGTTATTCATCGGTATAATGTCAAACCATCCCAAAAAGCAACATCCAAAATCGTTTATCGCTAGATGCCACTTTCAGATATGTGATAGGTTACGGCTTAATACTTAGTTTTTGCTTAATCTGGTCATTTGTTTTTGGAGTTTTTTAGAGTTAAATTCTTTTATCTGTATCATTTATCGAAAAAATACATCCACTTCCACTTCAGTGAACAGGAAAGTGCCGAGGGAAGTTGCCAGCGCTAGTATCAAATGTCCTACCCTGGAAGTGGCCATAATGTAAACGAGGCATTCCTAGTGTCCTTCATCTACACTCGTTCCAAAGAGGTCTTTATGTGACAAAAGTTTGGGAATCTCTATTCGAAACAATCCGTCTTACCAATTATTTTCCATGCACGTCTCATGTCTAGTGTATGTAACATTATATACCCTTGAGAATAGGCACTTCTGACTGTTATAAATTGGATTAACCGACATTCAATTGTTTTATTTGTCAACGCCACAGACTTCGTTCAGAAAGTTCACAGAGCACATTAATGATAGGTGAGGAAAGTCAAACATAGTTATGAACAATGTTTACCTACAGCGATGTATTAGGTAAGCCTACCTCATCTTCTTAAATGTGGTTCTGCACGACTTATGAATGTAGCTATATTCTAATTTACAATAATCTTCAGGCTCAGCTAGATTGAACTTTGACGGACACCAAACAAGGAAGTTTTTTGAAGTGAAACTTTTTTAGAATTCAAATTCGATGAAACGAAATAGCGACACTACAAAGTGCTAAACCCATAAATCCATAGAACTAAGCCTGCGAGAGAATGCGGTAGAATACATTATATTTAATCATTTAAACACTCATCATACAGATAGAGTTGGTAATGTTTTGAAGTTTTTTATGAATACTTCAAATTTCGTGTTTTAAGTTATCACTTCTGTTGGGCGTCCCGAGAAGCACATTGTCTAGTTTTCTTAGGAAAACTTGTCCACAAAGTCGAAATAAACCTTAGACTGACAGCCAGTCCTATATCTTAATATTGTAAGTACTGTATATTCACATTTCGTATATCGTTTCGATATGTATCGTTATTATATATTTAAGCTTTAAAACAATCTAACGTGAGAGAAAGGGAAGCGGAACAGACTAGCGCCGTAACGGGTTACGCAACGAAGCGGCTTACCCTCCCATAAGAAGTTATCACTTCAAAAATATATGATAATAAATAATATTGAATTGTTTGTTTATAACTTCAAAATAAATGCTAAAATAAACTAAATAGTGAACTGCCATTCATATAATATCTTAAATTAATCATAAATGAGACCGTGTTTATTTTGATTTTGTATGTCAATGTGTCTGTAATTCTCCAGGATAGGCTCTGAAACGGCACAACGGAGTTTAATACAAACTTTAGGTATTTAACCTCAAATTGTCTTGATATTTAATGTTGATATCTTGTAGAGTTCAGAAGTTAATATATATAATGTACTATCGAGTATAAGGTCAAAGCCCTGCAAAAGGAAGAGGCGGCCGGAGTTAGTTTCAAATAAATTAAAGACAGTGGTTGTCTTGCTAAAAATTGTATAGTTATTATTGATTTGAATAAGAACGAAATACTGATTTTAATTTTATTGTGATTTACTTTCTGATTACATAAGCACCTGCTTGTAATATTCAAACAACACATACGGTAGATAAAGTAATTGTGAAAATAACTACTGAACACGTGAAAGATTAAAATATTAATATGACATATGACTATGACTATGCATATACAGAAAGACTGATAAGATACAAATAAGATATAAAACTAAATACCAAAAATAAGCAAACAAAAAAATGTTGAATGTAAAAAATCAACCCCTATGTGACCCTTTAGAAAACTATTATAATGTGTATATTGTTAAAATTGCTACGAGCGTAACGAGCTTGCAGTATCTCACGATTTTCTATTGCTGCAACACGAAGACGGTATTACCGATGTGTAAAACCCGCCAAACCACATTGGACAAGCGTAATAGGCGTACGATTCCTCATAACAGTCCATTTCCTGTTCTACAAATGAAGTCCGATCTTAAAATTAGGGCGTAAGTATATGGATTGTCATTACGCCCTATATAATTACGCCAGTTGGTCAAAAAGTAATAATATCTAGAATGTTTCTACCATAAACCGAATAAACGAATTTTGATTGCTGTTTATTAAAGTTTTATGAGTGCGAAATAAATTATAAATGTCTTTAATTTGCTTACACTTTAACAGCGCCGCTTTTGCAATTCATTTTCTTAAATGGTTTCTATATTACTACAACTAAGGCCAGAGGTCAAATAAACCAAATAGATTGCCCCACAATTTATTGACGTACCTAATTCACCTTGTCCTTCTATAAGATACACACAAACAACAACGTAGCGACGGGCATCCATGACGTTAAGATTTAAAATTTGCATTCCTAAATGTAATTTGTACGAAGAGAAATGCCAACAGTTTGTGGGGCTTCAAGGTCTTCATATTGTCTGCTACGATTCACTCAAAAACAAAATTAAAGTAAGTCCCTCTTTAGAAATAAATCTAAACGTCTATATCTATACTAATATTACAAAAAAGAAAAAAATATATTTTTATGTTTGTAAAGAATATAATATGTTTGTAAAGAATAAACTCAAAACTTTTGGAACGATTTCAAAAATTCTTTCACCATTAGAATGCCATTATTTCCGAGTAACATAGGCTATATTACTAGAAAAATTAGGGATCCCTACAAAACTAAAATGTCTATCCGTGCGAAGCCACGATAGGCCGTTGTACGAAATAAAAATGCATGCTGACTTTAAAATACTTACGAGAACATTATTCCAATCTTCTTTAGTGAGACGAGAAGCGCTGTTTCGAAATTCAAATATTTTCAACCTATCACTTCGATTGTCCATGCCTTGATCCAATCAAGTTAATACAAAGACACCAGATATAAACTGATATTTCACTTGTTGGTCGCAATTTGAAGACGTGCTCTAGACCCGTAAGTGCGTTGTGCGGTCCTTCTGAGGGATATATGCGATGCGGTGGACCAGCGTATGCGCTGCTGTTGACTGAGTAATAGCCTGGATTGCACGTCCTGCTGACTCGACCCTACATGGTTTCGTTTTATGAAATAGTCTAATTTTTACGATTCAAATTATTCAATGAAAACACGCCACTATGTGTTTAACACTATTATGATCTACATAGCGATTTATTCTTATGTCGCTATTCCATCTGAGATAATGTTAGTGTTGCAGACTCATTAGTATTATATAAATGATAAAACCTATTTTTCTCCTAGAATTGAATTTTGAATGTGATTTTTATTTGTTATGTCAAACTGTTATTGTCAAGTGAAAATTATTGAGAGATACACACGTATAAATATATATTGTTGTTTATTAAACACCAAAACCAGGATATTTCTATTAAAAATAATTATGTCTCTCTTCTATGACTACAACAGTTAGTGTTAGTGAGTTAGAATTCATCTTGTTTATAGGTTAAAAAATAACGCTGTCCATTATTAGCTTCATCGTTACATAGTACCTATACCGCAAATTCGCTTTTCGCGTTTGTGTGTATATCCATACTCCTTCTGAAACACGCAACGGATTTTTAAGCGGTTTCACTATTACATAAGATGATTTTTCACAGAAGGTGAATATATATATATATATATATATATATATATATAATATATATATATATATATATATATATATAAACAAATACCTTATTAAGTTTTTATATAATAAAGTAGAGATACTTCTTATGGTTTGACCTGCGGCGTAGTCACACGGAAGCTTTAATTCGTGATATTTAAACATTTGTTTTCTGTCAACGTTTAACGTCATTACAAAACAATAAGAATGACGCATCACAGTTCATTCAAGTTTTCACAATAATGTCGTGCAACGGCGTCAGTTGTGGCCTACAATTCAACTGCGCTACTTATACGAGGACTTATACATCAGAATTGGCTGTATGGATTAATATTCCCTTGCCTGCGATTGTGGCGAAATCTACTACTAAGTATTATTATGGGCTTGTTATTATCGCCACATAAGTTTTCTTAATTGTTTTAGTCCAAGACTCACATTTCACTAAATACACATTCTTGCTTAAAGACAATTGATATTGTTACGAGCTACAGGACTCGAATTAAAATAAATGCCGTTGTAATTACTATAGAGTTTATTAGAACTGTAGAAACACGTATAAAACAAGTACAATTAAAACTGGATGCAACCAGTTCGCACTACACGATTGCACAATGCAATTCAACACGCGCAAAGTCCGTCACTATGTCGCTAATCGAAAGTATTACACAGGTCTTACCAGTATCGTAATCGTCGCTTGACTGTCCCACCCCTCCGTCCGGGCATTGGTTTATACTAAACTATATAATACCGACAAAGGGGCCCCCGTTCACGTACATCTAGCAAGCTTCGATGCAACGTAATAAAAAAAAGGATTAATTCGTTCGACACTAATTACAGCTACTCAATACAACTCACTACACCTGCACACACTTCATCCTTTTATGATAGCTCTTTCACAGTGCAGGCTGTCCAACTTTGGAATGCGCTGCTGCCGCTCTTACTGTCAGAGAGGCCAAAACATCGCCTACATTTAAGAACGCACTCAGAAAACACTACTTACTTTTCCTTAAATAATTATGCCTAATTCTTATATTATAGACTATTTAATATATATGTATGTATGTATGTATTTAATTTATAAAGTAGTTTAAGTATGTGTATTTTTTATTTATAAATTATTTAGTTTAAGTATGTTTATTTATGATATTTGATATTTAATTATCTGCACCACCTACATCGCCAGATTAGATTAAATAATTCCTTAAGTTAGGTTGCCCGGAAGAGATTGCTTTCAGCGATAAGGCCGCCTTTTGTTTCTACCATGACAATATTGTAATTGTATATTTTGAAATTGTGTATTTGGTGAGCAATAAAGTGTTATCTATCTATCTACAGCTATAAAATAAGTACGATAACAATAGATGTTTTTAAAGTTTAAACACGAACTAAATAAAAGAATTCGTTTTTACAACATGCCAGATGTACGGTCTTTGTCATTATGTAACAATATTATATCGACGGTTAAAAAGTAATAGAGTATAAGCGACAAAAACTAAATTGTTCAGGAGAACAGTTTAAAGTTTGAAATTTCAGAAAAATGGAGATAACTTTTTCATTTCTTGTCATATCGTGAAAATGGAAACAGCTCTAGAATAAAAAAATATAAAAGCATTAAATGGTAGTTTTATTTATTTGATTCCACGTTGTTTTATGTGGTTTAATGTCGCTTAAATCAATCGATCTTATTTTCTTTATGGAGTAATTCGGCATAAGTTACATCTACATTGAAAAAAAACGAAGGGTAGAGTAGACTTAGCTACATTTGACATCCTTATATCAAGAGGTAATAGGGCATAAGTCACATGACTGCAGAATAACATAAAAGGGTAAAAAGTATAAGTGGTAATTCTCATTATTATACCAAAAGGTAATGGAGCATAAGAAACATTGTTTAGCAAAAAAATCAGTAGGATGTTTGTAAACTTAAACTTGTTATAGTAGGGTATAACCGACTCTTAATGTCTTTGACGACAATGGTAAAGAGGCATTAGTTCCAGCTTTCAAAACAGGTACTAATGGTAAACAGTAGTATACGCCTGGAGCCTTTACGGCAGTAAAAAGTTAAATTGTATTACCGACTATAATCCAAAAGTGATGGGATTTTTACAGAGGTACAAGCGCCTTTAGAGTAAAAAAGGCCCAAAATTCGGTCGGTTAAATGAATTAACACTTCAAAAACGCAGTTTTTTTGCTTGGGCATAAACGACACGAAAGTCATCGTAGAGCCATGGGAGTGAGCGCATTCGAAAGAGCGAAAAATTTTAAGTAGGATGGCATTCATAACTCATTTTCGACCAAAAAGTCGCTTACCCTATTACCTTTTAACCGTCGATATGACTACTTTAATCTTTAATCAATGTAATTTTTTTTTATAAAACTAAATAAACTAACCATCCTTTAAGTTATCCCCGAAAACTGTATCATAGTTATTTGATTCCTTATTTTGCCAAGGACCTTTAAGAGGTACTTCAGATGAAATGAAATCAAAAATTAAAACTAAGCGATCTTAATTCATTTTTCCTTAAAAAATCTTTAAAGATTTCCCAAATCAGTATTCTTTTTCTGAGAATCCAGAACAAACAGTCTTAGATATTAAACAAATATAAGCCGAGTAGGTATGTCTAACGGAAAAGTTTAAATGTAGAATAATAATTGTTCTCTAAGCTGCGTACACGCAGTGCTAACGAACGCTAAGAACACTCTCTGTTGGGTTCTGTGTGTACACTGTCTAAAATGAATCCTAAATACTTTTTGGTTATCGCTGTGCATTGAGTTATTATATGATCTAAGTCGCTGTGTCATGTAGACTAGTAAACAAGTGCATTTTGGACCAACTTTTTTCAGCAGTCTCCGAAAATTATAAATGAGTGAGTGTCATTCGATTCGGAATGGCATCTAGATGATTTTTGAAAAAAATGAAGTTTCGCTTGCAAAAATTGTAAAAGTTATTGACCTTTAACTAAAAAACTAAACCCCCCTTGGTTTAGTTTTTTTTTCAAATATCTCAAAAAGTAATAAAGATTTTTCAAATTTGAAAAAAGATTCGAATAGAGGAGGAAATTTCCTAAAAAAAGTCTTGACTCCCGAAACTGTAAGATCAATATTTATAATTTTCCCAGAGGGATGAAAATACGGCCGAAAACAGGTACTCTGGCTTACGCAAGCCACACCCACATCGGCCCTTTAATGAATAAATATTATTTAAACATACTAAATATGTAAATAAAAAATTGAAAAAATTCAGGCACTAACTGTGCCTGATGAATGAACAATAATCTGCTTGAAATTTTTTTTTATAACAAATTTGAAAAATCTTTATTACTTTTTGGTATATTTGCAAAAAACTAAACCCCACCTTTTTTTAGTTAATTGTTAATAACTTTACAATTTTTGCAAGCGGAACTTCATTTTTTTCAAAAATCATCTAGATGCCATTCCGAATCGAATGACACCTCATTTATAATTTTCGGAGACTGCTGAAAAAAGTTGGTCCAAAAGGCACTTATTTACCAGTCTAATGGTTGAATTCCCATATCTTACTATTCATTCACTTGCCCTACCATCGGTGAAATTATGACATTATTTAGCTTATGTCAAATTTTAAACGATAGTAAAACAAATAAACGGTCGTTAAGATTCATCGTTCATAAAACATTTAAATTGGTAAAATCTAAAATTCCCAAACTATCAATATTAGATAAAGCTTGATATTAGACTACTAAACCAAGTTCAATTCATTTAGTTGAAAGGCACAGAACTGAAAGAACAAGACGATTCAATGACATAGAAAGATATAAATTTATGTATATGTGGATCACTTTAGTTGACTCATCCTAATTAAAGGTTAAAAATCATCTGTCTAATGTCTACTTAACTATACTTTCTCTTATTTTTAATGAATCCCTATGACTGGATATATAAATGATCCTATAATCTTATGTAGTAACTTGTATAATATCGTGTAATACTTTTGATACCTGTTAGAATATGGAATATATTTTATGCCTCAAAAGAGGATATTTTCTATTGCAGCAGCAGCATCTGCGATATTTCTTAAAGATATGGATTATGGCCGAATGCGTCTTATTTAAAGCGTCTGGTTAGTGGACGATTATTATTCATCCGGTTAGCGGACGACTAGACAATTCGTTATCGAATAGTGATATTAGTATGGCAATATCAATATTTAACGTCATTAATAATTAAAAACGATGCAGCATTACAAATAACGCATCGCCCATCGCCGCAACTGCGTGAAACTGCCTATACATATTATGTAACATTATCCAGGCAACATTATGTATTATTTTATTATTGTATATCTTTCAAGACCACAGGCCGTAAAAATGACCCGGCGATTATCCCTGTCTACACCATATAATAATGCACCCAAGGACAAGCCCCGGCCAATGTAAGACTATTGTGAAAAATGAGAACAAAAAGTATCGGGCTATTGGGGTGAACTGCTAGTGGTACATGAGGTCTGGTAATATAGGGACTATGGCGTCTGCCCGTCGCAATGTTCGGGGATAATGGGAAAAATGCGCAGGCGGTGACTCGCCACTTCTTGCATCGGCCCCAAAAATGCCATAGAAGACAGAGGCAACATGGGTGTAAGTGGCTAAGGGATGTAGAGAGGTGGGCTGCAGGTTCACCGAAGTTACTTCTGACGTGATGCCATTTATCACTTCTACCCCTGGAGCTTGAGACTTAGCTCTAGCCATCTCTACTCCGTGCTGGCTGGTTAAGGCAAGCACGGAGGTGGCCTGGCCTTGGCCCCTGGAGTTACGTACGAGGTGTAGCTATTTACCTAAGGTTTCGCCATAAAGCCCCCTGCGGGTTTTATTATTATTATTATGTAAGGCCCCACCATCTAAAATAAATTTAACAATGTTAGTTATGCTAACATGCTAATGATAATAATATGTGATTTTGTCAAGACAACAAATGTTAAGGTGAATTATTGAAACCTGAGTCAGCGGCAAAGCTCAATCATCTGTTTCCGCTCACACAGAATACTGGAGTATTCATTCATTGCCAGTTTTCTTTGTTGTATTAGATGACAAGTTTGTCGTAATATTTTTTATACTGTATTTTCGAAATACTGCCAAATATAAGCTTAAGATGGAATATGGGACCACCATTAGTGTAGAATGCTACGTGCGTTGACGCTTTGGCTACGTCACACTTTCAGACACGGCCGTGTTAGCTGGCACAGCTGCTATACGGCAAGTGGACATAAAACATCGCAGTTATGCATCTATTGGCGATGGATTCATCTTTGTGGGATTCGGTGTCGAGACTCTAGGGCCATGGGGTCCCAAAGCCTACCGAATTTACTGAGACTTATCAACTTGCTTGATAGAAGTGTTATGTCACCAAAAGCTGGTCTGTACTTGGGGCAACGCATCAGCGTTACCATCCAGCGCGGGAATGCAGCCGGCGTTTTGGGCACGTTTCCAACCGATGGCGATTTGGGACCCATTTGTAATTTTCTTACAAATAACAAAGTTGTTAATCAGTCCTAATTGTCTTTAAAAAAAATAAGATGCTATATTTGTTATAGATAAGAAGAGCTATTCGTTTAGCTTCGCTTTATAAACTTTGAATGAAAACAATCCCATTTTCCGTGACAAAAAATATTCTACGGGAATCTACGTCAGAACCAGACTACTTGAAGTACAAATTATTGTTGTGTGTTAGGTATACCCAAACTCAGCCCGAGATCACCATCCGTAGGGAACGTTCCTTAAAAAAATGGCCGCTTTGCCTTGTCGAGTGAGAATTGAGTGAAAAGACGCCATCTATTTAGCTAATCTGTTTATATTATGCAAACGACATCATTAACATGTCTCCTTCTTTATATATAAAAAAAATCCTCTGTTTGTATGCATGTCATTGAACTCCTTCCGAACATTGGGTTTGATTTTGGTGAAATGTTTTGTGTGTGTTCCGGAATGGTTGAAATTGACAATTGGATCCGGTTCAATTTATTTTTTATGGTTCTATATTTATTTTTTAGGGCACGAGAGATGCGGCACGTAGCCTACGAAAACAGCAATACTCCCATTACTCATACAAATGATAGATGATGACACTAACAAGCAATTTAAATGAATCTACTGCTACTGTGTATAATGCGCATAATGCCCCAAATAGTATCACAAATATTATTGCGGTTAGAATGTTGTCACAAATTTTCCCCAAAAGAGAAATTTGGTTGTTACTCGATGAATTCAGTGCAATATAGGACGACAACCGGAAAATGACGACTGACAAAGACTGGGTGTAAAAAAGCAAGCTCAGTGGCATCTTTTGGAGTGGTCTAGGTATGCATATGAATCATAACTACATATTATATGTAACGTTTAATCCCTACAGGGGTAGGCACAAGAGCTTTTATGTACTTTCATGAATTTCACTTATCCCTTCATATATGCACATCTGTTTGTAATACTTTTTACATATTTTTAACGAGGGCAAGTTCGATTGAATGGGACTTAGGTCTGTGGGGGAGGCGCGGTGGAGACGTGTGGGATTCGCAAGGTTGGGGTGGCACTAGTACACCCTAAAGAAACATTATTAAACCCTTCAATGTTCCAACCTTATATTATGACAGGGGCACGGACATAGCTGAGCCATTTCGCAGGGCCCTGGAAGATAGTGCTTTTTGCCTGGCTTATGATAAAATGTTTGCGAATTGTTTGTAGTAAGCACGCCTCGGTACACGGATACCAACTTTATCAGTCACACTGCTGTCATGTTTTGTTTTTTTGCTTTCATTTATTTATATTCTATATCCCCAGATCATCTTATAATTCTATATCAAGGCAAAAATGATGACAATCATTTCTAAAACAAACGAACTTGTAAAAAAATGCTCTTTCATAAAGAATTCCTACAAGCAATATCAACTAACTAAAACTAACTTATAAATAATAAAAACGATTAAAGGCTATATAACAAATTGTTACCAGAGGGGAGCATACCTCCTTAATAAAGAAATCCTTAAACAAATAATCTACAAGTAAACAAATCATATAGGTAGAACGTGCTTGTGAATGCCAATTTGTACAATGAATAAACCAAATAGGCGAGATTTTCAGTAATTTAATGTCTAATGAGATAAAATTGGCCTAACGTTTATTGCTTGTTTCATTTGAATTGGTTAACAAATAAAAGATTTGTTAATTTAAAATTTGTGTGATGAGTAATATTGAGTTGGATGGGTACATTTGTGCTCATATGAAATCCTGTGAATCGACATCAAACTTAAAAAATAATCATTGCTATTGCTATGTAGGGCTATAATGTGGTTATCGCGTATATATAAGGAATACTTGCTTTAGTAGATGAAATCAACATATAAACACAGTGTACAGCTTATCTATATCTGTTTTTTAAGTATGTGGCTTATGCATACTAAAGTGGGAAAAGGAATATTTGGCTTTGAGACGAAAACATTTTTTAAGATTTTTTTGTACGTTTTTCTACCTCTTTATGTGGCCTCATAAATACACAATAGTTTAAAAGATGCATGGCTGTAACATACAAACAGACATGAAACAAACAAAGTGCCATTTTTGGCAAAATGGCAAAGCAGAGCACTAGTCGCTATCAGGTGTAAAAATCTTATTTTGATCGGACTTTCTCACTATATCGATGAGACAATAGGATTAAATGCGTGCATTGTTTGTCGACGGCAACGCATGCGGGCGGACGCTGGCTCCAATCTTCTCATTGCGAGTGACCCCAGTCACGCAGCTCGGCGGTTGACGAAGCCCCAGGGCGAATCGTAGACGTGAATTGTTATTTAAGGTCAATGTTAGTCCTGTCTATATACAATATGACTATGACCCAAACTATAATGCCTAAGAATCAATCACCGTCGATTGGTGTGCCATATTTTATTGCCCTGGGTTGAGATAGAAATTATGTGAGTTCGAATCTCGGCCTGTAAGTAAATCCGCTTAGGTCATTTTTCTAACCTAATGTGCGTTTCAAATACCCCGAACTGTAAAAAAACATAGTGAGGTAACCTGTAGGTACGGTAGGTAGTACAGGTTACCTCACTATGTTTCGTAATCGGTATTCTACCATTTTACATGAGTCAAGCGTAGTAATTATAGCATCTACTTACTTCCCTTAAAATGGGGACATCCGAGCCAAGCAGAGGGTACTACTTTACGGGCTGACATTATCTAAGGTTTCATTTGGTGGACAAAATGACTACGCAACCCTAAAACTTTAGAATTACAGCATAATTCTAAAGGAATTGTGACCAGCTAAAATTTTTTTTATTGTAACGCTGGCAAATATACAGGCGACCCAGCTAATGGAAAATGGTAATCATCCCCTATAGACATTTGCCACACCAGAGGCAAAGCCAACGCGTTTCCAACCTTCATTATGGTATAAAGAAAAGGGGAGTGAAAAAGAGGGAACATACAAGAAGAATAAGATAAAAAGGATGGGTCATGGGATTGGAATAGAGAATGGGAAGGGAAATAGGATGAGGGGAAGAATGAAGTGGATCATAGGAAAATAAAATTTCTTATTTATTTTGAATGCTTATCTTATAATACCACAGAATGAAATGTAAAATGCGGAATAAACCCAATGACTACTGAAATTTAGAAAACGTAAAGTTAAGGAAATTTAAACCATGAAGGTATTAGGTATATTTGCACATTAGAAATGTAAGTAGTCTGTGTACATATAGCCTGTATAATTTTTTTTTTCTATAAGCAATGAATGTAAAAATTCCGAAACTCATTAGTTGTGTTTATTTAGCCTTCTTTTAAACTGATAGCCACACAAACTGACAGCTTCTTAGAAATTTGAACTCTGAGAAAACCGAAAATTAACTAGCTTCTTTACTAAGATATTATATTTTCCTTCACTAACAAATGATTGAAAAGAAATGATAATGGGTCATTTTCCATACGATTCTGGACAGAAAATAGGAGGGTAATTGAACCTTTGACACTGAAAATCTAGTGACCATGCCCAAAATAATAGAAAAAGTAGCTCTCACCGCCTCCGCTGTCTTGGTCACGTAGAACAAATGGGAGATAATCACAGCGTGAAGAAATCCTATTTAGGACGGTAGCCAGGCGGCTGTCCAAACTATAACTAGAAAGACAGAGTGAAGGCAGACCTGTGTGAGCTTCAGGCCGAAAATAAGCAAAAAGACAACGCTGGACAGGGCAAAATAGCGCGTTCTTTTTGCGTGCGTGCCCTTTTGGAAAAAGTGATGCCAATATTTACATTCTGGCATCACTTTTTCCAAAACTATTTTGAAGAAGATGCATTGAGTAATTTTTAGCTTATGGAGTATTAAAATATTTTTAGAGATTCGTAATCATATGACAAAAACAAACTCCATTTTGTCACCTCTACAGATCTTGTAGATCAGACTGACACACTTTATCGTTATGTTTAGGTATGTGTTGCTTTCCCTCGACACCCTTCAAGGGATCTTGTTTATAAATTGCTTTACTTACTAACATTTATTATAAGACGCATAATGTTACAAATCTACACATACTTACTTAGGTATATAACATTTCCTCGTGATAGCCAGCTTACAATATCACATGTCCAGAAGCACGTATATAAATGCTGTTGCAAGTAAACAACCGACCATGGGAACATTTTACTGTTATGATGCGAACGGCGTGGCGCCATGCGGGAATTTATCTGGCTTGCTCAGCGTAAATCTTATGGCGTAGTACAAGACTCGTAAACAACATCGTCATCTAAGCCGACCACCACCGAGCAAAAGGCTTCTATAGTTTCATGCTGCATATATTTTATTCTATTTTAAAGCCGCGCTCAGTATTGGATTAAGGTTCATTAACCTTAATGTCACGAACTATCTCACAAGTTTAGAATCACTGAGCGAGTTATATTAGGTTTCTCTAATTTCCCCCGCCTGCCAGGGCACACGGAGCTGGTGTTGTTTCTGCTTTCCCGTAGCCCTGGCATAAGGCCAAGGAAGGAACACTAGGGGTTTTTGGATATCCCTAATCCAGGTTATGATGGCTTGTCTCCGGTGGTGCTATTGCCAACACAATTTGGTAAATCCCACACTTCCAACCGCGTTTGGAAGTCTTCAGACGCATTCCCCTGGTAAAGTGTTTCTCTAATGCCCCTGCTACAGCTGGGATAACGTTAGTGACTATTTCATGTAGCTAAGACCTTACATTATTTGAGATACATTATTAATAACGTTAAAGATCGACATAACTCATGTATATACACCAAAGTAGCCACCATTCATTGCGTTATTTTTCAACGCTATTGCTAAGTCGCATTGCGTACATGGATAAAATCAGAAATGTTAACCAAAGTAGCCCATATAGCTCGCAAAACTATAAACCAGACGTGGCAGTGAATCGTTCACATCTGTAGCAGGAGCAACGGCCTACCGAAAGTCGCCGGCAAAAACTGAATGTGGAAAGGTCGACATTGACCCAAAACTGGAAGAATCCACAGTGGAAATCAATTGGTTTATCTTAGTTTCCTCCTCCCAGTGTTCCAGGCCAGTAGGGAATGGTTAAATAAAAACTAAAAAAATCTGCTAACACCCCGTCCGGAGATGTGCTAATTACTGTCATGAGTGCAGCCTGAGCCGCGAGCAGTGTCAGACTTGTCCAGTCGATTTTATAACAACCAAATCCTGATACAACTATAATAGAAAAACTTTGTACCATGTTGGTATGTGATAATATAATAAAAACTAAATAAAACAAGAATAAATCCAAATTTTTAATTTATTAATAAAACAGGAGTTACAACAAATGGCATCTTAAAACATAAATAGTAAAGCTGCTCATTATATGACATAAGAAATTTTAACATGCCAAAAGATTCAAAGACATAGCGACGAAAACCTTAAATAATAAAAAAAGACATTAATATATATAAAAGTCTCCATTTTTGTTACAGATTGAAATTGTGGAATATCTTTTCTATAATTGTAATGCTGATTAATAATCCAATTACATAATTTATAACTTTTAATGTTTAATAAAATAAATTTTACTTATCGTGTTTTTAGGCAAATAAATGATTTGATTTAAAACCATCCAAGTTTTAATTTAAACAATGGACCCAAAGCAATGTCATTATACGCGTATTGAAAGTTGCGAAGAGCGTAGAGGCGACCAATTGGTTTTAGGGTTACGTAGTCATCTTGGCAAAAACAAAAGCCTTATGAAATAGACATAAAAAAATTAAGTGGATTCGGATACATCATCTCTACGGAATCCTTCATTATACGTGCAGCGATACACACTTGGCTGATTTTTATTCTGGTTAAGAAACTGTAGAAGAATTTGTAATGTGCAAAATACCACACGAATATCTCAAAACTACTCAAGCTAATTTTGTTTTTCTGCAAACTTGAATTTTGTTTAGAATCCAAATGTTAGATGGGATAACTTTCTGTGGCTTTAAAAAGGAAACGACTCAAGACAAAAAATAAGAAAAAAAATTTTTTATATGTTTTTCATCAATGTAGGTATATGATGAAATAAATATGCCTATATTTTATATGCACCATATAGTTTTAATTACATGTGTAACTGAAGTATGAAAAATTAGTCCATTGAAGATATCTGAAAAAGTCCCTCCATTTTACACAAAATAAAATATAATTTAATCATTGGATTACTAAACGAAGCTGTGTGTATGTTGTACGTTTAAAACCAATAAAATTTCAATCGCTATGGAGTAAATATAGACTATCTTTATAAATAAGAAATGCATCCAATAATTTAAAAATACACTTTAAAACTCATTCTAAGAGACTTATGGTCAGTTCCTTATCTTAACGACCGTTCATATGCCTCACTATCGGTTAAAATTTGACAAACGCACCAAAAAAGTAATGTCAAAATTCACAAGCAAGACAAGTGAATAAATAGCGAGATACAGGAAGCGGCCATAAATGGCTGTTTTTATTGTGTGAACCGTTCCATGAAATACTAATAAAATATTGTCTTAAAAACTAGACTATTTCATTAACTATTTAAGTACATCAGTGAGTTTTGTATTCATCTAATAGCTGCTTCAGATTCAATGTTAATCTATTTAACACGGATATATCTATTTGTGGTATATACGTTTCCTAGACTAAAGGCGTAAAGGTCTATTGTAAGTGCAAATGTAGGCAAAATCGAGTCTAATAAACCTTCAAAACTTTATAATTTGTGCACACTATTGCTTATAATAAGATTCATATCTGTATGTATTAATTGTAAACCATCAAAACATAGAAAAAGAACACTAGAATGATAATGAACCAGTATTTTTTTAAAGCTACACACGGCACTCAAAAGTGATCTAAAAAAAGAAAAACTTTAATACATAATATATATAAAATCACCAGCAAGATTAAAGAAAATATAAAAAAAATGTTTTACCATTAATTCAATAAAAGAGATTATTTAGAAATATGTAAATGAATTTCCATATATGTTACATACAATAGTACAATGACTATGAATCTGAACTAATGACATCTAGCGAGCAAAGTGTGATCGATATTCAGGCAACATATTTACAATGATTAAATACTAGAATTTTCAGGAATACTAAGAGTATTCTTTTCCATGATTCTTTTATATAAACGTCAAAGGGAGTTTTTTTGAAGTGATAACTTCTTATGGGAGGGTAAACCGCTTTGTTACGTAACGCGTTACGGCACAAGTCTCGCTTCCCTTTCTTTCATGCAAGTTATCACTTCTGTCGGGCGTCCCGAGACGCACACTTTTTTAAATTTCCTTTGGATATAGTGATTATTTTGAACTTTGTTATTTTAGAAATTGATAAAAATACATTCCAGGAAAATTAGGAAGCGTCAACGGGATGCGGAATTTAAGTTTACGTGAACGATGCAACGTAAGCCTTAGTGTATTATATTACTATCGGCATATAACTTGAACATGTGTAGAACAATAATATATTTAACCATATTTAGAAGACATAAGTAAACAGGTACGAACACCATTTACGCTCAAGTTATGTGCCATGTTCATAATTCCTTGTCATTTAAATTTCATTCACAGGTGTTGCATCATTTGACGCTAGAATATATTTTTAACATAACGAACATTGTTTGTACTGGCTTTGTTGGGTTTATACGATCTTAAATAATCATGTCTTCGTCAGAGCAAGTCTTTAAGATAAAAAAGCGTATTATGGAAAATACTTCAATAGTCACTTAATGTTATACAAAAAGTACGCAGACGAGAGTTAATATAGGAGAATTATATAAACTAACAGTAATTTACAAATAAATTAGAAACAAAAACAACTTTGTTCTCTTTGATCACATAGTGAAGGCCAGCGAAGATATAGTCCTTGTTACTGGGACCAAGAAAGCGATGAAACATAATGCCTAGTGCAAAAATATTTAGTACTTGTCATTAGGCGGTTCGTTGCTTAGTGACCATAGAATCTGCTCATTCACTCGCACTCTGTTTCACTATTACTAAGCACTGATTCAGCATGTTTACACGCTTGGCATCAGTGATGTGACAAGTACTAACCAATTAGAAAGTACAGTCAGCGTCTTAAAGAAAGTAGCGCCAAGATGGTCAAATAGATAAGAACATCGAAAGTGATCATTACTATCGATACAACCAAGGTAGTCTAATAGTTCGCATCAGCCTTCTTATATAAAAACATCGGCACACCAAGAACGCCAAATACATGAGTGCATTCAAGTCATCCATATAATCTTAACAATCACCTCGCTAAATGTATCTAAGCAGACAAGGTGGCCAAAACAAAAATGGTCACAACCAAGGTATTGGTTGTGTTCATAGTAATGATCACTTTTGATATTCTTATCTATTTGACCAACTTGGCTGCTACTTTCTTTAAGATGTGACTGTATATACAAACTATATAATAATGAGGCATAAAAACCCGACAGGGCGGGCAGCAAGCAATATATTATCATCTCGATTTAAAAAAACTAAAACAACCAACCACCTTACTTTAAAACTTATATACAACGTTAAAAATAAACACACTAGTAAAAAACATTAGAGAGATTTAAGAAAGGCATGACAGTGTATTTATTCCACTTCACGTGTAATGGGTGTAAAAATGACCAGAGAATTAAAAAAAATACATATTCTAAAACTTATACTAGCGGAAATTATTAAAAAAGAAATGTTAATAATAATGAATTATTTACTAATATTAAATTAACAACCGCAAACAACTTCTCTCTTTGACTAACCTCTATTAAAACTCTTCAACATTCAACATCAGTTCGCACCACTGGTCGTTAACTAATCATTTCATTAGCCTACAGATTATTAACTATATTATAATAACAATATTCAATTGTCTTATGTAAAAATATAACTATATAATATTCCTCATTTTAAGCATAGTTTTTAGATAAATTACACGATAACGTAGATATGAATGTAGATGGCTCGCTGTGCATGTAATGAGAAACGAGATTTACTGCCACATAACAAATTCGTGGGATTGAAAACTAGTTGAGGCTATTTCTTATTATAAATAAAATTACAAATAATTATTTAAAAACTAAGGCTCGTTTTCTATAGCAACGCTTATTCGTTATAGGTCGACAAGTTCATATGTAACACTCCTAGAGTAGCAAGAATTGTGAAGGAAGTAGTAAGTAATGTAAATTTTCTACCAATGGTAAGGCATCTTTTCACCATCGCTGTAAATTGTAATTTGTCTTCTACCGTTCATGGACCATGGGAGTGTTACGAACTTGCCGACCTATAAAGACAACGCGTGAGATAATGTTCAGTCGAATAATATTTTTTTTAATGACAGCTGTGTTATCTATCTCGAAGCGAAATATTAAGGGTTTATTCATATGAAATAAAATTAAAATATATGCTTTGCAGTCGTTTCATTCATCACAAAGAATGTCTAATTTGGTAGAATGTAACTCAAGTCTTCATTCACCCCTAAGCGCTGTTCTTACAATGTGCCACAGTTTCGAAATAGAAGCACTTATTACTCTTACTTATACAAAAATACAATCCACTCTTGAATACAATACACTACCTATGTAAATAGTATTATTTACAAGAGATTCCTTTATACATGTGTTCAAAGTTGAAAGGCATTTTTAATTGAATTCACATAAATTCACAATCCTTAGAACCAACGGAATGTTAAGCACTGATAAACAAGCGGTTTGTAATCCAATGAAGGTATTAACCATATGTTATTTTAAGAATATTTAATACATTATTAATTTACTAAATACTAAACATGTAACTTGGGAATATTTTATAAATGGGAGTATATTCATAATTTCAATCGATTATAATAGGTATTTATGATAATCATTATTCGACAAGTAGTGCATATTATATTTTAAAATTTTGTAATTTAAATATTTATTAATAATAAATTACATATTTATACATTTCTTTTTACTGTTTAATCCATCAAAACTTTACATATATTCTAAAAATGTTTCGAACAACTAGAATAAGACAAAACAATTATGGTGTTATATTTTTAGGTTACATTAAGTTGGGCTCAGAAAAGTAGTTTGAAATAATTATTATCATTAATTATAAATAATAATATTATTATTAATTATAAATAATTAAAAAGTTTAAATACAGAGTTAAAATCTAATTAAGCTTATTAAATATTGACTTAATATATTTGTCAAGTTTACACATGCCATGTTAGTGTTAGTTTTCGGTTTTAATCTGAATGATTGATAGAGGAGCAGACAGTCGCATTGACCGAGCTATTTTTTATAATCTCAAACATCGTAGCCTCTTAGATTTTGTACGAGCATACAAACTTATGACGTTATAAGTTTGTACAAGTAAAAGAGTCATTGAAGTATAATCAATACTCATTGTTTAGACACAAATTATTGCTATCATAATATTTTACAAGTTAATTAGTGTTATTTCAACGCCTCTGCTTTAAGATTTAATGTGTTCACATCCCTATTCAAAATGGCGCGCATTTGGGCGCAGCACACTCGGCGTACCCACTGAACCTTCTTTTATTAGATATCTATGGATGAGGATACGAAGAGTTATATAAAAATCTTTAATAAATAATAATATTCATTATGGATGAGGACTGCGGGCCGCCGCCTGCCAATTTCGCGAAGTGACCATGCCGTCAGTCCACGACCCTGACAATAGGCTATGTCTGAGGCGTTTCAGTTTTATTTCCGCCGTCTGAGCCGAATAGTGTCACACTCCTCCACTATATTTCCCGCTTAGTAGAAACTCCGTTAATAGATTGTATCTCATTAAAAATGACAATTATATCCAAATACCATGATACACTTAAGATGGAATATTTATAAGTTAGAGTTAGTTAAAGAGTTTCTAACATGATGTATTGAGACAGTTTAAGAACTTTGATTCATAACTTAAAATCCGGCAAAAAATCAATGCATACGAAAATTGAGTTATGATGATAAACTACTTTCTTTGCGTCAGCAACACGTCAACACACGCGCTCGTTGGGCTGAATTTGAAGATAGCCTCTCAGACTATCGGCTACAATTTGTGGGCTCTGCTGTCGTCATCTGAACATAGGACGCGGATCACAGTATTACTTTAACTTTTTTTTTCAATGTGTTGCTCGTAAGGGTGTGTGTTGATGGACTCAGCTGGGTCACGAAGCGTGTCGTCTAGGCGTCGGGGCAGGCGGGGCAGGCGCACGCGTGCGCGGCGCGGCGTCATGCGGGCCGGTGGCGCGCGCGCCGCCCGCCGAGCAGGTACGAGGCGTCGAGCGCCGCGCGCGCGCCGCCCTGCCCCAGCAGCCGCCGCGCGATGCTGTTCACGCGCTCCTTCTGCCGCTCGCGACAGTTGCCGCCGCTCGTCGCCTGCGACAACATTACATAGCATTGACCGCCTTGCTAATAATCATATTACTATAGTGCAGTCGCGGAGCAGGAAGAATTTCGTACGTTAACCTTTTATTAACTATCTCTGTCACTCCCTAAATATAATGAGCCTCGCTCGCACAGATGCAATGGCCGCCGTCCTCAGGGATTGTAAACAATTTACCATCAAAAAATGTCTAATGCATTTTTCAAATGGTAAGGTAAGTAATTATTATGAACGAATTATTTTATATGATGGCAATAAGGTCGAACTAGTGTGGGCAGACGTCAAGGGGGTATCTGGCCCGAAAAAATACAATATTTACGATGGCAGCTTTTAAAAAGCTGCTCCAGGAGGCTTTAAGCAACATTTCAGCAGAAAAATGGCAAAATTGCAACCAGTCACGTAAAAAAAGAGGAATCGAAATTAGATAGACTTGATGATAATGTAGACAAAACTGTTGATTCTTTTGTAATAAATGTGACAGGCGAGACGTCGTTAGAAAGCAGTAACTCCGATACAGAGGAATCGGATTCTGATTTATGAATTTTCATATTTTATTTCTATCCGAGTTAGTAATGGTAACTCGATTTTTATAATTGTTACTAGCTGTCCCGGCAGACGTCGTCCTGCCCGGTAAAAAATAGGGGTTGATCATAGAGGGTTGAAAATCTAGGGTTGTATGTATTTTTGTATGTTGTATCGTAAAAAATATAAATTAAAAATTTTGTCTAAAAATAAAATAAAAATTTAGGGGTGGACTACCCCTAACATTTAGGGGGATGAAAAATAGATGTTGGCCGATTCTCATAGATACCGGATAAGCACAAAAAATTTCATCAAAATCGGTCAAGCCGTTTCGGAGGAGTTTGGCAACGAAAACTGTGACACGAGAATTTTATTTATTAGATAACAATGCATATTCGCGACCCTTACTAGCACCACTAGTAGTTCACCCCAATAGCCCGGCACTTTTGGTACTCATTGAAGTTCCGTTGAGCAGTAGCGTAGTTTTTTCCAATAATTTGAAGGGTTTTGCTATGTAATTGTATTTTGAAAAATAATGAAAATGTTTTATATTATTTCATCTAGACACAATTTAACTTAAATTTTGTCTGAAAATTTATCATATAAGGGGAAAGAAGGTAAATATACGAAATATAGGCATTGAAATCGTACCTTGGATGTGTCCGGGAATGTGATTGCCGGAGTTGGTTTTTTCTTTGTCTCCTTGTTGTTTGGAGTTTTGTTAGCCTTGTCAGAGTTGGCAGTGTTCTTGGAGCCCCTGCCTTTCAGATACTCCGGCGACACTTCATGAGGCTGCGAAAAGATAACAAGTTTTTTTAGTGATAACAATACATTTCCAGTTCCAGATCAGTTTTGAAAGCTTCTACCAATTCATTGAATTTGTTATGCCGAAAGTAACATGACATCCAGACCGTCATCATTGTTAAATACTATTTAGTACTTTGCTTGAAATTTTACATTCCAGACACAAAATTTCATTCTAAACATCGCCAATCCATTGACCCAATAACGGTCTATCTGTGCAGGAACGGAAAAAGATTTTTTTTTGACATTTTCTTTTTATTTTATTCAATTTTGACCTAATGTAAATTAAATAGACATTTTATGTAATTTTCGTATAATTGTATTTCTTTATTGTGATTAACTGTTTGAGCCAATTTTTATTTATTTTATAGTGGAAACTTGATTGATATATGGATTGATTTTGTTTTATATTTAAGATATTAATTATTGTATGTTTCCCAAACAAATTAAATAAATAAATAAATTTCCTGCAGCTAGGTGGCCTGTCGTAAAAGGCGACAAACCAACCCACAGCCAATTGGTATGGATGGCTACCATATGCAGACATCAGTGGCCAGGCTCCCGTCTCCCTTAAGAGAGCAGCAGCGCATTTGTGTACATGTCCATGGGCGATGGTAACCGCTTTCCATCAAATGGGCCGTCTGCCTGTCTGCCGAACTCGTGGAACGAAAAGGAATTCTCACTCACAGCATAAGTCCTGGTGATCTTCATGCGGTGCGGGAAGTGGTCAAAGGCGTAGAGCTTCGTGCAGATGGGGTACTTGGGCCGCGACACCTTGGTGAAGAGGCGCGCTGACCGGTCCACGCGCAGCTCGCAGATGTACACGTGCTCCTCGCGCGCACCCACCGGCCGACCCTGAACAACAACATTATTTTAAATTTAGATTTATAGCTTGGCAGCTAGACCTTAAGCCAGATCTTAGTTTATAATATAGTTTGTTCATTTTCTTAAGCCTATGTGTAGCACAGCTGAACTGTAGGTAATCAGCTAGTGCCATTCAACGGAGTTTTTGTGAAAACTCAAAAGGCCACATTTGACTATACAGTTCACATTTCTAACAAAAACACATAACTGCTACTCAAACACTAACAATATCAAAATCAAAATCATTTATTGAGAAAAAAAACATATATCAATATCCTACAACTATTATTCATTTTAGAGCAATTTTACACATTTTTAGAAAATAAAACTGCACCGCACGTCTCCTTTCAGTTCCCGCCAAAAACTCTCAAGTGGAATTTAAGTTTTAACAAAAAATAATAATTTGAACATGAGATCTACCTTGCAGTAAGTATTAAGGTCCATGACCCAGCACTGCGACATGACCAGTTCGATGGGCACCGCTTCGTACAATGGCACTCGCATCACCTCATTGTGGAAGAACCTGAAATGGATATTAAGGTCAGTGATGACTGTTCTATACTAATAAATATGAAAATGAATCCCAATATTTAAGATAACTGTTCTATTTGTATGATGACTTATCATAAAATAAAACTATTTTAAGAAGTTTTGTCTGTCCTTATGTCTGAAAGTTTATCTTGTATCGGAATCGAAAGACTGCAATAGATTTCAGAGAAAATTTAGGAATAAAAAACGAGAATTTTTATCTTAAATTATATATGTATGGTTTATTTAATGTTGATATCTTTCAAGGTTCAGAAGACATGAATATTTATAACAATTATACTAATACGCTTCAAGCATTAGAATTATGATGTCACACTTAGTACAATCATAAAAAATCCAGGAGCCTGAAATTTTTTTAAACGATAAACTGCCAGATGATTTAGCTGTCAAGCAAACTGTTTTAACATTCTTGCAGTAGGGTATAAGACCCACATAGAAAAAATTCTTACATGTCAATCAGCGGGCACTAAAATATTTCACTTTTTCCTTTTATACTATTACAATAAAAATAATTTTCATTACTGCTGGAGACACGTAGAATTATGTTAGATGCCATGTTTGCTTATAAGTTATTTCATAATAATTGTTAAGCCAATTTCGCTTTAGAGTCCCTTTGAAACACCCTCGACAACCCATAACCCCCCTCTTTCCCCCGTTAAGAACTGCAGTACTAGGTGCTAACTCCCCTATCTCTAGAATGTGTAGAATTCTCAACAGTAGCAGTGATCTTACTGACATTCACTTTGTCTCCAAAAATTTTATAAAAAGGTTCGTTGGGCTAAACGAAGGACACTCATTAGACAGACTGACGGACAGACTAATTTCAATACCCTACACATTTTTGTTACATTTATTGTTAGAATCTAAACAAATAGGTCAATAACAGTGAAGAAATTATACTGCAAGATGTGTTCACCTATAATTAGTTTTTACATTGCATTGTAAACCTTAGTCATAAGTCTAGTAACTGATTAAATCTAAAAAACTGTTGGTGATCCTTATTAACAATAAACAAATAAACTGCTTAAAAAATAATAATTGATACTCTATTGGACTCACTATAGTCACTACATAATAACTTTATGCTCATACAATATCTAGGAGGCTGCGACAATGTGGAAGATGAAAAGAAAGTTTATTGGTGGGTCGGTACCATAAAAATAAATAATTGCATGAGTACTCACTTTCTAGTAGGTTCGTGGAAGGTCTCGTGCGGTCTTAAATAATGATGGCCGTACACGTAGCGCTCCTGCGTGTCCTTGTGCTTCCAAAGCCTCTCCACCCGGAATATATCCAACTCAGATACAGGTATCTCGCCGATCGTTTGGTACGTGTGCTTGCGGACTTCACCATCCTGTAATGTTTTTATGCAATTTTACATAATTTCACATGTGTATTAGATTAAATATTCCATTTATAGTATGTTATGGTACTAGTGTGTAACATTGGTGATTACCGCCGAAGCGCCATTGAGACTCGAGCCGTAGGCGAGGGTCTTGAGAGAGCCGAGGACGGTAATCATCAATGCACACGTGTATCATACGACGTTTTTCAACACACTTGTGAATAAAATAACAACAAAAACTCATTTTATATAGTAGATAAAAAGTTTATTTAGAGAAACAATTAGTAAATGTGCAGTTTGTAAAAAAGTTATATACGATGGAAAGTTTTATTTATTAAACACATACCGAGTTAAAATTATCTATTTAAATAAAACGTTGCATGAAATGAGCAAGCATTTATTAATACATTAATTTATTTGTTCTATAGAACACGATCTTTTTTAATAAAAATTTTTTTAAGAGGAAGCAACTCAACCAATAAAATTTAAAAAAAATCTATAACTCACTAGTGAGTTATAATTTTTTTTACTCACAGTTTGATTATGGGTGTCATTCTGTGCCTAATTGCGGTGACCATAGAGCCACTTTATGAGCAAGTGTGTTGAAAAGTATATAATACACATCGCTACAAGCAAAATATAACCAAAATTGTGCGGTCAGAGGACTCCGTCAGAAATGTCAATTTTTTCCACTTCACTACTGTAACCCGAGTAAAAGAATCCTTCCAATATACTCAATGATTAATTGTAATTACCTTCATGTCTTACCAACTATATTCGCAATAAATTAATTTGAATCAATGTATGCAATTTTTATAAATTTTATCACATCTTCTACTTATTTTTAATTTTATTATTTCAACTAAATATGGAAGTTATACAACACGCTCAAAACTTAAATGCGTTTCGAATGAAGTTAGTTCCGTTAGATCTGCGCAGGACCAGTCAAATGTAAACGTTTAATTAGACGTTACGGCGTCTTGTGCGAATGAGAGCACGCGAGTCTTGATGGCGGCCGAACGAGAGTGCAACACTCTCCTGTCAGCTTTGTCTGTGAACCTTATAATTGTGATTTGAACAATGACGTGTGCAAACTTCAAGGACGTATTTATATTTTGCTTAGTACAGTTCACCAAATTATTAATTTGTAACGTTCATTTTATTGTGGTTGGTATACTGTCAGTTCCCCTGAGAAATCGAGAGGCTCGAGCCTAGTAGTGGGAAAATACTTTATTTTTTTATAATACAGACGACTGACACCTTATGTTGTAGTTTGTTATTATTATGTAGCATACACATTTTTGACTCATTTGAGTGATACATAACCTGTAGGAGTTTCAAATATTTTTTTTGTGTGATATACAAAGACAGGTTGACATATGGACAGACTAACATGAATGTTTTATACTGGATCTTTTTGTTTTATACTGGTTCTAGGACCCAAACTAAAGCAATAAATTAAAAACTCACTTTATTCTGACCAACTTCTTCCTTATCCTTGGATTTCGCGATGTTCTTGACCTTTTTCCTATCCACCCGTTTAGTTTTCGGCGATTCAGTCTTGTTGCCGCCCTTTTGGCTGACATCGGGATTTTTGTCGTCTATGGGGATGTCGCGCAGCACGTACACTGTGTCGCCTTGACGCACCTGCAGGTCGCCGCGCATTAGCGACAAATAGAACTGGTGTCCCTCTTCAGTGTAATCGTCTAAGGGTATTTCTCTATCGACCTAAAACAAACAACAATAGCGTCAGAATATACCAACATTGAATGTACTCACAGTCGATATTATATTATTTATATATAAAAAAAATAACAGGCATTAAAATATCATGACATAAATAATTTTAATTAAGTACTATTTAAATAATAAATCATACCTTATTAGATTACTTTCACTGACACAAATTTATAACGTCATAAGTTTGTATGAACATACAAAATACATGAGGGTGCGCAGTTTTCTAAGACGATAAAAATATAATGTTTATCACGTAATCTAAGATACACTTACTAGTGTTGTGTTGTGGATTTGAAACAAAACAACCAACCCACAAATTATCTAGTGTTACATATTCAATAGATATCCTACAAAAATATTTATTTTTAGAATCAATTTTCCAATCACCTAAAACCTTTTAAGACGGATACACCACAAATTTGTTTTCAAATACAGATAATTGAAACGAATGTTAAACTGATGCTTTCTCCCTCTAACTACATAGAATTTGTATAAGTGTAAAAGAGACGATATAATTCTCTTGGTTTTGGCGCGGCAATTTTGATAGCAGCTGGCAGTTGTGGAATAAAATAATAATTAATTTGGACCCTCGAAAGGGTAACAAAACACTTTACAATACTTTTTTGCCAAATCAATAAGCGGCCTTATCTCTATAGCGATCTCTTCCGGGCAACCTACTTTGAAGGAAATTTATACTTTTGTAAGTAGGATCGCATAGAACAACACTGACTTCAAATTCATGCACAACAAAAGTCGATATTTCGAATTAAGAATGCCATCACCTTGTCTGTGGTGCACAGGTGGCAGTAGTGCGGGTCCGTGGTGTCGTCGACGCGCATGCAGCGCGCGTGCTGCCACACGCCGCAGCCCGCGCGCCCGCACTGCACCATCAGACCCTCCTCCACGTGCAGCCCGCAGATGCACATTATCACCTCCTCTGGAACAACGAGAACAAACAATTTTTCAAAAACAATTCTTACACATTTCGCTTTGTTTAACAATGTACACGTGGCTTTGACGTAAAGCAACGCTGGTCTTAATTACAGCTTTTAGGGCAGGCTCGTACTCAGAGAAAATCGACGATAATCTTAAGCCGTTAAGCTTGACCTAATCGTGTTTTATACAAGTGAGTTTTGATGACACCACTTCCTCTCCCCTATCCCTTCTATTCTAGCAATGTGTTGACTATGTTGTTATGTTACTACCCTGGTGTTGCAAACGCCTATAGGCGACGATAACTACTTTCCATCGAGTGGTCGTCTCGCTATCAAGCCAGCTTGGCGATAAAAAGATGTTCCAGGTACTTCATTGATTGGCTTTAGCTAAGAACCCAATATACTTAAATATTTTAATTTTTTAAGTATATTGGGTTTGAACCCTCGTGGGACTTGGGAGTGGTTACATCGTAATATAGTTACTTACCAGTTTTGGCTTTTTGTAAGAATCCTGCTGGTAGAGGTTCTTCTGGGCCAAGAATTTTGGTTAAATATTCAACGGATTCTGATTTCGCAGTATTGTACACCTACAAAATAATAAATTAGTTATTTCATTGCAACCTTCAAGGTATATTACACAATACGCTCATCAATACGGCCTTGAAGTTCGCACACGTCACCGAAAAAGATACAGTTATACATAAGGCTATGGGTATAGTCCGCTCACCAACTCATCTGTGTAACGACAAAACTGGAATTACAGTCGCCATGTTGAAATTTTCAACTAACTAGGACTAGCAATTTAAAAAAGTTGTTTATTCGTCAACGTCGTTATGCTTAACGCTATAAATAAGACGCATTTGACCACAGACAATAAATATAGCATAATCCCAGTTGGAGCTTGAGCATTAATTGCTAATCTAGCTAGCTAGCTGAGCATAATGCTCAGAAAAATATTTAAATGTCTTTGATGATTATTCATAGAATGGTAACATCGGCGCGTAAACGACACTCAGCATTTCACAGATAAGCTGGAAGCACTGTAGGCAGCTGAAGGTGCTTTTGCGCTCTCTCTTAGCTGCTATCTAGACAAAATAACAAATTTTTCTAAATAGATTAAATATCGTATTCGTAAAATGATTTTCACTAAGCCAATTCATTCAAGATATTAAAGAAATCTTTTTTTTTACTTTGTAGCCATATTATAGCATTTAAAAATACCACATTAATATTACAATCTAATCTAAAAAGAGTAATAAGTAATTTAAATATAACCTAAATTAACTAAAAGTATTACTAAGTGTCCATTAACACTTTTCACGTCACAAACACTTTGTTCATGTGTTCTTTAATAAGTTGGCACAGTACAGTACACTTTAATTTCGTTTATAGCACTAGTTCCAACGGTTTTGTCCTTTTGAGCCTTCTCGTTATATCCGTGTTGTCGAGGACACGCTAATAATAATAATATAAAAGCTCTCCCCCAAATGGGGAGGCTCGAATCCAGCAGTGGCAAGTTTATGCATCGCTATTATTATCCCGGAAAAGAACGGTTGCTGCGACATAGAAGCGGATTAATCGTATGCAAACAATCAAAAGTTCATGCGAGTGTAGCTGTGTGAAAAACTATATAGCGATAAATAATATTACCTTTCTCAATGGGTGACGATGGTGCCAAGAGTGGACAGTTTCCCGTGTTCTCTAATAACGGACGAGAGCACCGCGTTGACGTCCGCGTCGAACTGCGCCGGCGTCTCGTAGTGGCCGCTCGCGACGTTCGCTTGGATCGTGCTCAGTTCGAGTGACGATTTACCACTATCGTGCTTCGTACGCTCGGATTTCGATTTCAGTAATGGCATTGCGAGCACACGGTCTTTGTCGTCTGAAATTTAATAAATAAACTGATAATCAGGCATGTTATAATCCTATAAATATTATAAAGGCGAAAGTTAGTAAGAATGGATGTATGTTTGTAACTCTTTCACGCATAAACTGCTGAATTGATCTTGATGAAACTTTCCAATGATATAGCTTACACATCAGGATAGCATATAATCTTAAATCATGTTTTAAGTTGGACAAGAATGCAAAGAATTATAATCGACCAAACAAAAAATCTACATACCAATAGAAAGTTACAAAGTATAAATTGGGAAAAACAAATACAATTATACATACATAACTTCACGCCAGGTCCCTTGCGGGGTAGGCACGAACATCAGAGCACCATACAGACTTATTCTTACACACCTCACTTGCTTCTTTGACATTCATAGCTGTTTTCATGCACGCTCATCTGTTCTTAAGGCTCCTGACATACAAATACAATAATTATAAGTACATACTAACCTTTAGCAACAATAACGACATTAAAAATAGCTCGGAGCACATTCATAATTCGATCCTTCTTCGGCAACGAGGGATCATCTTCAACGGAGAGCGGTTTCTTGTTGGTGTCCGCGCGCGACTCCCTCAAAGCACGCAACCGAGACAGGAAGACCTCCGGGTTCATTGTGTCGGGGAGAGTTAGGGGGTTCACTATACTGGTCGCGAGGGTCTGCGGCGGCGGGACAGGAGCCGGAGCGGGGGTGGGGGGAGCCGGTTCTGTAGGGCTAGGGGGGGAAGCCGGTAGGAGGGATAAGCGTTCACGTATACGCCTTACCTGCAATAACATATCACAATAACAACAATAAAAATTTATGTGATAACTAGGATATGCCCGCGATTTCGCCTACGCTTGACTTAAAATTTATATTTTACAGAGTAAATTATAGTAAAAACTGTTTCGAAATAAGCTAATTTTTGTGCACTCGAACAGCTATCAACAGCTCCCGGGAAATTCCCGGCAGATTAGTAGCGCAGATTTTAAGTCTAAGAGTTTGCTGTCGATCAGCGAAAATCGCATCGAAATCGGCCCAGTAGTTTTTATGTGAACCCGAACATACGGACAAACTGACAAGAAATCTAAAATAAAAAAATGGACAAAACGATATCCATCTTTTATATAATGTAGTCCAGGTGTTTTTTTTAAATAGTTTATATATATAGTTTAGAATTATATAATATTATAGATATTAAAGGGCCCTCCGCATTCTCGCGATTCGGAACTGGGTATCTTTTAGCGCGTTATCGCGATGTTCTTTCAAGAATATAGAGTGGGTATTACAAAGAGGCTTAATATTATGCTTCATAAGGTAACCAGAGCTTTACCAAAATGAATTATCTTATTTCAGGATTTTTTATACTCTTTATTTATTTGTCTTTTGCCACATAGGCTTATTTACAGGATAAAAAGTAACTTTTGTTCATTCAAAGGTAATTGATAAGAAGCGACAGTCTCCTAAAGAGACTAGAACGATTTTTCAGTTGACGTATTCTCCACTAGTAAATAATATTTCTATGGTTGAAAGTGAAACAAGAAATAAAATGATTTTATAATCAAGAGGTACAAGAAAAGAGAGAAGAGTACACCTTGAAAGAGATTTAGGTAGGAATATCATTGTATCTACCAAGATTAGGCTGCGACGGTGGTAGCTGGAAGATTTCGAGTCACAGATTACATATTGGAAATTGACTACATATTGGACAGTGGTTACCTAGAACAGTTTTCATTATATAACAATTTCTTATTAAAATCACAACTACACTTACACTCTCTAAATTCCTGAACAAGAAGCAATGCCGCTCCTTAACGAGGACCCTCTCCTTAGCCGTGAGCGGCTTCATTTGTGGCTCTTGCCATAGTTTATTCAAATGTTGTTGGTACTTCAATATCGTCATGTTCTTCAGATCGCAAGCAATAACGGCTTGCTGTTCGGATTTCTTGTTGCACTTGACGGCTTTCCTCGGCCTGCCGACGCGCGGCTGGTTGCCGTTGGAGCTCTGCGATTGGTTGGACGCGTTGGACGGCGTCCGCGATTGGGTCTTCACAGGTAGTTTGGTGATGCGTTGCGATTTGCCGCCAATCACGCCGCGGCAGTCTTCCGAATCGCATTTGCACGGCTGAATGAAATGAATAAGCATTCAAAAAAACATAACTAAAGGATATCGGACAAAATCATTACCGTAAAATGGGAATCGGGACACTTTTTAAATTCAACATTGATTTTTATAGTTTTTTTTGTAGTTATAAATGTGTATATAAGGTCGCAAATAAAACTTGACATTTGTCCCAATTCACCCCCTAGACCCTATTCCCCCATTTTACGGTAGTTAAACTTGTAAGCAACGTAGTATAAAATAGAATGTTTGTTCTTAAGATTATTCGAAAAGGATTATAACAATAATAATGGTACGAACTGAATGCCGACAGAAGACAAATTCACATCTGTAGACATTTTATTACCTTTTTGGGTATTTGGACTTCTTTTGTATACTTTGTGTTTTAAATGTGTAATTAGAAAAACAGCCCTTTGTGTATTGTAATATTTTATGGTAGTCTTAGCCAGATGTGATTCTAATAAATTCAGTCCACGCGGTCGAGAGAAAATGTATTTGTGCTGTATAAAGCTATGCCCCAATGGAGAGAAGGGCAGTCAAGCGATAGCCACAAGCGAGGTAAGACGTGTGTACAAACGGTAATCTATTTAGCGACGGACTTTGCGCGTGCTATTGAATTGTTCATTACTGTTTAGACTGGTTGTGTTCAGTTATATTTGTACCTGTGTTATACGTGTTTGAAGTATACAGTTCTAATAAAATCTATAATAATTCCAACGGCATTTTAATTCGAGTCCTGCAACTCGTAACAATAATAATCAACCAGCAGGGAGGCTTTGTGGTGAAGCCTTAGGTGAGTAGCGACACCTCGTACGCGACTCCGGGGGGCCCAAACAAAGCTTCGCTTCCGTGCTTGCCTTAGCTAGCTGAAATGGAGTAGAAATCACTAGAGCCAAGATTCAAGCTCCAGGGGTGAAAGAGATAAAGAACACAAAGTCGGAAGTCAGTTCGCAGATCGGTAAACCTGCAGCCCACCTCTCGACACCCCTTAGTCACTCATACTCATGTTGGAACTTCTGCCCAGTGAGGTAGGCCGGCAAAGGCTTGGCCCGCTTAAGCACAGTGGCTGTCAATGCACATACTTATACATATAACAATTTGAAAGCTCACCTGACCAACAGCTGGATTGAACAACGAAAAGTTATAATCGTAGGTTAGTTCCTCTCCAGGATCGATATCACGAAGCGCAAACAGTGCCATCCTGAACGTACCTATATGAGAAAATATTTATATATAACTGTTATGTAGTCTAACTATAAAAAAATTGAAATGTATGCTGGGAAACATAGTAGAAGTGAAACTTCAATGGATAAGGAATAGACAATGGACGGGCAGATTGTTAATGTATAGGACAGGCCTATTTGAAAACCTGAAAACTTCAAGTTAAAATTGTTGCCATTCGTTTTTCCACTTATCCATTGCGATTCGTTTTACCACTTGTCCATTTACTTACTACACTACACTTCTACTGTGTCCCAGCACACATTTCGATTTTTCACAGGTTTACAACAAATTATGATTTGGTTATGTTGGGTACATTTTAATTAATGCATTTTTTATTTGAACATATTTTATCAAACAAAGAAACTTAATTCGATCCGTGTGACGGTACGCATCATCATGAATTTAATTTTTTTCCCCTTATTAATGTTTATTTATTTATAAAGGAATGGCTGTTCTCCATATAATGTATTCCCTCCTTTATTTCGCATAATATATGTATTTATTATTAATCTCTTTGTATGATATAATCGAATTTTTCTTGGTTTGAAAATTTGACAGAGAAAAGAGGGACTTTAATATTGGTGTTTGACAGAACAAGACATGAAAAAATTATTCTCGGAAAAATTTGTGTTTTATATTATTACAGATGGAGAAAAACTATTTGTGGACAAAATGTTCAATACTAACAATAAATAACTATATCTTCGATATGTGCGCTACAGACTTCGGTGCTATGGATTTCACCAAAGGGCTAGTTCACATCTTCAAGTCATCAATTAATACATTAATAATTTTACTAATCATGTAGATTTGTCCGATATCTTGCTTGTTGTGTTTATCTATGTTTCAGATGTTCTCCTGGACTGTTGTAATATATAACTACTAATAACTATATACTAATAATCTACTAACATTAATCTATTCTGTGTTTGTTGCTTTTATTTCTGTTCTCAGATGATCCAGAGTCTGTTTTACGTTTGTATGTTATTAATGATATATCTAACTATGTGTTTTAAACTAATCTGTTTGTTGAACATGTATTTTATAACTAATTATGTGTTGACTGTTGATATTTTCCTTGTGTACTAATTACATTATTTTGCAGACAAGTCTAATGCCCTTTTCTTGCAGATATATTACTAATAATATTGTGCTAGTAATTTAAATTTTAGGAATGATGGAATATTTGCATTTAATGAGTGTCTGTATGTACAAACCTGGAATTATCTTTAAAAACTTAACTAATGATGTGTAGTTAGTTACTGCAGCATATATTAATTAGTTAGTATTGAGTTTGGTATCTTGTTGTTAGCCTTTAGACATGTAGGGGCCCGTGGGTTCATCTCTTCGGACTTTTAATTTAATAGGAACGTTCCTTTGACTTATATGAGCATATATGCTAACATATATAAGTATTTATTGTGAAGACTTACACAACTATATGTAATGATAGACAGACTTGTTTACTATCTATTACTGACCTTCCTGGTTTAGAACTTAACTAATTACTGTCCTTAATTTGTATATTATATGGAGAATGAGCTATACAAAATTAAATTAATTTGATGTAGGTCTTGACTGACTTGTGCGTTATTAAGAGATAAGAATTATTTGTACATTGTTATAGTTTCATAGTTAACTAAATTATTAAAGGTTAATTATAAAGCCTGAGTGTGCTAATATATTACTTAGGAAGTATGACACATAGTCTCTTGCGGATAAAAATACTAATTTATTGAATTTAATTTATGGGGTTCTGAGATACAACTTTGGTTTTAGAAACTGAATTAAATAACATTACTACTTCATGGTCGGGAGCTACTAAGGGGTTCTGATGATTCTTTTAGGCAATATAATTACTTATTAATTTGTTAAGGGAGATTAATTATATGTCAATGGCGATTTACTTGTAGGAGTTCTTGTCTTGTTGTTGCATACATGTTGTTGTACCTGACTGCGGTCACTTACTTGATGGGGGTGTTGATTGTTAATGTCTATCTGCTCTTGTCGCAGTGAGTTTAAAGTCAGACGTCGTATTGAGTCTTGATTGTTTTGAACATAGACAGGGTTATTATTGACCTAGATCTGTGAGGTCATAGTCTTGTTTTGTTATCTATTATTTAGTCTATTCATATATGTGTATACATTTAAGTATATTTTATAACACTACATTATAACACCACACTCTACAACAATCATGCGACCTATGTGGGAAGGCTTAACTAACTTTAGAAAATTTAAAGTTTATTTGGCTTATTGGATTTTTTATGTTTTAAATACTTTCCTGTTGAGAAAGTTTGCCTTAGCATTTGGCTTTGTTTGGCGCAAAGGAGTTGCTTATTATAATCCAAATTTTGCTAAAGGTTTCTTCAGGTTTATTATACTTCCTTAAACAAGCGACTCTGCTGTTGCTAAATGTGTATAAAATAGGCATTCAATTAATATTACAAAATAATGAGAAGGGGGTGAAAGCACATATTGATTGTCTCTATATTAACTTAGATTAGGAACGCGGTTTATGGTCATTGTAACCTTGGACAAATGGATTCACGACCCACTTGTTTATTGGGACAATCTACCTAGGATAGTTTCGTCAATTATCCAGGTTTTCTCGCGTGCTGTTTTTTAAGCAACCTAGTTTGTTTTGGTTATAATATGTGCCTTCATGAGACTACTAGGTTGATTTCACATATTGAGTTTAACTGAATAGGTAACTGAGGGATTGGAGTCTGTTAAATCGCGGATCAGCTTGGAGGCGAAGTGGGCGCTCTGAGGTCAAGCTACTGGCCAATGCAAGCAGATCATTCGTATCAAAATTTACATCTTTCCACAATATGTGATTTCACAAGAGTCTTAGAAGTAGGTAGGCCTGGCAAAACTTGACTGAATTGGAAAGGATGATTAATAAAAAAACTACTTATGAGCAGTGTTACTGATGTTGACATCTTTGATGCAGATTATCACCATTTCATATCTAATTTAACCTTAAATCATTACTTTACGGTGCTATGCTCTCATCTCAAGGGTTAGGGTCATTAGACAGGTGTAGGATCCATCACTTTACTTAAACTTTAAACTTTCAATTTCACTTTTACGATGGATCCAGAAATCTGTCTTTGACAAAGGGAATGCATAAAACGAGTGAAGATGTATCTCGCCTAATTTTAATTTAAAGTTTACTTACAATTCATAGAGAGACATTCTGAAACTTTTATTCCAACAATTTAGGAAAGGGAATTTTATGAGTTGTAGAGAGTATCACTGCTTAATTTATACTAAATTTTATTTTTAATTCACTGTGATATTCTTCTTGCATCAGGGGAGGTCGCAGAGGTGATATTCCTCATAATTACAAATTTATTTGATATTTTGGAAGGGTGACTCTGAGATGAAATGTTCACTCAAGTCTTTTGGCCTTTCCAACTCATTTTACACAAAGGCACTCCAAATGTGTTTTCTAAATTGATAGGTCGTACTGCTGGTGAGTTTCTTGTCGGCTCTTCTCACCAACGATAGTACGTTGTGAACCGACGCTAGTTTAGATAATGTTTATAATCAATTCAATAAATTCTAATTAAAAGATTGGAGGTTCTTTCTTTATTATGATATGAGCTCTTTTACTGATAGCTAATGAATGCGGTGGCATAATATCAGAGAGGTGGTTAGGAGGGGTGCCTACACAAAATTATATAATTTGTCATGAAATTTATATTAAAATTCCTTTTTGGCTAAACAAAGGCACGGGCGTACTCAGATGATGAGCTTATATCATGAGTGACATATTTGTCATAATTCATAAAATGCATAGCATTTTACACTTACAACATATTACTACAAAATTATCATTATATATATATATATTATACATCAACCTTTGAGAATCTCCCTGTTCTTTGACCAATACTCTTATATAACCTACCTTGTGAACATAGGGTTAACGGCATTACAGCGCGAAGGGTTCCTACTACTAGAAGATCACGATTTATGGCCAATATTTCTTGATTTATTCGATGAATAAGTTTTATTAATTTTCACTATATAAATTCTTTAATTTTATCTTTCACTCTATGCTTCAGCTTGAGTTTGTCATTCCTTGGCTCTTTGAGGGTCGGATGGACGTTACATCCGGAACCAAAAAAAACATCTATCTCTACGCTTTTTCGTGACAGAAAAAATCCTAATACTTCAAAACAATACATCAAATTAAATAAATAATACAGCAATAAAGATAAATAATGCAATTGTGTGGAACTTAGTAATAGTGAACTATCCTGAGGGAAAGGTGTGTTATGTATAATTAAGGTAGTTCGTAATTTAGCAGCCTGGACCAAGTAACCAACAAGATAACAGTGTTTTGAAATTCGTAATATATAACAGTTATTGAGTTGGTTACCATTAGACGTCCACTTCTGCATCTCGCAGTTGGGCCTGCACGAGTGGTTGACGAAGCGGCCGTCGCCGCCCATGCGGTGGCCGTCTATCACCAGGCCGCCGTCCAGGTGCAGGCAGTAGTGGTGCGTGTCCCGGGCGTAGCGGGTCGCCATCCGTTCCTGACGTTCGGTAAGCATTAATAGCCGGGTCCTGTATCTTACCCGTAGTGGAACACTTACAAGCCAATAGATGGCGCTGTGCCATGATTGAGGTTACAAACGTTTACAAAATTTCAACTATAACAGATTGGCCTAGGCCTGTGAGGAACAACATTAGCCTCGCTGGAAGCCTTTGAGACGGAGGAGCATTACATTTCGCCTCTCCACCCTATACGGATCACAACTCCTCACTGGTGACGACCTCGATGTGATTTGAACACGTAACCTTCTGACTGTTTGTTTGCCTTACTATCGGTTAATGAATGAATAGTAAAATGTCATAGGAACAGTCATTAACCATATCAAGTAAGTATATTAAAAAAGGTTCTTGAAATTATCTTTATAATAACATCAGCACAACTGGGATCGAGCCCCTTAATTTCAAAGCAACGACTGCTACCTGACCTGACATATTTTAATTTTGATTTCATTCCAAACTTCAAATCTCCTTATTATCTCTTATTTGCCATCAACTTAAGGCAATTATAATTATTGTATCAAACACATAAATCAAAAAATAATCGCAGTGTATGCGCTTTGCTAATATACAAACCCAAATTATTTGAATGCCATGCGGGATGCATCGTGAGGAGACTTGCGAGTTAAGGCAGCCGTTTTTGATCTCGCAGGCTATCAAGAAATTTCATAATATGTGACACCTGTCAATTTGCAGTCAACAAGTAATGCAGGTACATTGTTTGTTTTCTTAAAATGGGCACACTCAGGGCCTCTGCAATGTTTATGGACAACACTTACTTAGTTGATTAATTAACTTGCATCTACAATATTCCACAAAAAAATGCTAACCTTAAACTCTTTATCAGACACTACTTCGCCGATGTACTCCAAGATAAAGTCCCCAGAAGTGATCTTGTGTTTGGTGCGAACTCCCCAACCTTTGTTTTCAGTCATAAACTTCTCTAATCCCGACGCCCATTCGTGGCGTTGGATGCGCTGGTTCTTGCACTTATCCCTTAAATCATCACAAATAAGTAAGCCTAGTATTTTTAAATTATCTGAATCTGGATGTTTATCTGAATCCAAATCTAAACATATTGTTACAACTTAAGCTCCGACAAATACAAATTCCACGTACAGATTTGAACTAATTGTAATCCTTTTATGATCGTCTTCTTTTGTTCACTTATTTATTGGCATATGTTTCTAATTATTGTGGAGAATAGTCTTTTGTCCAATTGTACTCGTTTACTGCCGCTTGCAGGCAGCAACATTAGCCATGTGTTACGGATTTTATAATCCTTACTTATGTACAGGCTAATTCTAGGAAATTATGTCTACGTTGGCGGGCGGGCACATTTGCATTTTTGAAGCATAAAACGATGGCCTAATTGAGAGAGGGGGTCAGTTGAGCGACGACTGCGATCTAGGAGTGACGTGTGTACATTCGGGAATCTAATAGTGACTGAATTTGCGCGTTTTATTAAATTAGGACCTTCTGCATTACGTTTTGATTTGTTGCGTTCGGATATATTTGTACCTGTGTTTTATGTGTTTGTATTATATGTGTTTGTATTTTAGTATATTCTAATAAACTCTATAAAAATTCTAACGGCATTTTAATTTCGAATCCCGACAACTTGTAGTAATATTATTTGACTTCCTAGAATTCTTTCAAAGTTTTAATATAACACTTACCCGCATGGACACAACTGTGGCGAACATTCAGAGAACACAAGTCTATTGATACAATCCTCGTTGCAGCCAGAAACCGGGGCGCAATTACACGCAACACTTTCACATTCTTCAGCAGACGGTTTCACATCGTAGTACATGTCTGCAACAAAACCTTACATTTTTACGGCAATCGCTGTTTTCAAAAACTGGCAAAAAATTTGTAGAGCAATGAAATATATATCATATCTCAAACATTTGTTGCATAAAATCAAGCGAGTAAATCTCAATCATTTCCTTGTACTTTGATCATGTATTTTGAAACAAATATTTATGCAGGAAAAAATGTTTATATAGAACTATATTATTGTAAAAAATAAGTTTTTCTATGTAACGAGTTTATAAACTCATTTTTGACAGATTTTTCAAAAGGAGGAAATTTTAATAAAACTACGTTTTAATGGGTTTTAAGCGTGGTAATTTATTTGAGTTTGGTTATTCCGACGTTTCGGCCGCTTTTCAGTGGCCAGTAGTCCGTGACCACGGCAAATTAATGACCGCACTTAAAACCGTTAAAATGTAGTTTTATTAATTATTTTTTGTTACACATAAATAATTTTTACTGATTGCAACTTACTTGTGCGTATTTTTTTGTAATTCCATGAAGGCACCGGCTGGTTGTAATGTTGCTGCCACCAGATGTCGTATGGCAAAGTGAAATGTTGCAATCGACGGCGAACCCAACGCTCGCAATATGGCGGCGGAGCCAGAAGCCCCGGAGGAAATTCAGTTTGAGTCACTAGATTTTTACCCTTTCCTTCTGGTTTAGGACTGGAAAAAAAACACTTAAAGATAATTTACCTGAACAAAATTCATATTTAAATGTAACCAAATTTACGAGAAAACATACTCACTCTTCTTTGTAATAGTCAGAAAATAGTCCCGCAACTAAAAATTTCTTTCTCAATCGCGGATTTCGTTTAGACACAACTGGCTTATCTCTATTGTCCACACTGCTAGCAGGACTATCGTCCCGGGAAGAAGCTACCCGCTTCTTGCAAATAACATTTTTCGAATAGACATCAATACTCTTCTCGAAGTCTATTTCCTTCTCATTAAGAGGTAGTGGATCGTTTTCATCAGTGTCGCGCATAGTGTCAACAGAGGGCTCGCGAGATTTAGAACTGAATTTTCTACTAACTACTGTATCCAATGAACTCTCTCGTGAACTGGACTGTATCTCGAGGCTCTTTTTAACAACTTGACACGATCTCGATTTACGCCTCGTAATAATGCTAGCAGCTTTGATACATTTATCGGATTCTGGAAGTGGTTTAATGATATCAGTCTTTTTAGTTTTAGGTTTTGTTTCGTCAACCGCATTATCAGAGCTCCGCGTCAGTCTTTTTTCACTGGGGCATAATATAGCTAGGCTTGACTTTGGCCTTAAACCAATTTTACAATTTTTCTCAACAACCTTTCTCTTTGAAAATATTTCCTCGATTTCGTGAGATGGTGATATGGCCCTTGTCTTACGTTTAAGTCTCTCCAGGCTATCCAAACGGCTTACAGGTCTATCATTTTTCAAGTTTAACAAGCTTAGTGGTATGCTGTCTTCTGGATCATTGCTAACTGAGCTTGCCAAAGAAGGTATGCTATCGGTCTCACTAAGCACCTCCCACTTATTTATATGATTTTTAAGATCCTTCTCCAGTCGGTTATTTTGTTTTAGTTGCAAAGATGGAGCTCTTAATATGGAAGAGTGGGTGGTTTTCTTTTCAAGTACAACTGTCTCTAGATTAGTAGATGTTTTAATATTACTATGAGAGCTGATTTCTTTTCCCTGTAATTTTTCTAGTGCAACAACTGTAAGCCTCCCTTGTTTAGGACATTCATCCTTATTGAGCACCACTTTAAGTTCAGGCTTCTTGAGTAGCGTTCTCTCTAAGAAACTACTCATAGCTTCGCCATCTTTAGGTACTCTTTCAAATGCTGAATTATTATCTGTATCTTCAGATGTGAAATGGCTGTCAGAATTTATATTATTGTTGCTACTAGGTTCAATCTTCTTCTTTTTCTTCTTAATACTAGGGAATCCAGTTCTATTGATAGCCTTACGTCTTCTTGCTTTCTTTTTAGATGAATCAGTAACACTCTTGTTCTCACTAGATTCATTTTCATCAATTTTCTTGGCAGAGCCAACAGCTTTTTTCACAATATCTAGCATTGGCAACTTATCTGTTTCCATTTTTTGCACCAATACTTTAGTTGGTAAGACTAACTTACTTTCACGTAAAATATTATTTGGTTTCTTCTTTTTATTACTTTCAATGTCTTCTTTTTCACTGATTAAATTTCTTTTAGATTGGCGAAGGTTGTGACCGCTAGTAGTTTCTTGCAATTTATCCGATATAACAGCAGCTATAGATTCTCCTCTTTTGGGTCGGATAATAGGATCGGGAGTTTCCGAAATCAATGCTAGTGGAATATCAGACTCTGTGTCAATATGACCTAAAAGTGAACTAGTATTTTTAACATCAACTTTTGATTTGCTTTTATTTTTACTAGTATCAGTCAATACATTATTAATGCAGATAGATGATTTAGGAATTTGATCCTCTAAATCAACTGATGGTTCAAAAATACCCGTTGGCTTATCAATATTTACTACAACCAATTTTTCTTCAGTCTCTTTGTCGTGAGGCTTTGATTTTTTAGTTTCTAAAAGTTTACCTTTTGAAACAGGAGACTTAATAACGGTTGCTCGGGTGCTAATTTCCTTGACTTTATTGTTGTTTTCTGATGCTTTATTAGTTGTGTCGGTGTTATTTTTCTCTTTTTCTAATATCCGCGATTCAATAGATTTACGAATGTTGTTATTTAAAAGCGTATCTAGTACTTTAGTAGCTGCACTAGGATTTATTTTTGATACTAAATTACTTGTTAATCCCTCAAGTCTATTTTTCTTTCGAGTCATAATTTCTGATTTTTGAGCTGGCGGAATAGCGCTTTTATACAAAGTGCGCGCCGACATGCTTTTTAAAGGATCAACTGTACTGATATTATTTCCAATTGAAATGCTATTTGACTCGGAGTTATTTAATTTATCGGTTTCTTTTGGATCCGCATTTGAATTATTTTGATTGATATCTTTAGCGTCTTTCGAAGATGATATATTAAGTGCTTTATCGTCTGACAGCTTCTTAGATAATGATTGTACTACTAGATCCAAGCTTGAATGGGAAATAACTTTATCTGCCTCTAATCTATGACGTTTCTTAGGCGTGACAATAGGTGCACTATGTCTCGTTGGTGAAGATTTGGGCTCAGTTCTAGGAGATAATATTTTCTGAGTATCTTGTTTTGTTAGGTCTGATTTAACATCATCTTTTGTTTTAGGTAAAGATTTTTCTAAGTCATGTACCATTTTATGAACAGCTTTGAGTTTCTCAGAAGTCTCATATATTTTCTTAGAAAACTCAGATTGTTCTTCAGTAGGTTTTTTGATTAATAGTTCATCATCCGTAACATTTAACGAATTCGGCGAATTTTTTGTCGGAGTAGAGCTTGTTACATCTACTTTAATAGCTAAACTTTCAATGCATTTAAATGATTTCGCAATACTTTCATCATTTGAATTTCTTGTATCTGATAAAATATTTTGGGTAGAGTTTTTTGTATTCTCTACCCCTCTCTTTATTTTATCGTGTGCTAATGATTTGAGTTTGGGTGACTCATTGGACGAAGTTTTAGAAGATTCTTCTAAACAATCTGTTTCTGTACAAAGAAATGTTTCTGAACTAGCACTATTCTTTGAATTTTCGTCAAATTCAGCTGTAACTAAACTAAGGCTCAATGAATTACTCGTAGGAGAATGGAAGTTGAAATGACGTTTTTTAAGTGGCAACTTGTGTTCATTAGTTTCTTTGCCACCTGCTCTCTGTGATTCTGCCAACTGCTTTTTGTGTCTTCTTTTCGATGTCGGTATTATGATTTCCTGATTATCAGATGTTTTTCTTTTCTTAGATCCCCTTTTAATGACTTTGACTGGTGCTGGCTCCGCATTATTTTTTTCTACTTTAGGCTGCTGAGCGACATTTGTTATTAGTTTTGGAGCAATTTGGCACAATTTAATGAAATTTGATATTAAACTATCCATGTCCTGGGTGAACTTTTGATCGACAAGTTCAACAGCTTTTGAATATGTATCTCTGCTTTTGGAAACGGATCTAGAACGGTGTCTTCTTTTACTTCTATGTCGATGATGTTTATTTTCAGTTTTGATAGTTATTCGCGATGGCCTCTCCGTAGGTTTTAAATTTATTTTGGGTGGAGCTAAAACCACTGTTCTTCTGTGTTTTTTTATATGGAATGACGGCTTCATATGTGGCTTTTTAAAATTGAGGAAGACATTCCTAGACAACGATTTATTAGGAACATAACTGTTTCTAGCTTTTTCAAAAATGCTAGGTATAGTTTTCTGTATAGTTTCTCTTTTATTTGTATAAGAAACAATCCATTTCCTGTTTTTGTAGTTTTACGACTTTTTGGTGATGGATTTCTTGAAAATAATCTTAAACTAGTGTCACTTTCTTTTTTTGAAGCTGCTAATTTTGCAGCAGTGCATATCGGCGATTTCCCAAATTTGTGTGCAAAAACAGGCTTCAGTGTTGGCAAAGGGCTTCCAATATAATTATTAGCTTTTATAGGAGATTTTAATAGTGTGTTATTGTTATTATGATTCACTTTGAAAATATTGTATGTAGTGACTGGTCGTTGTAACCCACTAAACACGGGCCCTGGTGCAAAAGGGTCAGAAGAGTTAAGTCGTAGTACATGTTTTGGATTCATTTTTGTATATCCAAAGTCATATTTTGAAAGTAGAGGGTATTTTGCGCATACGCTAATATATTTCGGACTAGCGTTAGGTTTTCGTAAATAGCTTTCACATTCAGAATCACTGGAACTATGTCCCAAAGTTAAACTACTGAAAGTTTTGTTTGTTAACAAAGAAATTTCCTGGTCAGATACAAAATGCTTTTGGTTTTTATAATAAGATCTATCTCTGACTGATCTTGTTTTCTTGAGCTTCTTCATGCGCCTGCGCATGCTTCTGACACTGTAATCTGTTTTATATCCTGATTTATCACTTTTGTAACCCGACTTGTGGTCACTTTTATATCCAGAACGGTAGTAATCACTCTTGTAACCAGATCTGCATCCGTAGTCACTCTTATATCCGGATTCCATCAGTCGGCTGCAGCTTTTATATGGTTTGAATTCGTGATCGCTTTTGTATCCGGATAAAATATCTTTGTACTTTGGATTTAAATCAATTTGTTTCCATGTAGGGTCAAGAGGGTCGTCTACGGCTGCCTCGATTTCACTCTGATTATCTCGCCAGGTATTACCAAAAGTTTTATTATTCTTTTTCGGTATATTAGCGAGCTTACTATTCAATTCTTTTCGTTTAGCATATACACCTGACAAGACTGACCTATTTGATGATACAGTTTCATCTTCGCTTTCTCCCGAGTCATATTGATTTTTATCTTTTAGCGTTTTGGGAGTTGATTTTGTAGTCTTCGTTTTACTCTGTGGTTTACGACCAACCTTCTTTCTCGGTGGATACAAAACCCTATCAGTGGCATATAACATCCTGTCTAACGCGGCTATATCTAGCTTGTGATCATTTTTCTTGGGCTTTTCAAATTTATTTTGCTCTTGCTTTAGAGGAACCGGGGACGGTGCTTCAGTTTTAATGTGCTTGACTTCGTTTTCTATTCTTTTCTTTTGATATTCACAGTCACTAGAATCAGATCTATTTTGAGCTCGATTTCTACTTTTAGATTTTGATCGCATAGCTCTATGTTCCCTTGTAGAATTCTCTTTTTGCGTCGTTTTACGTCCTAGTCTAGTATTTGATTCATCTGCGTCATGGCGCCTTAAAGGCGAGTGAGTTGGAGAATTGTGATTTGATAATATACCTGAATCTGGAGAAACATTCGGTGGATCATTATTATTATGAAAATTGATTACATTAACAGACGATTTGTCCTCTTGAGATTCGTTTGATTTTAGTTCCTCGGTTTTTCTCACTTTTCTAGGTCTTCCTCTCTTTCTTCTCGATTCTACCAATGAATTTTTAATATGATCTTGAGATTCAACTGAATTTGTGCTCATAGTATCTAATTTTTGTGTATCAATGTTTTGAGAATTATATCAACACTTGCTAAAGTCAATGGAGAATCTTTAATAAGTCATTTGCACTGCCTAAATCTGAAGAACCATTAGTTATATCTAAATTCATAAATCATTGTTATCTACACAGTCTTCAAGGCTAGGTGGATTAGATATTGATATACCCACAGATTCGGTGACAGATGTGATCTCTTCAAGATCTTTATTAATTTGAGTGAGCTCTTCAGTCTGTTGAGGGCTCAAATGCCGCGTATTAGTCAAAAATGCCGGTGTTATCTCCGATAAATTATTTATTTGTCCGAGAACGCAATCACTTATTGTTCCAACGCCGTCTATAGGAGGCGTATTTATATTGCAAGGCAATGTTGGTGTCGCAGCAGTATTAATAGACGTCAAAGGTGCTGTGCTACTGAGTAGCTGTGTACGCTCTACAAATTGTTGTAGTAGACTTGATGCATAATGAGTTGTATTTTGATGTCCGGCGTCCGAATTCGAGCATTCGTTTTCGGAGCCGGACGAATCCGCCGTCGCTCTTTGTATTGCAGCCGTCACAAGTTGAGGCGTAAGCTCCATTTCACTACTCGACCCATCACCTATAAAACAATATATTATAGTTATAGACCAGTCGTTAGTTAGTTATTCCTTGCTTAGATTTAGCACGATTAAAACTTACCATTGTCTGCTATAGACTTATCATCGTTGTCTGGCGCAGTATTATGGACGAAAAAGGTCGGGAAATTGGGCTGTTGCGCCGGCGCGCTCGGTGTTTGTTCTGGAAATAGTTCCGCAAGGTCCGCATCGTCGATGACCTGGAGAACAGTTTAACAGGTATATCTATTAATATCGCAGCGCAAATTCACCTTTGATTGAAACACTAATAAAACCTAAGCTTTCATGGCAAAAGAAGCTCATGAACAATTTAATGAGTTAAACATAAAAGAGATTAGCAGCTAGTAAATTTTTATAAGTGATTTTATAAATAAAAACTCTTGTATAAAACAAATTCTGTGAAAATTTTTAAATTGTTGTTTTACGAGATGTAACAATGTTTAAGATTGTTTTAGGAAAACAATCTAATAAAAAACATATCATGTACTGTTACTGTGCGTTAAGCAAAAATTATATCCACCAAAAAAGTATGAAATATTAGAAATTGTAGCATAATTAAAAACATTCAATTCCGTGGATTCCCATCCCTAAAAAAGTCAAAGGAAAGTTTATTTAATATCCATCAGAACGTTCCACACGATTTCGCTTGTGTCTAATTTTATAATTACGCGATTCTATTTTTTTTAATAAATATTAAAATTTGGTATTTATTATACCAAAGCAAGAAGCAAGCAGATTATTCAATCGTGAAGGAGCGAACAAGTTTGACAGTCACTTTCAAATTTTCTAGGTAAGATTTCATTGAATAACAATCCTTATTCAAATTACTGTATACTTAATAATTTAGTTAATTTTCATTCCAAAAAGATAGGTAGGTAGCTAGTTTGTAGCTCACGATATGTAAAACTCACAGGCTTACAACATACGTCGCTTAGACGAGACGATTTGGGTCACCGCATAGATTTATCACAACAAATTGCATTGTACTTCGCCCAATATCATCACATAACGCGGCCGTACCATCGACAAAATAAGAAATCAGACGTTATAGTAATGCAGATTATAAGTAACATTGATTGTAGAAGTATTACTATAATTCAAATAATAATTGATATATAATAATTGTAATTAAATAGTAAATAATAAGTTTAACTTAACAATTTTGACTTAATATATATATATATATATATATATATATATATATATATATATATAATAGATATTTTAATAATAAGGTTTGTCGAGTAATTGATTAGTCTTACCTGAAGTTGACACGCAGCAGCGAGTGCGGCGCTAGAGTCGTCGGCTGACGCATGTGCCGAGCCACCCGCAGCGTCAGCAGTATCTGAGTCAGATGATGATGACGACGACGATGACGATGATGATGACGACGACGAGCTCGATGATGACGAACTACTCCCGCATGCAGCACTCTCCGCTGCAGGAGACGCGAACTGTGGCAAAATAAGATATAGAATTTAAATTACTGCAATGAAGGCTAAGGAGTGAAACAAATTATTTCTAATTAGGAAATTTCAATAAGCCTTGAAAAGAGGGAAGGAGTTGAGTTCAGTGTAAGGCACATAAGTAATGATATTCGTAACAAGAGAATTAGAATAATCTAAAAATCGAGTAAAACGTAAGAACATGTAGAAAAGATGATCTCGGACTCCAAGACGTTTTAAAGGGACAATGATAAAAATTAAATACGTTGTAGGTACAATTATAATATATCTCATGCATGAACATCTTTTAAATAATTTGGAACCCGTAATTTAAGTGTACATACATACAGTAATAACTTAAACTTTATATAATTGTTTAATACTAATTCTTAAGTAGTGCAGTATATGTAATGCTGATTGCATATTCCAATAACTACTATGACCGGACAGCGAATGGTACTATTAGCGCGCAAGATTGATTTGCCGCAATAGGCAGTTCAGGTGTTGCAATGTTCGAAGTTAAGTCCCTTCCCATTGGCAACATACTCCTTTCCAATTGACATTCTGTCTATATAACCAAAGCTATTCAAGATTTTGTTAAAAAGTTACAATGTACTTTTTGTGTTAGATTATAACGAAGACGTGACTAGATTAGTGTTTGTTAATAATTAACACGTTGGCCTAAATCGGATTCAATGACGATCATGTAGCTTTCTTTCTATACATGAAGTTTCCTTTTCAAGACTGAATGTACAACTCACGACTCTCGATAACACAACGAAAGCAAAGGATTAACAACACGATTGCAGAGTGATTTAACTAACACGACCAGTCTAATAGCAACAGACCCTGATTGTTGTTGCTCTTATATATTTCGGTCATGGTTTTGACAATTCAAACTCTCCATTTCACATTTTCTACATAATTCAATTTTTTAAAGGGAGTTTGAGAAACATCTACATGTAACATTTTAAAGTTAGATACATATTGAAAGGCATGTAACGAGATAAAATTTAAAGCTTTTTATTACCTACAGGTACAGTATGAAACATATCTAATGTTTCTAATAGTGTAATGGCTTGTGACGGGTGTGTGTTATTTTCACCATTATGTTGATTTTCCGAGGGTGCTAATCAATAAGGCGGAAGGGCGAGCAACCCTCAGCACTGAAAGGGGTTGAGCAAGTGTCGCGTGGTCGCCACTCTTATCACAGTGAGCATATCAAATACGGCGGAAACGGCCGACCCCAAGGCATAGGGCTATATGGCAATTGCCGCAGTACCCCTAATTATAGGCAACTTTTAGGTTTTTAACTAGAATCTTAATGGCCGACAAGAACATAAAAATATTACTATTATATGAATAAACTTAAACACGATTAGTCACGTGCCGATACCTACTTTAATTCCCCTATTTTTAAAATGTTAATTAATTAAAGCCAAAACAGTTGGAAAAAAGCAACAGAATAATAATAAAGTGTTGAGTGTTGTATACGTGAGTGTAATGTACACGCGTCTGCAATTCTAACATCTACAAGATATTAATCTGGAACACATAGTCAAGCTGAGAGTAATAGACGTTTGTGCACAAATAAATATGAAAGCTCCGAGTATTTGAATCGACAATGGACTAACAGTACTTAGACAGCGCCGACACAAATAATATTGAACGCATTGCTACATCTACGCGAATATCACATTAACGAACTCGTGATCCATGTAGATTTATATCTGACAGCACAACGCCAACAAATGCTATCTAAAGTAAAAGGTACTATCAACTTGGAACTTATCAGAGCTTTCAATAGTGTGATTTCAATACACTCAATGTGGCTAAAGTTAAGGAATACAAAGAACACATACAAAATTAGCTAGTCATCTCAATATTTCCGAAGAGGCCAAAGTAATAATGATTTAAAGAACGACTTAACCGATGATAGACGAGCAAGTACGCATACTTAGCGTCGAAGATCGTTGCTTCTGAAAGTTCGCGCACATAATGTGTTACATGCTTATTGTGCGAAGAAATCATCGAACAATAAGCATGTAAGCTATATTAAGGCCAGGCAAACTTGTTAAGCATAAGACTGTCATTCGTACATCTATTTTTGACTATTTTTAAACGGGTCCTTGTTTAATTGTTAACATGCAATTTATTTCAATCGCTGTCTGGGCTATGAATACACCGATTAGTTGGAAATTGAATTTTTTAGAAAGAATTAAATATGTATCTATTTCAGACTCGACGAACTATCGACAAATCAATCATAATATATCCAGTAAACCAGTTTTGTACACGTCCACTTAATTCGTATACGAAGTAGATATGAAATTGTAAATAACTTAATTAGAATTAATTTTAATGGCGCACATTTTTTGATCGTAATCACATATTATATCTACTTTTAAATAGTTTATTATTTTGGTTTCTTTTTATTAGCCTTATGAATAAGTGCTATAAGTAGTTCATGGATTTAAAACAGCCAAATACTTTAAAGTTTATGTAAGTTTAAATTATTTCTTCTTCAATTGACGACATAAATTCTACAGGTTTATCATACACTCCAAAGGTTATATATAAAAACAAAGAACAGAGATAAATAATACCTCATAGATTTGGTCGTTGACCTCGCGCCAAATGTTGTGTACATTACTCTGCCGATAGTTTACAGTGATCTCATATCGAGATATTATATCTCATATTAGTTGAATACGTATCGAAGGAATATGACATCGTAAGCTCATTTTCGAATATAAAATGTTATCATATCAACGAAGGTCCGTGATTAGGATGAATCCACTACATTTAACTATTTACAATGAGATTTCTTCCTAAAGGCTCCACAGCCAAGTGACAACAAAGAAACCCGTAATATTTTGCTGTCTGTCTTTCTACGTATGTCATAGTCATTTGTAATCTGAAATTGTGATAGCACTATATACATAAGCGGGGGATAAAAATAAACTTATTACACATAAGTATGTATGTGTTGAGTGACAAAAAGAAGACTGAAAACATGAAAGCTCATTAAAATTTAAAAAAACACTAGGATTTCGTAGAATAATGACATAAACAGTGGACATTCGGTGCTAATACTGAAACAAGCTAGAGGACCGACGCCTTAAGCTGATTTTTACTAACACAATGTCAACAATACGAAAAGAATCGTTAACGTACATGAGATATGATGATTACTATGTTTAGTACAAAATACAAAGAGACGCTAAATAAAAAGCAACGAGACAGAACGAGGAAATGAAGCGGATCGTCGGCCGGGAAGACCGTGAACTTGACTGTCACAAACTTTAACGATCGTCACACCTCAGAGTGCAGCGGGAGCAAAATTGCCCCGTATATAGAAAACAACATCTAATAAAGTAATTGTTAAAATATATAATAAAAACACGCTTTAATAGCAATGTGAATTAAAAAGAAATATATTAGGTAAATGTCTGACAGTGCAGGCACAATGAAGACGTGCGTAAAGGTGACAAACGTCCATCCACTTGTTTTGTTATTTAGCTATAAATATAAAAGAAAAATCTAATTGAAAATACCTCAAACTCACTATTGCAAGTTACACACATAAAGGAATTGTATTAAGCGGATACAATTTTTTAACCTACAAACACAATTTTGTTTTAGAATTTTCCATCTTATTGTACAGAAATCTATATATATATATATATATATATATATATATATATATATATATATATATATATATATAAAATCGCTAAAACTCGAGATCGGCTGGGCTGATTTGGTGAGTATGGAAAAGGTGAGGAAACATGAAAAATGCTTGGAATATAGTAAAAACAACAATTTCGCTTTCCCTTATAAACTATTCCTACCTGTCATCTGAACATCTGATGTTCGTCCCGTGGTTTCCCCACCTTATAAAAAATTCTTATATATAATTATATTATATGGCAATGAAAGCCTTTAAACTATTATGCTGGTGCTTCATCTGCGTTAATGTTTGTCATAAGTATTTAGGTCATTTTACGCTGATATAACGATGGGTTTAATGTCTTATTTGAGATACGACATTGTTAATGATATTAAATATTGAAAGATAGCGTATGTACATTCACTAATGTGGCTATGTGATAACGAGATTATTTTTTAACACTTTAAATAAAACGTATTCGGCAATAACTAAATCTTTTATACTAACGCAGATGTAGCCCCAAGATCAAATACTTAGTATAGTAGTTCTGAAAACAATGTCTGTGACATCCTGAAATCCAAAGCCGACACGTAACGATTTCATAAGGGTTCCGTTTTATTAGGAACTATGATTGAACACTAAAAATCAAAAACAATAAATATCTAAAACAACAACAATCTAGATCATGTAAATCATGTGCATACAGCATCAAAATTACATTCATATCAAAAGTAATTTCCTCGGTCAACGCATCTCGTAAGTGTAAAAACATAACAATCATCAACTTTATAAACTTTTCTTGACTATATTCTATTAAAAGAGTATATTTGATATCTAGAGTAAGAGGAAAATTAGCTGCAGCCCTCCGTCAGGTTGCATTGTTTGTTTTATTTCCGCGTATTAACACTTCAAAACTCTCAAGAGTTTAACTTGCAATATTAGTAAATAACGTTTCTGGTCGTGTTTAGTTTAATAAAATCTAAGTTTTCTTCATAGAGCTGGTTTAGTTGCGACTGTAGACCGCCTGTCAGTCGAAGATCCATAACAAACTGTCACATTTATAAATGTAATGCCCAATTAAAATTCCTATCGACAATTCATTCTCTCACTTATACACCACTGCAAAAATAACTTAATCGTTCATAATAGTGACCACCTTATTGCTAATATTGCTATCAGGCACGAGGTTAGACACTCACGTAATTGGTTACGATTATATAGAGAATTAATATTGAATATATTGACAAGCTCAGCTAAAATTGAATTTAAGCAGCGAATGTAAGTTCCATTCAATGATTCGAGTACATATCGACGCTTGAAATGCAGAAATTACTAAGCGGAATTGAGTAAATTTTACAGGAGAGTGATTTAAAGTTCCAATTTTTAGAAAAAAAATATCTAATCGTCGGATTTCGATGTTTTTGAGATACATGTATATGTAATTTTTTTAGCTATTTATGATATTGAAATAAACCGTATAGCTCTTGTATAACTGGCAACTATGTTGCTGAGACAAAAAATCCCCATTTGATAAAGAGATAAAATCATTTAAGCTGTCGCTGAAAGTTTTGTATTAACCAAAAAAAAATATTCAAATTTTATCGGAAATGTTTGCAGCAACAAAGTAAAATATCTAAGCTACCACTAAAATTTCTGCGGTAACAGGTAAAAATTTACACGGCGAGGACACACGACGATTAGACCATGCGAAAAAGTTTGACGATTCGAATGGTGTATATAACTCATTTTTGGGATTTTTGTCGCTAAGTCATTATTGCCCTTTCAAGTGTCGTCTTTAATAAATTATTATTCTCTGAACTGCTAGTAAGAAATAGAGAAGGCCGTAAGTAACTGCACAATACAAAATTTTCAAAATAGACAACTTCAAACTATTGTTACCGAATTTGGGTTAATTGTCCAATAAAACTTCAACCTCTTTATAATTTCTGCTACAAGAGTTTCGTATTTTTGGTTGTGTTTGTTACGACTTTTATTTTAAAAAAATATTAGACAATAATATAAAACTTAAACTAAATAAGCTCAAACTTGATACACAATAGAAAAGGGAGAACATTGCATTCCTTTCCAAAAAAATAAAAAAATATATCCATGATTTAAATTTAACGAAACAAATATTTGAGTATTTCTGTTGGAAAATATTACGCTATTAAAACTTGAATCTTGAAAATTGAGGCGCGTATAATCACCTATTTACAAATACGGACAGTGGTCCGCATCGGTCGAACAAGTATTGCTACGTTGCCTGCGACCGCACTCCGCTAATAGGCGTTTCACACCCATTTAATCTCTGTTTGAGTTTTTTGTCGAACACTCGCTAGCGCACCTACGCAACGCTAATAACATAGGGTTACTTAACACTAATTGAGTATAAACTTTATTAATTCCTAGCTTTTAGTTCTCGAATAAAAAGATCTAATGACTTCGATGAGTCATACGCTACAGATGAATCAACTACTTTAGAAATTAAAACATGCGTTATGTTAAACAAGTGTGTTTGAATTATTTTAAAATATAATACTATAAACTTCATATTATGCACATAAATAAGGCATTAATTGTCAGCCCTGAACGAAGCGAAGGCGGCAATCCAGCGGCGGTTGATTGTACTCATCAAGGATATTTGCTCTCAAGGACGATGTCGGCTAGACGATCGCGCTTGTCGAACGATTCTTTTTATTTCTGCACAGACACATCTTGTTTTTATCTTAGCTCATTTAAATTCATAATACATAGCTATCGACGGTTATCCCTATAAATTAAAATTTCCAGTTACCAATGATGGAAATCTACGAACGAACGAACAGCAATATTATAACCTATTTCATGTGTTTAATTTAACACTGTTTTATAATTAAAGTCCCATTTACAAACTAATTTAAAACTGAAATATTCAATAGATAAAAGAATAGACTAGAAGAGTTTAATTTTGAAATGATATCATCAGCAGACGCATAATATAAGTTGGGCAATGTCATGTGAAGAAGCTCTGAAAATTTGTATCTAAAACTTAAGATACTAAATATTAGATAGACACAATACCACTTTTAAGACTATATGGGAACATACAAGAGACAGGAAGGGAAGGGAGAAAGTGTGGCCTTTAAAAAAATCTGTGACACTATTTCTTCCATTGTGTCTAAAAGTCCACCAACTCTAGAGAGGATGAAAGAATCTATATTGATCAAGAAGACGATCTTTTGTATTTTACAATGGACTAAAATAAAGTCTAGCAACCGCCATTTATTCTATTACACCTATTTACAATTCGCGTACTGAATACAAACAATTGCGCTATGGCTGGACACTAAGATCTCGATCTTATTGCTCCAAGCAATTTATTTTAAACAGTTTTTATATAGAAATGTAATCAACAAAAAACTATCGACTATGTTCTGTACTCTGAGTTCAATCACCTCGATATTTTCGAATGTGCGAACCTCATTGTCTGCTACTATTTTTCGTGCCGTATGGCTAGTTCATGGCAATTTTTACAGATTCTGATTCTAAATACGTATTCAATTCGCTACTGAACAAGGAACATAACAGATGTTATCAGTCCTTAAGACAATTGGAATTGTTCGTATCTTTATTTGCTTTTTTTAATCCATTTCATGGAATAATGTTGTTAATTATTTAATATGCTTTATAATTAAAATGACAAAATACATGGTAGTTTATTACAATCAACAATAGTACCTAAAATAAAACTAAACAACGTTATATTTTGCAAGAAATTTGTTTAACCTTCAATGATGCCATCACACATTAAAATATTTAAAAAAACGCAAACATTATTTTTGAGGTTATTTTTAAACTTTTATTGAACTTTAAATAAACCTTAGAACAAATAGCTATTAGTCTAAGGGCCGATTTTTCAATCATCAGATAAAAGTTATTAGTCAAATAAATAATTACCTGAATAAATTCAAAAGTAAAATTATTCAACTGTATTATTCATGCTGATGTCATTTTAAATTTTCCCATGTTGTGTTTTATTTTATGAATAACTTTTATCTAGTGATTAAAAATGGGCCCTAAAAGTTACATCTTACCAACTTACTTTCCGAACAATAATAACATTATCGCCGTGTGAGTTCATAAAGTACTCACACGACATCAGTATTTAATAACATAACATCAATAACAAAATCGATCACCTAATCAAGATAGTATCGATAAGTAGATTCGAAATAAAGTACAGATTGAAACATTGGCTTCTAACTTTCGATTATAACGATACAGAAGAATTCTTACGGATTGGAGAGTAAACACATCATTCACTACTTTGTTAATGTATGAGTAGACAATTCAGCAGAGAACACTATTAGCTCCAAAGATACAGTTAATACTAGTTTTGGAGCTAGTAGAAGCACAAACAATAATTTAGTTTCTAAGACTGCAAATTGTAATGTGTCTTCATTTTGTAATTAAGATTGTTACTTATTTTTGAGGCAATAAATCATTTTATTATTATTATTTAAAATGATTAAAAATAACTAAACGCTGAAATATAGGAACATATTCAAAATAGAATCCTAACTACCCCTGTTTACCTAATAATAAACATTCGAGGGATGTTTATTTTTGAACAATGCCAATTAGGTTTTTAATAGCGGGTTGAGTACTTATTGCGCGTTATGATCGTATCACTGCATCGACAATGCGGTTGCATTTGACAAGTCGGTCGGCGAGTCAAGGATAAATGTAAATATGCATCACAACAACAAAGCGCATTGCGAGCAGACCCAAAAAACAAAACAAACATCCCAAGGACAAAACACTCGTTAGATGTTATCCTTGTTTTAAGGATATTTTTGAATGTATATATTTAAACAGACCTGTTAGTGTATAAAGTAATTAAAAGTTTTAAGTTCAACTCAATTTTACGGCAGACGAACAAAGCTGTATAAAGAATCATTAATTACACTATTAAAATTCAGAATTAGTTTTATTAATGAATACTGATGTACGTTTATGTATATAATCTTTATAATTAAATAAATACATGACCAGCTAGAATCGCTTTGTAAAAGTTAGCAACAACGTGTTATAGACATTGTATTCGATAAGCGAATTCGCATATGTTCGTGGATATTGTGTATAATTAGAACCATTATGTATCAATAGATAGATAGATAACACTTTATTGTACACCAATACAAACATGAACTTAAAGAGTAAAATTATATCTAGGTATGTAAACAGGGCGGTCTTATCGCTAAAAAGCGATGTCTTCCAGACAACCCCAGGAATGATTTGAAATGATAAAGGCGATGATGGTATACGTCAATTTTTGATTATTTAATTTAAAAATTATGGGAAAGAGTATGTGCCAATTATAATGAAACTTAGTGATTTCGTTATACAGGATAATCGTAAGAATAATTTTTAGCTCGAAAGGTCAAATTATGTGGGGCACAAACGTCCAGACATACTGTTGCCTCCTGGTACTCGTAAAAGGCGTAGACCAAACAGACGTTGGCTTGATGCCGTGAGAGAAAATATACGTGCCAATGCGGGATAAAGATAAAGTAGGGAGGGAAACCGACCTCAAGCTCAGAAGCAGAACTTCAAACGCAACTGGTCATTTAGGTTGGGGTGATGATGTCTTTGAGCAAAAAAAGTTCGGCGGGATGGGATATTGATTATAAATTCAAGCAAATGAAATTTATATTTTATTATTAAATTATTAAATATCCTATGCTAGGAGAAATTTTTGAAAATATATAAATAACACAGTGAAATCTTAACAAATTTAGTTAACACGATATCTATGTAGTTTGTTTCTACAACTTCGTAGACTGATAAGGTTGCTAGAAGAAAATTATCTTAGGGTTAATCTCGCTTTGGTAGATCAATATTTTATTGTTTTATATGAACTGTTTGTGTACAATATCACGTTCGAGAAGAATGTTGTACCTTAGTATGTTTTTAACTTTATTTTGTAGATATGATCAAAGGGTTCTTTAAACTGCTGCATAAATAAGCGCAATTTGCAGTGCACTTGCATACGACATGATTCGACGATCAGCCCACGCAGCAACGCACGTATATGGAGATAATATGTACTGCAATTACGGCCACTTATACAAATACGCGACATTCACATGTGTTTTATGCTTATTGTCTGCGATGAAATAAAAATAAACATTACCATAGCCACTTGTACCATAATCGTCATATAATTAATAATATTAAACATTTACAAAAATATAAGCTTACTGAAAATTTCACATACTCATTGATAAGTCCGACACGTTTACAATTTTCAACAGTTAACGGCCCGTTTACACGGGCGGCAATAATTTATAGCCGTCCATCTGCTGCTTACATTAAACGCGAACTTTGTGCTATTTAAACCGGGATACAGTAAACGTAGGAGTTTTATTGCAGCCGGCGTTCGCACCATCAAAACGTCTTGGCCGTCCGGCGAAATTAATTACGCCACAAAAACATTCGAACTACCCAAATGTTTGTATGGGCCGTATCGATTTCTATTTAAATCAAAACAAAATGGATATGAATAAAAAACAAGTACCTGACATAAAAATCATTGATTTCTTACCAAAAAAAGTCAAATTGAAAAAGTTGTTTTTTAATCAAATCGATTTTTTTCTCGGAGCTCGTTCGCATGTATCCCGGAAAATAAGTTTTTCATTATAAAAGGTAGCCTATAACCATCCTTATTTCTGAAAGTATTACAAAATGTATATACTAAATCTTATGCAAATAGCCTTACTTCCAAAGCCGTAAAAAAGGATTAAACAAACACACAAAACACTTTCACGTTTATCATCGTTTAGTAATGATGAGTTTAGGAAGCTAAGTTGGTATGGGCATATAATGAGGAGGGATGAAAGTCACGTGACAAAAACAATGTTAAACTATAAGATGGATGGGTGTAGATGTAAAAGTAGACCAAAAAAAGATGGATCGACTGTGTGAAGGATGATATGATGATTTGTGGTGTGACAGAAGATGTATGTCAGAATAGAAGAGTGTGGAAGGAAAAGGCATATTATGCCGACCCCAATTAATTGGGATATGGTGAAAGAAAAAGAGAGTAATAATGAGTAAACTTTACTCTTTACAAAACAAAATGCACGAATACACTGACGTCTGCCTGTTTGCCCTCCAGGCAACAAAAAAAATATAATTGTTTTTAAAATCCACGATTAAATCTCTCGAAATGTTTTAAATTCTTGAAACAAATATAATCTAGACAAATGTGTTAAAAACTGAAGTAATAGCCCATGGACCATTAAAATGATATGGAGTTTTGGAAGACTTGCGTAGGGCCCTGGGGCGAAAGAAGAAGAAAAACAAGTGCCCGTCAAACAATCTGGGCTGTTGAGACAGACTGCTACTGGAGCTGGGGATGTGCGACTGTAATGATGCCTTCTCGTCGTAATATTTGAACAAACAGATAAAATGGACAGACGATGATCCCCACTCGAATGTTTGTCATTATAATATATGGCATTAAATAGATGATGTGGTCACCACCTACACATACACGATCTTAAATTAAATATTAGGTACTGTGTCATTCAGCGTGAAGGTTATTCAAGGAGTCACTAGAACTCGGACGCGGCGCGACGTATAAGTTTTCAGTGGATGCATAACAAACCACAAGCTACATGTTAAGAATAATTAAGTGTGTGTAATCCGTGCAATGTGCCAAACAATAAACCACAAAATCAATAAAATTGTTTCGAAAAGCATACAATTTCAGAGCTAAACACACGTAATGCAAATAAAAGAATACCAAATAAGAATAAAGATTTTGAGATAATATCATATGTAAAACAGATGTAGTTAACATAAAGAAACATGCATATAATGGACGTATCCCCAAATTTAGACTATCTTATAAAATGTGTTAATTTAGAGATGGAAGTAATTTTTTACATACAACCTGGCAAAGTTGATAAATATATTAGAGGGTTTCGAAAGTTTAAACGAGTAAATAGACAGACCAAAAACTACTCTCTACTCAACAGAAATGAGAATATTGAGATAGTAATGTTCTGTTAAGAATATAGATATGGTGAGAAACGTATACATAAATTGCATTGGTGACTGAAATTGGAAAAAAGTTTACGATGGGTATGTACTATTAAAGTGTTATATCGATACCTAATTTGATGGATATAAGAATTATTCGAAACGGAAAGGAATATACTTATTATTGGCCACTAGAAGAGACGAAACTCATTTTGGCACTTTGACTTTTAGTTTAAATTCGAATATTTTGTTGTCTTTTTATCATTATATTATTGGAAGTAGATGAAACAATAAGCGTATATCAAGTTACAGTCGTAGCAATTAGAGATTTCATATCTCTGCCTGACCCGAAAGCGACGTGACATCATTTATTATTTTATCCTATAATTTGGAAACATATATTAACATTACCACAACCTTACGCTTGTTGTAGACAAAGTGTTATAAATTAGGTAGTTACGTTTAATGTTATTTAACATTGACAAGATGACATTGTAAATAAATGTGTCTTTCAAATTGATAAGCCACTTTATTTAAGTCGTAATAAAAGAGTACAGAAAAATATAAGGCGCAGCGTGGGTTGCGAGCTCAACGACTTGTTAGAGAATTAAGTAATTGAACCAATCAAAGTTTATTATGGATTCTATTAAAGGAAATATCGTAATCTTGGCAGGCGAGTATCAGTCTCTTTTAAAATAATGACAATACAGACGATAAAATAATGCAAATTTTAACCAGTGATTCGACAACCGCACACATTCGTGACAAGTGATGTCACTCATTCCTTTTGTCGCGCTGTGCACACAAGTGCCACGAGGCAGCCCCGAAATAAAAACATGATAATGTTTGTGGGATTCATCGAAATCATTTTAAAAGCGAACCTATCAAAACGATCAAAAAGAATCATCATGGTATGACAGGAAACCGGATTCGTATAATTATAACCCATTCATAAGTGACGGAATTGACTGGAGCCTACCGGTCACTAGCTAGCTACGCCATGAATGCGGGAAAACGTGTATTCCAAATTAGAGGCAGGTGTATTTTTCTATAATATTAGAAACAAGGCGAAATGTTATAAATGTAATTTAACAATTTGACAGACTAACAAACAAATTTGCTGCCTACAAGTTAATCAAATTATACTTGTATTATGATTACCACATAATAATAGACTACACTGGAGACCGTCGCAATTACATCCGAACCAGAGCAAATAACGGAAAGATCATTTCACTTCTCATATTCTAAACTTACGCTTGGAGTTGTCTAATTACAGGGATGAAAACAGCACTTTTCGTCCCTGGGAAACGATTCTCCCTGCTGTCAAAAAATTTAGAAAACTATGATGACATACATGCGTCTTATGTCCGTCCCAACTTTTTTTTTGCAGTCACTGTTAACTTTGTTAACAAATTACTTTTCACTAAATTGATATTTCATTTATATAAATTTGAGCTAAATATTCACTATCATTAGTGACAAAAAAAATCAAAGGCTGGTAGAATGCTACAGACAAAAAATACTTGATATTTCGTATGTGACGTACCTACGTGATGACCTTTCATCAGATTTAGATATGGATTAACGCCTGATTTTATTAGAAAAGTAGTCGTTTGTTTAATTAATCAGTTTTTATTTACATTCCTCATATTCGAAATGAAAAGCGGAGTGTTAACCTCGAGTGAAAGACCTATTTAGGCACTTGAACTATTAGCGCTCTCACTACACACGAGCGCCAAACTATATCAGGCCTAAATAAGTCACACCTCCATCTCTCGTGTAACAATCTACTATTACGTAATTTATCCTTACGGATATGAAACTTGACGCCTGAGACTAATAAGCTAAAAGATACCTTAAACCAAAAAATAATAGCGATCTTGAATACTTCAAAACCCAAACCCAAACAAACCCTGGTGCGTAACTGCTAGTTTAAAGATCAAGCATTAATACATGTTACATTGTGTTAAATTTTATGTTAGTGCTATTTGCCTCCGGAAGATTCACTTCATTTTATATCACAAATTATTATTATAACTTATTTCCCAGGATGAAAAGTATCTATATCCATCTTCGGTATTAAAATTATAATACATATGAACAAAATTACAGCAAAACCGATCCAGTACTCCAGTAGTTTTTCCATGACAGCTTAACAGATAGACAGACCGAGTTACTAACGCATATTTTATAGATAATGAATCTTTATATCGATAAACTTGAGAAATGATTGATCTCCCATACAAACTGTCATCTCCTATTTCAACCCGCTCTAGCTATATTTTTACAATAAGAAGTAACCTATGTCATGTCTCGTCTATCATCTGTAAACTACAAAAATGTTGAAAAAGACCAATATGACCAAAATAAAGGAAATGGTAAATCCCAAAAAAACAAATACTATCCTACTCTTTTTGGGATAACCTTTACATAAATCTACACGACTATTCGGGATGAAATGAAAGTATCCTATGTCCACCCTCGGTATTAAAATTACACTTATACCGAATTTCAGCCAAATCGGTTCAATAGCTTTTCTGTAAAAGCAAAACAAACACAGCGACAAATATATTTTTATCCCAAAACCATCTCATTTTTCGGGATGAAAATATCTTTTCATCCTCGGCATCAAAAATATATATACACTGAGTTACAGCCAAATCGTCCGATAGTTTTTCCGTGAAAATTAACATACAGACAGAGTTAATTTCGCATTAAAATAAACTGGGTTGGATCCGGTCGCTCTTTGCTCACGTAAACTTCGGATTCCCATTCCAAGGAAACGGTACGAAATCGGACTATTCCCAAAACTGTGAAGGAGAAAAAAGATCCAAACAATAACTTTGAAATTCACATAATATTAGTATCTTTTTATAGTACAATGCTTGTCATAAATAATAATATTAACCAAGTCAATTAATCTACGTACGCACGCTTTCAACAGTACTGCGTTTAGTTTGATTACATTTACCAGTGGCTATGGGGTTGATTCGTTCCAGGCTAGCAGTCACAACATAATAAGTAGCGTGTATCGAGCCACCGCGGCGCCAGACCGGTTCCCAGCACAGAATTAGGCGCACCATTACCATTATCCCAACCATGGGCTGTTAATTACCGCGCTCAGCCTATGACCACAAGCGGACTGGACACCTCGTCGTATTAACATCGAGAGCTCTTGTATATTAAGTTCATTAGACGAAGCGAATAGTGTATTGCGTCTCTACGGTCCAAACATGAGACGGTTGTTTTAATAAATTTTGATTATTATTTGACAGGTGGCAAACTATAAAACGAGGCTCGCGCAATGTTAATTCTCATTTATGTTAAACACTGCAGCCCTATTTAGCATAAAACTGCCTACTCGATAACGGAGCAGTGCTATGATAAACTCTACGAGGAAACTGTAATTGCAGAAAGTTATTGAGCACGGATTTGTTAAGTGGTTCATATCTTAATGTTTATCGAGTATATATGCTGAGTCTAGCAACTGCCTTGATCGCAGACAATTATTATAATAATAATCGGCAGATAAACACGCTTATTGTATATCCTCAAATGAAGCAAGTTACGCTATTATTATTGATATTTATCTGTAAGCGAGAACATTGTGAAAGAGCTTTGACGTATCGGATTTTTTTTTATTCGACAACAAACAGGTATATTGTATATTCCCAAATTAAGCAAGTTACGCTTGTGCTATGAGTAATATACAACTGACTGCTCTGGGGCCGATCCTAGACACCCAGACCGTAGTAAATAACGGCGAAAATACGTTTCCGAAATTTCAGGAATCGAACCCGGAGCCTTTGGCAAAGGCTTAGCCCGCTCAACCACAAAAGCCGTCAATTTGATATATGGTTATATGTTGTGGACTGGTACCTATGCCTGCCTTAGATACACACAGTATACTCACAGTTTTTCTAATTCAGTAAAGATCCAGCCCAGAATTAGGAAAGTTATGTGCTGATTGATATTATTGAAATGAAACTTCTATATAGACTATATACATATAGACGTGGTAAGAGACGGCATAATGTTAGAGTAGAACATGATTTTTTTTGGTTCCAGATCGCATTCAGTTTTTTTGTTTGATCAACGGGTAGATTGTTAATGTACTTGTCCAATTTGCAAACCTTCCCGTTAAACTCCAAGTTAAAATTTTGTTGCCATTCGTTTTTTTCACTTGTCCATTGCGATGCGTTTTTCCAGTTGTCTGTTGAAGTTTCACTTCTACTGTGTCCCAGCACACATTTTTATATTTAATAGGGACAAATAAATATATCTATATTTTTTATTTGTCACTATTTAAAAAAAATGGTATGAAAGATTTCTCTATCTCTAATTATGAAGTGTATGTAAAAATTAAATATTGTAGAAACACTGTGATGTGATGATAACAACCCTCCATTTCCTTATCCGTACGCGATAAAATCTACCTGAGAGCTATAAGTTATATTCACTCATTTGAATAAACACAATCGCGAGGTGCATTTATTCCTTCAAAAAATAACTTACATCCTTCAGTAATAGACTTGTCGAACAGGAGGGGCACTCGAGAACCGCCGGGAATTAAATTAACGAATATCAGAATATGAATATAAAATAGTTTCCAAATTATGTACCGTGACAAATGTACTTTTAGAACTCAAAACCAATAAGTCTTATCTATGTGGTAACACGGTTTTAGATCCATGCCACCTTCATGCCTGTTTTTTAGATTATTCTAAAACTTAAATAATATATGACACTGGCGAAATGCATAAGCCGTAATAAAGCGAAGAAAACGATAAAATATATTCTGTATTTTAACTTTGTGTATAGTTCACTATTATAGAACCTGATTTTAATTATCTTTCAATTCTCTGTTTTCAATAACGGAGGTGTCAAAGAACACTTTTATTAAGAAAAATGGCATAGTTTCAGCAAGCGAAATTTTAATTAAGAAAAGCTAAATTGGATCGAGTGTCATATAATTTAGTATATTGTCTACTTTTAATAAAGCGGATGACCACAGAAAACGTTTACAATCAACAATAACAATTGAATGCAAAATTTACGCCAACGAATCCATGAGGCATGCTCTATTTGAGTATAAACGCAATACAAAGTAAACCGGAACATCAGCGTCAGAGATACCACCCATTAATATCTGTGTAGCATTTACGTTGGAATTCTCTAGAAACCCCCGGGTTCCCGAGAAGTTCAGATCGTGACTGCGCGTCGCGTCGGCGCAATTTGCTTACCCATACAGTGCCGGTGTGCGCCGCTCTAATCATGTGTAAAATATTGCCGTGGCCCGTCAATGCAACACGGAATCAGGACGGCACGTCAAAAGTCACAGAAGTGCAAGATTAATTAACTGCGATAGGCATAGCAGGATTAAGGTCGATGACATTTTATGCTTTTAACCGTTGAAGTGCATCAACGCATTAGAGTACACACACGCAACGCATTAGTTACAAGATCAATTGAAACTTTCAATACCTAAAGTAAACAATCAATAGGAATTAGGAGACCGATGAGCAGTAATTTTTATGTTAATCCTGAGAAAATAAAAACCGGGCTAGTGCGTGTCGGATCATGCTCATGATGGGTTCTAGTCCAGAAGAGCATTCATCGTTTCTGTATTTTCAACTACGGAACTCTAGATAAGCGATTACTAAAAATATACATGTCTCAAAAACTCAACATATCTTGTTCAAACTTGAAGTTTCAAAACTGCCTATCAGATTATATAATATGTACATGAAAAGTTTAAGGGAGAAACGCTTTTTCTCAATTTTTGACAAAAGTTATTAAGGACTGTTTTGATATTATTAAGATCTACGTAAAGAATAAGCATATTTAATGAACGCTTATGCGCAATAAATTACTTCATCATCTCCAGTATGCATAACCCATTTTTATTTGTTATTTTTGAAGTGAAACTTCTTTAGAATCGTTGGGATTTAAAACTCGATGAAACGAAAAAGCGCCTCTAAAGAGAGATAAACACATAAATCTATAGGACTAAGCCTGCGAGAGAATGAGATACCAGTTTTCCACTATGCAGCACAGATTAGAGAGTCAATAAGACCGATGACTAAACATAGGTCCGAAATAAAACTGGTAATATTTTTTAAACTAAAACTGTGAAAAATCGAAATTGATACTTAAGAAGTTTATACTGAATTATAATATGTTGGATGTATGTTAAAGAATTATATTTATATATACAAAAGTTACATAAGAATTATCTGTGAAGATATTTTCTGAAATTTCACTTCTACTGCGTGTAAACTGCACAAAAACACTTTTTTTTCAAATTTAACTTTGCTACACAATACCACATTTGTAGATAGTGATCTACAAGTATAATTTGAGCGGTTAAGCATATCATAGTAGACACTCTTTGCATTTATATTTCAACTATGCAGTTTTAATATTATCTAAGGATCTGGTGACAAACAGGCGATTGACAAGACGAACATGAAGAGATTATAAGGGTTCCATTCAGTTACGATACTCTAACAAGAAACGGTATAATTGAAAAGATATACAAACAATAGAAAAGTCTCAATAAAATACCGTGAAGAATCGGGCACAATAAATTGAACGTATGACCCTAAGAACGTAAGTAACTAGACGAGTGACGGTTATTGGTTTGGTGTGAGAGGTGCGAGTGAGGTCCGAGGGCCCATCGGAAACAATGGTGGCTCGCAGAAGCGTGCGATCATAAAGTTACACCTACAATCAGCGCGAAGCCGTAAGAATACACGACCTTTTTTTTTTTTTTTTGACCAGGGGAAATCCGCTTGAGGACTAAGCCGCGACAGGCATAGAAGCCTGGGGGATGCTCGCGACCCGGTGAGACAGTGTGGGATTCGCCAGATCGGGGGTGGCACTAGCGTGCCCGGTCAGAACCGGTGCCACGCTATTGCCACTCCCCACTTAGGGATACCCACTAAAACCCCTGGGTGTTCCGTCCTGCGCCTTTTGCCAGGGCTACGTGTATGCGGTTTTCCCAACTCCGCTACCCTGGCAGGCGTGGGCCCGCTCACTGGGCCTCTTCCAATGCCGGGGGAGTTACTTCCCCGGCGACGACTGGGTCTTTTCGGCGTGGGGCGGTCTGTAACGCGCCCCACGGGAAGAGAGATGAGCGCGCGCGGAACACTCGCGCTCTCATCTCGACGGCATGTGCGGGTGAGGGAGAACCTCTATACCCCTAGAGGCCCCACCCGCGCCGCCCGCTTACGGTGGCCGAAGGTCTAAATCAGACCTCCGGCGCCGACGCGTCCTCCTTTGTCGGGAGCGGAGCAGGGAATTACGCTCACGCTCCCGTTCCGCCTCCTCCTTCGCAAACATGACTTGCTCGCAGAAGGAGGAGACGGCGTCCCATCCGGTGGAGCTCCCGACCATGGTGCGTACCACGGCCGGGAGCGAGGTGTCAAGTCCGGTATGGGCGACGAGCTCTCGGCGCTGCTCTGTCCAGGCTGGACACTCCTGGAGTGTGTGCAGCGCCGTGTCCTCGTCGCCCGTGTCACAGTGATGGCACCCTGACGTTGCCTCGCGGCCGAGGCGACACAGGTACCTTCCGAAGCAACCATGCCCCGTCAGGACCTGTGTCAGCCTGAAGGTCAGGGTGCCGTGACTTTGTCCAAGCCAGTCTTGCAGGACGGGCCGCACCGCCTCAATGGTGGCGGGGCCCGCGCTGGGGCGTCGTAGGCGATCTTCCCAGACCCCCACGGCTACCTGGCGGAGCTCCGACCGGCACGCCTCGATCTCGCGAGGCGCGGGTCTGGTGCCCCTAGCCAGGGCTTCTTTGCGCCATACATACAATGACGCCAGGACCCTGGCTTCCAGGTCCCATGGGGGGGATCCGGCAAGTAGCGAGGCCACTTCGAAGGACACCGTACGGTATCCTCTTATTGCCCGGACGGCCAATATGCGTTGCGCTTGACGCAGTAGCGCCGCATTTTTGGCCGTCAGGCGGTCCGACCATATCGGGGCCCCATATAGGGCCATCGAACGTACGATGCCTTCGAAGAGTTTTCGGCACGTGGCGTTAGGCCCCCCGACATTTGGGAGCAAGCGCGACAGCGCACCGGCTGCCCCCTTGAGTCTGGGGAGCAGCTGCCGAAAATGTGCCGAAAAATCCCATCGGCCATCGAGGACCAATCCCAGATACTTCATGGTCTGCCCGATGCCGATGCGGATGCCTCCTACAACGATGCTACTGTCTGGAGGTGGACGGTTACGAGGACCGTGAAACATCACGGCCTCGGTCTTCTGCAACGCCACCTCCAAACCAAGACGCCGGATCCTGCCTACTATCGTTGACACCCCAGCCGTGCCTAAAAGACACGCCTGTCTATGGGTCCTCCCGCGCGCGGCGATCAGCGTGTCGTCTAAGAATACACGACCTGCCCCAACTTAGCGTGCAGCGACATTAACGACTCGTATAGGCTTTCATCGGCAGCTTGCTTCTTTTATAACATAACTACGACAATTTTTATGGCCATTCTTAGTTAGCGAGAAGGCTGCGGAATAGATGCCTTTTCATACAAAGCAGATTAGTTTTCCTCAGATAGCTTAAAATGTTTCCACTATAGTAAAGCTCTTCAAGCGAATGGAGGGGCTTGATACCAGACGCGACGATGGTAACAAAATTCGCCCAGTTATTATTTTAACCCACAACAAATCTAGTGGATCAGTCTGAAAAATCTTTATTACTTTTTGAGATATTTGCAAAAAACTAAACCCCCCTTTTTTTTAGTTAATTGTTAATAACTTTTACAATTTTTGCAAGCGGAACTTCAAAAATCATCTAGATGCCATTACGAATCGAATGATACCTCATTTATAATTTTCGGAGACTGCTGAAAAAAGTTGGTCCAAAAGGCACTTGTTTACCAGTCTACCAGTAACAGTTTAGAAGACGTTTCAAATGTGAAACTATCAAATTTTTCAGGATAAAAAGTATTTCATGTTCATCTTTGTAATTAAAAGTACACATGCATACATTTTAAAATAATCAGTTAATTCTCTAGAGCGTGAAAAATAAAAAATCAACACAGAGGCATAGGTGATTTTCAAAGTATGTATGACGAGTATTAAATAAAAGCCCCAGATTTTTACGCTGTCTGCTAATCGTCATGAAATTTAGAATTTAATAAATGTATGATATTGAACCAATTCGCATTTAACTTTTTGGCAAGACTCCTGAATTCTTGAAGAATATTATTTAAACAACCACTAAGTTGTCAAAAATTTGTGAAGAGCTAACTAAATCAAACCCATTTTCTCCGATTGTCTTTGCATTTAATTCTACCGGAACAAATGACATAAATAGAAATTAGGTCAACGAATTGCAATAAAATCAGTGAGTTTATAATCAATCTAGTGAAATTGTAAACTATCGATAGACTGTGAACGAACATAAAAATGCATTCATTTACCTCTCTACTGGTTAAAATTCGACATAAACCCCATACAAACAAAGTCATCTATCAATAGTAAGTTAAAATAATGGATAGTAAGATGTAGAAACCCGCCTATAGCGAGCTATAACGAGCATTTGTTTCTTTTAAATCAGGAGGCCACAGCCCAGCAGTGGGTCGCTTTTATTAAGTACTAAAAAAGGAATATCTAAAATCCCATTGCAGTGCCACCTATTAGATTCAATTGTGAATCTAAACCACCCAAATCCCACACAAACACACATAAAATGTTTTCAAAATCCGTAAAGCTATTTTTGAGTTTTAGCCAGACTAAAGAACAATAATTGATTTTTATATGTAAAAAAGATTCTGTTCCCTAAAGCTCTCTACATTCGATATATGAAAACGCAACGTGGAACGAGTAAAGCATAAGGTGTTCCCACGCATGTGAGTCGGATCGAGACACGCGGATACGGTGGTTCCGATCACCGCTCGCACTAATTGAACAAGTAGACGATGCCACTAAACCCGAAACCAAGGACGAAGCGCTACATACACCACTCGCTAGACGGAAATAAAACATCTGGATAACTGGATTGGAAACACCAACAGGTGTAATTAAAACCTGAGCATCGTAATTATTGTAATTAATTTAAGTTATAAGTATATTTATGTATAAGCGCGCATGTAAGCAATAAAATTCCAAAGCTACTACACTATTCGACGCGTGATAATATAACAACTGCTCAGTTTTTCACAAATATTTTAAACTAGCCTTGTCCGCGATTTAGTTTGGCGCGACATTATAAATATTTGTTCAAACATATCTTCTGAATCCTAAGAGATGTCGAAATGAATGCACACAAAAACACACATCACACAAATACATAAAATCATTCAAATAATTTAACATTTTCGGAGCCTATTCAAGACAAATTTTAAATGAATGTCATTTATGGTTAGATATTGTATAAATAGCAGAAGACAGAAGCAATCAGCAAGACGACGTGGCGTGGGCGAGTAATGTTATCTGTACCGAGTCGTATATGTCTTCGACAAAAAAGCCAGTGCGAACTCTAAAAAGCTTACAGTGCGAATTAAAAGTCATTTATTAGTTCGAAAAGTACCACATTTCTTCATACAAACACTTAGGAATAATTTAGCGAAGCTGGAAAACTGACAGACATCCCAGCTAATGAAGACTGGTTACCGTGGCCTATGGACGTTTACAACTCTATAGATGTAGCCAATGCGCTGCCGGCCTCGAAAAAATTTTATGTCACCCTTCATACAGTAAACCAAATGTGTATTGAATTAAAATGAAATAAACTACATGGACAATTTGACATTAACTCGCATGTATGTATCTTAAAAAGGATATAACCAGCTCAGTTTGTTTTCAATATTATTTGAAATATCATACTTGTCATGGACCTCGTTAACAGAAAAGCCCGCCGTAAACTGTAGACGCCACAAAACCGCAAAACAACGCGTAAAATAAGACCTCGTCCTGAAAGTAAACAGTGGTCAATTAAGGTGGTAGCGCCCAGCTCCGTAGCGCATTCAGAAACAATCGAAGCGGCGCGATGGGCGAGATACCAGTCTGTAATAACTCTAATGGCGAGATAAGAGCGCCAATGCTGGGGATACAAGCTGTTCAAGACGCCCGTATGTACAACAATGTGCGTGTACATACTTTGATGTACGGCATGGTTATACGAGTACAATATACACCCGAAATTGAGTAAGGCAAAAGTAATTTATTTGTCACACACATGCATATACGTAATTTTAAATACATATATTGCAGCTATGTTTAGCACCGTAGATATACAAATATTATTATTTTTTTAAACGAATTCAAAAGGGAGGAGATTCTCAATTAGATAGGTATTATTTTTTAAAATTTATTTTATGTATATACACCGATTACGCTGAGATTTATGATTCGCTTTACGTGATTCTTCTTTAATTTGATGCGAAATAGTTGTCATTTGGTCTCCTAAAAATTTAAAATAGTTTGGATCAGTAGTTTTGATTTTATAAACTTTTTTATGAAAATTTTCCGTTTCCGTTTCTTGGGACCTATATTTCTTTTGAAAAATTAAAAAAGTATCTTTTAAAAAAATCGACAAATTTATATTATTTTGTCTTTTAATAAACTTAATAAATTCTAACTCTCAAATCTTTATTATTAAATACATTAATAAAAAAACAAAGACATTGAAACTAAAATCTTTATTAAGTTATTTTGTACTTTTAATTTTAGAAGTCAGTTTTTTAAAAGCAAGTTTTGTGTAATTAGTTATTGTCAAATCATAATAAGAGCAATAATTAATTATGACGTTTACATTAAATATATTTTTAAACAGAAACAAGTCTGTGTGTGTCGTCTGTGAAAATATGTTTCAACACATATGTGACAAACACAGTAAGGATATACTGATTAGTTTCCGTCCATATCCTGGTAATATAGGTGACATTTCTTGAATGAAATTTACTATGGAGGATTTGGTGAAACTTCCAAACTCAGTATCGGTATCCTTCCTCGCAGCGCAAAAGCAAGCAAGACCAGTTTACGCCGACAACCATGTAAACGATTTATTCCCAGGGCTTGTTTTGCATTACTTGATCGGAAGCTAGGGCTGGTGCTTTTTAACTAGCAACATCAAATTAATTACGAACTCTTACTTGATATTTAAAACATTTCTATCTATTTGGATATCCAATATTTCGCAGGATTTACAATTAAAACTTCGAATTAATTTAATTGTACATTAAAATATTGCGTTATCTCATAGATTGACAAGCATTAAATTTCCCAGGACAGCCCTGTGTAAAACGTGCAGTTGTCGCAGGACTTATTAAACAACCGAAGGCTAAGCAAGATAGCCGCCGGACCGGCTTATCCCGATTCCCAGTGCGCCCTTCTCGCTGCATCAATAATGACTGTTTTTTTCTTCTTATTTAGTTATCTAAACAAGCGGTAATATTGAGAACATCGTTTAAGAAGATTATTTTTATTGTATCTTATTTAACGAAATTTACTTTAAATAATCATGTTATTTTAGGAAATATTGATAATGTGTAATATTTATAACAAAAAATATTATAAATAATAAATACAGCACAACATGTTATTATATTTTATATCTGTCATATCAGTTTATGTCTGCCTAAACAGGGAAAGTTCATTTATTAGGTATATCAAAGGGATAAATATTATAAACGGCATTCACGTTATGTTGATGATCCAATAGCAATTATTTGACATGAATTATAAGCAGATTTTTATGTTTTATATTTTAAAAATTTTAGAATATTGATTTTATCTGCCATAGACATAATTAATTATGGATAATTGTATTGGTCTATTCCACGGAAGAAGTCATTTATTGGTATAAAAAGTATATTAAATGTTGAGTGTGAATAAAGCTAGCTATCGTGTCCTTTCATTAAAATCTTGAAGTATTTTCACATGATGTTTAATATGCGGATTCTGCTGGTTCGCGTCAACACCTGATTTTTTCTGATTCACAACTCTATTATATTATAAATTATAGTGTCAATTATAATTATTATTAGCTATCAAGCCAAATAAAATTACCTAAGTAAAGCTTATCAGCGTCATGTTCGTCTATTCAACTAAATGCAATAAATCTCATGCGAAATGTTGACTCATATTCAATAGAATCCCGCTTTCATGATGGAAAGTGGGAACGCGGCGCGGCCGTCTACACATATACATGGAATAGATCGTATACATACAACCGGTTCAAATAGCAATTCCATTAAATCAATGCTGCGTATCGAGTTTAGCAAGCGACGCGACGCGACGACGGTTGGTCGTTAACTTTGAAATCTGCGCATCGATTAAGAGCCAACCAAACTCGCGTCGCATGCCATTGCGCACTTTTTGCGGATATCACCAAAAGGCGGTTGCATGGCGACAAAGGTACCCCTGACCGGTTTTACTTACCGACGCATCAGGTCGCCTCGTCATATACGCGTCTGCAGATTCAACAACACAACACTCGGCGAATACCGCAAAATGCATACAACCGCTACACCGTTGCGGAATCAAATTAACCAACCACGACTAAATGTTTCGTAATAATTTAATATGCTTATCATCTTTGAAGTTAATTTATTGCACTATAACTGATTATAAACAAGTTTTCTGGAATAACATTTTCAACTGTATAGGTCGCCACTCGTAATCGTCTTGTATAGCCATGAGTGGCAACCTACCAATTTGTTTAAAAACCAACCAATCGTATTAAAGTTCGTTCAAATTAAAACGTGTGTATGCTTAATCAAACAATTTAAGTGTTCTGCTTACTACATGTAGCGTGTCAAGTCCAGATGTATTTATAACTTGTGTGTACAATGTACACAGCGCTGAAACAAACTGCATTGAATCATCGCCGACATTAGATGAATCCTGTACGTTGTGTAATCGATCATTAGAGTAAATTGCTTGCAGTCAGATGCAATAACCATATTTGTTATCACTTTACAGAATTTAATACCGTACTGAATACAGTACTCAACGATAAAAAGGTTCAACAAAAAATACAGGCACAGAAGAGACAATCTGTGCTGTAAACATGAGTGTTAAAAAATCATCTCAGTAGCGGAATATCAGTACATTTCGTAAATACAATGAGGCCGATCCTTTCAAATTATCTCAATAAGATTTAAATTACCTCGTCAATTCCGTAATTGTGTCGAAGCTATTAGATAGGCTAGTCAACAAGTTCAAAAGCGTGTTAATTCTTGTTAATGCTCCCAAAAATATTAGCGATAGCTCATTCGATTCGGAATGCTGTCTAGAAAAATGTACCTATCCTGAGGTTGTATTAGCTCATAAAAAATTCGGATTGTTATTAACAAATTAAGATGAAAGAAAAACCGCATTTACTTGAACTTAAAAAGTATAAATACTTAGAAAATTTGAAAAAAGTTCCTTAAAGTGGAGGAAATTTCAGATAAAGTCCCGGCTCTTGGAATTCTACCTCAATTACTCATAATTTAATTCAACGCTGAAAATAGGTCTCCGCCCAGCCGTTACGACATACTTCTTAAGCATTAATAGTTTTTGAGTTATTAACGAAACAGGAATTGCCGTTTTTATTGTCATCTTAATTGTTTAATAACAATTGCAATTTATTATGTGCTAATACATCCTCGAGATACATTTTTCTAGACATCATTCGAATAGAATGAGCAATCGCTCATAGTTTATGGAGCTTTAACTAGAATTAAAACGTTTTTGGACTTGTTGACTAGCATAACTTAAGCAATACGAGATCAAACGGCACTTGTAACGGGCAAGGGACGTTTAATACGATTACGTTTTATTAACCTTGCATACCTTAAGCAAATACGTAAAATCGGATCAGATCTCTATCTCCTCTAACTGTTTTCTATTCAATGATAGATCTTAACGATATAACATTAATATGACAATCTAATCTAAGATATAAGACTGAATGGGTAACATAAATCTAACCTAAAATGCTAAATATAATTATGTATCCAAGAAAGTGTCCAATATAATCTCTATCTGTGCAGGAACGGGGAAAGAATACAATTTCCTGTGGCCCGACGACCTGTCATAAGAGGCGACAAAACAACCCACAGCCAGGCGGTAGGGTATTTGCCCGACTGGACTGGCTATCACCCCTTTTCTCGAGCATGCCGCCATAACAACCTTGAGTTGTGTTCCGGCATTAGTGGCCAGGTTCCAGTCTCCCTTAAGAGAGCAGCAGCGCATTGTAGCACCTTTGATGTTGCAAATGTCCATAGGCGATGGTAACCGCTTTCCATCAAGTGAGCCGTCTGCCTATCTGTTGAACTCCTGCCAAAAGATATGTGTTCGCGCATTCTTTATTTATGTTTAACATAACTATGTAAAACTGATAATTTACATAAGCTACATTTCGTAAGTTCGTATTTTACTAAACATTGTAACACAACTACTTTTTTATAGAAGTGTCTATTTAAATTTTATGGATCTATCAATTAAAATGATTATTCGATTTGTCCTTGAGCCGATCAACGACATCGAAATGATTTTATTGCAATGTAAATCATAGCCGAAAATGATTACTTACCTAATAAAAATTCGTTCCCATGACAAAGACACTAATATAAAAAGAGTCTAGAAAAAAAACATACAAAAAGTGGTAACGTTTCTTTAAGTAGTTCTATATTGTTAAACATTCTTACAATAAATAAGCTTATATAGAGATTCTAAGATGGTTGTGTCATTAAAGTCAAACACAAGACATAAAATATTAATAATAATATGATTAGGTATTTTAATATGGTTCTGCAAATCTGTTGAGATTTTGTTGGCGTATTAATATCTTACAGCAATAATAAAAAATAATACACATGTATAATAATATGATGTAAACGTATGTAAGCATTGAAATAAGCCTTAACACGTGCATTATGGAACGTCGACACCTGTATCGTTTTGATAATACTTTTTTACACGTCGACAAACTGAATGCACACCTGCAGTTTCCCCGCATTTGGATTTATCTGTTTACTTTGTGTTTAAAATTTGTAATTAGAAAAAAATCCTATTGTTATTGTATTCGTTTATGGCCGCAAGTGTGCGGATTACGTTTTCTGGGAAATTGCGCTTGCCGAGCAGACATATTGCACCGTGCAGTATAAAGCAATGTCTCGACTGATGGACGAGGCAGTCTAGCGATAACCACAAGCGAAGCAAGACTTGTGACGGTCTTTGCGCGTGTTATTAAATAGTGCATCACGTATGTACTGGTTGCGTCCAGTTATATTTGTACTTGTGTTATACGTGTTTGTTTAGTTCTAATCAATTCTATAGTAATGCCAACGGCATTTTAATTCGAGTCCCGTACTCGTAACAACATTGATACACGTTGCCTTGCAATGACGCGTTAGTTTGTATAAAAAATGTATTCAATAATTTACAACGACTTAAAGATATTAATGGTCCTACATACTACACAATGATGACAGAATTGCATAGGATCGACGAAACGATAGAGATATGAAGGAAACTTTATTATTTAATGGACTATATTTAGCGAAATAAGCATAAGCAGATATAAAGTTTATACAAATTATGGACTCGTTAGAGATCTCCACGTGAATCCGTCACGCTCGCTCGACTACAATTTCACGGTCAAATAAACTGAGTTTGATTTGTCTATTACGTAGAACTTTATCTCCACTAGTTCAACCACTAAGTTCAATGAACAGAACTTAAGAAGCTAACATTTATGTAGCCTTAACGCCGTACTCAGAATAATATAATTCTCCGTTAAGCAATAAATAGTCCTGCACGACTTTCTTATTTTAATCTCATTCCACTCTTTTTGTAATTTGGCAACAAAACCATAAAAATCTTTAACTAAAATATAATTAACAATCATCATTATAATTTTTAGACCACGTGATATATGTATGTCGCTCGTATAGACGAATGTGAGATATTACTAGATGGTGCACATAGATGAACCGTAAACATCCTTATATATTGCTACTTAAAACACTATTCTTTTGCGGCATATAGAATCTACTTTCTTACCAAATTTTATCCACATAGATCTAGCAGTCTTAGAAAAAAATACCTGCCACATGTTTATCGTATAAGCAAACGGATAAACAAACATCTTTAAAGATGATTATACCGTCTTTACCAAAATGTCTGCGATTCATAACAACGCAATCGTTTCTGCGAGATGTGAAATTCAAATGAGCGAAGTCACAGACATCCTTTACCACCTAAAAGCTAGTCTCATAATAAATTTTCATTACTATTTTAGTTAGGTCTTACTTAAGCTCCTGAAAGCACTCCTATTTGTATAGACTCATTGTACAACTTGTCTATTAAATGGAATATAACTGAACCCAGTTCTAGCTTTCTGTTTCTATCTAGACTTCCGCGTTTGCTTTGTTAAATCTGAATACTGACATGCTATCTGATAGTAGACGTATCCGTCTCAATCGGGCATGCTATTTGTAATGCCAAGGAACTAGAGAGAACGCATTTAACTTTCTTGTTGCTCATGTTGAATATGTACCGTACCTACTAGAGTTTTTAGCAAGAATTTGGAGGATGAGTTTTTCTGTTCATTTTAATTTTTCAAAAGAAATAAATAGTACACAATATTATCCCCGCAAATTGATAATGCGCTGGAAACTTGTGCGCAACTCGATATGTACGCGTACTCGCCGGTCAGTGATGAGTAATAGAGATAACAGTACTGAGTGTTCGGCTACGGTTACGTCATTAAAATTGCATCGCGGGGACAATAGGTAGATAAAGATAAATCTACTATTAGAAGTACTAAAATTTAAATGTGTTTTTGGAATAAATATCAAAATTTCGGTAGTAATTGCTATTAATAAGATGCCTAACGATAGGATTGACCATTTGTAACATTTATGTCTCTGTTAAAGTTTGTCTCAAGTAAGCTCCGAAACGAGTCAATAAAGATCAATAAAAATTTCAGGAATTAAACAGAATTTTATTTAAAACTAGGATTCATCCGCGACTCCGTCCACGTTGGACGGAATAAGCTAATTTATACGAGTCCTAAGAACTTGAACCCACTCCCGGAAAAAATCCTGCGGGATTCTAAGGATATAAACTACCTTGTTTTAGATCAGTGAAAACAGCATCGAAATCGACACAATAGTTTTATGTGAATCCCGAACAAACAGAAAAACACATAAAAAAGTAGACTACTCTTTTATAATATTATAGATTTTAATACATACTTCATTACGATATCTTCTATGGATGTCGTAATGATATATCTAGATATGAATATAAAATCAGAGTCGTGCGCGAACAAAATGGCGGTAAATGTCCAAAATAACAATAATAAAAGCAATTTATGTAACTGAAAATCTTGTTCTAATTTAGTAATTAGAATAAGCGAAGAATAAGCGTATGAAACGTTAGTTAATATAGGTCTCTCTAGTGCTAATTCGCTAACGTGTGAATTATAAGAGGCATTAATAAACACTGAATCACAGCAGCGCTAAGTGTATGGAATATTGATGCGGTCTAGCGCCCTTCTATACAGGAAAATGTCTTCATAATAAGCTTAGACTAACATGAGTTTTTCTTTACATATTGACGACTACCATGTGTCTGGAATCATCCCTCGAGTTATCCATAATCCATATAACAGAATTGTAGATTGGGTGTAATACAGGCGAGTGTTTTTTTCTGCTGATTAAAATATTAAGTATTTATTATTACTTTTCATAATAAAATAACAACATTAACACACTCCAAGTTAGCTAACTGCCAACCTATAAAATCGCAACTAAAATTAAGTCATCTTTCAAGTTACCAAAAGTTGTAATATGTAAAAGTATTTTTTTTTGTAAGTCTTGTAGTATTTATATTAAAGTTTAATTTTAGTTAATATTTATTTATAATTAGTTTTATTGAAGTTAGTTTATTTTTAATTTAAATATAAATAATAATAAAACATTTAATATTAATATCTACTAAAATATATATGTTTAGATCAAAAGTATACATACATATACGTTTAAATATCATCATATTCCAACTATTGTAAAAGTTAATAAGATTTATGGTTTAATACAAGTTTTAATTATAACAACCCGAGCTATCAGCACAATAAATAATTTATATAATCATATGCCTAGACATTAAAAGTCGATCTTGGCATTGAGTTAATTGCGGCAAAGTACATTTAAAGTTTCTATTTTTCTTGAAAATTGAAAGTTTTTATTTAGTTATGATTATGATATACTACGTTACCGTACATTATTTTAAAGATCACTCTAGTCACCGTAGTGTATCGGACACTTCTTCAATGATAGCATTGTTTATAATAAACAAATAAATACAAAACCCAAGCACCTGGCAATCGTGTTGGTCGTGGTATGAACTGACAAGTTGGCTGACGTACTCCCAGACCTCGCCGGGCGCAGTCCAGGCGGCTGCCGCGCTCGCAGCGTGCCGCATCATGCCCACATCACTAATCAACCAATCCTCTGTACCACAAGTGTCACCGCACAATCACAACAATACATAAAATTATGACCACAACGTTATGAGGACGCGTGGTTTGTTCTCGCGTCTAACGTCCACTAGCGTTGACGAGCTATTTATATTGTTTTATCCTCAATCACGCTCAACTAGGTCGCGATCTACATCACACACGCTGAAAAAGACTTACGTATACGAACAAAACCTAACACACCTTGACGACACTCGTTAACAGTAATTAATTATTATACGCAGATACAGAATTTATAGATTGTTTATATTTACAATAGGGCGATGCAAGTTGATGGCATACACTGAACTTAATTTGTCGTTTGGTTGATATTAAATCAATTTCAAATGGCATTTAAAATCTAATGGAACTGCAATGTGATATCTATAAACTAGAACATTGAAAAATATGGATTATAATAAAAGGTTGCAGTCCAGATACAGCAAATGCATAGAATCATCACCGACGCGGGGACGCGAATGATAACGCGCGACCTTGGACAGCTTTAAACGTTTGATAAGAGAAATTCGGCGACCGCCCCTCCCGCGCACCCCGCACGCCTAAACGCCGCTCTCACAAGCGCTTATCACGGGCCCTGTTTGTTTTGCATGAAATTAGTGCCGCCGCCGACATTATAATGCAGTGACATGATCACGAATTAATGAACTGTACTTTACTGATAACAAGTTCCCTAAGATAATTCCGTAAACCATCAAATTGCGACTCCCGATATATTTGGAATTCCAACACAGGTGAAGAAAATAATAAAGTTAATAGCGATTTTAAAACAACTCATACTTATCACAGTAATTACGTCTAACACAACCACTTAATTAGAAATATGAATTTTTAGTTTTTTTACACTAATTATGAATGACGACCACACATCACGCGTATCAATGTTCATTCTTGTATCTCTGTGTATGTACGTACAGGTTACAACGCCGGCACATACGGCGTTTGTGAACGCGGCGTGTACGCGCCCGTGTGTACTTAGCGTATATAATCGAGGCGCGCGCGCGTCTCGCCGCGAGCCAGCTAATGACCGGCATGGCGCGGATTCGCGACCCCCACTCCGCCACCGAGTACGCGCTATCAAACCAGTTTACGTGAAAAATTTTAATTCCTCGGCGCGGGTGACGACCGGTCGCGCTTTCCTCGCGCAACGCGGCCTCCCCCGACGTCGTCAAGGAAAAAGCGCAGCGCCCCCGGGGCGGCCGGAAGTGCACCGCGGCCGGCACGCGAGCCAAGCGCACCCACACGCCGCGGCTTAATTAAATGCTGCACAGTAATCACCTACCCCCCGTTCGTATTCGCACCGACAACACCTAGCGTGCGACAACAACCACCACAATATGGAATATAAATATAATCAGTATAATGTATATGCATTACGGCCGAATACGTTCGCACACAAATTTAATCATTGCCACAAGTCATAAACGATAGAGATTTTCTTGAAATAAATCATTGCCGCTGTCACGCCACATAATTAATGGCTATTGAACAATTTGAATGCGTGTAATTAGGCGAGTGTTCCTCGCGGCTGTCATATCAAAATCTCAGAGATTGGTCGAAGGCAGTACTTATTCGTCATCGGAAGCTATGTATTTATTCGGTCACGAGTGAATGACCGCGCCACACATGATAGGCAGACAAAAGTACATTTAAGAGGCTGACGTTAACACGATCTAGATAGTTGCACGCATCACGATAATTAATTGTGAATCATTCGTAACGAAGAAATGTTGCAAATCAATTTCCATTGCTGTCAAATGAGTACATTAATTTCCCGTATAATATTTTACCTACATTAAACGATCGAGCACATCCATAAATTAGACTAGATAATTTAATCGCGCTTAATTAATTGTGTAGACTTAAGTTTATGGTGAACAATAAAGAGTTTCATTCATTCATGTTCTCATGAAAAAACAGACAGAAAAAAATTATAAGTTTAAATATTATTTCAAACTAGGATATGACCGCAACTTCGTTCACGCTTGACTTGAAATTCCCGCGGGATTCCGAGGACACAAAGTAACGCAGCATTTAAACAAGAATGCAAACTATCCTTTTAGTGAAAACTGTGTCCGAAAAAGCTAATTTGTTGCCCGCGAACAACTACAAACCGGCCCCGGATAAAAGAATAATAATGGCCATTTCAAATAAATCCCAGAAAAATTCCCGCGGGATCTCAGGTTGAAAAATAACGCATACTTTAAGTCTGAGAATTTGTTGACGATCTGCGAAAATCACATCGACAGCGGCCCACTAGTTTACGTGAATCCCGAACAAAGAAACAAGCCGAAAAATCTAAAAAAGTTCCGTCATTTTCTGGAGAAAATTCTAAATTCTAGTATAGACTATATAAACGATGGATCATTTAAATAGTCTTTTCCAATATTTTTAATCACTTATTTGAATAGTAGTAACAATGTTGGAAAGTTCTATTCGGTTAGAACTGAAAAACGATGTTACTCGTATATATATTCCGTTCATGCAATAAACTCACACTGGATAAAAATTTCCAACACACCAAATTCGTGCCTTGACCCACTCAGACACCCACTGCTATAACTAAAAGATGCAGACACGCTGGATTTGTGCCAAGAAACACTAGATCAAACAGCAAATTCTTAAATTATCTTCTCATCTTACATTTTAGAAGCGAAAACAGTATTCGTAGGTAATAGGGTAATATTGTAAACAGAGTTGGGCATTTCACATGTAATACAATACAACATAAAATATAAAACAGCATGCATCAAAATATAATTACTAGTATCATAGTTTTGAAATATTATGATAAAACTAATTTTAATTGGTGGTTAACACAGCAATAACGGTTAAGAAGCTAGATACTTCGTCAGATTTATGATATCTCAGACTATACCAACTACTCACACTTGTAAGATAAAGTAGATATTTATTTTAACTCGTATGATAATAATTAGCATAAACAGAGAGGTATACCCAAGTTAAACAAATTATGCTTGCGATATGAGTAATAGACACCGAACCATTCTGGGTCGATCCCAACCAAACCATAGCAAACAACGGTAAGTTCGTTTACGAAATTTATCATGCCAAGAATCGAACCCGAGGCGATGTTATATATACAGTGTAAACTCTATATAACGACACTGAAGGGACTGTGTATTTTATAGCGTTAAAGAGAGTTGTCGTTAAACGAAGAGAAGTTTGTTATTTTTGTCTGACGGCTTTTGCTGCACCAGTAATTTTGTTCTGTTTTTTAAACTTATTTTATTCATATCTTACGATATTGAAGCATCTTGGTGGTAAAGTATTTAGAAATTTCGGTATGCATGATGCCGACATTACGAGCTAGGATAATAAAGCGATAAAGGAACGTGCACAGCTGCGCAGTTTTTACTAATTTCAGCCTTAATAGGTACTTTTTATTACTTAATTGTTGTCGTTATTGAGAGTCATCATCATCGAGCGTTAAATCCGTTGCGTTCGGAGCGTTCACTCGACGCCAGGACGCTTTCCTACTTTTCTACTCCACTTCGCGCGGTCTTCAGCATCCCCCATTTTGAGACCATTAGCACGCATGTCATCCTTCACGACGTCAAGCCAGCATTTCTTGGGCCTTCCCCTTCGACCGGGACCTGGCGGAGGTGGCATGGCTAGACATTTGTTCCCCACGTAATTAGCCGGTCTGCGTAAAACGTGGCCGTACCAGCGTAAGCGACACTCTTGCAGTTTGTCTGCTATGTCACGGACATGAAGACTGCCGCGGATGCGGGAGTTCCTGACCCGGTCTTTCCGCGTCACTCCACACATCCATCGCAGCATATTCATCTCCGTGACACGCAGTTCTTGCTTGTGTCGCTCAAGTACTGGCCACGCTTCACTGCCATACAAAAGGACAGGTCTAATGATGGATTTATAGACCTGTCCTTTTAATTTGACCGGCATTTTGGGGTCACAAATGACACCTGTCACCTCACGCCACTTGGCCCAAGCTGCTGCGATACGGGCCTTGACGTCGAGGTCGATATCCCGGACGCACTAAGGACAGATCCAAGTACTTAAACTGATCCGTGCGCTCGACCGTATCTTCGCCTATGCGCACGGATGTGGGATCTGTAGTGTTGCACGCCAAGTACTCAGTCTTCGCCACATTTATTTGTCGTTATTGAGAGGTGTGATGCTATATAGAGTGTATCATAGTATGGAAGAGAAGATAAACCAAACAATGCCAAATGATTTGGACGCTTAAGGGAGTTTGTCGTTAAATCAAGTGACGTTACATGGAGTTTACGCTGTATTTGTTTATATACATATTTATATAATTGTATATACCCCAATAATTAATAGAACTTAACGTAAGTTCGAAACACTAGAAGTAAACAGGTCATAAACTAAGCCTTCTTACCCAAAAAATCAGCTATTTTTGTAATTCCATTTACCTATTCTCGTAGCACAGCAATGGCGCTATGTAACAAAAACAATAAGTATATACGAATAGCCAACGCATTTAAAAATAACAAAACCGTATTACGAAATGATACATCTGCCATACCGTTCCAACAATTAATAAATTATGGGGAATTATCTCTCAACAGAATGGATACTTCTTAAACATTCGAAGGGTGTGTGGTAAACACGAATAATAACATCTTTCTTTGTGTATAAAAACTGGATCAGATTAAGACGACACAAAATTAGGGTGGCCTTTTCATGGCTCACACAATACTTTCTTCTCTAGTATCAGTAGCCCCTAAATGAACGATATAGGGGCGATGACAGTACAGCCAAGTTTGTAAGAAGTTGAGTTAATAACGAACTATACGCAAATGAAAGAAAAAGTATGCGTATATAACATAGACAACAACATTGCACATTTCAAACTAAGCAATTTAAATAATATTGTTACATACCAACAAAGACCGCACACCTGGCTGTCGTAAAACGCAGTTTATTGCCTTTCCTGCATTCGGAGTTCTTTTGTTTATTTCGTATTTAAAATTTAAAAACAGCCTATTGTTATCGTACTTATTTTATTCCCGTCATTAGTGTCGAACTAATCTTTGTTTTTATTGCGTTGCGTCGAAGCTTGCCAGATGTGCGGATAAACTCAGTGAACGCGGCTCCTTTGTTGGTATTATACAGTTTAGTATAAAACAATGCCCGAACGGAGGGGTGGGGCAGTCAAGCGACGATTACGATACTAGCAAGACGTGTGTAGTACTTTCGATAAGCGATATAGTGACGGACTTTGCGCGTGTTATTTAATCGTGCAGTTTCTACTGGCTGTGTCCAGCCATATTTGTGCCTATTTATACGTGTTTGTACAGTTCTAATAAACTCTACAGTAATTCCAAGGGCATTTAATTCGAATCCTGTGTAGCTCGTAACAATATTATGCATAACACATAACGGACAACTGCCGCTAATCCCAGATAGCGAGACTAGAAAGTTCTTTTACGAAATTTGTCCTTCGAAATACCGAACCGCCGCGATTTACTCGTAATGCACGCTTAGACAGAGGGCGAAGAAAGAAATATTCGGTACATGTGACATATTGGCTCAATATTCGCCTTGATACGGTATAGGTAGAATATGAGAGTAATATTCGTGTTTTCCAATAATCTGCTCCACGCATTATTGTTTTTTTTTCTATCTTATAGAAATTTACTACCAATAACGTAACCATTAAATTATAGAAAGAAAACATTACTGCGATCCAAGAAATTATGGTCACCATGCTCGAATAAAAATATTCCCGTAAGAAGCGGCAAAATTGTGAAAACATAAAACTGTTATAGCATACTTAATGTTGCAGAACTCGAAGCCAATATACATAAAAACGAGAATGGTAATAGTACTTTGATCTCTAAGACAAAATGATAATGCTACATAACAATATTATGATTTGAAATAAGTAAACATAACACAAAAACAATCAATGTCTATTTGTTAAGATTGCGCAAAATGGCACGTTATTTATGGAGGCCACATTTGGGTGCCGTCTGGAGCTAGCACCTAGTTTCGCTTCGCAGCACATTATCGCGAAATTAAATTGTACACGAACACATCGTCACAATGATCTCATACTAAATGATCAAGTGAGATTCTTTGTTTTAATCGAGACAACTATTAAACTCAAACATTTTTCTTATTCTATTCGCAATATTTGGGGTCGGCAAAGCATGTAATTTCCACCATACACCTGTATTCTGGAATACGTCATCTCACCAAAAATCGTAATTTTAACGTGATAAAGCTATGCTGATATAACTATCTTAATTACAGCTCTTAGGGCTAGTTCGATTGGTGATACCACGCTCTCACAGAATATCAACGTGTAACGGTTAGTCTTGAGCTAATCGTTTCATTTTCTTTTCCTGGAGTACAGCAGACAGGCTGACGGTCCAACTGTGATGGAAAGTGGTTATCGTCGCCTATAAACATTTAACAGGCCACTAACGCCACTAACCACAGTGTCTATGTTTATCAGAAGATAAACATAGGCACTATCATGTAGGAGTAAGTCCTAATATCACGTGTTTTCGAAGTTAGACAATCGCGGGGCATATAAAAAGTCCCGGATTATATTATTTTAGTGTCAATCGGATCCGAATCAGCTAAATTTATTGTAATCACTCCCGGGAAAATTCTCACGGGATTTCAGGTATGATGTGAAAATTTAAAAACCATGTTGCAAAAATAGTTTCAATTGAGAATTTGTTTGAACAAGATCTACTGAGCTCTTTTTGAGATATGACGTATTTGCGATTAATATTTTATTTCGGGTTCTATAGGTAAATTCAAATGCAGCAGATCTTAGTCCTCTTTGGAATCCTTTATCATGGGTGTACTGACAAATACTACACCGATTTATGTAACTTTACACGTTTTCCTCAAAAATGACTCATATAAACGTTCATTTGATCTATAACATGAATTCTTTATCAGTCTACCAGTAACAATATTATTAAAACACACGATTCCAATAAAATGTGAATATTACCTGTATCAAACCCATAATATTAAACAAATTATTTAGTAAATAACAATAAGTATTGAAAGGACTTCAGATAAGAACCGTAAACCGTTGCATAATGTTTTACGTTTTCCTGTAATATAATTATATAGGTATGTAAAGGGAGACATGGTGTTTTTTACAAGTAAAATTCAATAATATAATAGTTCATCTGTTAACTTGCTCTCATCGAGAGGAAGGTGCGTTGTTTCGCGGGCACTCAACTCTCCTGCCGTGGGCGAAACATTTTGCCGCCCCACGTCGTACAGGGAAGAGAAGGGGACGTCGAGGGCTGTGCTTACTCCCAGCAGTGGATGTAACCCTAGGGGTACCCCACGTGCCCTGACCTTCGGAGATGTTCGACCTTTCGCTTTCCCGTAGTCCTGGCATATTTCGAACAATGAAACACAGTGGGGTTTTCGTGAGTACGTGGATAGGGGTACAAGTACAGCGCGTTTCCCCTACCCCGGGAAGTCCAACTACTAAGGAAAGGATTTTTTTTATTGAGGTAGAAATACTACCTATGCTATACTAACCCCACTGCTCGGTGATAGCAGTGAGGTAGAATGCGGATTCGCTACTCCGCTACCCGCTAATACAATATCGATGTCACTACTATCATCCGAACCAGGGTTATGGGAAGATGACTATGTGAAAGATTCGAAGTCAAATGTTAACTCACCCAAACGCAGGCAAGTTTATCCATAGACATTGGAACACAGCCTAGTCGCAATCCAGCCGTAGGAACTACTTTCAGACACAATTCAGACAAAGCCCAGGCGTAGGCAAGCTATACAATTTTACTGAATTATTGGCGAATAGGGGAACTTGAAGATACAGAAGTCTGTCGCATATCCTGAATAAACCAACAATTGATATTTAATAAATTAAATTCAAGCCATTCTTCGTTGCCTATTAGTGACCATAAAATGCACAGTTTAGAATGATAACCTTTAACATTTGCCTGCCTACCCCGCAAGGGACCTGGCGTGAAGTTATAGATAAACTAGCTGTCCCGATAGACGTCGTCCTGCCCGGTAAAAAATAAGGGTTGATCGTAGAAGGGTGAAAATTGAGGATTGTATGTATTTTTATATATTGACGGCCTCTGTGGTTGAGCGGGCTAAGCCTTTGCCGGCCTACCTCACTGCAACGCGGAGGCTCCGGGTTCGATTCCCGGTATAGTAAATTTCGGAAACGTATTTTCTCCGTTATTTACCATGGTCTGGGTGTCTGGGATCGGCCCCAGAGTGATTCGTTGTATATTACCCATAACACAAGCGTAACTTGCTTAATTTGGGGATATACAATGTGTGTGTTTGTCTGCCGATTATTATTATTATTTTGTATGTTGTATCATAAAAAAATAGAAATTAAAAATTTTGTCTAAAAAATAAAATTAAAAATTTAGGGGTGGACTACCCCTAACATTTAGGGGGATGAAAAATAGATGTTGGCCGATTCTCATAGATACCGGATAAGCACAAAAAATTTCATCAAAATCGGTCAAGCCGTTTCGGAGGAGTATGCCAATGAAAACTGTGACACGAGAATTTTATATAGATAAATAGATCGATAATTCTTTATTGTACACCAATATAAACATGAACTTAAGACTATAATTATTCTAGTTATGTACAAAGGGCGGTCTTATCGCTAAAAAGCGATCTCTTCCAGACAAACCCAAGTTACATACATACAAGTTATGTATGTATGTAACATTTAACACCCGAATGTTGGAGGTAAAACTGTACAGTAAAATGTAAAAGTACAACATAATTTATAGCCAGCTAGACCTGAACTTATGTCTTAATATATAGTGGTGAAGTAAGATATAAGCGATGGCTTAGTGGTCCGGCAACCACGTAGAATACTAATGACGTCCGTTCGATTCTTGGCGGGGACACATATTTTTTATTGCGAAGCTGACAAACAGGCAAACGGCCCAGGCAATAAAAAGTAGATACAGCCACCCACAGAAGTTTGCAACACCAGGAGTCAAAGCATTGCTAGCCTTTAGGATGAGATAGGAGAGATGGGAAAATAGGGATTGAACAAAGTGGTTAGGATAAAGGAATGGAATTGGAAGATGAGATGTGGAAAGGCAGTGGGCTATAAGAACTCTAACTCATCGTACAAAACCAACGGTGAGGGAAATCATAGTGAAGAAACCTGTACATTGAAATAGCTAGTGTTTAATAGACTACCCCCTCCAGGACCAGCATGACGGATATATGAGTATAGTCCATCTCTCTAAAATAAAGAAGCTTACGCTTAGCGGCAGGACATTTGACAGCATATTGTTTGTCGGCCGATTTATGTGTTTATATGCTGAATTTATTATATGTAACCCATATTTACTTAATGACTATTTACCTAAAGAAACACAATACAATTTAAACCTTAATATTTGTAAATACTCGCTAATAATGAAATAAATCTACAAAAAAATGATATCACATTTAAAACAAAAACTGATTTCTGATTCAGAACCAACTAATTTTATCCATATCTCACGTTATCTAATACCAGGCCACTCAGTATTGCGAAAAAAGTTTTTATGTATGAGAGACTGGCCAGTTATAATCTATTTTAAAAACATGATTATGTATTTATAACTAAAAGTAGGTACGTTTGCGAGCTAATTTAAATTATCGTGTCTTATTGAAAATGAATTTGGGCCGGGAACATTTTTGCGCTATGATTTTTACGATTTCAAGTACACAAGTACACTGGATTAATTTGGGGAAAGAGAAAAGAAGTGGTCATCCTTTGACGGCTGTTACGGAAGAAAACGTGCTAGCAGTAAAAAAATGATCTAAGGCAATAGGCGAGTTATCGAGAGATTCAGCACGTACTGCAGATTGGATCGGGAAGCCTTCACAAGATTCTACACGTACTACTACTCGTGATCTACTCGTGAGGAGGTACTAGTTTCACGCTGGGATAGTACAACCTCGGAAGCTCAGAAGCAAGCCCGTGTTGAATGATGCCGTGATATGATAAACAAATTTGAAGCAGGCTCGGCAATCTCGGCGTGCTTACGATTTCATTACAAGTGATGAGTCCTGGATTTATCAATACGATCCTGAAAAGAAGCGCCAGTCAACAGTTTGGGTGTTTCAAAATGAATCAACGCCTACGAAAGTGAAGCGATCTAGAAGCAGGTGGAAGGTAAAGATGCCATAGTTGACGGTTCTTGAAGATTTAATAAAAAAAAAATTATCCCTGGAACATTTTATTTTTATTTTCACCAAACTTACTGTGTGTCCTACGTACATAGCCTATCAATCCAGCAAATATGACCCTCATTTTCCGAAGAAAAATTAACCACCTCTCACAAAAGTTCGCGTATTCAACATGAGATACCTAAATTACAACTATTTACGCCGCTTTGCGACATGACAGTGTTTTAAGTAGTAGAACCTCTCCAATAGAGCATCAAAAAGAAGTCGATTCTACTTACGGAATGGAGCTATTTTTTTCTATTTTTTAAATACAGCAGACGGGCCAACTATAATGAAATTGATGAAATTTACCGTCGTCTATAAACGTTTGCAACACTGGGTATTACCAATATGCTTCCGTACTCGTAGATGGGCCTGGAACATTAATGTCGGAACACAACTCAAGGTTGTTATGGCGGCATACTCTAAACCAGGAGTGGTAGCCATTCAAACGGGCAAATACCCCAACATCTGCCTATGAGTTATTTTTTTACCTCATACGACAGGCCGCTTGACTGCAGGAATTAGTAGTATTCTTTCTCCATTTCTGCGCGGATAAAAATTATATATAAGTTAACTCCCTATCTTCTATATTCTTGCACTCTCAAAAATTTTTAAAGGCTTCAAAATAATTCACAATTTCTCATTAGAACCACCATAACTGTAGAATCCTGAGTTAAATTATATATAAATATAATGAACAACTTTATAACAAAATGTTTTAACTACCGAGACAATACATAATAGCTTAACTATAATAAATTAATTAATATTATAAAGTAAAAAATATGATAAAGATTGGTTTTGAGTATTCCAATATAGTAGTAGTAAGTAGAGGTTTACTGGTTTACTATATAGATAACACTTTATTGTACACAATACCAAAATAAACTTACTGAACTTATAATACCCAATTAGGCGGTCTTATCGCTCAAAAGGAATCTCTTCCAGACAACCCCAATATGTTTAGTATATAGGCAAATGTGTCTTTATAATATAACTTGTGAATATAACACGAGGCAGTTCAAGGCACACTTTAGCACTTAAAAAAAAATCGGGCGAGTACATATGAGTCCATGAACAATAAAGGGTTCCACAAATGTTAGTGATTTTTTACCCGACTTCAAAAAAGAGAAGGTTCTCAATTCGGTAGTATGTTTTTTGTATGTTCTTTTCTCGATTTCTCCGACAATTGTGAACCAATTTTCAAACTTTTCTTTTAATCTAAAGATTATACTCCCGAATTGGTCCCATTGTCACCATATCAGGATCTGATGAGTGGATTCTAAGGAATTAGAGAAACATACGAAAACTGATAAAAGACTTCTTCGTAACACGAATCTCCGTCAATTTTAAACCGATTTACAAATATTTCTCTTTACTCGGTCTATACTGCTGAGGTGGTGCCATGGTCACCAAGTCCGGATATGGTGAGTGGATTCTAGAGAAATCGAGAGTAACCATTACTTATTAAAGAACGCCTTGCGCTTAAATTCTTCGAAAAAAGCTTGTGTACTACACGTTACAAAAGGCGCTTAATTTTTTATACCGCATGTTACGCGGTTTGTCCGCCAAATGGGTACCGATTTTCAAATCGTTTTTTTAACTCCCGAGATGGTCCCATAGTCACCAAGTCAGGATCTGGTTTGCGGATCACAAGGAAATCGAGAGCACCTCTTGTTGAGTGAGGTGGCAAATTTGTACACGCGTGCCAGTTGTACAATTCTAGAAATTGTACAACTGCTTGTGCCTAATATATGATTCCTTTAGGAATAATATTGAGGTAAAAAGGTTTTTTAATAAAAACAAAACCAACTTAGCACTAAAAACCGAAAAATATATTTAAACTGACTTTTTTTACAATATCGAATTCAGTGTCAAGCAAAACATAAAAATTACTAAATTTTGTAAATTTCTTGTTATTCTTTTATGATTTACTTGGCAGCGAATTCAAGATGTTGTAGCAAGAAGTCGGTTAAATATTTATTTTTTGTTTTTAGTGTAAAGTCAGTTTAGTTTTTGTTAAAAAAATTATGTCATAGATATAATCTGAGATATCCCGCGGTTAGAACATTACTCGTACCAATATCTTATACTTGATCAATGAATTAGATATAAATTTCAATTATTATATATCAATAATACTAATGATTCTTACTGTTTAAAAGTGACATATTTAAATTCACGATGTTTTTCTTTTTTTAACCGATCAAAAAAAGGAGGAGGATCTCAATTCGTCGGAATCTTTTTTTATGTATGTTCACCGATTACTCCCAGATTTATGATCCGATTTTGTTCATTTGGTCCCCTAAAAATTCGACATAGTTTAGCTCAGTAGTTTTCATTATATGAACATTTTTATGAAATAAAAACTTCGTTTAAAAAAACCGACTTCAAAAACTAAAATGTATAAAATAACTTATTTCTAAAGCTATTATTATTAATATATATTATCTAAAACATCTTGAAGTCGGTGCAAAGTAAAACATAAAAATTACTATATTTTGAAAATTACTAAGCACCGACTTTAAGATGTTTTAGATATTATATATTAATAATAATAGCTTTAGAAATAAGTTATTTTATACATTTTAGTTTTTGAAGCCGGTTTTTTTTATTTACGAATGTTGCGTACTAAGAGCATTGAGAGTACCTAGTGAAAAGTATGCCCTTTGTATTGTCCCCAGATTTCCAAAGAATACTTTAGTAATGTAACCGGGCATTCGAATAAAGCCGCTGGTTAGCAAATAGCTCAACTTTGCGCGTCCGTTGTTGTTTTTACAAAAAGTAATAAATATGAATACATATAAGTTACGTTCATGTTCGTGCCTACCCCGCAAGAGACCTGGCGTGAAGTTATGTATGTATAACTTACATAGCTCGTAGAACATTTAGGTACTTCCGCTAGCACTACACAATCACATAAAAACAAGTCGAATAGTTCACTGGGCCGACCTTTGATATAGTTTTGTATATAGGTATATGTATGTTTAGAGTCCCATGGTTCCAAGAGAAGTGTTGGAGCCGCGCTGACGCCGCTGCATTTCGCGCTTACTCGGTGTTGGGGGAGGGAGATAGACATATACACACATAGTCGAGAGAGAAGAGTATAGTATGTAATGTATGAAAGTGTAAGGCTAGCACCCACGATTGAAATTCCCGCTTAAATAATAAACACCCTCAGTAAATAACTTAAACACATTGCTGTTAAATTCCATCGTATTCGAGATAGACAGTAAAAATGATTTAATCAAAAATACCCCATAACTCACAGACAGGCGTTTCTTCATACTCATTTTTGAAAAATACTTTTAAAAAAACTAGTATCAATTCTACCATCCTGGGCATTTTCAGAACGCCATACCCCAGTAACATGGAATCACACTCACCCTATTTCTCAAGGTTTTTGCAATTTCACTATTATAATCGATTAGTGCAATATATAATGCTTCCTTTTTAAAAATGTCACCAAATAGGTTCTTAGAGAAATCATTGAGATAAACAAATGGACAATATATTTTTATGAGGGTTACCCAAAATTGCTGCAGATGTGTGTGTGTCTTCCCAACGTGGGTGGGCCGGGGGGTGCGACGCGGAAACTTTATTCTGGCATCCTGAGGAGTATGGCACTCTACGGTGCGCCCGTCTGGTTCGATTCGCTTCACCACCCACAACCGAACCCTGCTGCATCGCGCGCAGCGGGTTCTGGCCGTGAGAACCATACGGGGGCATCGCACAGTGTCTTGGACGGCGGCGACACTCCAGGCCTCTCCAGGCAGACGTCCGGTCCAGGGTTCGTCGTACCCAGCAGAATGCCCTAGCTAGAGGACTGACCTTCTGTCAAGTCGAGATAGAGACGGTCAGGAAGCGGGAAACCGCTTGCTGCCTCGTCGACTGGTCTCGTGACCTCGAACACCCTGCGGCCGGCGGCTCTACGGTGGATGCAATCAGGCCACAGCTGGAGAAATGGGTCACCCGCACCAGCGGAACCCTGACCTTCAGGACGACACAGATATTGACCGGACACGGTTGTTTCGATCAGTATCTGTTTCGCATTGTGGGCTGCTTGCCTTCTCCGGATTGCCGCCAGTGCGGCGCACCCGATACGGCGTTTCATACGCTTGTCGAGTGCGCTGCATGGACGCCGCAGCGTTTCGAACTCGAGACGCACGTAGGAGCCGTCGGATCGCTCGGCGACGTGGTAACGGCCATGTTGCAGAGCGACGACCGCTGGGATGCTGCGGTTACTTTTTGCGAGGCAGTAATGTCTCTCAAAGAGGCCGCAGAAAGGGATAGGGAGCGAAGTCCTTCGGCGCGTACTACGGTCTCTTCTCGAGGTCGCCGGCCTTCAGCTGGCACCCGGAGAGGCAGGTACGCGCATTACTTCCCTCCCTGAGTTAGGTTCCGGAACGAGGGGGCCCTTAGCTACTAGGTAAAGCAAGGGATTTAACAACTACCCCCGTCTCGAAGTGGGATATGTTCTCCCAGGGAACACTTCAGGCTTCCATCACAAACAAAAGCGCAGGGTCGACAAGGGAGGAGGGGGTTTTTAGTGAGTATTGAGGTTGCTCGCCCGTGCGGCATCGCTCTGAGTCTTACACACTCCTCTGTGTAATCCATCGCGGACGGATCGCAAATAAAGCATACTATTGCTAGCGTTATCGCCCCCGGTGGATGCGTGCCGTTTCCTAGTGACGGCCCAGAGAGTGCATAAATCGGTTAGGCATTTGGTAAAACCGTTGGTTTCAAATATTATCAGATAATCACTTATTTGAAATAATCTGTTCTTTCTTTTTAATTTAATTATGGTTAGTAAAGCAAAGATATGCAAGCCATATATATATAGCTAATAAATTTAAACTGCATGTTGCATGCAAAACAAAATAAAATCAAACAAGGAGTAAATAAAGTGATACTTAATCATGTAAAATAATGGATCATTATACCAACATTGATAATAATTATGGCAGACCTTGTTTTGATAATACACTTGCTTATAGCCACATGATTTGTTTTACTTAATACTGTGCCATACCTAACGCCAATCTGTACAAAGTATGTATAATCTTAAAATATTCTGTGATGTATTATTTATTGTTTCAACATGTTCTGTAAGCACATGTACTTCATTAAATGAGTGCAAATGCCAAATACCAATATTTTTTTACTTCTTATGAAAAGTAAATTGTTAATGTTTAATCCCAGTTTTTATGTTTCAGATAATAATAATAATAATTTCCCTACTCCCTTAGATTTTTAAGCATGAAATTTTGCAATAAATGACACATAGATAGACACATAGACATAATATATATAAGATTTGATATAATGCTAAAGCAATATAGGCTTTAACAAATTTTAATTTTATAAATACTACAAATTTTACATGGCAGGTTTTCAGGTTAGAAATATCTAGTATTGGTTTAAGATGCAGTTTTTTCATATCACAATACACAAATGCTCCATTGCATTTCATAACATTTCAGAGTATAAGATATATACATATATTACAATTGTGAAAGGTTTTAATAGACTAGTAAAAATAAAACAATAATAATTGGGTGAATATTTTGAGCACATTATTGGTCGCAACAAGATATTTTTACAGTCCTGCTTCTTTAAGAAATTTTCATTGCAAGCGCTTTGTTGAAAACAATAATGAGTAATATTACGAACAAAAATGAATTATCTTGCACAAATTAAAAAATAAGACATATTTGCGACAGTAATACACTCAGATGTTATTGATAATGTTTACCTTCTTAAGAACACATTAATAGTAATGCTAACATGAAGTAATTATTGGTGAAGACTTTAGTTTTGCACGTCATAGAAAAAAATACTTCGAAACTAAACAAAATTTCTAGACAATTTGGTATTCCTATCCTACAAAATTCAAAATATCAGGAACAGTTGCTTACAGTAAATTCAGATGAACTTTAAATGTGATTATTAATCCCTCTTTATTTTACAAATAGAAATAGATTAGTCACATACTACAAAAGAGTTGGAGCCAAATATTCATTCATTCACTGGTTTCAAAAGGTCAATAAAAAGGACAGACTAAAGTAGAGCAAGATATAGGAACTAAAAGAGGTCATTGACCCTACTAACCACAAACTACCCTCAACAAAAAGCATTAATATGAGACGGCGGAGGCCTTTGCTAAAAGGCACTTTGAGCATATAAATCTAGTTTAAAGTTGATACAGTAGTAACTAATTTTCTCAGATGGAAAACTATTATTTATTTAATTTATTGTATTATAATCATTATTATCTCTTAATTTGCAATTGTTTCTTGAGAGAGTTACTGACTTATAAAGTGTTATTCATAATGACATTATGAAGGGTGAACAAGACTTTCTAACAACTACTCATAATACCTACTACAAATACCCCAATTAGTATTAGTGCTTTAACTTATATACTCTCATCATTAAAGCTAAATTTGATCCTTTTACAGGCAATTTTTCTTTTTAAAGGTAGGCCATTGAGTCTTCTTATCTACAACTTTTTAGCCTATCTGCAACTTTTTTAATTGAATTATGGAAAGCATAATATCTTGGTCTTTTTACTGGCCTTATAAAAGGCTTTCTTTGTAAATTATTTTAGTCTTACATATTGTGTCCTTTGCTACAGTACAGTAAAAGAGGAATGAATGAAGATGTAATTGTACTTACCTTTGCTCTCGGTCGCCCCCTCGGCTTTTTCATCACATTATTGTGATTGGATTCATCACTTTTTGTCTTTTTCACAATAGTACCATTAGTCTTTGATGCACTTTTGTCCTTCGATGCCAAAACATTATCCTTTGAGTCCTCACACAATTTATTCTCTTCACTGTCACTTTTAATGATCTGTTTACTTTTAATATTTTTCTGTGGAGACTTTTGTGTTGCAGCTTTTGGTGCTAATGCTTTTAATGGCAGATCATCATCGCTAGATGATTGAGATGAGCATTTGCTGCATGAATCGGATGTTGATGTAGTATCAGAGAGTTTAGATTTCTTTTTGATTGTTGACTTCTCTTTACTTGGTTTTGTTGTATTCTGTTCAATGGTTTTCTTTTTGACTGTTGGTTTAGGGCTTTTCTTAGTTGAGACTTTACGAGGTGGAATGGCCGCAATTTTCAGTTTTAGGCCTGTATCACAAGATGTAACAGAGAAGTGTGGTTTTTGTACAGTACTTTGTTTATTGCCTGAGCACTCCCAGTCACTCGCTGATGTTTCAGTGGAACTACTGTTCTGTAATTGTATTTAAACTTATGTTAATAACATTAATCAAACAAATTGTAACAATTGATACCTAAATTTAATTTCTATGAGATTTTAAAAGGAGAAATCCAAAGTAATGTGTGAATGGGACTATTTCTAAATATTCCTTTATGACAGCACTGTAATATATAAATTATCATGTAATTTGATATATGTACTTTCAATAAAGAAGATAAACATTTAAGATACTTTTCATCCTGAGAATGGTAGTTATTGAGAAAAAAGTTATAAGGACAGTTCTTATTGATAATATAATTTGTTGAAATATCTATAGGTTGTAAGACATGGCATAAGTAAATAATCATAAATAAACTCTTTAGATATAGTTGTGGTTTTAATTAGAACTGCTACCATGCAAAAGTAAAATTAAATTTTAAAATTTATTATTTTAGAAACACTACATCTATTTATTTATGATAATGAATTTTGATAGCAACCCTTTATATTCTGTATAATCAAATATCTTACAAATTATTAAGGCTTCAATAAATTGTCTAAATTGTAACACAATACTTACAAATAAACATAAACATATGAAAATTAATTTACATTTTGAGATTTGTTTCTTATTCACGGCCTCAAAAATGCATCAATCTTGTAATTTTGTGTTTTATGTATAATATGATAATATACTTATTATCCCAAAAAATGTTCTGATTTCCCTGGCATAAGGATCCATTGTTTATACAAGAAATGCTGATTGGAAAGTTCCAATATATATTTACCTCAGATTCAGTATTTGAGTCTGTATCACCACTTGAATCTTGATCTTTTGGCAACTCTGTGCCCATTTCTGAAACAAGGTTATGTTATTTCAATTAATGACAACAATGATCTAATAATAGCATGGTTAAATGTGTTAAGCAATAACATAATGGTCATGGTCATGTTTTAGCCTTGAACTTGGATAACGCGAAATTATATCATGCAAAAAATTATGATAAATATCTTATTGGCAAATTTATGTAATTGTTTTACTGTCAGGGGAAAACATCCTTAGAATGCAGATTTATGTAATTTGTACAAGTTAAATAGGTGGTTATTTAGCTTTCAATACACAAAATAAATTAGACCTAACGTGCCATAATAATGATCCCAATTTAAATGTAGGTACTCACTTCAAGGTTGGTCAAGATGTTTTTATAAGGAAACGCATAAACTTCTTCATTTCAATCACGAATCAGGCCAGAACATTATACAATTCTGGAAAATGAAAAGCAGACAAATTGTATCGATGCATATATTGCGCTTTAAACCGCTAATTTGAGAAAACTGTTTCTACATAACAATTTGATAAAATGACAGATCTGACGACACTCATAAGACCAGTTTGTTGTTCATGAAACTTGGCGATGTCGATATTTTAGATGATAACTACAATAGTAAAACACTGCAATACATTAAAAAAACTGTGCCTTTAACAGAAAAGCAGTTTTAATAGAAAAGCATAACGGTCTATAGGACATTGGCGCCAAATAAGTGCATACGTTTACATTCTTATGATGGAAAATCATGCAGAAATCCACATTGATACGGAACATTTACGTTAGTTCAAAATTAGGACACAATTAATTATTCACTAACCACTTCAAAACACAGTATTTTTACAAATACTAGGGGAAACGTTAAAAATTATTTAACACTTTAGCGTAACACTTGGCATTGTGGCATCCATGTTTACAAATCGTTCGTTTCATTTCGCGTTAATCGCGTTTCGCCGTTCGTATATAACGCTCCATAAACGATCAAATCATCAAATATCTGTCAAATTTGCGTGTTTGTTAAATCATTTGATCGCATGTACCTAGCTCTATGGCGCATATATACGCCACCTCTACCACATCGCCACCGCCCCTGCAAACTGCAAATTGTAGACATTAAGACAAAGATAAGGCGTGACCACAGACTGGTGTGACCGCACACCGCGCCACCTCTACACTTTCTCAATTTCATTCATTTCATGTTGTTTGTCAAACAATTTACGTGATTGATTGAAAGTTTGTCAAAAGCGACAGCAGTGACATTATTAGTGACAAATAATTTATACTGTATTTTATAAATCATGCGTTAACACTCAAAAAATGCTTTATCTATTATAAGTATTGTATGGAGAACGTCACGTCACGATAAGGAGCAAATATATAAATAATATACTAGATATTATTTATAAATGAACTGTTATATCACTATAAATATTACACTACGAGTGATTCTCCCACCTCCAATCACGCGCATTAGCGGCCACTACCAGGACTTTTTGAGAAATTTCTAGAGTTTAATAACAATAACAAACATCAATCAGTTAATTGTAGTCGAATATGAATGATCTAGTTTTAAAAGAACGTGAGTATGGAATTTGAATAAAATATTTTGGACGTTTGCGTAATGATGAAAATAGAAAGTTTGATATTTTATGTCAAATTTGATCGTTTGTTGAGCCTCTTAAGATTTGCGATGTGGTCTTGGAACAATTACTTCGCTTTTTTATAAATTTATTATAGATTGTATATTTAAATTAAAGAATTAAATTGAAGTATTCATTTTATATGTATTAATTATTAGAATATTAGAACCGTAAAATCTAGATCATACATACATACTACTACAAAACAGATCTAGGAAAGTTTTAAGCGGAAACTACATTAATCTACGGCTAGGTATTCGTACCATTTAAAGCTAGTTTAAAAAAAGAAAGCAGTAATAAGATCTGAATAATTTGGTCCGGAGTGTTTGGCGGGAACTGGAAGGGGACGTTGTGATAGCAGTTTTATTTTATAATAATGTGTACTCTGAAATAAACAATAGTTGTAGGATACACATTGATAGTTTTTGAGTATTTTTCATAGTGGTTATGTGTTTTTGTGAGAAATGTGTACTGTGTAGTCAAATGTGATCTTTCGAATTTTCACAAAACTCATTTGAATGGCGTCGGTTGTAACCTACAATACAACTGCGCTATTATACGAAGACTTATACTTCAGACTGGGCTGTATGGACTAAAATTCCTGTGCCTTCCTTTGTGACGAATTCTGTAACTAACTACTATATAAATTTTGGTCTTCCTGACATACAAATAACCAGAGATGTTTTAAATCTATGATACGAATACGCTTTCCAATACATGTTCCACAGGACCTTCATGTTGCCAGCTGTTCCACATAAAAACAACGGTCGTTATAGTCGCGGAGAAAAGTCACTAATGATATCATAATTTTCTCTAACGCTGTGATTACGACCCATGTGAAAAGGTGGGTCGAACTAGTTGTGGCGAGTTAGCGTCTGCCCATTTTTTTAATGTTCAGGTATTGCGATGGGCAGACGCCATGACCTCCGTAGCCCAGATCCCTAGTTTCACTAGCATTTCATCCCAATAGCCCGCTACCTTTTGTTATTATTTCCTACAATACATCCTCCTTCATTGACCAGGCCTTATCCTTGGGTGTATTTTTATATGATGCAGACAGCGACATTGTCGCTACATTACATTATTATATATTATAAGTTATAATCTTTTGTTTTATGTGAAAATCATCATTTGCAATGTAAACGTTAACCACGTACAAAACGCTCCATAACCCGTTCCTTTGGATTTATGATTCTAATGCTCGCAAGCAAGTGGAACGGGAAAAATCGCGGTCGGCGTGAATGAGCTGGTTGTGAGTTTTATGTTTAAACATTTTATGATTTATCTATGGTTATAAGCGTCAGGTGGAACGCAGCCGGATGCAGCGTCTGTGTTTCTTCTTAAAAATTCAGTGAGTTTTTGGCGGGAACTGAAAGGAGACGTTGTGCTGTGCAGTTTTATTTTCTAAAAATGTGTAAAATTACTCTAAAATGAACAATAGTTGTAGGATATTGATAGTTAGAGTAGTAGTTATGTGTTTTGTGAGAAATGTGAACTGTATAGTCAAATGTGGCCTTTTGAGTTCTCACAAGAACTCCGTTGAATGGCACTATGTAGCTGATTACCTACAGTTCAGCTGTGCTACACACAGGCTTATGAAAATGAAGAAACTACATTGTAAACTCAGATCTGGCTTAAAGCCTAGCTGCCAAGCCATAAACCTAAATAAATAAATAATAAAAATTCAGGGAGTTTTTGGCGGGAACTGAAAGATGCTGTGCTGTGCAGTTTTATTTTCTAAAAATGTGTAAAATTACTTTAAGATGAATAATATTTGTAGATATTGATAGTTTTTGCGTAGTAATTATTTATTTTTGTGAGAAAAGTGAACTGTATAGTCAAATGCCTTTTGAGTTGTCACAAGAACTCCGTTGAATCACACTAGCTGATTATGTGTTGTATTTTGTATTGTATATAATATTATGTACACAAGTTCAGCTGTGCTACACATAGGATTAAGAAATGAAGAAACTATATTGTAAACTAAGATCTGGCTTAAAGGCCTAGCTGCCAAGCCATAAACCTAAATAAACAATTAGAAATTAGAATCTTTTGTATTTTTTTATTATTTATATTATATCCATTTTTCATATCCAAATTCTATATAAATTAATTATATCGCCTTCTTCCCGGTGTTGTTGATTGTAAAAAAATTGTATTTTTAGTTAGGAGTATAATAAATTAATTATAACTGTACTAGTGTACACTTCATAATAATTAAGTTTTATAATAAAACTTTAATTGAATTAAAGGTTAAGTATTATTTTAAAATAGAGATATATTTAGTATAGCTGTACTATCACCATATTTATTTTGTTATGTACGAGGCAGTCGTCTTGAATACTTTATATAAAGAAAAGTGCTTCTATCTAATGTGTCCTTTCTATTTGTAATAAACTGTCTTAAAATCTCTTATTTCTCAATTTTGATATTACTAGTATGTAGCTTAGATCAAATTTTAGCTGATAAGTGCTGATAGTAAGACAAATGAATGGTTGGCAAGCTATAGGTAACAGACATTAATAATTAATTAATATAAGTGAGGCGATTTGAGCTACCACTTTATTTAAAATTAACCTTTAAAAGGAGAAAACAATTTTGTTTCCAGGGTATGGATATGGATGGATTGCAAGTATGGAAAGATTTATCAAATATACCAGCTGATCCACCCAAAATGAGAGATTTATGTGATAAGTGTAGGTATGTATAAGGCACACATAGTTTATTTTTTAGTTTTTCCACCACACAAATTTGTCCAGTCTTGTTCCCATTTCTTTTCTTTTGAAAACCTTCATATTGCATATATATGTATATATATTGGTTAATTAAATAATTTATTTTCCATTTTAGTGAAAAGTTTTTTTAGGTATTGGTGGCTAAGCAGCTATGGCACTCGTGGCTCATTTTAAACCCAGAAATTTAAAGCTAGACAGAGAGCATACAGCATAATTATGTAGGCAGTTTTAAGCATTATTATTGCTTAATGAGTATATTATTATAGTTATGTGCATTATTGATAAGAAAACTTCATGATGAGGCTTGCACATTGAGATTGCCAATCTGCTTTTGACAAGTGTTATTTCCCTCATTAAAATAAAGATGCCCAAGTTCTATAATAGAATATTTATGAGCAGGAATTTGTCATTGTGCAGGAATCCATAAATAAATTATTGAACTGTGATTTAATTTCAGGAGACCGTCAGTTGTTTGCTGGTGTATAGCACTGCCACCTAAAAGATTAAGACCACAAAGTACAGTAATATTATTACAACATCCAGCAGAAGAAAAGAGAAGTCTTCGTACTGCACCAATGTTACAACTGGGCCTAGAACAAGACAAGTGCCTTATATTTAAAGGGAAAAAATTCCCACAACCCAGGCATGAGAATCTAGAAAGCATTCTCAGAAAACCTAATACAATATTATTGTATCCAAGTAAATCTGCTATAGACATAAAGGACCTTGAAAGTGACTCCACTAGTTATAATTTAGTACTCATTGATGGAACATGGCCACAAGCCAAAGCTATATATGCATCAAGCCCAATTCTGCATGATCTGAAGCAAGTTAAGCTATTGACAAATAATATAAGCAGTTATATTATAAGGACACAGCCTACAGAAGGTTGCCTAAGTACTTTAGAAACAGCAGCACTGGCCCTGACTCAGCTAGAAAAAGATACAACATACAATGAACAACTTGTTAAACCCCTTCATATCCTTTGTAAATATCAGTTAGAAAATGGTGCAGTTACTCACCAGTCCAAGGAGTTTCTAATTAAAACCAAAATGTATCCAAAACTGATAGGTAAACGGTTATCTAGACTGCTTAAATCTGCAGATGAAGATATTATAAACCAGACATAAGTAAAATAATTGTATACACACTTAGTCTTTTATTATTTAAAATTTTACCTATTGTATGTCGGCTATGCACAATGGATGTTATGTAGAGGTGGCCAATATCCACTGTAATTGTCATTTGAATACAGAATCCTGAAAATTTAATCAAATAATATTTTATATTCAAATAATAAAGAATGAATTGCATGGTTCAATCTCAGGCATCAAAACCCTTCTTTTCTGAGACTTTTTCTATTTATCACCTTGACTACAGAGAATTTTCTATTTCATACTTCGAAGTCAAAGAAACATAGTTTACGCCTTTGGACTTTTCAGGGCTACTTGCATAACGTTCTGGAATTTATTTAAGAATCACTAAACGCATTTAACAACCTTAAATACAGTTTGCGTCTTGCACAACGCAAAATATGTTTAAAGAACTGAATACGTTTTGTGTAAAACGTATTTAGGCAGTTTAGTATGATTAACTAATTTTATTTAAAGGCGATCTTTATGCAAGTGGCCCTCAGTGTAGATATTGGTCTTAAAGATTTTTTTTCTCATATTAAATAAAAAAATATAATCTCAAACTGGCTAAATATAAAAATATTGTGATGCCATAATAAAAAAGTAATACAAAGACTTTGAAGTTTGAATAACCATAGTGTATTTTTATGTCACTTTGACATTTCGTTTAGGAAACTCTTTTTAGCCGACTGTCAGAGGAATCGGAAACATGGCTGAGGTTTGTAAATAATTTACGTGATAATCCAAGTTTAACTAAGCGATCACACTCGAGATCTAAAGAACATTAGTGAAAATAAACAAAAGTGTTGGTTAAAAGTATCAAAAAAGTGTTATTTCCAAAAGTGAAAACAATGTTTACATTTTTCAGGTCGAAGAAACTCTTAAGAAGAAACGTACTTTCAGGAAGTTTACCTTCCGAGGAGTTGATCTTGATCAACTTCTGGATATGCCAAAGTGAGTACTTTTTTCGTAAAACCTAATTTATAACTACTAACTGTAAATTGTACGTACGCACTTGACAGATTTATTTACTGTTTTACTATCATATGTCTCATAATTATAGATAGTTAAGGGTATAGATTGGTGTAAACCTCTTTGATGAAGAATATTATTGGTTAAATTATAAAGATGTTTTAAATATAACCTCGAAATTTTCAGTGAACAGCTCATGGAGTTGATGCACGCTCGTGCCCGTCGGCGATTCGCCCGTGGCCTTAAGCGTAAGCCGATGGCGCTGGTTAAAAAATTACGCCGTGCGAAGAAGGAAGCCCCGCCAAATGAGAAACCAGAAATCGTAAAGACCCACCTTCGCAACATGATTATTGTTCCAGAGATGGTTGGCTCTATCGTTGGCATTTACAATGGAAAAACTTTCAACCAGGTTAGTTATTTGTTAACTGTGTTGCCAATTCTTAAGTGCCTAGTAGCAGATATTCTTTGAAAGTATAGGCTCATCGTCTATCTATAACAATTGTTAAATTTATGAGTCAAAAGTACCAACAATTAATCAGTATAATTCCATTGATACTACTAAAATTAATAAAATGAGACTTCAGTTAAACCTCTACTTTCTTTTTTGGTTTATATGATTATCATGGATTATATATAGCTTTTCTTTGTATTTTTTTTAAGTGCCAAACATCGATTTATATTATTTTAATACCTTAACTAAATACATAGCTAGAAAACACTTTATTGAACACCAATACTAAAATGAACTTCAGACTAAAACTAGATATAGTTTAAATTAAGCATAAAGGGCAGTCTTATAGCTAAAAAGCAGTCTCTTCCAGAAACAGTGGCATAGCTTGCCTTAGATGGTCCCTGTATTAAAATGTATTGCGGGGCCCAAACCAAAGGTAAGGTGTTTTATAAAAGAAACAAAAAAATCTCAAATTGAATTACAATTGTATATTGATTATAAGTTATTACTTACTTAATGCTCTAAGTAAGGAGCTAAGTTAGACAGACAGTTCTAATCAAAGATGTACCATTCTCACCTTTTTTTTATAAACTTATTTATGAAATCATCCATAGTTGAAAATGATTTAAGTTTTTCTAGATATTCTATCTCTATAGACAATAATGACAAGTATGATAGTCGTTTCTGTTGGTCAAGCAGTTGTTCTCAAAAGTGTTATTAATCTATAAAAGATTGTGAATAACATTTTAAGAATCTTTCGAGGCCCCATATCATTGATATGGATGATATGGCAGTAGCTACGCCCTTGTCCAGGAACCCCTAATTTTACTACTTCATACAAAATATTTCTTATACAGTCATGTCACTTGTATTACTTGAAACAGTGTCATCGTTATATAGCAGGTTTCTATTCTCACTACTCAATCGTTTACTTGCCTTGCCATCTCTTGAACTTTGACATGGAGCTACTGAATAGAATAAATAATGAATGGTCAGTAAGATATGGAAATCAGCTAATAGTGATAAATTGTGAAATTGTCCTGCTAAGACTCCAGCACATTGTGTGCATCTGTGGCACTACTGTAAAGATAGAATCTTCTCAATAGAAGGAATCACTTGAGACTATAATCTAGAAAGATATTTTTTGCTATAACTAACACACACTTGCTGGATTGATTTCTTTTGTATGTTTAATGCATTCTACAAAAATATTAGAATATCATAGAGAATGAATTATATGATACAAGAACATAATCCAAGCCTTTGTCATGAGATTGCCAATAAGACAAGGAATGTCAATTGCTTTGCCCAAAAGCTGCAGTGTAACGTCCCACAAAGATAACTACAACAAGTGCATATCCTCAAACTGAATGCAAAATAAGGTTCGAATTCATTTAAAGGAAGCAAATAATTGAATGTTGCCTTCTTACACAACCTCAAACATCTAAATCATTATGGAACAGTTTCAGATTGCAGATAATAATAGAAGGATCCATAAAAAAAGCCTTTGTCATTTAGTAGTTTTATCTATTAGGTTGTCTTTTCTTATGTTTTGTAGAACAGTCCTGTTTAAGGTTGTTAAGTTACTTGGTGCATTCTGGGTGTGTGATAATATACACAAAATTAATACAACCTTGGAAACATTACACTACCATGATATTTTCTTAAGTTTTTCTGACTAGTATATATCATAAAACTATGTTTTAACAGTTTAGTTTTAATTCAGTTTTCTTAAAAACAGTAATATACAGTACAGACAGCAGAGTAGGGTACAAAATATTTAATTTTTGATTCATACATGATAAATCTTAAAATATAAATGAGACCTAGTGTTTTTGCACAAAATTGGGATTGGAAAATGAATGATCTCAATGGACATACTCATGGTATAATAGGAGAATCCTAATATAGTTGACTAGCTGTGCCTGCGACATCATCCTCATGAAATATGTTTTCAAAACACCCCAATTTTGAAACATTATTCATTGGTGCTCTGCTCCTATTGGTCTTAGCCTAGCCTTCTTCGATAAATGTACTATCCAAAGACTGAAACCACTGAAAGAATTTTTCAAATTGAGGCAGCAGTTCCTGAGAATAGCACTTTCAAACAAAAACTCTTCAGCTTTATAATATTAGTAGAGATTATAAACTATCATAACAGCTTACTCTGAATAAAGTTTTGAAGAAATTAAATGAGTTTGTGGATTGGATGAATAATCTCAAATTATAGTACTGTTAGTATATAATATTGTAAACTCTTATTTTTGGTAATATACCATTTATGGCTTTTAATAAAATACAACTGTCTTAAAGTGAAAGTTCTATATAGACCCTCAATCTATATAGAAGTTTTCAAATTGGACAAGTACATTAACAATCTTCCCGTAACACTTCAAGTTGAAATTTTTTTGCGATTCATTTTGTCACTTATCAGTTGAAGATTTTCCACTTGTCTGTTGCGGTTTGTTTTTCCACTTGTCCGTTGCGATTCGTTTTCCCACTTGTCCATTGTGATTCATTTTTTCCACTTGTCCGTTGAAGTTTTTTTTGTAATTGTAAGTTTGCCCTTTCCTTTAAAAATGTTAATTGTTTGCTGGTTAGCTAATAATATATCTTTATTCAATCATTTAGTTTCCATGTTTGTATTCATTAAACTCGAAAAGAAGTCAATGGAGTGACCATTATCATTTTCAGATTGAATCACAGAAGTGTGGCACAGATTTAACTAGTTAAATTATTAAAATATTACTCTGTGTTCCAGGTGGAAATCAAGCCTGAGATGATTGGCCATTATTTAGGCGAGTTCTCAGTCACGTACAAGCCTGTCAAGCACGGTAGGCCTGGTATTGGTGCCACCCACAGCTCAAGGTTCATCCCACTCAAATAGAGTGGCCTCTACACCTTTAGGTTAAGCATAAAATAAAAAAATCACAGGAATGCAATAAAACATCTTGTGTTTTAATTTTTGACTTTTATTTTGCATGTGTGTCATCCGGAGAATAATTTTATTATAAATTCAAAATTGCCTTTTACAGGCGAGTCGATTTATAGAAATGCCACGATAATTCGGCTGCTATTCGGTATTCGGTCGAACACCGAATACCAAACGGTGAAAAAGTCACATATCACTCAAAATTGTATATATTTTTACTATTATAAAAATATATACAGTTTTGTAGTGTGTTTAGTATTTTATAATTAACTATCATTAAAAATTGGTAGTTAACTATGTTTAACAGTGTTAAATGCGAATATAATTATTTATTTTAACATTACTTTTCGGCTAGTTAATAGTTTTTAAAATATTTAAATCCAATAAAAAAGTATTTTTTATGGTCGTAAGTAAACGGTTTTAATTGCCTTTAAAACATGGTTTAGTTACATATAACATTCTTGGGAAAGATAGGTACATATACCTATCTTTCCCAAGAACGTAGGAAAACTTCTCAAATATTGCTTCAATACTAACAGTCACAAGTGTATAAAAACCAACCGTACGCGTGTTATACGTTTTTCAATACATAATAAATATAATATTTTTTTCCGTCTTCTACCCAAAAAGCTTTCCGTTTTCAACCCATTACTAATTTTCATTGTTTTGAAGTACGGTCAGAAACATTACTGCTTTTAAATATTTATTTGCAAGAGAAAACAGTACGTACAATAGGTATGAACCAACAAATATCAATCGCAGTCTCAATTATCGTTTCTAATATAAAAATGGCGCGCAGTTGCAAATTAAAAAAAACCCGTAAAGGATACGCACGGCGTGTTGAAAATAGGTACTTAAGTGAGACTAATTATTTTACTACACGTTCTATTGTATGGCGCGTAATTTTTAACTTTCGAACAATGTAAACGGGCGTAAATGCATTTTTGGAGAAAATGCGTTGAAAATTTAATTTATAACTGCTTTCATTGTTAGTTCCACCTTCGCTAGATGGCGTTATAGGCTAGTCAACAAGTTCAAAAACGTGTTAATTCTTGTTAAGGTTTCTAAAAATATGAATGATAGAATAGCTCAGTTTTACAGAGGGCGCTGCTAACATGCTGGCTCTATTGGAGCAGAACAGTATTGCACGTGACGATGGTAAGCGTCCTGACGGAATGACTAACTTCCTGGCAGCATGGCAAGCCTTTGGTGTGGGATGCGACCGGCGTAGACACATTGGCGGCATCCCATTTACCATACACGTCTAGATCAGCCGGTTCGGCTGCGGAAACAGCTGAAGCGGTGCAAATATGCAAACCTCAGTGAGAGCTAAATGTTTGTGTTTGGCTGTCGAGACACTTGGACCGTGGGTCCTGAGGCCATGACCCTCTGTCAAAGTTTATTAAAACGACTTATTCAGGTGAACTGAAGGCTAGCGCCTACCTGGGGCAACCGATCAGTATTGCGATTCAGTGAGGAAACGTAGCCAGCCTTCTGGGCACTCTACCCATAGAAGACGGTAATCTAGGCTTAGTATTCTACTAATAATCTTTAGGGACTATGGGTAAGATACAATATAAATAAGTTAAGTTTTCTTTTATTGTATTAGATTAATGCGATACATATTCCTAATGTAACTAGATATTGCTATTAATATATTATCAGGCGCCGTATATTTAATTGAACTCAAAGATTGTATCTGCACCCTGCACTTCATACTCCTGTAATTATATTTTAATTTACTGAATTATTTATCTTACAAAAACAAAAGATATTGATTCAAATTCAAAAGTTTTTATTCAAAATAAATACCTCTGGAGAACACTTTTTGAAGGCCATACATATAAGTTAAAGTTTAAATTGCCTTCTTATTCTATGTACATCGCAACGAGTTATTGTTGTAAGGAGGAGAAGCGGCAGCAAACTCCCCAGCAACACGTCTAGCTAAAAATGTTTTTTCATTATATTGCTTATTCAATTTATATTTCAAGCTCTTTTTTTTTATAAGCTTTATACAAAAATATGTTACAGAATTACTTTTCCAAGAAATAATGGCGTTGTAGCAAACAGTGTATTCTCAGTAAGAAAAAACACAATAAAAGGAATTTTTATTAAGCTATTTCAATTAATCATCACACGATTACGTGTAAAATTGCATGAAGTATTATGTCGACCCTCAACAGTGACGACTAAAGTGCCTACTTAATTATTTAAAGACAGTTAAGATCATCATTGTACACAACACAATATAAAAATGCGTACCTATGTCTAATTAAATGACAATTAAAATGTCTGACAATGAAACAATGTAACGTTGAGCAAGTGATCGTATCGTTGGGGTTAATAGAAATGCATCACCATGAGTAAGGAACGTTTTGCCTGATGACGGCTGGACTCCATGAGAACCAGATTTAACCGGTCAAATCGACCGCAAGCCGCTAGCTGCCGCTCGTCGCGCCTTCGCTGGAGCCGTCTCTTTCTAGGACACATCACTTTTGTCTCGACACCTTACGCCCTAAATGGATATACAAATTATTTAAGAACATACTATACCATATGTAACTATTTTATGTACACTTTGGTACCTTGTTATGATTCAGTTGTTAAGTTTTCTAGTATATTTTAAATTGTAATACAATATTTTTAAATCTCGAAAGTGCTGCCCACTTGATTAGACAGTGGTTTCTATCGCCTATAGATATTGTCGTCAGAAACATGGTGGTAGCTTTGAAGAAAGTTGACACCTTTTTTGACAACCTTTAATTGTAATGCAGTGTGAAAACCTCAGCTGAGAATTAATTCCAAATTCTCAAAGTGCGCAAAACATACCAGAATAATTTTACTGTTTTTGTGCTTTTAGCTATTCTTTATGATGCTACCAGAACTAAATAAAACCAATACTTAAATAAAGTTCATCTAATAAAATCTAATTATTTCTAATATTTTAACACATGGATTCCGTCCATCCACGATAAGCAGAATACAGAGGGCCATTTCTGGAGCATTAACTTCTAAAAAAGAAAAAATAATACAACTTTTATAAATATGCATTCATCGGTGACGGATACATATTTGTGGCTTTCGGGGTTGAGACTTTGGGGCCATGGGGACGTGAGGCTTATCAAATGTATCGAGACCTTTCAAGGCGATTGAAAGATGTCTCACATGACCTAGGGGCTGGCCTATATTTAGGGCAACGGATAAGCCGTTGCTATACAACGTGGGAAAGCGGCCAGCATTTTGGGAACGCTCTCCACCGATAGCGATCTGGACTATATCTTTTACTAATAAATATGTTTATATTATTGTAGTATATTATAACAGTATTGAATGTCTAAGTTTTTGTTTTTTGTGTTATTTATTTATAATTTAATTTATTTTTAAGTTTTTAGTTTTAATTCACTAGACTGTATTTTATAGAAATAATAAATATTCATGTAACTTTTTATATGCGTTTATGTGCATTAATCTCAGTTAGAATTTACTATTAGATTATTTCTTCTTGGAAAAAAATTTGAGACGCACTAATTAAATGTTGATGATGTAGACCTTAGATTATATATACGTCTAGATCTCAATGATGTAGACTTTAACTTAACTTTAATGTCTGTTGTCAGTTTGGAGTTTCTACCACCATAACACGTAGTCGGTATAAAGAAAGAGGGGATTTAAATTAGTGAATACATTAACACATTGGTAATGAAGTTAGAATTTAGACTTGATATGTTATTTCCAGTTGGCAGCAGTTTATCGGTATCAGCACAGAGCACTTATTTCATCGCTGAGGCACGCATTCAAATGATTTTACAACGAAATTGATCATCGTACATGCCTTAATTAGTTCTGCCTTCATTGGTCACTACTTACGCTGTAAACATATTAGTTGGGAACGGGAGGCGAAACACTTCTCAGCAATTAGTTGACTCAGTTCATTGGGAGTTTCGAGAACTCGTGATCACAACATGCGTATTCATTAAGAGGCTATGTACGCCTAATTCAAATCGGCATTTCATAAAATCAACCCCGCACGTCCGATATTTACTTCGATGGAACAGCGCCAAATAAAACTTCGACCGTGGCGAAATATTGCAATTGACCATACCGACGCGCACCGCGCGCCTTGCCGACTTGATTCAATTTATTTGATTCTAAAGCCCACGAGAGCGAGACAAACTGTCCTAAAGTGAGATAGACCGTTTGTATGTGTAATTCCTATTGAAATTTTGACACAAATTCCTAAGCGTCTTTAGCCCAACGGCTTACCATGCTCAACGGTAACTAGGAGGTACAGGGTTCGAATCCTCCTCTAAGACTTTACGTTTTTTTTTCCCAAGAACTTTTTAGATAGGTAAATTTTATTAAAATTATTTCATTGTACTATGGAACACCAATGAGTTCATATTATTCCTTGCCTAGAGCCGAACTTTGCATCTGTGCAAATGTCCATGGGCGGTAGCCATCTCTTAAGAAATTAAGAGGAACTTACTATCAAATTTTTGACTGGGTAAACGGTGTCACACGATCTGGATCCTTATTAAACTACATTTATTACTAAGTTTTGGTAGAGATAGATATAGCGTAATAACAGGTCACTTTAAATATCGTTAGTCCTGTTACTGTTATACAAAAATAACAGCATTGATTATCTGCAATTACATTTACATAACATAATATTGTTATTTAGTTTTTATTCGAATGAAGTTCCTTTGCGCGGCTTGCGGTGTTGCCAAATTAGCGCTTTCAGTGTTAATTTTTTTTTCTTTACGTAAATTATTTTTCAGCGCTTAACACCTTATTTAGCGCTTTTTTAATTCTGTAACTCTTCACTGAATTATCGTCGTGTATTGCAATATTATACTTACAATATAATAATACTTCAATCTTCCAAACCAGTCATAACTAATAGGTTATTATTCAAATTTATCGTAGCACTGTCTTAGGTAAACACCCTAATTCAAATCGGTGTTTCACATCCTAAAGTGAGAGGAGTTCACATGGATAATACTTATTGAAAATTCGACATGTAACACTAAGAATGTTTAGCCTAATAGTATTCTAATACTCTGGTGGTGAGGAGGTGTAAGATTCGATCCCCATAAAATTAGTTCTTTTTTTCACTTTTTCTAACTAAATTTGATACAGTAAAAATATTTTAATGATATTAGTTTTTAGATAGGTAAATTTTATTAAAATTATTTCATTGTATTATGGAATAACAATGAATTCATATTAGCCCTTCCCTATTATCCCTATTAATATTATAAATACGAAAGAAACTGTCTGTCTGTTTATTCCGTTTTCAGGGAACAACTACTGGAACGATTTGCTGAAATTTGGGCTATTTCAGTCATTTTAGCCATTTCAGCCATTTGGACCATTAAAGCCATTTCAGCCATTTCGGCCATTAGGGCCATTTGGGCTATATCAGTCATTTCAGAAATTTCGACCATTTCAGTCATTTCAACCATTTTAGTGTTTTTGACCATGTCGGCCATTTCGGTCATTTGGGCCATTTCAATCATTTCAGCCATTTGGGCCATTTCAGCCATTTCGGCCATTTCAGCCATTTCAGTCATTGCAGCCATTTCGGTCATTTGGGCCATTGCAGCCATTTCAGCCATTTTAGCCATTTCGGTCATTTCAGCCATTTAAGCCTTTTCGTTCATTTAGGGCATTTGGGCAATTTTAGCCATTTGAGCCATTTTAGCCATTTGGGCCATTTCAGCCATTTGGGCCATTTCAGCCATTTTAATCATTTCATCCATTTCGGCCATTTGCGACATTTGGGCCATTTGAGTCATTTCAGCTATTTCCGCCATTTGGGCCATTTCAGCTATTCCGGCCATTTCAGTCATTTCAGTCAATTCAGCTATATCGGCGATTTGGGCAATTTCAGCTATTTCGGTCATTAGGGCCATTTCAGCCATTTCAGTCATTTCAGCCGTTTCAGCCATTTCGGTCATTTGAGCGATTTGGGCCATTTCAGTCATTTTGGCCATTTAGGCCGTTACGGTTATTTCGGCCATTTCGGTCAGTTCAGCAATTTGGGCCATTTCGGCCATTTTGGCTATTTCAGCCATTTGAGCCATTTCAGTCATTTAGGCCATTTTGGTCATTTCGGGCATTTCAGCCATTTCAGTCATTTCAGCCATTTGAGCCATTTCGGCCAGTTCAGCCATTTGGGTCATTTTGGCAATTTAGGCCATTTTGGTCATTTCGGCCATTTGGGCTTTTTAGGCCATTTTGGCCATTTCAGTCATTTCAACCATTTCAGCCCTTTGGGCCATTTCGGCCATTTCAGCCATTTGGGCCATTTCAGCCATCTTGGCCATTTAGGCAACTTCGGACATTTCAGTCATTTCAACCATTTGGGCCATTTTGGTCATTTCGGACATTTCGGCAGTTTCAGTAATTTCAAACATTAGGGCCATTTCAGCCATTTCAGCCACTTCAGTGAATTCAGCCATTTCGGCCATTTGGGCCATTTCAGCCATTTCGGTCATTTAGGCCATTTTGGTCATTTCGGTCATTTGGGCCATTTCAGTCAATTCAGTTATTTCGGCCATTTGGGCCATTTCGGTCATTTGGGTCATTTTGGTCATTTCGGTCATTTGGGCCATTTCAGCCATTGCGGTTATTTGGGCCATTCCAGACATTTCGGTCATTTGGGCCATTTCAGCCATTTCACACATTTCGGCCTTTTCAGTCAATTCAGCTATTTCGGCCATTTGGGCCATTTCAGTCATTTCGCCCATTTCAGCCATTTCGGTAATTTGGGCCATTTCAGCCATTGCGGTTATTTGGGCCATTCCAGACATTTCGGTCATTTGGGCCATTTCAGCCATTTCACACATTTCGGCCTTTTCAGTCAATTCAGCTATTTCGGCCATTTGGGCCATTTCAGTCATTTCGCCCATTTCAGCCATTTCGGTAATTTGGGCCATTTCAGCCATTGCGGTTATTTGGGCCATTCCAGACATTTCGGTCATTTGGGCCATTTCAGCCATTTCACACATTTCGGCCTTTTCAGTCAATTCAGCTGTTTCGGCCATTTGAGTCATTTTAGTCATTTCGGCCATTTGGGCCATTTCGGTCATTTGGGCCACTTCATCCATTTCGGCCATTTCAGATATTTCGGCCATTTTAGCGATTGCGGTCATTTGGGCCATTCCAGCCATTTCAGTAATTTCAGTCAATTCGACCATTTGGGCCATTCAGCCGTTTGATCATTTAGACCCGTTCGGCTAAATATATTTTCATCTCGGAAATCTCATTTTTCGGGATAAAAAGTAGTTCTTGGCCACCCTCGGTATTAACATAACATATGTACTCAGTTTCAGCCAAATCGGCTCAATAGTCTTTCCATAAAAGGATAACAAACAGTGAGACAAATATACTTGTGGATTTTTTTACGTGGAACCCTAAAAACGTAGCCTAAGTTACTTCTTATAACATCAGCTATCTGCCAATGAAAATTACGTCAAAATCGATCCAGCTGTGTCAGAGATTAGCCGGAACATCCAGACACACAGACAGACAGACAAAAATTCTATAAATAGCATTTTAGGAAACTCCTGGTCCGATTATATTAGACTTTATTTTGAGATTTCAAACAGGCACTTCACTTTTATTTATCTGTATAGATAAGAACTATAAAATAAACAATAATAGATATATGTAATAGTTTAAAAAAAACCACGCTTTCATAAAAAATCCAACTAAAAAACAGAAAATAAAATTTAATAAATTTGGTTTCTGATGAATGGGGTCTTAAAAAAAGCGTGGGGTGTATTCAATGCGCTTTTTCTTCTTCTTTAAAATCTTAAAGAGCGCCTTTTTTTAAACTATTATTTATTTTTCATTTTTAGTTGTTATTTTTTAAATGTTAATGTTTTTTTAAATTAAATTTTAAATATAAGCTTTTGAGATTCTGCATATCATGTAGCAGCAGAGTGCTAACTAAGACAAGTAAAACAAGCCCAAACACGACGCGTTTATCTTGTTTAGTAAAGGAGTTCCTATAGCCACCTTCCGACTCCATCATCAGATCAGCTCCATGATACCATATTATTGCATTGTCACGCGATATAAACATACGAGCCCAAACACGACGGGTCTATCTTGTTTAGTACAGGAGTTCCTATGGCCACCTTCCGACTCCATCATCAGATCAGCTCCATGGTACCATATTATTGCATTGTCACGCGATATAAACATACGAGCCCAAACACGACGGGTCTATCTTGTTTAGTACAGGAGTTCCTATGGCCACCTTCCGACTCCATCATCAGATCAGCTCCATGGTACCATATTATTGCATTGGCACGCGATATAAACATACGAGCCTAAACACGACGCGTTTATCTTGTTTTGTACAGGAGTTCTTATGGCCACCTTCCGACTCCATCATCAGATCAGCTCCATGGTACCATATTATTGCATTGTCATCGACTTTTGACAGGTGTTCAAACTTTGAATTAAATCTGATCGTTAAAAGTAGGACAAAATCGAGCTCAAAGGGGAAGGTTACAAACATACATACATACATACAGGTGAAGCTAATAAAAGCGTGTTAAAAACATAATAGGGCTAAATAAAAAAAATTGTTAGAAAAGGAAAATGGAGCGAGCACTCAACTTGAACAACGAAACTTCATATTTCTAACTATCCATGTGTCTACGTCATTTCTATTGAGAAACATAGATGGCGCTTTAGAATTTTAATGTTACCGGTAAGGTAAAAATTTTATTGTCAATAGCATAAAAGTCCAAATGAAATGAAATATAAAAATTTTGAAAAGTATTTTTATGGCATTTTATAAAATTATTTACGAAGAGAAAAAGAGCATTTTATCAACTTTCTTATAAAAAAAAAATCTTCTGGATCAAGTGAAACTAGTAGGGTTCGAACCCACACAACTAGTGATTTAGACCAGACCTCTACCGTATAAGCCAAATAAGTATAGCGCGACCGTTTCAAAATTCTTGTTATTATTGCTCCTTCGTTTATTTAAAATTATTTTTCAATGGCGGTCGTGGAGAAGAGCAGCGCGTGCATATTAGCCGACGCTCTAAAGCGATCTAACAAATTCCATACATTGGGACCGGCAGGCGGGATTTTTGCAGTCATTTTTAATAAAATAATTAATTACTTCCAAATTAAGTTAAGTAACCGAATAAAACTCTATAATTGTATTTGTTATAATATGATATGTTACTGTTATTTATTTTATCGATGTACGAATAACAGTAATAACAATAACGAAGATTAAATAACTCGTTTAGAGGTTACTTTGCAATTATTTTCTATCGAGAAAATTTATCGCAAATGCGTTCCGAGTACAAAGTTTACGTCAGAAATATGATCAAGATTGACATATATTTTTTTCACCGCAATAAAGTGTGTATAACTACTGTAAAAATAATTGAGAAATCGATCTAAAAACGCATTCTGTCTCTTATAACGCTGTTAATATCAGATCCTAAGATTTTACCATGCTTTCCCACTCGCCTTGTCATCGGTAGAAATTTGGCTGTACTTATACAGAACTTTCAATAGTATAATAGTAAGATAAATGAACAGTTAGTAAGTTATAGAAACATACATTGAAATATGTTTTTTTTTAAATAAACCCACGTTATTTATTTTATTTATCTATTGTAATGACTAATATACATTGGACCACTTTAGGGCCGACGTTTACGAAATTACAATGGCACGGCTCGAACTCGGGGCTTCTTCTGACTTCCATTCCTTCCATTCAATAAAAAGGCTGTCAAAATCATTGCCTTTCCTATTTTTAATACTCTTGTTCATAATACGCCAAAGATTGGAGAGTAATTCGGTAAATAGGTATCGAGTAAACTATATTCCCTTCCACTTCATTTACGGTTGTTTTACAACCATAAACATTTCCTTTAAAAAACGTTTATTTGTTGTTGACAGCGGGGCGATGGAGTCACTTAATCTGATGCAGATATAACTTATATTTCTCTGAAGTTTCATCAAAATCTGATCAGTAGTAGCTTTTTTATTTGAGAGTGACAAACATTCACCCAAAGGTCCTCTTAAATTTTCACGTTCTTTTAAATGATTAGGATTAAAGAGAAATGCCGCTAAATGCGTGATTCGCCCGGAGCGCCTAGACGTCTAGATGGTTAAAACTAATTGTGTATATGTATACTTGATTTAAATACAATAGTTATTAGTTCGTTATAAACTGCAGTTGTAAAAGTATTCCAACGCTAAGTGTTAGGGTTTCGTAGGATTTTGGTTAAAACGGAACCCTTATGAAATCGTCATGACTGTCCTCGATGAAATGTCTGCCTTAAGTAGTGTGCTAGTCATATTTGTCGGACACTACGATAATAATAATAAAACATCCCACTGGTGGGGTCGGAGTTTCAATGATTACAGGGGAACGAAAATTATATCCGCTACGCTTATTCAAGGCAGCTGAACGGGTTTGACACATCGGTTACCTGTTTTGAGGTCTTCAAGTAGAAGTAAAACAATGTTGTGTGTTTGAATTGCAGTTCAGGAATGCATGATGTAGGCTCGCTCCGCGCTTACTAAAGTACTACAAAAATGCAGACGCTTAGCAGCTAACGGAGCGAGCTATGTCCCCGCGGTAGGCGGGGCGTGGTCGCACGGGCTTTACGGGGGTGACGTCAGTGGAGTGATTCTGACCGCAACAGTTTGTGAGCGGCCGCCGTGGCGATCGGACGTCTGCGGCTACAGGGCTCCCCCTCAAGCGAAGCGTACCGGTGGTTTGACTCGACGTCCACTGCGGGTGTGAAAATTTTCGTTGCCAACTGCCTTTTTTTCAAGGCGTCCGTATGGTCGTCACACACTGCCTTTTTCAAGGCAACCTTGTTTCCGCAACGATCTTTACTGCCAACTGCCTTTTTTAAGGCATCCTTCTGGTTTCCAACTGCAGGGTGAGTTGGCGTAGTGCACAGCTTCAGGACGTAGGCGGGCTTCAGACGGTCGATAGAGACGTTGGTTTCTCTTCCAGGCAGCTTAATTTTGAAGAATTTATCATTTCGTTCCAGGATTGGGTAGGGTCCTTCGTAGGGAGGCTGAAGTGGTTTCTTCACGGCGTCGACTCTGACGAATACGTTTTCACATGTTGCTAGGTCGTGATGTACAAATGTCTTCAGATTATTCTCGTGTGTAGTGTCTGTGGTTGGAGTTAGGCTTCTGATAGTTGCTTGAAGTTTATGAACGAAATCTTCGTGTAGTGGTATACTTTGTGGTTGGGTAGGCGTTATGAAGGTTCCGGGAACACGTAGGGCTGTGCCAAAAGTTAACTGCGCGGCGCTCGTTTTTGTGTCTTCACGCACAGCGTTTCGTAGGCCGAGTAGCACCGTTGCCAGTTCGTCCGTCCATTTTCCGCCGTTTTGCAAACGGGCGGTTAGTGCTGTTTTAAGCGTGCGGTGCCATCGTTCAACTATCCCGTTGCTTTGTGGGTGATAAGCGGTCGTTCTGGTTTTCTCTATTCCTAGTAGTCTAGTTAATGATTGAAATAGCTGGCTCTCAAATTGTCGACCCTGGTCCGAGGTAATAGTTGTAGGGCAACCAAAACGAGCTATCCATTGGTCGTAAACCGTCTTGGCAACTTGTTCCGCTGTTATCTCACTGAGTGGTATTGCTTCGGGCCAACGAGTCGCGCGGTCGATCATCGTGAGTAGGTATCTGTGTCCTTGCGCTGTTGTAGTAAGCGGTCCAACTATATCTATGTGTAGATGTTGAAAGCGTTCGGTTGGCGGGAACGATGCGGGTTCGCTGTGTGTGTGTCGTTGTATTTTGGCGCGCTGGCACGGTACGCATGTTTTTGCCCATGTTCCGATATCGGTGTTCATAGATGGCCAAAAGTATTGCTGTTGTATCATCTTGCGTGTAGTTCGTATTCCAGGGTGACTAATATTATGCAGCGCGTTGAATGCTATGCGACGATAGTCATCAGGTAGATAAGGACGGATGTATGCTGTTGATGTTTCGCAGTATATTGGTTTTGTCGAGCCGGGAATTACGATCTTTTTGATTTTTACGTTGGACGATTGGCTGTTGCAGATCTGGGGTAGGCAGGTGTCCTTTTCTTGTGCGCTAGCGAGTTCTTCAAAATTAATTAATGTAGGTACGTCGATTGTTTCAATGCGTGATAGTGCGTCGGCTACGGGGTTGTTTTTGCCGCTTACGTGTCTTATGTCAGTTGTGAACTCGCTAATGAAAAGTAGCTGGCGGGCGCGTCGTTGGGTCTCGCTGTCGGATGGCGGTTTGTGAATGGCATATGTGAGTGGTTTGTGATCTGTGTAGATGATGAGTGTTCGTCCTTCGAATAGCTTCCTGAAGTGTTTAACGGCCATGTAGATTGAAAGTAGTTCGCGATCGAAAGTGCTGTATCGTTGTTGGGCGTCGGATAGTTTCTTCGAAAAATACCCTAGCGGTGTCCACTTGCCGTTAGTGCTCTGTTGAAGGACGGCGCCGGCACATGTATTGGATGCATCGCACATGAGCGTCATTGGTTCTGACATTGATGGTGATGGGTGAGCGAGTAAGGCTGCGGTCTGTATGCTGGCCTTACACGCTTCAAATGCTTCTTCGGCCTCTTTTGTCCACTCGATCTTCGTTTTGTCCCGCTTTTTGCAGTTATGTAGGTAAGTGTTGAGTGGTATTTGGAGTTCTGCGGCCTTCGGTATGGAGTCACGGTAAAAGTTAATCATACCGAGGAATCGACGGAGCTCTTCGATGTTTGCTGGCCGGGGGTAGTCAGTAATGGCTTGAACTTTTTCTTGTGGTGGTTTTATACCTTCGGTTGACACGTCATATCCCAGGAATGTCAAATTTTTCTTTCCAAATACGCATTTTGATGGATTGATGGTTATACCATAGGCGTCAAGTCTTTGTAGGACTGTTTTCAAATGGTGTTCATGTTGTTCTTCATTTTCTGATCCAATGATGACGTCATCGATGAACGGGAATGCAAAATCGAGTCCATTGAGAACTTGGTGGATAAATCGTTGGAAAGTTTGGCCTGCGTTTTTGAGCCCTGGTACCATTCTGGGAAATTCGAAAAGTCCGAATGGTGTTGTGATGGCAGTCTTTTGTATGTCAGCTTCTTGGACTGGTAGCTGATTGTAGGCTCTGTTTAGGTCGAGTGTGCTGAAGATTTTCTTCCCGTGTAATAAGTACGTGAAATCTTTAAGTCGTGGTACGGGGTATCGGTCGTCTATAGTAACTGTGTTGAGACGTCTGTAGTCGCCGCATACACGTAAATCCCCATTTTTCTTAGGTACCACGTGTAGTGGGCTTGACCATGGACTCTTGCTGGGACGACATAGGCCTTGCTGCATCATATCTTCAAATTCTTTTTTGACGGCCATGTAGCGGTGCGGTGCGAGTGGACGAGTGCGGCAGTGGAGTGGTGGGCCATTCGTTTCTATGTAGTGTTCAACATTGTGTTTTGGTGTTTCTTTGAAGCACGATGGGCGAGTAATGTCGGGGAAAGCGGCTAGTATGCGATGGTATTTTTGTTCCACGTCGATGCTGCGTATTGTGGGTTCCGTTGCGTTGACTATTGGTGCCTGTACTGAGAGGTTTGTCACCTTATCAATAAGGCATCGGCTTGCAACATCAACGAGTAGCTTGTGGTGCTTCAAAAAATCGGCTCCGATGATGGGCTTGCTCACTGCTGCGATGATAAATTTCCACTTGTAAGGCCGACGCAGTTTCAAATCCAGCTCCAATGTCTTTTCGCCATATGTTGGAATGACTGTGTTGTTGGCAGCATATAGTGAAAAGTTCGTAGGCTTGGCTTTGATGTTGCCGAACCGCGGTAGTACCGATACGTTTGCACCGGTATCGATGAGAAAAGATAGCCGTGATTTGCGGTCATAGACGAATAGGCGGTGAGAAGTAATGTGGGCGTCGGATTCCGCCGCATCCAACGCTGTGCTTAGTTTTCCGCCGGTTTCTGGTAATTGCAGGGATGTGTGCATTTTCTGGCTGCATTTCCAAATCTACGATGATAATAGCAGATAGTTTGGCTGGGATGGTTCTGATTGTATCGCTCTCGGGAACGTGATCTTGATGAGTTACGATAGAAAGGTCTCGTTCGGTGTTGATTAGTCTTCAGCTCAGCTATTTCTTGGGTGAGGCAGTCGATTTTTGAGTGAAGCTCGCTGAATGCATTTGTAGGTGATTGTGGCTGTGGCGGTGACGTCGCTCTTGTAGTGACTGCGAAGATCGGGTTTGTTGGTGTGGAGTTTTCGACGACTTTGTCGGCCACCAACGCAAGCTCACTAAGTTGAGACTGCTTGGCAATATTTTCACTGATGGCCAGTACTGCACGGGCTGCTGGTGGCAGGTGACTGATCCACATTAGGCGGAGCGCTGTTTCAGACACTTTGTTGCCAGCTAGATGTTGCATACGCCTTAGTAATTGTGATGGCTTCAATTCTCCAAGTTCCACTTCAGAGATTAGTCGCTGTAGTTGCCTCTGTTCAGATTCTTCGTATACGTTGAGGAGTCTCTTCTTGATGGTGTCGTATTTGTTGTCAGCGGGTGGGTTTAGTAAAATGTCACTTATTTCGTCGATATCCTGTCGTTCCAGTTGTCCAACGACGAGTTCATACATCGCCTTGTCGCCTTTTTTCTGTGCCGAGACGATGGCTTCAAACTGGACAAACCATAGCCTTAATCTGTCGCGCCAGAGTGGTGGAATTCTTGGTGTCAAAGCGAGGCCGGATACTTCCTTCAGTTCATGGCTGGCTGCTGCTGCTTTACTGCAATCTTCCATATTGTCTGAGCTTGATCGGCTAAACAGACGAGCAGAGTTTTCTATCCTGCAGGAATTTTGTTTCGAGATGATCCTTTCTTCAGAAGGTGGTTTTCTTGCGGGGTCACCACTTTTGAGGTCTTCAAGTAGAAGTAAAACAATGTTGTGTGTTTGAATTGCAGTTCAGGAATGCATGATGTAGGCTCGCTCCGCGCTTACTAAAGTACTACAAAAATGCAGACGCTTAGCAGCTAACGGAGCGAGCTATGTCCCCGCGGTAGGCGGGGCGTGGTCGCACGGGCTTTACGGGGGTGACGTCAGTGGAGTGATTCTGACCGCAACAGTTTGTGAGCGGCCGCCGTGGCGATCGGACGTCTGCGGCTACACCTGGTTATGCCAGTTTCATCACAATATTTTCTTTTAACACGTTCCAAATAATGCAGAATCTATTGGAGGTTATCCGTAGTACAGACCGAGTAGGCTTGGAGAAAAATTGCTATGACATAAATGTATTGGGACTGGTTGCAGATTGCTACATAGATAAAATAATTAACTTAATGTAAAATATATGTGAATGAAATGCTTAACTAAAGGACTGACAGACTGACTGATGGACATATGTTAATTTGTATTTTTTATTTTTAAGGTTTTAATTTAATAATAACAATCTATAAAAATGTGTTGTAATTATGGATCTTTGTGTCTGAAATAAATAAATAATTATTATATTATTATTATAAATGCGCAGGTAATGAAAGCACCATTTTTGCTATTTATTTACAAGACCTTCTTAGTATAAGAAAATCTAATTGGTGCTATATAATATTGGCATATAATGATAAACTGTTTTATATAGATTTTATGAGACCCTTGGCACGTTGAATACTGAATCGAAGTTATATTCATTTCCAGTTGCAATTACCATGAATACCTAAGTATAAGTAACACAAGTATGTATGTTATATATAGTGAACCTCAAGAACGTGTCTTATAGCCAGATCACTTCTGTTAGTTTCAATGAGTCCAATGTAAATAGTATGTGGGATTTACTAAAAATAAATGCCGTTCATGACTGTAGTAGAGACGAACTCCGCGCAGAACTGATACGAATTTCGGTATTTCATTCCTGGTTCTGACTAGAATAAGAAGAAATTTGGCTATTTTAAATCGAAAATTTAGATTTGTTAGTCGTATGACACCTTACTTTCTTTTGCTTTTATTTTTCAGCTTAAGTAAGTAGTAAGCATAAGTTTGGTATTGGCTCGCCTGGGTGAGTCAAGTCTTAATAAAATTGACACGTGTATACATACTTAATCTGTTAGGTGTAAAACATAGCATAATTATACTAGTAAGTGTAAAAGATAACATAATTATACTGGTAAGTGTACAATATAGCATTATTATACTGGTAAGTGTAAAACATAACATAATTATACTGGTAAGTGTAAAATTTAGCATTATTATACTAGTAAGTGTAAAAATAACATAATTATACTAGTAAGTGTAAACATAACATAATTATACTGGTAAGTGTAAAACATAACATAATTATACTGGTAAGTGTAAAATATAGCATTATTATACTAGTAAGTGTAAAACATAACATAATTATACTAGTAAGTGTAAAACATAACATAATTATACTGGTAAGTGTAAAACATAACATAATTATACTGGTAAGTGTAAAACATAACATAATTATACTAATAAGTGTAAAATATAGCATTATTATACTGGTAAGTGTAAAACATAACATAATTATACTGGTAAGTGTAAAACATAGCATTATTATACTGGTAAGTGTCAAACATAGCATAATTATACTGGTAAGTGTAAGACATAGCATAATTATGCTAGTGTAAGATATACCATAGGTACTTGTAACATGCGTAACACGAATCTACGGAAATAGTTATATTGAGCCCTCAGACGAGTGACGACTCTAGGATACTATGTATGTACAAGCATGTTTAAAAAAGATGAACTTATTTATTAACTGAAGACTTCCAGTTAATATTTGTCAAGAAAATCAGATTCGGAGTGGATCAGAGAGCAGTAGTAAACAGGAGACAAAACCATGATTGCGCGGCGTCCAGTTGAAATTTCGAGATTACCTACTTGCGATTATTCGCTCCATTATGAACTCGTTCAGAAAAGAAGAAGAAAGAACCTTTATTACACCACCCTGATTTATATAAATTCCGCAGATCAGCGTGCTGCAATTATGTATAATGGTGTAGATAAAGCTCTCGGGAAAGGAAATATGTCCAAATTTAAATAAATTATTATAATTAGTTATCATAAATAAATTTTCAAAATTCTTTTACTAAAATTAAATCGATAAGAGAAAAAGGCAAAATACACATCTAGATAAATAAAGAAACAATATAACCCTACTAAGGTAAGAAAAATGTATAAATATTAAGTATCATTGTAAACATTAATAGTAAACGAGCTAACTCGTGCCCACTTCGTTGACCATCAGAAAAAAATAAAAAGTACTTATTATTAATCACAAAATAAAATATGCCCTATATTACTCAGGAATAATGTAGCTTTCTACTGGTGAAAGAATTTTCAAAATGAGTTCAGTAGATCCAGAGATTACCCCCTACAACGTCACAAACTCACAAACATTACTTCTTTATAATATTAGTTTATATTAGTAATAAAATAATTTCCCACCCTTATTTGTCCCAAGATTGAAAATAAAGAAGACAAGAGCTTCTATAGCCCATAATTGAGGATAAGCTGTAAAAAAAGCTCTCAGAATCTCTGCGAGCGACTCCCATCCCTAGTTTCGCACGGGATTCATCTCAGTTCGATCGGAGCTTAACTTTCGGGTAGCAGGGAGTACGTAGACAGTGAAACTGGCAGCTATCCCGTCATAACTAGAACGAATAATTAAAATTGCCGCTTGTGGTCAGTAAGGGCGTTTTTGTCTTATAAAGAGTGGTGAGAAGGCTTTGCCGGCTTAAGTTGACCGACTCTGCGGCTGGTTGCGCGCGTCAATCAGTTGTGCGCTATTTACGCTCGTAATTTAAAACCGCAAAATAATAAATTCGTAAATGGATATTAAACTTTTCGTTATTAATTTTAAAAAATAATACAAACTCCAAAGTGACACATTATAATTGTTTTTTTTATAGTGTTAGTGTGTTAAAGGATGTTTATTGCAATTATACTGTTTTTTGAAGCTTGGCAAATTTAAGATGAAGCAGGTTTGAAGTAAGTTTAATTATTTTTGAATTATGTTTTCTACGGAGAAACTATAAAAGTGACAGTTAAATACCCTCTATGTTATTTAGCTTTTTTACAGTAATGCTCCAATATCCTATGTTTATGAAATACATAAGTAATAGATAGGATATGAAACTAGTGGAATTTACGCAAAGTAAATAACATTATTTTTAAGCAGATTCATAATAATAAAATATGATAATAAATTATTTGATTATAAATTTCATTACACTCGTTTTTTAATACTAACAAACCAGTTTACTGCACTTGAAATAGAGGTATTTGATAATTAACTAAATATAAAACTCAAGTCAATGAATGCAACGGTTTAAGTGATATGATAAGGAATTATTTATAATTTAACTTTATTGAAGTGGGTATTTTATATGAATAAACAAACGCGTGACGTCATTACAACTAAGGATTTTACCTGCTAATGAGAATCATTTTTCATTTTGAGGTTTGTAACGTCATTATCCATTCGGGCGTTTCATCTCAAATTCATTGAAATAACATTCGGCTATCTGAAATAGCCCTGTAATCTCTTCTACAGTACGTTACTGGTAAATCTATAGATGTTTGATACACGAATTTTAAGTAGTGGGGTGGTGGAGTGGGGATGGGGGGAGATGCCTCCCCCATGCACGTACGTATGCACGTACCCCTACTACAATTCCTATGGTCCGGAGATCTTTAACTTTTTTTATAATAATCATAACCTCACTTATTTTTTCATTAATATTGAACTTATATTATAGGTCCAAAGTAGAACAATCCTTTCAAAGTACAAAAGAAAGTCAGTAATCAACAAGGAAAAACCAAAAAACAGCGTAAGTCGTCAAAAATGAGGAAAAACACAGCAGAGCATATTCACATACAACATACAAGAATAACCATGAAAATATTCAAAACGGCGACCAATAAAGACGAAATAATATAGCCTGTATACAAAATAAATAGTAAATGATTACAGTCGGTCCTGGCACTCGCCGGCGCTACCGCGGCACTCGTGTGCTTTGTTCTGAAGATAACTTATCCTTACCCACTGTTAGTGTGTATAAAATAAATAGTAAATGGTCGGTTATGGTAGTCACCGGCCGCTGGCACGTCACGCTCGCTTCGATAGGTCTGCTCGTGCGCTTTGGTCTGAAGCTAACCGAACCTAAATCATTATTCTAGTCACTGGTCGCGATCTTTCACCGCCCATCACAATAATATTAGTGAAAATATTAGGTGATGTTTTCTAAAAAAAAAATTTCAAGATCTCCGGACCATAGAGGTTGCTGAATGGGTACTTTTACTTAAAATCCCTGTGAGTAGTAGCCATTATTTACGCTATAAGGATAATGTTATGATCTGTACAATCATTGATACCCTATTAATTAATTAATTCAAAATATTAAAAAATCTTGTTTTTTTATTAATTTGTAGCCATTTAATGACAATAACAATACTATTATATGGGTAAAAAAAATAGAATTTTTAGCATTTTGAATTAATTAAGGGTGCCCGCCCAACACTGGGGTAGTGTGAACAATGGTATATTTCCCTATTTTGAAACAAATCAGTTAAGGCTTGATTTCAACTAAACTGATAATATTCTTACACTAATTAATATTGCTAAACAAATATAGCTCACAAAAATGATGGGTTATCTACTATAAGTTGTGGTCCTGCGACTAAAACACCCTCACAATAGGTATATGACATTATATTTAAAGCATTGTAGTTAGTCGTAGACAAAGATTTAATGTAACATTGAGAATTAGTGATTATCTTATAGTCACGCCATTAAAAATCATCTGAAGAGGTAAAGTTTTAACTGGTAGTACAAATAACTAATCCTTCCATTTAGTGTTATCGGTTTTACGTGCTTGCACGGTTTTCTAGTATTACAAATTATTCATGAAATGCTTCTTCGTTTTATAATGTATGTTTCGAAAATCTATAATTCATGTATACCTACGAATAACTTTGAATCATATGGAGAGTCGATAAAATATTCATTTGTTTGAAACCCTCATGAAACGAAGGTTTACGGATAAATATTAATGATAAAAACAGTGGATGTTCTTATATGTATTAATAGTTTTTTGTGATACTAGTGCGGTAAGTTGGTTTTTACAAACGAGTAGAGGAATATAAGCCCGAAACGAAGTCAAGGTCTTTCCATTTAAAAAAAAACCAACAACCGCACGTGTTTCTTACGTTTTTCAACCCTTTTGCGAGCAAACAGTACAAAAAGGTCATGAAACAAACATAAATATCAGTCGGAAAATTACCTTATCTTGACGTTTCTAATATGAAAAGGCGCGACATGCGTGTGGTAAAACTTAGAACTACATTTTTCTTTTCATTTTCTCTATAGTATTGAAGTGAGACAAATTATTGTTAAAAACGCTTCCAAGGAGGTTCGATTATTCAGCTTATTAGTCTCGTAATGTAAAGCGCCTTGGTGGGATTCTTATTATTTTCCATTTAAGCACCTATTTGCCGCACGAAGTGCGGTAAAATAAGAACTTGGTTCAGATTAACTATTTTCCGTACGTTGCGTAATTTGAACCTTTTGAACAATGTAGTATATAGCCTTCGTAAATGCATTTTTTGAGCAAATGTGATGAAAAAATATAAATTTAAAAAGTAACTAGCTAGGCTTATTACATATTTATAGATTCAAAATAAAATACATATACATATATGACATTGAGGTGTGTCTAATATATTATCGTATAAGAGATTAGTTAGCATTAAACGAGATTGAGAATAGGTCACGTCTTTCATTCAATTGCCGTCATCTCAACATAACTGGAGATAGACATTGTTTCAATAATTAAAAAAAATAAATATTGTAGCGTATAACAAAGCAAATAGTCTTCTGGGAGCCGTACCCATTGTCTTCGATGACCTAGGCTACCGAGCCTAGATAGTAGCATACTGATGCTACTTATAGCCCTAAAAACTATATACTATATACTAAACAATTATATATTGTATTCTACCTATAGTAGAATACAATATAAGTTGTCTTCATTGTACTAGTTTATGTAGGTATATAAATATGATAGGTACTTAGTACGTAGTCCCAAGTTGCCATCCGATGGGAACGTTTTCTGAACATTAGCTGCATTTTTCGCTGGACGAGGATGTGTATTCACTGCCCTTAATACAATATAGGCGTGTTCATAAGCATCGGGATATCATAGGCCCGAAGTTTCCACACCGAAAGCCGCAAATATGTTGCGTTATATATTGTCTAATTTATTACATATACCAATACCCGATAAGGACACTCAAGCTTATAACGTCATTTTCCCAGTGAGTGACACTTTAACCACACTTTGACGTTACCATCGTGAGTAACTTCTTGATGCGTGACGTTCTAAAAATTGTTGACTTTGATCAGTGACTACATACTACTATTCTATACAATCCAGTGTTCCTAAGGTTTAACCTATATATGCTACTATGCTCTCACGTAGAAGAAGACGTGTACTCAGCATATCATTCGTTATTATGTTTGTAGAGAGCAACCACTGAATGAAATTGGGATAAACTAGTGAACGTGGACAAATATGATTATTTAATTATAATATTAGAGTCTCGAGCTACATTGAGCGTGGGATATATTGTATAATAAAGTCTCTAAAAATATAAATATAAAAAACAACTCATTAAGACATTTGTCATCCTCTTTCTCATCGTAACATCGGCCTACAAAAGTGGTCTGTCTGTCCCAGATTCGGATTCAGCGATCTGAGTCTGGTCAAAAGTACAGATCATTTTTATGGCCAGTGTATAAATATCTTATTTTAACAAATTAACAAATAACTCATTAGTTATTTGGTTCGTTAAAATTACAGCTTGACGTTATATGGCGAAAAAAAACTTCGTTCCTGGGTTAACTACGAACCCAGCATAGCTAGTATTCTGATGGGGAAAAGCTAAAATAAACTAGCTTACTGAGTGGATAATAACTTAATATTAGGTAATAATTATTAATAACCGGTTATATTAATGTTATCTTTTTGTTATGTGTTTTTCACAAATGCATTGAATTGTGTTGTGATTTAAAGAAAAAATATTTTAAAGCATTTTAACTTGTACAAATAATCAAAATCAAAGAGTATGCAACGTTTTGTAATAAAAGCTCAGTTGATTTAATTCTAAACCTTTTTGCCCTAATCTCCATTGTCTTTGCAGTACAACTCAGTATCGCTAACATTATTCTCGTGTCTAGATTCTACATAGATTGAATAACTATATTTTTTTCAGTCTGGTTTTATTTTTTATCAATAATTGTTGTTATAGAAAATAAATACTTATACACACATATTAATCGCTGCGTTGCACTACCCTATCTCAAGCAAAATAAAAAATATTTTATATTTGCCAGGATTATCACGTCAAAGGTAGTTTTGCGTCTGAGAACAATAGTATACTACTCCATCAAAAAGTACCGCGAAAACGTCAATAATGCATAAAATGTTAGTTATTCATTCAAATTTATTTTATAACCTTCAAAGTATGCTCCTTCAGAAGCGATACACTCACGGTAACGAATAATCCAATCATCAAAACATTTTTAAAAGCTTTTTCGGAATTGAGTTTAGTTCTCGTTGCGAATTGTCCTTTATGTCTTCTAGTTAACGAAAACCGGTGACACGAAGTGGAAATTTAAGTTTAGGAAAAAGAAAGAAGTCGGCTGGAGTCATATCAGGTGAATAAGTGATTGCTCGATAGTATTTGCTGAGTTTCGCTCAAAAATTCGTTCACAATGATGGCTTTCGGCGAAGGCGCATTATCGTGGTGCAAAATCTAAGAATTTTCTTTCCACAATTTTGGCCTTTTCACCGCATAATGCTCAAATAATATACTTTATTTGCCGTTTCACCTTCTTGTAAGAATTCTGAGTGCAACAACACCGCGATAGTCAAAGAAAACAGTCAACATGACTTAGAATTTTGATTTACTTTGGCGTACTATTTTTCGGTTTCGGTTCAGTAGGAAGCTTGTTGACTAATTTGCATGTTAAACTTGTAAACGCAAATCTCGTCATCAGTTACAATGCGTTTCATGAATGTTAGGTCGGATTTGACTCGTTCTAGCATGTTCTCGGCAACTCTCATGCGATTGAGTTTTTGGAGAAAATTCAGGTTTTCTGGACTAGCTGAGCGGCATCATGTTACATACCCAAGTAATTATTTAAAATGATACGGAACGGCTCGTGAGACAAGGAAAGTTCAGCGGCTGTTTCTCTCGAGCTTGAATGAGAATTTTCAGTCAGTTGAAGACGTTGATGGTCCACCAGGGCGAAGCAAGACTTACAGTACATCTCATCTGCTTTTGAACGCTTCGTACCACTCACAAATACGTGATAAAGTGATTCACCGTAAGCCTTCTGTAACATTTTCAGTGTCTCCGAACACGAAATTACATTGGGAATGCAAAATTTAAGACAAACTGTTTGTTTGACTTTTTTGTTCATTATGAAATTCGCAATACACACTAGATATGATCTAATCAAAAACAGAACTGTATTTAATCTAAATGACCGATGCAACTCATACTCCGCGCCAAAATGAAAAACATTTGTGCCAATCTAACAACAACAAAAATAATTTGGAACCATGTCACCATGTGTATGTAAAATGTGGGTAGTTGTGTGTTTTATGTAATAATGAATAAATAAGTCTTGCTACCGCCGCCATTGTTTCACATGGCGTACATTACACGAGTAATGTACGAGTACATTACACATGGAAGTGATCGTTTTTAGCGGTAAGGGTGCCTGTTATTTTGCCAAGTATTGTAATAATGCATTTATTGGATTATCCATTTTAAAGCTAAGATAATGCTCTAAAGATTGCGCTAGTGTTAAAATTCGACAATTAGTAAGTACACTGACTGTATTTCGATTTGTCAATATCTACATTTATGGGCAGAATAACTTATGTCCACTCTTGCAACGATTGTAGAGATATTTAAATTCGGTTTAAATTTGTAATAGTTTAATTTTGGTAAATCTCTAAAAAGGACTGGCACTAAGTTGGCCGATTATTGTAATATATTATATTTTAAGAAGAAATAAAAACAACAACGGCACGTGTGTCTCAACGTTTTCAACACATTTGCGAGCAAACAGTAAATAGGTAATGAAAAAAACATTGATATCAGTCGGAAAATCGAACTATCTTTGACGTTTCTTATACGATAATGTCTTTACTTATACTATCTGAGTCTATCTTCCTCTAAATATTGATTGAGAATGTATTACGTTTGTATTGGATGACGATAAATTGCCTCTGCAGCCTTAATCACGCTTTTACTTGATTAACAAATGAAGTGACGCCACACCCTGGGTGGGGAGACGTCACACAGCGTGATGGATCACCGCAAATTGCAACCTTCTTCAATGTCATATATATTATACAATACATGAAACATGAGATGAAACTCTTGAACCTCCTGACCCATTAATTAGGTATTTATTTTACTGCAGAAAATGTAACCAATGAAGCTGAAATAGATATCTACATACAGGACTTTTTTGTGACACTTGGGGCCACGCAGTGCCTTATAGGAAATTTAGAAAATATGGAAAAATTGCCATAAAAACTGAAAAAAAATATAACAAAGAATTATTGAGATACAACTTTCAAGAATTATTGAGATACAACTTTCGAGAATTAGCGTGCCTCCAAAAAAGAAGTGTCAAAAAAGGCCTGAATGCATAAATAACAATTTTTAATGCGAAATTTGTACAACGAAACACGTATAACTTTGAGAACTGGTTTATTTGAATTCTAAATGGAGAATGCCGATCTAAGTTACAATTAATTATAAGTTATGAATTTTGCACAATAATTAGCCACCCTAGAGAACTACTGACATGTGCATCGGACCCAAGTCGAAGTGAGAATGATCTTTCATCACTACGCCCGCTCACATTTGATCTGATTAGAAATCCCTACGACTCGGAAATATTACAATAATAGGTGGCACTATTTGGAAAAAATATTATTACAATAGATATTAACTACTTAGTTATACACATACTAGGGCAGTCGCAGGGATCTAGTGATCAGAACGTTAGCTCACTCACACTGAAATGCAAATACTTCGTGTTCGAATCCCGGTAGTGTAAATTTTGAAAACTTACTGAACGCAAGCGTAACTTAGGTTGGAAATAAGTAATGTGTTTACCTATTTCTTTGGCAATTTAAAAATAACTTAGAGCATTACACTCAGCTTTGCTTGCGTACCTTTCTGATATACACCCCATTTACACCACTTTCTATGAAAAAAGTACCTTGCATTAAATTTGTGTTATCGTAAGTGCTTTATATTATATCTAATTTTATGATAATCGGCTTACTAGCAAGTTTACAATTAACACTATCACTACACCATACATAATACCTATAAAAAATATGGTTTCTCACGTCCCAATTTTTTTTAAATTATGTATTTTATTTTTAAGGTTATATTTATTATTTTATTCAAAATGTATTTAAGCTTTTGGTTATAGAACCAACATGAATTCCATGTCACTAACTTGAGGAGTTATCGGGTTACTCATACAGATTTTCATTCCGGTTTTACTCACCTCAATATTATTTTTTAAACAATAGGAAGCCTATATCTTCTCTAGGGTACACTCTCTTTCTTTGTCAATTTTATGACGATCCAATAAGTCGGGTTTTAAATTAGAGTTAAACCTATCAAATAGAGTTATTTTGCATTTATATGCGAGTGTGACCTAGTAATAACCTTCCATGAACTTTTACGCCTTTGTTTACACACCATACCTTAACTTCCATAAATCGCCGACTCTTTGCCCTATAGTTCGCTAACACCAACCTGCTACTATTAAATATATTGTATTTTTTTATGGCTTAAGATCACTAATGTCTGTAGTAGTAATAATAATAATAACATATGGAGAGGCTTTAGCTCAGTATATCGGTATACAGAAAGTGATTCTCCTGAGCACAGCAGCTATGTGAGGAAGTTCCTGTCTCTGGAACCTTAACCACCGGTAGCTTGACCCTAGGCTCCGCTGCCGACGGATGTCATGTTATTATATATTATATTTTTTAATATGTGTTTATTTTTTACATATATATATATATATGTATTTAAAAAAACATTAAAAGAATAACTAAATATACATGTGATATAATAATAAAACTATATATGTATGTACATACAGCTGTGCATAAATTAAACTTCGATAAACAACTGACTCACAATTTGGCCGGATTTATATTAATTATCTTCAGAATTATTGGTGTTATTAAATAGATTTAAAAAAACAAAACGTTATCAATATGGACAACATTGTTTTCTTACCTCATAATAATCATCTTAACATTAAATACTGCACCCTGAGTCTGGAACTCAAAATACAAGTTACAGGCTCGGGTCTCGCCTTGCATACAGAACGTCCACTTTCTGAGCCTGCTTTCTCACTTTTTCTTTTCCACAATATCATCCTCAACTTCAAGAAAGCATTTGTTGAAAGAAAGAAATAAATAATAAAAAATATTATTTTAGGACGAAGTACAAAAAGAGATACATACATATTATAGACATTACATTTAATTATGATGTCCTAAAAAGGTCCTTGCTCTGCATAATGCTAGTTTTACAACCCGTGCTGATCTTCTACAAGAACCTACCTATAAGTGATGCCATGGCTCAAATCCTCAAAGTAGATTAATGTATAAACATGGAATTTGCAATTAGTTGCTATATAAAATATTATAGTTACAATAAACAACAAAAAGAAGTAACGAACAAGACATAAAAATCATAAAGTCATAATGATTCGTTATGGCACACCATTCGACTTACAATACTACAAAATGCCTTGTGTGATATTTGAGATACCTCTGAAATTGAGCCGAATCTATTCACTGGGATAGTTATGGCGGAAGCGACATGGCTAGACATTTGTTCTCTTGAATCACTTTATGGCTTCCTTGGCCTAACGTTAAATCCCGTTTGTTCTCTAACTACGGCACATTGCAGTCGTGTATTTTTTTTGAGGCAGGGGGCATTTCTTACACCACTCCGTCCGTTACTGGGATTAGACCAAAGCAATGTGAATTATCCACTGAAGCTGGCGCAGATAAAAGAGTTAATTGCCGGCTTGGGTGGAGACTCAGCAAGGTTCCCCTAAGGAACCCATGGACCACTACTCCACTAAAACCCCCTACCTCCCATGTGCCCCGCGCTCATGATAGGAATAGCATGAGACTTAGAACGTAGTCACGCCCACACTAATCCTGTTTTTAGTTTGTTTGTTGTTAGTGTTTGAGAATGCCCTAGGAGAGGTAAACTCATTTCGTCAACTGGTCGTTGGTTCCTCCGCACTCCAGATGCTGGAATACCCCTGTAGCGGAATCAGGAGAGGATATTTTGCGCATACCCGCCCTCCCGGACCCCGACGGCCCTCGGTACCCGCGAGAACCATGCGCACCTCTCTCCCTCTCTTGTTCAGCGGCCTCTTTTTGATACATTACTGCCTGGCAGAATATGAACGCTCCCTCTAAATGAGCGTTGCTGTGCATCGTGGCCTGGACTAGACTACCCAGCGAATGCATTGGACCTACGACGGCCTCGAGCTCAAATCTCTGCGGTACCAGCGTATCGATGGCAGTCTTGTACGCCACATTGGCGGCATTGAGAGGAAGGCAGACATTCCACAATCTGATCCAGATACATGTTGAAGTAACCATGCCCCGTAAGTGTCTACGTCATCCTGAAGGTCAGGGTGCCGCGTTTCCATGCAACCCATCGCAGCAGGTGTAGGCGTACGGCCTCCACTATGTCAATGCCATCCACGGGAGTTTCCAACTCTCTCGACCAGATTTGGATCATGGACGCGGTTTGCACTCGTATATGAATGACCCAACCCCGGCCTTAATTGTCGTCAATTCATCGTTCGGTATACTCGGTGAAGAAATGACTATAATTTCAAAGCAATTGCAGTTTAAATGGTCGACGGGGTGTATCGCTACTCATTCCAATTTTATCTTGATATATCACAACAATAGTTGTGTGAACAACAAAAGCGGAATTTCCGCACATGTGACATATGAATCTATGTATACATACATACTTTGCTTTGGTCAAAAAATATTATCAATTTTATAGTACTACCGGTTGTGTCGTATTAATTAATTGTATCATTATATATCGTAATATTAATTAGGGATAATATTTAAAACTATCTAAACTAGTTATACACGTTCGCTGTGATGTTTTCCTTCACCAGCACCACGTTTCAATTTTAGCAATATCTTACTTGCCTTATAGAAAACCTCTTGTGGCGACATTAGTGCCAACATAAAAACAAGCACGTAAGCGCGAAACAAATAGTATTAATCTGCACAAAGCAAAACATCGCGCCGTTGTATGACAGCGCGCCCACAAAATTTTCGCGGCAATCCATTTGCCGCGAAACAGTCGAGGACCGAAGTATTTCGGGTCATCTCGACACAGTCCGATTCACGTCTTCAACGCGTCCGCACGACATACGTGCCCGTGTACGAAACGTTAGTTTTCGCGCTTATTGCTTGCCTTCCAAAAATCATCACCATCACATCTCCAAGCAACATCCTCAAATGGTGACCACCTCCTACACGCAAGAAGGCACAAGCACAACGCGCACGAAACGAAAACAAGGACTCGTCAACCACACCCACGTCCAAGGTAACTTCTACAAGTGCAGAGCAGACATACGCTGGTTCCTGTCGGCGGTGTCACGTCTATTGCTACCTGCATACACGACTCTGTTCCCGGGTGCCACTCATCCCCTGCACCCTCGGGTATAGACGGCCAACACACCACGGACGGGTGCTACTTCGCTACATGGTTCATCGACAGCTAACAGCTAACCTGCAGCCAACCTAATATTTCTTCAACATCCATCGCGGACATGATAATTTTCGCCGCCACAAAACTTCGAGTTACGATTTTTGCCGCCAACTCTAACTTACGCGCCCAAAATCGGTGCACAGCAACAACAGTTGCGGCCGGCGACGAGGCAACCATCGGCTGGTTGCTTAGCAACAACGAACGATTGGCGCCCGGTAACAACGAACCGTCAGCTGTTGCGCGCCAACATCACATCGAGTTCGCGCCAACATTACATCGAGGTATTAAGTGTTCTGCAGTTTTCGGTGAGCGAATATTTTTTTTTAATAACAAACAAAAGTGCAAATCTAATCAAATTTCAAAATAGTGAAGTGATTATAACCCGGTACAATATATTCGGACTACGTTTTTCAGTTTATAACTATTGTTTACGTACCGAATTAACAATAAAATACTAAATTACTGTCTATCTGTACATTTAATAACCTAACTTTGTAGGACTTATTAAGTACATTTTTTTTTCAATATAAAACAAACATTTTGATGAACAAACATTTTGATAATTTATTGTTGTAATATATTAATTATTGTACATATTCGTTAACATATTAAGTACTTAAATTCTTCATGCTTTTTGTGTACATATTTTTTTATATTAATTGTATTTTCGTGTTTATACCTAAAATTGTTTTGTGTATTTTGTTATAGACTTGTATTTTTTTTTTCTTTTGTGTATTAGGTGTATATATGTGTGTATTTTGTAAATTGTTTCTTTTGTGTATAAAACGTTATTAGGATTATTACATGTATACATAGTAAGTACTAGGTTGTCACGCGGTGTCACTTGGGTCATTTCCAACACCAACTCCTGATACTTCCACTAGCCTGTCATTCCAGTTTACTTTCTTTCCCAGTAACGATTTATGTTTGGACTCCCTTCTTCCACCACAATGACGTCACCTGTAGAGCAATTAGAGCTGCTTCAAGCTCAACTCCAACTGCTACAGGACAGCCAAGACAGTCGAACAATGGCAGTAACTGTCAAATTCCCAGCTTTTTGGGCTGACAAGCCTTCCGTCTGGTTTGGCCAGGTGGAAGCTCAATTTGAACTTGTTGGGATCACACAGGACAGGACAAAATACAACCACATCATTTCCATTCTGGATTCTAGTCACGTCTTCAACGCGTCCGCACGACATACGTGCCCGTGTACGAAACGTTAGTTTTTCGCGCTCGCTGCTTGCCTTCATATCAAAAATCCTTCTGAACTATAATATTGTAACATTGAGAGAGTGTGTGTGTGATCAAAAGTGTACGTCGCAAACAATATCTTTCATTGACCCGTACACCATCTCACACATCATCACACCATATCAGCCCCATCCTCACTCTCAAAGAGGTGTATGCATCCGACCAAGGTTTGAAACCATGTCATTTGAATGTGAAGTGAGTGCTTAACTCATTAAACTACTACGAATAAACAACAAATACTAGTACATAGTACAGTTTATTTAAATAAACCTATATCATGAATATGTGAAACAATTATCGAAATAAAACAATCGCGGCTATAATTGAAAACAGTATTTAAAAAGTTAAAATATTTTCACGAAAAGTCTACTTTAAACGTACACTAGTATCTGCCTACGATTTTATCTACATTAAACGTTAATATTGAATTATCAAAGTCGGGTTTCTAGGTAAATTCTACAAGTAAAAAACCACAAAATACTTAATTCCAGTTTATCAAGCTATAAACAGGTGTTACTCAATTGACCAGGCTCCGAATAGAGCAAAGCAAGAATAATGTTTTTTCTAAATATAAATAATCGGTAGATAAACACACACAAGCTAAGCTAGTTATGCTTGTGTTATGAGAGATAAAACGGACCGTTCTAGGGCCGAGGACAGACACCTATACCATAGTAAGTAGCAGAATGTTCATTTCCAAAATTTACCATGGCAGGCATCGAACCCGGACCCTCTGCGTTTCAGCGAGTTCGACCGGCTAATCCTTAGCCCGCTAAACTACAGAAGCCGTCCGTCCGTATTTTTAAAAATATCCCCTTTTAATTTATGCAAATAAATAGTATTGACTTTTTTTAACAATATTTGACGGCCTTTGTGATTGAGGGGGCAAAGCCCCTAGCGTTGTCGACCTAGCTCACTAACGTAGAGGTCCCAGGTTCAATTCCTGGCATTGACAATTTAGGAAAGGCATTTCCTTGGTCTGGGTTCAACCTATAGGTCCCATGATGGGTATGGTTCATTGTATATTACCCATAACATGATCGTAACTCGCTGAGCTTGGAAATATATAAGATGTGCGTTTGTATGCCGATTATCTATTTATTGTTACTAGTGGTCGCCCGGGGTCGAAATTCGACCATAATAATTAATGTCAAAGACTATACTATATACTTCTGTAATCATACATTTCACCAAGGCTGACACTGTTAATTTGACTTGAACAATAAACAAAATATTAGATATGTATGTGTGTGTCAAATACATAGTAGTGGTAGTGTGTGTATTTTTTTATTTTACTGATTTAAATGTATTTTTTATGCATTATTAAAAAAAATGCATTCGTCGCTTCTTCTCTCTATATAAACTATATTCTAGTGCGAAATTTCATACTCCGCCGTCCGCGCAATTTCCGTAAAAAGGGGTACAAAGTTTATGCTTCACATTTAATACCGAGTATATAAATTATATCCAATGCGAAATGTAGAAAAAGAAGAATTTGGATACCAGTTTCCAAAGTGGATAAACGTTACAAAGTTTTACTTTTACACTTATTGCCGAAACGATGCCAAAAATATAATTAAAAACCTAATTGATGAGTTACATGCATTAAATCTAATTGTTAAAAACGGAAAATTACTCAATTCTCTTCCCAACATGTAGGTAAAGTTTTTATTGTATTCTGATCTAACTAAACAAACTATGAGTGTTTAGTATAACAAGATTTTAACATATGCAATTTAGTCAATAGGTGTGAAATGCCATAAATGTTCTGTCTTACTTGTGTTATGTTTTCTCATCGCATCATTTATAAGGTTCGCGTTAATTATTTCGCACAATCATTTATTATTAAAAACGTTTAGTCCTGAAAATAGGTAAATCGATTCAATAATTTTAATTTCTAAACTATTTAATAGGTTTCGAAACCAGCTAGCATATACAAGAAAATTTTAAAGTAAAACCGTGTAAAACTATATAGTTATAACCTTTACATAATCGGTAAAAGTATATATTTCGTACCTATGGCTGGAAGATTGAGTAATAAGTAGTTTTTTTTTGTGAGTAGGAAATATTTTAGTAATGCACCCACCCAACCCCATCGCATAGTGTGACTCATGGGAACTGCTGGACATCCAATAAATCACTCTGGTGTTTCTTCACCCTAAACACAGATCACGGTACTATACTGTTGTCTTGATGGATAGATGGATATCTACCATTATCATAATATCCAATCTATTTTCACGAAGTTACCCAACATAATGCATAATGATATGTGGAAAGTTCTTAATTTAATTCTGATACACTGTTCAAATATTATATTATAAATGATTTTTATAATTTCGTTTAAAATACGTCTTAATCTATCTAACCGGATTTCGTAATTAGTAATTAGATATTGTAATTTTTTACTTGAATATTCTGGTTTTTGTGAATTTTCTTTCAATAATTTTCACTCGACAACAACAGAGTTTGATATAGAAAATATCAATCATAGTATACACATACATAAATAACTGTCTATGAGAAAATAGGTTTTTAAACGAACGAGCCTGCAATCCAATTCTTTTTGAAACTAAAGTCGGTCAATTTATATATTTATTCAAATATGTGGTAATGCGAGAGCTGAATGATAATAGCAGGGAGAATAATAAAATTTCAAAGAGCGAGAAAAGATTAAGTATAGTCAAGTAAGATTTAGCAGTTTTGCAGAGTTACTGAGCTATTGTAATTACTCATTTTTTTCCATGTCACAATGCCATACCTTGACAAACAACAGGTACAAATATTACCCAGGAAGAAGAATAACCTAACTGGTATTAGTGCGCCACGAGCTCATTACGTTGGCACACACGTCAGCAAACTTGCGTGAAACACCGCATACCGAACAGAACGACGACCTGTCCGACGTTGCTAGACATATTGGCATACTATGTGTGAAGTAACAGAGTGGATGGTAGAGTTGGCGTCGGTAGACCTCGACGTGATCACCACAATCAAATCACAGATATTTTTTAAAGAATTGTCAGGTAAAAAGCACTTGTAATAAACGTCTATTTATGAGATTAATGAAAATGTTTAAGGCGATAGAAGAATGCCGAGATCGTAGTAAGTGGAGATCCATCGTCTCTGCTTACTATTGTGGGAGACAGGCGTGATAATATACATATGTATTGGCATACTGGTAAGACGAAGTAGCAGACCTGATTATTAATTTATTCAAATATTCAAACATATCAAACTACAAATGTAAGAATGGTAAGAAATTGACTTACACACACATCTTAATTAAAGTATAAGTTTCTCTTGAAGGATTTGAAACCAATTTCCATTTAGAAGCTTCCTTTGCTACATTATCATTTAAGAAAGTTATCATTTAAAAGTTTCGAGACCAGCAACTTATTAGCTATTTCTATAGTGTTGCTGTTCATAGACTACGGTGACGTATTCTATATTTGTGTATTTCTTAAAAAAAATAGACAAGTAAAAAAAACCATTGCAATTTTCGTAAAGAATGCTAATGATAATACGATAGTAGGAAATAGTTACAAGACAATACTGTCATAATTACTTTTAACTCTAATTTGAATAACTACACTTAAATTGCTAGTTTTAAGTGTATTTTAAATGCTCATTTAAAACACACATCATCGGCTAAGAAACCGTGAGTGTATACATTATACGAATGACGTCGACGACGCTGTGGCTTCGAAGTGAACCGCCTGTAACCGGACAAAACCGCCCACTAAAGCCTTCAACGCGTTCGACATGCAAAATGAACTTGGCGAGCTTTTTAAGGATACGTTTTTCGATCATGAATCCGCGGTAGCTTAGCGGTGCGTTTATACTTAGCCTTTTAGTTTTGTGGAGCCTACACGTGGGAGTTTCTTATTTATGGTTGTTCCCAGTACATTTTCAAAAACATTACCTTAGTAATTCCATACCAAACTCGAAATGTAATCAACAATGCGCTGAAACAAACATCTATTAGACTGTTAATTTCTGTCTTTGTAATTTAGATGAATCAACCGAAGTGTTCCATATGAACATAAAGAATCATTCAAAGTGATTACACTCCGTGGTCTTCAATTCCGTCTTCTGGTCCGTCAATGTAATGGTCCGTCTTCAATTCTGTGCCGTTCTACCGAATTTACTCTGTTTCGATGACCCAATATCAGCCTTCGCGTCGTGTCTTTAATTCTGTGCCTTTCTACCTAATGGATTTTATTCCATTGACCTAATATCAGCATTACGTTGTCGTCGTCTGCATTATCGTTGTTGGAACACAAACGGATAAGGAATATCTGCAAATATATAATTAAATATTTATTTCGCATTATCGGAAACTTTAAATGCTAGTGCTATCTGTGAGTTCACAAGGAACATTAACGTATAGATTGGTGAATGCAAATTTACATATACAAGACAAAATTTTATAAATTATAATTTATTCAATGTCATGATGCTCTACCGCCTCTTTCGAAGTGATTTTAATTGCTGTTAAAGAACAAAAGAAAGCAGAATTAAATGATACATATAATATGGATATGCATTTGATTAAATTTGTAAACAAGATATCAAGGTGACATTGAATAAAAACTAAAGCGCTGATAAAACCGAACAAAACAATGCAATTTTTCATTTAAGTTCATTAGTGATCGAAATGGATTACCTATGATATAAATCTCCCTATAAAGAAGTCAGCGGCCGCAATGTATGCCTCGTAAATAAACAATAAATGTTCAATGTGAGTACCATAGTGAATACATACATTGTACTCATACATTTATCAAAATATATTCTCACACCATTTAAAAAACTAACTTATTTACTACTAATCACGCAATTGATATTAAGCAAATATTAGAAGTTTCATTTTCGTCTTTCGATTTGGATAAATCAACAAAATTGATGCATACAAACATACGCCTTTTGTACTAATTGTTTTCTGTATCTTTGTGATATTATAATTATCTTGTATCCTGTACTACGTATATGTCATTAAATTTTTATTTTACTTCAAACTTGACTCACTTAAGGTTATTGAATCATTAAATCATCATGTTCTTTCAGTTCTGTGCCTTTCAACCAAATTGATTCAATTTGGTTGATTCGTATAATATCAGCATTAGATCGTTGTTCGCGCGTTCACCATAATTTGAAATATAGCGTCAGCAACATCGAATCCTTAAAGCTATAGTAGATAATGTCAAAAACATTTAAAATCGCCACAATTATTTGAAAACCTTAAAGTAGAGTATATACTTTATTTATAAGCTATTTTATTACTTAACCTTGCGTATCAAAAGTCAAATGTGAGCTCTGATTTCAAGTTATAGTAAGTAGATAGTGGTCGTAACTAGTTCCTTCTTCTTTTTCAAATATGGCTTTGGATGGTATGTTTATCTAGCCAGTCACAGGTGTAAATAGATATTCTTTATGTTAAATCAAATAATGTTTAATTAATTGCGTTTTGCTACCATAGATGCAGACATAATGTAAATGAGTCATTTAAGACTTACAGCATAAAATTTAAAAAGTAATATTTAAATTTGGAATTAGTTTAAGACAATAATATCAACTGCCGCCAATCAACAAGTTATAATTAGATCCAAAATATTCATTAAGGGCAATACACACCAAAGTCGCCGATCCGCCGACACAACCCGGCGGCCTATATGGAAAGAATCATGTGGGCAACATGCGCCTGCGCCTGCTGCCCGCCGACATGTTGGCTGTATGCCGGCCGGCATCTTGCGTGCTCAAGCGCTTAGTCCGGTAACACTCAAGCTGTAGTGACATGCTGTATTTTTTTGTTTCCCATCTCGAGTCACCGACAAAGTTTTCTGAGCTGCAATTAATGAAGCCGTCTACTAGCCCACCGACAAAAACTTGTCGACATAAGTCATCGGGTTTGGTGTGTATTGCGCTTAAAAGATAAATAGCGGAAAATAGTCCTTTATGATTTTACAAAGCGGAGAAAATAATAGCAAGATGTACCCGGGCAATAGACGGCAATAATAACCACCAAATATAATGAAAAAACCAGTGAATTCTTTAAATGTATATCTGTTAACTAACTGTAAAAGCATTTTGGGGTACCCCCTGTTATTAGGGATATATCGATCTCCAGATAGATACAACAATGTTAAGTAAGCCACGGTTCATTTGCGAGTGTTACAGATGTAGGCCGTTTCACGCAGATCTGACAAATATGATGGCTTTCACTCGTTATTTGAAATACGAAATATGTATATACGGTGTTATTTTTAATGCTTTTAATAAGACGCTTTGGCCACAATCTAATGGTCTTCTTTATATTGAATAAAAGTAAGTTTGAATTCTTCTTTAAAGTTCATAAAAAAAGTTAATATGTAACACTAAAGCAGATGAAGCCGCATACAGAATTATATTACAATTAGCTCATTTTTTAGTGTTAAATTTATATTTGTGGTTGTGATAACATATGTATCTGCTCTTGTTATAGGAGTGTATTGGAGGAAACTATGTGGCTGAGAAGTCTTACTAAAAATTTTGACAGAACCATTAATCTACGTGAAGTAGTATCTTATAAGACCAGTTTCCGGTAGTCTACCGGTAGGACGAAATGGCAGAAAACAGGTAATCTCACACTTTTGACCATTATAATGTATGAATTTAATGCCTTGCTTACATTTTTCACATTAAATATTCTTCGCGACTTTCGGAATGAAGCAATAATACTTAAATATGGTTTTTATGTACTTTTAATAATGAAGATGAATGTGGGACGGATTTTATTGGGGAAAAGCTGCAAACCCGAATTTATCTAATATATAAAATTCTCGTGTCACAGTGTTCGTTGCCATACTCCTCCGAAACGGCTTGACCAATTTTGATGAAATTTTTTGTGCTTACCCGGTATCTATGAGAATCGGCCAACATCTATTTTTCATCCCCCTAAATGTTAGGGGTAGTCCACCCCTAATTTTTTTTTTATTTTTTAGACAAAATTTTAATTTCTATTTTGTTATGATACAACATACAAAAACACATACAACCCTAATTTATCAACGCTTTGCGACAAACCCCTATATTTACCATACTTGCAATATAATTGATATAATTATAATACATAAATAAAAAAACTGAGTTGAAGAAAAACAGAAATTATAGAGAAACAATTGAAATTATATAAATATTATGTTAAATTTTTATATAGAATTATATACTATATAGAAATTAAAAATGTGTACGACGTACGACTGCAGTTCATTCTGCCATTTAATATACACTGACCGATTTTATTTAGATCTTATTTAATTGTGTTAAAGTTCGAAATTGTATACTGAAAATGTCATTTGAGTTAAAACTTGTATTATTTGACTCCTTATAAAATTTCCATACCTTATATGAAAATCGATTACTAAGGAGTAAACTCGAAAAATCAGTAATAAAATATACATTAAATAATATTTTTCTTCTTTAATATTAGCGTCTTATATTTATTTACACAGCTTCTGATATGAATCGTGTTCACATTATCGTATATACTTATCTTTATATAGTTTTCCTTCTACATACAAGGTTTTCAGTTCAGTTTAAAATTCCAACATCCGGCAAACGATGTCTCTTATAGATAATTTTTTATCATTCGCGCAATTTTTAAGTCAAAGTTTTCATCTTTAGATTTATGGTTTCTACCGTGGAAGGGGAATCCAAGAAGAATGGGATCCATATGGGTGCTAGTATCATATCTCGGCCGCTGCGGTCGTCGGCTGAGACAGTGGAGAAAGGAACAACGCCCAGTTCACAACCGGACACTTGGCTACACGATGCGGGTTGGAGAAGGAAGAGATCACTTGCGCAACTGACAAGGGAAGCGTTGCCGAGATTGGAAAACTACCGGAACTCCAAAAGGGCACTAAAAAGGCCGAGCCTCGGCGAGCTACATGGTGATCATTTAATAAATGCAGAGGTAAGTGTTTAATATCCAATTATTTCACGCCCCATTTAGGAATCTATGTACACTTTTTATAAAGAAACTGGTAAATCAGCAGACAGCCTAGCTCATGGAAAGTGGTTACCGTCACCCATAGGTGTAAGGAACACTAATGAAGCCAACGCGTTGTCAACCTTTAGCATGGGTAATAGAGTAGATAAGAATGAGTAAAGACAAAAAAGGATAAAGAGAATAGATATGAGATAAAAGGATTTCCAGGCACAGGAGGGACATGGCCTGCATAAGGAGGAAACAGGTTAGGGTATTGGGAGGAATAGGTGGCAAGTCTGAGGCAGCTAGGCAGATTGGCGATCCACTCACGGTCGGAACATGTGGTGCGGCTAGTCCAGGATGGAAAAAAAAAAAAAAAAAAGATGATAGTGGAGGGGAAGTGGGCCAACGGAATTCTCATTCATCGCACGAAACTCAATTAGCTCCAGGCTAATTTCATAATTTCAAAAATCGTAAAAATCCTCGTTACGTAATTAAAGGCCCCTTAGACGATTCATTTCTGTCAATTTGAACGAATCTGGTAAAAGTGATTCATATAATCATCAAATGTCATTGAACAGCGTGTCTTTCAGTTTTTTACCATATTGTTTTGATTTGTTATCCGTCTAATTTAATAAAATTCTGTTTTATAATACGATATATAGAAATGAAGATATTAATAATATATATACTAGGTATGTAATAGATCTATATAATTGATATTTGGCAGTGAATGTGCCTTTAGTTTGATTTTGTTTAATTGGTTCATAAGCCTAGACATTGAGCCAATAGTCCCTGATATTTGGACATCCTTAAAGCCCCTGTATTGTTATGGAAATATCGGTTATATAATATCGTGAAATGAAAGTGATTTTGTTTGATGTTTAATGTTCCTACATCATAGCCTTGACACTAAATCAGTTTTTATGAAATTTGCTATATAATCGTATGCACTTTCGATAACAACACGGGTCAAAGGATACTTTCAAACACTAACCGTAGCAACGACTTTTATCTTATTATTTGGAGTGCTGCTGAAGTGCTTTCGACACAGGTATAAACATAAAAGAGTCATCCAAATTTCGTTATCTTTGATCATTTCTATATTCTTTACCAACGGGTAATTGACCAGTATTTACAGTTTTAAGGCATAAGCCTAGGATATGGTATTTTCGAAGAATTGAGATAAAGCTACCACCTCAACTTATATTTATTGATATACTTACATTTATTGTACTAATGTGGAGATGTATCACTCTCTCTCACACACGCTCGTGTAGCTCACATTTACAGATTGGTCTACATTATGAACACGATCTAGAAACAAAATATAAATATTGCATATGAAACGGCATATCTTCCAATTTATCCTTCACTGAATAAAAATCAAACGTACCTATATCAACAAAAGCGGATGTTACTCAATACTCATATATAATACCTATCAGTGAAATTCAACAACTATTATGAGATGAATCAGAGGTCAAATATTATCGTCCAATTAAAGTGTCGTTAGGTATATACTCGTAAATACCTATATTTTATGAAAATGACATGCATTGTTCGTTTTCAAGGTTTTTTTTACTAATTACATTTATTAAGCGCAATATCAAAATCAAGCAATTTCATATCTTGTATCTCGAAGAACTACGCTCACATCAGAAACCGAGAGTAGAATAAGCTTTAGCACCATCTGGTCTGGATTTACGAGCTTGACATTTTTTACTAGGCCATTGTCATGTATAGGGAATCCTGTATTCTTCTTATATGCTCCCAAATGGAGTTCTGAACTCTCAATTGACAGAATTTACCTAGAATTCTTAATAAAATTACGAATGTTAACAACTGCCATACCAGCAATGGTATTGATAGCTAGAACCTTTTAACACTCGGTCCATTATTCTTTAAAGTAACAGAAATACTTACGTTTACATAATGTGTAAGAATATTGTCTTGATTATCACTAATTTATGTCTCACTGCTAATTACTAAAACAAAGAATTATACTCAAGTATTAAGCGTTCTATGTATTACGAATGACGAGGAAAATGTATGGGCGGATTGGGCCGCCTTAAACTGGCACAAACCGCCTGCAATGCGTAGCCTCCGCGTTCGAGCTCTTAAACTCCTCTCCATACACATTAATTATTTTCAATGACTCATGTGTTATTATTTATTGGTCATAATATCATGTGCGGGTACAACTCATTTAATTAAAGACATAGCTGCTGTCAAAAACACCGTAAGTAGGTTGTATGCATTGCTATTATTTGGAACTGTTCTAGTATAACAAAAATTTACTCCTATTACTCATCCTATGCATCTGTGCATTGTAATGTGTCTCTTAAAACCACTGGGTAGGTATGGATGTAATTTGTTACGAAGGTGTATTCTATAAATAAAGTAATGAAATTAATGAAAAAAATAAGATTTCAAATGATTTTAACCGACTTCAAAAGGAGGAGGTTCTTAATTCACCTATATGGTATTTTGTTTGTTATTCGATTTTTCCATCAATTCTGAACCATTTCCAAAATTTATCTTTTAGTCTTAAGTTTAGACTCCCAAATTGGTCCCATTGCCACCATGCTAGGATCTGATGAGCGGATTTAAGAATTAGAGAAACTCACGAAAATTGTTAACCAAATTCTTCGTAACACGATATCTCTGTCAATTGTAAACAATCTTCAAATTGTTTTCTTTACTCGTAAACTCTCTCGTATAATCTAAGGCAGTCCCATGGTCACCAAGTCAGGATTTTATTAGTGGATAAGATCTCAGGGTATAGTATAACCCTTATTAAAGAACGCCGTGCACCGAAATTCTTGGAAAAAAGCTTGTAAACGCGTTTTTGTATTACACTTTCTACAGGCGCTTAATTTTTATATGTATGTTCCAATTATTCAATTTCATTCATCCTTAGTGTACCGTTACCAATTGATAATACTGGAAGACCGTTTCATTTCTACAAATCCCTTTACTGTACGTGGATTGATACGCACTTGGTAGATTTTTGATTATACATAATTGAAGCTAAATCGAGAGTAATTTAAAAATTACTCCAATCGAAATCGTAAAATCTGCTCAATCTGGTCACACTCAAGGCACATGGTACGAATCATCGTACTGCAAAGACATGCGGTGTCCATCAACGCTTTACAAACAGCCTGTCACTCATAAACTCATAGTTACATTACATACCTGATGAATGTCATCATTTGCATCACATTTACAACAGGTACAATACACAGTAAAGATAATAATATTTATTATGTGTATTTCATATCAAGGTTAGAGGTAGATATTCCAATGGTTACACTCAAAATGCATCTTGTTACAGGACGAAAGGGACAACCATTGCAGAGATACGAAATCACCAACTCCGACTGTAGGAATTAAATTAGGATGGATTCAAGTAAGTTATCAGTTAATGCTTATTCTTCTATTTTTTGTAATAACAATACTTACAAAACTACTTAGTACCTTAGTAATGAAGATTCTACAAATATATCAAGAGGTTAAAGGCAAGGAAGGGGTTAAGTGACATTTGGAAAATGCTTCGGTTGAAGAGTTTTAAGATTCATATGACCCAAAAAAGGCAACATTAATAAACTATGTACAGTCGTGGAGTCACCTGTGAGTTTTTCCCGTAAGGTGAACCTCTAAGGATAAGCACGCACTTTGTTATTACCGGACACAGCTGTGAAAAGACGAGCCCAGTGCATAGTGCGCGCTTAGCTTTAAAGATTTACGCGAATCTTATACGAGCAAAACTCACTCACAGGCTTGAAGAAATGTTACTTTGTTTTTGGTTACCTAATTTGTTAAAGCTGGTTTAATTTTACTTTAATAAATATATTTTGCAAAATTGTCTTGGTTCTTTACTTATCTTGTTATCTTTTCTGATACTTTGGGTTTAAATGTCAACTATTTGTGTCTTATTTATAAATGACTTCTTAGTGTAATATTGGTGTGTCTTTTTGTCAAGGGTGTGCTGATACCATGTCTCCTCAACATCTGGGGCGTGATGCTTTCTTACGAATCTCTTGGGTGGTATCGCAGGCCGGGATTGGCCTATCCCTAATCATCGTTGCTATTTCAGCGTTAGTCTGTGTCATTACCACGCTTTCTATGAGCGCGATATGTACAAACGGAGAAGTAAAAGGAGGTAAGTGAACAAAAAATGTAATAAAACATGATAAATCTGGCCAAAAATGTATTATGTATAAGATATTAATTAGTTTTAGACTTGAACGAGATATTACAATATTTGTAAATTCCGTAGCTATTTTGGCAAAAACGTAATGCTTATGAAATCGTCATATCCATCCGCCTGGGTCTGTTTATCGCAGCCATTTTTCTCTGGATTTGTATACATATATAAAATTTCCCAAAAAGGTGTCTTTTATGTGCTGCTCTATACATTAGTAATTATAGTGAAATCATAAACAAATAATAATCATTAGGAGAGACCACCAAAGGTATACATTATTTTTTTGTGTGGGATACACTTTTCTCAGTGTTTGGAGTAGTGTTAGTCAGAGAGAATTACATAGTGAAAGATGTAAGGATGTAATTTGAAGATAAAAAAATGTAGCATGGCTAAAGTAGACAGGTGACCGGTGTGACATGCGACAAACTAATGCCACTGAAACTTAAAGGTCAGATATGTAAATCTATCATACGACTGTTATACTGGTCCGAATGTTGGGCCATTAAGTGATAGACCACAAGCGTCTCCTGAAATGAAAATGTTGCAACGGAATTGTGGTATTACAAGAATGTATAAGGTAACAAATGAGTACATAAGGTGATCTTTGAAAGTTGCACCCGTAACTGAAAAATTGAGAAAAAGAAGATAAAGGTGGTATGGTTCTGCAGTGAGGAGGGAATAAAGTCGCGTGACAAAAATAATGTAAAACTGCAAGAAGGATGCAAATGTAGGCCAAAAAAGAGATTGGTGGTTGTGTCAAGGATGATATGATGATTTGTGTTGTGACTATGAGTAAGGAAGGAAAAGACATATTGTGCCGACCCCTAATAATTGGGAGAAGGTATAGAAAAGGAAGAGGAGTGTTGTTAGTCAGGTCTTACAAAACAAAACAATTACTTAAAATACTTTTCATTTAACTCAGTTTGTACAAGCATTCCAACTTTCAGTTGTAGAAAGTTGTAAATATTGAGATGTATATAAAAGACTAAAACGAAAGTTGATCTGTCAACTGTTACGTAGTTTTTGAGATATGAGATTTCGAGATATTCAATCAAATACTTTTATAGCGTCGCGGCTAAATGATAAAAACCGTCTATCAGCACGTTCTTGTCACATTTTTAAAATGAATACGAATTTATATCACAGTACACACTTACGAATAAAGAAAATCGGTTGACAAATAAAAAAGATATACCGCCGAGTTGAAAACCTTCTCGCTGTCGATGGAGAGCGTTCCCAAAATCTTGGTCGATTTTCACGTTGTATGGCAATGCTCATCTGTTGCCCTAAATACAGGCCAGCCCTTTGGTCACGCGAGACTTCTTTAATCGTCTTGAAAGGCCTCGGTACAGTTGATGAGAGTTGAGATTAAAGACATAAACATGTCCTCACTGTGATAATTATGTGTGGATAGCGATTTCACTGTCAAGTCAACAATGATTATTATCAGTCATGCAATGCTAATGATCTCGATTACATACATAATTATTGTGTGAACGTTATGTGCAATTTTAACGCACTCGTGCGCACCTTGAAACCAGTTTGTGAATCAACTTATGGCGACGAGTCAATCGATCGTAAAACTTTTTCTGTTTAAGATCATTTTTCTTATCATTGTAGTAAAGGTCATCACTTAACGGTTTAATTTATTCCACTAAAATGTTAATTATGGGAAAATGAGACCTATCTTATCTAGCAAGTAATGTAATCTAATGTTTATTGTTTATAACCCGTTGTTTACAAAAAAGTTGCTGTTATTATCTAAAACCAGTAAAACCAGTGCTTGAACCAAAACACGCTACGCTTTAGATTTATTTCTAGTAGGGCGTTCCACGCTAAGTTGTTTTTGTTAGATTCAGATCTTTATTCTGCATAACTTAATTAATTTACAGAAATAAAATACTTATATACTTATTAGCCTATATTAATCCCCTTGATTTAAATGACATGTGTACCAATTCGTGTTTATCATTTGTCTTGGTTCACTTTCGCAAAGTTTGGATGCGTTTTCCAAAAAATAATTATTTTTTGTATATTTATTATCGACAGACTATATATGTCATATTAGAATTATATATAAATTTCATGGTATCTAAATCATTATCTACGCAAAGAAAAATAAAACACAATATGCCGACATTCAAGTTAATAAATTAGGATGAAAAATCACCAATTAATATGCATTTAATGAAACCTTTTCTTCCAGGTGGAATATACTATATAATCTCTAGATCACTGGGTCCTGAATTTGGAGCCTCGGTGGGCATCATATTTGCATTCGCGAATGCAGTAGCTGCCAGCATGAACACTATTGGTTTCTGCGACTCTCTTAATGATCTTCTGAAGTCCTACGACTTGAAGATCATCGACGGTGGATTAAACGACGTCAGACTTGTCGGGGCAGTCGCTTTGCTAGTCATGTGCGTCATATGTGCAGTAGGCATGGACTGGGAAAGTAAGGCGCAGGTTGGTACTCTTATGAACTTTAGTTTAATAACTATCTACTGACACTTTGTAATGACCTACTTCTGCGCAAATCATTGTAATATAATGAGTTTATAATGAGTTTATTTGTGACTTTTATAACCAACCACACTACAAAAAGAAAGACAGGCCCTATTGTAATGCTGACTATTCAGTTCTGCAGAACGTTTGTAAGTGGACTAATTTTGTGCCTTACTGGCTACTTAATTTCTTTGTATACGATCAATACGCTTCTTCAACTCCTTACCAGTTTGTTCCAATGGCTACTTGAGTCTTGTTCGCCCTTTTTTTTTATTTCGATTATTTTATTAATTGGTATATAGGTAAGTAGCATTTGATTGCGCCTGACAAAGCCGTAATTAAAATATTTAACTAATTGTTAACATTAAGGGGTAAAGTAATGAAGATGCATTGCACCCGCTTGAGATGTTACTAGAAAAACTATATAGATTTTATTTATATTGGTGATAATCAGATTCTCTTTAATAGTTATATCAAAAAACCTGACTTTCAATCATGACTATAAAGCTACTACTCTAATTCCAAATAAATATTGTCGATAAAATTTAGAATATCAAAAATAATTTGAAATAGTGTTATTAACTGATTACCTACTTAAATACATTTTGATAGTAATTATTTGACATATTAGACCAACCACTATACAACATTTTCTCTATCTATTAATATCCTTTCTTCATTTACTACACAAGTACCTACTACGCAAGTCGTGGTAGCGTAATCGCTAGCGCACGCATCCCAAACGCAAAGGGAGCGAGTTGGAATCCTAGACCTAGCCGGAACGCATGCAAAACTTAGGCAGTTTTCTAACCTACTGTGCATCTTATTACATTTATCCCGTTCTAACAACGGTGAAGGAAAACCACGTGATGAAACCTGCACATCGAGATAACCGACGTAACAAACGTGCCAAGCCGCCTTGGACAAGCGTGGCGGGCTCATTGTCTATTCCCCTATAGTAGGAGACCCGAGCCCAAGAGTGGGACGTTTCTGGACTGTTATTACTGTATTATTATTATAACACATCGGTTTGCTACAAAATGTTAAGGTAACTGAAGTATTTTTTAATAAGAATTTTAGGGAATAAACTGTATTTAAAAATCAGTTTTATACTATTTTTACGATGGAATATTTACACCAAATTTGAACTTCAGCAAACTTGGAAATCCACACAACATGTAAGAAAAGACTTTATGTTCGTAGAAACATCAGTTAATAGAGACTTACACTCGATCGCCTTGAGCAAAAGTAATACAGTATCTAAAACATTATTACACAAACATTACAGTATTCATTCACACGCAAATGTATACGATGAAATCGATTTAACTCAACCTATTTTGTTTGATGATTCAAATACTGGATATAAAAATATAGATGGCTATTTCAATATCTTTCAGTGTTCGATAGCTTCTACTATCGATTTCAAAGGGCCACAATCAATGTAAATATAAAATGTAGCAAGAAAAGAACCCAGAAAAGATATAAAAAAATAAAAGAAACAATTAAAAATGAAATCAGCAATAAAAAATATATCGTCGACGTCATTGCAGGACCTTGCATCAACATTATTTGTGATATTATTTTTTCCTCAAATTATTAACAAGTATACGTACCTATATACTATATATATAACATAAAAAAATAAAATAAGAAAAAGAAGTTACAAGTCCTGCACTAATGCCGAATAACGAAGTCATAAGGTTAAGAGGGGCAATATTTAAGAACTAAAAAGGGCGGTAATGGAATTTAAGTGGTCAAATGAAATGCGTCGGGGGAATGTACTAGTGAATTTCAGCCAATTAGCCACATGACACGCGTCCATCAGACTGACCTTCAGTCTGCCGCATTCAATAGGGAATTAATTTACCCACTCATATGGACGTACTTACGCAATAAACATACTAACATACAATGCTACAGAAAAGTGGCCGAACGTCAGAATAATTAAAATCAAATAAATTACCGCGCTTAAAACGTAGCTTTAATATTGTTATGAGTACCGGACTCGAATTAAAATGCCGCTGGAATTACTATAGAATTTATTAGAACTATACAAACACGGGTACAAATATAACTGGACTCAACCAGTACCAACTGTACGATTCAATAACGCGCGCAAAGTTCGTCACTATATAGCTTATCGAATATTCACGTCTTGATCGTATCGTAATCGTCGCTTGACTGCCTCACCCCTCCGTTCGGGCATTGTTTTATACTAAACTATACAATACAACAATCGACCGTGTAGAAAGAATTTTCCAAGAAATCGTAATCTGCACACCATAAACGAGTCCAGTAACAATAGGATGTTTTCTTAATTACAAATTTTAAACACAAAGTAAACAAAAGAAGTCCAAATGCGGGGAAAGGTAATAAACTGCAGGTGTGCATTCACTTTGTCGGTGTGTAACAATACGTATACTAGTCGTGATAACTTAAGAAAATATTATGTTAAATTATTTATTATATGCCTTTATTGCTGAATTGTAAACGGAATCTATTTTTTTTCTATAACTATTATTATTTATTTTTGACATGTAGTCCAAAATAATTAAGTGGACATACTTACGCAATAAACATAGTAATTAGATGTTTTTTATGTTCTCACTTTTTTACCAACATTACATACGCCATACGTATTCAAAATGAAGGCCTTTAAAAATATTAAGTAAGTTTTTGTTAGTTTAAAACTGAATAATAGCATACCTGCTCTTCATGGTTCATGAATATATACATTGATACGACATAAGTTATAATTTTAGGGCACATAATTTTTGAATTTGTGGTGACAACCCGGGCAATTGCCCTACCACTTAGCTAAAAAAGGCTATTTTGTCGCAAAAATATGAAGCAAAAGCATGATTTTTTATAAGCAAATCTAACGAAAGTTAAACGATAATAACAGTAATAAAAGCAATCTAAGTAGTAATTATACAAAGAAGTTAACCCAGCAAGTAATATGAGCTTGCGAGCCAATTTGAATAATTGAAATGTGACTTTTCCAAAGTCACGTCATTGCAATGCCATTAAGGCCTATACTTCCCATAGCATGGACGATGACGTATCCTGCAAATTACTTTTAATCAGAGCACACACGTACAAGTGGGTGGAAGATTGATGTGAACACGCAATGCCATCACAATTTGTAACATTAAATTGCATTAGCTTCTGTAATAAAAGCTTCAGAGTTAATGAATCCTCAACAAGACACATACAATGTGAAATCTCCTGATTAGTCATTTGGTTTGGTTATGAAACTTATTTTTTTACCTGTCTGGACCTTTTTTATTAGTTCTTTGGTTTTATTTTTAACCAAATTTAAAAATGGAGCATTATCACGTACACTTAGACATATTTTATTGTAAGGTATTTCCGAAAAGCCAAGCAGATAAAAGGTTATGTGCTGTATATGGGATTACTTATGGGAAGACAGTGTCAATTTCGTTCTGGAGATTTTGCATAAAAATACTCACCGATCTAGCCGTCTAGTTAAAGTCGACGAGACCGAGGCCACTATCGATTCAGCTCGTCTTAACACGATACGTGATATTACAGGAAAACTCAATGTATCACATACATTAGTGAACATACACTACATACATGTACTGAAAAAGTTAGATTTTTAATCAAAACTTTTGGTATTTTCTTAATTTTTCGCGACTTGTATACATAATAAAACTACGTTTTACATTAGAATACATTTGATTAGGCTCCCATAGAGTAAATAATAACCATAAACAAAATTAAAACTAAATCATTAAAATGAACAATTTGGCGGTAGGCTAAATAAAACTTTAACAATACTCGTTGGACAAATGTCACCTTTGTCATCCGTGACCACGGCCACTGAAAGCGGCCGAAACGTCGTACAAACCAAAACCTAATAAATTACCGCGTTTAAAACCGTTAAAACGTACTCAAATTCTTGCTCATTAGACGACATTATATATGAAACCACATAAGTAGAATTAAAGTAATGTCCCAGACAGTCGTCCATTTGATGGACCTACTTCTTTTACTATTTTTCCTATCAAATCATAATAGGTGCGTAAATTATACTACATAAATAATTCGGTTTTTTTTTGACAGAATTTCCTGATTGCAATAATTGTGGGTGCTATGGTTGATTTCATCGTCGGCACTATAATGGGTCCAAAGGATGTCACTGAAATAGCAAAAGGATTCGTGGGATTCAGTAGTAAGTATTAAATAGGTAACTTTAAAACAAGAGTTTTGGTTCATTCTGTTAATTTTAAATAAAATACTTCTAACCCAATGGACAGCTCAATAGCTAATATCACTATGCTTCTGACTATTTACGAAACAAAGTATTTAAAATAATCAGTATGAGATATTTTATAGACTCGATATTAAGAGTGTTATCAATTGTGTCATACAAAGTAAAAAAGACGTATCAAATATATACAAAACTAGCAGTCACGACAGATGCTGTGTTGCCCTGAAAAAACCTGAACCCGATTCCAGCGCCAAGATTGTTTAGATTGACAATTTTAAAACGTAATATCTCTTGAATAAAAGATATATCGGAAAACTAATCTACAGGCATTGAAACAGTCTTGAATAGGAAATTATTTATTTGAATAAGGATTAATAAAAGGTATGGATAACATGGTCCGATTTTGCTCGGCATTTTGATCAATTTTTAAAATGTAAAAAAGTAGTTATAGTGACATACCTAACTACAATATTACTAATTATAATATTAATATTCCCAATTTTTTGTAGATATTGACATGTTCTTTAATATTGTAGAACACTTATTTGTTCTATCGTCGATAGTTTTCGCAGCGCATACGACAAAAGACATTTTATGGCTACGTTTTTTACAGCTTGGGTTACATTATTGAAGTTTTAGTAAAGATCCCTAATTTTTCTAGTACAGTCTAATACATATTACTCAGGGGCAATATAGCATTGTAATGGTGAAAGAGGTGAAATCGGTCGAGTCGTTTTTGTGTTTATTTGTTACAAACATATTATATAAAAATACAAATATTTCCTTTATATAATATTACTTACTAGCTGAGCCCGTGGCATCACCCGCGTAGTGATGGAAAATCGTTATATTTTGGTTAATTCACATAATATCTTTATATATTATAGCCTATGTGTTATTCTGATGTATAAGCTATATTACTGTAAATTTTCATCCAAAATCCATTCAGCAGTTTTTGCGTTAAAGAGTAACAAACATACATCCATAGATACATTCTTACAAACTTTCACGTTTATAATATTTATAGGAAAATAATATAGGAATTATAGAAATTTGTAGGATAGTATAGATATATAACTCTTAAACTAAAATTGTTTTACCCAAACCAGACCGCAAGGCTTTATATTATCCCAATTTCGATTGGATTAGGTAGATTACTTATTATTTTAAATGAATCGATAATTAATTATTATTTATGATTTTCGCAATATTTTTCTCGGTTCGTCACACAATAATATCAATTGCCAATGTACCCCTTTTTACAGCCTCGACATTCAAAGAAAATTTTAAGCCTGACTTCCGCTACACCGAGCCCGTGGATTATGATTTCTTTAGTGTATTTGCGATCTTTTTCCCTTCGGTCACCGGTATTCAAGCCGGTGCTAATATTTCTGGAGATTTGAAGGTAAGAAATTACACAAATATGTACCTGTCGCAGAACGGCCTCGTTCTCACGACATCTCCTTTAGTTATTGCAGGTTTAGTGGGCGTCATCAGGATAAAATGCGAGCATAAAACACAAGGGCCACGGTTTATACTTTTAATTTAGATTCGATCAACATTTTGACATAGATTAGACCGAGCAGCGGGTCCAGGGCACCGCTCATACTTCCAACATCAATACTTTCTTTAAAATACTCCATGGTCCAACTCGACCTATTGCCATCAACCGAATGTGTCACAAAATTCCTCCGTCTACCGAAGTAGATACTACTAAAGTCTAATAGAGGGCGTCTGACCCCGCTCCGAGCCATATGCTCTGCTCTGATTGTTCGTTTATTAAATTACAATATTCATAACTTTTATTACTTTAGAACGATCTTTAAGTTATAGAAACATTTAACAAATCATATAAATTAAATTAAGAATTTCAAAAGTAGTTAAAATGTAAACAAATAATATTGTGCGTTATAAATCCAATCAACAATTATCCGATTTATATTTTCCCTCCGACATACCTATATCTATACATATAATAAAACTGTAGAGGTCGAATTACTGTACAATGAAAAAAATTGCTAAAAACCGAGTCAGAGGGATGTAAGAAGTGAAATAGAACTAATTTAGATTTTTTTTTAACTTTTTTTGTTTCACTGTTTATCTGTCTGTTTGTACGGGCTAATCTCCGAAACGACTGGACCGGTTTAAATGAAATTTTATATGGTGGTAGCTTATATCCCTGGTCAACATATAGGATAATTTTGATCCCGAAAAACTAAAGAGTTCCCGTGGGATAGTTAAAAACCGCACCACGTGGATGAAGTCGCGGGCAGAAGCTAGTATAAGTAAGGAAAATTTTGAATTGCACTTTATCGAGAACATTCCATATACGGGTAAATATTCCAAGAAAAAAATTGCCCATCAGGCTCAAATCCCAATTTATCCGAAAAAGCGAATATCATTCAAAGTGCCTCGAGATTGATTTTGAAGAGAACTATAGCGGTATCATTACATTTTTGAAAAATGAATTACCTTTATCAGGAATCGAATCGGAATCGGCTTGATTTGAAAAAAAAAACATATAGTTCAATATTGTACAAAACCATAGTGTAGCTAGCTTCTCGGTTGTAAGGATTAATTTCGTGAAGTAATAACAAACGGCAAACCAAGGCTGCTGCCGCTTTTTTATGTTGACAGATTTAAAATACAAACTTATATTTGTGCCATGCCATAATTGAGCTGCATTTTGACTTATAAAGATCTTAATTCTCTTTCATACGAAATATTTATTGTTTACCTGGAAATGGAATCGATATTGTTGCGATTGTTTGAGAAGTAAGCACGCACACTCCACCTCGAGCCGGTGTCAATGACAGCGTACCCTCTGACGTCATCGTACACACGTCACTGGTATTCGACAAGCTTTAGTGCAATACAGGTTATATACTTAATCTCACCTCAAAAAACACAAAGAATTAAAATGGGGTGATTAATAATAAAAAACTTCAAAACCTGTGGTGCTATCAGAATTAAAGCGAATTTGAATTCGATGGTTTTCAGAATGTTAAAAGATATTTTAATTGATAGGAAGAGAAATACTTAATTTTTTATTGAAACGGTACAAATAAACGAAATATGATTTCAGAAAAATTGAATGTATACAAAATCAAGCTTAAATCCAATGAGGTATAATGTACATATAACTCAAAGCTTTAATTGCATAAGATAAATTGGGCAATTGGATTTTTCATTTTTAATATAGATAATGTTTCGTTCAGATTGGTACCTGTGAACATTTTGTCATATCTCAGCTAATGAATAATAGAAATGAAAAATAAGATTTTCATCGTGTACCAGACAGTTAAAACGCAATTTTAAAAGCTTGAAGCTAATTTACATTGATCCAGCTACTCACTTCATACTGGCATCGTGAACGTTGATTTGAAGTCAGAATAGCAGCGCTACCAAGTAAGACTGATTTTAATAGTTCCGATTCAATATTTGGTAGTCAGTCCGCACCCGAGTCAGTAGTTGGATTGATGTAAATCTAATATTTTATGTTGTTTTCCCTGTTCTGATCTTTAAAGAATGACTTAAATATTTTGACAAAAGAGGTCGTAATAATTTAACGCGTTTGGACTTGACACTGTAATTCTCAGAACACTAAGTTAGATTTAGTTAATGTTGAGGTGCATTTGATTCGTATGATTTGTAGCGTAGTGTTCACCTTAAGGCATCATTTATTCTTTTGTTAAATAAAAAACGGCTGTAAGCAGTTAATGAGTTGAATGAGTTTTCTAACAATAACGACCTCACTCAATCAATAGCTGAGTTAAGGCAATCGAATCATGTCCAAAGGTGATGAGATCCTCTATGATCTTATTTGCACATCTAATGAATGCACGAATTTTCGTTGATTCAAATCGAATGAAATACCCAATCGAAAGGTCAAATTATTTGACCGCTGAATTTCGGTTATCCCATATTAGTTTGTTGGAATGTCGCAATGGATACCTCATCAATTCAATAGAATCAATTGATGTTATTTGCCATGACTCACTACTACTCCTGTAACGATCGCTATAAACAACCGGAACACGATTCGGCTTCCATTGAAATATGGTTTATGAATGTTCGGCAATGATCTTATAAAGCTCACTGATGTTGGGAGTAAATAATAAAAGATATTTCCGTCTTCTTAAATGTTATAAATTCCACTCTTGCACCGCATAAATAATAATATCAGGCTCTTCCGTAAATATCGAAAAGTGAAAACTTTCAGTTATATTTTAATAAGCTTTCACTTACATGTGCTTTCTTAAAGTAAAGATCTAAATGAAATCAGAGGTCTTAAAAACGACACTCGATTATTTATTATTCGATCGATGTACAAATTATGTATTATACCAAGGGCCGCTTGCATAAGGTTCCTTAAATTTATTTAAGAAACACTAAACGCATTTCACCCCCTTAAATACGATTAGCGTCTTGCACAACGCAAAATTTGTCGCTAAATATGTTTAAAGCAATACATTTGGCGTAAAACGTTTTTAGGCAGTTTCATATGATTAACTAATTTTATTTAAAGGCGATCGTTACGCAAGCGACCCTAAATCACCAAGTGGCTTTTCTGAAAAATATTTTATAATTCAATTACCTGTTCATGAAAACACGTGGTAATTTCAATCATGTTCTAGTGGCCGGGTAGATGTTGTCCTACCCTGAAAGAAAATATAACTAAAACCCGATTGCACTGCCATTTACCGGGTCCAATTGGGAATCTAAACTATCCCGGGACCCACTTAATCACACACACAGAAAATGTCATCAAAATCGCTAACAACCGTTTTGAGTCAAACGAGACGAACGAATAGCAGTTGATGTTTATACTATAACCGTTGAATGTCGTACCTGCCCTTATTTAACATTATTTGGTGGCTTTCGAGATCGGCTCTAGAGTTGTCTGATATATTCATATTACTCATAATACACCTCAGTATAATTTGCTTTAAAGTTTATTTTTTTCAATCTATGTCTCTATTGATTTATTGAAAGATCGTTTCTTAGGATACACTGGAACTCTTATCCTATTTGTTATTGTGTCGAAGAAAATGTTTGATTTGTTAATAAACTTGTAGGATCCTGCATCAGCGATTCCCAAAGGACGTTGCTGGCCTTGGCTATTTCAATGGTGAGCTACGCCATGATGGTCCTGTTCTCTGGCGGTGGAGCCCTCAGAGACGCCAGCGGCAATATAACTGATATGTTAGTAGTCAACGGAACAGTTCTGGATTACAGCGGCCTCTCAGCTTGTGTTAATAAGAGTGAAGCGGGTTGTCCATTTGGACTACACAACAGTTATTCGGTAAGTAAATTGAATACAATAGAAATAAAGGAAGAAAGATTATTTATTTGTAGTTACAATAACAAAATCGTTATTATAAATGCAAAAGTAGTTCTCTGTCTGTCTGTTCCGTTTTCACGGAAAAACTGCAGGATCGATTTGGCTGAAATTCGGCATATATGTAATTTTAATACCGAGGGTGGACAAGGGATACTTTTGATTAATGGGATAGATTCATGTAAAGGTTATCCCAGAAAGTGGGGTAGATTTTGGGGTTCTTATGATTTTTCAATTAGATCGTTTTGTTCATTTTGGTTATTTTGAACATTTTGGTCAAAATTTGTTCATTCTAGTAATCTTAATCAATTTGTTAATTTCGTTCATTTTGGTCAATTTGGTCATGTTGGTCATTTTGGTAATATTGTCATTTTTTGCTATTTTTATTATTTTTGTAATTTACGTAGTTTACAAATAGATAGATGGAGGATAGATAAACAGAACTAGAACGGGTTGAACGGGAGGATGAAAGTTTGTATGGAAGACCAATAGTTTCTCAGGTTTATAGATATAACAATGTATCAACTATAGAAAAATGCGATAGTAAGTTGATCTGTCTGTCTGTTGAGCCTTCACGGAAAAACTACTAGGAGTACTGAATGGGTTTTGCTTTAATTTTGTTTAAATGTAGTTTTAATACCGAATATGTACAGTATACATAAATACTTTTCACCCCCGGGAGATAAATTTAATACAATATAACCTGTATTAACTCCTGCTGTTTAAACAAGAGACTCCCACTAAACTCTAGTTACTCTAGTATACAATATACTTACATAACGAATAGTAGTGACGGTACCGGTAGATCGCCACCATGTTCAAATTGAAAATATTTTCGACATTTACAATCGCACTGATAAGTACTATGGGCTGTCTTATGGTTAGGAGCGATTGCATACAGCAGTGTTTTCAACGTGTGGGTCGCGACCCCTTAGCTTCTATAGCGGAGTCGCAAAAGGTTGGAAAAGCTACTGTAATAAAGTCTGCAATATCCGTAGATTCATCAAATTGCAAGTACACAAAAGTATTTTCTTTAATTTTTTCTATGACTTGATCACAAATATCAGTCGCCATATCGCTTATCCTGCGTTGAATGGTACTTTCAGACAGAGGTATACTTTTGAGTTTTTCGACCTCTTGTTTGCCAAACATAATCTCCGCCATATCTAAAGCCGCTGGTAAAATCAGACATTCGGCAATAGTATTAGGTTTTTCTGCTTTAGATACACGATTTAGCTACTCGATAGCAACGCTTTCTCATTAATGCGGGGCGGGGGTGGGGCGGCGGGCATCGGACGTGGTCGTACGTATGCGCGTAAATTGCGTTATCTATTGGCGACGCATTCGATGTAAAAAAAATGTGTTTTACGTAGTTAATTATGTATTTAATCGAACCCTAATTATGAAAATTAATAAATATGTTGGATTGAATATTTGTCACAAACTAAAATACTTTAAAAAAAAGCAACGGATAGGGGTCGCGAAATATTTTTTAAAACTAAAGGGGTCGTGTCATGAAAAAGGTTGAAAAACACTGGCATACAGACAGCCTTTGGATGCACATAGTACGAAATCTGAAATGTGTTAGGTATGCAATAGATGTAAATACGAGTATACTGATTTTTAAGAATGTATCTTCTTTTCAGGTAATGCAACTTATGTCAGCATGGGGTCCCTTTATCTACGCTGGCTGCTGGGCAGCGACTCTTTCTACGGCGTTGACAAACTTGCTATCAGTGCCGCGACTTATTCAAGCTTTGGGCGTAGACCGGATCTACCCTGGACTGATCTTCTTCTCCAAACCATATGGTCGTCATGGTGAGCCATATAGAGGATATGTGCTGACGTTCATCGTGTCGCTTGTTTTTTTAATTATCGGTGAGTATTAAATGAAATGAAATTTATTTACATAACGAATACCTACAGGGAATATAAAATAATTCACAATACGATGACAAATCTATAGGACCGTCCAAATGGTTTAATCTTACATATAAAAATGAATCGCCAAATGTGTTGGTAAGCGCCTAACTTGAGAACGTCTTTACCTCAACCTCTTTGGGCCCCGGGATGGTTTAAATCCACAATTGGAGCCGGTGATTTTGTTTTTGAGTCATGAAACAAAGTCTTTTAGGAATTCAGAAACTATGGCGGTACGAAGTTCGCCGGGTCAGCTAGTAGCTTCATAAATGGATATTCATAATTGTATTTATTTAACTGGAACAACCATACATTACAGCGAGGTAGAGCTACATTTTCTCAGACAACACAATTATATATTATTTCATATATATTGTGGTGAATTAAAATCTAAGCAAGATATAAATCTTAATATGAGAACGCAACTACCTATAATTGGTAAATATTAAATCCGTGGTTTACAACTTAATTGCTCATTCTTGACTAACAAACATTAAAAAATATGAAATGAGCATTTTCATTTCGTATTCTTTACTTGATAGATAGATTTACAAGATTTCTATAAATATGCCAAATTTTATCCTTTTTATTATTAAAAGCTATACGAGATTTATAGTCTAGATAAAATGAGGGTTTTTCATAATCATACATTATGAATGCGATTATGAACAACACTTTATGAGCCTATGTAACTCGTATAACTATTGTGCATAAGGAGGTGTAACTTTAGCCCTTGTAGTTCCTGCTATAATCAACAGTGACATAAACAGGAGCCGGTGTGAGACCATAAGGATTTTTATGACCATAAAGGATATCGTTTACTTTTAGGTAGGTATTGGGACTCAAAAAAATATATAAATTCAATGCATACCAACGATATTTCGTCCAATCTCTGATTGGATAGGTGATTCCCCTTACTTGATTCTGATCGTGACTCACTAGAGGTTTTATGTTGTTTTTACCGTTCTTGGTTTACGTAATTATAAAAAACCTACCATTCACTATGCGAGAAATGGCGTCACTTCTCGCGTAGTGAATGTTTCTGTAGTAGCTTTAAACTCCTGTTTTTACAATTTAACTGCAGAACTATAAAAAAAAACTTGTAACTTTAAAAGTACTCAACAATTTTCTTTGAAACCAATTTTCGTTGAATGTATTTTAAGCTCCATCTTGAATTTTTTCGGAATCTCACAATCACAGTTTAGGTGCTTTTATGAGTTTTGAAGTATTTTTGATTAATTGAATTAATATGTGGTCAAGGTTTTGTAATCAACTGATAAAAAAGTGCAGGTGCATCACTGTTGTGGAACCCTTCAAAATGCGTGACCTGAGAAGCACTTGGTCGAACTATTGTTTTATCGATTGATGAATACAAAGCTAAAACTCAGCGGAGGTGAGAATGTTGAGATGGATGTGTGGTATTATAAGACTAGATAATATCTTGGATCTTTGAAACTTGCACCCCATGACTGAAAAGTTGAGAGGAAGAAGATGACTAAGGTAGAAGATTGAGGAATATGGAAGGAAAAAACATTGCGTTGATGTCAGACGATGGGAAGAAGAAAAGACTCTCTCTTTTCATTTAAAATCAAGTTTCGGTGGTCGAGTGGTCTAAGAGTTAGCTAATACTTACTTACTAATAGAAGTCACTTGAACACATATGTTTAGGGTTCGATTCATGGTTAATTAGTAAACCAACTTTTCGTTTCGTTTGTATATGAAATCCGCTGTAAAATTAGATGTTGTAAATATAATATAAATTACCCATATCCAAATATATATAATAACTTGCTTAGTTTGCATTACCATAAGTGTATTTGTCTGCCGATATTCATTTACTGTTTTACTACAATTATTTTTAAGGATGATGAAACATTTCTTTTTATATTTCAGCTGATTTGAATAAGATCGCACCACTAATCTCCAACTTCTACCTGGCATCGTACGCCTTGATCAATTCTGTACTTTCCACGCGGCGCTCGTCAGACCGCTCGGATGGCGACCTACATTCCGGGTAAGGTTAACAACGTGCATTATGAATAATTGTACATGCCTGGTACTTGGCAATACTAGGAAAATTGCCTCAATTGTCTCGATGCTAAGAGTTTCATTTATTTGCATTGCAAATTCCAATTTGAACGAAATTATTTTATTTCAATATGATTTACGAGACGTACGTTAATTAGCTGTGGTAGCTTGGTGGCTAACTCACTAGTGTTTCAAATTTATGTGGGTTCGAATCTTGGTCGAGCAGCCTGCACCACTTAGGTAGTATGCATATTGTTATAGTTAGCGTGTTGATGTTGAAGAATAACATCGTAATAAATCCTGCGCAACGAAATAACCGATAGTATATAAAATCCGATCTGGTTTGGCAAAGCGTAGATAATGGTTATGTTGTCGGCCCACGGAAAATCCGTAAAATATAATCAGTGCAAGAATGAAGAAAGGACACTAATTTCAGCGGCTGGGCGATCTGTCGTAAGAGGCGGCAATAAACCATACTATTTGCTACCTGGCTCACCACCACCCGTGCTCTAGGGTATGCCACTATAACAACCTTGGTTTGTGTTCCGACATAGAGGCCAGGTTCCAGTCATCCCATAGAGGTCGGCAGCACCGTTGGTGATGCACGTCCTTAGGTGACAATAACCACTTTCCATTATTAGGTGGACCGTTAACCTGTCTGCTGTTTTCCAGCAATGCAAAAATGGAGTAACCCGAGCCCCGCTGTGGGACGTTTTTGAAATCTATTATATATATATAAGCAAAGTTTGTTTTCTTTGTCCAAGGTAAACTCGAAAACTACTGGACCGATCAGCATGAAACCACAACCATTCGACGCGGAATTAATCGTAGATGGTTATAGGCTATATATTTTTTAAATTCTATGAGCCCTTTGCCATGTTTTCTCAATTTGTTTGTTTATTAATTTATTTTCTCCCATAAAACAAAAGACAGGCATTTATCCTTGGTTCATTTATTTTCTAGCTCATAAAAGAGTAACATGATTTAACATAACCTCTATGTTAGAAACAATATGATTTTCACTTATATAACAAACCGTGATCCGTTTAAAAAAATTCTATAATGTCATTCGCCAGGCGAAGCGGACGGGAATGGCTAGTTATTTATAGTTTTAGAAAATACATTCTCTTGGTCATTCTACGTGGCTTTTTAGGAGTATCTGTCGTAATATAAGTTAGATTTCTGCTTTGAATTACTTAATCTTATTAAATTGGTTTTTTAATCCATTTCAGTATTATAACGTGTGGCTATCGCTTGCTGGTTTCTTGATGTGCGTGGCCATTATGCTCCTCATCAGTTGGATCATGTCTTTGGTCACCTTCGCTATTTTCTTCACTTTATACCTCATCGTGCATTATCGAAAGCCAGGTTAGTAATTAAATCACTTACCAACTTCCATACTATCTAGGAATGACTATTTTTCAGTAAAACGTCACTCTGTATTTCTTATATGCTTCATGTATATTTTTTTTATTGCAGGAGTTCAGCAGTCAGGCAGGCGGCCCACTTGATGGAAAGCGGTTACCATCGCCTATGGACATTTGCAACACCAAAGGTGCTACAAATGCGCTGCTGCTCTCTTAAGGGAGACTGGAACCTGGTCACCAATGCCGGAACACAGCGCAAGGTTGTTATGGCGACATACTTTAGACCAGGGGTGGTAGCAATCCAGTCGGGCAAATGCCCTAACACCTGGCCGTGGGTTGTTTTGTCGCCTCTTACAGGCCGCCCGGCCGCAGGAAATTGTATTCTTTCTCCGTTCCTGCACGGATAATATAGTATATAGGAACTTCACAGAGTTTACGTTATAAATTGAAAGCATTAATTAATTACTTGTCAATTTCCAATTTAATCATCAGATCTAAATACTTAAACATACTTTACATTTCTTATATTCTGAAAGTACGTTTGAAGTTGCCTAAGCATTGGGATGAATACAGTACTTTTCGTCCCTTGGAACTATTTTCCCTACTGTCATTTTTTTTTAAAACGATAAATACCATAGGCAATACATGTGACTCATATCCAAACTTTTTTACAGCCACTGTTAAATCGCGGCAGAAACTGTAATAAAAATATCAACATTTTTATATCTATAAATTAATTTTTGAATAAATTGTTATTTAATAATTTACATAAATTTGAGCTAAATATTTAGTATCATCTCTGACTGAAAATACTGGTTGGTAGAATGCCACAGAAAAAGAAATTTACTTAAAGTTTCATACCTAAATAGGTCAGTTCACCTCACGAGTAACAATCTACTAATCCTCACCCTTACTGGTGGAAAAGATAAGCATGCGGATCTGCAAATCGATATTAATTTTGCCACTCGTTCTTTTCAAAATGGAAACGCCTAAGCCCAGAAGTGGAATGGTCATGACTTGATCATATGGTCCAGTTCCATAATCTACTAACAAATAACATACAGCTGAAGGTGAAAATAAAAATACTGACGCTTTGATTCCTTTGGGAAGAAAGTACTTGGCTCTTCCTTTATTTGCTTAAACTGCTATATCACTTAGAACTTGTACCAAATTAATATTTTTATGCTCATTATCCAATGTTTGTTGATTGTTTAGAAGAAATTGTCAGCGATAAGACCGCCTATTGTACCTACCATTATTAATAAAAAAGATGTTTTGCTATAACTTTCGTTTTGCTATTGAATGAGAATCGTTAAGTTTCTTGCAAATCCATATTACATATTTCATTATAGCACGCCAGTACGAATGCCAAATGCAACGAGAATAGGCAATGTTGACCCATTCTAAATTTGTTTAACTCCGGGAATGATTGCATCGCACACAGCCAATGTGCACTGATTGTCGATTGTATATAGTCCAGTTTCCGAAAGTTATTCCAATACGAACGATTGAAATATTGGCATACTTTTCATCTTATGATTCATCTATTTTCGTAAGCAGTAAAACGAAAATATTTATGAACTTTGCAGTTCATATTATAACTATCATGGCTTTACATTGAATTGGGTTAAGTACTTTTTGAGCTTTATATGAGTTTATTTTTCCTCATATAAATATATGTATATGTAGTCACAAAACTGTTTGGGGCCAAATTCCATCTGTAAATACATATTCGGCCTTACTTATAATAATCTCGTTAAGAAACGATTAGGCATATCTTAAGCAAGAGAATCAGAATCAGACCTTAATCAATGAATATCTTTTTCTTCACCTATAAACGTGTATTACCAGTTGTTTACCTAAGAGGAGCACAGGTAAACGAAATTTGAGTGATTTACGTAGGTTGAACCCAAAATATTCGACTAAAGAGGAGTTTATGGGTAAGATTTTCACTAATCAGTTGCTGATCAGTTTCTTTAAATTTAAGAAACGATTTTAAGTAAGGCCCATTATGTATAAGAAAAAGTAAGAAGAATCAAGACTGTAATATTAAAAGTTTGTGCATAAATGATTTATTTGCAGACTATCATCGAAACCTAGTAAGTAATCTCGGGATCATAGATATACAGACAGATAAACTAATAAACTACAATTTCTAGTGACGTAGTCACTCTTTGCGTCAAATACATAGATAAAAACTCTTTATTGTTTACCGCGTACACATAATGTAAATAATATACAGTAATTTATGGCCTTACTTATAATCGTTTGTTAAATTTTAAGAAACTGCTCAACAACTGATTAACGAAAATCGTACTCCTCTTAATTTTATTTTTATTTTATTTTATTTGGGGGGCTAACAGCTATCATTAATAATAACTAAAAATAAGATAAATTTAGAGAAGCTATTAATAAGCCTCCACAGATAACAGTAAAACTAAGAAGTGAAAAAAAAGGAAATTATACAAAGAAACAATAATAAAATGTACATAAATATAAGGTACTTAAACTGATAAATCCAAGTTTGAATAGAATTTGACCAACTTTGCGCTAAACAATGCTACACTATTAGTAAATAAGTCTAAGTCTATATATTCCAACTTACTTAACTTATTAAATTCGTTTGCTGTTCTGATACAGAACGAATTACGTCGGTAAGCTGTGCGCGTCAATGGTGTGTGTAATAATTTCCTAGGGCGAACATTAGAAGGAGGAACATACAAATGTAGTTTCACAGTGAGATTAGTCAATTTTAGATTGCGCAATTTTAACCAAGAAACGTAAATCAGCAAAAATGATAAGGATAAGAGGTGGTGGTATAAGCCCCGGTAAAGTTGTGAGGTCTTCGGACCAACAACATAAAGTCAAGTCAAATAAAGAAAAGATGGTGGTAAAGTAACTCATAAATAACTGTCAAAATAACCAACATCGAGAGGTAGTTTACGTGACTGCTAAGTTGCAAGATGGCAAGTTTTATTTGAAACGGCCATTGATTAGGGGCTTAAGTGTCTCTTATTTATGAGGTGGCTAATCCTTTCTTAACGAGATTATTATAAGTCAGGACCTTTGTGTAAAGACAGGAAGAAAGGGCGGCCTTATCGCTTTAGAGCGATCTATAAGAGTCGAATAAATCTTAACATATACATAAACCTTAATCAAGAAGCAGCGTTTTACAAAATCTACTTATATCTTATTATTCTTTTTCAGTCAGCATAAAGATAACAGATTATGGTTAAACTTTTTCTTTATGTTTTTCAGATGTAAATTGGGGAAGTAGCACTCAGGCACAAATGTACAAGACGGCGTTATCAAGTGCCCACAACCTGGCTCGCACTGGAGAACACGTGAAGAACTACTGGCCCCAATTACTTGTTCTCGCTGGTAGACCTCAGGCACGCCCAGCTTTAGTGGACCTTGGAAGTCTAATAACCAAGCCTGGTTCGCTTATGGTCGTTGGTGACATTTCACAGGCTAGTTACACTTTAATGAATTCCATAAATTACGTATTATTTTCATTACTTCTTAAAGACCTAAACTAACTTCGAAATACTGATAAATTGAGTATCATTTTAATTTCAAACATATTATTTACGGTTATGCGTCAACACATTTGTTGCTTTAAAGGTCGTTTCAATATCGATACAGTCGGATTTAAATTTAAAATTTAAACCTTACTACAATTTCAAATTGAATTTGTCTGGATATATATTTGTTTCCGATTTTGGAACAAACCCGATTCATATGAACCTTGACATTATTTTTCTAAGAAACAAAATAGGATTTATCACCCCAGAATACGAAAGGTTCCATCTGATGCGGAAAATAATTATGCAATGAAAGCTGCATGAAAAGCTATCTAAGAAGTCTAACATTTTGATCATATTTCAATAGTAGTAAAATAATATTTAATAATATTTTATCATTTTAAACAGGAAAAGTTGTCCTATAAAAGTCGTTCTGCCCGAGCTCAAGCGGATGACGAGTGGTTACGGGAGCGAAAGGTTAAGGCATTCTGCTCCAGAGTACACGGATTCGGATTTGAGAACGGAGCGAGAGCTTTGATGCAGGCCGCTGGCGTCGGCCGACTATCTCCCAACGTACTGCTCATGGGGTATAAAGCTGACTGGCCTACAGCACCCGCCGAAGATCTTGCAGCTTACTTCAATGTTTTGCAGTGAGTATTATTCACTCAATGCCTTTAATATCACCACCTGTTTGTTGTAAATGTTAATAGTTTTCTCTTTTCATTGTCGTTATCTTAATCCTAGTATTAAATTCTGTTCACTTTCCAACTTTTCTTTAACTATTAGCACGATATTCGGCATTTTCACTGTGAGGATATTGGTAAACATATCGTCCCGTACGACATCAAGCCAGAATTTCTTGAGCCTAAACGGGAAATACAAAAGCAGAATTCTTTACTGTCTGATATAGTGGTCCAAAATATTCATGCGTTTGAATTACTATAATTCACATATTCTTCTGATTTCTTTTTCTGTAAGGTAAATCTCGAAAATGACGTTTCTGTTACTTGTTCTAGCTTAAATATTACTGTAATGGCTCCAGAATGCTCCACTATATATATATATATATATATATATATATATATATATATATATATATATATAGTAGCAGGGCATACGGTCGTAAGTTCAAATAGCATGAAAATATATGTTGTATCTATTCTTCTTCCTCTATTTATGACTATGATTTCAAAGAAAAAATAGTAGGTTACGACGAGGAAATCAATCAAGATGTTGTAACATGTAAAATTTAGAGTCTAATAGCGACATCTAGGAGAGCGCGGCAGAAAGCGGCCTAGGGTCGATATTAGCTATGGTCGTGATTGTTTATGGTATATTTGTATTTTATTTGATTAATAAGGAAAACAAAATTCTTGGTCGCGAATACCTTTAAATTAAGTTTAATCAAATAATTACGGTAAATACAAATTTTAGTCGTCAAGACAATCAGCGCCTCCAGTGGCCAACCGTCGATGCACGCTATCCAGCGCTATTGTAGCGCGCGAAATAGCAAACAGCTAACATGGCGGTAACTGTGCGAGCCAAAAAGGAATTAACCGAAAAATAGCGGAGTTTGATTGAATCCCTAAATAGGCAATTTAAAATAGCAAAAATTTTATAAACGGTTAGCCATTGTTTACTGGCTAATAGGAAAACGAAATCGTCACTCTGGTGTATACACACAAAACGACCCAAAGGACTGGGGTTCCCAGCGCTTCGTTCGTAGCTGTCACATTGACAGCTACGTTTTTCAAAACACATTCGACAAGGCCGAACATCTCGACGGGCGTTGAATATTCCATTCTTTGGGGGGCATTTCATATAAAAGTAAAATCATCAAATGACTAAGCCCTTTTTCGATCGTCACCAGTGCTCCGAGGTTTCGTTAAAGTTTCAAGTACACGTGTGAGAGCGGACATTTTGATATCATACGATATACCTCGTGCCGCTACACGAGCCATTACGGGTTGTCCTGGACCCCCCGCAGTGTTCTTTTTATTAGCCTCCTAGTGAGGTGTGTGTGTACGGGAGGCATAGTGGTGTAGCGACCGATGCCCTCCTACAAGGCTTGGGGCTAACCAGAGTTCAGCCCATGGCGGTACCCTCCAGTTGATACACAGCTTTCATCATCTACTCTCTCTTCTTTCATCTACTTGTCCTGTTGCAAGATCTTCCTAAAGGAATTCAGCAGGTGGCGTCCATTTTTATTTATAATTCTCTTAGTTCAGTAACTCACTCTATATGACCAAGTTATACTCACAAATAACGTTATACATTGCGCATAGCTCTTAGCCGATCTCACCCCCTGAAATATAGCTAGCCAGAGATAGTATTGGGTTAGATTCATCAAACCACCCTATACTAGGGTAACAGGGAAGCTCTGTAGTAACAGAGTATTTATGTAATTGTGAAATATTAGCGGTGCGGCTCTTTTTTGTATGGTTCTTGGTGACCAGTATTTTGATAGATAAATAAACTGTGTATTACCTGGTTTGATGTTTTATTCCTAACCCACCTATAACCCAGGGCCCACTCACATATATAACAACAATGTATTATCATTTTAAGGTCAATGGATAACGTAATATGGGTCTACATTTTTTATCCGCATACGATTGTATTGATTTTGTGTGGAGATTGACATAAAGCATCTTTAAATCCCAGTAAATGTGATTGTTTCCAGAGTCTAACTCTAAAGTTATTTACGAGAAAAACTAACTGGGAAGACCTTGTTCAATCCCTATTATCCCTATTAATATTATAAATGCGAAAGTAACTCTGTCTGTCTGTCTGTCTGTCTGTCTGTCTGTCTGTCTGTCTGTTCCGTTTTCACGTAAAAACTACTGGACCGATTTGGCTGAAACTCAGTATATATATATTTTCGATACCGAGGATGAACATAGGATACTTTTTATCCCGAAAAATGGGATAGTTTCCGGGATAACATGATATTTGTCTGTTCGTTTGTTATGCTTTTACGGAAAAACTACTGGACCGATTTGGATGAAATTCGGTACGTATGTAAAGTAAATATTGAGGATGGACAAGGGATAATTTTCATTTTGGCCTTTTTGGTAATTTTGGCCTAGTTGGTCATTTTGGCCTATTTGGTAATTTTTCCTTTTTGGTCATTTTGGCCTATTTGATCATTTTGGCCTTTTTGATCATTTTGACCTTTTTGATCATTTTGACCTTTTGGTCATTTTGGCATATTTGGTCATTTTGGCCTATTTGGTCATTTTGGCCTATTTGATCATTTTGGCCTTTTTGATCATTTTGGCCTATTTGGTCATTTTGGCCTATTTGGTCATTTTGGCCTATTTGGCATTTTTGGCCTATTTGGCCATTTTGGCCTATTTGGTCATTTTGGCCTTTTTGATCATTTGACCTTATTGATCATTTTGACCTTTTTGGTCATTTTGGCATATTTGGTCATTTTGGTCTTTATGATCATTTTGACCTTTTTGGTCATTTTGGCCTTTTTGGTCGTTTTCGCATATTCTGTCATTTTGGCCTATTCGGCCGTTTTGGCCTATTTGGTCATTTTGGCCTATTTGGCATTTTGGCCTATTTGATCATTTGACCTTATTGATCATTTTGACCTTTTTGGTCATTTTGGCATATTTGGTCATTTTGGTCTTTATGATCATTTTGACCTTTTTGGTCATTTTGGCCTTTTTGGTCGTTTTCGCATATTCTGTCATTTTGGCCTATTCGGCCGTTTTGGCCTTTTTGGTCATTTTGGCCTTTTTGGTCATTTTGGCCTTTTTGGTCATTTTGGCCTATTTGGTCATTTTGGTCTATTTGGTCATTTTGGCCTTTTTGGTCATTTTGGCCTATTTGGTCATTTTGGCCTTTTTGGTCATTTTGGCCTATTTGGTCACTGTTGCCTTTTCGGTCATTTTGGCAATGTCGGTCAGTTTGGCCTCTTTGGTCATTTTGATTATTTTGGCCATTTTGGTCGTTTTTGCCTACTCCGTCATTTTGGCCATGTCGGTCACTGTGGTCTTTTGGTCATTTAGACCATTTTGGCCTTTTTGGTCAAGTTTTGTAATTTATTTTGTTGACAGATAGACGGGGGATGGTATAATTAGCGATATAAAATGAAGTGAATCTTCCGTGGGTAAATACATAAATAATGTAATATAATATAACCTTTAGCACTTGCTCTATAAACAAGAGACACGCACTAGAGGTTAACCCGCGGCGCAGCCGCGGAGTAAACTCTAGTAATGTTATAATCGGATTTTTTTATGGTATCGTAGTTCGGCGTTTGAAAATCGTCTAGCGGTTGGCATACTTCGCGTAGCCGGCGGTTTGGACTACGGTGCAATATGTAGCGAAGAAGGAAGTGGACCGTGCGGAACACTCACAGCGACATCCAGTGGTTCAGGAGATTTGCGAGTACGCAGGGATCCACTAATCATGCACGCCGACTCAGATTTGGATATACGATCTGAAAATCCAAACAAACCACTATCAAGTGAGTATAGCCTTTTGGTAACGCTGAGTGTAAAACTGGAAAATTCACAGTTGTAAGAGTAAAGATAGCCTAAAAAGCTTAAAGGCTTAAATAATTTATTGGTCTCCAGTAGTAAGCTATGTAGCCATTTATTTAAATACAATATACAACAGTGCTTAATTTAACATTATGCGACAATCACAGCAAAGTAAGTTCACGTCCCGTAAGTTAAAATTAAGAAAAAGACAGAAATTTGTGTCAAACTACACGGATTCTGCACGGATAAGGGATTGATTGCGTATTTGTTTGTTTGTTCACTTTCACGATCTGATAAGGAACCTTCTATCACACTAATTTTGGTAACGGAGATGAATATTTATTATGTTATGGTTATTATTCTACGTGAGTAAAACTTTTAGAATTGTGCTTTATTAGATAGATATAAATTCAGAATATCCTATCCCTGTATAATAACCTACATTATTTTACAGTGTATTGTTAAACTGATTTCAAAAAGAGTTTATTTATACCCTTAGATCTACTAACACTGACTACATCACGGTCATTCACAATATCGGAGTGTAAAGAAAGAGAGAAAAAACGTAAAGACAAGAAGCCAAACGACATGCATCGACAGATTGTTTACAACACTGCAAACGGGATTGAACTCTCTAAGGACCAACTCACACAAATGACGATATTCCAAAGAAAACAGGTACAATATTTTGAATCTTAGAAATACTTTACTATACTCGCGGTGATCCAGTGGCTATAACAGCCGCGTTTCATTTCTATGACATGGATTCGCGAATAGAAAGTTGGAATAATATGTGAGATCTACACGATTGTACAATCACTAAAGGATTTCGTTCATTTTATTAGGATGCGGAAGCCAAAATACACTTATTATAAAGTAAATGTCACTTACGTCATGCTAGTTTCTTTTTTGTAAAATTCTATTTTTAAAACTATAAAAACAACGATACAATTATAAATTCAGTCGTATAATTAAAGCTGACGTAATAATCAGTTTTTACCTAAAATCCGTGACAAGGTCGACAACATTGTAACTTTTGTATGTGCACCTGAATTTAACAGGTTTTGCCTACATTTAATAAAATTCTATGCAGGCAAATGCGATCAAATTAAAAAACGTAGTTCCATGCGTCTGTGGAACAGAAGTAATCAATCCGGGATACTACGGCCTTTCTTACCGCCGTAGTACCGGCAGATGGTCACACCGCCTTGAATGATGTCTTACGGAGGGCGCTTGCCACTGCTGACGTGTCATCGGCTTTATTGGAGCCGAACGGTATTGAGATGGCAGTCGTCCTGTCGGAATAACTCGTAATTTCCTGGCAGCGTGACAAACCTTTGGTGTGGGATGTGACTTGCGAAGACACGTTGGTCACATCCTATTTACCAAGCACGTCTAGATCAGCCGGTTCGGCAGTGGAAATAGCTGAATCACTCAAGCAGCGCAAATAACTATTATACACAATCACGTTCATCATATTTTATTTGATATTAGATAGTTTCTAGGGAACTAATACCTATTCTAACATTAAAAGAATTAATAAAAATATCTCATTTGATTTGTAGAGAAAGGTCGAAAATATGTATAATATTTTCTCAGGAGCTGGGTACTCTGGACGTGTGGTGGTTGTACGATGACGGCGGTCTGACAATACTGCTGCCGTATATCATTTCTCAACGGTCTGCGTGGTCCAATTGCAAACTAAGGATATTCGCACTCGCCAACCGACGCCACGAAATGGAGCTCGAGGAGAGAAAGTAAGTTGACGAGAAATATCTTCATATGAAATAAATAGATACTAATGCTCGATTTCTGAGGTACTTTTAACTTTAGTTTATCTGCTAGTTACGTACGATAGTTAAACTAGGTTCAACTTAACTGACCAATATAAGGCGTTCAGTTATTTCATATCTTTTGTTTGACATTTTGTTGTTGACGTTTTTGTTTGATGTATATAAATATTAGATATTTCTTCTTAAACAGATCAATCTAATGGCGAATTTTGGTACTAATTGCAGGTTAACAGTTAATCTAAGTTTATCTATTACATAACTTTACGAAATCAATTATTGTTGTTGAACTAATAACTAGTAACCTCAGAAACCAGGCATTATGGAAATCGTTTAGCTTATTTTGGTTTGACGTATCTTATAATTATTGGCAATAAATTTTTATTAGTTCTTGTAAACACAATTTTTTGATTGATTTATATTCATACTTAAGTAGCCCGCTTTAAATAAATAATACTCTATATAAAACATGTATGTTTAGTTTTACTTACACTTAAATCAACAAATTACTTTCTTTTAGCATGGCCAATCTGCTTGCTAAGTTCCGGATAGACTACTCGTCTTTGAAAATGGTCCAAGATATAACAGATCCCCCAAAAGACGAGACCAAGAAACTTTTTGAAGATATTACGAAGAAATTCACAGACGAGTCTGCAACACCAGGTAGGTTATATACATATGTATAACTAGCGGCGCCCGCGGTTTCACTCGCGTGGTGATGGGAAATCGCTATATTTTGGATAATTCACACTATATCTGTCTAAATTATATGTTATTCTGATGTGTAAGCTATATTACTGTAAAGTTTCATCAAAATCCATTCAGTAGTTTTTGCGTGAAAGAGTAACAAACATACATCTATAGATCCATACATATATTCTTACAAACTTTCGCGTTTATAATATTTATAGGATAGTACTTTAAACTAATTTAATTTATATTGCAGAAGAATTACACAAGTTACATATGTCTAGGCGATTTTAGCCCTCAAAAAAGTACGTAATTTTATCCCCGAAATTATAGAGATCCCCGAGATTATAGACTAACCACTTTTTATCAGGTGGGCCGTCTACCTGTTTGCCTGCTTAAGGCAATAAAAAAATATATTGTCGGTACTGTCCAGAGAAATAATTTGATTTTTGCTTTTCGCCTTCGCAGAATGTCGCATCAGTGAAACAGAGTTGCTGACTTTAGCCGAGAAAACGAACCGACAACTGAGACTTCGAGAGCTACTTTTAGAGAATTCCAAAGATGCAAAGCTCGTTGTTATGTCGCTTCCCATGCCGAGAAAGGTAATTTACGTTGCGAAGCATGCAAATATGAAGCGATTACACGGGCCCACAAAAGAAAACTGACCTATCTATTCTTATGTATTTTGATGCGCTAAATCCGAATCAAGTCATTTGGTACATACACCCTCAAAATGTTGTGTAAATTGCAATGTTTGTGGGTTTTTACGATTTTTGTGGACCGGTGGTATCTTTGATTTAAGCTGTAGGGTTTTATTTTATAAAATGCTGTTTGTAAATAAATAAAAAATAAAGATGAGGTTTTTTGATAAGAACTTGTTAAAAATTAACAATAGTTGTCGGGTATTTTTTTAAGCAATATTATGATCGTATAAATCTCTTTTCTAGCTATGACAAGAACTTTGTTGTTTGGCCTTTGTCAAAGATTGCCATTGAGACCAATCGTTTGATTGCGATACGTAAGCAATAGAATATTGCTCTTTAATTGGCTGTGCTAGTCTTATCGAGAAACTACATTTGTATGTTCCCCCTAATCTTGTATGCCCTAGAAAACTGCTTCATTCACCCTTGATACGTACAGCCTTCAGAGGCCACTCATTTTTTGTTAGATCAGTGAATGAATTCAACATACTCAGCAAGTCCAATTATGTTGACATTGACTTGTTTGTGGATAGTCTAGCATCCATAAATGCGAGTTTAATCAAAGCCTTTTTGAATAATAATTACTTTTCTGGACACAAAATTTTCATATTATTGTTATCTTTTTCTAAAATTACTGTATTTAATACTTTTCTTTTATTTCCTTGCCATCTGTGGAGGTTTATGAATAGCTGTTCTTTAGCTATCACTGTAACGTTAATTTGTAAAACTTTAGTTTGTAAGACTACAGCCGTTAACCCCCCAAATATAATAAAATAATATGTTTCATGTTATACAGGGTTCAGTGTCAGCTCCCTTGTACATGGCTTGGTTGGAGATGATGAGCCGCGACCTGCCTCCCATGCTCTTCGTCAGAGGGAACCACACATCTGTGCTCACCTTCTACTCTTAGATATATTTAATAAACGTTATAAGAAAGGCAAGATATCTTTATCCATGAAGTTAAACTTCTGCAAAAATAAATCCCTATAAGTTAATTTTGCCTAAAAGACAACTCAGTGATCAATAAAATTTTAATTTTTTATCTTAATGTTTACCTCACTATTGGTTGAAAATTGATTTTAATTGTATGAAGCTTGTTAAATTTTAACCAGTAATAAGGTATGGCAAATGATTGTGTAGTACTATAGAACCTGACTGTAGTAAATTATTACCTACTATGTTTTATTTTTTGATACTAGATGCGTAATATTTATAGTTAGTAATCAAAACTAATTTAATATATAGCAATTCACGATGTAGGTCATGTAGGTATATGCGCCAAACTTTATGAACGCTCTTAATAGCAACAAATGGTTGCGCAATAACAATTACCTATTTGTTAAGTTCTTCACTAAGTTTGGCGCAGACCATATGCAGATACCAAAGCTTAGAATAATAAAACAAATTGCAGTGATTTTAAAATAAGCATTAAAATATAAAATTATCAATGTTAAATTTTAACACCTAGATATTAATAGTTAAAATAAGTTATTAAACTGGAATGACGCTTCTAAAGGACAGTTTGTACTTATTATATACTTATTAGTTTGATAGATAGGCCATAAGCTTATTGAGTTAACATTTTATGTTAAAAGTATTCAACCAAAATCTATCTTTTGGATCTTAATGGCACAGTGATCAATCCATTTTTTTTTAAATTAAACGCCTAATTTGCTACAATGATTGTAAGTTATTGAAATACTATAAATATAATACCTACATATTAGATTACGAATATACGATGTGTGTTCTTCTACTGAATTTTGAAATAAAGGCTCATGTCCAAACCTGCCTCACGCTTGAAAAGTTCCTTTATAAAATACAGTACGTATTTAAATAGGGGTGTGGACACATGTTACAATAAATTCTAAAAAACATAAAATAGCATTTTTACACATTATTTTAAAAATGTCAATATCGAAATAATTTTAATTACCGTTTATACAATAATTAATATGCTATTCAACACTAACTCCTTTTCCTTGTACAACGTTGCGACGACAAAGTTTGTACACTCTTACGAAAACGATGAAATTGCGACGTTTTGGAAGATAATAAAATGTTGACTTAAATAGTCCAATATCCCATAAAATTTGTTATTAACATTTTATTTTTTGGTGAAAATATAAATAAAGTAAACAAATATTACCTACCAAAGCTTGCGCTATGTATTCATACGATCTTTATCGCATAAGTATATAGTACACGCATTGAAATATTTAAGTTATTGCTAAATTTCTTAATATAAAATTTCCTACATAAAGAAAATGATGATCCAATATTCTTAGGACGATTACTTAATTGACTTATACTTTAACGGTCTTATGCATATGAATTTAAGTTCGTAGTATTCTTTACGGTTCTTAAAGAATACTACAAACTTACTCTAACTATAATATAAGATCGTAAATCATTATTTATAAGTAAACGGAACTCAGTTAGCTGGACTAATGCATATGTTATAATTAATTAGTAATTAAAAGAAAAACAATATTTGACTATTGTGTTATTTTAGGCTAATTTGTAATTAAGTTAAAAACTAACATTCTACTTATAAGATACTTATACTAAAGATAAGTTTTCAAATAGTGGCAACATTTTATTTCTTAGATTCAAAAGTACACACAACATTATAATACGTCCCACCTTGGGCTGGGTTTGGGCCACCGCTTTTATAGGGAAGTGGGCAGTATACCCACCACGATTATCTAAGGCGGGTTAGTTGGTTTCACCCATCCCTATCTCGATATAGCTCGGATCGGAGGTAGTTTCCGTTATGCTACGGTAATCAAAGATATGAAACAATATAGCCCTACCTACCTTTAAGACAACTAAATAATTCAATTATCATTACAACAAAAAACACCTAAGAGATAAGCAACGGAAGTTAGAAAACATCAATGTATTTTTTTATATGTTATGATTTTATCTTCTACTTCTAGAATACTATTTTGTTTATATTATATGTATTATGCAATTCATATATAGATACATATCATAAATTCTTCTTGAATATCTTATCAGTATCCCCACAGTATTCATTATAGTTTCAGTATAAACTTTCACTATGTCTCGTCATTGTTATGACAAAAAAATTATTTACTTTATTAATTATTATGTCTTTGTCTTACTGAGTACGCATTGTTTGCTACAACTCCATTAATTCTTCGAAAAGTAATTTTGTAATATACTTCTATATAAAATTTTCAAAAACAGCTTTATTTAAAAAGAAAAGACAGAAGAAGGAGAATATATTTTAGGTAGACGCGTTGCTGAGGAGTTTCTTGCCGCTTTGGAGCGGTGTACATACGTAGAATAAGAAGTAAATATAACTAACTTATTTCAAAAACTCTTCTCCAGTAGAACTTTTTTTGAATAAAACCTTTGGAAATTGAATTCTTTTGTAATATGCTATACTAATTGTTATTGTTTATAGTAACTATATGTATTATGTATACATCTGTGTACGTAATGATTAATATTGACACTATATATGTAAATTAATAACAGTGCAACATTCGTGTGTAGTAGAAGTTGAAAACCAGCGCAGCGTCAGACACCCATTTGCTGAATTATTTGGTACGAGACATATTTTTTGCTATATACTCGTACATAGTTGAATATCCTTTTAATTTGTTGTTTTTCAATGTGTCTCGCTGTGTGTTTGAAGACCAAACATATTTGTTTCTTCCTTTCTATCTATGTGTAGTTTTCATAACAATGTTTTTCGCCGTCAGAAATTACCATATAACAATTGGCACCACCAGCCTTTTCTTATTTTTATAGAAAACTTTAATTAAAACTTTCAACCAATGTCCTATTGTATACAACTAGAAGTCCTGGTAGACATTGTCCTGCCATGAAAAAATAAAAATGTAGTACCCGATCCCAGTGCCACCTATCGATTCCAATAAACTATCAAAAATCATCAAAATTGGAAAAGTTGTTCACAAGTTATGCGCGTCTCTACAAATAGTTCTACGAATGGTTTACACATATTGTTAAACGTAAATCAGTCATAAGTTGAAAATCATAATTCACTTATTTTCAACAAAACGTTAATCAAACTTGATGGTGTATTATTTTTTGTTTTTTTGGTAAAGAAATATATAACAAGTTTTGAGATTTTCTAAAAAAATAAAAACAGCCAGAAAGCGCGAACTTTGATTGCAGAGTATGTTTTGAGTGATTTTTTTACGTGGGATTGTTACATTAATATTCTTCTTCCACGTTTTATATGTATGTAGTTATTAATGTGTTCTTCTTTTGTTCATTTCTGTTCTTCTTCCGTTAGCAAGAAAGAGATCGCTAGTATATGATTTATCATACCAAATAATTTCTTGGACAGCCGTCCCAGGTAATCTGGTAGGGTACTAAATTTCAATGAGAACTATAGAAATTAGTTATAGTTTTGTTATATTGTGATATATAATGCGTAGATTAGCAACTAATTGTATGCCGGATTCAGACAAATGTAACATACTCTACAAGCTGTTAAATTATACTTACTAAAGCTTTCATCCAGTGTCGCCCGCGTAACTTTTGCATCCGTGATAAACAATAATATATATAAATATGACATTCTTATGTTACTGCTCCATCTGGGATAATGTTAGTATTAGTCACCGTTTCACGCAGATGTAGCGATGGGTTTGATGCGATATTGTTATTAATTGTTAATGGCGTTAAACGTTGTCAAATATCATTAACGGCGTTATTTAGGATAACGGGCTATATGACCCGCCACGATTGTCTATGGCAGATCGGGAACACACATCGATAAGGCGTTTTTGGCGGGAACTAAAAGGAAATGTTGTGTTGTGCAGTTTTATTTTTTTTAATGTGTAAATTCCTCTAAAATTAACAATAGTTGTAGGATATTGATAGTTTTTGAGTAGTAATTATGTGTTTTTGTGAGAAATATGAACTGTGGCCTTTCGAGTTACAGTTAACCTCCAGTTCAGCTGTGCAATACACAGGCTTAAGAAAATGAAGAAACTATATTGTAATCTAAGATCTGGCTTAAAGGCCTAGCTGCCAAGCCACAAACCTAAATAAAAAAATACACATCGGTAATTACGATGTGCAGGTTTCCTCGCGATGGTTTTCTCCACGATCAGCAATATAAGTGTTCAGAGTGATAACTATAATTCAAATATTAGATCAGAAAACCTGCCTAAGCCTAAGCCGTGTGTATGCTCTCCGTGCAGGATTTGTTCTCATGACAATTGAAAAAGAAGCGATTACATTAGCCACTAAGCTACGATGACTGACTGCCAAAGTCACTTTCAAGTGTATTGGACACAAATTAGTTGCAAACTAATGAAAGTTTCCAGCTGAAAGGAATTGTTAAACAAACAGAAAAATAGAAGAAATAATAACTTAGTATAAATCTCAATTTTGTATAATATACCTCCTGTGACTTAAGTTGTCCATGTGTTGTTTAAGTTTAAATATTTTTTATTGTGTTTATAAATACATAACATTAATGTAAAACTGTTTCCAAAGGAAAGACATTTTAATGTTTCCGTAATAAATAATCGAATAAAAACTTGCTTTTAAATTCAAACCTCCAAAAAATTATCTCCTAATTCCAACGAAAAAGACCCCCTTCCATATCCTATGACTAGGTGACTTCGTCCACGCTTGTCTTGAAATTCCCGCGGGATTTCCTGGAAACAAAGTACAGCTATCGTTTTAGTGAAAACTATTTTTATGCGCCCAAACAACTACAAAACGCTACCGGGACTATTCTCGCGGGATTCCGGGATAAAAATATCATACATTTTATTTAATTAAAATTTACTGTCGACCAGTGAAAAATCATATTGGAATTCGATTTTTTTAATCTAGCTATTAAATTATTACCAGAAAAAATCCATGGGATTCCTAGAATAAAAAGGGCTGCGGTATAGATATAATATTTATTTATTATTTGAGATATAAAATTAACTTTGGGTGGTTATAGAAAAAATAACCACGAAGGCTCAGGCGCCTTAGTCTTCTAATCTATATTTAAAAAGTTCGGATCTGTTCATAATATATAAATGTGCCGCCGCATAACTATAACCCACCCGTTTTTACGTAAATCCCTAATAACAAGAAACACAAGACAAGAAATCTAAAAAGAATTGCATCGTATTCTGCATCATATATAAATAATAATAATTTTTAATAGCTGCAATGTTACAGGCACGGCATTTTTAGAATTTTGTAATATTATAGATATTAATGTACTCTGTGACCTGTGGTGTTTTACCGAATGGCGGGTCTTTAACTCTTTATATGTACAATGCACTCTTTGGTACTGGGTTGGATGGTGTAGAATATTCTCATATATATTCAATGTACTCTTTGGATGTTCTATATTCCATTATTGAAAACCAGCTTAATTGCAGACATATCTATTTTACAGACTTGATAGATACAAGACATGACAATTATTACACTAAAGAAATCCAAGGATGTGACAAATTTAACCTTAGACACTATATGACCTACCATTTGAAACTTCTTAGAGTTTGAGATCCAGAAATCTTGTATTCTATCCTAATTCTGTTGGTTCTGGCTTCATCTATACTTATACCATTATATATACCATTGATTTTGACAATCTCACACTTCAATATGATGAATTTCGAAACCAATAAGTTTTTTAATACTTTATGTTTAGTTGTTCTTAAATTACAACTCCAAGCTAAGTTACGCTTGTACTATCGGTGATGCAGCTTGTATTATGAGGGGTTAATATTATAGATGCATAAAAATAATATTTCTTACATGGTAATACACAATGGACAAATTGCGTACCAATGGTCTCAAAACGGGGGGTACTTCAGTATTCAGACCGCGCGACGTATAGTAGAAAAAGAAGGATAGCGGACCTTGGGCGTCGGAGGGAACGCTCCGAACGTAACCGGGATTAACACTCGGATGATGCTGATGACACAATGGACAAATTGGGTCAATCTCTTAACAGATAATTCAAAAGTTCGTTGGCGTAATTTTCCTTGTGCCCACACGCCCTTCCCTGCTCCACCTGCGATGGTATTAATTATTAGCTACATTAGTGTATACACATGAGTTATCTGTCAATGTTTAATGTCACTAACAAAGTAGCATCTCAAATAACGCATTAAACCCTAGGCTACATCTGCGTGACACAGTCAAAAGCACTAACATTATCCCAAATGTAGCAGGGGTCTTAGACCACAGAGGCCCATAATGTACGATCGGCACAACTGATTTATGACCCACTTTGCTAATAATTCCTTTAAAACCGTCAAAATAGTAAGGTTTATTGTGTGTTGCACTTAGGACGTTATAAACATTAATAAAAATGCGTCACTAGCCTCAAAACTACGCAATTTTAAACTTTGTTATCATTGTACTAGATATGTTTTAGATAAAACAGTAATGATTTGAAATAATTTGAATCTCGAACTGAAATCTGCCTTATAATTCTAACTCTTTTCATTATAGAAAAATTATTATAATTTTAAAAACAAAATGTCATTCTGAAAGTATATCAGAAGTCAAGTAAAGTCAATGAGAAAAAAATTAGAACTCAATATCTAAAAATTAAATTGTATAATGGGTGGTCTCGCAGAACAAAGAGCTCGGATTGTAGTGCTCAGTGAGGAAGGCTATGGCATTCGAGAAATAACACGAGTGTTAAATATAAGTCGGAACACAGTGAGAACATGGATCAGACGGCACGCTGAAGAGGGCATTCTTGAAGATAGACGAAAACATAATCATGGCGTTCGTCGAATAACAAACCAACAAAGTACAGATATGCAGCACCATTATGAAGAACATCCTTTTTCTCGTACCCAAGATTTCGCGGCACGTTACGACGTTTGTTTACAAACCATAAGAAATCATTTACACCGTATTGGACTGCATTACCGGCATTATGCTAAGAAAGTACACTTAACGAATGCACACAAAACTGCAAGATTAAATTTTGCACGTAATTATTTAGACTTTGACTGGACTAATACCATATTTTCAGATGAAAAATCATTTAGATCTTCTCAACATGGTCACTTAACTTTGTGGCGTTATAACAATACGCGATACACAGAGGATCACATAGTACCCAATCAATTATCTGGTCGAATTTCAGCTAACATGTGGGCCTGGATGGGTACCGGGGGTATAGGTGAACTTGTCCAAATTTCTCCTCGTCAAAACGCATTAAACTATGTCGATTTGTTGGAAGAATCAATGTTACCGACAGTGCGAATAGTGTACCCACTTGAAGAAGTCCCTGTATTCTCCTACGTTCACGACAATTGTCGAGTACATACCGCCAGAATTGTCTCGAACTGGTTTACCCAGCATGAAGATGAAATTACTCTAATTCCATGGCCATCTAGGTCACCAGACCTCAACCCAATAGAAAATTTATGTGTTTGATGGTTCAAATGTGGGATAACAGAAACGAGAGGACAAAGGAAGCAATTGAGCAGCACTGTAATGAAATTTGGAATTACATGAGGGGCCGGAGGGAGGAACCGACATCTGCAATCGTCTAATCGGGTCGATGCGTAATCGACTATTAGACGTCATTGAAAACAATGGTGCTTATACCCGGTTTTAGGTTTAAGTAAAGTAAAATGAGTGCCATTTCTAACTTGGAAATACTACAACCAATTAATAAAATTAACAAAAAAAATTTTTTTTATTTTCTTCCACATTAATGTTGTTAATGTTTTATTTTCTTGTGTATTTCTGCTACCTAACGTATAACGATAACCCTAATATCTAATGTTATATATACAAAAGGTTTGGCCTGTGTCACCTTTGGCTTGTCGATTTATGACCGGTTCCGATATCTTACTATTCACTCCACTTTACTTCCCCTGCTTTACCGTAGGTTGAATTTTGACATTGCTTGTATAGAGATTACTTCAAATTTTAATCGTTAGTAAGGCAAATAAACGGTCGGTAAGATATAGGAAACGGCACCTAATCCAACATACTTAATGACAGAGATAGTAATAGCACGTAATAGCATTTGTCAGATGTTACACGAGTATAGACGAGTCTCTCCGATCTGTTTAATACAACGTAGTCAGTAACTGTCAATGTCTAATAACATGATAACAAGTTCGTTACCAAGGAAATGTATGTTCAGGCGAATTTCAACCTAATTGTATTTCACGACTGTAAAAAATGACCTTATGGTGGGTCATGTTTCAATTTGTTCGATTGTACTTTGTGTAGAGGCCGTCAAAAGCACAGAGTACATTGTATATGCACTGAAGTATGAAACCTATAGGTCTATGTGTATATGTCAAAGACTTTGAACATGACATGTGCACAAAACCATGGCCATTGGCGTTGAAGCCATAAAATTAGAAAAGCACAAAAGATTTGTGACATTGAAATAAATGACAGCATCTTTGTGATCATTATTTACAAACAAAAGTGAATTATTTACTTAATTAATAAGAAACGAGTCCTATATATACTGAATAAGAATGAAATGTATGTTAAGTAAAAGAGAATAAATACCCAATTCTGTAAACAGAGGGAAAGAAAAAGAATTAAACATGACCACTGGTAATACCTTTCAAACTTATTGTTTGATAACAATAAACATCTCTGAAACAATAGATCCTAAATATATTTTTATAGCACATCACAAGTGCTTATAATATAATAAATTATTCAAGTGAAATAAAACGTACAACCACATAATATATTATTATTCACAACGTGCTCTGGCATTAAATAAAAATAAAATGCAAACCTAAGACAATTCTACACAATCTAAAATTAAATATTATCTAATATTTGCTGAATTTCACAAATTCCCTAAACAACAAGTTTTTTAGAACCGAAGCAACGTTCAGAAAAGTAAACAAAAAATAAAAATGCCTACGACACGTCCGCAAATGATCGATTGTATCACACAGCCAGCATACCAAGACCCCTTGTACTGCTACCAAGAAGAACTGACTTATTAAAGGCAAATACAACCGGCGAATCGACTATAACAAGTATATTACAATATCTAAACAATAATAAGAATACCAGTATCCAGAGCATAATGTGGTACTAAAATTAATTTCCTAATTCTTCCAACGAGTTTAGGGCATCGGGTATTAATTATAACAAACAATATTTTGGAATATTTCCACGTTAGGATACCTTAGATAAGTTTGTTTTATGAGAGGCAGATCATGATAAAATGGATGGTATTTAAAGGTATCCAGTGCGAATCGGTGAGAAGGCAGTTGCAACAAGACCGCGCCGCTTGTACCCACCGCGATTAATTGGCATCGTTTAATTAATTTGAATTTGTAAAGCGTTTCGGGAGTGTAACTTATACGCGTTTATTCATATCGTAACGGATAAATAAAACATATTAGACGCGAATTTAAAATGAATGTGCGTGTATTGAGAGAATGTATTAGGTTCGGTGAGTAAAGATATAGTCTAATATAATTAAAATGTCCGTCTGTGATTTCGTAATGAATGACAAAATTTACGTAAAAACTGCTATTTATTTGATGTCTAATTTTCAATCACCGGTTTTTAGACTTCTGACTGAAAATTTGTCTTGAATAGGTCTGAATAGGTCAAAAGGTCTCAACCAAAAATTAGAGAATTCATCGAAATTATAATTTCGTGTATGTTGTGTTTCAATATCTTACAGGGTTCATAAGATGCCATGTATCCATGGCCCTAGCATTAAAGCGCAGGACGGACAACAAGGGATTTTAGTGGGTATACCTACCCGTCTCGGATTTTCCCTGGTCAAAAAAACCTACACAAGGAAAGACAGCTAGTCGTAAAAGAAGTAAAAATTATTGATAGAATTAAAATAAGAATTCAACAAAAAAATAATTTTATACAATATAGTAAAAGTGAGTAAAGCAATATTTGATAGAAACATTATTGTTTGAATTTTTTAAAAATTACAGTTCCAAAACCAACGAAACGTAGACGTAGGATAGATTCTACAGTAGAAGATGGACATAAAAATGTAAAAGATGAACCACTTATACGTCAAGAGGTAAATGTTATTGAGTTTTTTGTTGCTGCGTACACAGGTTTATTTAAAAAAATACCCAGTTTAAAAAGGGGATTTTATAAATACTATGATTATTTTTCATTGCAAATATCAACAAAATATCATTGATTTCCCTATTCGATATATATTATAGATAGCCTTATTTCAAGAATTTAGGCGCACATTATTCTTTAAGGGGCACGTTATGCTCGACAACCCTGGGATCCGATCCACTCATCAAATCCTAACTTGGTGATAATGGGAGTACCTCCGGTGTATAACCTTTCGATTAAAAGAAATTTTTTGGAAACCAGTTCACAATTGACGGAGAAATCGAGTAACGAGCATACAAAAAACAACATACAGACGATTTGAGAACCAACTCATTTTTGAGTCGGTTAATAATCCTTTGGTTATAGGGACAGACACCTCGTAAAATAAGACTCAGTTCAAATGTGTACGTGCGAAAGTAACTACTTTCCATCAGATGGGCGGTCAGCCTGTCTGCTATACTTTACCAATAAAAAAGAGAATACACAGACTCGTGTGATCTTAGGATTCAATTAGATAATTTCTGTCTACCCCATCCTCCCATCAGTAGCACTTCTCCAAAGAGTGTTCTTCTTCAAATACTAGTCGGACCTGACTTTCCTCCACGAAGATTTAGGAGAAAACTGAAAAAAATAAGGAAAATAATAGTTTTTGAAGAATCACCCTATTGTAATTTAACCTTTACTTAGCCTTTTGATTTACATAATGAAGACAATATCTTGGGAGTCGATGAAAAACCCGTAAGCAATCTGACGCACTCATGAAGTGTTTTGCTATAAATTATAATACGGAATTCTTATTTGTTCTATCTTAATTAAATATGTAATTTAAGTTTTTTAAATCAACATATTAAAATTGTATACAATTTTTGCTAGGTTTGATTGTAGAATGAATTTGACAGTATTCCAAATAATAACCCAACAGTAATGTAAATATTCTCTGTAAAATAGAAGGTATTTTCATGTCTTGTTTTTGTTGTCGCTAGCCAAGAAATCGAGTACATTTCACTAGTGGACATTTGAATCCTACTCCGGAATTAACAACTTACGGTGGCATTAAATTAGGATGGATACAGGTACTTATATGTTTTTTATGTTATTTTTAATTACAACTTCACTATTTAAACTAGTAATATGCAGACGTACATGCGTCTGCATATTAAACCAGTTAAATTATGGATAACATAGAAGGGACAACTCTGAAACTGATCCCAACAAAGCCTACACCAAAAATAATATATACCGAGGTCTAATAAAGGTCTAATACTTTACTAAATAGCAAATGATATAGGTTATTTAAGTAAAAGAAGTGATAGTAAAAATGTTACTCTGAAAGCTAAATCTTATTATGATTAGGTAACCACAGGTCATTCTTGTCTTGCATTTTGACTTTTTATTATAAAACATGTTTTAGACCAAATCATACCAAAATTAACACATTTCTTTTCACCTAGACCAGCGTCTTCTACCGTCTGTACAAAGGAGAATGTTCTAATGAGCTATTTCAATGCTACCTAAGATCCCATGTTACAACCGCACCACTCGTTAACCTTTGGAAGTCGTCCAGTGTACGTGGACCGTCATGCTAAATATATGTACGTGTGCAACCTGTGCAATGAACTCCCTCCCATGGTTTTCCTAGAGCTCTACAATATGGGGCTCTTCAAAAGGGCTTATACAGATGTTTAACATTTCAACGAGGTAGGCATCATTCATCACCTTTGGTGTTGCAGATGTCTATGGAAGACTGTAACCATTTAACATCAAACAGAACTTTTGTCAGTTTGCCAACTAGTAAACATAAGAAAGACCACAAATATGTCTGTTATTATTATTTTAATTTATATCTAACTTTCAGGGAGTACTAATACCATGCCTCCTAAATATTTGGGGTGTTATGTTATTTTTACGCATCGCATGGATTGTAGCTCAAGCCGGTATTGGACTAACAATGGTCATCATCCTAATCTCGGGAATCGTTTGCGTAATCACTACCCTTTCTTTAAGTGCTATTTGTACCAATGGAGAAGTGCAAGGAGGTAACAATCGCTTCTTAAACTATACATCAAATCAATTTCTAACGACATTGGTTCACGAAAACCGGCTAGTTATTTACGGAACGAATGTCCTGCCATGCTGCTTTCCCTAGGTGTTGATAAAAGTGGTAAGATCAAGAAGCATAGAAATAATTGATTATCATGAAAATTGGTACATGTGCACTAATGATAATAGAGATGAGTGTAGGATATTTTATATTTCTGAAAATTGGATTGTTTCAGTAAGATAAGATCCCAAAACGAAGCAAGTTACGCTTGTGTTGTGACAATTCTGGGGCCGGTCCTAGATATCCAGACAATGTTAAATAACAAAAAGATTATTTACACCATTTCCGATATCGGGAATAGATCCCGGAAACTGCATTCTAGTGACTAGGTGGGCTAAGGTTTAGACCACCTAACCACAGAGGATTCTTCAATCGTCTGCATTGTGGCTTTCAGGCGGAGTATATTATTTAGTGTCAAGATCTTTGGGGCAGAACTGGGTGCCTCAGTTGGTATAATATTTGCTTTTGCAAACGCCGTAGCAGCAAGTATGAATACAATTGGTTTCTGCGATTCCCTTAATGAACTACTCAAGTCACATGGCGTCAAAATAATTGATAATAGTGTCAATGACACAAGAATCGTTGGAGTAATTGCTTTGTTTACAATGTGTGTAATATGTGCCATCGGGATGGACTGGGAAACTAAGACTCAAGTAAGTATTTGATTGATACCGGTAACTAAATTTACCTCACTAACTAACGCACATAATTTAAAGTCCATACAAACCTTAACATTTGTAGCAGAGAAAGAAAAGAACATACCTAATAACTATAAACACTAATCAATTTTCCTAAGTACTTTCTTAAGATACCTTACTTTTATAATAATATAACAAAGGCTCTGACAGAAATTATATTTTCGTGACGTACGTGATGAAGTTTCATCAGAACATATGGGTTTAACGCCTAATTTTATTATAGAAGTAGTTGTTTGTTTAACTAATTAGTTTTATTTACTTTCCTCATATTCGAAATGAAAAGTAGAGTGTTGACTTCGGGTGAAAATTCTATTTAGCCACTCGAATTATTAGCGCCCTCGCTACGCTGTTACGCCAGTCCGTCTCGTGCCTAAATAAGTCACTTTCACCTCTCGTGTAACAATCTACTATTGTTTTGCCCTTTGGATAAAGAACCCTAAAATCTGAAATGTTTTACCATAATGGTTCTTAATTAAATAAAGAATCTTGACTCCCACAGTACTTACGGGCTTACTCTGAAATGTTTTTCGTCATTCGTTTAAAAAAAAATGTTTTTTTTATATTAAATCCATTGAATGGTCCATTTATATTTGTATTACTGTATGACTATATTATCGTAGTTTTAAAGAAAGCGTGTTTTGTTTCTTCTATCAAAAAATTTCATTGACTCCTTTGGGCTGACCGGACGAAAGCGAACGACGAAAGGCGTTTGAAAGTAAGGCCCTGATCGTCGAAAATGTTGATGTTATAATATATTGTGTTCGTATACAGAATTTTCTCATCGTAATCATTGTGGTTGCGATTGCGAATTATATAATCGGGGCCAGTATTGGTCCACAGAATGACAACGAAAAAGCGGAAGGTTTTATCGGCATAAACAGTAAGTAGACTTTCAATTAATTTTGTATCGTGTGGTATATCTACTTATGGCCAATTTCTGTATCTTACCGATCGTTCATTTGCCTTACTATCAGTTAAAATGTAACGTAGACGCCCCATGCCGCCCTCCCCTCCGTCCAGGCGTACAGGATGCGTCCCGGCTCGAGCGCCACTGTCACATCCCCTTCACTCCGTACAGTGGTCCACCTTCGCCTCCTCATCCTAAAGCCTTCCTTCCTTCAAACTCTCCAAACACTCCCTCCAAGTATGGCTCCGACTCCGACCTGACGCTGCTGAAGCGCGAGGGCGGGAAGGGAGGAAGGGAGGGGTGATGGCGCAGGAGCAATCCGCAGCCCCCCCCCTATCGCGAAGCTCTACGCACACAGGAGGCGCCTGTTACGAGCGGCAGCGCTGCGGGTGCGGGTTAAGTCGCGCATGTACCGTGACCCGGCTAGGCGAAGAAGGTCCATGAGTAACGTAAGTAACAAGTAATGTCAAAATTCACTGATGGCAGGGCAAGTGAATAAATAGTAAGATATAGGAACCGGCCATTAATGAACCATACGTCCCATTTCGAACAGTATGCCTAATGTTAACATATATCGTTTTTAGACATTGACCAAGATTTCAACAATGTGGTCGTAAATTCCAATTTTACTGAAAATGTACTACTCTTCTTCTTCTTTGTTCAATAATGGCTTGGCACGGTTTGTGCATTCAGCCAGAGTCAAATGTACTCTTATCAAATATAAGACGGTCATTCAAGTTTAGTATTTGAACAGCTAAACATTACCGGTCTTATTCATAGGGAGTTTGAATAATTTTGAACGCTTCTTTATGGTTCTTAAAGAAACCTTCAAACTTCCCCTAACTTCTATGAATAAGACCGTGTGTATTTTCTCTGTTAAAAAATATTTTTTTTGGCTAATATTTTTGGTACAAGTTAAAGTTATCGAGAAGTTTTTTTCTTGAATATTACACATCATTCACTAGATCGGCAGAGATTTCATGTTACTTCATTACTGATGGTTCAAGGTTGTAGTTTGTATCAGTTAACTGTTGTAATACACAAGATGATGATAAAAGTAGAATCACAAAACAGTAATAATTGTATGACAGCATTGTGAATGGTAGAGTTGGTGCCGGTAGGTCGTGACGTACACAACATGATCAAATAGCATAAGTGTTAAAAGAGGTCAGGTAAAAACCATCTCAAACGTGGCTTGTATGAAGAGGTTAATGAAGGTGATAAAGCGAAAGTTGTTTGACAGCTTGTTGCAAGTGGAGATCCATAGTCTCTGCCTGCCCCCATGGGAAATGGCAACATTTGAAATGGAAATGGATGTGTGCTTAATTTGCATTTTGTAGGTTAGTTTCTGTTTTGGAGACATATGAACACATTAGCTGCTCCCGCGGTTTTACCCCCATAGTGATGGAAAATATACTTTGGAAATTCACACTATATCTTTATAAATTATAGTTTATGTGTTATTCTGACGTGTAATCTATATTATTATAAAGTTTAATCAAAATCCATTTAGTATTTTTTGCGTAAAAGAGTAACAAACATACATCCATACATTTTTACAAACTTTCGCGTTTATAATATCTAAAGATATTATAGAGATTAAGGTTATTCTATATTATGTAGATTTACTTTAAGTTTGCAACAAAACTGCATAAACCCGAATACGATCGTAACAAATTATTATGTATCTTGATATAATTTCTGGAATAGTTTAATCTCTTTAGGGCTTAATAACTTGCTAGATAATATAATAATAATAATCGCCAGACAAACACATATTGTACATCCCCAAATTAAGCAAGTTACGCTTGTATTATGGGTAATATAAAACGGACTTTGGGGCCGATCCCAGACACCCAGACCATAGTAAATAACGGAGAAAATAAGTTTCCGAAATTTACTATACCAGGAATCGAACCCGGAGACGCAGAGAACGCAGAGGGCGTTGAAGTCAGGTGGGCCGGCAAAGGCTTAGCCCGCTCAGCCACAGAGGTTGAGATATAAATTATCTGCTTCTAAAGTTCTAGACGCTTTCTCTCATCGGCTCAATTTTACATTAACTTGATATCATTAATTACTTACATTAACGTTTTTAGTGGATAACGCTCAGAAGAATTGGTATCCAGATTTTCGGTTTAGTGAAGGGGAATATCACAATTTCTTCAGCGTGTTTGCGATGTACTTCCCTGCAATGACTGGTGTACAAGCTGGCGCCAATATCTGCGGAGATCTGCGAGTGAGCTCTTACCTACATCTATACTTACATATATTTGTTCGGATGATTATTTAATTGAAAATCAATTTATATAATTTGTTAGAACGAATTAAACCGCTATCACATAAAATCGAGTACATGTACTTTGGTGGCAAGGTTCACAAATATCCAGAAGCTTCTTATTCACGATAAGCTAAATTTCGCAAAGGAATTTTTCGTTCTTAGTCTGATTTGGGTGTCACTGAGTTTGAACGGAGAGTTCCTGTTTATATGTTTTCCAATGTTTATTTACAACAAAAACTAACAGTCCCGGTAGACTCGCTACAAAACTCCTCCTACCAGTTTCAGTTGTGAATCGAACCATCTGGGGTCACAATCAAATAAACACAAAAATGACATCAAAATAGGGAAAGACTTTCTCAAGTTATGCGCGTACATATAGTTCTACGTATCGTTTTTATTTATATATTAGATATATATTGATTAAAGTTCATATACTATTAATCAAAGTAAGGGTGAGACTTAAAGTATGGCACCAGTAACTTAGTGGCCAGCAGTTTGATTTAAAAAAATGCAATAGATTTTATTGATTATAAATTTAAATTAAATCTATCGTATCTCCAAGTTGGAACAAATCCATCAAAATGAAAAAATCATCAAATCGGTTGAGTAGTTTCGGATTTCATCGCGGTCAATCACTGTCACAAGGAATTTTAGTATATATAGAAAATTAATTATTAGATACGAGCGTGGAATATTTTTTATCACGGGAAAAAAGCAAATTTGCTTTCATGTTTGTATATTTGCGTATAAAATTTAGCGACACTAAAAATATCTGTCACCTTTCCAAAGTTACACCAACAAACTGTCAGCCCTCTTATAGCCCCCTATACTTACATCACTCAAAGTGATGAATGGCTAAAGAAGAAAAACAACGTTTAGATAAATTGATTTAAAACACGGTTTATAAGCCACTAGGATTTTTAAGCAGCTTTCGCGATGCCATCCCGATACTCTTGCATTTTGCTTGTTGATAAATAAATACTGAATTTCATGAAAATGATGAATGATCTACTTAAGATCATTTCCTTTTCCGGTAATGAGTTGAAAAATCGAGTGCTGACTAATAATTGTCCGATTTATAATATATACTTAAGGATTTTTGTCAATACATTGCAGCTGGACGTAGGCTTCCTTCGCCAAGCTTACGCCACAGAAACCAGTCCCCACTTCTTTGAACCAAAGCTTACCGGCGATCTTGCATATGGACATGGTAGAGCTATGCTGGAATCTTGATTTTAGTCAACTCGATCGGTGTGATACCACGCTCTTACAAGAATATTGGTATAAAAAGCCTTGATCTAATCGTGTTTCACACGATGAGTTTTGTATCCCATCACCTCTATCCCATTCCTCCGGTCTGACCCTTCCATCTCTGCCCTTATCCCACCCTGTTATCCTATGTTCGCTATCCAATCCTAAAGGCTGTCAACGCGTTACTATTGCCATTGGAATTACCGTCTATAAGTGACGGTAATTAGAAAAGCCTACGAAAATGTTAACTGGCTGCTTCGTAATACGATATCTCCGTCAATTGTAAACCGATTTTTAAATTTTACTTTACTCGTAAGTGTATACTCCCGAGTTAGTCCCATGGTCACCAAGTCAGAGTCTGGTGAAATGAGGTTTCCAGGAAAATCGAGAAAAACCCGCAAAAATTGTTAACCGACTTCTTTGTTATACGATATCTCCGTCAATTGTGGATCGATTTTGTTTTTTTTCTTTATTTAAGTTGTAACTCTTATTAAAAGCGCGGAAAACCTACATTTAAAAAAAAGCATGTGTACGCGTGCCATTATTACACTTTCTACAAGCGCTTAGTTATGCATGCATCTAACACACGTCGCAATAACGTAACATACATACAAAAAGGCATGCTACGCGATTTCTCCGTCAATTGTGGACTGATTTTCAATTTATTATTTCATTTGGAAGAGTACACTTTTGAGGTGTCCCATGGTCACCAAGTCAGGATCTGATTAGTGGATCGCAAGGAGATCGATAGCAAACCTTGTTGAAGAGCAAACACATTGAAAAATGAAATGGCAAAGTATACGCGTGCCATTAGAACAATTTCTACAGATGATAAATATATTATTTCTGTAGCTATTGAATTATTTGCGCAGCTAAAAAGTATTTTTTTTAACAAAAACAAAAGCGACTACACTTACACTAGAAATCAAAATATAAATATTTAACCGACTTCTTTCAACAAAATCTTGAAGTCGATGTTCAATAAAACATAAAAAATACTATATTTTGTTTTGCTGTTGTTCTTTTAATATTTTAATGGGCACCGACTTCAAGATGTTGTAGAAACAGGTCGGCTAAATATTAAAAAATAATAATAAAATACTGTAACATAAATTCCGCTACCCTATTACATGAATGTTTATAGGATACATAAAACTCAGGATGAAACGTTGCTTCGATGAATTAACTACTAATCCTTTTCCAGGAGCCGAACAAAGCAATCCCGAAAGGCACACTGCTGGCTCTAGCCATATCGATGACCAGTTACTTCACTATGGCGGTTCTCTCAGGGCTGGGTGGTTTGAGAGATGCTAGTGGAAAAGTTGCTGATTTAGCCAACAATGTGTTGGATGCGTGCAAACCTAATTGTGATTATGGCCTCCATAACAATTATAAAGTAAGACGTGTAATTTTTTATGACTACCAATTTAAATTTTTTATAAACAAAAATCATTAAATATATCGAATCTTGAGTTCTTAATTATTAATATTTTCAGTATAATATTTTATGTGATATAAAACATAATGTCCTATTCGAGTACCTATATTTTCTTTCTTCAATATATTAACGTGCTTTCGTTTAAGTAATTATATTTTATGAGACAATACCTAATATTTAATTAATCACAGTGACCTTGGTGTGAAACCTTGTTGAGAGATAAAAAAATTCTCATCTAATATTCATATTGTTAGAATTATCGCTCATGTGAGAAAAAATATCGTGAAGAAACATACACGTCAAAAAGGAAGAATATACATGTACAGATTATGAACAACCAGCCTATCTGCCTTGGATAAACAATTGAGGTTTTGAAAGTTTTGCTTCATAAGGACTTGTTGTTCCAGTCCTTTCATCACAAAGTTGTTAAGTTGCGCCGAAAAAATACAAGTCCGAACTGTGATAAAAATATAATCAATTGCACTATTGTTGCGTATACTTTGAGATAGATATATAACTCACACGTTGGATTGTAGCATTCCAACATACGTGGTACTCTGGTACTCGTAAATATCAACGTTACTGTTTTTTCAGATAATGCAACTTATGGCCCTCTGGGATCCACTTATTTACGCCGGTTGCTGGGCAGCTACATTATCGACTGCACTGACCAATCTGCTATCTGTACCGCGATTAATACAAGCCCTAGGGATTGATAGAATCTATCCCGGGTTAATATTTTTCTCCAAGCCCTATGGACGATATGGGGAGCCTTACAGAGGATACGTGCTTACATTTTTGGTTTCAGCGGTATTTTTACTCATTGGTGAGGTTATTTTAAATATTAAGACTAATAGCCAAAGAAATAGTTTTGCATACACATTTCTTTTTTTTTAGATATAGAAGTTTAACAATTATCCAAAGACAGACCATCTGCACAAGCTATTCTTGTTCTTATTTTTAGAATATAGCACTGCACAATGTATGTATGCATCTAACTAATATCAATTATACAGGCATAATCAACTTTTACAATATTTTTCAAGCAAAAACCTCAGCTAAATAATAGACGTTTGTCCAATGTCCACATACTTTACATTCACTCACTCATTCGAGACTCCACCACAAAACCCACAGAGACTATTTATCTATGCGTTTGTCAACTGGTAATCCCGATAATCTCAATCAAATATATCCTATTTTACATAATTGTCCATTTAGGTCTACTACGTCTGCTTGGCGTCCAACCACAGCTGCTTTAGACGTATTGCTCTAAAGAATCCCTTTATCGTTCTTAGACCTGATCTAACATCCTTAAGCTAGGCACTTGGTCTGTTTATCTACCATGTCACGGACCCTCAAATTGCCTCGAATCGTGATGATACGGTCAGTCACACAGGTCCATCTCCGCAGCTTCATTTTCGTATTGTTAAACTCCCAAGTGAGTCTGATTAATCAGAAGAAATTACCAAAATCTTATTAGCCATTTCATGGATCCCATTAGTTAACCGAATTATTTTTTAATCTTAACCCAAATTAATTTGTATTTCAGCGGACCTAAACAAGATTGCGCCACTGATCACGAACTTTTATTTGGCGTCGTATGCGTTAATTAATTTTTGTACGTTTCACGCAGCTTTTATACATCAAATTAGTTGGCGACCAACATTTCGAGTGAGTTATTGTTTTAGGAGCAATATTTGCTAGAAATGCGATATAAAACCTCTAAAATGAAAAGCTTATTTACTATATGAATATGTTTGTGGCTTTTCAGCTAGTAAGATTATTTTTATTTTAATACTAATTATTAAATCAAAATATTGTTTTGCAGTGTTATAATAAGTGGTTATCTTTGTTAGGATTTTTAATGTGCGTTACCATTATGATGATCATAAGTTGGGCGATGGCTCTGACGACAGCAGCTATCTTCATCACGCTTTATCTAATCGTGTTATACAGAAAACCAGGTAATTATTGCCTTGTTTTTAAATTATTTAAATGCCTAATTTTTAAAAAATGCTTAAACTTAATTTAATAAATTTCGTAAATGCACATTTCGTTATTTTCATTCGTTATTTGGGGGATCGGCCCCCACGCCATCCGGGATCGCAGAAGAAAAGCTTATGCACATCCCGTGGCCCTGGCGCTTGGGGTCAGTGGCAACAAGGAGTTTTAGTGGGTAATCCGACACTTCTGGTCGGCGGGTCTCACATTCCCCCGCCGAAGTCTTCAGGCGAAGGGTCTGCAAATGGATGTCCCCCTGTAAAAATATTACCCATAGCACAAGCGTAGCATGTTTAGCTTGGTGACATGCAATGTGTGTGTTTGTCTGACTATTAGATATTAATTTATTATTATCCTATAAAAGGCAAGTTTTTTTGTAAGAAGTTTGGTAAGATCACTCGCCAATCGCTGGTCGCGTACAATTACTGAACTTTTTTGTAAGATCAAACATCAAAAAAATATTTGAGCTTGGCCAATCTATTAAATACATAAACCGAATGACACCAATTTGCAAACTAAAAATTTTCATTCTTCTCCACTACTTTCTAGGTTGATTTTCATCGCTTAAATAAACGGGGCGTTAGTTATACGCTTCAGATAGTGTGTTGTCAGTGTAACTTAACGTGTTGTAGATGCCAACTGGGGCAGCAGTACCGAGGGCCAAAAATACCGAGAAACAGTTTGGTCGATATTGAACATGAGTCAACGGCGAGAACATATCAAGTCGTACAATCCACAAGTATTGGTTATGGCAGGGAAGCCTTACGATAGACCTGCTCTACTCGATATTGGTCATTTAATCACGAAGATAGGCTCTTTCATGATTGTTGCCGATATTGAAAGGGTAAGTATGTGGGCAGTGATAAGTATAATTAATTGATACATTCAAATTCAAAAGATTTTATTTTAATTAAGTTCTACCGAAGAACACTTTTTGAAGGTCATACATATAAGGCAAATTTAGATGTACTTCCTATTCTATGTACACCGCTTCGCAATGTGTTTTTGCTGTTAAGGAGAAGAAGTGGCAACATACTCCCCAACGTGTCTTGCGAAAAATTGTTTTTACTTTTTAAATAAAGCTTTATTTTAAATACATTTTATACTGAAGCATCAAAAGGTAATTCATAGATAGGTGGGTAAGGGGCTAGGAGGGTTTGGGCCTTACTACCTGTTACTTCTTTGCATTTTCTGAGAATATTTACTATAGTAATGTCTTATTTTACACCATCAGAAAGTAGAGATTTCAACAAACAAAAAGCCCACCGACTTTAAAAAAAAACTGATATTTTGGCGCAGAAATTTTCGATTAAAAATTGGGGTACTAGTTTTTCCATATTAAGTCAAAATAAGGTGAAAAAGATATATATTTTAATTTTAAAAAATTACAGTGTGTTTGGGACATTAAAAGACAAGTTTACACCAAATTTCGTGAAAAAAATATTTTTGTAAAAGATAAAAATAAAAAAAACAAAAACTTGGTTATTTGAATTTTTCACATAATTTTTGAGGTTATGTGAAAAAAGTACAATAATTGAAGATCTTTTTATTACCTACAACTTTGCTTTTATTTAACTTTTCCATAGGACTTGTAGGTTTTACCGTTCTCTTCCACTTCCCGACCTCAGATAGCCCGTAAATTATTTTTCCTTTCATTTTTGTCCCGTAAATTATTTTTCCTTTCATTTTTGTTATATTCTTTTCTTTTTCCAATGGGTTTACTATATTGTCCCTACTATATTTTTTTGTTTCCAAATGATTTGCCCTGGTCTATTACTAGACAATCTCAATTAAAATTTCAACCAACTTCATAATTTTTAAAAGAAGTTTTTTAACTTAAATCAGTCATAGCTTCTTATACTAATGGTATATTCAGCGATATTCGAATTTAATATTTAATTGAAGTGAAACTTCTTTATCGCCGTTGGAAAAAAAAACCGTCACATTTTTCGGTTACGCGCCATCTTTTTCTTGTCCCGTGGTAGGGGCTTTATTTATTTAACCAATTTCTGTAATTTTGCATATAGTAGATCATTTTTCGAAAAATAAGGTCATAAAGAAGTTTCACTTCTTACGTGTGTACACTAGTACGCGCACACATTTTTTTTAGATATTGATGTATTTTATTATTTCCAATGTTACGTTACAATATATTGCAGTCGCTGTAACCGAAATTTGTTTAGACAGTATTATTAGGTAATAGGTGAATTGTAAGCTTTATTGCGAATTATGAGTTACAGAACACGAATAAATGTTATAGTTGTTTTTAGGAGAAACTGTCATATGCACAGAGAAAGAGTAGGTGTATTATTGGAGAGGAATGGGTTCGATCAGAAAAATACAGAGCATTCTATGTGCTTCTTGACGAGCATTCACTGGAGAGTGGGGCGCGGCTTTGACGCAGACCACAGGATTAGGCCGACTCGCGCCGAACATTCTTCTTCTGGGATATCTGTATAACTGGCTCACGAAATCTCAAGAGAAAATTGGCGCATATTTTAGAATCATTCAGTGAGTATAGATATATCCTATGTTACTACTTGTCTAATTTCAAAGAAAAATAATTATTTTCTTTTGTTAAAATTTGGCATAACATAACATACAAAATATTCTGACGTTTGAATTTTTTTTAAATTAGATTTAATACCCATTCTATAATTAAAGAAGTCGCTGTCAGGATTTTGTTTTTTTTTTATTAAATCGTAGATTGTGGATAGTTTATATCAGGTTGCCATGACCACGTGTTTGTTTAGGGTAGGATTTTTACATCCAGAAAAAATGTTATGTTGCCGAGGGAGAGAAATGCAAATGCTAATAAATAACTATGCACCAGTGGTAGCAAAATAAGAAGCATGATTATAATATATTTATTACATGAAATAACAATTATTGTTTAAACTACCAGTGCGACGTCATTTTTCCAAATCTGAAGTTATATTTTTATCACAGAAACGCCTACAACAACGAGATCCCAGTAACAATAATGCGAGCGCCTAATGCTGCTCGGCCATCCAAAAATCGACGAGCCTCTAGTCTTAATACGTTGGAAGTGGAAAGATCCGACTTATCAATAAGAGTGCAATCGCATATTGCAGCCGTCATGCATCCGGACTCGGACATTGATACTGATGACACAGAAACAACGGCCAAACATCAAAACGTAGAGGAAATCTTTAAAACAAGTCAAAGTACAAATAATTTGATATCTTTTTGAAAATGGTCCTTTTTGTTATGAAGCTAGAAAACAGGCAAACGGCCCCACCCAATGGAAAGCGGCTACCTATGGACGTCTGCAACACCAGGGGCAAAGCCAAAGCATTTTTTCCCCAATTTTACCCCGGGCGAACGAGATATGCCCGAATGAACTACTATTTATTTGTTTTATACCGAGCAATTTTTCCTTATTTCTGTTACATAGCTTCTTTTTGCTAGTGTATACATTGTTTTAATGTTTTATTTATTACTACTGCAATATTATTCAAAGTAGATACATATTTAGCGTGGTTCTAGGTAGGGTTAACTTGGTTTGAGGATAGTTTTTTGGGGTTTTTGGGATATTTTTTAGCACTGTTGTCTCTAACAAGGGGAGGGTCAGAGTCACTGGCACTCCAGTTTTCAACACACTAACTTTATACAATATTTAAAACAAATCTCATAATGATTACACATTACTTAAACTCAAGCCTACGCGATACCAGCTTTTAGGATGGGATAGAGGAGATAGAATAGAGGGATGGAATGAAGGGGATAGAACAGAAGTCAGACAGGAGAAATGGGATAGAAGGGACGGGATAAGGGAATAGAATGGGGATGAAATAGGGGAAAGAGGAAACAGGCCATGCGAACTGTCATTCATCGCACGAAACACAATTAGCTCTCCGTTTTACGTCAATATATGTTAAGAACGAGTCAGTAGTAATAGTAAAAATACTAGCCAAGGAACATACATAGCTTAAGGATTTTCATGGTCTGGTAAAGGAAAATATTGACTGCACTCGGATTATGGACGTGTGAAAGCCGCGAGTCTGCCTTGGACTGTGGCACCTATATACCCAAGTAGGAAGGACCGACCCATGCAATGCAATGTTTTTGATGCCGATATTAAACAAATTTCACAACAACAACACAACAATCTGCGGAACAATCACAAAGACGATATAGGTATTTACATGTTTATAATCTAAGACCCACTAAATATTAGCTACTTCGTTATAAATATGTAAGTAAAAATTTTATATTTATTTTTATTATTTATTAAAATCTTTTTCTATTTAGAATCAAAAAATGTGCATCCTAAAAAGAAGAAATCACAGATAAACTCAAGAAATGTGATGAATTCAGCCTACATGCCTTTAGCATTAACTAATGTAAGTTATGTATCTCATTTTGTTAAGATTCTTAAAATGTGTAAAATAGACTAAGGCGAACAAAATTAGGTTTAAAAAGATACAATTTTATGAACTAAATTGCGTATACCAAGAATAATATGGCGTCCGGACACCAAGGCGCTTCTCACGAAAAATCGTATAGAATAATATCGACCACTATTCATACAAGTATGTATGCGTTCATGTCACTTTGTTAGGATGTTGGTTTGTTCTTCCACTGCCTTAACAATGAACAAATTATCATAAACAATTTGGCACAAGCTAGATAACGGCGCTGAATATCCAATACTTTTATCCAAAAAAACGGGATAATCACTACATATGTGGCTACTAAATAACCGTGTGGATAACCAATAAGTTATTATGGAATCTTTAATGAAATTCAACCCATTATTTTAGAAGCAAGTTTCAAATGTAGCGAATGGTAATATCATAATTCTAATTAATTAAAATAAGTTTTTAAATATTTTAAAATAATTATTACATTTTAAAAGATCACATGAACAAAAGGTGTCCGCCTTAATATAGACAATAATAACAAGAGTAGTACATTAAGGCAAAAAAGCTAAACTTAAAAATAAGATTAAATACGAAAATAAATTAAGTCATAAATATTAAGATAATCCTATAAATAACCCTAACTTAAAAATAATCGCTGGGTATTGTACCTAAAAGGCTGGCAGTATTACCTCGCTGGATACAGAGGCTATAATCCTTTGAGCGAGGTCAGCTCCAGCCTTCTCTTCTCTTGTTGTAACGACCACAAGTTTTTTAATATTTTTAAATAATTTATGGTCACTTGACCCCCATGGCCCAAATTTTATTATTAAATTCAACAGGATAAATGTGTAGATGCTTGGTGGCTGTATGACGACGGCGGCCTCAATATTTTACTGCCGTACATTATCGCACGTCGAGGGGCAAAAGATAAGATGTCACTAAGGATATTTGCTCTTGCTAAAGGACAACGAAAGGAAGCGGATGCAAGGCTTTAGTAGGTTTTGAGCTATATTTTATACTGATTTCCTTGCGATCGTTGTTTTTTGTAAAGATAAACGAAAATGACAGAAAATAATTCCAAATATTTATACATACGCAACAGACGTTAAAAAGACTTCTCATCATCTATCTTTTATAAGGTGTTATACATCATGGCAGAAATAAATTTAATTACATTTCAAAGATTGTTAAATGCGCTTTTTGACTACTTTCACTTGTACCCCGCAACATTCTGTAAGTTTATAAAAACTATCTGAAATGATCCGATCCGATCTGAAATGATGATGTCCGCTCCCCTATTGTCAGTAATATTTTAGTTCATTCATCATGTAGTTGTCTAATGGTCGATGCCTATACTTACTGCTCATCCGCTCTCTTTACTATAGGATGAATTTTAACATTACTTATATGGGAGTTTATGTCAAATTTGCCCATAGCAAGGCAAATGAGTAGTAGCCGTGGTAGCGTAATGGCTAGCGCACGCGTCCTAAACTCAAAGGTCGCACGTTCGATCCTGGCCGGAACGCATTCACCACTTAGGCTGTTTTCTGACCTAATGTGCATATTGTTACAATTACCACGTGCTAAAAACGGTGAAGGAAAACATCCTGATGCAACCTGCACATCGAGATAAGCGATGTGTCAAACCTGCCAAGCCGTCTTGAACAAGCGTGGCGGATATACAGTCCATTCCACTACAGCGGGAGGCCCGAGCCCAGCAGTGGGTCAGTTATGGGCTGTTGTTATTTTTTATAAGACAAATGAACGGTCGGTAATATTAGGAACAGGCCATAAGAGCATACAGTATATTTTATCACAGGTGTATAAATGTTTCCCTTCACAATGAGAGTCCATAGTTCATACAATATCTTTAACTTTACAGCATGGAGTCTTTGCTGAAAAAGCTTCGCATAGAGTACTCGGAATTGATACTGGTACAAGGTATTGGGCATGCACCATCCGAAGCCAGTTGGAAACTCTTCAATGAGCTAATAGCAAACTTCAATAGCACGGAAAAAAATGGTGAGCACAACCTGCCGATGGACAAACAAGTTTGCTGCTTTGCTTTCGTAAATGTAGATTTCGTCAATCCAATCGGAATTTTTCTATACCTCGAGAACATTTCTCTGAATGAAAAGTACTCGGTGTCATAGGGTTCCCGGTGCTAAACAAAAAAAATCATCATGGCAACCCAATCTAAACCATCCAGAGACTCATTCAAACATATACAAATGAGTTAATTCTTCATTTTATCATCATCTGTTTCATCCGTGCTGGAACGAAGAAAGAATACAATTTCCTGCGGCCGGGAGGCCTGTCGTAAGAGGCGACAAAACGACCCACATCTAGGTGATTGTGGTGTAAATCCTTCTTTATATGATAGTTCTAATTTGAAGGTGTCAAATTGTAAAAGAAAAGTTTTGACATCATTCCTTCTATAATTTTGATTAGAATAAAACCAAATATTAAATTGGTTTTGTCTTTCCTTTATATCAGTGATAGAACATTTATCCGACTGGATGGCTACCACCCCTGGTCTAAAGTATATCACCATAACAACTTTGAGTTGTGTTCCGGCATTAGTGACCAGGTTCCAGTCTCCTTTAAGAGAGCAGCAGCGCATTTGTAGCACCTTTGGTGATGCAAATGTCTATAAGCGATGGTAAACGCTTTCCATCAAATGGCCCGTCTGCCTGTCTGCTGAATCCTGCAAAAAGAATATTCATTTCATATATTACTTCTTAAGATTATCGCGTCTTCAGTTTGTTTAAAGAAAGCATAATTAACATTTATGAAATAGGCGTAAATGACTCAAATATCAAAATTGGGCGGATATGGAAAGGTATGTACATTTATCGGACCACAACCTACTAACCCACACATTCCACTAAGCACTCAGGACAATAACGCTCACGACTGCCATTTTTCCGGTCCTACTTGCGAGCGTTACAATCATAAATTCATGTAGAATGGATCATGAAGCATTGGTGTAATTAATTAAATACACAAATGTCATTGGTTGATGCATGGTTGACTTAATAATCGCGCCTTTGTCAACGTGTCGATAGAGTTTGGTGGCCAACATCCATTCCGGCCTACCTTTTCGATGAGTCATGAAGAGAGAGAGATGAGGGAATTATGATGTTGTAGCCGCAGACGTCCGATCACCACGGCGGCCGCTCACAAATTGTTGCGGACAGAATCACCCCGCTGACCTCACCTCCGTAAAGCCCGTGCGCCCACGCCCCGCCTACCGCGGGGACATAGCTCGCTCCGTTAGCTGCTAAGCGTCTGCATTTTTGTAGTACTTTAGTAAGCGCGGAGCGAGCCTACATCATGCATTCCTGAACTGCAATTCAAACACACAACATTGTTTCACATCTACCTGAAGACCTCTAAAATGTCATTAACAACTTTTTCGCCACGACCTTAACGACCGTAGTCTTTATGTAGAATTGCTGAAGAAGCATTTTGAGCGCACACTATGCACACTTGGTTACCAAGTACCGTCACAGGCTGTAATTTTTTTGATGTATGTGAACCCAAAGTCAACATCATCGTCGTGCTTGTGTTAAATCTGTTGTGTTCGAAGCCTGGGCTCCATTTTCCTACTTTTGTTCTCCACTTCGCACAGCAAATGAGAAATCGTCAAAATATCATTTAATATAATCATACACACGTATTTTGCATAATAAAATATTGTAAATTACCCAATTACTTATACTAAAGTAATAGATACTTATTGATCGTGAATGCTATATAATGAGGAATCAAATTCTAAAGCCTAAATCACAGATACGTTGATGTAGCCTTACCAGTGTAATTGCAGCCTTTATACTAGCTACATATAATTTTTAAATTGATGCATATCCAGTAAGCATTGTTTTGTTGCAGAAATCCTAGTATCAGATGCAGAATTACAGAAACAGCATACAAAAACTAGTAGAAATCTTCGCCTACGTGAAATGTTATTGGAACACTCTTCCAGAGCAGCACTGGTGGTTATGACCTTACCGCATCCAAGACAGGTAGGATCCTATAGTTGTTTGTGTATCTATTTTAATGCACATTAGTTTCCGCTAAAACCCCTGGGTGTTCGGGGACGGGACTCCAGCTCAAGCAGGCGTGGGCCTCGCACAGGCTTCATCCACTTCCCGGGGGACTTTATTTTATCCCCCGGAGTCGTCATAGGTGTAGTCCGGGCGTGGCGGTCTGTAACGCGCCCCACGGGAAGAGAAATGAGCATGCGCGGGAAACTCGCGCTCTCATCTGGACGGCATGTGCGGGTGAGTGAGGACCCCTATACCCCAAGGGGCAAGCTTATGGCGGCCGATGGTCGCCCTCCGCCCTCGGGCGCCGGCGCGTCCTCCTTTGACGGGAGCGGATCAAGAAAGTCCGTTCACGCTCCCGCTCTCATTCGCGAACACGACGTGCTCGCAGAAGGAGGAACATTAGTTTCCACTGTCAACTCTAAATATTTAAAGACCGTTTCAAATAAGGCGGTATGGCAGACACATCCATAAAACATAAATAGTAGCGTTATCGTTTAACTTTCCTACGAGATAAATATTAATTTTATTTATATAAAATATGTAATATTCTTATACTTGGAATAACCATGTTCATTTTTATATTAACTTAATTTCTCCCATACCGTCCTATTTGAAACAAGCCCTACGATTGTACTATGTCTTTGTTCTTAATTAAGAATAGACCAATGATAGGCAGGCAATGATAAATGTAAGGCAGCTTGCTTACATTTATTTTGTTACACAGATAATTTTGGGGTTTTTCTTTTCCAGGGATCTGTATCAGCGGCGCTGTATTTGAGCTGGTTAGAAGTGCTAAGCCAAGGACTACCACCAATGCTCTTCGTGAGAGGAAACGACTCTTACGTTCTCGACGCATAATGTTAGATTTCATACTGGCTTAATTTTTTTAACATGTGATATAATTTATTCTTTTTTAGTATTTCGAATCTGACGAACGGACAGACTGCCCACTTATAACCGGTTCCTATTAGTTAGAGAGCCAGCTTAAATCTGACAACACATTCTTTACGGTATCTGAAATTTCGTCCAGTGAGACTTCTATACCCAGTAAACAAGCAATGGGTACTAACTAAGCCCGGCCGCGGTAGGTTTGGGGTCCCTCAGGTGAGTCAGGTATGAAAATTAAGTAAATTTTTAAAGTATTTTACGGCGTCTGCCGTTTTAATATGTCATAATATACCTCTAGAAAAATTGAAAAATAAATATGGCTGCTGATTTTGAAGGTTGCAACATCCTGGCAGCCACTTTTCAAAATTCGGAAAAAAAATAAAGTATTTTACGGCGTCAGCCATTTTAATATATTATTTATTGAACTATTTTAAGCTAATATTAAAAATGGCTGACATTTTTTCCGGTTGTAACTATCCGGTTTACAGCGAAACATTACCTGTAGTCCGTGCATATGTATGTCCACAGTTGTAATTTTCACATTCGTAAAATTTATATAACATTAAAATTATATTAGTTAATGTAATTTTTTTTATAAATACTACTTTAAATGTGCATAATAAAGAAAAAAAGGTTCATTATAAGGCTGTAACAAATATAAAATTATTATGAAGAGGTAAAAAAAATCAAACATTAATTAGATATATTCATTATTCATATCAGAATATATTTATTTTTGGAAATAATCTATAACGATGAAATGATAATGAAATATTTTATAATTAATTTTCATCTTCGGAATCGTCTCCAGAAAGTGAGAAGTCATCTTCATCCACCAAGTCAGATTTTGTAAAAATAAAATATTTTTTTTTAAATAAGCTTATGATAATTAAAATGCTGTTACAATAAATGTTACAATGCTGTCATTACCTTCAGGATTTAGAATCAAGTCGCTGCCAAAGCAAGGAAGTTGGTCTCCTTCGAACCATTTAAATACGTAACGGTTTTCCATCTCCATCCAGCCATTGATTATGGCTGGATGGAGATGGAAAACAATCAAGGGGATTCAGTGATGTGGGCTCTTTCACATGAGCATTTTTCCAAATGCTGGAAATATAATGCGTCCTTAAAACTTGTTGTACAGTTCAGATTTACACGGAGGGATCAAACTTGCATCAAAGCTCCGGACTTTTTTTAAATAAATTTTACGAATGTGAAAATTACAACTGTGGACATACATATGCACGGACTACAGGTAATGTTTCGCTGTAAACCGGATAGTTACAACCGGAAAAAATGTCAGCCATTTTTAATATTAGCTTAAAATAGTTCAATAAAAAATATATGAAAATGGCTGACGCCGTAAAATACTTTATTTTTTTTCCGAATTTTGAAAAGTGGCTGCCAGGATGTTGCAACCTTCAAAATCAGCAGCCATATTTATTTTTCAATTTTTCTAGAGGTATATTATGACATATTAAAACGGCAGACGCCGTAAAATACTTTAAAAATTTACTTAATTTTCATACCTGACTCACCTGAGGGACCCCAAACCTACCGCGGCCGGGCTTAGTTAGTACCCATTGCTTGTTTACTGGGTATAGAAGTCTCACTGGACGAAATTTCAGATACCGTAAAGAATGTGTTGTCAGATTTAAGCTGGCTCTCTAACTATATATCTTACTATTCATTCAATTTCCCTACCATTTAATGAATTTTCACATTGGCATATGGGAGCTTATGTCAAATTCTAAACGACAGTAAGATAGATAGGAACCGGACCTTAATAGAAACTATATACCGTCGCTTATTGATGCTTAGCACACCAGGGGTTAAACCAACGCGTTGCTAGACTTTTAGAGTGGAATAGAGGAGATAGGATAGGAATCCTATCCTACGTCTCCACTACGCCTTCTCTCCTATCATAGGAGAGAAGGCGTAGTGGGATCAGAAAGGTGAATGGGATTGGAGGAGGAAGAAATGGGCTATCGAAATTCTGTATTTAATACGCATTAATTTAATTATAGGAATTACATAATGTCTAATCCGTCTCAATAAAACAACCGTGTAAATATATTACAAGTTTCTTTTATTTATTTCACACATATTTCACAAGGGCTTTAATTTAGATTTAAAACAGAAATATTTTATAATTACTTAAAATATTTACAGATACAAGAATCAACAGTTTTCCAGATTAACAATTTCCTTAAATCTTAAATAATATTAATAAGAGATATTTTCAAACAATTGAGTCCACAGTACATGTGGACTTTATAAGTGCTCTCAGCCTCATCTTGGGATTTAACTATCCATTAATATATTGAGGTTGAATTTTTTTTCCGCGGGGTAAACATAAAATATCGGCAAATATAAGTCAAAATGTGTCGTCAGGCATACAGACAGCCCCAACGAATAAGTTTCGCTGGCATCATGTAGACATTTCTCGAAGGGTCGAATGTTTCGATCCTTTGATGTTATAACCACGCGATGCATTGTCGGCGAATGCCAGCGAACGTTTGTTAACCTTACTTGGACCTGTCTATATGCGGCCTTAAATTACATCGTACAGTAATCGCCAGTAGAAATGGGCAGGTCCAGATAGACGTTTACGAGTCGTCGGACTTGCATCCGTCGTATTATTGATGTATGTATTAAACATACATCAATAATACGCCAATTCGGACACCAGTCTGACAAACTTGTGCGACACCCCAAACCCGCATCCGAATGCGGAGTGGCAGGACCACGCACCCGTATAACCGCATCGACGATTACAAACCGGCGGACTTTATTTAAATTAAAAATGACCGAAATAAAATAGCAATAAGAGAGATGGTAGCTGGAGGATTTGAAAACTCCGAAATAGAGGACCGTATGGCTGAGCCCAACATAATTAGAGAGATAAAATCTCACTGTCTCCGCTCGGTCATGTAAAACGGATGGATGAGATCGGGGAATGGAGAAGTGTTACTTGGGCAACCAGGTCACGAGTCCTTCCTGTGACCAGGAGTTGGGTCGGCTCCAAGTATCGCTAAAAGATAGCGTGGAAGCTGACCTGACCGCACACAGCCAACGGCAAACTGGCAGGCAAATCATCTTTCGTTTCGGAGGCCAAGACTCACTAGGTCGCTGAACCAAAGGAGAGTTAAATAAAATAACGGTTAACGGATCGGTGTTATTTAAAGATTTGAATTACACTCCATAGCCCACTGCACATGTTAGTTAGCCGGACCATATAGGTTTCACGGACACGGGAACCCCTACACACATCTTTAGACATGGACGCATGTCGGAATGCACCATCACCATGCAGCACCATGAGTCATAATACACTTATACAAGAACATTACATTTTTGTAAGACAACAAATGGATGCAATGTGATTTCTGCGGCATATAATAGTGATGAAGCACATTCCAATACCGATATTTCATAGTTACCTTAAAATTCAATTTATTACCTTTTTACGAATTACAAAAATATATAATAAAAACTGAACCATAGTACTATTTATATTTTAGATATTTCGCACCATGCGTTAAGAACCTTTTCTAGTATGTTAGAAGCACAGTATTTCACATAATATTGCGAGATATAATATTTGTATTTATTTCCCAAACATACAAGTATTTACGATTCATATAATTTAACCAATAATGAAATTAAATTGAGGATTATTATTTTTGTTTAAGCAAAAACCAAGTACTCATATAATTTACCAACTATGGATATCATAGAATGTTATAGTTTTGTAACTTTTTTGATGATAAGTTATTAATATATTTGTACTTTAAAGAAAGAAAAGTTTAAAGTTAAAATAAATGCTCAGATTTATCCCCCACAACAAATAGCTGGTGTCATTACAATTAATTTAATTTTTCAGTACCACTTTACAAATAGAAATGGAAAAGTAATAACGACTTCTATTCTCATTAGTGTTAACTCTTATCAGTAGCAGCCAAATATATATAAATAAATTAAATAACTTGAATAAGCAATTCTCTTTGAACGTTATAGTATGTTACGTATTTCCAAATCTAAGTTTATAGTAATTCCTAATTTCCGTTACCTCTAAGTTGTTCAAATAAATCAGTTTTATAAATGCGATTAAAAGAACTACCTACCTAATGTTTGGTCTCAGTAATTCACTTAAGGTCGAATCCCTTTATTCGTAATAGTTACACGAGGTCTGTAGTACGAGTCTATAGTTATGGAGGCCATTTAAAAAAGTCGACCTGATTTTAACAAGCCTATAAGCCTCGTATAGCTGTTATGAATAAGGCTGTAAATACGAATGTAGTTTTTAGAAACTTTTTACGAGCCTTTATAGCCCATATACTTCGCTCATTTGGTGAAATAATGACGTTATTGTAATTTAATTAAAGTGAGTAGTATGTTAAAACACCAGTAGCAATTGTCTCCCGTCGATTTTGAGGCATATCGCGGTATTGTATCTCTAACTGATATAGTCTTATGACTACCTACCACCAGTTAGTTACAAATTCACTAAAGAACTTTAAAAAAAAAAACATTAATCTCCCTTAAAAAGTCAAATCTGGTAATTAAGTCGATTTTCTACCAAATGAGCGATTTTTTCGGTTTTATCCCCGTATTAACTATTTTGAATGAGGCGATAGAACTTTATAAGTACGTTTACTGTGACCAAACGGCTGCTCTGCATCCATAAACAAATGATAACACCCAACATATTCAATTATTCATACAACTCTGAATAGATCCGATTTTAGGAATCCTCGAAATAGAAATTTAGACGAATTAATCTTATTACAGATAGCCATAAACGTTTGTGAGAGAATTAGACGTAGATACGAGAGATTCAATTGCAAGAAGAAAAATAACTATAAACCGAACAGAACACGTAGTATACCAAGATATGTCCATTCAGGACGGCAAAACATTACTATCTGTATAATGTTGATCAATTTAACTATAATTAGTAGATCATTTGAAAAATATAAATTCCTCTGCTATTTCAAAATATTTCATCCGTCCATAATATATTTATTACATCTTGAATAATAACCAGTTCCTATAACTTACCAAACGTTTATTTGCCTTACCATTGGTTATTTGAAAATTCATCAAATGGTAAGGACAGTGAATGAATAGCAAGATATAAGAACCGGCCATAAGTTACTTATTTAAATAACCGTATAATATCTTTACAACTTCATTTAACATAAAATATAGGATTCTTTACGTTAATAAAGTATTGTATTTCAATTGTAGTGATGGCCGTTTGCGAAAATTTTAGAGCACATTATCATTACTCAGTCTATAAATTCATAAAAACTTTAATAATAATAATTCGTAACAAATTCTAAATGCTTAATATGTAAATATAATAAATGTTATAATAACGGGCTGTATTTGTTTATTGAAGCTGTTCCAACCGGAACCCACAAGACAGGTATCCAGTCAATCGAGCCCGAACAATTGATTTATCAATTTCTTTAATATTGTCATTAAAAAACTACTGCACCGGTTTTGATCATTTTTCACTTACCGGTGGCTCACTTTATGATACAATTTAACTTGAAAAGTTAGCTTAACTTTTCCGTATGTAATCCTTTTTAACGTTTAAGAAAAACATGAAAATTCGTTTAGTGAATTTCATTGAATTACAACATCAATCAATTATCATGGCCTTTCCGCGAACTTCCGATAATTTCAAAGTACAAATGGAAATTCAATTTTGAATTTAGCAATATATCCAACGCGAACTAAGCTACGGGCGGATTCGTAGTTTTGTGTATTGGCCCTTGTGGACTGGTGATAGTCGCAAAGTGATTTAAGCCTACCAGCACCTCATCTTACGGGCGAAAATCGTATAAAGCCAACAAAACGTCCCCTTGCACATTTAACATTTATCTCGACCTTTTCAAATGACATACTTAAATAAATAATTAATTATTTAATGCCGATCTCTATATCTTACTGTCCATTCACTTGCTTTACTACTGGTTGAAACTTGACATGGACTGCAAGTAATGTCAATATTCTACCAATGACAAGATCAAAGGATTTATAGTAAGATAAAGAGCCCTGGTCTAAACATTAATACCGCTACATAAAATATACAGACAAACTCTTCACACAGCCATACTTCTTAATATATGTATAAATAAAAAAAATAGAAATAATTATTGGAAATATTTTTTTTTGGTTACAAAGATTTATAATATGCAAAAATAAATACTCGCGTTACGAAATTATGTTTCTGAGTTTAGGTATATTTATTCTTATAAGATACAGGAACAATTGCATGTTTCATTTTGCCTATAATCCCCACCTTGTCGGTTGATGGAAGGCATCTATTAATGCCGAGCTTACAATCTTACTGTCCATCTTTTTGTTTTACCATTAATAGAAAATTGAATTACTTATTTGGAATTTCTACCCATTTTAATCATAATGCCCTTGCTACACACCAGGATTAATGTTTGTGAATGTCCAAATGCGAGTCAGAGCTTTACAAACAACGCCGTTAATTATTACCTACATTAATGCATACACATGAGTTATCTGTCAATGTTAACGACATTAACAATGTCGCATCTGAAATAACGCATTAAACCCTTGACACAGTCACTAACACTAACATTATCCCAAATGTAGCAGAGACATAATTATGGCAAACTAATGGATAGTAAGATATAGACATTCGGCATCAGACGATAATTTCTGGGCCTTTATATAAATACTATGAAGCTTGTGTCGTCTATTACTAATTTGGTTTTGACCCCAAACCTAAACAAAAATGACAACGTAATTTTTTTTAAGTATGTTGAAATTTCATACGAATTACAGCTGCCAGTGGCCGCCAATTCCAAACAAAATTTAATAGACTCTAAGGGCCGCTTGCATAACGTTCCTTAAATTTATTTAAGAACCACTAAACGCATTTAACACCCTTAAATACGATTAGCGTCTTGCACAACGCAAAATTTATCACTAAATATGTTTAAAGAAATGTCAATACATTTTGTGTAAAACGTATTTAGACAGTTAAATATTATCAACTAATTTTATTTAAAGGCGATCGTTGCGCAAGCGACCCTTAGAATATCAAGGGATATTCTCAACTAGTCTTCTAATTTTTATCTGCTTTCACTTCACTTTTTAAAGCTTGTGGCTCCAACGCACTTAGCATTGATTTGCCAAATAATTTTTATCCGCTTTAACAGAGAGACAAACAAATGTAATCAATATTTAATAAATTGTTCAATTTATAGATGACATATGTGTCATGTTCAATTATTATTATCGTCTCAGTGAACCGTTTCATAGTAAGTGTGATTGATATGAGTCGACCGGAGTCCGCACGAATGGTCGGTCAGGTGCGAAGCGACATTTTGGCAGCCGGAGTTACGGCACTGTCACTTACAAATGCGTATCGACTGAAATACTTGCTACTCTCCTAAAATTCTCACATAGTCCAAACTAAGATTTACTTCAGGACCAAGACTGATAAAATTTCAGAATTGTAGAGAGTTTTTTAGAGATACCTATGCCTAATCCAACACAAAAGTTGCTTGATTATTTATTCGTATAGAGTCGTCTGTTTACATCCTCTGAACATATCAAAATTTTGGTATTAAGATATACAGTCATAGATTACATTAATAACATTTTTTATCGAAAAATAACAGAAATGACTCTTCTAGCAAGGCTTCAATGATATTGAGGTGTGTAGCAGTATTTCACAAGTGGACGTAATTAAATATATCATACAAATATAATTTGTAGTAGCTTAGTAGTTAGTACACCCCAATTTCATTGGAATTATTTGGATTCCATTTCTGTCCATCATTGGTCAGCAAGTAGTAAATACAGTGTAAACTCCATGTAATGTCACTCGATTTAAGGACAAAGTCCCTTAAGCCTCGAAATCACTTGGCTTTGGTTGGTTTAGCTTGTCTTCTATACAATGATACACTCTATATAGCATTACACCCACTCTCGATAACGACAACAATTAAGTAATAATAAGTAGTTTTTAGTTGCCAACATTAGTAAAAGCGTAGCTGTGCAAGTTCTTTTATGGCTTTATTATCCTAGCCCGTAATAAACTCTACTGTCAGCATCATCCATACCAAAATGTCTAAGAAATATCAAAATTTCTAAGTACTTTCTTTATCACCAAGATGCCTCAATATCGTAAGATATGAATAAGTTAAAAAAAATACAACAAAACTACTAGTGCAGCAAAAGCCGTCAGACAAAAATAACAGACTTAACGACAACTCTACATCGCCATAAAATGCACAGTCCCTTGTTATATAGAGTTTACACTGTATAACAATATAAACGACAGATCAGTGATGCTGCCTAAGCACATAGTTCCCACACAGGATACAAATCGAAAAACGTTATTACAATCGGACGCAGCTGCGAGACAGTCATTAAGTTACCATGAGTTATACACAATTTTTCAAAAAAAAAAATTTTAAGTTTTTTATGTGTACAGTTTATATAAATATTTCGATTTTTTCAATAACATTATGAATTTATGATCGTATTTATAAAACCAAAATGATTCGGTTAATTCAAAGTAACTGTAAAGGCCCAGTTGGCACGTCGGAATCAAACGCAAAATTTGCAACAATCACAAAATAAATAGAAACAGAAACGCACCTTACAATATTCACTCTTTCGGCCGGAGCACTAGTGTCTTAAACAAAACTTCTGCATTGATTTATTCTGTGTTACATTCACGCATTCCACGCGGCGGGCGCGTGCCGAGCGCAGAGGCGCGCGTGCCGCTCACAGCAGCGCGCAGTAATGGCGGGACGGGCTTCATTCCGACTCGTCCTCATGCTCGTCGTCGAATCCGGACAGGTCTGCCGACTCTAAGTAGCCTTGCATCACCTGGAACAATGCACGTTTACAAATTAACATTTTTCTCCTCAAACTTGTCATCAGCATCATCCGAGCGTTAAATCCCGGTTGCGTTCGGAGCGTTCACTCCGACGCCCAGGGTCCGCTTTCCTACTTTTACTACTCTACTTCGCGCGGTCTTCAGCATCCCCCGTTTTAAGACCATTTGTACGCATGTCATCCTTCACGTCAAGCCAACGTTTCTTGGGCCTTCCCTTTCGGCCGGGACCTGGCGGAAGTGGCATGGCTAGACATTTGTTCCCCACATAATTAGCCGGTCTGCGTAAAACGTGGCCGAACCAACGTAAGCGACACTTGCAGTTTGTCTGCTATATCACGTACATGAAGACTGCCGCGGATGCGGGACGGATCTCTTCGGACTTGTATCAATAGCAAATATTTTCAGATATGTAAATATACATTTACGTATAGGTACATACAGGTCTATTTTGATCACTTCTTTTTTGGGGTCACGTTAGTTCTCGATAAGTCGTATATTTTTTTGTTCGTGGCTCCACTCAAAAAAGTGACAGTTTGTTCAACGCTTCCAAAGCCTTTTTATAGTATTAGTTCAGTTGTTCTTCGTCCAATTATTTTAACCATATTTTCAATTATCTGGTTAGCACTCTTTTTAGGCTTATATCATGATTTTGCAAATCTAAACCCAGCTCACTTAGCTCTTGAAGAACATTGCGCATTTCGCATAAGGCGACGCGGTAACTGTTCAGGAAAGATAGATTAGATTTTGTTTTTGGATAATTTGGACCTATTAAAAAAATACATTTTTTGTAAAGCTTACCAAAATTGATTTTTTTCAAATTCTTTCATTTTTTCAGTGTTTATGACCTTTTTTAAATATTTCCGAAATTTAACTGCGTGCTCCCAAGTGTCCCCCAAAAAAAGCCCTGGGTACATACATACTTATGCATATAATGTTTAATCTAAACAACCCTACCTCTGGTTTTACCTCTTACTATACCCATAGGTTTGCTAGAAGAAAACTCTTTAATTGAATCACAAACCCATGGACTACTCTAAAGATGAATTATGAAAGTAACTAATGAACCCATGATTTAATTACGACCGTGGTGAAGGACTTATAACATATAATATTTTAGAATTGACATTTAAATAACAAATGTAGGTTAGTTAGAATTTTGAGTATTGCAATTACTCTAAATCATGATCATCCGAGGGTAAAATCGTAGTTAAGTCTGCTATAGAATCTAAAAAACTCAAGAAACAAATCACTTGTTCTTGTAACACAAATCGTCACCTATTTAACTAACGGGATAATATAAGACTTAAAAGCAGTAATTCGAATCAAGAAAGGTGTTAATTTTGTAATTGTATGAAGCTAGCTTGAATATTTACCCAATCTAGTGTTTTAGATTACGCTGGACCAAAACTTTGAGATAAATAGGTATACCTATTTATAATATAATACAATTATAATTATAATATCAAGGCGTCTCCGTTCATATTAACCTTTAAAGACGGAACCACCACAAATTTATTGCCGAACTATTTTACACAGGGTTAATTGGGAAGTACCACAAATTTGTGGTCAAATACAGATAATTGAAACGAACGTTGAATTGATGCTTTCTCCCTCTAACTACATAGAATTTGTATTAGAACAAAAGAGACGATATAATTCTCTTGGTTTTGGCGCGGCAATTTTGATGGCAGCTGGCAGATTATGGACAAAAATAATATTAATTTTGGACCCTTTTAAGTGTTTAAAGGATAGGTATCTAATAAGTCAAGCTGTCAATAAAGTGCCTAATATTAATCAAGGACTCTACAGTGATACGTACCGCATATTCGAGTATGGCGAGGTGGCAGAAAACGTACTGGTCGGGCATCTGTATGGAGTGCGCGCGTTGCGCACGGATGCGCTCCACGGTGGCGCGCACGTCCGCAACGCCCTCCGCGCCCAGGCGCATCGCGCAGATGTCCAACGTTAGGAACGTACCTGCAACGTGAAAAAACAACTGGAATACACTACATAAACGATGTAGAACACGATGCAATTTCTTTTAGATTTCTTGTCTATTTGTTCGGGTTTCATGTAAAAAAAATACTAAGCTGATTTCGATTTGGTTTTTTGCTGATCGACAGCTAATTCTTAGGCTTAAACTGTGGGATATTTTCTATCCCAGGAATCCAGCGGGAATTTTCCCGGGAGCGGTTTGTAGTTATTCGAGTGCGTAAAATTAGCTTATACCGAAGTTTTCACTAAAACGAATAGCTGCAATACTTTGTGTTCCGGGAATCCCGCGACAATTTCAAGTCAAGCGTGGACGAAGTCGCGAGCATATTCTAGTACTTTATATATAAATAATCGACAGGCATCACACATAGCGTCGACGTCAAGCTAAGCAAGTTACACTTGTGTTATGGTCAAATATACCAGAAACAACAACTCTAGAGCCGATCCTAGAAATCAAGACCAGAGTCATGAGGCATTGCAACATTGTTACACAAGTATCTTGTGTTCTGAATTATCTATTTGTTCACAAAAATCATACTGCTTTGTACTAGAGAATCATTGGTCTCGTAATATGAAGACCATGCAAAGATAACCAAGAAAGTGATATCAAGCCCGAAATAATAAAATTAATGGTCCCAAGCTCTACTTAATGTTATAACTAGTAAACGAAAATAAGACGTTTCATACCTGTTCTCCCGATACCGGCTGAGCAATGCACTACGATCGGAGGACCCCGACTATGTCCCGCCCACGCGTCGCCAAGGCTGAAAATAAAGGTTCAAAATTTATTTCCATTAAAGTCCTACAAATAATAAACAAATATAATAATAATAACTGTCACTATTCCTCAGAAATTATACAAATTAAACTAACTTAAACATTGAGAAGTTAAAGACAGACATTAGTTTTTTTAACGGTGACACATTTGCGTGTTTAAAAATGAAAAACCGCATTAGGTTGTTGGACGCCAAGATCGAGGATACAGTGGATAACTATGTGGATAACTATGTAGATGACCACTGCACCCAGCGGTCCGAGCAATGCTGGGATCGCAAATTAATCGTTTGCACTGTTTGATCAAGTTATATCTTATATATAAAATTCTCGTGTCAGTGTTAGTTACCATACTCCTCCGAAACGGCTAGAGCGATTCTCATGAAACTTTGTGTGCATATTGGGTAGGTCTGAAAATAGGACAAAATCTATTTTTCATCCCCCTAAATGTTAAGGGTAGTCCACCCCTAAATTATTTTTTTATCTTTAAAAAATTTTTCTTTTTATTTTTTTATGATACAGCATTAAAAAATACATACAACCCTAAATTTTCAACCCTCTACGATCAACCTCTATTTTTTACAAGCGATATTAGTTTTTTAATAATTTTCTACTGGGATGATTTAGATTTTAATTTGAACCAGGTAGATGGTGCTGCAATCGGGTACCAGAATTTAGGTGTTTTTTTTGTTGTTGTATGTGTTAAAGTTTGTCCTGGAATAATAATAATAATAATAATCGGCAGACAAACACACACATTGTATATCCCCAAATTAAGCAAGTTACGCTTGTGTTATGGGTAATATACAACGGATCACTCTCGGGCCGATCCCAGACACCCAGACCATGGTAAATAACGGAGAAACTACGTTTCCGAAATTTACTATACCGGGAATCGAACCCGGAGCCTCCGCGTTGCAGTGAGGTAGGCCGGCAAAGGCTTAGCCCGCTCAACCACAGAGGCCGTCAATGAAATGAATGAATGAGGAATGGTTTAAATAAACGATTGGATACTCCTCCTAAACGCTGGGCCTGATTTTGATGAAATTTTTTGTTTGTTCAAGTGGATTTGAGAATAGTTTAGATTAACATTTGATCCCGGTAGATGACGCTGGAATCGGGTTCTAGATTCAATTTTTTTTTAAAGGCAGGGCAACGTCTGCCGAGTACAGATATTAATAAATATAAAAAGTCTTACTCTCACCCAATTTAACACATCTACCGCCTTATTTACAATACTTAATATGAGGTTTATAGGTTGGATATTTTTTAAAAGTTTTATTCGTAATCTACTTATAAACAATTATCAATTCAGTTAAACCACTATTTTTTTCTTGTAATGTTTCCTTGGACACCAGGTTGCCTCGAAAAGGTCTCTATAAGCGATAAGGCCGATGTTCTAACGAAAATGTATTCATATTGAATTTTCTAGGTTTGTTAGTTTTCATTAATTAATTCAATTCCACGAATCTCTTATAAATATTATGAACTAGGAGGTTACGATGCTTTGATATATACAGTGTAAACTCTATATAACGCCACTGAATGGACCGTGCGTTTAATGGCGTTATAAAGAGTTATCGTTAAATGGAGATAAGTCTGTTATTTTTGTCTGGCGTCTTTTACTGCACCAGTAATTTTGTTGCATTTTATTTACTTAATTTATTCATATCTTGCTATATTGGGGCATCTTGGTGATAAAGGAACTACTTAGAAATTTCGGTTGGTATGATGCAGAGTTGTTAAATCGAGTGACGTTACAGTCCCCGGAACGTAACTTGGCAGAATCGTTAGATGCGCACAAGTCGTTTTAGGTCTGGTTGTCAAGCGGGACGCGGGGAATGAGTCTACTCAACTGTCTCCTTCATACTCATAAGCTTGTGCGCGCGCGATTGAGACGGTCAGACGTTTCATGTTGCGAATGCAGTGCGACGTCACACCATGCGGTTATTCACAGGCACTACTCAAGCACAACGTGTATACGTGTGTTGAGCGTGCCATGCGCGAACTTACCCCCACTACGCCAAAACGTGGCCAAGTTGCGTGCCGCGTGCTATACATGGAGTTTACACTGTATACACTTTCTAGACAAATTTCATACATATAGCAGAATCATCGATTTTCAAGACGTATAGCTGTAGCATAACGTACATTGCCGGACGTGACGATTTTTTATAATTATTTCGTTTTTACGAGAGAATGTTAACTCACTCGGCGAGTGCGGCGTGCTGCGCCCGCCGGACGCGGTGCAGGAAGCGCAGCACGGGCGCGGCGCGGCCCCCGCCCGGCACGCCGTAGTCCGGCCACCGCGTGTACTGCCCGTGCCACACGCGCCGCGACTGCTCCGTCTGCAACGCGACACCGATTAAACACCTTTCACGAACCATATTGTACAGTTTGGTGGATGCTGGCAGTAGTTGGTGCTGGTGCTTTCTTACAGTAGAGTGAAGCAAATACACCTTGTTGCTTCCACGGATTATTTTCGTTAAATAGTTAGTATTTTACAACTCAAAATACTATGCACAAAGCGTGGTCGTACATAGTCATTTGTCTGCCCTCACTCCTCTCATACTATATCCCTTGACACTATAGATTTGTTCACAAAATTGGTTTGATATTCATCCGAATCATGCAATTAATCAAATATCATTCCCAGATAAATATGAAAATATATCGCATGCTTAACCTAATTAATACTGACACTATTCAAAAAAAGTGAACTTTCTATGAGAGCCAAAAAACGTTTTGAAGCATTAATACGATGCCTTATTAGTTGATATTAGCGCTATACATACATGTTATGCTATATTTATATAAAATATTGGATCAAACGTGCGAAGTGTGTGTTGCCTACTGAATTTATTAATTTTAAATGTATCTGCAATGCATGAGAGATCGCCTCACTCGCAGGTCCGTGAGAAGCAAATGCGTGACGGTGTAGTCGTCCTCCTGCTCGACGGCCTCCGTGGTGACGGCGTGGGCGGCGTGCACGACGCGCGTGCCCACGCCCAGCGGCCAGTACTGGCCGCACTTGACGCGGCCGCGCTCCATCGCGCGCGTCGTCATCACTACCACCACCGTGCCCTGCTCCCACACCATGCGCCAGAAGTCGCCGAACGTTTTCGGTAGGGGCCCTGAAATTTAGTAAACATTACCATTTTTAACCGATTTAAATAAAAATAAAGAGGTTCTCAATTGGTAGTGTAAATATATTTATTATGTAAGTTCAGCCGTAACTTTTTTTTATTGATTAATATTTTTGTTTCATATACATCTAATCGTTGTTAAATAGTACACACGTAACTTAAAAAAACAACTACAAATTTGCAAAATATAGTTATTTATGTGTTACTTCGCACCCAGTTCAGACTAGATATATTTATTTTTTCCGATATTTTGTTGCTGGTTTTAATTTATATATTTTCAGGATTACGGCCCTTTACCACCGATTTATCGAAAGCAGCATTTTTACCTACATCGTTTTTTGTTCTATCTATATATTAATACGTGAAGCAAAAACTTTGCACCCCTTTTACGAAAATTGCGCGGACAGAGAAGTATCAAGTTTCGCACACTTATAGTTTATACAAGAAGGAGCGACGAATGCTATTTTTTCTAATCATGCATAAAAATACATTAAATCAATAAAAAAACATTACACACACTACCATGTCTTTAAAACACACAGGCATATACTCGTATACTCTTTGTGATTATAGAAGTATATAGTCTTTGACATTAATTATTATGGTCGAATTTCGATCCCAGGCGACCACTAGTACATGTTATCACGTCTATTTTCCGTGGGGTAGGTAAAGACGATAGGACTCCACTTGCAACGATCCTGACAAGCATCCTTCACTTCTTCTACTTTCATTGATATTCATATATTATGCACGTTCATTTGATGTGTTTTTTACTTGACCTTTCTTCAAGATATCTTCAATTTGATCACGGTAAGAACGTCACGGTCTACCGGCAATATCGCTACCATTAACTCTACTGTTACAAATTACATTTTTATCTATTAATTTTTGTTTTATAACTTTCAGTTTAGGTTCACTAGGATCTTGTCTAACAAAAATTGAAAGTCTTGAAACAAAATTTTATTGAATTAAAACAAAAGAGTATCACTTGCAAAAAATTGGTACAAATATCACTTACAATAAACCAGTGGTAATGTTTCAATTAAATGCCTCCGTACTTGAGTAGTCTAAACGTTCGATCACCTATAGTAGAATTATTTTCTCCGTGCAGTTTGGGTTATAAATAATCGGAGCGGTGAAGCGAGTATTTCGCTCTCTCTTCCACTCACGGCCTTATGGGCAGGACACATTATTGTTGTCGATAAGCGTTATTGATAGTGTATTTAGTTTTGTCATTTTGTGGGTTAGTGATATAAATGAAAGAAAAAATGTAGATAAAACAACGTATTTATTAAAATAAGAATAATAACGATTTAAAATAAATTATTAATTAGGTATATTAAAAATAAATATAAATACTTATATCTAAGTTTAAAATTAACAGCAAAAAAGATAATAATGATTTTTATAAGAATGATAATCTTTCTTTGATAAGAATGAGTTTTTATCAATAATGGCGTTGCGCCCACGCAACATGCTCACCGCCCTAGCCGGGCTGAGGCCGAGTTTGATTTATGACCCAAACTGCACGGAGAAAATAATTATACTATAGCTCACTCACATCACATCATGTACTTTTTTATTTTTTATTTTTTTGGAACTTTTTAGAATGTTTTATTTTTCATAATTTAAATTTAGATGTGATATTATTTCCTTGTTTTTGTTGGTTGTCACTTGTAAGAGAAAATTTGTAAAGGCAAGTCAATATAAAATATTTCGAAGCGAATTATTATATTTGTAATTTAGATTTCGCTGTAAATAATATTATAATCTGTAACATCTGGCGACTGTGACAAATATGGAATCATTACGCACTACATAAATTATCAACCACTATTATGGATCTCAGGACTTGTGTGATGTGAACGGGACCAGCTTTTCAATGTATTTCTACATATCTAGTGGTCGCCGTTTTCTACACAATTAAGAGTTTTCTGAAAGATCGAATAGATAAGAACCCAACAATTATTATTAACATGATTTTGAGGTCAGAAGATTTCGATCAAATTGAGAAAGTAAGAAGACTTTATAGAGAACCATACAGTGAGGTGACAAAAGAAAAATAAATTCTAAAATGGAAACAGAAAAATACCTATATATTTGATACATCATCACCAAAATCGTCCAACCAAGCCATAAAAGAAGCAATAAGTACATAATGTATTCAATCAAAGGTTTCCAATTACATACCGACCCATTGTTTCACAAAGAGTAGTTAAATAACTTTATTTGAAGTGGATACTTTGTCCCTTTTGCGACCACGAAGTAATAGAACCTCATTTCAAGTAAACACAATTCTAAGTTTATTGTCTTTCGAGGTCAAACGACAAAGCCATTACGTTTGTTGTTCATATGTAAATAAAGTAATTAGAACAAAAGGCCTAAATTCGAATGTAACAAAATTCATAGTTAACACAATCCCAATGTTCATTGTAGTATAAATATACTGTATACATAATATACTTTATAAGTATGTATGTACTATGTATGTAACACGGGTTTGATTCTATTTAATACGGTGGTTTGCTAATTAACGGATCATTGAGCTTCTTCTCTTTTACAATGTTGTCTCATTTTAGCATATCTTATACTAATATGCAAAGCTGGAGAGTGTGTTTCTTTGCTTGAACGCGCTAATCTCAGTAACTACTGGTCTGATTTGAAAAATCTTTCAGTGTTAGATAGCCCATTTATCGAGGAAGACTATATAGGCTATATATCATTACGCTAAGACCAAACACTTTTTTAAATTATTTCACGCGGACGAAGTCGCGGGCAGAAGCTAGATATACATATGGCTTATACCCAAAGTAATCAATTATTTTGTTTTAAAAAGATAAAATCTAACTACTTCAAGAAATTTAATTAAGGATTTTAAATTACATTGATTTTTTTGATATACCAAAATAATCCGAAGGTACCACCTGAAAGGTATCTGAAATTATTCCCGTGGAGTAACCACTAAATAAGATTAAATCAACAGTCTTTTAATCTTATATGAGATATTATGTTTAGTTAATATTAGTTAGAGAAATAATCAATAGATATTGTACAAACATGGATGATCATTTAAGGATTAATTTAAATTATATTGTGTATGAAATATTATTTATAGGTTTTTTTTCTCAAGTTTATGTTCTATAACGACTATTCTTTTTCTTCATTCTAAGTCGAGGCAGTTTAGTGCCAAATGCAACCGCGTTCCTTCCAAATGAATTAGTTTCGAATCCTGCCCGGCCGTGCTTCAGCATTTAATATATGAAACTTACTCAATAATACATACAGGCTGTCTAACATAAAATATATTTTTCGTAATAGTATATTCTTAAGGTTAACTAACGTCATCGAGCATTAACGCACAGACATACAAACAATGTGGTATGTATATTCGATAGCGATAGCACAAATAATCGCAATTTGAACTAATATGAGCGAATACATTAAGGGAACAGACAGTTTCAAACAACCCAACGTACTTGTTAGCGTTTGAAATATTGATTATGATAGCGAATTGAAATAGAACGTTGCCATGAAACGGGGCTTTCCTCGATGTCTATTTCCACTCTCACACGAATCGATTTAATTTGTAAATAAACACGGCCAATTCACAGAAGGAGAGCAATTGCGTCACAAACGAACGAAATCGTTCCAAGTAGTACGGGAACGCAGCCAAAATTAAATTTTGCCACAGCGCGATACAAAACACCTATACGAAACTGTATTTATTCTACTCATTTTAACGAATTTTAAATTGTGACTGTGAAAAGATTCAAAGTCCGTTGCATGGTTTAGGAGGAGTAAGCGGATATAGAGACTGTTTTACAATGTTAAGATACGTATTTACAATAATGAATAAATTGAGAATTTTCTGTAATAAATACACATGTAAAAGAAACTAATGTTATAAAGCAGATTCACAATGTACTGGGTTAGAATAAAAAAGTTTCCCAGTTTCAAAACGATTCATTTAACGTTCCGCGAGCACATGTTACTTTTTCAAATTAAGTCACAGAATAGAATGTTCCACAGAAAATTATGTTTAATTGTTTGACTTTCTATCATTTATTATATTTATATTGTTTAGAGATGTTAAAACCTTTTTATTGGTTTTAATATTTATGATAAGCTTAGTGATTATATCCTTTTTGTTTCTTATTTTTAATCAATCATAGCGTCTGTCATTGCTAACATTGCAATTATCTTTTTTCACGTTTCTATCTATACATACAAATAAATAAAATTAAATGTCTGTTTGTAACGTCAGAATAAGAGCTTATTACTAAATGCATATATATACGGTACTACACATTACATTTATTAAAATGTTGACAGTACAGTTTCTTGTACTCTTGCAAGCAAAAGTCGACTTAAATGTGACGAACATTTTAATTCCGTGAGTGTACATACCTTGTGTGCATATATATGCGTTTTTCTGTTTGTATCCATCAACGTAGTTCGCGTTGATGTAGTCCGTGGTGGGGTCGTCGGGGTCCGTCTGCGACAGCAGCACCCGCGAATGGTCGTAACACAACACATCCGTGTATCGATTCTTGGCTAGATTACTCGGCAATCTGTAAAACACACAATTGACACATTTCATTTATTGAGTAGTGGAATAGATGTCTAGCGTTGGCGGGTTGGAACCAACCGTGGCCAAATTCTACACAATAGGGTAGATGAGTCAAATTAATTGCGCAACCTTTTTTTATCGCGGTCTCATCGATTTTATAAGAGTAAAAAATTTAATTATGTATGTATGTATGTATGTAAATTAATAACTAATATGTATACAAAATGTAAGAGTATTAATAATATTATATATGAGTCGTATAATTCCAATATCAGCTAACTCCACACGCAACATATTGTCCGTAAAAGCAAAAGTGTTCTAATATCTCGGTTTTGGAACAAATTCGAAAGTTTGATGTCAAATTATTTGGAATTTTGCGGTTTTTGGTATAAAACGAACAAATTGACATACGAGAAATTTCATAGACTATCCAGAAACATACATAACTTAATTTTGTTTTTTAAGGGAATTGGCGGGTATTGGAATTATATGACTCATATATTATAAGTAGTAGTAGTAAGTAGCGTAAGAGTATGTATGAGTATTAGTATTATTAGCAGTGGGCCGGTCACGTCTGCCGCAGGACCTATGGCCGATGGAGCAAACGAGTCCTGGAGTGGAGACCGCGTCTCGGTAAACGTAGTGTCGGACGCCCCTCCAGCCCGATGGACCGACGACCTAAGCAAGGTCGCCGGATGAGGAAATCGGAGGACAAGGATGAGTTGCGCCGTTTTGGGAAGGACTACGTCCTGCAGTGGACTGCAAATGGCTAACGATGACAAAATATTTTTATCAAAACAGTATTTCCATGATGACAATTTAATGATGATAAAGTGGTAAATTGACGCGTGTTTCTTATTATGTGATTAATGTTGGTATTTAATTAACATGTGTCGGTCGGACTGCAATCCAATCGGAGAGATGCTGCTCACTGATTCCGCTGGATCATTTAGATACAAGAATTTCAGAAGGGTTGAAACAACATTCAAGAGACAACAGAGTTTCAAGCTAATAAGATCATCTTAAAACATCTGTTTAAATTACAGTCTTATATGATGTAGTATATATTGGTATAGGTATAAACTATACTGAATTTCATTATTTGTTCAGTAGTTTTTGCGTGATACTGCAATCTTCATAAACTTTCTTATACATAATACAACATAACAGGATACTTTTACATATAAATTGCTATAGTACAAAGAAAAGGGACAATAAGATAGAATGTAACACTAAGCCAAAAAGCCGAAACTAACTGGACCACCGTGCCAAACGACCGTATATAAATAAACATCGACAAATGACCACTTCGAAACAGCGCTAATTGCTATATAATTAGTTTAGGCTCCGTCCTTTGTTTGCAACATAATGCCAGTAAGTATATGACTATGTGTAAGCACATAAGTTGTACAAAAGCTCCATTTAGTACAAAGTGCGAAAGCAGGTACACGCACACACAGCTCTCAGGCACAATGTAGGCGTCTGTATTACATTGCAGAGGTTTCCACATTACACACATTTCTAAATCTTTGTTATGCCTAATATTATTTGTTTACTTAGGTTACGTAAAGCAAAAACTTTGTACCCCTTTTTACGAAAATTGCATGGAGGGAGGAGTATGGAATTTCGCACACATACTGTTGAACACTCCTTTAAATATGAATTTGTTTGTGGACTGTAGATATTTTAATTATTCAAGAAAACTGCACGTGCGTAATATGTGATGATTTCAATAGCAATAAGCGGGAAAAAAATACAGATAAAACAAAAACCTACGTTCTAAATTCAAATATTTAGTATTGGTGGCCAGTACTATGCCACACCAAAGTAATAAATACTTTTTGTTGGAGATTCCAACACATACTGTTTATATAAAGAAGGAATGCAGAAGGCGAATATTTTGATACTGCTCTTTTGTTTATTATTAAAGTCAAATTAACGGTGCAACCATGGCAAAATCTGTGGTTACAGAATTAATTAATAATGTTCAAGTTTTTATTAATTATGGATCGAATTTCGACGACTGACGACCACTATATTGTTAATGTTACCTTCCAGAAGTTTTTGACTTGGCGATGTGTTTTAATTTCATCTTGATGGACTATAATAGATTTCGATAGACTATAACCAGACTTGCGAGTATTAATTATAATAGGGGAGCAGACTTTCAAATCAACTGAGATACTTTCTACAAAGTTACAGAATGTCGTGGCTGCATATATTTCGTTCTAGCATACCCACTTATGACGTCATAAGTAGGTATAGGTAAAAGAATTCAAATAATTATTTTCTTAAGTAAATAACATTATTAGGATATTTAAAAAGAAAGAAGATACTATAATACTTTAACGCGTGGTATGTGTAAGAAGATATTAGAATTTATTGTAACATGTGTCTACACCCCTATTGTCAAACAGACAAAACTTGTAGTTTTTGTATAAGTCGTGCGTAGAAGGTTTGCCGATGATTATCCCTCCCGCGTCCTACAACTGGGACCGGGGCTTGTCTAAGTAGTACTAAGAACTAGACGACCGTGCAAACCTTCTGCAAACGACTTAAACTTACTGGTATCAATTGACCTTTTATACATGTATAACGCAATACCATAATAAAAAAAGGATGTAGTATAAAGTCAATTTTATTAAATTTGTAGTTTAAAAGAAATGAAATAGCTAAAAATACTTCACGAAAAAATAGACCACAAATAATAGCATTGTTAACATAACTAGAGCGATGCCAAATTTTAATTATAGCACATTCCAGTTCGTAAGGAAAGTTTCAAGAATATGTGGCCGTCGCATGGCTGTTGCTAACTTTTCCCAATACTCCTTAAAGCGTTCAAGTAATTTATGACATTAATTTGAACTGTCTCCCCATCCGAGAGTTATTACCAAAATGGCATAATTTACAAATTATTACACAATTACATAACAAAAAAGGTCATAAAAAATCTTAACATGTCTAAAATATAATAAGTACATTAAGAAATTTAATTTAAGGTTTGATTTTTTATTAAATTCTTTTTCGCTTCTCATATGCTGCACAATCTTGTTTAATAACAGACTTTTATGATATTATTATATTTATTTACAGTTTAAAAAAAATTCAAAACCACTTTTTCAATAATCACAAAATATAAAAGTAACATTAGAACTGAGTAAAGTGTGTGTGTGTAGTTATGTACTTCTTTAGCGTATCAAGATAAAAATCTTTTCAAAATTTCATCTTTCGCCTTGTTCTACGTTTGTAGAAAAAACGACACTAACAATAGAAAAACTAAAATGTTGACGCATCGCAAAAAATTATTCTCGTCATTTTTCCCCAACGCGCCAAAAGAAGTATAACTTCAATAACATGAAAATAAAAAGGTACAACGATACACCGTTGCAGTGATCATCGCCATCATTTAAGAACACAGCATTTATCATGAGCTACAATACGAAAAAAAGTGAAAAATGAAATTATAAGGAGTATGTATGCGCCTATCGAAGAAACTTGCAAAACGACTCTCGACTTAGATTGATAATGACTGGATATAGAAAAAAGTAAAGCGCAAAAGAAGATGTGGATGCCAAAAGCAATAAAACAAAAGGTGACGAATGGTGGACGCGATGTTAAATCAGCGTAAGAGAAAGAAAAGCTGGGATTATATGCATCTTTGCACCAGAATGACAGATGAAAGATGAAGAAAGAAATTATCGCCTTGCAATGAAACCAAGCTAGGAGCGTGGGATAAAATTGAAAGAAGAAGAGAAGCTGACGGAGAACTTCGAGGCGAATACCAAACTCTTTTGGAGAGAGGTTAAGAAGTCTCGGGGTTGTTCGTCAACTTCCAGAATGGAAAGAATAAAATCTAAAGCAGGGGACATTCTTGCTAACCCACAAGAGGTTTTAGCGCGATGGAGTGAATATTTTAGTGAAATGTATGATAATATCTCGGTTGCTGGCACCACGACTAAGTCTGTGACCGACCTCGAGGAGTCAGCATCCGAGATCACTTTGGAAGAGATCGAATGGTCGATAAGAAGTCTGAAAAATGGAAAGGCAGCAGGAATCGATAGTGTGTCTGCTGAGATGATCAAATATGGTGGAACCTGCGTCCGGGACGCTTTCCTGTCCTTATGCAACTTGTGTTGGAGGACGGGAAAGGTTCCCGAGGACTGGAGGCGCGCTGTCATCGTGCCCTTGTATAAAGGCAAGGGGTCACGTATGGAGTGCGCCAGCTACAGGGCCATCAGTTTGATCAGCACAGCATCTAAAGTGTATGCGAAGATTATTGAAAGGAGAATGAGAGTGGTATCCGATGGATTACTGTGGGATGCACAAGGGGGCTTCAGAAATGGAAGGGGATGTATGGATCAAGTTTTCTCGCTCCGCAATATCGTGGAGAAGCAACTGGCTATGGGCCGGAAGGTTTTCTGCGGTTTTGTGGATCTAGAGAAAGCATTTGACAGGGTTGTGCGGAAGGACCTCTGGGACATATTGCCCGGATATGGGATTAATGGCCAATTGCTGCGTGCTGTGCAGTCCACTTACGAGGACTGTATGGCATGCGTGCGGGTGGACGGCAGCCTGTCGCCCTGGTTTGTCGTCAATATTGGCGTCCGGCAGGGCTGCGTGCTGTCGGCTTTGCTGTTCATCCTATATCTGGACAATTGTCTCCAGAGATTAAGATTCATGGATGTTGGGGTAAGGATGGGTGATCTAGTTGTTAGCACTTTGCTTTATGCAGATGATGCCGTGCTTTTAGCCGAATCGCCATCGGAACTGCAAACACTAGTCACAATGATGAAAGATGACTGTCAGGCGAGAGGCTTACATTTGAATGCGAAGAAAACAAAGGTTATGGTGTTTGAAAGAGAAACAACCAGAACGAATGCAAGGATAATGGTCGATGATGTTATGCTGGAACAAGTGAATGAGTTTGTATATCTTGGATGTGCTTTTAGCAGGGATGGAAGGTACACCGCTGACATAGAAAGAAGAGTAAATTTGGGGAATAGTGTGAATGGAGCGTTAGGTAAACTTCTAGGCGCTAAGAACCTCAGCCAGAAGGCCCAGCTTGCCATACATAACGCGGTGCTGGTACCTACGCTCACGTATGGAAGCGAGAGTTGGGTATGGAACAGAGAGCATGAAAGTAGAGTAAACGCTGTCGAGATGCGAGCACTGCGCAAAATCTGCGGAGTGACGCTCGCGGACCGCGTTCGTAATACCGAAGTAAGAAAGAGAGTTGGTCTGAAGAGAGTGTCGGGGTAAAGGAAAGGAATGCTCCGGTGGTTGGGATGTATGATGAAGAATGACTAAACAGATATACAATGCAAAAGTGGATGGATGCAGAAGTCGCGGAAGGCCACGACACACTTCCATGATCAAATTGATCATGTATTAGCAGAAGGTGATGTCAGGAGCCTTAAGAATAGACGAGCGTGCATGACAAGAGCTATGAATGTCAAAGAAGCAAGTGAGGTATGTAAGAATAAGCCTGTATGCACTCTGTTGTTCGTGCCTACCCGCAGGACCTGGCGTAAGTTATGTATGTATGTATGTACAAATGACTGAAAGCCGTTTGTTTAGTCCATTATTAACATAGGTTGAGAAGTATTTAAATAGGGTAATTGACAATCAAGTAAACCGAGACCCTTTTAATATTTAATTCATATCAATGCCCCTTTGATATTGTACAGGTGTACTGCGTTGTAACTTCATAATTCCAACTAGTCAAATAGCTCACATATTGAGAAGCTCACAAGCTACCAGACACTACAAAGGGCCACCCAAAGAGACCACCGTTATTCCCGGGGCAAAGAAGTAATCCTCGAAGCCCTAACCCCCTCACTGCCTCTAATTGACAAAGAAGACCACCGAGTGAGCTTATTGATTTATGATTAAACGATAATTACATTTATTATTAGTATATTGGTAAGCAAGGTATTCAAAGAGGCTCTTTCTCATGTACATTGTTTTATAATTGAGGGTAAAATGTCGAATATCCACTTGGGGGCACTCACTTGGCACTGTGGAAGGTGCCGTGCGGCGCTCTCGCGCGGATCTCCTCGTACTCGGCCACCAGCCCGCGCCTGCCGAGCGAGCGCACCCGCGCCAGCAGCGCGGCGGGCGTCTCGCCCCCCGCGCCCCCGCCGCCGCCGCCGCACTCCTCGTCCGACAGCCCCGGGGACACCTCGCCCGACGACCACGTGCCACGCGCTGAACAAACGGTAGGTGGATATGTTACACTTTATTGCTCGCCAAATAAAAAACACAATACTTCAGTTACAATATTTTTAGGCAACACAATGCGGTCGGCCTTGTCGCTTAGAGCGATCTCTTCCAGGCAACCTAACTTATAGGATATTCTTAGCTAATCTGGCAATAGACGTGGTGCACAAATCCAAACGTTTTATGATGGAGTAAGATACTGATGGCCAAGAATGAAGAATTTTTGACGTAGTAGACTCTCAGTAATTAAACGTAAAAAAGCAACTCGCAACATAGTTTTGTAAGGCTTGGAAGAAATGTTAAATTTTTAATAAAACCTATATTGTAGCACTATGGAAAAATCTTGGGTTTAAAATTCATTCCAAATTCGTAAAATACGCGAGATAAACGGTCTTGAAAATATGCATCCATTAATTTTAAATAAGGCTAATAAAATTATGGATTAAATTTTCATAAGCTACGAGAAAAAGAGGATAAATAGCTTTTTTATAGATACCGCCTGCTGCTTTATCTAATTCAACCTTTGCGGATATACGAAAATTGAGAACAACTTTGCCTCTCCTGTTAGCATATTAAATTAAAATCACACATTAACAATTAAACAGTCAACAATTATTTTCTCTGTTTTATTAAGCTAATGTTTTTTTTAGCTCACTGAGTACTACCGTTGAACACAAATGTGATTGCATATTAAAGCGCTTGCATTCTCCCCGGTCATGCCATTCCGGAATACTTATGAGTATCCATATGTGATATAATGATAAAAATACTAATAGATACTAATACGGTAATCAGTTATGGGTAATATACATCGGACAATTCTGGAACAATCCTAAGCATTCAAACCAAAATAACAGTAAAATAAGTATACGAAATTCACCCTGCCGAACAGAGTCCGAGCCTTTTGGTTCCAGTAAACTAGGCACTAAAACGCAGAGCATCAAGGAGATTGAAAAAAAAATGACATAATATCACTTATGGCGCGGCTTTATCTGCGTTAATATTACAGATATAAGCTATTTCACACATTACGACTATGGGTATACGAAATCTTAAAAGACGTTAATATTGACAAATAACGTATGTATATACACTAACGCAGCACCATTACCAGTTACCGCACCATTATTATTATTTAATTCAGAATAGTAATAAAAAACAAAACACACAATTGATTACTATAAAACACCTACTGCTAGTAATTAATATTCATGAATATTCAATGAAGTGTAATGAAATGAAACGCATAAACAATAAAATGTCACGGTAATATAATTTATCGCACGAATGCCGGCCGGGAATATTAAATAAAATTCAAGTGACACAACAAATGCCTATTCCTTAAATCCCATAAAACGTCCATCAACTCACAAATGCGTTCACCTAATACCTCAAAAATAAACGAATCAATCAAAATGAAAATAAGCAGCAACATGTAAACTTTTATTCGTTTCAACAAAATACGGCACATTTTACGCGTTTCTTTGCAACCGTCACTTCACTGCTGCTTGAAAGAACCGTAAAAATGTTTATCGTTTACTCTCGGCATTGAATAAACCACGCACTTCGCTAACCGGCACTACCGAATAAAGGGCGACTCACAGTAAAGGTGAACGCACACTTCTTCGAGCCGAACGCGTCGAACGTATCGAAGTCTAGGAGGCCTCGCACACGTATCCGCACCCGAAGAAACGACCAGAACACAATGAAGAAATAGTAGAACCACAATAAGAGTTGGCTGGGACCGAGTGCACTCGGATGTCTACTCGGACGATACTCGTATTGTGTAAACACCGTACTCGGACGTCGGTACGCTCGGATTCTGATGACTTCATCCGAATTCGTCTAGGATTTCTGGGGTTCTTCCAGATTCGGACGATTCGACGCGGGGAAGCGTGCGAGGTTTCATGATATTTCATATACAGAACTCTAAAATTCGTTTCGTTCGACTCGTTGGACGCGTTCGGCTCGGATTAGTGTACGTTCACCTTAAATCGGGCCGATACTGAAGAAACCACAATTTTTCATACTGTGTTCATTTGTCGTCAACACGCAATGCAAGCGATATAAATTTACTTTTAGCCTTAACATGTATTAAATGTGAATGATCCCTAAAGTTTGAATTCGCATCAACGTACCGTAAGTTTTATGACGATTAACAGCACAACTTTGTCCCATTTACATTTTCAACTTTTCTATACAAAAGTTTTATATGAAATCATTACAGAATTCAAAAACGTACCGAACGAATATTTTATTTTGCATTGCTATAAAATTTTATTGAAAAATAAACGTCAATTATGGCATTGTCAACAGTTTCTTTTTTATTGTAAAAAATTATGTATCTATATAATAAAACCTTATGTTAAAATATGATTAAAAATATCTGCAAATTATTTTTACTCGAAATAAAGAATACTCACTACTTATATCTATGTCTTCTTCATCCCCTGAATTTATATGTCTACTTTTCATGTCTCCATTGTAACCTTGTGTATGCCTGAAAATTAATTTATCTTTAGTAATCAACACTGATAAATGTATATCAAAATTAAATTGCGGGTATCACTTTGCAGTAGCCTAAGTAAGTGTAATTATAAAAGCTTATAGATATGTAATACATATTACATTCATAAATTTTAAGACTATAAGAGGATTCAGACATCTAGATCATCTTAGAGCCTTATTCGTATGCAGTATGCAGCATGCTTAGAACACTATAATAGCAATGTTATTTTGTATAGTATCCCATATTAAACAGTAAATGGCACAATATTTTTCATGGATCATCTAATTAATGAGATTGTTTTAGGCTGGTGTATACCGACTTTTAACCGATGGTTAAAATAAAATAGTCGCCAGCCTTAGGCTGGTGTGCACCGACTTTTAACCGGTGGTTAAAATAAATTAATCGATAAAAATGTATGCATAAACAGTGATTATTTTATTTTAACCAACGATTAAATGTCGGTGCACACCAGCCTTAATAGCATACAATAAACAGATGCTCATCAGCGCTGCCATCTGGCAGATCATTTACTCAAAATCAAACAACGTAGGCGCAGCATAGATTTCCGCAACTCATTCGAAACTCATTATTCCTTACCAAAGCTAGTAAGCATTTGCGACAGCTATAATACACCGTATTTGTGCAGTCGCCTAAAAGTAGCCTCTAAATCGTTACATAACTTGCTATGTTGTTTTGAACTGATTTCTGTTACAGCGGACTATATACTACACTGTATTGTGTTGAGTATTGGAACCCTGAATCTGTAGCTATTACAAAATACGCTCTGTGGTATACAAGACTTTTTTGGCCTTGAATGTTCGACTTTATCACTAGACTGTAGGCAGGTAAAATTTCTATATTATTTTTTATTACATCTCGAATGCCTATAACTTTTTCATTCCCATCCTAATATTAGTTTTCTGCTTTTTCACTCTACTTGGCACTGTCTTCAACGTCCCTCATTGTAAGATCATTAAGTACGCATGTACGAAGTCAAGTCATTAGCCTGGGTTAAACCCTTTATGGAATCCTGGGCGGAAGTGGCACAAATGGATATTTGTTAACAACTGTAAATAAAAACTACATAACGAACTCACCTGAGCGGACTCGTGTCGCAGGTGTATGGTGGGTCGCCACTTATGTGCATGTCTGTGCTGTTGTCGCCTAATCTGACCGCGCGGTCACTAGTCATGTCACATTCACCCTCGCGCTCTATTATACCTGCCACGGGGGATACACTTCATTCGTTAGGGTTCACAATATGCAAGTATCTGATATTTTCGGAACATAATTTACTAAAAAAATCAGTGTAAATTCCATATAACGTTACTCGATTTAACAACAAACTCCCTTAAGCGTCGAAATCTCTTGGCTTTGGTTGGTCTAGTTGTCTTCCATTCAATGATACACTCTATATAGCATTACACCTTCTCTCAACGCACAAAATAACGACAACAATTAAGTAATTAACAGTACCTTTAAGTTGCAAAAAGTAGTAAACATTGCGTAGCTGGGAGCGTTCTTTTATCGCTTTATTATCCTAGCCGGTAATAAACTCGATTTTCGGTATTATGCATACCGAAATTTATAAGTGTTTCCTTTATCACCAAGATGCCTCAATATAGCAAAATATGAAAATGAATTTATTTATTTCAAAATGGAATCTTACAGATTACTTATTGAAAGTCATGACTCTACCACCGCTTCCAAGGCAATTTTAGTTACTGTTAAAGGAGAAGAAGCGGCGCAACAAACTCCCCAGTAACAATCTTTACTTTGTAATTATCATGTTTAATCACTCGTCTTTTTATTTTTTATTAAGTAGTTTATAATAATACAATATGAATAATATAAGTAAAAAAAATTACTGGTGCAGCAAAAGACGTCAAAAATAAAAGACTTCTCTCCATTTAACGACAACTCTCTCGCCATAAAATGCACAGTCCTTTCAGTATCGTTATATAGAGTTTACACTGTATATAAAGTAAAAAGATAAAGGTTCAAGAAGCGCCCGTTTTCGCAGATTCATATTAAAAATATACCAAGTATCAAAATAAAGTGATCTTTACGTTATGTCTTAACCTAATAGTTTATCTACACATGTGGCGATTTCACTAAGCGGTTCCCGAAAGCAGCTTTGTGCCCAGAGAGGAATATTATGAGAAAAAACTTATTTTACTACAACGGCTTTCCTAGCTTCACTCGCGTATATTTCAAATCCATATTCCGTGGAACGTACCTCATGTTCCGGGATAAAGTGACTATGATCATACCAGTTATCAACAGTACACATACATATATACCGAATATCATGACAAACGGTTCATTCAGTTACTCGAGTAAAATACAAATTTGTATCCCGCAGAAATCATCTCGTCTTCTGAGAAATTAAAAGTTTTTCTATGATTTCGGAAATACGCATGTTACAAAGTTTTCTGATAATATAATCAATTAAATCTAAGACTTCCCCGTGGAAACATAAAGAACAAACAGTTATATAACTTTGAATCTCTTGAAAAACAGATTAAACTACGAATTCGTAAGAAAAATAACAAGAAAGTAATTACTCTCGGTATTTTTCTTTTGAAAAACTAAATTAATATAGTAAAACATTTTTAATTTACAAGTCCATTATTAAATTTGTAGTAGCAAGCTATCCAATATTTGTAAGTCTGCGATTCATTACTTTACTCTATCTATTATAATATAACAAAAAAAAATTAAAGGATAAAAGATTTGAAATCGCGTTAAATATTTTCGTTATCCTCTCTTTTTCTTGCGAGTTTTCTCAAATCAAGGAAAGCCGAAAAGCGTGGAAGCGCCAAACGAATATAGAAAATCATGTATAATAAATGGCCTTTCAGATGCAAGACGGATAAGAAACAATACGAAAATCGAGAATTAAATTATACAAACATTTCGGAAAGAGAACGGCACTTAACGATGGTGGAAATTTCAAATGGCGTAAGTACATTTTATACCATTTAATTCTTTTTCTAAATCAATTTGTATTTTTAAAATTTACATACAGACATACATACTATCACGCCTTTTTCCCATGGAGGTAGGCTGAGACTACAGATCTCCACTTGCGACGATCCTGATAAACAACTTTCGTTTCGTTTCGTTTCGTTTCATCTACATTCATTAACCTCTTCATAAATACACGTTTATTCAATATTTTTTACCTGACCTCGTTTTAACACTTCTGTTATTTGATCATGGTGTGTACGTTGTTGTCTACCGGTACCAACTCTACCATTCACAATACTGTCATACACTTGTTTTGTGATACTATTTTCATCCATCCTGTGCACATGCCTAAATCAACCTAATATTCCTTTAAACCCTTCTAAACTTGATATAACTAAAAATGAAAGAGTTACAATGATCTATCATATTATGTAAGTGTAAACTAAATCACATATATCGAGTTAAGTTAGATTGCGCCAATATCATTTCCTATGCGATAGGGTATAAGGTACAATGACAAAAAGAATGTTAAACTACAAGATGGATGGATTGTGTGAAGGCTGATATGGTGATATGTGGTGTGACAGAGGATGTATGTCAGAATAGAGGAGTGTGGAAGGAAAAGACATATATTGTGCCGACACCAATTAATTGGGACAGGTTGAAAGAAAAGGGAGAAATAGGGTGTAAGATACAATTAGGCATATTGAAGCAATTTTTCGACGTCGGAGCGTATATGCATTCTAACATTGCTATGTTTAAGGGACATAAGTTTGTCATAGACGTATAATAATAATTAGAAAACAGATATCTACAGACAGACAGATATCTTCAAATTTTAAATTATTTTTTTTTAAAGACTAATTCATACATTAAATTTTATGGTTTAGTCCTCCTGAAAAATACAGTTTTGTCGTTTACCACATTTAATAATAGATATATAGATAGATAATACTCTAACTATTTCCTTAATCTTAATAATTCACATACCATTTTGAGGTTTGACCGGTGGATGTGATTGCTAATCACATATTCATCTATTACGCCGTCTAATTTAGAATTCTGTATATTATTTGTGTAACAATTTCTGCAGTGCTCCAACCTGTTTAAAAAATAAAGAAACAATTAAGAATGAACGTGTCCCTTGCGTTTTGCAACACCCGCGAGGACCTCCCTAATTTCACGCTGCCAGTTTAAAGTGTCTGTTTACGCAACCTCTAAATAAAATTATTTTTCAACACGTTTGTTCAAAAAATGCATTTATGGAGCCTGTATACATTGTTCAAAAGTTAAAAATTACGCACCATATTGCGGAACGTGTGGTAACATAGGTACTCCCACCTAAGTACCTACATTACCGCACGGCGTGCGGTAATAGTTATTCAGGTAAAAAAAATACATAAGAATTCCACCAGGGATTTCATAGTACGAAAATAAATAAGATAAATAATCGACCTCCTTGGAAGCGCTTTTGATCAATAAATACGTTTGTCTCACTATAATATTTTAGAGGAAATAAGACGAAAGATGTAGTTTTAATTTCACTACGCGCATCTGGCGCCATTTGCAAATGCGCGCCATTTTCATATTAGAAACGATAAAGATTGTTGCGAATTTGCGACTGATATTTATGTTTGTTTCATTGTAACTCGTAGTAAATGTATTGAAAAAGTTTTATGAGACGCCTGCGGTTGTTAGCTTTTACAAATTCGTGACTATGGCACGCCCTCAACTTTGTCTCAGTCTTACATTCGGATGCTCCTTTTTATAAACCAATTTATCGTACTAGAAATAACTATATATCTACGTATAACGCGTAAGTAGTGTTTTAGGATTTCAAAAGAAAATTTACAAAAGAAGTGAGAGCTAGCAAGGCACATTTGGGACGTTGGTTATAAATAAAAAACTCCCTTACAGACTATGTAGCTAAAATTACAAAATATACGGTGAAATGAACATCAAATTTTATGATACTCGTTACGCTTATCTCAATTCACAAGGAAAAAGCAAACAGATGACCCTGTGCTAGTCGGATCCATGCTTATAAGGTTCCTTTATAACAACAAAAAAGATATATAATGATACACAATCCAACGTCAAAAATAAATAAAGATTTTTTTGCAATTTTTTATAATAACTCAAACGGTATTTTTTTTACACTTTCAGTGAAATTGCGAATCTTTAAAATTTATTCTTTTTAATATTCAAGAAAATATTGTTGATAATTTTACACAATATTATTACACGTTCCATGTTCGGACTGTAGGCTCGCCCGCGCATTCACCTCTAGCCCAGACAGACAATAGCCGGGCTCTCCACGGGCTGGCCCGTCCATTTTTAGACATAGAGCTCTCCGGCTGCTTCGGGTCTCACCGGGTGATGCGAAAGGGTGCGGGTGTAATGATACACACCCTTACAAATATCGAACCCTAATAAATAGCTACTGCATCGAGGGCACAATGTAGTCAATTCCACATTATATTCCCAAAGATAGGAACACGGAATGCTATTACATAATTGCTCTCAGGCGCTACAGAGAGATTATTTAATTCTACACTCGCCAGTACCTCCAATATCTTGCTACTTTCCTCGAATAAACTACATCTCCAATAAATAAAATCTACTCGGATTTACTGCCTTCAAAAAATATATACATGGCACGTACTCGTGAAATGTTACTACGAAAATAATATTGGCCTGCCTGATCGTATTGAAAGCTACGTATTTATGATATCATTATTAATTCAGAAGTTTAGCGGAGTTATGAATTTTAAATACATATTGGCACATCAGGTTGGTTAATATTTAAATAATCAAGTACCTATTATAGTAATATTTTAGTCATGAAAACGGTATGCTATAGGAATCACAATTATTACATATTAAAAATGTAGCCCTATTCAGTTCTCAAATACTACAGGACTAGATGGCTCCAGCGGTCACATTCGCGCTTCTTGAGTTCTTGAATTTTCACATAACGCCCCCGGTATGGAAATTTTATGAGTGAAAGTGAGATAATACAAGCGTTAACTAAAAAGTATTACGTTTTTTTACTATACAATTTCGAACTTTAATGAAATAAAATAAGATCTAAAATATAACATATCCATCAGTGCATATTCAACGACAATTGTACTTAGAGAGCACGGAGAGGAGTCATGTAGGATTTAGGAGATTATTAATACATACACATTTTTTTTATTAGACGTACATCATTCCTACAAATATTCTTCGGTGATATGGATCGAATCAACCTTTATAAGCTCTATTTCTTAGCTGCTAAAAGACTGTGACAATACTTTTTCTTTGAGATAGCATTTGATGCCAACTCAGAATGCCATAAATATTGGCGGGACTATTACAAATCCGCGAATGTAACTTACCAAGCGTTATGATCGGGCTCGTGTAGCCCGCCGAGCTGTTTGGGCAAACTTCCTCTGGGCACGTGCACACCGAGCTGAGGCGCGCTCACTGTATGCACGCGCTCCCTTAATTTTTCTCGAACAAACAGTCGAAGGATGCGAAACGGCGCTTTAAACCACAGTGGCGCCGTAACAATCAACACCTTTTTCAATTTGGCTGGATAACCACCCTGCAACAAAAAAGAGCTACTGTTTTAAAATGAAAAAATAACAAATATAACTACGGTTAGAGGCTTAGAAACATCGTGAGACAAAGTATTAAATAACTCGTCTGAAACCCTATTAGTAATTCCAGCTATGATTAAGTACTTAGAAATATTGAAATATCTCTCAAAGGACTGTCAGACGGAGGGAAAAACCGCAGACCGTGTTTGATAGTCTTTATAATTTATATTCAAATAACATAAAAGAGCAGACAAAGCTTGCAATATTTTAATAGGTTAAAATAGCGGTGAGCGGATCACATTTATTTGTAACAGAAATGAAACAGAAAGTCCGTTAGAACTAGACTAGATCTGGAATGGGATCGCCTCTTGACAAACGATGAAAGAAATAAGGCTAGAATAGGTGATACAAACTTGGAGAGACCTACGCCCAGCAATGGACAAGAGTTTGATGCAACGATTATATCATGCTTTTATGAAGCGCAAACAACAATACATAAGAAAAAGAACGCGTCAAACGATCTATCGGTTGGTACCGATAGATCGTTTGACGCGTTCTTTATATATTGGTATATAGAACAGTGTTAATGATTTTGGATTTTGTTGTTTTCTTTTTTCACGCCTTGGGAATGAAGATAGTGTTGTAACTTGATATATACATACTTTCGATAATGGAGGAATACAATTTACTATTGAACCCGAATAGTGGGATACTTCAAAGTTATATATATATTAGGGTGATCAAAAAAAAATATTTTTTTCCAAACAGGCTCAAAAGTTTATTTTGGGTGTAAAAAAAATCTTTGAAAAGATGAGCCCTTAATATTAATATTAAGGTTATCCTCATCGCATTTTTTTAATTCCCATAAGAATAACACAGGAAATTTTTTTTTGCTTCTTCTGATTTTTGTACCGTTCATAGAGTATATTGAATATATGGTACCGTTCAAACGACTGGTTGACTGATAAATCTCTGTTCCAATCTTTATTTTATTTAATTGAACGCTCTACAAAAAAGTCTGATAACATTTTTTGATTTGTCCACGCGTTCAAAAGTTATTCAAGATCAAAGTTCAATTGTTCAAAATTTTGATCGAATTTTATAAATTACACCGAAACTGTTGGTTTCAGTGTCAAAATAAAGATCAAATTTTTTGTCAAACATAAATTAGATTTCTGATAAATGTTGACCATTTTTTTTTTATTCATTCAAATACATATGATGCTTTTAAGGATTTTTTTAAAGATTTATTTATGTCCCATCTTATAGCAATGGAATAAATACTATTATTTTTATTCACATATATATTTTATTATCCAAATCTTTCACATTTTTCTTATAAATATCTTATAAAAAAATATATAAAAAACTGATCTTCGCCGGCAGTGGGGCCTAGGGTCCAGACTACCGGTGGTTAAGGCTCCAGACATAGGAATCTCCTGACAATACGGGCCATGTCCAACAAAGCTGCCTTCTGCATCCGACCCTTCAACCAGACACCAAGCGAGAGCCTTTCAAGGTGGCGGTCAAGGCTCTTCGCTATTAATCCATTCACTGACACTTATTATTATTTTCAGTCTATTTTTCCGATGACCACGTGTATCAGAAATCTAATGTGGCGACATTAGTGCCAACATAAAAACAAGCACGTAAGCGCGAAACCAATATTTATCTGTGGCAAGCAAAACATCGCGCCGTTTATCATAAGCGCGTGCCCAATATTTCGCGGCAATTCACTTGGCGCGAAACAGTCGAGAACCGAAGTTCATTACGGGACATTTCGGCTACAGACTCACGCCTTCAACATGAACGCACGACATATACGTGCTCGTGTACAAACGCTAGTTTTCGCGCTCGCTGCTTGCCTTCAAATAAATCCTTCTGAACTGTATTATATTTGACAAAAAAATTGATCCTTATTTTGACACTGAAACCAACAGTTTCGGTGTTATTTATAAAATTCGATCAAATTTTGGAACAATTGAACTTTGATCTTGAATAATTTTTGAACGTGTGGACAAATCAAAAAATGTTATCAGACCGTTTTTGTAGAGCGTTCAATTCTCTATAAAGATTGGAACAGAAATTTATCAGTCAACCAGTCGTTTGAACGGTACAAAAATCAGAAGAAACAAAAAAAACTTTCCTGTGTTATTCTTATTGGAATTAAAAAAATGCGATGAGGACAATCTTAATAATAATATTAAGGGCTCATCTTTTCACAGATTTTTTTTACACCCAAAAGAAACTTTTGAGCCTGTTTGGATTTTTTTTATATATATATCCTAAATCTACGTTAGGGAAGCCAGTGGAAAACTTTGGTAAAAAAATGAGATATAAAACCTGTATGCAAATAGATTCTAATATCAACCTACGTTATAAAATATAATAAGAAATCCATCTTTAGATCTATGCAAAGGTCAAATAGATTCTTGAGTATTCACTTGGAAATTATTAAAGCAAAGCGTGAATGGAATGTAGATAAGATAAAGAGTTTGATGATGAAAAGAAAGGCCTAACAAATACGTGAAATAACCGCCTGCGTAGCAAACGATATCAAATATATTGTATCCTATTTGTTGGGCTAGAATGAGCACGTCGTCACACCTAGATGAAGACATCAAAATAAAACCACTATCGCATAATTAATAGGGCTAGCTTTTCATTTGCCTTATGTCGCAAACTTCAGAAAAACATTTTCAAACAAAAATATTTCATGCTTTAAAAAATATACTATGTTCATACCGGTCTATAAAGTTCACATATTATATCAAATTTAATGTCATTCAGTACTTTTGAAAACTACACATAAGGCACGGAAACTATCATATTTTCCAGGGTAAAATTTCATATTATGAATAAATCCAATAATGATAATAAATATACTAAATTTCATATTAATTATCTCATTTCAAAAAAGATATAAACAAAATCTATTTCTCATTTATATATTCCTATGGATTTTGCTTCAAATTTCTTGTGTGTATGGATGTAATGTATGAAGTTACCGATCTAACTAAATGTTAATTAATAATAAACATGCACGGTAAACACGATTAACAAAGGCACTGAGCCGTTTGACTGATGGATCGATAAATTCGCTTTATTAACATTGTTTGAAGTTAGTTGTTTACTTATAATATCAGTCATTTGCATCATATTGGTATAAATAATGAGGGGAAATAAGTACTTTGATTAGAAATCTATAGTTTTTCTTAGAAAATATATACACCGCGACGTACACTATGACCAAATAGCAGAAGTGTTGAAGAATAACAAACACAAGTAAAAAGCACCTCAAATAAAAGTATGAAGAGATTAATTAACAGTGCAGCGAAAGTTGTGAGTCAGGATCGTCGCAATTGGAGATCCATCGTCTCTGTCTAACCTGTAGAAAACAGGCGTGATAATATGTATGTATATTCTTAGAAAATGGTGTTTCATTTTTCCAATATAAGACTGCAATTTGATAGTTTATCATAATAGTTTATGAAATGTCAATACCAAAAAAAGTGCCACTAAGTTAAAAAGAATATATTCCGTGTTAAAACTAGATGTTTCGTGTTCCTTCTAACGAGTCAATAGCTACGCTGCGCAAACTTAATAATAAATACGTTAATATCCACCCGAATAGGGTTTTAGTTTATAAATATTCAGGAGCGGGACGTCGTACGCACTCGAGGACAAAATGAGGTCTCCAGCCAAGAAAGCTGAATTCTAAAATCTCGGACACGTTTCTAATGAAGTGGTGACACAGTGACTACACAAACACAGTACCGACCATGTTAGTCTATAAAAATATGAAATGTATTAGCTAAGGTTTTGTCATAACTATTAATATTATGGGAAAGCTTTGTAACATCTTTAATCTATATTAATTTTCAATGAGTATAACAATAATAATATTAGCATCATCACCACATTATGTAAAAGAACAGTCTATAAAATGCGAGCTAGGATTTGAACCTACGGCGTTAAATAGCTGAGCTACCGCCATTAATACTGTATTGCAATTATTTAATCACAAAATTATTTAACATTTCTTTGCACAGAATTAATGAACTTCGTCTTCTTCAGACTATTTAGTTTTTACATTTTTTCTAATATAAACATTGAATTGAAAATTGAATCGAAAAGAAAAAGGAATTTTTGAACTCAAAAATGAATACAATTTAAGCTTTACATTTATATTATCGGCAGCTTAGATTCAGAATAGCCAGAAGCAATATTAAGGTTCACATCTTGAATTTTGCAACTAATAAGAAAACAATACGTATCCCAATATTCGGGTTTATTGTTTCCATTAGGCTTGGAGCCGCTTTTATGATCACAAAACTGGTAAGGTGGGATTTAGGCAAGCTATTCCAAAAGTACCGGTCCATATAGTTTCCGCACAATCCAGTACAGAAACTTCGTTGACGGTATACACATGGGAGCAATACAACACCCGGTGAATTATATCACGCTCGTTAAGTTTTCTGCTTAACATTATTGTGGATATAAACTCCTGGGCAATAGGTAAATTTGAATTAAAAAATACAATACACCAATTTCACTATTTATAAAAATTAATATCGTACGATACTTTTTAATATATGGCTTTACACAGTATGTGCATTTAGCAAATATTAAGTGTTCATGATTACTCAAGGTTGAAAACAATTTTCTATCAATTAACCACCAGCCCTTGAGTCAAGTTGTTACTTTAAGACTGACCCAAAAACAACAAAGTTCTATTACCAACTCGAAAAGTTATTTGACGAACCAGTTGAGATTTTACAACACAAGTCCTTATTTAATAAAACTGAAGCAAAGCTCAGTACTCAAGTTCTCGCTAAAAAAAACTGTCTTCTATGAGTGACTCATTGAAGAACAAACCACAATTTTACAGATAACATGATGATGTAATGAACTATGCATTAGTAAACACTCGAATGAAACAATTAACATAAAGCAATTATCGGAAACTAAGCATTGAGCAAATAGTTTTGCGCTGCGAGTAATAATTATGTACAAGAATTGTGTTCACAGAATACAATTTCAAACGAAAGTAATCACGAATTCCGGTTACCAAAATCTTTTTATTGTTTCAGAACGATAGGTAGTGATTAATTTATAGGAACATCGGTCTTCATGTGAATCGCCATCTTGAATTTCAAATTCATTTAAGGCCAGACCAGGCGCTATAGTCGTTTTTTATTCAAAATCACTATAACTAAAGCAACAAAACTAATAAACGTTTCTGATAGAAAAACCTATTATAACATTATAGTATAACCGGAGTTTGAAAATGTTACATACAATTGTATTACAGACACAATAAACATAAAACTTATTTTTAAAGGAATCTAAAAGCTATGTATAGAACACAATTGAAGATAATATTTATTACTTATTGGAAATGTATTGTATTTATATTGAATCTGCGGTTATGTTATGTGTAGGATTTGTTCAAAAATGTTTCAGCAAAGCAAATTGTCTGTATTAATATTTAATTCCACGCGATTTGTCATGAAAATCGTCAAAGACTATATTTTAATGCTAATATATATGGATCGCCCAAATTGAATCAATTTTGCATTGATTGATTGCCATTGAATTATTCAAGTTTATGTTTATAGGGACAATTTCGATTGATTAAAGACACAATTGAACCTCTAAAGTCGGCTAAAGAGACGTTACTATAAGATATAATTAATTTACAGCTTTTAATTTAGCAAATACGGTGATTGTCTAAGTTACCAGATAAATGCTTAGAATTCCAGGGGTGCAAGTTCATTGCACCCTCATTTAAGCTCCCTTCAAGTCATGATACTGTATGTACCTGACTAAATCCCCTTCGCGCAAAACTTTGAATGTTTCTTACTTGAATACACGTTGTTACATTTACTATTCATTAACTTTTGCTATCATGTTTACATGATACTTCTTATTATTGCAACCTCAGTGAGCTTCATAAAATTTATGAAATGATTAATGAACATGAGATTGATTTCTTTATATTACAAAAAATACTATTGTGAAGTTAAAATTGTTAATAGCGTTATTCTTATATACAAACATATATATAGGATTAAGTTTATAGTGAACAGCAAAGAGTTTCATTCATGCATATCCAAGAAATTTAGGTATTTTAAGTGCAATGTCCTTGGTCTTCCTTATTGTGTCTGCACTTTGCTGTCTAGACTACCCGCAGTGACGTCAACTGTATTGCGGAGTTCAACTCACCAGACAACGGCTTGAGACGCCCATCAATAACGATACCTGGGATAATTTCTACTTAATTGATAGACCAAACAACACCTCATTTAAGAATACGTAAAGCTATAGAATACCACTATATACACAAATATACAGGACCAGTAATGAGTTCAGTGAAATTGAATGGCTGACTATTCTCTTTTCAGGATTGTAGGGTATTTTACAGGTTGATAAAATTAAAAGGCCTAAGACTTGCAAAAAACTAATTTCTATAGGTACTACGCAGTCGCCGTATAGTACATATAAAAAATAGTTTTACTTATGGCTAGCCGGACGGCTGACCGGACTACTACTTGCCGCAAAGTGCACACGTACGCTAAAACCACTTAAGTTTCATATAAATAATAAACCCAAGAGTACTTTGTTGTTAGAAATCGCCTCCTCGATGGATTGAGCCTCTATTCGAAATCAATTTCACTCCGCTCGGTGCAAAATTTAACAAGAAGTTGTCAACTACACTGCGGTATTGTACTCGCCTAAGTAGAAATCAGGTCGGGTGGCTGTCTAAGATAAACCTCTACTAAACTCAAACACTACCGCCTAAGTTGACACCTCTTAGGAATCTTCACAACATCGTATCGCCGAAAACACGTTATCAACAAACCTCAACGTATTTCTCATGAAAATATTGTTTTTTTAAAACCATTTTACCTACTAGATCGGGATTCAATATATTTTTACTATTTATATAATTCCTTGCTCCACTTATCATGGTTTAGTCGGAGATCATGCGGGTGTTTATGCGTACCCTCATATCAAGTAAAAAGACCCTTGAATTTTAAACAACAGTACGATGTTGACCTTTAAAAATCCATACTAATGTATAAAATGACTTTTTTGCATGTGTACATAGTTGTTTCTTTTATGCTATATATTTCACGGCCTTAGAAAGGACTCTGTCATAATATTTTCTGTGTATAAATTTTACAGCATAAAAATCACGTACAATGGGAATTTATGGCAGAAAAACTATTGTAAGTTTGCGTGAACGAAGCTTAATGAACCGATTTTGATACATCGATACATGTTATCGTCATCATAAATGAGGTAGGTTGCCCTGGAATAGGAGCTAAAAATTTACTGAAACAAAATAGTGTTCTATATAATCAGCGATGTGAAGTAGGTTTGAACATAGTGCTCTGATAAAAGGAACACGTATCAAGCGGAAGTAAAAGGATAGACCATCAGGCGCGTTCTTTGTACCCGTGTATACAAACATTTTCACAGGTGAGATCTCACAAAAGGGAAAACAGCTGCACTTTAACTGCCTACATTCATTCAAGCCGTGCAGACGCCCAACAGAAAAGATGTTTTTCCAGCCAACATTCTCTTTGGTATAGCACACGTAAACACAAGAACTTTCAAAGAAACCTAAGTATATTCTATCAAACATCCTCTTCTTAAAAAATTCTACTAGTGTGTGTAAATTATTATTTATTTTCTCATTTTTCATATTTTTGGTAGACATTAGTGTGTAAGTGTTACTTCGGACTAGGTTTTATTAATTTTTTTAGGTTTTAGAGACTACTATTAAAATGTTTGTTGTTTGCCCCTTTTAAGGGATTTGGAATAAACCGATTATGGTGAAATCTTGTATTTAATATGTAGTTTTCCACAACAGAAATCAACATAGGATACTTTTAAGCTGAAAAATAGGTTCATTTTTGCTGAATACTTGACTTTGGGTTTTTTTTAATAATAACAGCTTATAAATCTTCCAATTTTGGAATCTTAGCTTCCCATTTCAGGGGAACTAACAGTATACCTGTCACTGTTATTTATGAAAAGCGGGTATCGCACATCAGTAATCTTAAAGTGCAAGTTTTCTCACTGTCTTTATTCGCCACCAGCATTCATTATAAAAATATACATACTAGATTACAAAAGCACAATAAACATACTTTGAATAAATAGATACGTTAGTGTATTAGTCATTAATCCTCTCAGAATTATGTCTTTTTTGTTTAAACCAGCTGACTCGGCGAACTTCATACCGCCTATTTTCTGAATTCCTAAGACTTTGTTCCATGACACAATATCACCAAAATCGCTCCCGGTGATTAGGAGGATTCTAGAACCCGACCTCAGCGCCACCTGTCCGTTCTAACTGTGAATCTAAACCATCCGGGAATCCACTCAAACACACAAAAACAAAATCACCAAAATCGCTCCCGATGCTTAGGAGGATTCTAGAACCCGATCTCAGCGCCACCTACCGGTTCTAACTGTGAGTCTAAACCATCTGGGAACCCACTCAAACTCATGAAAATAAAATCACCAAAATCAGTCTGGATGATTAGGAGGATACTAGAACTCGATCTCAGCGCGACCTACCGGTTCCAATTGTGGCTGTAAACCATCCCGGGACCCACTCAAACACACACACAAAATTTCATCCAAATCGGATGTATAATTTACAATCCTATAAAGGACATACACACAAACATTCATTTTTATAAATCAAGATGAAGATAATTTAATTTAATAATAATTTTAATTTATCACTAGGTAGAAATAAATACATAAAACATGTTCATATAAGATATGATACTTACATAGTACAAGTACAAAACTTTCATAGTCAAAGGGATTTCAACATTTTATTTCTCCGATTAACTACACGGAGCTATTCACTGAAAAGCTTCAAATGGTGAAAAGAATCTCCCTTGACGCGCATTTCCAGGAAAAATAGCCATATTCAAGTTGTAAATGAGAAACTTCCGAGACTCCAAAGAAATAACGAAGTTACATAATAACATTAAAGTATAAAAGTACGCAAAAAGAAGTTGAATGACCTCGCTATCTACAGCAGTATCTTTTAAGTACACTTTAAATTAAACTAATGTTGTTAGCATATTTTATAATAATATGTGTATTATTTTAGATTTTAACGTTCGATAAGGAAGAGTAGCATCATATTTCCAAAAGCAATATGATGCCACCCTTCCTTGCTTACAGGAGACCCATTGGTGTCACGGAACGATTTCGTAAGCATCGCCGTGCAAGCATTATTTGAAAAACTGTTGTTGGCAGTGTGCCAACTGTGAATAACACTGATCGTCATCCATTACTGACAAGAGTTTCTCAAAGATACTCTTCTATTGATATACTATCCGATGGTTGTCCTGTTTTGAAATATTACTTAAAGTAGCTTGAAAAATAATTATGCGTGAATAATATTTGCATGTATGAATCAGACAGAATCCCTATTATCCCTATTAATATTATAAATGCGAAAGTAACTCTGTCTGTCTGTCTGTCTGTCTGTTCCGTTTTCACGTAAAAACTACTGGACCGATTTGGCTGAAACTCAGTATATATATATTTTCGATACCGAGGATGAACATAGGATACTTTTTATCCCGAAAAGTGGGATAGTTTCCGGGATAAAATGATATTTGTCTGTTTGTTTTTTATGCTTTTACGGAAAAACTACTGGACCGATTTGGCTGAAATTCGGCACGTATGTAAATTAAATACTGAGGATGGACAAGGGATAATTTTCATCTTGGTCTTTTTGGTAATTTTGGCCTATTTGGTCATTTTGGCCTTTTTGGTCATTTTAGCCTATTTGGTAATTTTTCCTTTTTGGTCATTTTGACCTTTTTGGTCATTTTGGCCTATTTGGTCATTTTGGCCTATTTGGTCATTTTGGCCTATTTGGTCATTTTGGCCTTTTTGATCATTTTGACCTTTTTGATCATTTTGACCTTTTTGGTCATTTTGGCATATTTGGTCCTTTTGGCCTATTTGGTCATTTTGGCCTATTTGATCATTTTGGCCTATTTGATCATTTTGGCCTGTTTGGTCATTTTGGCCTATTTGGTCATTTTGGCCTATTTGATCATTTTGACCTTTTTGGTCATTTTGGCCTATTCGGTCATTTTGGCCTATTTGGTCATTTTGGCCTATTTGATCATTTTGGCCTATTTGATCATTTTGGCCTTTTTGGTCATTTTGGCCTATTTGATCATTTTGGCCTATTTGATCATTTTGACCTTTTTGGTCATTTTGGCCTATTCGGTCATTTTGACCTATTTGGTCATTTTGGCCTATTTGGTCATTTTGGCTTTTTTGATCATTTTGACCTTTTTGGTCATTTTGGCATATTTGGTCATTTTGGTCTTTATGATCATTTTGACCTATTTGGTCATTTTGGCCTATTTGGTCATTTTGGCCTATTTGGTCATCTTGGCCTATTTGGTCATTTTGGCCTATTTGGTCATTTTGGCCTATTTGGTCATTTTGGCCTTTTTGGTCATTTTGGCCTATTTGGTCATTTTGGCCTATTTGGTCATTTTGGCCTTTTTGATCATTTTGGCCTTTTTGATTATTTTGGCCTTTTTGGCCTATTTAGTAATTTTTCCTTTTTGGTCATTTTGGCCTATTTGATCATTTTGGCCTTTTTGATCATTTTGACCTTTTTGATCATTTTGGCCTATTCGGTCATTTTGGCCTATTCGGTCATTTTGGCCTATTTGGTTATTTTGGCCTTTTTGATCATTTTGACCTTTTTGATCATTTTGACCTTTTTGGTCATTTTCGCATATTTGGTCATTTTGGTCTTTATGATCATTTTGACCTTTTTGGTCATTTTGGGCTTTTTGATCATTTTGGCCTATTTGGTCATTTTGGCCTATTTGGTCATTTTGGCCTATTTGGTCATTTTGGCCTTTTTGGTCGTTTTTGCATATTCTGTCATTTTGGCCTATTCGGTCATTTTGGCCTATTTGGTCATTTTGGCCTATTTGGTCATTTTGGCCTATTTGGTCGTTTTTGCATATTCTGTCATTTTGGCCTATTCGGTCATTTTGACCTTTTTGGTCATTTTGGCCTTTTTGGTCATTTTGGACTTTTTGGTCATTTTAGCCGATTTGGTCATTTTGGCCTTTTTGGTCATTTTGGCCTATTTGGTCATTTTGGCCTTTTTGGTCATTTTGGCCTATTTGGTCACTGTTGCCTTTTCGGTCATTTTGGCAATGTCGTTCAGTTTGGCCTCTTTGGTCATTTTGATTATTTTGGCCATTTTGGTCGTTTTTGCCTACTCCGTCATTTTGGCCATGTCGGTCAATGTGGTCTTTTGGTCATTTAGATCATTTTGGCCTTTTTGGTCAAGTTTTGTAATTTATTTTGTTGACAGATAGACGGGGGATGGTATAATTAGCGATATAAAATGAAGTGAATCTTCCGTGGGCAAATACATAAAAAATGTAATATATAACCTTTAGCACTTGCTCTATAAACATAAGAGACACGCACTAGAGGTTAACCCGCGGCGCAGCCTCGGGGTAAACTCTAGTAGATCTATAAAATTATGAATAAAATATCTATAATGTCTAAGAAAAACCATCACCGGTTCCTTTTGTCCTTAATAGCCTTGAGCTCTATCCAGGGTCCCAAGAGACCTGAATGTTTGAAGAAACGTATATTGAAAACAATCTGATGCCAAGTAAAAACTGCCCGGCTATTGAGGTAACATTTTTTATGGGTCCCCAAGTAACATAATATAAAATGATGACGATGACGAGATTTCCAAAGCTATCCCGAAGAAAGTATAAAAAAATTGAACTTTATACTTTAACGAATTTAAGGTACTTTTGTAATACACCTTTACTACCTGTTACCTGCCCAAGTAACCAACCACAACCCAAACTCTTATAGTCGCTGGTCGTTCTTATTGGTATGAACATGCACAGATAAACTTTCAGGTTTTATAAAATGACGAAGGTCTGGCCGTCCTGGCCTCTTAAACTATAAAGTTCAGCCTCAAACTATTACAATAGACAGGCGTAGACATCAGTTAACGTTTTATATCATTACATATTTCATTTATAAAATAATAATTCAAAAATCCATTAATGTAATTAAAACAATGAAGAGTAAAGTAATTACGATTTCTAAATGCAGGCTGGCTAGGCAGGGTATCTACGTTTATTATATTAATTCGCTACTCGCACCGCGTCGACTGTTCTCGGTTGCCCGACGACCTTTCGGCGTTTATTATTTTGGATGCGAGGTTCGTAATGATGGCCCGGTTACCTTCAGACCGAACATTAATCAATTCCCAAAGTTATATCGTATGTTACACAGCCACTGACATGTGAATTTGTATGTACCTGAATGTCAACGATATTTTTCATCTCACCGCTTGAAAAATTTCAGTAAATTAACTGGATGGATTTTGAAACAACTTGTGAGTTATGCGAATGTTTCTACACGTATGTGTACTTTCAATAGCGAGGATTATTATTGCTGGATATCAGTAAACAGGCTAACAACCCACCTGATAAACATACAACAACAAAAGTGTTAGTTACCAAACAAAATGCTGCCAGCCTTGAAACAGATTTATAACATCTTAAAAAAACTCATAATGCTGTGAGAAAAGTTTAGCTGAAACCTTATTCCATATCCCATATCCATGACCAATAAGAGAAATTGCTTGAAAACCATTGGGGCTGTGAACGAAGCGGTGCGAGAGATGAGGTGGTAGAATGCTCACGAAGGGTATTCTGATTTCTAAGTCCTCGGATTGGTCCCCATTAAGACCTATGAAAGTATAAGATCTTTTATCTCGGAATCTATAATATTATACAATTCTAAACATGTCACGTGTTTACATTGAAGATACTAAAAAACAACTAGATTAGACTATATAAACGATGTAGAACACAATGTAATTTTTTTTTAAATTTCTTATCTGTTTGTTCGGGATTCATGCATAAACTATTAGGCCGATTTCGATGTGAATTTCACTGATCGACAGAAAATTCTTAGACTTAAAATCTGGCCTACTTTTTATCTCGGGAATCCTGCGGACATGTTCTCAGAAGCGATTTCTAGTTGTCCGGGTGCATAAAAATTAGCTTATTCCGACACGGTTTGATTAACGCGATAGCTGCAGTCCTTTGTGTCTCACGAATCCCGCGAGTATTTCAATTCAAGTGTGGACGAAGTCGCGAGCATATCCTAGTATTATATATTTTTTATAAACACGGATTTGAAGTTTCGCGTGCACAAACACACGATAACATGAATAGGTAGTTTCTTAGTAGATATTATATATTAGCTGTTGGCAGGATTCCCTGAATAGACAAACATATTTGTTTACGGTCCGGGAAGACTCTTAAGGTGAAAAATTCTTATAGCTATGAGGATAAATCTAGTATAAATAAAACTCATTTCAAAGATTTGTCTTATAACGTAAGTGGGTGTGTCTGATGGGGGCTTAAGTGTAATTGGTCATGAATAGTCACAATTAACACATTATGTACATACATTATATGTAAATGTGTACTGTATACCAAATTTAAATTATGTGTATCTTGTAAATTTCTTCTTTATACAAAACTAGCTAATTTTGTATAAAGAACAACTGTGTGTGTGCACTGGCAAACGTTGTCCTGCCCTGAAAAAATAAAAATCTAGGCGCCAATTGTAGTGCCACTTACCGTTTCCAATTATGAATCTAAACCATCCGGGGAACCACCCAAACACACACAAAAAGTTTAATCAAAATCGGTAGAGTCGTTCTCAAGTTATGTGCATACATATATTTCTACAATTCAATTTTATATATAAGAAGATGAAATGTTAACATTACAAAATTATAGGTAGGTAAGTATTCTCACAAGACGTCGCGTCGTACCGTTTAGTTACTTTGATTTGTCAAAAACGTGAACAAATTTCGTAAACGCTAACAATTAGATATTAGCTTAGAATTCGCTGGTATAGGAAAATAAATTTAAACTGATTTACATACAATAGCAGGAATGCGAGTCGCACCCACGACAGAGCGGACATGCGCGACGTCACACATAATTGAAAATCATATCATGTGATTAGGGATAGGTATATGTATCTGCAGCAATGATGCATTGAAGGTTGAGGCTGCTGCGACCGTGATGCGGTTTACGATAACATCATGATAATAAACGAGACGTACAGTCAGCAACACATAGAAAGGGACGGCCAAGATCGTCAAATACATAACAACATCAAAAGTGATCATTAGTAGTGAACTTGTATTTGGCGTAGTGCGTGTAACGATGTTTTTGAACAAGAAGTCTGATTCGAACAATTAGACCACATTGTTTGTACCGATACTAATGATCACTTTCGATGTTGTTATCTATTTGCCCATCTTGGTCGTCCCTTTCTATTTGCTGCTGACTGTACAATATCCGTAATTTTCCATTTATATTAACACAATTCATACCCACATCAACAAGTAAATTAGGTTTGGACTAATCAAATAGAACAGACATTAATTTGTGGTTTGTTCGTTTTGTATGTAGGTATATATTGTTATAGGTATATACGTAGATTGTATCTAATTATTAGTATCTAATTCAACTGCATGCCAACGCTACCTTTGTAATTAGATCTTGTACATCCAAAGGTCGCCTGGAAAAGATTGTCTTAGGCAATAAAGCCGCCCATTGTACTAGTTTATAGTATGTAAGCTTATTGTATATTTTTTTATTATAAATTATTTAGTATTAGTGTATAGTATAAATTATTACCCGTGCGCAGGTCTGCCGATAGCCTCATGATGTTGACAAAAAAGGTTAAATAGTTTTGAAATAAATTATTATTTTAATTTAATAATAGTAAGTAGTCATCGACAAACCTGCGCGCGGCTTATAAGGCTAAACGAGTCCATTTTCTACGGATATTATGACGAGTATTAAAATGTAAATGTTAAAATTTATCAATAAGATCAACTCTCAGTAATAAACCTTTATTACTTTAAACCTATTGCTATGCTTCTCAGAAAATTTAAAAATTGAAACAATGAAATTAATTATGTATATTCTCTATACATAATTATCTCTACATAATTGTTTGTAAAAATAAAATTAAATAAAAAAGTTTTTATATGAATAATTTTTATGCGTAATAAATAGTATTTCAGTTCGTGCGATTTTAATTATGAAAACTGTCTTCTGAGTCTAGGAAATATTACAATAATAGAATCCAAAAAAACATAATACAATAAACAGCAGAATAACTGAGAGTATTTTAATCGAATTCATCTCATGTCAGCTATTGCGAAATTGAATAGTATTTTTAATACCAAATGTCCATAGATGATATCTGTGGACATTTGTAACATGAGAGGTGTTATCAAGGCTCTGTCGGCCTCGAAGGTACTTTACACACTTTACACTTGTTTAAACAAAAACCCTATGTCTCAGTGCTAGCTATAATATATGCAGGAATCACGCCCCATGTCCCTACTGTGCTGCAGAAAACTTTCAGAATCTTTTCATAGAGGAGCATAACGGCTCAAGGAAGTAGTAAGAGATATTTAGTTGCACCCACTTCAAAGTTTATAACCCCTCAAGATTAGCTGCAGAAGGCTGGGTTTACCAGACTTGGTAGCCGTCACTTTCTAGGTCTTACTAGCGGCCATGAAGAAGACGTGGATCATAACAAAGCAGTGCCCTCTATATTTACATGTTAAAGGAGGTTAACGTCTCTTGTGAATTATTCTGAGATAAATATGAAAAATATTAGCATCCTGTGTTAGTGTAGTCATTTTCATAACTAGTCTTGAGCAACGCCGACATAACATACTAAAAACTAACAAATTATAATTGCAAATCATCACAAACATACTATAGTGATGCTTGTTGTGGAAGGAGAACAATTAACAAATCCATTTCATTCATTGATCAACGTTAAGTATTACATCACGAAGTAAAACGCAAGATAACAAGGTAAAATTGTTTATATTTCATTCAGTCACAATCACCAATGTGAACTTTTGTCAGTTAATTGCCACTGTTGTTATCATTCCAACTAAAGAATTTACTGCTGTAATGCGAATGTATTAAACATTAATTACTCCTGTAAATTTGCGTTCTAAATATATTTTCGTACAATATATTGATTTATTGCGAAGCAGGCGAACAGGCAGACGACCCACCTAATGGAAAGGCGTTCCTGTCGCCTATAGCCGTTTGCAACATCAGAGACGCAGCCAACGCATTGTTCAAAATTCTAGTAATATATATAATAATAACTCATTTGTAGGATACAAAGCATACTGCGTTAATTGTTATATTTAATCGATATATTCTGAATTTGTATACCGCTAAAATGTATATATTTTGTCGCGACAATGTGTTTATTTCAAGGCCGTGAATAATTAAATGAAAACGCACAGACATACAAAGAAAAAAATATTTTACATTTATGTGTCAATATTTTAGTTGTCAACCAATTTATACAAAACCTTAATAATCGTATATTGTTCTATCAAAACAAAATGCAATGTTTTGCTAGCAATTGAGCGCATTAATAGATCAAACCGCAAATGCACAATTAAGCGAAATAAGAACAGCGGGATCTTTTTACATACATTAAAATAAATTATTTTTCCTGTAGTCGCCGGAGGAGGTACATTGTTCTGGGGATGGAGTTGGCGTCGGCCCAGACAACCCCGTTGTGATGTAGGTCAGGAATGGTGTCCCCGTTCTCAATGCGGTGCAGCCACTCGTCCGCTCAGGTCCGGGGCAAACGGGACAAGTTCTCTCAAGTGGAAAACTAGTTCCAAGACCCTTCTTGTTTAACTTAGATTTCATACAAATAACAAGGTATATTTTTAGACTTGTTAATTGCGACCAGTGGGGATAGTTTTGACTTCTGTTTATCGGTTATACTGAATGCCGTGCTAATAATTGAATAATGGTACGTTATCCAGAAATTTTCCGTTTTAGTAAAAAAAAATAACTATTTTGATCTACATCAAAGTTAGCTCTGTGCATTATTTACTATAAACGTTTCTTGTTTGAAAATTTAGGTAACTTCAATATTGTATTTAAAAATAAGCTTCAACGACTCTTTTACTTAATGTGTTTTACCTTTACGATTGTGTCAAATATTAAACATCAATATGTAAAAAGGTATTTTTTTAAATTTAATAATAAACACTAAAGTTTGCAACTTGAATCATAATATTATGATTAATTTAATGAAAAAATATCTAATAAAAGCACGCGCGGTAAGCGATTAGAAAGTATAGAATATCGTATTCAGTTTCTATTTTAAGTATAAAAAAAATAGAACAGGCAGCGTACGCGCAGCTGTCACTAACGGCGGTACATGCCAGGTGCGATTCCCCCATCGGTCCTCTATCCCCTTTCAATCAATGATGCGACCGAACCACTGTTACTTAAGTTCATATAAATCGTTATATTAATAAGGACGAATAGAAATTTCGCTCGATACTCAAGCCCTCGTGCTACCGACCAGATTATTGGTAAACGATGTCGTAGTTATACAGTACGAGCGACGGGAAGTCAATTTGTACTGAACTTCCGCAAATATTTGATCAGCACAGACTGAATACAAACTAATCATTAAATGTAATCGTACATATAGCAATTAAGAGTTATAATAATAACTGCAATAACAGTTAAGAATATTGTTATAAACTATTATTTGTGCAAAAATGACCTCAAAAATACTTCAAAAACATTATAAGTTAAATTCTTCAAAAGACAAGGCATGTTGGTTTTAATGGCTCAGATAACGCGTCTCATTCTGATGACATGGATTGGAATACTAAAAAAGTAAATTATAAGTCGTCGTAATAATCTTTACATTCTTATTTAAATTATTACGACTATATCGTAATAAAGTTTAGATTTCTCTGTGTTACTGACAATAAGATAGCACAAATAATGGTATCAAGAACACCACATAACTAATAAGTGGTAAGTAGGTATGTACATGAACAGCTTGCCCGTGGTGCTCGGAATGGCCCCACAGCCGCAGAGACACCCCTGCGTTGATCTCATTATGCCGGTCAAACGATGAAAGCACCCGGATACCCTCAAACACTGCATTCAATAAATGGAGCAAACCTATTGTTTTAGTTTACTAATCACAAGGCTTTACAATTTGCAGAGAGGAAATCAAAGCAATATAATATAGCTTGGTATTTCGTAGTAAGATAATAAACGCGCTAATTGTATAAAGTTTCTATGAACATATTAGACTTTGAGAAATTGATGAGAGTGACGTTAAAACATTTAAAACGGCTTATTGATTTGAAATCGTAGGGGAAATACAAATAATATTTTCGGATCTTCGATTGAATCAAAACGCCGAAGAAATAATTTAATTACGTTCACGTATGGTGAACGGAAGTAGAGCACTTGCGGAGGAAACGTCAACGACGGCGACCTTCTCCGGATATTAATCATCCCGGTGCCACCCGCGCCGGTACCTTAGCACGCTTTATCGAATCTGATGAATACTTGCAAATTCTGATCGGGTCAATTCCTAAATTCACAATAATAATAACAGAAGGATGCATAACGCGCTATTTTATTTATAGTACTCGTAAAATTTCAGTGATAACACTAATTATTCATCTATTAGATTGACTTCGTCAACGAGTTGCACGTTGTGTGTAATAAATTACACCTTCAATATTTTTCTCTCTCTATCTCTGCTTTAGTAACAATAAGTAAAACAAAGTAAAATTTCTTCAAGTTTCTAAGGCTTAATTTTTTTATGATGTTGGTGTAGTTAACGTGTGTTTAATTATCGCAAATACGCAATTGAGTTGTTTACTAAATGAGACGATGTGGCAGCTTGCCGCGGTGCTACCAGCTACCGGTGTGCAGTGACTCAGCGCACGGCCCCGCACGTGATCTCAAGGTGAAGTCCCAGCGACATCCACGCGTAGAGAAAAACATCACAATTCTTATTACTAACGAAACATTGCAATCTTACAATTGAAGATAGAGGAAAACAAATGATCGATGTACTTCATGAACGAACTCGTCGGACTTATCATCAATATTGTATTTTCAAAAGAATTACTCAATCTATATCAATATTTTCCAACATAACTATCTATATTGATACGACACAATCATTTTGATATGACGATAACGCGTAAATAAGTAAACATTATCTAAAGACGCAGTAAGCATATTAATTGTTTATACTCAAATTATGACCACTCTTCCCAATATATAATTCAAAGAAATAATAAGGAAAAAATAATTCCTGGTATTTTATTCCTGGATTTAAACCAGTCGTAAAAATACCTTAATAAAATGGTAACTTATTTCGCCGACCGCATCGCTAAATTTGTTATTCTTCAATATGCAGTCTCGAAACTCAAAGGAAACAAAATAAAAAGAGCAATGAATAATACAAAAAAGATAATTACGTAATAACATAGTCAACTTGTCTGATGTACACCAGCTATTGATAAAAAATTTATTGCGTAATTGTATTAGTTTCAATTTCACAACACATATCCAATGCATCAGTCGATCGTACATGAGTGCGTGCTTTCTATATAGCATTGCGGAGACGTCTATAGATTAAGTCCCGGTATGCAGGCAAAAGGCGCCGGCTTGACCTTGCTCTTGAAGACTGGTCGGCGCGCCCACATTGGCCTTCAATATATCGCCTAGTGTGTTTTAATCTTTGTTCTGATATAATACCGATCTAAAATTGCAATCAGGGTCTTTTCTTGGTCTTAATAAGATTCAGTCAATGAAACAAAATTTTGTTCCATTTCCATTTCACACGGAGAAGTCGTGCTAAGAAACGAATATTGGTGAAAGGACAAAGCATATAATCAAAAGTTGTGATACGAAACATCAGACGAATCGAGACAGACATCAGTCGCTCAGGATTTTTATATATCACAGTAAAGAAACTAATCATAGCATGATATATTAAAAGTACTGCAATTATTGAAGATGTATTGTACTGCTGGACCTTTTTATCTATGGTTTGCTATAATAAAAAATTAAGACGAAAGGCTCCTTAGATAGTAGTAATATAAATAAAGATATAATCATTTGAACTATGTTTATATATTATGTAATATTAAGTAAAGAATAAATTTGAAAAAAAAGTGTTTTAAATATGTCGTTCACATTCTTTAAATAATAATCATGGATAAGTGCACACATTATATAAGCCTATGCTAAGCAATTTACGCTTTTGTTATAAATAATATACAACAGCCCATTCTGGGCCCGATCGTATATACCCAAACCAGAGTAAATTTGTTTTAAACGGAAAATTTGTTTACGAAAAGTAACATGCCAGGATCGAGTCTGGCAAGGCGGAGGGCATTTCAGTGATAGTATACTAGGCCTACAAACGCTTAGCCCACTAACCACAGAGGCCGTCTGATTTCACAAAAGGACCTAACGAATTTATGAATAATTATAATATTACATTAATGTACATTATGTATATGAACTTCGAATAAATAAATCGTATTCAATCTAACACTTTGGCAATCGGGAACAAACGCAATACCCGACATGTAAACGTGGTAAATCAATATCCAGCGGTATGGAAATTCGTGGAACTCAAACTTTCTTGACATTTAATTTCTTTTCCTTCCCAGTTATATGTTTCATGTGTTTATTTCCAAAAGTATTTTATGTGCCGTAATATATCTTTATATGAGCATAAGACGACCTTAAGCACCCATTTTATTTTATCTTTTTAGGTTACAAGAAAGCTGTGAACATTTTCTTAAAATTAATATCATAATATATCATCGAATTACCAAGATCAGCAGCGATTTTATAGACCTATAATTCAGAATAACCACTATTTTATAAACACACAAGCGTAGTAAAATAAAAGTTTATTCTTATTACTTTCAAAGGTAATTTTATAATTACGTAATACACAAATAGGAAATTATGGGAATGCTAATAAAACACTTGTTAAAGGTAATAATCTACAGAAAAGTTCACATTTTATATATCCAACCTAAGCAAGTTATGCTTGTGTTTATGTACAATACTACAAACAATAATAAAACACAAAGGATCACTCTAGAACTTTTATACCAGACACCCAGATCGGAGTCATCAACGGAAAATTCTTTTACGATACTTACCGTGCCAGGGATCAAACCTAAAGCCTCTGCGCTACATTGAGGTAGGCAGGTAAAGATTTAAAGCCCATTCAACCACAGATGTCCTGACAATGGGCAAAGGATAAGTAATGTTTATATTCTATTTTAAACTACAACTAAAATGACAATATAGCAAAAAAAAAATAATCAAGTCAATTTGAATGAGGTTTTGAGTTTTTAGTCCTTTTTTTAGATTAATGGATTATTTCATTTTGTGATATTTACTTTAAATAATGGAGATAAAACAGGATTTGGAGAACTATATATGGGATAGTTACCGAAAGATACAGAGGGCTTTATCCCAAATGCCTCTCGTAGTTCGTTTTCGTCCGATCGGCCCGAAAAATTCAGTAAAAAATTTAAAAAGAAGAAAGAAAGAGCAAGTATTTATGTATTTAGAGCTATACTAGCTGTCCCGGCAGACGTCGTCCTGCCCGGTAAAAAATAGGGGTTGATCGTAGAGGGTTGAAAATTTAGGGTTGTATGTATCTTTTAATGCTGTATCATAAAAAAATTGAAATTAAAAATTTTGTCTAAAAAATAAAAATTAGGGGTGGACTACCCCTAACATTTAGGGGGATGAAAAATAGATGTTGGCCGATTCTCAGACCTACCCAATGTGCACACAAAATTTCATGAGAATCGGTCCAGTCGTTTCGGAGGAGTATGGCAACGAAAACTGTGACACGAGAATTTTATATATTAGATTAACATCCTATATAAAACAAAAATAAATAGAACATACATTGTAAAGTGCACAAAAAAACAAGCAAAAGAAGTCCGAAAACGAACGACGAAGTACGTTTGAGAATAAGGCTTAAGCTTCAAAGCTTACGCGAAATAATAAGTAATTAAATCAAGTATTATTGTCATCAAACTAATTAATTGACATCCTCTAATTTTTGGACAATTGATGTGAAGTCTTATAAATATTTCAAAATTGCATATCGGAAGGATACTTCTTGTTTGAAGTTACTTTTTAACACGCTTTTATTAGCTTCACCTGTATGTATGTATGTTTGTAACCGACCCCTTTGAGCTCGATTTTGTCCTACTTTGAACGATCAGATTTAATTCAAACTTTGCACACCTGTCAAAGGTCGATGACAATGCAATAATTTAGTACCATGGAGCTGATCTGATGATGGAGTCGGAAGGTGGCCATAGGAACTCCTGTACTAAACAAGATAGACCCGTCGTGTTTGGGCTCGTTTTACTTGTCTTGGCTAGCACTCTGCTGCTACATGATATGCAGTATCTCAAAAGCTTGTATTTAAAAACATTTAAAAAAAATCAACTAAAATATGAAAAATAAATAGTACTTTTAAAAAAACTAAAACAAACAAGCTTTCATAAAAAATCCAACTAAAAAGCAGAAAATAAAATTTAATAAATTTGGTTTCTGATGAATGGGGTCTTAAAACAAGCGTGGGGTGTATTCAAAGCGCTTTTTAAGATATTAAAGAAGAAGAAAACAAATTTTATTTTCTGCTTTTTAGTTGTATTTTTTATGAAAGCGTGTTTTTTTAGTTTTTTTTTAAACAATTATTTTTACTTATATTTTCTTGAAAGACCTTAATTTGGCGCGCGGGAAACGATTGCACCTAACAAACGGAACGGAGGCAAACATAAAATTAAACAATAACTTTCATGATTGCATCTTGTAGCTTGCCAATAATCGAACGCTTATTCAATTAGCTGTGGCGGGGGCTTGTGGCGAAATCGATGTCGTCACGTGGCTTCCGTTTGAATTCGCAGATTGCGATATAACAACACCACATTGGTTATTAACTTCGATATAATACGTAGTAGCGTTACACAATGACTTCATACACACCCACAGCACAACCGACCGTGCCCATCACAACAATACAAACGTCAACAAGATTTATATCAACAACTGAAACAATGAGAAGCGAAGTTCAGAACTTACAGCTACAGTGCCTTCACAACTCTATACAAAGTAAAATTTAATAAAAGTTCGCCCTTTGACAAAGAATCTTTTATTGGAATTCACAGAATCTTAAAGGGGACTTCTATTACGTCTGCGAAGATATGATATTCGAGCTTTCCTCCATTTCAGGACCTCCAAGGATAACAAGGTATTAAACTTGTTATCAAAATATGTTATAAAGTTATTGTATGAACATGGGGTGATCAGTGTGTATGTATAATTACAAGGTTTAGTCAAAGAGTTCTTGTAAGTCCCACTAGACACGGTGTTATGAGAAGGATTAGGGTTGAGTGCGGTTTAATACGTGTCGCCCGCGTCTCGGTATTTCGTCTTGCAATCTAAATCTCCATGTATAGAAAAACAAAGCGATGTCATCAATCATCGGATTTATTGTTTTTCATTTGTATGTCAGTCACGTGTTTTATAAGAAAAAAGTGGTTTACGAAATAAGACGATCTGTGAAACAGTTCTTGGCTCGCGCTACAACGCAAAAAGTGTGGGAGTTAATTGCTTTAACACTTTAGTTTACTAACAGGTGTGTAACGCGACAACACGCTGATCAAGGTAATGTTGTGATATCATTAATTGTTTATGTACTATTTTGGTAGAAGAGTCAAAATAGACTAGTATTAAGCAACCGGCAGGCGGCATCATTAGTTTGTTTGCCAAGTGGCCTGATTAACATCTTTAGTTCTATTTGTGTACAAGTATGATTCCTACTTTTTTCGTCTGTATCTAGCTACACAGGAAACTTTAAAAGTTGATCAAACAATAATAATCCGTGTAAAATAGGTCAATGAAGTAGGATTATCACCGTACCTTGATAAGCAATGCGGGCAGCGGCTACAATCGGCTCAGCTGTTGCTATCGATCCGCAGTTACTTGACAATAAACTAATGCCGAAACTGGGTGCCAAAGCCCCAGAAGAGAGTACTTCTTAGACACACTCTGATTGTCATCAACCACCGAGTACCACTTGACGCCACTAACCACCAATTATAACCACTGATATGAAATTGCCACCTGTTTGCAGTTTGTATAAGAACATAACCGAGAGGAGTTGATACGATCGGTGCTCAAAATATCGGAAAATTAGCATGCAGCGAGTTAATCGTAGACGAGGCACACGCGACTCGAATATCCGGTATCGATGTAAATTAGGCGCGCAATAACGTCGATTAGCAGACGTGCAGACTCGACCGTGGTACGAGCCCGACTGACGTCAGGTTTTGCCTCGGCCTTTCGGCTCGGAGCCGGCGATGGGCGCAGGGCGGCCTGGAGGCGGATTCGGGCGGTGGGCGGTGCGGCCCTCACTACGGATACCGGCTACAGATTTTCATCTGTCCGTAGCGCTACGCTGAAAATTTTGCTACGCATTTTGTAACACGCGATGAGTCAGCCACCAAATAATTTAGAGAGTTAATAGTAAAAACTTTCATCTGGACTTTTGAGAAAATATGCAGCTAGCATTTCTGCTAATTTTATTTAAATCTGTGAAGAGTAAAATTAAACTGCTAAAAGCAATGACCATAGAATGTTACATTTGAAAAAATACGTTAGTAATGGAATAAATACTTAATTGCTCAAATAATCTAGTAAATTATAAAATCTATTAAGTTCTGATATATTACTGATAATGCTATCTATCGTTAATGTTTAAAGGTAAACACGGTTACACTAATTACATTCTAATGTATATAACGTGCCCTTTACAAAAGGAACCAATAAATCTATCCTTCAGATAATCTGTATGACAATTTTAATGTTAGTTAGATTAGAGCGTATGATTCAGTCAGGAACTGAGATTTTGTACTAAATCGACTAAAAAGTCGACTGCAACAAGAAATAAATATTTTGAATATCATGGGATAAGAACACAAACTTGATTTCATCGCCTACAAAATTATAACCCACTTTGCTCAAAAATTTAATACATTAGATCATTAGAACATAGGTTTTCATGTCAGCGACAAAATAATTTCTCTACACTCGTTTAATTGCTGGGATGTCATATTACAGAGCGGCCTTGTTAATCCGGCCAAGCGGCGGCCTTAAGCATTGCTTTGAAATGGGCGTAAAATAACGAATTTGACAGCCATGAAGTGGCAGTCTGCATCGACTTAGAGAACGAGCTTTTCAAACGTAGTGCGAAAATTATAAACAGAAGAGTATTACAGATTTTTTCAAGAAAGATTAAATTTCTATTTTTTTTAAACTTAATATCAAATGTGCAGATTATATGTTTGTAATTCCCAACATGTATGTATGTATCCCAACATTTGTATGTACGTCTGTTTGTCTCACTTTGTCTTGACTTAATTTTCGATAACTAATTAATGAAAGAATCGTAGGTTTTACGTGTGTTTTATTACGAGTCAATATTGCAGATCACATTACGGACGCCGCAAAACGCCTTGTTTTATGCTTGTCCGAAATATCGAGGCCCTACTGTAGCATGGTGTACAAACTACAAAATTTTAATTAATTTAACTAAACTATAGACACGGCTTAGGAATAGAAAAAAAAACTAGAAACCGTTAAAAGCTTAGATATGTAGAAGGTTTTTTATAGTTTTCTTCTACGTTTAAGTTCAGTATAAATTTTGGTTTTTAGCAACATAATTTCGCTAAATGGGTTTGGTTTTAGAGGAACGAGTTTTGCAACTCTAAAGCTCAGTTTCATCATCAATAAAGTAAGATTGAGACTCATACAAACACACATTCATATTTAAAACAGTTTCATATCGGAAAAGTAATTCTCGGCTAATAGATAGGTTAATAGGTTTAACATAACACTCTTTTATTGTAGTTTAACATTCTAGGATTACGGCTTCACGTAAGAACCTCGTTATGAATCTACTACGATGTCAAAAATAAGAAAACTTCTGATGAGGATTTAAAACAGTTTTGTCTAAATATACTGCAACATAATCGGACCTAAATCGCTTTCTTGGAAATAACTACAGAATCGATTAGTTGCCTACTTAATTTGCTTTTACCACACGAACGAGCTATCAGGTCATATTAAGGCTACGGTTAACGAAATGGGAACACTTGTCGCGGTCACATAATTTAATTCAATCGATTTTCTGTTAATAAGGTTACATAAATGTAAAGAAACCTAATGTAAGCTTATCACAAGAGGCAGGTAGAAGAAAGAGTGACTAGCCCAAAATTATGGCATCTAAATGTCTCTAAGGACCAAATTCCTTTCAGGGTTTCGGGACCATTTCAGTTATAACAGAACCCTTATATATTCATCATGTCCATTCGCCTACCACTCGGTCTATCTCTTTGTGCATCATATATGTATCATAGTTATTTTTCTTAAGCACTGTTGCTTCAAGTCAATTAAATGTAGGCGCATGAGTAATTGTTAGACAGATTTTGAAAAATTGTATAGAAGTTACTGAGTTTTTGTTTCTCGTGGTATATGGGAATATGAGTTACTAACGCCGAAAAGCGTGACTCCAGCCCTATAACTATTATGGAGTATAAATTCTGAAAAATATTAAGGCGGGGTAAGGCTTGTGATAAGTTTACTTACAATGAATATTAATTCAAGAAAAAAGTTAAATATTTTTTCAGGTTAGGTTAGGTTAGTCACTTACTTATTATATGTTTTTTAGGGCCGAAACGAACGAACACATTAATTATTATACTACACTATGCGTACCGTGATAGGTGCAGTACTTGACTGATTTTTCTTATTGACCGACTTTCAAAAAAAGGAGGAGTTTTGTTTCTCTTTTACGGCCGTGACTATAAATCCAATTACCGACAAAAATCTGGAGATAAAAGTGAATTATTTTATCCGGATTAATATAAGAGATTATCAACATAAGCAAAATGTACCCTCATAAAGCCGCAAGAGAGGACCTTGTTATTATGTAATTGCAGAGTAAGCTTTTCCTCATATTTTAAACAGTTATTGTTAAAACAACACTAAAACCAACATTGATACGCTACCAACAGCAAATGAGTTTGAGAAGTGCTCAAGCACGCGACACGATAGTAGCAGGATTAGTGAAGTCGTTGGGAGGCGTGAAGCCGACTGCCAATAACTTACGCACTCTATTCATACACGTGTCAATGGGAAAGTTATGCTATTAGAGGCTTCAGAATATTAACATTGTTTTTGATGATATTAATTAATTAGAGATAGCTATTACGTGACTGAAGTTTAGATAGCTAAAGCGCTATCTAGACTTTATAATATAATGTTGAAGTCTTAAGGGTTATGTAAAACTATTTTGACAAAATCATTGATTTATATGTACTACGTACTAGAGAAGCTATTAAAAAAAGTTTGAACTTGACGAAAGCGGGGGCCATCGCGGGGCAAGCGTGCGGTGGACTGACTTATGCATTTAATGCAGCGCTGAAGCACTGGCTACGCCGTCTAACCAAACTACCTAAACATACAGCGATAGATCGCTTAAAGAGAATAGTTTTCTCGCAACCAGAATATCTTCAACTTGAACATGGCCGCAGCCATGACGAGTCGAGTTAAAATTGATAAACCTTTATTAAATAAGATGTTTTATCGAGGATACAACAAACTTATCAGTATAAAGTCACTCCTTGACTTTTATTCGAGTTTCTTGAGTGGTGTGAATCTTAATCTCCACATGAAGGCATTTTTTAATAGTTACTTTTAGACTAAGCGGGTTCTCGTCCGTGAACCATAAGTCCATAACGAGTGTTTAAAAAGCTAGTTACGGATGCCTTCTAGTACGTAGTACATTAAACCTCATTGGAAAAAATATACCTTGAAACACTGAACACAATAACTAAAGCCAAATTATTATTCTGAGATAAATATAACACCGTTTACGATGAAACTTGACAGTGACAGCTTACATCTCGCGGCGTGACTAAGGGCTTACTTTGAAACGCCTTCCATCATTCGCTTTCGCCGCCCAAAAAAAAACGATTGAAACGAAAGACGAAAAGCTTTTGTGATGTAAATGTTATTACAAGACGTTTATTTTCAGACCTTTTCTCTAAATCAGCATGATTTAATAATAAGAGGGTCGGAATCTAGCTAGGCTAAAACCAAGTGATGTACTCGATCCCTGTATTAGTGTAATATACAGGATTTAAACCTTCAGAATCGGACACACTTTATTCTTATAATTAAGGAATAATATTCTATTATTTATATATATATTCTATTTTTAGTTTGCAGTCAGTTTGGTTTAAAAAAATCTACCTTTTAGTTGCTAGAATAACTTTAGAAATAATATTTTGAATGCCTGTACTACTGCCACGCGTTACAAGTTTTTCCTTTCGGAAAGTGTAAGCTATAGGCGCTCTTCAACGACAAGCTTTCGATTTCCTTGGGGGGTGCCCAACAGATCGCGATTTGGTCACAATGGAATTACCTCAATAGTATACTCTTTTTTTATTTGTTTATTTTATTAAGTTTGCCAACAACTGATACATTGATAAGCTTAATTAAATATACAAGTGAATAGTCTTATGCTAAATGTAGAGTTTCTTACAGGCAAACATAGCTTGCTTAATATAAAAAAATAATGTAATAACTTCGAATAAAGAAAAAATTTGAAAATCGATCCACAATTAACGGAGTTATAGAGCAACAACATTAAAAATTACAATCGAATTGACAACCCCCTCGGTGAAGTCGGTTTAAAAGATAATAAAGAAACTAATAATAACATTTGTTATTTTTACACAGAAAGTATAAATTCATTTGTTATTTTTAGACAGAAAGTATAAAAATCAATTTTGCTCGACGCGGGTATGATATCGATATAGATTGCCGTGCGGTGAATTTTCTATTAATATACACAAAAGAGAAACATAATTGAATTCTATCTTTAGACGTCACTGTTCCTTTTTAGATCGATCTCGATATTATTTATGGTAAGCCATTTAATTAAACTAGTTTAAATAGCACGAGTAAAAATAAGCATTCTATCTATGCATATTAGATGAGAGAATATTATTTGAATGAATTATGGTTTTAGTTCAATGTATACACGATACATTCTGACGTTTATAATTGAAGACTAAAATATCTATTTTGCCCAAGAAACATACTTTGATTTGAAATACATGCAAATCAATACTTGACGTCATGAAGGTTAGCAAACGTTACAATAGTTTCAAAACAAAGGATGCTGAAGATCGCACGAAATGGAGAACGAAAAATAGAAAAGTGGAGCTTAGGCTTCGAAGCGAACGCTCCGAACGCAACTAGGATTTAACGCTAGGATGATGGTGACGATTTTACGTACGAATTTAAGGGGGCTCAATGGAATTCGCTATATCAATCGTGCATTATCATTTTTTTGATGAAACCATTTTTTTTTATTGCAGGAGTTCAGTAGACAGACAGACGACCCACTTAATGGAAAGTGGTTACCATCGGCTATGGACATTTGCAACACCAAAGGTGCTACACATGTGCTGCTGCTCTCTTAAGGGGGACCGGAACTTGGTTCCTAATGCCGGAACACAACTCAAGGTTGTTATGGCGACATGCTTTAGACCAGGGGTGGTAGGCATCCAATCGGGCAAATGCCCTACCACCTGGCTGTGGGTTGTTTTGTCGCCTCTTACGACAGGCCGCCCGGCCGCAGGAAATTGTATTCTTTCTTCGTTCCTGCACGGATTTGTATGATTGGGATTTGTCAGGATTTACTTTAGACAAATCTGAATCTTGAATCTTCACAAGAAAAATAAGAATATTACTCAGAAATTTATTTTGTTTTCATATACATTTCTAAATAAATTGGCTTGGGCCTCCCATTATAGGGGAACGGGCAATATGGGTAAAACTTGTCCAAGGCGGCTTGGCAGGTTTGACGCATCGGTTATCGTGATGTGCAGGTTGCATCACCGTCGTTGTTTCACCGTTGTTAGCATTTCACATGAATATATAAAAATAATTACTATTAAAATATTATGTACAAAACCTCGCCTGAATCAAAGTGATACCCGAAGACTACCCTCTGTATGAAACATAATGAATAAGTACAAATTAAAAATCACAACCTCGAATTTGTTATTCGTCATCCGGGTAATCACAAGGTCAATCAATAAAACGCGACAAAAACTTCTTCACAGTTTTGTATAGGAGCAGTGTTTTCTCAACGCACGACCGAACACAGAGAAGATAAACCTTACAACTTGAGCACTATAATAGTGTTTACGTTCAAAATAATAAGTTTACTTTGAAGGTCCTGAATTTATTTTCACTGTTTTTCTATTCTGCTCTACATAGTTAAACAACGAGGATAATATTATGCAATTCTAAGTCACTTGCTTAGACAAAACTGATATACATATACTCCTCGTAAATTTTATGACTTACTAACAAATAGGTACAAAAGAGACGGTTTTTATTTAAAAAAATAGTTACTGTGCATTCGTGTGTAACCAATTTAGAAGGGCCCTATATTTTTACTTTTTTTCTAATATGCGTACATTCATATTCATAAAATATTTTAGACTACGGCACAGCTTATATATTATTGTGCTGCAATGAGTAGTTTAAAATACATAGTGACACTGAAAATAAATTTACACAATATTGTTACATCCACCAATTAAACCAAACCACAAACCTTATGAAGGTTGAACAACCTTCACAGAACCCATTAATTTATTTTTGATCTACCTTTAGTCTTACATCCACAATATTTCTTTGACATTCTTCTTTATAACATGATCTCCATCCCTCATTCTCAAAATGTGAATTAATAAAAATAATCAATCATCTATACATATAATAAAATTGTAGAGGTCAAATTTCTGTACAATGAAAAAAAATGCTAAAATGATTTAAGAAGGCAAATAGATCTAATTTAGATTTTTTTATTTTTTTTATTTCTCTGTTTGTCTGTCTGTTTGTACCGGGTAATCTCCGAAACGACTGGGCTAATTTACATGAAATTTTGTATGGTGGTAACTTATATCCCTGGTCAACATTTAGGAAACTTTTGATCCCGAAAAATTAAAGAGTTCCCGAGGGATAGTTAAAAAGCTTGAATTACTGAAACAGATTATAACAGACTGAACAGAGAGAGAAATAATTTCTCTGCAACGTAACATATAGAAGCGAAGATTTTGACAGGGTGAGGTGTCGATGAGCGAGTTTTATCTTATATATATATAAGTTTGTTTCTTTCTTTGATTGCTTGAACGCGTTAATCTCAGGAACTACTGGTCTGATTTGAAAAAAAAACAGTGTTATATAGCCCTTTTATTGACTGACTGAGCGGAGCACCAATGAAGAATGTTTCCTAATCGTGGGGTTTTTTTTATTTACTTTTTTTAAACTATTCCACAAGAACGAAATTGCGGGCAGAAGCTAGTAATAAATATTTTACATCAATATTGCTACCATCCTGCAGGGTTCAGAAATGAAGAAAGATTAATACCATAAAACAGAATCACGGGCACAGCTAAAATAAAATCAGTCTCTTACTACTCACTATTTCTTAAATTTTAATAAAGAACTTGGCTTTTTTGAGTCGGGGAAATGCATTTCACACACTACTGGTCCTTTACTAGGGATTAGACCAAAGAACACCACGAATGGACACCAGAGTTTTTGTTATTGACTTGTGTAGACTCGAAAACTCAATACTCCACTACAACCACCCTCCTCCCGTGTGCCCCGAGCGTATGGCAAGAAGAGCGTGAGACTTAGTCTGGGCGCACTAACATTTAACCACCAGTTAACCAAAAATAATCACTGTTTTTCCATACATTTCTGGCGATTATTTTATTTTAACAATCGGTTAAAAGTCGGTGTACACCAGCCTTAGAACGCAGTTACGTCCACGCTCATCCTAGCGCATCAGTGCTTGAGAATGCCCCGGGAAAAAAAATGGTATACAAAAACTAGCACTAACCTTTAACATGGTGAGTATCTTCTGTGACAATTCATAATCGAAGTTTGTGTATTTTGAGTCTGTCATGTCGTATATGAATACGAGACCGGCGCGTTGCGTTTCCACCGATTGCAACGCCACGTCCAACTGATACACCACACCCTAGAATAAAAAATGGCGGTTAATATTGCCTTGTTGTGTACTCTGAGATTGTCTTGTTGGTCTAGACATAATGTAACTAACGTATCAACTTCAAAAACATCAAAGATTAGTGCAGGACAGGACAACCTTAAACCAGCTGTTATCCAAAGTTCGAAATATTTTCTCCTAGTTCAATAAACTTGAAAATATTAATAAATTGATACTTTCTTTCAAATTGATAAATTATTACACAATTTTCGTGACACCGTGTATCTATTAATAAAGAGTAGAATTTTTTATTTGTAGAAACTCATACATGCACGCCGATCGACTAAATACGGCTTATTGTATTCATGTTTTAACATTTATGTATGTACGCATTTTCATATCATTTTTTTAGTACATATGACACCCACTGATTAAGTATTCAAGGCGTTCTAATTCACAAGTATTTGAATGCAGAGGCTCCGGATTCGATATCGGACAGGATAAACATCGTAAACGGTCTCTCCTCTCTGATCTAGGAACCGAGCAAAATATATTAAATTCAATTTCATAAACTTGTGAGTATACAGTGTGCCAATTACAATCGTAAAGCAACGTTATTTTACAACTAAAGGGGGTGACAGACGTGTAAGTAAGTAAGCTAAGTAGTACTTTCGACTCAACGACATTTTTCAAAAAGTGCGCGAAGTTTCTGAAGCGAAGAAGTTCGTAGAGCCACAAATACGAGTACTTGCTTAAGCACGTGACCATAATTTAAGGGAAGAAAAAGGACGATCAGTTTCCACCAGTGTCATATAGAATGCACTCTCTGATGCGTCGTTTCTTGGTAATTTTCCTTTCGTGTTCTTATGTGCGTGCTTGTCGAAATGAGTTTAACACTTCGATGAATTGTGCGCGTTACTAATGAGTAACATGCGTGTAAGTCTGTCCCTATTTATTTATTAATCAAGAAACATAATTTAAATAATTGACTATAAAATTTTCCTAATTCAAATATCTTTATAATAATAAAACTCCGTTTAACGGTTTTGAGCGGTATTTGATTTCATTTTTGTTTCGACTTTTCGTACCCTTTTCAAATATTTTTTTTAACACGGTGATAGCATAGATTACATTGAGTTGAGCAAAGTACAGCATTTTACCATACTCGTTCGAAGTGTACACATATTTAAGTGTATAAACTTATTGCCTTATTTCTTCAAAATTGCTGTCGATTGTATCGACTTGAAATTAATAACGACCAATGTCACACAATACGATCATAATTTACACTATATAGTTGTAATACCTGCAATGTCGTTTGATGTGTTGTCTGGGTGGGAAAGTGTTTGTTAGCTGTAAACACAGCGATGGCCGCACCCGTTGCATCACGAGTGGGCTGTAAAAAAGAGAATGAATACAAATATCTTTTTTTTTTTTCAAATAATGTTTTTCTTTCTTTTAGTGCATTAGAATATCAATCAGGAAATGAATTATTGCCTGAACTAGCCGACAGACCCTGTCCCGGATGAATTTCAATGGATTAGTTTATTTGCGAAAAGCTATTTCAGATGTTAACATAAAGTAAATAGCAATATCCAAATGAAAATATCTATTATTCAAAAAACTTCTCGAAGGCATCTTGTTGGAACTAGTATTCGCTGAAAGTATTTTTTTAACTACCAATTTCATATTTTCAGTATTTTCCACCTTACAGTCAATAATTTGTGGAATCATTTAATGAAAAACTTTAAATGCAAAGATCTTCCCACAAATCGAACTAAATACAAGTCTATAAGATACGCCGTTATGATTTTTTCAGAATCAGGCTAACTGTATCTCACATTTCTAGGTATTATTTATTACATTGATATTATAATTATAATATCAGCCCATAAATGTCCACTGCTGGGCTCGGGCCTCCCATATAGGGGAAACGGACAGTATACCCGCCACGCTTGTCCAAGGCGGCTTGGCAGGTTTGACACATCGGTTATCTCGATGTGCAGGTTGCATCACGATGTTTTCCTTCACCGTTGTTAGCGCGTGGTAATTGTAACAATATGCACATTAGATCAGAAAACTGACTAAGAGGTGCATGCGTTCCGGTCAGGATCGAACCCGCGCCCTTCGATTAAGGGGCGCGTGCGCTAGCCATTACGCTACCACGACTTACATTGATTGACGACACATTACATTGATGTTTTCTTCAATTCTCAATTACATACATGTATGAAAGAATCCCTTAAGCTTCACCTTTGTTCTTGATTACACTACAACGTTGTGTAATGGCATATATAGATATTATGACTAAATTTTCTCCATATAGACCGAGTTTTTATTAAAATTACTGTGACGTGCAAAAACAGACAGAACACAGGAAGACCAACTGTCGGACTTACAAACGTAGGGACGGAAACGACGAATGCATAAAGCTTTCTAACATTTTCGACAAAAGGATCAGGGGGGGGGGAGGGGGAGAGAGAGAGAGAGAGAGAGGTAACTCTTTATTGCACATCAAAACATACAATTACAAAAACAGACCATATTTACAATATTTTCTACGCGATACAATAGGCGGCCTTATCGCTCAAAGCTCTTCCACGCAACCTAAGGGTAACTTAATAAAAAAAATTACCGCATAAGTTCATCAGATAGGCAGACGGCCCACCTGATGGTAAGAGGATACTATCTCCTATCTCCTCCTACTATCTCCACTGCTGCTCTCTTAAGGGGGAATGGAACCTGGCTACTAATGCCGGGACACAACTCAAGGTTACCATGGCGGCATACTCTAGACCAGGGGTGGTAGCCATCCAGACGGGAAAATACCGTACCATCTGGCTGTGGGTTATTTTGTCAGCTCTTACGACAGACCGCCCGGTCGCAGGGAATTGTATTCTTTCTCTTTGAAATTATCACAAAGTTTATAGAAGTACACACACGTAATTCACAGTTCTTACAAGTATAGTCGAATATGACAAAACCAAACCGTAGGACAGAAAATCGTTATCAAGTTCTTCGTTATAAGATGCTCCGAAAGTGTACTCGGTAACGCCTCATTCGCAGTCAGAACACGACTCACGCATGTTCCGACTGACCGACCCTCATCCATTTGTAAATTAGAGAGCATTCTAACAACATGTCGACCACTAGTTCTTGAAATCGTTAAATGGTCAGCTTAATGGCTTTCAAGAATTCGCATGAAATACTAACAAGGAAAGAAGATATTAGGCCGTTTTATGGCGGGGTAAACAAAGATATTACTCAAATTCAAAGGGCTAATAAAACACCTGAAAGGACCGGTTTGCATCAGTATTATAGATTTCAAGTACCTAGTTTTAAATCGTGATAAACATTCAAATGTGTTTATTCATTCATATGAGTAAAACATGACTCAAAGGATGGATGGATGAGACGAGAGAGATGAGATTTATAGTGTAACAGAAACAGATAGTATGCCATAAAGAAGAGTATGGAAAGAAAACACATAATTGTACTGATCTTAAGCAATTAGAAACATTAAAATAGAAATAGCCAAACATATCAAATGGTGTGCTCACACCTCCCTGCTACCTATTACGATGCCCATTTCCTTAAAAACTTTATTTTTGCAGGCAAGAAGTGAGTCAGAGGCAGACACAATGTTAAAACAATTTTAGAATCCTACGAGTTGCAGCAATCGATAGCAATTATTAATATTATAATTTTTACTTACTAAAATAGTAAATTTCCCTGTAGCAAGTTCTGTCTTGAGCGGATCCTCGAAAGGCTCAAACTTGGTGAGGCCCTCGCGGCGTCGCGTGGCTTCGTGCTGCCTCCAAAGTGCGTGCGCGCGCGCAACATCAAACTTGCGCGCGAGCAAGAATTTAATTGCAGTCGCCCGCGACACGCACGCTGCGCCGGATTCGTTCAGAGTATCGAGAAAAGTCTTCGCCGCCTGAAAGTAAACAAGCACGATTGCAATTGTTTTTGTCTTCAAAGATTTAAGGGTAGACTTTCAAGATGATAATTCACTCCCGTTATTATAAAGATAGCATTAATTAGTTTCGATGACTACGAAACTAATTAATGCTAAAAAATAATTTTAATCAGCATTCTAGCTTCATCGGTGGTGAGGCCAAAATACTGTTAAAGAATTCTCAATTCTGTATTATTATCCAGTCCTGTCACTTCTCTGAGGCTGAACGCTGAGCGCGTTTCAGCCAAAATGTTATGGATATCTTCTCTGATTCCGCATGCCGTGCAATTAGAGTAATCAATTTAACGCATCATGTAACCAAAGTAATTCACTGAGACATGGCCAGATCTGAGCCTCAGTTCCATAACAACTTCTTGCCTTCAATTACCATAAATTTTGTTCTTTTTGGGTTTCTATATCATCGTCATTGAAAGTTTACATGCCTCGTGTTTATTGTTAGTGTAACATGAAAGTGGTCAAAAGATTTTCTAAATATTAAAGATGGAACCCGAATGGAAAATTGAAATGTATGTGACCAGAACCATTGAGTGAATTTGCTCTTAATTACATTTTGGGGGCAAAATAATATGATTTCATAAATATTTTAAATTAAAAAAACACATAAATATTAAATTTCGCATCGATTTATATAAGCTAATTTCACGTGTATTTTAATATTTATAATACTATAATTTTTTCCTTGTCGAAAAATGATCTCAATCAAAGGTGCGGTCAAATTGAAACAGATTGTTATTAGCTCCTGAACTCAATGTAACTGCATGTGAGCGCCAAAATGGAGCATACTATTACATGTATACATAAATTATCTCTTAATTATATTTACATATAAGGCACATCTTATTCTGGTTTCTCCTGCGTTCACTTTCAATTCCGGCTCTACTATTCGCGAGCTATTTGTCAGCTGACTTACAGTGGTGAAAATAACTGTGTTTAGTATTTGAATATTTTACTAATACGCCAATAATACTTTTATCGTGCTGATATGTTTAAAAAGGACTAACAATAATAACTTACACGTACGTATTAAGGATAAAATAATGAATAATAAGTACCCGTAGAAACTTGAGCAATTGGAAAAACGTCGCTTCCATCTTCGCCAGTCCCAGTCCGTAAACTGTTGAATAACTAGTGACGCGGTATTACATAGGAAGGGCACGGTTTATTATATTACTAAACAGTCAAGTACTTTGATTTCACCGTTCCGTCACACTTTCATGGTGCTAATCAACGCAATTATCCGGGGTAAATCCGTCACACAAACGGAACAAATCCTTTCCTATAATATAATTAACCGCTTGGTCAAAATATTTATGCCAAATTAAAAGAACACTGAGGAACCAAAAACATATCGGCTAACCTCATATACTACAAAGCTATGATATGCCAGCTCGTACAAGTCTTGCAAAGTACTAAAACAAAGTAACGTATGAGACGGTACTTGGCGGTCTATCAGATAGGATGCGAGTGCGACCGATGCATATGTATACGTATGCAAATAAGCGACAGAGGCGCGGTGGGCTAATTCTTCCGGGATGTGTTTCCTGTAGTGCTATGCCGGGGACTCCGGTTATTAGTATGTGCGGACACGTGCACCGCACCCATTCCGCAGCCCTACTGGTGCTATTGAGACCATTGGTCCTCAAATGGCCTTCAGCCGTTGCGTCACTAATCACAATACAATACATAACTCGAATGCTCTTCAAAGTCAATGCAATTTACTCATCTGTTATTAATGTAACAATTCGAATGACTCCACGCACAAATTCGTGTTTTTCCCGCAGGAAAAAATCTTATATCAACAAAAATAAAATTTTAAACTCTAAGCAACATTATGGATAAATCCAGTCATGATAAAACTAATTTTGAATGGGAGTAATGCGGTAACAAAAGCATTAGCTTGATTTAAAGTATTGCAGAATAAAAGTGATATAGCTAGCCTACAATTAAGTTATTTATTAACTGTCTTATCATCTGTATCAATCCATATTCAGAAAACCAAACATCGAATAATTCATGGAAAAAATATAATCAGAGTGAGAGATAACTCCTAGTTTCGTGGAAAATATAATTTCTTGCTATGCGTAGAATAACTTTGTCGTGATAAGTTCTTGGGACCAACAAGCACTATCTCGAATTCTACGATATCACGCGAAATGCGAGTTAGTACTAATTACAAAAATACTTTCGATTAATTAGTACAAATCAAATAAGTGATTAAAACAACAATCACACCATTAGATTCAGCGATGCACATTAACGATTTAAGATGAGCACGCAACTTTAACACTGTACTTATGTATTGTACGTTTGTTTGTTTATTTGTGATAAATGTGTTGGATGGATGCAACGCCTATGATGGGATCGTACGCACGATCGAACGAGGGCGGCACCGAGGTGAGACTGAGACTGGCAATTGTCTTATAAAACACAAGTTAATGAATGGTGAAACTGTAACTAAGCACGAATACAATTCGGGGCTAAAGAAACAATAGATGCAACGTCTAAAATCATGGACAGCGTCATTTTATGTCTCTCCGTTTCCTGTGGAATCACTCATACTGCGCGTACTTTCCAACTTTTTGTCTATGCTCAAAACAAAGTTATAAGAAAACGTAATTATAAAAAAATATTGATGGCACTATCGAACTAAATAAACAGAAATCAGAAATAAAATAATAATATAAACACAATAACTACTGAAATATCGCCAGCAGAAAATACAAATACGCAAAAAACCACTTTATTGTTTAATGAAGTCTCTTATCTACTTTTTCAATCAATTTGTGTACAAAGGTCAATAGGTACTGCAAAGCTTAGACTATATAAAAAAAGGTTTTGGAACATTCGAGAAAATTTATATACCTAGTAGGATACTTTATCACCTTGAATCTATGTTCCTGAAACCCTTAACATTCTTATTTATAACACTCAATCAGAGATTATATTATTAAATATTATTATAAAAACAAACGAAAATTACCCGTATTTATTTATACGTATACCAGGGATAGATTAGGAATCAATCTATTTTGGGCAACAGACCACAGAATACATGGAGATATGTAGCAAACAAAAAATTAGTACTTTATGTCTATATTTATAACTGTAATAATATTTTCTATCCTTTTATTGCACTCTGTCTTGTTGAATATGCACTGCATACAACTCCATTAATTCTTCAAAAGTCATTCTGTAACATAATTCTGTATAAAACTTTAAAAAAAGAAATTGAAATATAAATAGAACAAGAAATATAAAGAAAAACCATTTTTAGTTAGACGTTTTGGGGAGTTCTCGCCGCTTCTTCTCCTTCACAGCAAAACACGTTGCGAATCGGTATACATAGTAGGAAGTAAAATTAAATTTTAACCTATATGTATGACCTTCAAAAAGTGTTCTCCAGTGGAACTTATTTTGAATAAAAACTTTTGAATTTGACCCGTCTTTCAAAATAAACTGATACCTCAGACCCATTTTTTTCGATTTGGTATAAAATACTTGCCAATTTAAAAACTTTGGTTGAAAAGTGAGTAAACTTGACATCATTTTGTCATTAAAATTGAACCAAAAACAAAATTAAGAATCACTAACACAAATTGCGTGAAAATAGTAAGTAATTATTTTTTGAAAAAAAAAACAAATTTTTACATGTAGCACAACTTATACAGTATCTTGAAAGTTTCAAATAAGAACTTATACTCATTTATAGGGATCAATTTTTAGACCTCGTCGACCCCCAAAGCAGTTCCCCTTATGGCGACCCCCGGGAAACCGATTATGATCTCTTTGGGAATACTTGGTCTAGACATAGATTATCTACAGAAAACTATAACTCGAACCAACAAGGTGTATGCAAAAAACATAATATATTGAAAGAAAAAAAAACATAATATATGGAAAGAATGACTAAACAGATATACAATTCAAAAGTGGATGGATGCAGAAGTCGCGGAAGGCCACGACACACCTATGATCAAATTGATCGTGACTAGCAGAAGGTAATGTCAGGAGCCTTAAGAACAGACGAGCGTGCATGACCAGAGCTATGAATGTCAAAGAAGCAAGTGAGGTGTGTAAGAACAAGCCTGAATGACGCTCTGTCGTTCGTGCCTACCCCACAAGTGACCTGGCGTGAAGTAATGTATGTATATTAAACTAATGTATAACACGTGTTTTTGAAAAGTGGAAATAGTTTTATATTTCGACCACAACTTTCTCCGCAGCTGTGCGCGTCAATATAGTGTAAACTGCACAGCAAAACATAATAGCTTAAGAGCCCAGGACTGCCAGACCTTCCTTATTTTAGAAAACTTGAAGGATTTTCTGTGCATGTATACAGATAAGAACCACCAGTGACTATAGAGTTTGGGTTGTAGTTACTTGAGCAGGTCACAGGTAGTAAAGGTGTATAAAATAATACCTTAAATTCGTTGAAGTATAAAGCTCAATTTTTTTTATTTTCTTCGGGATAACTTTAGAAATCTTGTCAGACACTTATGACAGTTCCTACCCTCCACCAGACACCCCTAAACTATAATAAACTATAGTTTCGTTACATTATAAAAGCTAAATTATATATATGTCACTTGGGGACCCATAAAAAAATGTTACCTCAATAGCCGGACAGTTTTAATGGTTTTTATATCTTACCAGACACATTTATAGTCTGCTGTAGGTGTGAGCGTGAGGTTGGAAGCTTTTAAAACGGCCATACCAAAAATAAATATTAAATCTTATATTTCAGACTTTTGTTTAAATTGAGTCATTTCAATATCATTACTTTCGAGCTTTTCTTAATTTATAGTATTAGATGATCCGGGACAGGACATGCAGGAACGGAGAAATAATACAATATTCTGCGGCCGGGCGGCCTGTTGTAAGAGGCGACAAGCAACCCACAGCTAGGTGTTAGGGTATTTGCCCGACTCGATGGCTACTACCCCTGTTCTAGACTATGCCGTCCTAACAACTTGAGTAGTGTTCCGGCATTATTGACCAGGTTCCAGTCTTCCTAAAGAGAGCAGCAGCGCATTTGTAGCACCTTTGGTGTTAACACGATTAGCTTAATGCTAACCGTTTCACTCTTACATTCTTTGGATACGTGGTATCATACCGATCGAAGAGCTATAATCATGATGAAGATTTCAGCACGAATCTAACACTTTTAAACTCAGTCATTTAAACTGATCTTGTTTGAACCAACTCACATCTATGTATTACATACGGAACCATCTTTCGTCCTCTAGCTACAAAAATGACATTAAAACGGAACTTTCATAAAGGCGCGTTTTGTGGTACATAAGTATTTCCAAGACACTTGAATCAATAGTGTTAGAGACAACGATGACGCAAATTCACAAATGACGTTTACCGGGAAAGCAAAATTCCCACAGCGGCCCTACTGTCCGAGTTGACAATTCGTTGAAATACTATTTCAAGGCACAACCTCGTAGCTGAATAGGCAAAAGATTGCCTAATAAGCGGCGATAAAAAGTTTACCTACTCCAAACGCACTAATCGGAATAATAAGCTCACAGATAATGAAATCGCTCTAGAAAATATTATTGTTTGAAACTACCATAGAGTATGCATAGAAGAACTATAATGTCTCAATTGCAATAGTAGTACAATATGGTTCGATAAGCGTCTTGTTTCCCCATTAGTAATTTCGCAACAAGAATTCTTGTTAGCGGCAACAAGTCACTAGACCAAGATAATGACAATTGTCCTGTTATGTTATAAACCGCAAAATGAGTAAAACAATACGGGACACGTTCCCTGTGCGAATCCGAATAGGAAACGGGTCAGAGGCATCAGCGTAACGTGTTCTTAGGTTTTACAAACAAGACATGGACCACGGAAGCCTATTCATTACTTTAGTTTTCGCTAAGCACCATATAAATGTACTCGAGTTTCGTTGAAATAAACACAATGTAAACTGATACATTTTTAATATACAAGTATACATAGGTACTTGTATGTAGTACTTTCATTCTTTTTATTTGAGCGGAATAAAAAGGAGTTCTCATATAAAATATTACTCATTCACATAAAAATCCATTAACATACCGCCTACAGCACTCGTTACACGCTTTGTGTTGTTATACGAGAGTACACAATCGACCCACATTTTTAACTAAAATTGGCTTATTGAATAAGTACACGCTCCACGTCCAATTACGACTTATAATTATATAAGTTGTGTCAGTATCCCGCAATGACGATAACCTCGTGAAAAAAGAAAAAGAAAAACTAAGTAAATACTTAGATCTTGCTGACGAGGTTACCGCTATGTGGCGTTTGGAGTCAACGAGCATTGTGCCGATAGTTGTCATCGTCAATAGTCTTTAGCGAAAAGCCTCGACAGTCATCTAGAGAGGCTTTCGCTGGGAAGCTGGGTGAAGGGCCAGATACAGAAGGCAGCACTCTTGGACACGGCACGACTTGTGAGGAGGTTCCTGTCTCTGGAGCCTAACCACCGGTAGTTTGGACCCCAGGCCCCGCTGCCGGTGATCTGCTGTTTTGTTTTATTAATATAGTTTAGCATACAATTTTAAGGTCAACACGCTTAAAAATAATACATACACTTACCTAGTTAGGTGTAATATTTCATATTGTCGAGACATAAATCAAAACATCCGTTGTATAATTATGTAATTCGCATATCTTCAAAATCCGTATAATCGACACTAATATCTTATCAATGTGCTAGATAGAGAATATGAGCATCCATCTATTTATACATTACTACCTGCATTGCTATATATTCTTATATGCTTATAAGAACTTAAATTAATATGTTTTGATCGAAATTGGTCAAGACGCCTCCATATAAACATCGGCGTACTCCAGGGATTGAAGGTTTGCCCGAAAGCATCAGAGGGACGCATATATGTAACATCCGCGGTTGAACATGAACGACGATGATGCTGTCCCTCTAGCAGACGCTGACACGAGACGTCTCAAGCAACATGTGAATGTGTGTAAGGGTTCACTTGAGAACGGTGAGCAGCAATAAAATGTGACAAAGATTGAATATTTCACCTTTACAGATCTTACATCTGTACCCACAGTCGAAGAAAAAGTCGAAGGCACAGATGACCCCACACTTGGGATCAAATGGAGATCACGTTACACAATTGTAACAACCTATCTACACAATTATATTTATAACATTTCATGATAAAAGGGGGAGGAAATATCTTTTACATTGATTTTATAGTTTAGTCTTTTGTTTCTTACATTTTTTATTTGTTCCGGATTCAGGCACAAACTACCGGGCCGCTTTCGATGCGGTTTACGGTTACGACAACGAATTCTCGGACTTAAAATCTGCGTTACTTTTGATCCCGGGAATTCTTCTGGGTTTTTCTTGCAGTGGTTTGAATCTGATTCCGATGCAATATTTTCATTGATCTAAATTCTTTTTGTAAAACAACTGTGACTTTTGCTACCCATCCAACAAGGAGTCGAGGGCGAATCCTAGTACGACATAATTTTCAAGTAACAAGGATCATCAAGAACGTATATCCTGCCGAGTGTACAATATATATTTGAATTAGTCGAAATCCTATCTGACCAACATGCAGTGAGTAATCGAGTTCAGTGGATGGCCCTCTATCACTCCCGGCGGGCTGGCCATCCGGTCTCTCGACGTCGCTCACACTTGAACACTGATTTATTACGGTCATTTCCTCTTTCGCACAACCATTTGACGGCCACGATGCACCTTGTCATGTCCATTTTCCCCTCACGCTGTACTTGCAACCATTATCAATAATAAAACAGTAACTTTCAAACAAATAAATTGGAACTAACGAAATTTTGAGAATAATGACCAATAATCAGAAGGGCTCGCATACAATCTTACAGAAGTCTAGTGAAGATGTCAGAAACTAAATATTTATAATAATATATTATTGGAGAAAAACATTGAATATGTATTTTTTTAATCATTTTTCTGTTTCTAAATTAATATTCAGTAAGGTTATTTAAGTAAAAAACAAAATCTCTTGACTAATTGTAATAGGAGGATAAATGTCAAATTGAGATAATGAAATTGCACCTATACCTAAATATTTAATCTTACTTATTACAATTTAATTCATCCATCCTAAGGTTGTCTGGAAGGTTTTAGTGATAAGACTGCCTGTTGTCTTCTGTACTTAAACTTCTTGAATTGTATCTTAATGTTATGCAATAAAGTATTCTATTATATTAATTCTCATGAAGATTCAGATATACTTTTTGAGCATTTAAAAAAAACTAGCAATTTGTTCACTGAGTGATGTACTTTTAAGTGTCACAACAGACTCTAATTTCTTATTTCACTCTAGTAAATTTTGGACACATGTTTCATAAAGACTACAATTTTTGGGATAAAACATATCTTATGTATATGTGCTTATTGTTGAACTGACAAATATCTCAAGCTTGACTGGAAGAATTACTGTTAACAGCAAGTTTATTACTTTCTGTATGACAAGTTCATAAACTTCATACATTTCATTATTCAATCATAAGTGGTTCATTCTCAAAGGCATGAAAAAACATCCACATATAATCACACCACTATTTAACTTTTATCTGGTGATTGAAATTGAAGTTGTGGTAGCGTATAATGACTAGTGCACACATTTCACGCTCAAAGGGCACAGGTTCAAATCATAGGCGGAAAGTATGCACCTTTTAGGCAGATTTTCGACTTGCATATTATTACAATTACCAAGTGCTGACAATAGTGAAGGAAAACCTTGTGATGAAACCTGCACATTGAAATAACCGATGTGTCAAACCAGCCAAGCTGCCTTGGACAACTGTGGTCGGTATACTCCGTTCCCTTATAGTGGGAGGCCAGAGTCCAGCAGTGGGATGTTTATGGGCTGTTATTATATGTATTCGAAAATTTTGCACAAATTTATTAAATTTGTTTCTTAAATTAATTAAATTAAGCATTCAGCGCTGAGCTCTGAATTTGGGCGAACAGTAAAATATACTGAAAATACTTTTAAGGTGTTTTTTGTTTATTTGTATAATAAAGTTGGTTATAATATTTATTACATATTTACAAACATTATTACTCAATGGGGTTAAACTATATTATAAAAAATATGTTGGAGTATGGAGTTTATATAATTAAAAAAATTTAAATGAGAAAAATATAAGGTCAAATTGAACCAACAGATTCCAAAAATGCAACTTTTACTTCTTGCCTATGTCTGACAAGTGAAAACTAGTGAAACGATATAAATGATTAAATATGTTGCTATGCAGGTGAAGTGTCACTACCACTGCTAGTTAAAAGTATTATTATTCTATGTATGCCTCTGCTACATCTGGGATAATGTTATTTTTTCATTGAGAAGCTGGCAAACAAGCAGCCAGCCTATCCATTAAAAATTGGTTAACATCACCTGTAGATGCTTGCACCAGGGGCAAAAGGTTGCAGGCCTTTAGAATGGATATAGAGGAGGGGATATATAAGGGATGGGATATGGTATTGGAATAGGGGATGGCATAGAAGGAGAGGAAATGGGCTAAAAGATTTTCCCTCATTCCACAAAATATGATTAGCACAAGGCTAACCTCTTCACTCTAATGTTCTGTGAGAGTGTCAAGATCCAGATATTGATTCCAGCATGACTCTAATAATAACAGCCCATAACTGTCCCACTGCTGGGCTTGGGTCTCCGCATTGATTCTACCATACAACTATTAGTGACTGTCACACAGAAGTAGCCTATATGAGGATGACAAGAAATAATCTCACTAAGATGCGACATTGTTAATGATCTTGAACATCAAAATAGAAGACATGTGCGTACAATAATGTAGCTAATCATTAACATTGTATTTTTTAACACTATAAGTATGACACATTTGGTCATAGCCTCTAGTACCAAATGAGATCGAGCAAGAGCATAATTCCATACAATACACTAAAGTCAAAACTGGTTTGTAATAAAAAGGACCATCCATTTTCTTTCACATATAATAATGGAATACTTTTGATTCCATACAAAAGTTGGGTTTGTAATGAAGAGTATCTAAATCTCATTAAATAAAAATAAGGCAAAGACACAATATTAATAGTATGGTATATTAAAAATGTTTTGCTTGACATAAATATTGAAATGTTCTATGTTGGAGTCATTTAAATAAAAAGGAACAAAACAAGGGATTTTGTCTAATATGAATACAAGAATTTAAGAACCATTATTAAGTATCAGACAGACGTTAGGTATTAAATCAATCTGAACAGGAAACACATTTATTACAAAAAAAAGAAGGCCAAGGGAGGGGTCGACCTATCCAATACTGAGAAATTCGTTATTCTTGCTTAGAGATAAAGTACAACCATTCAGCTGAAAAGAGTTCAAGGCCCAAAGTTAATAATTAACTATGCACACAAACGCTTCACTGCTGACCAATAGAATAATTAAGAGACTTTTAAAAATTATTGTCACCTACAAAAGAAAATTCAACGGTGCGACGAAACCAAAACAAACATTGATGACATGGTAAACGACGCAAGTTATGACCCACATCCTGCCAAGAATACCCTAAATACCAAGAACAAAAAGATATAATAGTTAATACAAGTAATTAAATAGAACATTTATCTGACTGAAAATTTTTACTTAGTAACGCTTATCTATTAAAAATAACGAATAACTTACCAACTCTTGGTCGGGTGACAGCGCCACCGCCATGTTTCCAATTCAACTGACTGACATTAGCGTTTCAATTTGACATCCCGATTTACAATTTTTGTAGATACCCCGGCAGCCCACGACTTCGCGTAGATTATGCATTAGATGTTTGATGACCGAGGGCCAATACACAGCACCGCGATTTTTCCCCTTCCACTTGTTTACCGGCTTTACAAATTACAAACCTAAACCCGACTGGAACGGTTATTCGACCCACTCTTGACATGAGTCGTTGTGTGAGATGCGTTATGTGATCGAAAATGATGCCGTGACGTCATTAGTTACGTTTACGCCACGACCACAGCTATCGCGGTCACCAGGTGCAACGGCTAACTGAGCATTTTGGGCGTTATGAGTTACTAGTGGAACGCGGAGTTTGTATCCATAGTAGTATATATTATGGTTGTGAGCTACTGGTGGAATGCGCTATTAGTAGTTCGTGGTCTATTTTGTAGTTGCCAAGCCATAAATATATTTTTTTAATGGTCTATTTTGTTATAAGTTATAATTCTAGGTTATTATATAAAAATAAATAAAGTTAAATAAGTACATGTTATTTCAGAACAAGGGCACATAGTGAAGTTTTTGAATACATCAACATTATGTCAACTCGATGGTAAGAATTTTGTTATCGGAATGTAATACAATTTCAGAACAATTGCATAAAATATAAATAAATAAACAATCTAATACAATCGACCCACTGTACATTTCCAGGTATCCTTTATATCAAAGAGGAAATCCACAGCTGAGGGTGTTTTTACCAAACTTCTGGATGAAATTAGTTCGTCCATTTCCCAGCCAGCAACCAAATATTATTCAATTTCAGTGTTCCATGGAAATGACTAAATACGATATCAAAAACTATCTAGAAAAGATATATAATGTACCTGTGGTAGATGTAAGAACAAAAATCAGCCTTGGCAAATTTAAAAAAGATGTTGGAAAGGGTTATGTCATTAAAGATGATGACCAGAAACTTGCATTTGTTACTTTGGTATGTAGCTACATTGGAAAAAAAATACTGCAATACTATAATTATTAGTAAGAGCTATCTTTTAGTTATTTTTTTATATTTTTGAAGAGAGTTTTACTGTTAGTGATAATCCTGTATTATTAGCGGGGTTAAATCCTAAGGTTAACATACAAAACAAGGAATTCAAAGAAGCACCAAAATTTATTAGAATTATTTCCATGATTTAAAATTAAACCATCCTTTTTAAATACAAATCTATAACCTAAGGTAAATTAGCCCCCAGCATCCAATAAAAATCCCTGTTTAAAACATTAGAAATGCAAAACGGTCTGCCTGTTCCATTTTCACAGAATATAATACTATATATATATATATATATATATATAAATATATACTTTTCAATGATGAGGATATACAGGATACTTTTTATTTCAAACAATAGGATTTTTTCTAGGATAAAAATATACTTGTCTCTCTGTTTATGCTTTAATGGAAAAACTATTGGATGGACCAATTTGGCTGAAATTCAGTAAATTTGTAGTTTTGACACTGAGGGTGGACAAGGAGTACTTTTCATCAGAGATAATGGGATAGATTTAATTAAAGGTTATCCCAGAAAGTATGATAGATTTTGGTTTTCTTTGTTATTACAAATGTTTTAATAATTTTTGTTGTTTATAGATAGATGATGAATAAAAGTAGAATGGATTGAAATAGGGAATGAAAGTTTGTAAGGGAGACCAATTATTTCTCAAGTTAATAGATATAAAAAAATGATCAGCTATAAAAAACTGATAGTACTGGATTGGTTTTGCTGTATTTTTGTTTAAATATAGTTTTATTTAATACTGAAAACGGACATATATACTTTTCATCCCAGAAGATAGGATAATTTGTGATATAAAATGAAGTGAATCTTCTGGGGGCAAAATCATATTGTTGTATTATAAATACAAGCTGTATTTACGCCTGTGCCTGCTCTTTAAACAAGAGGTATGCATTAGAGTTTGACCCGTGGCATAGGTTTATTATAGTATAGACAAAATATAATATTATTTCATCTGTACTATAATAAATCTGTAAATGGTTCGAATTTGTAAAATGTGAAAAAAAAAACAAATTCAACCTAGGTACTTCTGAAAATGCATTTATAGAATACTTGTCTATCTGTCTGCCTTTTTGTCTGTCTGTCTGTTAGAGCATCACATTATACACTACTAGACATACTTAAATGAAATTCCAAATGCAGCTTATATCACGGGGAGTAACTTAAGTTATTATTATTTGATGATGATGTCTTCATCATCTATGATCCTGTGTATTCTACTGCCATGTGAAATCAATATGTATAACAACACATTTGAAAACTCACAAAATAATATAAAACACAATTCTTTAATTTTCAGCCAAAAACAATGAAGTTTGAGTTTCCTGATTTGTTTTCAACAAAGACAGATGAAGAGCAAGAACGTGAGAAATCTTTAGAAGAGGCCAAAAAGAGTTACAAAAAGTACATAGAACAAAATAAAAATAGGCCTGATATACCAAGCTGGTTCTCAATTTAATAAAATTACTAGTTTATCAAAATGTGAGTTTGTAAATAATAAGTAGACATTAAATTATGTATAAATTTATGATTGTTTGTACTTTCGATTATATTATAATCTTTATTGTTTGATATATTTAACACCAGTGCTTAAACCAATTTCAGCTCTACCTACTAGTTCCAATTAAGATTCAAAAACAGCCCAAGACCGACTTGAACATATACAAGAATTTGTGATAGGGATTACATGCCAAGATCTATTAATTTACTATAGAAAAAGCTATGTATCTATGTACATAATGTCATATTCTTAAATCTATAATATAAAATTCTAAATATGCCATGTCTACTCTATTGAATCTATTTTAAAAAAACTGGAATGACTGTGTAAGATGGAGAACATAATGCAATTTTTGTAGATTTCTTGTTTATTCTGAATTTATGTAAAAACTTCTGGGTGATATCAATGTGATTTTCGGCGGTCAATAACATATTCCTAGACTTAAATCTGCACTCGTTTTTATCCTGGGAATCCTGTGAGAATTTTTCTGGGAATGATTTATAAAATACCCAGATTAAAAATTGAATTCTGATGTGATTTTTTACTGATCAATAGCAAATTTTATGCAATAAAATGTGGGACTTTTTTATCTTGGGAAATATCCCAGGAGCGGTTTATAGTTGTCCAGGTGCATACAAATTAGCTAATTTCAATACAATTTTCACTAAAATAATAGCTTACATTCTATTCTTTGTACCCTGGTGTACAAAAGTGTGGATAAAGTGACGGGCATATCCCGCTCTGTATTAGATAAAATTATTCACATTTCTTCAAAGATACTTAGCTAAGAGGGATAATAAATAATACAGCAGTAAAGTAAATGATTACTAATATTTATTAAAGTTTTAACACAAAGGGAGAAAGGGTATGAGGTACAATGGTAGTTACAAACATTAAGATATTTTATCAAAAAACACTTATGTTTGAACATAATAGCTTTTTTGTAAATTAAAAGCATATTTTTTCTCCTTGAACATAAAGATATACAATTAAGCATAATTATAATACCTAATTAGGATATATTAATAGAAAAGGCAATCAATGCCAGTAACAAATTTTAATAAACTTAAACTTTTTTAATGTTCTTATTACAATATTATCTACTAATCAGTCTATATATTGAAGGTTAACTATCAAGACTTTAATTAATCTACCAACATTTACAGCAGCCATAAATAATGCCTTGATATAAATGCAAATATAGGCTAACGAAAATATTTCTGTTTATTTAAAATATAAATAGGAAATATCTATACAGAAGACTTTATAATGTGTAGAATAAGAAGTTGGTCTAAAAAATTTATTTAGGAGATCTTGATAGTTAACCAGTGATTATATAATTACTTACAAAATATTTTGAGAAAGAAACTTAACAAAACACATTTGTAGTAACAACAATCTTTGTTGGCACAAGACAAGTATTATTATTAACAAGGTGCTAATTTTGCAAATGCAAGTCAAACAACGATAGATGAATATTTAAACAACACAACATTGTCTATTCATAATCACATAAAACATTTTAATGAACAAAGTAGTTATTCTATTCTAATTTCCTACATACTCATCCAAAAACACAGATGAATGGCAACGGGGGCATTCTGTTATGTCGAACAAGAAAGTTATCTGAAAATAAATAAATTTAAAAATCATATGAAGGGTTGTAGTTTAAATGTCCTCCATTCAAGCACTAAGGCAGTGGAAATAAAATAAGCCAAAATCAATTCAAACTGTTTATATTTGTACAATTCTTTTAAGACAGCAAAAAGAGGGTAGATTCATAAAAAAACTTACTCGTGGGTGCATTTCGCATTTCAGTCTAATTCGCCCGTTGCAATAATAGCCGCAAGCCCGGCAGAAAACAATGGTTTTCTTTCTGCTGCAAGAACATTTCTTCAAGTATACTTCTGTTACTTCCGGCACCCCTCGACCGATACGGTTCTCGTGTTTCTGGATTTGCCCGGCAGCTGATGCTACTACTGGCGTTATCTTATTTGTTCTTTTCATTGTAATTGATTATTACAAATTATTATAAAAAGAATCACTAATAACATAACTCGGAACTTCAGTTTTAATTTAAATTTTGGTCGTAGTCGTAAATAAAACTTCTCAAAACTTCAGAAGTCAAAAGTTATTACTGGTTATTACAGTGTTGTCAGGTAATAAAAGTAAAAGTCTGTAAAATCATAGATTAGGTATAAAAAAGTAAGAGTATTTGGCGGGACCTGAAAAGGGGACGTTGTGCTGTGCAGTTTTATTTTTAGAAATGTGTAAAATTCCTCTAAAATGAAATATAGTTGTAAGATATTGATAGTTTTGAGTTGAAATTATGTGTTTTTGTTACAAATGTGAACTGTATAGTCAAGTGTGTCTTTTCGAGTTTTCACAAGAACTCTGTTGAATAGCGTAAGTTTTAGCCTACAATACAACTGCCCTATTACACCAGAATGGGCTGTATAGACTAAGATTCCTTTGTCACCTTTGTGACGAATCCAGCAAATTCTACTACTACCTACTTCAGCAAATTCAACATAGACTACGACATAGAAGTTTTTCTTTGTACTTGATTTTACACAGATGGTATTCTAGTAGTAACATTTTAATATTTTGTGTTCAATGTTAGGTTCATTACCAAGGGATATACTCTCTTTTCATTACGATCATTGTATTATATTATGTACTAGTACATTATTCCTCATTGATTACGATACCACAATGACGTTGAATATTAATTCAACGCACTGAAGTATGAAACCTATGGCAATGAAACGTCAACAAAAAATGCGTGCCACTGTGACGTCATTTGGGGACTAAACATGGCGGTTTTAGTGCTGCCCAGAAGATTTTAATGTTATTAGGTTTTATCCATAAACGTTCTTGGCTCATTTTATTTTAAATATTATTGAGTATTAATTATTTGTAGAATTTATACTTTAATAGGAAGTAAGTATATTGTTTCGTTCAATGATACTTTGATTTAGATGTGTGAAATCTAAGACAAGTTCTTGCTTCAAATTTGCCAAGTAAACGATATGACGATTTATAAAATTTGCTACACTGATTTTATAAAGTTGTCGTTTGACAACTCAGTGACCGCAAAACATAAACATATGGCGTGGTACAGTGCCATCTGCCCATCTCTAGCATGCTAAATTGTATCGTCGTGTCGTATGTTGCCGTCTCATTCGCACTTGCGTATATGTCGGAAAGGGATGGAACCTTTATGTCGGCGATAAAACGTTAGCATGCTAGCTATGCTGTTTAGATATATATTTTTTTATAAGAGTACGTGTTTTTCTTAGACTACTTACCTCTCTATTACAATCTATTTTAATTGTGTTGTTGACTCTAAAGTCCGTAACACTACCACAACGCACCTTAAGATAGGTGCGCCGCACCATAAGTGAGAGTGATTCAAATTTTAAATTTATCAAGGGATCGCGTGATATAAAAAAAACAAAACAAACACCTTCAAATCAAATCATTTATTTGCTTAAAAACATGGTCGGTAAAAATATTAGATGATGATATATTATTTTGTTTCACATGTTTTTGCACTTTCAGGCATGAAAATAGTAATTAAGTTGAAAATCAACATTTACCAAGGTAGAGGAGTCAGGAACGGCCAAAACAGGAATTGTTTCCGACTGGTTTTCTTTTAATATGCCAGTTTTATGTTGGCTGGCATGTTGCTGCAAAATATTGAACTATTAGTTTAGGATAATTGTGCCCACAGTATTTTTTTCATAAAGTTTGCTTAAATGATGACATTATCATTCAAATTGAGCAAATACGTTTCTTAGATGGAATCGCAGTCACAAAACCCATAAGTTTTTCTAAAATAGATAAATAGAATGAGAATAATATAGACCACAACTAGTCGTAAGTAGCATCAGTAATAATGTAGCAACAACAAGTATATCAAAGGCTAAAAGTAAAACTACAAATTTCAACTATACGAGCAGTCTCCATGAGGGTGAGAGGCACGAGAAGACATATTAAGGCCTTCGACTGCGAAGACGGAGCAGAAATTATATAATAAGCCGACAGTCCAACTATCCTGCTGATCATCGTCCCACCATAAAAAAATTGTATATTAATTTTTATCGTTTTATAGCACGTTTTGTTGTATGTATATAATTAAAAAATAGTATATCAATACAAACTATAAAAGTATATACAGTATTAACTTACTCTTACAAATTTGAAGGGCACGGCATCATCTCGTAGTCGAGTCACATCCAAAGTTTTGTTGAAACATTTATCATCAAAATGTAGCGAGCAAATATAAATATATTTTACATTTGGCTTTATATATTCCATTCCAATGCCTTCCAGCCACTTTTTCTTTTTACTCTAATTTCTTGGGATCCTATAAAATATGTTTTAATTATTATTTTTCTATATTTTAAGCGAGGTAGCATGATAAAATAAGAAATTTTATGTAAGCAATCATATTAAATCGATATCAAAGTCGATAAATAATGTGCAACCCTAGATAATAAATTACCATTATTTAAGCGTAAAAATATAGTTAAATAAGTCAAATCCACACATGACCTATGATTAATAATAATAAGAACCTTGCTAATTATAATGTAAATCTTCCTTTATTTGCCCGGAAACATTAACAATAACCAATATTTTTAATGTTATTTATAGCGTACCTGTGTATGGTTAAAGATGGCTGATTTGGTGTTTTTCTTATGCCGCACCCTATAACACTACACACTGGCATATTTGCGACGTAATTATTTATATCTGGCTTCAATTATTTTAAATTACAAGCAAAATATTAAAAGATAATTAGTTATTTTTATTTATACCACGATTTTTGACAAGACATGTACCGGCTGAACTGACTGACAATGACAATTGGTGGACTAAACATGGCGGATTTTCGGCCTCATTAGGTATTTACGTATATTTATACGTATATATATGTTTCACTTTATGTACGCACTGAAATACTGTTATATTGTTTTCCTGCGAGTTACAGTGCTGAGTAAGAACGAGATAGATATATGTTTATGTGTGTGCCTTCAAAATGGATGCTATTTATATAAGCAATAGTACGTATAGAACAATATGTCGCGTCCCTATTATATAGGTCTATGATTCAACGTTATTGCGATACCATATATAATGTTTCTGTGAGACTTTTGAGTGAGTCCCACACAGAGTTGCAGTTTATTAAGCTGTAACTATTTTAGGCGAAAATAATACATTTGTTTGAGCCAGATGCAATTTTATATGTATTTTAAAATACAGTGACAGAAGGAATAACAATTAAATCAAGTCAATATTTGAATACTTTTCCAAAAGTCGCCAGTGCTTTAATTATAATATAAGAAATCATAGGTTTTAACAGTTTCTTATATCTCTATTGCATTATTCATGCTTTCATAGTAGTTTGTGCTTACATCACATAATCGCGATGCCTACCGCTTTCGTCCATTTCTGTTGAAGGAATGGATAAAAAACCCACATATTACATGACAAATCCGTAAGCCGCGGCTGACGCACTGCGCCCTTTAAAGAATAATACACTCATAATCAAAGTTTCGTTGAGGTAGCCAAGCAATTTTCAGTTTTCCTTATTTTACTGTACAACTCAATGAAACGAGAGGTAACGTTTAGATTTGATGACTTTAATTCGTTGAGGCGTATTTTACTACTATATTAATGTACTTTGTGAGACTTACTTAGCCAGATGCGTGGTTACTATACTAGCGGCCCCGGCAGAAGTTCTCTTGCTCTAAAAATTCAAAATCTAGGTCTCAATTCCAGCGCCACCTACTGGGTCCAACTGTAGATTTAAAACATCGAGGGATTCACTCAAATGAACACCAAAAAAATTTACAAAACCCTGGTACCCGATTCTAGCACCATCTACCGGGTCCAATAGGGAACTTAAACAATTCTCGAATGTACTTGAATACACACAAAAACTATATTTTAAAAAAAGGAAGGTTCTATTCTATTCTGTTTTTGGCGATTTGGCTACAACGCTAGTGGCGCTGATTCGGCCAATGTCAAAGGAAGGTTATTGTTTACATTTTTTAAATAGGCTTGTGACATGGCATGTCTGGTGACATCAAGGAAAGGGTGGGACCAAAGAGTACATTGAATTTATGGAGAGGTGGGACTTAAAACATGGCGCCATCTATAGATGCTTATATAACCTAATTAACAGCAGAACTAATAATTACAGACTTCTCGGTTTAAAAAAGTAATAAAAATATAATTTTAAATTTCAATTAAACCTATCCTATTTCTTAAGTTGGAATAAATCCGCAAAAAAACATCAAAATCAGATGAGTAGTTTCGGAGTTCATCGCGGTCAAACACTGTGACAGGAATAAGTCTATATATATATTACAGGAGTTCACCAGACAGGCAGACGGCTCACTTGATGAAAAGCGGCCACCATCGCCTATGGACATTTGCAACACCAGTGGTGCTGCAGATGCGCTGCTGCTCTCTTAAGGGAGACTGGAACCCATTGACGATATACTATATCTGGAATCTGGTCACTAATGCCGGAACACAACTCAAGGTTGTTATGGCGGCATACTCTAAACCGGGGGTAGTAGCCATACAATCGAGCAAATGCCCTACCATCTGGCTTGTTTTGAGCCCTCTTACGACAGGCCGCCCGGCCGCAGATAATTGTATTCTTTCTCCATTCCTGCACGGATGATTTCGAGATTTTCGAAATATCAGAAAAAAATAAAATCAACCCTGAATAGCATAACATTGTACAATTCAGCATGTTAGTAGAACGTAATTAACAATGATTACAATCACCGTGATTATCTAAATTGTAGTTTTTCATGTTTTATCTTGTACATGGATCATACAGGATGCCGTTTTATTGTTTGTTAAAAGTTTCCATCTAGATACAGAGACATGCAACGCGCATGTTATAAAAATGAGACAAACGCAATAAATCATCATCAATCTGACGATACACTGAGAACATGAAGTATTTGTTAATTCTGATATCTATAGCTAGGGCTATAAGCCTGTGTTTGAGCTTTTCACAGGAAAGGATTATTTCATCGCACGACTCACGACTGTTATCCGGTTATAATGAAAAACCTTCGATGAGAGTAAGTAACAACAACGGTACCCATGTCTTATAATTTTTAAGTTTATTTAGTGTATTAACTGCATACAATTTAAATTATATTTGTAAATGACGGACTAAACATAAATTGCAACAAACCTAATAAGTACAATCTGTAGTTTCAGTAGGGTTATTCAGAAACGTCGAATATGAACGGCAAAGCTCCCTTTTTTTTTGGCCAGGGGAAATCCGCTTGAGGACTAAGCCGCGACAGGCACAGAAACCTGGGGGATGCTCGCGACCCGGTGAGACAGTGTGGGATTCGCCACATCGGGGGTGGCACTAGCGCGCCCGGTCAGAACCGGTGCCACGCTATTGCCACTCCCCACTTAGGGATACCCACTAAAACCCCTGGGTGTTCCGTCCTGCGCCTTTTGTCAGGGCTACGTGTATGCGGTTTTCCCAACTCCGCTGCCCTGGCAGGCGTGGGCCCCGCTCACTGGGCCTCTTCCAATGCCGGGGGAGCTACTCCCCCGGCGACGACTGGGTTTTTTTCGGCGTGGGGCGGTTTATAACGCGCCCCACGGGAAGAGAGATGAGCGCGCGCGGAACACTCGCGCTCTCATCTCGACGGCATGTGCGGGTGAGTGAGGACCTCTATACCCCTAGAGGCCCCACCCGCGCCGCCCGCTTACGGTGGCCGAAGGTTTAAATCAGACCTCCGGCGCCGACGCGTCCTCCTTTGTCGGGAGCGCAGCAGGGAATTACGCTCACGCTCCCGTTCCGCCTCCTCCTTCGCAAACATGACTTGCTCGCAGAAGGAGGAGACGGCGTCCCATCCGGTGGAGCTCCCGACCATGGTGCGTACCACGGCCGGGAGCGAGGTGTCAAGTCCGGTATGGGCGACGAGCTCTCGGCGCTGCTCTGTCCAGACTGGACACTCCTGGAGTGTGTGCAGCGCCGTGTCCTCGTCGCCCGTGTCACAGTGATGGCACCCTGACGTTGCCTCGCGGCCGAGGCGACACAGGTACCTTCCGAAGCAACCATGCTCCGTCAGGACCTGTGTCAGCCTGAAGGTCAGGGTGCCGTGACTTCGTCTTAGCCATTCATGCAGGACGGGCCGCACCGCCTCAATGGTGGCGGGGCCCGCGCTGGGGCGTCGTACGCGATCTTCCCAGACCCCCACGGCTACCTGGCGGAGCTCCGACCGGCACGCCTCGATCTCGCGAGGCGGGGGTCTGGTGCACCTGGCCAGGGCTTCTTTGCGCCACACGTAGAGTGACGCCAGGACCCTGGCTTCCAGGTCCCAAGGGGGGGATCCGGCGAGTAGCGAGGCCACTTCGAAGGATACCGTACGGTATCCTCTTATTGCCCTGACGGCCAATATGCGTTGCGCTTGACGCAATAGCGCCGCTTTAGCAAAGCTCCCGACCGAACCAATTTGTATTCCAACGAAATATGACACGCTAAACAAATCCTATCGGAAACACATTCTCGTATAAGTTCTCTTGTATGAGTTCGTTTCATGTTTTGTATGATTGGACGATCATAATTATGGTGACCGACGTTTCTGAATCTCTATAGAAGTAAATAACGGAAAGCTTACGAAATTTATTTTATTAGGAATCAAAACCTATAGGAGTGTGATTCCTAGGCAGACTATGCGTCTGTTATTAACATGGAAGAAAATTAACTCGGAAGGTTGGTAGAGTGAATTAAAAACGTCCTCAGCATAATAATTATTCTGATAAAAATTATATTTATTGGTTTCAGATGATACGACAAGTGCCACCTCAACTGCCTTCACCGGACATGATGCCACCAGAAATGCCGAATATGTGGGTTAAACCAGGTATTCGTAATAAGAGAGAAGCTAAAGGCGTAGGTGGTACCATTTTAACACGGAAAGGCTAATACTACATTGAATTTTGCTAATGGCTATTGATATCGACGACTTTATCGATGAAATGAAATGAATTTTACTTTATTCTAATATATTAGGCATTAATGTATTTCAAAATGTGTTTTTAATTTTATTTAAAGAACTATTAAAAAGGAATCTATTTGTTCAAATAATTTATGTTGTCAATCATATATCCTAATTACCAAATTCTAATAGTTTAAGAGCCAGCTTAAATCTGACAACACATTCTTTACGGTATCTGAAATTTCGTCCAGTGAGACTTCTATACCCAGTAAACAAGCAATGGGTACTAGCTAAGCCCGGCCGCGGTAGGTTTGGGGTCCCTCAGGTGAGTCAGGTATGAAAATTAAGTAAATTTTTAAAGTATTTTACGGCGTCTGCCGTTTTAATATGTCATAATATACCTCTAGAAAAATTGAAAAATAAATATGGCTGCTGATTTTGAAGGTTGCAACATCCTGACAGCCACTTTTCAAAATTCGGAAAAAAAATTTTTAAGTATTTTACGGCGTCAGCCATTTTAATATATTATTTATTGAACTATTTTAAGCTAATATTAAAAATGGTTGACATTTTTTCCGGTTGTAACTATCCGGTTTACAGCGAAACATTACCTGCAGTCTATGCTTAGAAAACATGTGGTACAGTAAGAGTAGTAATTTATGCTCTCTCTCTCTATCTCTTTAGTCAAACATTTTATCCTTTTATGTTAGGGCTGAGTGGTGGGGATTTAGTTCTTTTTACGAACACAAAGGCACACCAGGCCCAACGGTTTACGGACAAATTTAGTCTGTTGCATGTTGAAAGTATAGAGACATAATACTGTGCATAATTTTTATTGCATTTATTGATTGTTAATTTATTTTCCATTACTTTTTCAGTATGGTTGATAATTTAAAGTGTGTGATTTGTGCCTCGGAAAAAGACGAAAAAGTGCTTTTATTTTCTGAAGAAACTTTAAAACAGTGTCAGCGTATTCTAGACTTACGAAAACGAAAATAACGTTGAATTTCAAAAAGCATTCGCTGATTTCGGTGACATTGGCCTGACTGAGGATACCATACGTAAACTGTTTAATGTTATCCAGAGTACACTTGCAGTATGTACAATGCTAAAAAATCCATCGATGTTGATGATGGCAGATTTCAGCTGTTCGTTAATTCCTACAAGGCTGTAGATATGAACGAAAATTTTAATAAAAATAATAGTAACGTCACGTTACAAAAAACTGTTTTGGGGATTTTTTCAAAAAGTTTATCTTTTGGTTTAAAAAAAATGGCGATTGATTGTAATGGTTATCTGGCAACACGGGATCATAACCTAACATAACAAATTCGTTCATAAATTTATATTATTAGTGGTATTTTTGCTTCTTATTGTTGTATAATGGCATAAATAAATATTCTTTTTGTGATAATAGATTATTCTTAAAAATAATGTTAAGTACGTGGAGAAAATCACCATCCATACTTTTAAAATACAGTCAAAAAATTAGATTTCCTGAAAAGCTTAAAGGGACTAAACTGGAAAAATGGGCAGACTATTGGAAAAATTTAGTTATTGACTATCGACAAATGTTGCAGGAATTAAGAAGTGACATTCAGGATGAGCCTATGAAAGCTCTTAAATGGTCTTTAGTGATTGCGACCATGTATGCATTAGCGAAGAATAATCCCAATGAGATGGAATTTAAGGATACTATAAAACGAATGGGCAATGAAATTGCTTTAGTCAACGAAGATTGTTTGAACTCCAAATCAACCGATCATTTAAGATTTTTAGATATGTGTTATAACCAAAGAGTTATACATTATAGAAGTTTTGGTTTAGTGTCAATTATGTATACTTCAGACTTGTCTGAATCATGTGACTTGTACAAAGCCCACTGCAAATACATGCAGCCCACATACTCCAGCTTACCTTCAAGAATAATAGATGTTGGACTCATGGGAAGATGGTGGAACATCTACATCAAAACGACAAACTATGATATCAATTACAATAATCTTTAGATTGTAATATATTGTTTATTAGTTATAAATCTATTGTTTTTTGCTTTAAATAACTTGTTAAAATCATAAATAAAATACATGTTTAGTTGTTCAAGACAATGTATTTTGTTCCTTATTATGTTTAAACAATTAAATGTATAAAATCTAAGTTGGTACAAATAATATTATGCATGAAGTTAACATTCCAAATTAGTTTCTAAAACATAAAACCGTTGGTAAGTGAGACAATCAAAATATATAAACATTTCTTCAATAAACCCCAACTACTGAACACTGAAATGATTTATGAATGAATAATGAAAAACAATAAACAACAGCTTAACTTTAAGCATACAATAATATAACTAATATCAAACAACTTAGGCATCAGTTAACTTATGCTGGGATATAATTATGTTTAAAGCATAAACTATTTATAAACTGATTTAATTACCTGAACTAAAATGACAGCTGTGATTGACTTTTTAAAGTTGCAAGCTTGGAGCAACTCACCACAAATAGAAGTACATAAATTCTGTGGGTTTCAACATACATCTCTCACTTATGAATAAAAAAAAAGGTTAACTGCAGCTGCTATTTAGTCCAGGTAATTAAAAATAAGGGAATAGAATATGAGACAATACTCATTTTTCAATAATATTTCATCAATTCAAACATGCTGTCTATATCCAACCATTCAGACAAGCAGTTCATTTATCAAAATTAAATTTCAAATCCCATTTGTGCAATAAAATGTGGTCCAAAGTCCACATTTCACATTTCCAATCAACAAAAAGTGTACATTCATCACAGTAAATTAAAAGCACTATTTTCTAGGCAAACATACAAAAAATCTTTAAAAAATATAAATATTGACTGAGGTTTTCTTTTGTCACTGATTAAAAGCAAATTATACAAATAATAATAACTTTGATTATATCGCTAGAAAAGAAAATCAATAGATATCCATTGGTTTATAAAAAATGTATGAAAAGAAATCTAAACTTAAAAATGCCTAATCTGGCAGACAAAAATCAAACCCCATTATTGTTACATTCACCATTTTGTACTAACAACTATATCATAATGTGTATGTATGAACTTAATACAATTTTCCAGAGGCACATCAGTACTATCAGCATCATATATAAACCACCATCTAAAGCTTTGATAAATAAATTCATCTATTTAACTATGAACCATCTATTATGTTATAAATATTATCATCTACATATTATGTCACCATTATTATGATTGGGCGAAACAAATTTCTACAGTTAAACTTAACAGAGAATCTCAAACTTGGAAAATTAACAATATTTGTGATGAACATATAAATAAAGTCATGTAATAAAACAACATCAATGTAGCTGAAGAATAAATGCCAATACTCCAAAGTCCACTTTGTTTTCGAATGCATTTCTTCTTTTCTCATCTCTTCTTCACATGCCAAGAGGGTTTTGTTTTTCTTTTCTTTTTTAATATTTTATGATATAGTAGTCTTTTAAACAATATTTATTCAATTGAAAGATAGAGTGTATCTTTCAAGTAGGGAGGAAAAATTAAATCGATGTTTATTTATTATTATGATATGGGGCTTTTAAAGAAGGTATCATCAAATTATTTTGAGAGCAATAGCCCATTGCTATTATACATTCATGTTGAGGTGATATTAGCCACTTTCCATGAGGCAGAATGTTAGGCTCACTGTTTAACTCCAGCTATAAAATCTTTTAAAATAAAAGGAAGAGTCTAGGGATGATCTTTCTTATTGAGGTAAAAATGTCAGCAAATACATAATATTTATATAGTAACTACTTTTATAACACATGTATTGTATATCATGTAACTCTGAGAAGGCAGTAACAATTTGAATCATATATATTTTGAGTAAGATTTTACATTTTATTTTAGGCTCTCTATACTAAGAATAATTAGTTGTATGGAATTGCTAGCTAGACTTTTCCAAAGAATTATAGCCTACTGGTACCTCAAAATCTTATAAGATGGACATTATCCGAAAATAGCTGAGTGAATCTCGTCGCGCCCATATGCTATGTCAGTAATACAAACTATTTAAGAGATTAAACATTTAAAGTTATAAGACCGTCCATTGTGCCTATTATAACGTTTCTACCTATGAATTAATTTTGTACCATTGTGTGTAATAAAGAATATTGTATTCTATTTTAATATAACAACACATTTAAATGTCCACTGCATGAACTTCAGGATTTGGTTTTTGTTATTTACTTCTGAACTACAAATACACACGTTGTTGAAATCATGAGTTACGGGCTCTTACATAGACCGCTGGATGTTGTTATCAAGATTTTGAAGTCAAATTGTTAATCTAAAGGGTAACATTTCAAAGCATTTTCAAACACAAAAATACCAAAGCTTTAATCAAACCAAGAGTTGTTTAGATTATATCTTGCTTCACATTAAAAATATGCAGTACTTATTAAAAATATTAATATATCACAATATGAGATTATATAAATTCCCTAAATTTCGTCAAATTATTGCGCTATTATTAATCAATTACTTAAATTCTGACTGTCTTTAATATATTATGCTTGCTTGTCGCTATTATGCTTTATTATTGCTTTACATTACTGTATTTAAATATTAATTAGGTACTTTTTTGCAAGATAAATTTACAAATATGGTGTTTATTTAATTTAGTTTTAATTACTCTTATCTAGGAACATTATCAATATTTACAGTATACATCATATTTGCGGAAAATCGTATTAAGTCCCAAAATTTTATGGACAACGAAATAAACTCCTATAAATAATTATCACATTTTAAGTAACCACATAACGTTACGTAGGGTTTTCAAACATCCTCAGTAATATTATATTCATTTCATCTTTATATACAGTTTCATGATTATCATACATATCGAAGGGTGGAAAGACTATTTGTTACATGTGACATTTTGTGAGATTTAACATAAAGATATTTTAATCCTTATTTTTCAACTGAAAGATGGAGGACCGAGACTTCTAATCAAATGTTTAATTTAAAAATACTTCTAATTTAAATGCGGTATAGTTTTACACGAACTATAATGCCGATCTGCAGTTTTCGTTTGCGCAGATAAGGCAGATGGATTTCCGACATGTCAATATTATGTGAATATAATATTGAACTTTATTAGAAAAATCAAAACTCATTGCTTGCTATGCATTCTTAGGTCTGTCCCGCTTACACGTCTTCGTACACTGTCGGGTGTATTAAAATTGGTTTAACGCGCATATACACCGGGATGAATTATCAGTTGTGTAACACTATACATAACTTATTAATGCGTTTTTAGATACTTTGAAGTTGTCTCCTGGCACATTTTTATAATATCGCTTGAAATAAATAATCCTTAGCCCCTCATATTTTATTTTGAATGAATAGATAAAAACTTAAAATTGTGATAGTATAAACGAAAGCTATTTGCATAGTATAAAATTACTTTAGAAAATGACATGAATTGCATAAGGAATGAATACGAAAAAGATGTTAAGCAATAGAAAAATGATACAACAGCTGTATAAAATTTCAAAATAATAGATCATCAGAGGCTCTATTCCAACAAGATTCCAGTCCACCAGCAAAACTATTAAACGCATTATAAACACAAATATAGTGTGCATGCATTTGGCAATATTCCACTAACTGCTTTGGACTTGTGTTGAAACAGAAAAAATAACTTCGTTTTAAAGAACATAAAGAGTTGATAGCTTCCATCACAATATTTCAGTCTACATTAAAATAACTACGATTGATATTACGCACAAGAAAACATTGGTAAATTTGAAATAGTAAGAGCAACAGTAAAAAATTACCAAATAATATTCCATCACAGGTAACCACAATATTTGCTCTTATACATCACCATAAGCTCAAATGTTTCTCATCACACCACTCATTATTAAATATTTCAGAACTAGAATAAGGTAGTTAATACTGATATTAGACAATTGAAAACTGGAATTGAAAGGATAAAGCTGAAAATTCAATCAAAAACATTAAGGGCCGCTAAGGTTGCTTAAATTTATTAAAGAAACACAAAACATATTTAACACTCTCAAATACAATTAGCGTCTTGCACAACGCAAAATATGCCGCTGAATATGTTTAAAGAATTGTCAACATGTCTTGTGTAAAACTTATTTAGGCAGTTTAATATGATTAACTAATTTTATTTAAAGGCGATTGTTATGAAAGCGACCCTAAATGACATTTAACTATTCAAAATGTTTGCTTGAATCACATTGGTTTTTTCGTCAAAATTGAAAGCCAAGTGAACCGTGTAATATCAGCATTTCGCTTCTCTTATTTATGACGACAAATAAAAAAGATACAGAAAACAATTTCTAACATTCGCTATCTCAAATGTGTTTACAATAAAATGTTTACTCAATAAACTTATGCATATATATATTAAAACAAGCCAAACGCAATTAAAGGTGATGTGTCAATGTCTTGTTTATACTAAAATACAAGTTTTTCTTTGTAATTTGTAAGTTGATCTAATAATTATATAAGCAGATTACTAAAATAAATTTAATTAATTTAGAATAAACTAGCTGTCCCGGCAGACGTCGTCCTGCCCGGTAAAAATAGGGGTTGATCGTAGAGGGTTGACAATTTAGGGTTATATGTATCTTTTAATGCTGTATCATAAAAAAATAGAAATTAAAAATTTTGTTAAAAAATAAAAATAAAAATTTAGGGGTGGACTACCCCTAACATTTAGGGGGATGAAAAATAGATGTTGGCCGATTCTCATAGATACCAGATAAGCACAAAAAATTTCATCAAAATCGGTCAAGCCGTTTCGGAGGAGTATGGTAACGAAAACTGTGACACGAGAATTTTATATATTAGATATTAAAGCTATTTTTCGTGTTTACTTTGTAAGTACTAGTAATTTACCAGATTAATAATAAGAAAATTAAATTGTTCCAAATGTATATTAGTTTTTTAATATACTAGACAAGAGTTTACCCTCTAGTACCTCTCGTTTAAAGAGCAGTTAAGTTAATACAAATAACATTGTATTAAATTTTTATGTTAGTGCTATTTGTCTCCGGAAGATTCACTTCATTATATATATCCCATCCTAAACTATCCCGACTCCCGGGATAAAAAGTATCTATGTCCATTTTGGTTATTAAAACTAGCTATGTATAAAATTAATAGACAGACAAATCGAGTTACTATCGCATTTTTATAGATGATAAATTAGTATAAACTTCAAAAATAATTTGTCTCACATTCAAACTCTAATTCCCTATTGCAACCCGTTCTATGAATGACGAAATGGACAATATCACAAAAAAACCTATCTCCCTACTCTCTGGGATAAGCTTTACATAAATTATTCCTTTTTCCGGGATGACAAGTATTCTATATCCATCCTAGATATTGACCTTGCATACATATCGAATATCAGTCAAATCGGTCTAATAGTTTTTTCGTGAAAGTATTCCAGCCAAACAAAAATATACTTTTATCCCGGAAACTATCCCATTTTTCAGGATAAAAAGTATCCTATGCTCATCCTCGGCACCGAAAAAAAAAATATATATATATAAATACGAAGTTGCAGCTAAATTAGTCCAGTAGTTTTGCGTGAAAGCATAACAGGCAGATAGTCAGTAACTTTCACATTTAATATATAATATTAATAAAGATTGAAATATGTCAGAACATTCCGACTGAAATATCTATTCAGTCACAATCTTGTGATAGACTACATCTATTAGTTTTGAATGTGTGAAAATTTACACTTATGGCTACAATCAACTAATGGCCCGTTCCTATACCTTACCAACCTATCATTTGCCTTTCTTTACTATCAGTTAAATTTTACATAAGCTACATACAGGTAATGTCAAAATTTTACTGATGATAAGACGAGTGAAGAAATCGTAAGATGTGTAGAAACCGGCTATTAGACTAGTAGTAACTGATTATCAAGTTTTTGTTTCTTAACAAGTATAATATTATTTGTGATACTTAAGTTGACCTGATTTAGTATGAATTTCGACACTGACATTTCACTATTAGCGTAGAACCCAATTTACATACTATCTTGAACTATTTACATTATTATTTAAAATATAATTAAGCTTTGGTTTAGTCCACAATTACTTGACAGTGTTAAAATTTGGAACCTTCATTCATTAAACACTAGCTGCTAGACAATATACATCTTGCCTTTAGAACACGAATTAAACACAATCATATGAACATAACCAAAATATAAAGTAAAATTTAATACATCATTTCCCGTGAAAAATTCAAAAGTAAGTAATAAAAATACACTCATACAACGTAACAAGCACTCGTTGCCGAACTCAGAAAACTTAATAATGAAAAAGTAATTATAATTTACTGTTGAACACTTTAAAATATTTAGTTTTGTTACAAGTCGGGACACCTGCATACATATTGTTACATACCGACAAAGAAATGCGCACACCTGCCTGTCTTAAAGAGCAGTTTATTACCACTCGCATTTAGGAATACTTTTGTTTACTTTGTGTTTAGAATTTGTAAGTAAGGATAACATTCTATTGTTATCGTATTTGTTTTATGGCCGTCATTAGTGTCGAACTAATCCTTGTTGTTATTGTATCGAAGCTTGTCAGGTATGGATCGGTGCATTATAAAGGAATGGCCCAAGGTGGAGAGGGGCAGTCAAGCGACGATTACGATACTAGCAAGACGTGTGTAGTACATTCGAAGAGCAATATAGTGACGCTCTTTGCGCGTGTTATCGAATCGTGCAGTGCTATTGGTTGTATCTAGTTATATTTGTTTGTTGTTACGTGTTTGTACAATTCTAATAAACTCTATAATAATTCCAACGGCACTTTAATTCGAGTCTCGTGTAGCTCGTAACGTAGTGTGGTCGAACATAACAATTTGTAAAAGTCAATGATCTGAGCCTGTTATGAACGAACATCGTAAACGACCTACATAAATTTTCCCAGACGAGCTATTTCAGATATTATTTTTATTTTCTCTTATTTTTTTCACACAGATCTCAATTATTATTTTTTTGTAATATTGCCATTAATGCAGATATGCGCCCAAGGATTTTTGTATTTAGATCTTAATAAAGGACCACTATGAAACTGGTATACTGAATCCAATAAACCAATTAATAAGAATTGATTCAGATAAAAAGGTAAGGTTGAAAATAATAATACAAAAAAAGATACTCGATAAATCAAGAAACTTAAACTTAGTTAAACGAAGTCAGTTAAAACAATTTATTTTTTACTGACCCAAAATATTAGAAAAATAATTACAAATCCAATCGCCACTATTTAAACTTAATAATTCATTATCAGACTCTGAGTCCGGCATTGACACATATTTTAGACAGAGTATAAATAAGTTGAATAATATATACTTTCGGTTAAATGACGCCTGTTGTTGCAGCTTGCGGTCGAGGATCTCAGTCGGTTTCACTTCACAAGAGGATGATGTCGGAGGGATCGATGCCCATTGCGTAGATGCGTTCATAGTTGTCCAAATCGTCGTCCAGGTACAGTTCATCGTCTACAACAAAACAATGTTTTTGAATTTTCTTTATCGGCGTTAGGAAAAAAAATACCGTCACATTTTTCGGTTACGCGTCACATTTTTTCCATTACGCGCCATCTTTTTCTTGCCCCTACCACGGTCGACGGTCGCCTCGACCATGGTAGAGGCTTTATTTATAAAACCAATTTCCGTAAAGTTGCATATAGTGATAGATCATTTTTCGAAAAATAAGGTCATAAAGAAGTTTCACTTCTTACGTGTGTACACGCACACATTTTATTTTATTGTGGAGCTGGCAGAGTGCCCAAGTAATGGAAATATAATATACTAGAACTAGCTGATGCCTGTGTCATGAGAGCAATGTAGGAATTAAGTTTTTTTAACTATCCCACGGGAACTCTTTAATTTTTCAGGACCAAAGTAGCTTATCTATTCACAAGTGATATAAGCTACTACCACACAAATTTCAGTGCTGCCATTGACGACTTATTCTACAGGTATCAGAGATACAGATTCTGATAGGTAATAAAAATACCTTTCAAACAAGCCCTGATTGAAAATCTACTATAATTCTATCCGATTTTATGACGAATTTAATTAAATTATTCTATGTATATATGGAAAAATATCTATTTTGAAATTTTGGGGGGCTCCAAATCCGACTTAGAGCTATGGTCTCTTGAGCAAAATTTCTCAGAATCACCTATAGATTACGTTTTTGCTATACGCTTTATCAAAAAAAATAATTAACCCGCCCTAATATATACAATATATATAGATAAATGAATACAATAGAGAGAGATACATCACCTGGATCGAAAAACTCATTGAAGTCCTCGTGGTCGTAGATGTCGTCGAAGGACTCGTCGGAGCTGTCCTCGAAGACGCGGTCGATGAAGTCCGGCCGCAGCTGCAGGATGCTGCGGTCCTCGGTCACGTTCACCTTCAGCAGCTTGTGCTCCGGGTACTCCTGTTTTCATACCATCATAATATTAACAGTCCATATGAACGCTGGCTTTGGTCCTCCCCAGTTCTATAACCTCTTCCAGAGGTCAAAATTAATATTATTTTTGTCAACAAGCTGCCAGCTGCCATTAAAATTGCCGCGCCAAAACCAAGAGAACTATACGGTCTTTTTTATTCTAAGACAAATTGTATGTAGTTAAAGGGAGAAAACATCAGTTCAACGTTCATTTCAACTATCAGTATTTGACCACAAATTTGTGGTGCTTCCCAATTAGCCATTATGACAGTTCGAGAAAAAATTTGGCTACCGTCTTAAAAGGTTAACTTGCAATATATTTGTTGGTCTGTTAGGTCAAATATTGCAAGCTGAGTTAGGACTTGCTTGTCCAGGGGCGCAATTCTGCTTATTTAATATCTTGGAGTTGTCAAAGATATTCAAAGTACGCTTCAATGCGATAACGTCAGAAATTCGTATACTACTTTCCAAATATCTTCTCGATATCGTAGTGGCAGAATAATAATAAATTTATTTCAGAAACATAACATTTTCATGTACACGCATTTAATATATCTATAATATTATACAATTCTATACATGCTGTATATATATAATTTATGCATGGCCCCTATGTTAGGGAACATACCCACCCATCATACTACATGACCCATTTTTTACAAGTTTTTATCCCCCTCCCTCCCCGTGACTACCCGTAGTATATGCCCCCTTTCCAATTTTCACGTAGTAATTCATAAATAGGGTTTTAAATTACTTTTTGTCGACAGAGAAAAAAGATTAGGGATCCTTACTAAAACTCGAATAATGTAACCCAAGGTGTAAAAAATACCTAAAATCGCGTGCGCTTCGAAAGAATAAAATAATGTAATACGACTTTGCAGAACACATCGTCATTTACAAAAAGTGTCGCGACAGTATATTATGTTATGCCTAACTATTATAGTTATGCCACAATAAGTGTTTACTTATTTTAAAAATTTAATTAAAATGCCGCCGCTAGAAAAGGCTTTTATTTGTATCTCGGTAGTCATCCTTATCAAAATAAATTCCTTCATATTCAATACCTTCTTTATATAACTTTTATAAATGATTCAATTCAAGAGTTTAAATATGTAAGTATTAGAACACGCGGCCGTGACGCTTTTTCGTGAGCGAATAATCGTAAGCTCTAGCTCATGTTTGTGTTTCTTGTTTGCTCCTACTCACATATGTGGGTGTGTCGGAGGCGCAGGTGGCGGCCAGCCGCAGCAGCAGGCGCCGCGGGTGCGCCTCCAGCGCCTGCACGGCGCCCGCCAGCACCACCTCCGACACGCCGTCGCACCCGCACAGGTCCACCTCCTGCCGACGACGACAACAACAACATTACTACTTCACCTATGATTTAGATACAATTTTTTATTATATTGTTACCAGTAGCGGGACTCGAAATTAAAATTCCATTTGAATTATTATAGAGTTTATTAATAAAAATAGCCTTTATTGCTGATAAAAAAAAACAAATAAGAAAACCTAATCCGCTAATTGGTATCTAGTTTTGTCTCCCTCTCAACTTGTCCTTCGACAAAGGCCTCCCTGAAGCTGTTTGCTGCCCATTTTTCCTTGTGAACTACACAAACACGTATAACACAGGTGCAAATATAACCGAACTCAACAAGTCCAAACATAATGCAGAATGTCGTAATTCAATAAAACGCGCAAAGTCCGTTAATATTAGATTCACATTCGGGAATACACACGTCTCGCATTGATCGTGGTTTTCGCTCAACTGCCTCCTCTCTCCATCAGACCGTCGTTTTATACCTCACAAATACAAATGTGCCCGTATAGTAGTCTACGTAATCCGCAACACCTGTCTATTGATTCATCCGCAAGCGGCCGTAAACGACTACAATAGAACAACAGGCGAAACGTATGCCAATAAATAAGTGAAAAAAAGAAGCCGATCATAAAGGAATTACAATTAATTCAAATGCCAACAAGTAATAAAATGTGCTTTAACAGTCTTTACGTGGAATTTATCTTTGTCGGGGTTCTAGGTTGCAACAATATAGAAATAAATTAATTCTCTTCCTACTGTGGAAACTCGATTAACTGGAGTGATTATTGTCATAAGGCAAAGCCTGTCGCTCAACAGTCGCGCTGCTCAGAAGTAGCATACTTCCATATTAAATAGCTTCGAGCCAGAGTTGCAAGCACAAGTACATGTAATTACGTAACAATTTGCCGAAAGAATTTTCTGACATTCAAAGATATTCCTTACATAATCACTATTCACCAGAGTATCGATCCAGTATGGTCTTTTTTATTATAGACGTCGACGGCGCCGAAGGCGAACCAAAAACAGCAGGAACAACAACAATGTTTGCTTGTTGGAATTCATTATTGGAATGAAGCGCGCCACCCTAATCTAAGTAAGTCGCGCGGCTGTAGTTGAATGTGAAGGCGCTCTAAGATTATGTTAACCCTTTCGAGGGGTCAAATTTAATATTATTTTTGTCCACAAGCTGCCAACAAAATTGCCGCAACCAAGGGAATTATTATATATTCTCTTTTATTCTAATACTTTTTATAGGTGGAGTACAGCAAACTGGCTGTCGGCCCACTTGGTTGAAAGCGGTTACCATCGCCTATGGACGTTTGCAACATCAGAGATGTCACCAACACGCTGCCGGCCTCGAAGACAGTTTATGACATCTTTTTGAAAAACTCCATATCGTAGCGCTGTGGGAAAACCTCCGTTGGGAGCTCATTCCAAATCCCCACGGTACGCAAGAGAAACGTTCTACAGAACCGTTGCGTATATGAGTGAAGCAGGTGAACTCCCAATCGATGGTGAGTGGTGCGATGGTAGAAAGAAGACGAAGGCACCATTTTAAAGTTCTTGGGAACACTCCCTGTTATAGAGTCGGAGAATACGCAGAGAGAAGCAACGTCCCTCCTAATGCCAAGCATATCTAGACGAGAACGGCTCGATGTTGAATACTGTCCAGGGTATTCAGTTGGTAGGCAGGTGCTTCAGCCTAAAGGTGTGAGCAGTACTCCATATGCGGCCTCACCTGGGCTTTACAAAGCTCAAGTTGTTGCCGTGTGTGAAGTACTGCTTGGACCGGTTTAGCACTCCCAGCTTCTTGGAGGCAAGTTTTGCCTTGCCTTCCAGATGGTCTCTGTATGTAGTTAGAGGGTGAAAGCCCCAGTTCAACAACAAATTTGGTTCCGTCTTAAAAGGTCAACACGCACCTCGAGCTCGTGGCAGGCGAGCAGGCACTGGCGACGGGCGCGGCGGTGATGCCGGGTTGCCGCGCGCCGTGAGCGCGCTCAGCCGCCGCAGCGACGCGACCGCGAGCAGCCCGCGGTCCGTGAGCGCGCCCAGGTACGACACGTCCAGCCGGCGCAGGCCCACGCACCCGCCGCACACCGCCATCACGCCCTCGTCGCTCACACCTGTCATAGGGTCAAATAGATTGCAAGTAATAAATAGATATACGGACGCACGCCCACGGCGACTTTTTGTAGCGATGCGCTACTAATGCGTATTAGCGCCACTGCATCGCGACTGTATCGAAGCAAACGCGCGACCGTCTCTGGCGACATCGGGGAGAGAACGGAGGAAGGGTGGCGCGTGAGTGGAGAACCGAGCATCAGTGCAACAGACAGGTCGACAGCTGTTGCGCTCGCTCGAGACAGAAGCGCGACAGCATCGCGAGGCGAGGGCACACAGCAATGTCCCGTGCATCGATACAGTCGCGAAGCGGTCGCTCTTCGCGACTGTATCGATGCGGACACGCGACGGCATCGCTACAAGCGAGGGCCTAATAAACAAGGAAAATATAATAGTTTTAAGTTTAGGTGAAGTTAATAATATTAATTGACCGCCACCTTGAAAGGCGAAAGGCTCTCCACTTGTAGCTGGGTGAAGGGTCGGATGCAGAAGGCAGATTTGTTGGACACGGGCCATATTGTGAGGAGATTCCTATGTCTAGAGCCTTTACTATAGCCCGGACCCTAGACCGTACTGCCCGCGGAATCCAGTTTTTTTTAAATAAATAGTGTACATAGTTTATAAGATAATAATAAAAATGTAAAAACTACAAAATATAATATATACATGAATAATAATAACAATTCGATTATTTCAGAAATTGAATATTTCCATATTATACAGTTTTATACTGTAAATTATTTCAATTTTATCAAAATTTAAATTTCAAATTAAAAACAAATACTAGCGCATTAACGCAACGTCACTATAATTATTAAAAATGTTTCTACTTCACGGCGTCAAAGGGACATGTTACCAAAATTATTTCAAATATGGACTATGCCACCGTTTAAGAAAGAAAAAAGAAATAAAGATTCCCCTCCCTTTATTTATCCTATGAAAAGAAAAATCAAAGAAACAAAAAGGAAAGGAAAAACCATAATCTCCATTTTACCCCTACACGACTTTTCACGACCTACACGTTGAATAAAGGAATGTATGTAGTAAGGCACTAGATGTTGTATATTAAGTTCTAGTAAAAAAAAAATATCATATTATTAATTGTAGTAAAAAAAATAAAAAAAAAAAAAAGGAATGGGATGCGGGCACATGTTATAATCAATTCTGATATCTATAATATTGTAAAATTCTAAACATGCCGTATCTGTATATTATAGCTATCTAAAAAGAAAACAAATGAGTATATATATGACGGAGAACACGATGTTATTTTATTAGATTTGTCTGTTTGTTTCGGACTGACGTAAAAAAAAACTACTGAGCTGATTCCGATGTGGTTTTGACTGATTGACAGCAAATTCTTAGATTTAAAATCTACGCTACTTTTTATCCTGGGAATCCCCAGACATTTTTCTAGAATTATTTAAATGATCTGATTAAAAAAACTGAATTCCAATGTGATTTTTTTTATTGTAATAAAATGTGTGATATTTTTATGCCGGGAATAAGGCGGGGATATCAAGTCAAACGTGAACTAAATCGCGGACATATCGTAGCTACTAATATAATAATCGCAAAAATACACACATATTTATAACCTCCTACTAAGCGAGTTATGTTTGTGTGTACAATGGATGGTGGTCTGTGGTACATACTACTGGGTTCGCCCAGACATCCAGACCATATATTATTAATATTAAGGGAAACTTCATTTACAAAATCATACCGAGACCCTCTATGTTGCAGTGACATAGGCTAGCAAAGGCTTAGCCCACTTAAGCACAGAGGCCATGCAATCCTAATATTCTGCTTTCACAGCAGGACTTAAGTAAAAAGTCAGACTTACCCAGATGAGGACAATTCCGTCTATTGTTACAGCTGGATATATTCAATGACTCCAATTTGACACAACTTTGAGCTATTTGCTTCAGAACCGCGTTTGTTATATTAAGGTTCCTACTCAAGTTCAACCTCTTCAAGTCTGTCAGGGTTGCCAGCGCTTTGCAAAACCCATCCTTGTCCACTTTGTCCTGCAACGTGTAACTGACGTCCACCGATGCAAATTCGCTAAGAGACAATTCCACTAGTTTTGGCAGTTTGCTTATTATCAAGGGTATCATGGTCCACATTGTCGCAGGGCACACGTCCACCTTCAATGTGGTCAAATGTGGCAAGGTGTCGATGGCCGCACACAACACTGTCCCTTGCAAGCTATAGCAGTTGTAGAAAGAGACCGTGTTTAACTTTGGGGGCTCAGTCCGGTCAAGAAGAGACCCGTCACGTGGGTATTGTTTGCTATTGTCAAACTTTCTATTGCCAAATCACTTTTCACCAAATTCACTAAGCTCGTATCTGTTAGCTGTAAAATATAGAATTGTTTTTAATAATTACTGAAAATAGTAATATAATAATAAAATAAATAAATATAATATAATATATATAGTAATTTTTTTTATAAAATAAAAAATATGTATATAGTATGAGCTGATCTAATAGATCAAATAATAATATATATAATATTTTTTTTTTTTTTTTTTTTTTTTTTTTTTTTTATTATATATATATATATTGGCTGTCTAATCACACACACAAACAATATATAAGGTGATAATATGAGTCTACAAACGTCCCACTGCTGGGCCACAGACAGCATAACTAGCAAGCTTGCACAAAACAGCTAGTCCAGTTACAACTATCGATAATCTCCTATGTAGAATTTTCCACAATTCTACGCACGTAGGACGTCGGACGAAGTAAACACTCCGACGCAACTGGATTTAACCAATGACAATGATTTTCTTAAATAAAAGTAACATCATTATTAATTGAATTGATATTTTATTTTATGCTAGAAGGTTTCCTGACCACATCTTCAACTGTCCCTTATTGACTGTCTCCTTATACGATATCCTTCCTACTAAAATCCCAAAACCTACTAATTTCAAAAGCCTACTTGCCCATTCTATCCCACTTATTTTAATTGAAAAATAATTACAAATAATATAATCAAAAACTTCTTTATATGTGCAGACTATTACTTTGTTAAAAAATAAGTAGGTTGTCAAATGTCAAAATGTCATGCGTACTTTTATGCGACATACTACAATTAAGATTTCAATGAATTTAAAGGCATAACAGTGAAGAAACTCGCATATCGACTATACAATACATGCCATCCGTTCTTCAGAATGGGCAAGCCCGAGAGCAGCAGTGGAGTGTTAAAATAATGTAAATAAAAATCGAAACAGAATAATATATTACCTTATTACATGACACAAACGAGATATTCTTCAAGCTTTTGCAACCATATACAAGTGGATTCCAATTCTTCGTATGCATATTTACTACCTACAAATAGACAATTAGTAATTAATTAGACAGCTTCGTAGCGTAAACTTCACACATGTATCTTATATTCGAGTAAATAGTGACATGTTGTGATACCTGTTATTAAAAAAGTGTATATATCATCAACTCCTAATATTTTAATTCATACTTTAGAAATACACACAAGCTTCTGTAATTATGGGTATATATTATACCTGTAATACGGGGAATATCTTTTTGCATATATCTATAATTAGGGTATACCCGCGACTTTGTCCACGCCCGAGTTGAAATTCCCGCGGGATTCCCAAGACACAAAAAATAACATCAGTTAAAAAAATATTCTAAGCTATCGTCTTAGTTAAAACTACAAACCGCTCTCGGGAAAATTACCGCGGTATTCCCGGGATAAAAAATATCACACTTTTTATCACATAAAATTTGCTATCGATCAGTAAAAAAAAACCCTCCATTTTCTTATTTCGTCATTTCAATATTCTGAAAAAAGAACTCGAGAAACCGCATCGATATCAGCTCAGTGATTTTTATAAATAAATAAATCTTTAATTGTCAATAGCTCAATGGCATGGTACAATAGTAGATGTTATGCTCACAAGTGTATCAGATGTCATAACCCTAAGGTTATACAAATGTTATATTTTATCCAATATAAATTTTACGTCAAGAAATCTAAAATAATTGCACCATGTTACTCCGTCGTTTATATAGTCTATTCCAGTTGCTTTTCTAAATAGCTTCACTGTACAGACACAGCATGTTTAGATTTTGTGTTTGTCTGTGTGTTCGGGACTCGCGTAACTCATTACTGAACCGATTGCGATGCGGTTTTGTCTGATCGATAGAATATTCCCGGACATAAAATCTGAAATACATTATATCCCGGGAATCCCCTGGAACTATTCTTGGGAGCGGTTGAAGACAGCCCGATTGAAAAAAATCGGATTACGATGTAATTTCTTCACTTCCACAGATCGACAGTAATTTCTCTATCATAAAATCTGTGATTTTTCTACCCATCCACCATGAACGAAGTCGCGGGGAATCCTAGTAATTCGGTAAAAATGATTCTTGCACCGTTTCTTTTCTTCAAGCCAAAACATGTTGCGAAGGGATGGTAAATTAGATTAGGCCTCCATAGTGTAAATAATAACAAAAAAATAAACTAAATATTTAAAATGACCAGGTCGGCGGTAGGCCAAATAAAACTTTAACAATACTCAATGACACTTGACATCTTTGTCTTCCGTGATCACGGCTACTAAAAAGTGGCTGAAACGTCGGAACAATAAACAAATACAAATTAAATGAATCTATCTCACCCTGAGTTCTTCAAGATTTGGACAGAACTTGCATATGGTATGGGCGGTGCGGTCGTTGAGTGCGGACAGATGGTGGTCGATGTGGAGGCGCACCAGCGTGGGGCCGATGCGCATCAGCACGCGCCGCAGCACCGCCGTCGTCATGGTCACGGCCGTGTGCTCCCACGAGGACGTCTTCAACAAGCGGATGCCTGACAAACAAACAAACATCACCATCCGAGCGTTAAATCCCGGTTGCGTTCACTCCGGCCCCCAGGGTCCGCTTTTCTACTTTTCCTACTCCACTTCTCGCGGTCTTCAGCATCCCCCATTTTGCCAACGTCAAACCAACATTTCTTGGGCCTTCCCTTTCGACCGGGACCTGGCGGAGGCGGCATGGCTAGACACTTGTTCCCCATATAATTAGCCGGTCTCCGTGATACTTGGCCGTACCAGCGTAACAACAAACAATCTATAATATTATAAAATTCTAAGCATGCCACATCTGTACTGAAGGAGAACACGATGCATTTTTTTTCATGATTCACGTAAAAACTGCTCGGCGGATTTCGATGTGACTTTCGCTGATTGATCGTAAATTATTAAATTTAGAGCCTGCTTCACTTTTTATTAATTCGTCTGGGAATGATTTAAAATTGCCAAATAAAAATAAAAAGATTCCAATGTGTGATTTTTTTACTAATCGATAGCAAGTTTAATGTAATAAACTGTGTGATATTTTTTTGTCCTATGAGCGGTTTGTAATTGTTCGGGTGCGTAAAAATTAGTACTCAGTAAAAAGGGTTTTATTAATTTCCTTATAAACAGTATGCATTTTTTACTCACCTAACAAATATTCCTGTACCATGTTCTGCCAGCTTTTACTGACTCTCTCAGACAAAATAAGGTGTCTTAAAGGGACATAGGACAGTATATGTGTTAAGCAATCCCTGTTTAATATGTCCAGTATGCTGTATCCTGGATCCTCTGTGTTTCCTTCCACCTCTTCTGACTCCTATTAAAAAGGTAGATATAATATTAAAAATTACAATTCAACTAATTTAATATGTGCATTCTCGTGTTTCATTTTTAATCTATTTTCTGAGATCCAAGATCCAAAACAGAAAAATATTGTTCCAACCATCTTTACATTAGGTTGCCTGGAAGAGATTCTTCTAAGCAATCAGGTCGCCTATTGTTTTTATAAGGACCATATTATAATAGTGCACTTTTGTAATTATTTCTTTGGTGAGCAATAAAGTGTCATTCTTCAAATTTTTTATAGAAAGAAGACCAAATTTAACAATACAAAGTTTTGGCATGATTTCAATTGAAGACATGAGTGGATGAAGGTGATAAGTCGCTTAATTCCAATTCTGAGTAAATCGAGATAAAAGTTTTACTTTTATTTGAAACTGAACTGAACTTAACCTTTAGCAACGATTTATTTCTTAAATATGCCTTATATCTATGGTCTGTAGTCATTTGGTATCGACTTATAACATTCATCTACACAAAAAAAGCAAAAAACCGAATATACGACATATTACCTTCATCCACTCACGTCTTCAATTATTATTACTTACTTCATCTTTGGAATCTGGATATTTGCCATTAGTAAATGCAAAAGATGCTCCTGTTGTAAGTGTTGAAGCTACTGTAAAAAAAATGTTTATGAATAATTAAGATGTGTATTCTAAAAAAACATACAACAAGCGAATAGACTCTTGAACTGGTAGTGCAACCAAATTATAAAGTTTTATGAAATAAATGAAGACAAGGAATATCAATTTAAAATGTATTTTTATTTATCCATACTTCTATTATATGAAACAAAATCGGGTAAGTTCACAAGTTAAGAACACTCCAATTTTTATAATTTTTGATTTGTTGAATCCAACACAGTTTAACAGATTATCATGAAAGTTTGCACAGCTGTTTGTCATGTTGAGACTTTTTGAAACTTCCCACCCTGAATAATACCGCTTCGGGGGCCTTTAGCTATCAATGGAGCAAAGGATTGGTCGCCCCCGTCATCGAAGTGGATGTGTTCTGATTCCCAGGGCACATTCAGACACTTTTTGCGCTAGGATCGGACTGGGCGTAACTATGTTCTAAGTCTCAGCTTTTCCTAGCAAAAGCGTGGGGCACATGGGAGGAGGGTGGTTTTAGTAGGTATTGGTTGTTGCCCGTGCAACTTCTCGGAATCTTTCCTTTTTTTAATTGCAGGAGCAGACAGGCAGACGGCCTACTTGATGGGAAGCAGTTACCATAGCCTATGGACATTTGCAACACCAAAGATGCTACAAATGCGCTGCTGCTCTCTTAAGGGAGAGTGAAACCTGGTCACTAATGCCGGAACACAACTCAATGTTGTTATGGCGACATACTTTAGACCAGGGGTGGTAGACATCCAGTCGGGCAAATGCCCTACCACCTGGCTGTGGGTTGTTTTGTCGCCTCTTAAGACAGGCCGCCCGGCCGCAGGATATTGTATTTTTTCTCCATTCCTGCACAGATAAAAATCTCCACACAAGCTGATCAAATATGTTTGGATTGCCTTTAATGGAATGCCTCCATATGCGATAATGGTCTAATCCCTTACAAAGGACCCAGTATTGTGCATAAATAGCATTTCCCCCGCCTTAAAAAAAAAGAAAATCTTGAACAATGGAAAATTTTGCACAGGATATGGACATAAATAGTTTTAAAAAATATTTGAGGGGGAAGTCCCCAGAAAAAGATTTAGCTTGTAATAAAGGTGAATATGTACTAAAAGCAATTTTCTCTTTGGTCACATTATTCTCCTCGGATTTGTCAGAGTTGTCGTCTCGCGCCTTCCAGTGGACATTGCGGTCGGACTCCTCAATCGGCTGGTGCCAGCTGTCGGCCGGCGAGGTGCGCAATATCCGCCCGCGTAACGTCTTCTCATGATGCGGCGCTTGTAGGGCCCTAACACACAATGTTCGATCATGCACAACTTATAGCATTATATTATCTCAATATCAGCTGGGTATAAAAAATGAAGTCACTATAATGCCTGTCCTACACCTGTAATAATGTTGGTGTTAGTGAATGTATCACGCAGATGTAGGCAGATGTAGTATTTGAAATGTGACATTGTTGATGATGTTAACCATTCACAGATAACAAATCTATACTTATAAAAAGCAAATATTTGTTTATTTGCATTGCTCCAAAACTACTCCACTGATTTGAAAAATTCTTTCACTGTTGGCAAGCTACACTATCCCCGGGTGACATAAATAAATAACCATTTTTCACAATTTAATAAAAAAATATGGGTATATGAGGTAAAAGGAACAGATATGGATCGAGCATTTTGAAATACATGTAAGAAGTACTGGTCGAATGTACAAATCACTTAGTTCTTTTACTGTGATGGTGTTATTAAAGTGGCTATAAGTAAATTGCAATCAAAAATTGCATTTGATCACAGCCATTTCATTGATAAACTGTAATTTTTGTAGCAGATTCTATAGATGTAGCCTTTTTATTGATAACTCTTACAATTGTTGAATAAAACAAGTGCACTTGTGCAATCTAACAAACAAAGATGAGGTTCCTCTATAATAAATTTTGTTTTCAAACTCCACTTTATTTCCTTTTGATAACAATATATTTTTGCCAAATTGTATACAGTGAACCTCAACAGACAAAAAGAAGGCCCTGTGATATTATCAAGTATTTTATTGTGGTCCATAATATTGTACCCATAAACAAAAACACATGTTCAACCTAAGTTTTTAATTATTGAAATGTAAATATCTTGGGACCCTAATAAGTATACTAAAACCTGGTTCATAGAAGTTTCATGCCAATAAATTAATACAATAAAGGCCAGTTTTTATATCTTACTAACCATTCAATTACATTATGAGTAGGTAAAATTTGACATAATCTCCATGCAAGTCAAATTTCTACTGGTAGTAAGGCAAATGAGTGAATATTAAGTTATAGGAAGTGGCCATAAACATAGTAAGATAACTTAAGTATTTTAGGAAATCATTTACATACTTGTGTGCATCTTCTGGGTTGCTGAATGTAACAAATGCATATGTAGCATGTAAAATACGATTTGGACCTCTCTCAGACATCCTTAGCCAACAATTCTTAATGAAGCCATATGGGGCAAACACTCCAAATAGCTCTGATCTCGTGGTCTATTCATGAAAATAAAAAATGATTAAGTAAAACTACTACTTACTAAGTCCACACTATATTATTCCCAAGGATCAATTTGAAAAAAGTAAGAAACAAGTTAAATACCTAAGCTTTACTGTACTCACTAATTATACATAATATACGCCAATTAAATATAATATCACATTTAAATAATCATTATTATAAATTCTTTGATTAGTGTAGTCTAAAAATAACAATATTATTTTAATCTCAGGATTACCAGTTGCATGTAACAATTCAGTGGAAATATATAAATAATATATATACTAATATATAAAGAAACAACACAACAAACAAAACAGAATTGACAATCAGTTGATTTCAATAAAGTTTAAGTTTTTAACATAAATGTAGTATATGAGTTATAATGTTTACTATGGAGAATGAGAATAATTTTCATAAGATATGCATTAAAAACTTATGACATCAAGTATGAATAAACTAGTTACCAGAAATATTGGTTTATTTGTACTTTATATATAGAAGATGAAAATAGGGGTGGCTAATATATTAAATATTATATGCATTAGAGATGTAAATTATACTTGGTAATAAAGAAAAACTTGTTTTCAATTCTAAATCAATAAGTTTCAACTCTTCCATTGTATTCAAATGTTTGTTTTAAGAAGGACAAAGGGAACTATCAATTTAAATACACGAAACAGCGTTAAGATTTCCATGCCCTTGTATTAAAATAAATCATGTAAAAACCTAAGGCACTGGTGTATAACAAACCACATTGTCATCAAAAACACATGGTATTTTCTTTTTTAACATTAATATTGCTAACCTTTGGCGGTAGATTGCAGACGTATAACTTTCTGATAGGTATACCATCCTCCGTGTGTGTGGGGGCACTTCTCACGCCATAAGGTGATACTTTTATATTCGAACTAACGGCATCTGAAACAAAGAAGTCAAGTATACAAACCGCGGAGACCAAATTTATTCAGCATGTAAAGTGCATATCGTGCTGTAATACTTACAAAGTTCACGGCGAACGACGTGAAATATTTCAGGATTGATTAGTCCTTCATCATCATCATCATCGCCGAAAAACATTTTAAGTCGAGCAACTACTGTTAACAGCAAAAACTATTTAATACAAGAACTTTGTTGCACATCGAACAAATGTACAATAAAGAAGCACTGAAATTTTTTGAGTAAATAATCAAAATAAAATTGATAAACTGTCGAAAACGCAATCAACATACAATACCACAGACAGCAATAGCAGACAGGGTTTCCAGATTGAATTTACGAAATGCCCTATCCACAAGAGGCCTCCAAACGATACTATTTCAGAAAATATTGGACAATTGCGAATTGGACCACGCGTATTCACGGATTTTATAGAGGAGACAAAGTTTCGTCATTTTAAGCGGTGTAAAGAAAGAGGAGGTTCTCAAGCCGTAGTTTGAATATTTTTTGTTATTTAATAGCAAAACCTACAACCATTACAATTATTGTGCAGTTAATTTTAATTTCATTAGCAATTTCAAGCTATCTCGAATATTTTAAGGTATTTTAGTGAGGCTAAGAAGATAAATCGACTCCAATATTACCACATAACACCCCACAAAATGCCCAAACCGAAAAATATTCCCAAAATGTTGAGTTCTGAGACCTTGAGACCTAATTTTTTAATTTAGGTTTATGGCTTGGCTGCTAGGCCTTTAAGCCAGACCTTGAGACATATGGAGACCCTGACCACAGAATATTTATATGTTTTTGGATAGATATAGTAGCTATCGTAAAACATTCTCAAGATAGCCAAGGATTTCTTTTCAAGTATTTCGCTAATAAGTTGACAATCATTGAATAACTAATAAGTGTACTATGTAGCCTAGCTAATGACTGATGAATAAAATCGACAACTGACACCTTTACCCGCATAATTCAAGCGTAAGTCGTCAGCCATCGTTATCGGTTAGCAAGTCATTCGCTCATTAGCTATTTGCCAAAAAAAAGCTATGAACTATCATTAGCCTGTGTAAGCTTATTGCATTAGCCGGATGATGTTTTTAGATTTTCGGTTGGTTACCCAATACTGAAATTATTTAAACAAAACACAATGAGAGGAGTTTTTGGCGGGAACTGAAAGGAGATGTTGTGCCGTGCGGTTTTATTTTCTAAAAATGTGTAAAATTACTCTAAAATGAACAATAGTTATAGGATATTAATAGTTTTTGAGTAGTAGTTATGTGTTTTGTGAGAAATGTGAAGTGTATAGTCAAATGTGGCTTTTTCAGTTGTAACAAGAACTCCGTTGAATGGCACTAGCCGATTACCTACAAGTTCAGCTGTGCTACACATAGAAAAGAAAATGAAGAACCTATACTGTAAACTAAGATCTGGCATAAAGGCCTAACAGCCAAGCCATAAACCTAAATATATAAAAACACAATGAGATTAGGGTTTACGGCCTGGCCACTGTCTCTAGTTTCGTGAACTGGTGTCAAAAGCCCGCCAAATCGAATTCAAGCGTGGCAGGTATACCGTCAGTTTTTCTAATAATACAAAGGCCCAAACGCAACAGGGCATTTTGGGCAGTTGTGATTATAATCAATTTACATTTCGATACAAATTAAGAATATAGTTATACAAAAACAACAAGAAAAGATTAAATATAAACTTTAATATTTATTTGTATTTGGATCTTCTACAGCATATTGTTTGTCACATGTGAATGAAATAGTCATAGCATATCTAACACCAGAAGTCACCTTTTCTACATAATGTAAATTCTCCTTCCCACTGGTGAACATACTCAATCGGGCTTTTCTTGGTTCAATAGTTCTATTAAATTTTTCATCAATAAACACAAATCGCCCGCCTTTAAATTCGATGTCATAATCACTCAAATACAGCAATGTTGTATAATGGAATGATTTGTAGGTTTCCTGTTAAAAAAAAAAAAATAGTTTTAGATATATCAATTTTAAAATTCATAACTCCTGGTGGAATTTATTGAACTTTGATCATTTAATTACTTATTATACTGTTATCTTACTAACATTAGAAAATACTACAACAAATCATAGAATAATCAAATAGGTACAAATGTCTTGGGCTACATTCCACATGAGGCTCACAACGACAACGCTCACAACCGCAAGGTTTCCCTTTCCACTTGCTTGTGGGTGTTCAATCGTAAATTTAACTGGAACTGATTATTCGTCGCATCTTTTGACATGGGCCGTTGTGAACGACGCGTGAGCGAAAATCATAATTTTCGCGGCGACCATAATGACCGTGGTCGCTATCAACCATAACGATCGTCGTCGTTATGTACGCATTTTGGACAATGTGAGCTACGCGAGGAACGCACTTTAATAATATGTAATAAATGCATGAATGTAAACAATGAAGAATGCCTGTAAATAATGTATAGAATAAAGAAATTTAATGTCAACAATGACAATGCTATTATAAAAAATATATCATTTGTGAATGACGAAATAAGTTATCTTGTTTAAACAATATCCGTTATGTAGATTATGTATGTCTACTTAATTATGATATTTTTGATGAAATGAAATTTATGGTTCCATAACTAACAACTCTGTGGAACTCTAGATAGTTCATAGACTTGAGAAGCTCATAAGTAACTCACCACTTTACTACAATAATAACACCACTTGTATTATTATAAGAATCACAAAAATCTGATTTGACACTTAAAAATGTCAATAGAATGTAACTTTAAATGAAATCAACAACACTGAAACTTGATAACAATTAATTTAATTAGTTGATAATATACTACTACTATAATGTTATAAGACTTATTTCCCTACAAATTATGAAATAACATTAAATTTTATTAATTCTTTTATGTCATATTAATGTAGATCAATTTCCAAAAACATTTACGTTCTAAGGCTTCTTATTTTTAGTATTAACAAATACCAAAGGGTTGTTGCATTTCATTAACTCAATCCAATTCAGGCAAAAACGCCAAATACATATTACAAAATCGGGCCTATTCATAGTTCAGAAAATAAAAAAGCTTATAAATGCATTCAGCAGACATAGACCACAAATATATATTGTTAAAATTTGCAAAAATATTTTGTTATTTTATTAAAAAGGGTGTTTGGAAGAGAAAATTGAAACTTAAAATTAGAGCAATGGTATTGAGAAAGGTAATACATTGAAGGGCTATTTTTTGCATATTCCCTAAATAGTTGTTTATGGAATATGGATCTTGGCCATACACCCATAGCCACAGAGCGGACAAATTTGTATAAAACAGTTGAACCATATAAATCATAAGTATTCATAAGATTTGTTCTAAAGTAGAACCCTTAATATGTCAAAAACTTTCATCAGTCAATAAATATTTAAATTTATTTACTTTGTCCACATGTGGATGCCAATATTCATCATGAACAGTGACTGCCTTCTTAGATGTGATTTCAGAGAAAAATGTTGGATGTGTTAGGTATATCTTCTCAGGGCTGACTCCGAAATGATGTGCTATAGAATATTTGATCTTCTCTTTCACAACCTGTAAAAAAAAATTTTTTCAGTTAGACATTAATACAAACAATATCATATTTAACAACTGTGTTAATATAGACATCATTGAAAGTGGTACTTAAGTAATCCCGAAAACTTGCAAAAAGTTGAAAAATTTTGCTGGCTATTCGGTTCAGCTTAATTTTTGGACATATTTGAAAATGCACTCATGCCAGATGCTACATGTAAAATATCTGAAAATAGTTTTCTCCATAGTAAAATGATAAAAGCTATGTAAATTGTTAATATCAGATATATTTAAAACAATACAGACTGTCTTTTTTTACATAGCAGAAATGACTTCCCATGACGCTGCTACATTTTTGACTGTTACTGGATGAATAATCAGGTTTAGAATCAAATAATCCAATGATTTGGTAGTAATATGATGATGTATGATTTTGGTCATAGGCATTAATGCTCAAAATTAGGTATAAAATACAAACCCTATAAGTATTAAAATCCTGTTCAGTAAACAAATTTTTAACTTCTTCAATTTTATATATATTGATGAAATGCTGCCCCATGGAGAGTGCACCGCTATGCAGGTCTAGTATTGAGGCACCCCCTGATGAGCGTCCTATCTTTAACCCCTTTTTAGCCACAGCTAATAGGTCTTCAGCTTCTCTAACAGACACAACCTTAAAATCAATGGTTTTATTTTATAAAAACATGTTAGGTACACAAAATAGATGGTAAGAACATTTTTAGAAAGACCACAAGTTTTATCTGACTTAATAGTTTCTAACACTAAATCTTAATATACTAATCTCACATAATCATATTTTATTATAATTTAGATTTTCAATTAAGAAATACTATTAATATTATTTTTGCAAATGTTAATTTATTTATTTACCTTGTCAGTAACAAATCTTTTACAAGCCTTAGGGAAACATCCCTCAAATTTATCAACCTCCCTCATATAATCCGTAGAGCATTCTACAATTTGCCCCTTGCCAGGCAAAAGTTCTGATTGTTTAGCAAATGGTTTTATTTTATCACTATGTTGAGTATAATACACTACAATAAGAAGTGCAAAAATCACAACAGTGCGAGATAATACTTTTAACTTTAAATTTTCATTTAACTTAGACCTGAAATCACAATATTATTCAGATTAGGAACAAAATTTAAAGTTTCCTTTCAGTCTAATATAGTTTAAAAAACATTGAAGTCAAATACTCTGCAGTTGAATATTTACAAAACAATTTTTACTGATATTAATATATATATTATTTCAATAAAATGCTATAAATTGAATTGAACATAGGTATTGTACGAATAAAAAAGAAATTAATCAAAATTTCTCATGGGATATATCCTATATCCAATATTTATGCCACGGACGTACCCGCCTGCAATACCACTAGTGACTACTATTAAATTTTATTAAAATAAAAACTTTATACTTGTTCTGTATCCCATTTATCTTTGAATCATTAGCGAGATTTTGAATTTTCTTATCGTTTTGAATATTTCTTTTCCTTGTTTCTTGCATTACGAAACGTAAATATGAAAACTGAGTATCTGTAGAGTATCTAGTATTTCTGTTTGATTTACACGAAATTTCTTATTTTCCTAAATGAATAAACTTCTAAGAAATTATAATTTAATAATAAGTGATTTCTTAAGCTCGAGCATTTCAAATAAATTGAGTTTTTAATTCATATAATTAAGAATTTGCTGCCTCAGTCATATCGAGTCATTTTTTTAATGCATTTATGGCTTGGCAACTAGGCTTTAAAGCCAGTCAAACATTCATAGAGCACAGAGAATATTGTATATATAAAGAAAGAATCTTCAGTCTTGAAATGGTGATACTAGCACTACCTAGCATGTGAAAAATGGAACTAACTGATATATAAACGTACCTATACCTATTTATAGCTTAGACAGATTTTTCATAGTCCAAAATTACATATATGTCGTAATAATAATTTAATTAATACCTTTCATGCTTTCCGTCTCTAGTAAACATGCAGCCTAAGTAAACAAATTCACTAACTAACTTTTCTTTTAATCAGTCCTTTTACTGAAGTCTCCTAAGTAGGGTTTTGTCCTTGTGATGGTAACTCTTAATTTGGCTTCATATTCCAAAATCATCTTTCTCGGACTTCAGTCTAAATTTTGAGACTCCGTCTATTTATTTTTGGAGTAAGATTGTTAATTTCACTTTACATAAGCCTTATTTAACCTTATCGCTATTACAATATTTACAACATTATAGATCCTAGCCTATCCTATGGGTTCTTATATTTATATGACCAGTTTCAAAGCGCGGGACATTCTTATGGGCACTTTCCTCGCCCCCCGCTTCACGAGTATAAATATAAAGCGTCGAGCGCGTGAGCGATTGCACGGACTTGCACTCATTAAACCGAGCTCTACAAAGGACGCCAATACCCACGTACCCACTGCTGGATGCCCAGGGTCAGAGGCGGTTTGCGCCAATGGATCGTGCTGAAATCCTCGCCGACCATTTGGAGACGCAATTCCAGCCATACCCAGTCCCAGCAGGGGTATCGGAGGAAATACGGGAACACCACTAGCGCGTCGAGAGGGAAGCTACCGAGTTCCTGTCGCGCCCATACGAGCCGCTCGGCGAGGAGGCGTTTATCTCCCCGGCCGAAGTCCGAAAGGCGGCGCTACGTCTCCCCAGGCGGAAAGCGCCGGGTTGCGACGGGACACCCACGGAGGCCCTGAGATTCCTGCCTAGAAGAGGCTTCGCGGCGCTCGCGCGCCTTTTCAACGGAATTCTCAGGACCAGCCATTTCCCCGACGCCTGGAAGACAGGCAAGGTCGTTATGCTCCCGAAACCAGGCAAGGATCGGTGCCTACCTGCGAGTTACCGGCCGGTTACGCTACAGCCACATTTAGCCAAGCTGTTTGAGTGCTTGCTGCTGCGGCGCCTGGCCCCACACATAGAGCCGCGCGGAGCAGTTTGGATTCCGCAGCAGCCACTCGACTACGCTCCAGCTTGTGCGCGTGTTACACCACCTTGCCACATCCCTGAACGAGGGCCGAGACTCCGTCTGTGTGTTCCTAGACGTCGAGAAGGCCTTCGACAGGGTGTGGCATAAAGGACTTATATATAAATTGATACAGACAAACACGCCGCACGCTATTATAAAATTAATTGCGTCATTTCTACACGGCTGGGACTTTTATGTTTCGGTAGAGCAAACGATCACATCGCAAAAGCGTACAATTTCTGCCGGTGTTCCCCAAGGCAGCTGTCTGTCGCCAGCATTATATGGTCTGTATACAGACGACATCCCGACCCTAGAGGACTCGCTACGACCCGGGGAATCGGATATAATGCTGGCATTGTACGCAGACGACAGCGCCTATATCGCGACCTCCATGAATGCCGATCACGCAGCTCGCCGAATGCAGCGCATGCTCGATAAGATACCGGCGTGGCTGGACAGGTGGCGCATGGCGGTCAACGTAGGAAAGACTATCGCACTACTAGTCGCCCGCCGGTGCATCATGCCGAAGCAGTTCCAGCTTCGAGGCCAGGAGATCGAGTGGCAGACCTCGGTCAAATACCTCGGGGCACACATCGACAGGTCGTTGAGCATGCGGCTCCAAGTGGAAAAGGCCGTGAATACCACACGAGCCGCCAGAGCCCTGCTCCGACCTGTCCTATCATCCAAACTGCCCCTGAGGACGAAGATCGGGGTCTACAAGACCTATCTCCGCTCGAGGCTCACATATGCAGCTCCGGCATGGTATGCGCTTTGCTCGGCCACCAGTAAGAAGCTGTTACAGAAACAGCAAAACATCACCTTGCGAATGTGCACGGACGCGGGTCGATACGTCAGGAATGACGTCATCGCTCGCGACTTGGGCGTCCCGTCGGTGGAGGACTTCGTGGCTATGTCCGCGCGTCGATTGTTCGACCGCGCCGACAACTGCCGCCATACCCACCTGAACGGGATCGCCCCGCTACATGCGCGACCCCCAGACGGAAGAAGAAGGAAAACCTTGCTATCAACCCCACGTGACCTCATCCGCCGGGATTAGGGTGATGTAAGATAGGCCACCAGACGCCAATGATGGCCAACCAAAGCCCGGGAATTCCATCGGAAGCCATGACAGGCCAACAAACGCCGCAGATGTAGCCAACGCAAAGCCGTGAAGGCCATCGCTGTCGCGGGTTGGCCCGCGCGAGCCGCCGACACCACGGCGGTTGCCTCAATGCATAACCATGCGCTGTTGCGCGCGGACCTCTGCCTGCACTAACATTATGGCCTACTCGCTATGGAGTAGGCAGTAGTGCAGGCATACCTCACGGACCCAGGGCCCCGGTTGCGTTCTGCATTCCCGAAGCCCTTGTGGGCAAGGATATTCCCACATAAAAATAATTTATTCATTAAAATTAAATAAAACTCCAATTGTTTGTTGAAAAAGCAATGACAAAGTCAAGGCTAACTTTTTATTAATATTTAAAAATATTCATTGTGGCCAGCGCCACATCACTCCCCTCCAGAGACCGTGCTACGGGCGAAGGTGTAGTGGAAGTCTAACTCTTCTTCCACATCTTGTCCTCTTCTTCTCAACGGGCGGCGAGTTAGGTGCGGCTGTTACACCGGGAGTCTCGTCAGACCGATTAGGACTCTGGACAGTATTGGGAGGCAATTCATTTAACAGATATGCTGGCTTCAGTCTGTTTATTGATACTGTCTTCTCTTTATTGTTGACCAAAATTTTAAAGGTTTTGTCACTCCTTCTCAAAACTTCATGTGGGCCTGTATAAACTGGTTGCAAGGCACCACGCAAGGAATCGTCTCTCAAGTAAACATGCGATGAAGTTGTCAGATCCTTGAAAACGAATATTGGCTTCTGGCTATGCCTCGAGGCACAACGGGGTTGGACTGTTGCTGCGAATTGTCTTAATCTAGCTGCAAAGTCTGTTATGTCCGTTGTAGTACATGGTCTGGCTTCAAAGAACTCTCCAGGTAATCTTAGAGTTTCGCCGTAAACTAATTCAGCTGGCGATGCTTGGAGGTCTTCCTTAATAGTCTTTCGAATTCCCAGAAGAACTAGAGGCAAAATTTCGGTCCACGAACTATTGTTGTGGCAAACAATGGCGGATTTCAGTTGCCTATGGAAACGCTCTACCAATCCGTTGCATGCCGGATGGTAGGCAGTGGTAGTTCTGTGTTTATAACCAGCAAACTTGGATAAAAATTTGAAAAGAGCAGATTCAAATTGAACACCTCTGTCGGTTACAATTTCTAGGGGGCATCCAAATCGTGCAATCCATCCAGATAGGAAAGCTTTACCAACCGTCTCTGCAGTTATGCCAATCAGAGGTATGGCTTCAGGCCATCTGGTAAACCTGTCTACTGCAGTCAGACAGTAGCGGAATCCTTCTGAAATTGGTAATGGGCCAACGAGGTCTATGTGCACGTGTAAAAATCTAGCGCGAGGGATTTTAAATGACCCAACAGGTGAAGATACGTGTCTAGTTATCTTCGAAACCTGACAGGCATGACACGATCTTGTCCATTCGCGACTATCTTTCTGGATACTTGGCCAAACATAACGTTTAGAAATTAACTTCGCTGTAGCATTTGGTCCAGGATGGCTGAGTGAATGGAGACTGTCAAAAATTCGCTTTCTTAATTCTCGCGGAATGTAAGGACGTGCGACATTGGTGGAGTAGTCACAGTAGAATTCTGCTGTTGAACCAGGAATAGGTGTCTTTATCAATTTTAATGAAGTACCTGTAAGAAGTTGGGGTAGTTCTGGATCGGAGGTCTGCGATTCAGCGATGGTTACTAAATCTACAGGTTGTGACAATGCATCGACTGTTACTCGCGATAGGGTGTCCGCTACCACATTATCTTTGCCTGATATGTGTTGTAAATCTGTAGTAAATTGAGATATGTAATCTAGATATCTAAATTGTCTAGGAGTACAATTATCTTTTCTAGTTTCAAAAGCGAAGATGATTGGCTTGTGGTCTGTAAAAACAGTAAAATGTCTAGCTTCAAGCATGTGACGGAAGTACTTAATAGATTGGTAAATGGAAAGTAATTCTCTGTCATAAGGTGAGTACATTTTTTGTGACGGACTTAACTTCTTGGAGAAGAATGCCAAGGGTTGCCACATGTTGTCTTTGTACTTGGAGAACTGCGTCAATAGCAAAATCTGAAGCATCTGTTACTAAAGACAATCTTGCGTGAATATCAGGGTAGGCTAAAAGAGTGGCATCGCAAAGACTTTGTTTGCATCTCTCAAAAGCTTCAAGAGTGCCATCTACAATATTGACGCGGTCTGAGCCTTTTACTGATTCTGTAAGCAAGTTATTTAAAGGAGCTTGAATTTCTGCCGCTTTAGGTATGAAACGTCTGTAGAAGTTTATCATACCCAAAAAACGTCTTAGCTCTTTGACTGTAATTGGTACTGGTAAATTCTTTACAGCTTGAACTTTAGTCTCTAATGGTTTTACGCCTTCGGCAGATACAGTATAGCCAAGGAAAGTAGCTTGAGATACACCAAATGTACATTTTGCTATATTTATGACAATGTTGTATTCTCGAAATCGAGTGAAAAGTTATCTAAGATGCTGCTCGTGTGTAATAGAATCTTTTGAAAATATCAAAAAGTCGTCTATATATCCGTAACAAAAGTCTAGTCCTCGAATAACCTCGTCTACAAATCTTTGGAATGTTTATGCTGCATTTCTTAAACCAAACCTCATATAAGGAAATTCATAAAGTCCGAAAGGTGTACTTATTGCTGTTTTGCATATGTCCTCTTCCGCAACTCTAATTTGGTTATATGCCTTAACAAGATCTATTGTCGAGAATACTGAGCATCCTGAGATTTCGTGTGCAAAGTCATGAATGTGACGGATGGGGTATCTATCTGGCACAGTGCGGGCATTAAGTCTTCGGTAGTCACCGCATGGCCGCCATCCGTTGTTTTTCTTAGGTACTAAGTGTAACGGCGATGACCAGGGGCTGTCTGAAGGTCTTGTAGTTCCAGACTTCAACATGAGCTCAAATTCTTGCTTTGCTATTTTCAGCTTATCAGGAGCAAGCCTTCGAGGGTTACAGAAGACTGGTGGTCCTGGTGTTGTTTTAATGTGATGTAGTGTATTATGGGATGGTAAGCGCTGAGTATCTGGATTTGGACGAATAATTTCAGGAAAGTCGCGAAGAATATGCTGAAATGCTGTATCATCTGCCATTGTCTTCACCGAAGATATCGAAGCAGATGATGATGCTGACACGGCTGCTGCCGTTAATGTTGTGGTGTTGTCTATAAGGCGCTTGTTTCGTACGTCAACAATTAGGCCATAGTATGACAAGAAATCGACGCCGATGATAGCCTTCGTGACATCTGCCACGACAAACTGCCAGGTAAATTCACGACGTAGTCCTAAATTTAGTTTTAAGTCGATAAATCCATAGGTATGTATAGTGCTTCCATTCGCTGCATACAATAGGTAGTCTGCTAAAGGTCGTTTTGTTCGTACAGCGCTTCTAGGGTAGACACAGAGATCGCTGCCAGTATCAACAAGAAACTGTGTCTTACTTGAACGATCGGTAACGAATAGGCGACCTGCTATGGCTGAGCAATCGTAAGTCGCCATTACCGACTGCTCTGCTCGTTTCCCTGAGCAAAGTCGCAAGGCTTGATGCACTTCCTGGCTTTTTCCTTGAATTTAGCATGGTAGAAGCATAGTGGAAAACGTTTATAATTTGACACCGACCTTGTTTGGCTTCGCTGTCTCCTGCTCTCTCTAGATGAGGATCGAGAGCGCAATCTATTTTCGCAGATGTGCGTGAGTGCGTCAACACGCCTGGTTAGTTCTGCTACCTGTTTAACTAACACGTCTAAGGTGGATGCAGGTGATTGGGATAGTGCAGCAGTCTGAGTATTAGAGCTGACTATATCCAGAACTGTATCGGCAAGATCGGCTAAGCTGCTCAGATCAGCGTGAGGCTGTGAAGCAATTGCAGTCTGAATATGGGTAGGGAGGCGGCTCGTCCATATAGTCTTTAGAAATTCCTCAGGAACCTCTGGACCAGCTAGCTGTCGGAGATGACGCAAAAACTGCGAAGGGTGGCGGTCGCCCATCTCCTCATGGGTCAATAATTGCTTGACCTCTTTTTCACGAGATTGGCATAGTCTTTTTACCAACTCTGCCTTAAGCGTATCATATTTGGAGTGCGCTGGAGGTGATACAATAATGTCAGTTACCTCGGCCGCAAAACGATGTTCCAACTGGGAGATGACGAAGTGAAATTTCGTCTTGTCGTCTGAAATTCCAGAAAGGATGAAGTGGCTTTCGACTTGCGCAAACCCAACGGCAGGATTTTCTGGCCAAAAGGGTGGCAGACGTACGCCAACTCGAAAAACATCGGATTGAGATTCATCGGATGCCTCCGCATTATTCCCGTTTGTTGTCATAATTTTTAATAATATCTATTAATTACGAAAAACGGTGTTCTACGGTGTTCACCAGATGTGGGCAAGGATATTCCCACATAAAAATAATTTATTCATTAAAATTAAATAAAACTCCAATTGTTTGTTGAAAAAGCAATGACAAAGTCAAGGCTAACTTTTTATTAATATTTAAAAATATTCATTGTGGCCAGCGCCACACCCTGTTTCCGCTACCCTTTTGGGTCCCGGGTTCCACGCGGCGTTCTGCACGCCTGTAACCCGGTTCCCTTTTTCCTTTTGAGTCCCGGGCTCCAGGCAGCGTTCTGCACGCCTGTAGCCCGGTCTCATTTACCAGGATCTATTTGGGTCCTTAATGAAACTCAAAGCATTTACACATTTATTTTCCAACAACTTAGGCTATTATGACAATACTTATTTATACTATAATGTTATGCTCTAAAACTGATTAATTAAATTAAGTTTAAACAAAATACAAAACAGTATACGATTATACGAAATATACGACTATATGCGTCTCTGTCCGACCGTCTCTTTCTTACTTTAACGGTCGTATACATGTTATCTACGAGGCTTAGCAAATTACACCTATGCTCTTATCACCTGTGTAGACGGGTCGGCTAGTTTCTATGATACAATTCCGTCGTCAACAGATAGGATAAGAAATAGTGTGCTAAGCGATCGTTGTGGTTTGAAAGAATATGTAATAACAAGAGTTGAAAAAGGAATGTTAAGATGGTTTGGACATGCAAAGAGAATGGATAAAAGTAGAATCACAAAACAAGTATATGACAGTATTGTCAATGGTAGAGCTGTTGCCGGTAGACCGAGACGAACATACCATGAACAAATATCAGAATTGTTAAAGAAAGGTAAGATAAAAAGCATTTCAAATAAACGCGCATGTATGAAGAGGTTAATGAAAGTAGGTGAAGCAAAAATTGTTTGTCAGGATCGTCGCAAGTGGAGATCCATAGTCTCTGTCTACCCCCATGGGAAACAGGCGTGATTTATGTATGTATGTAAAAGAAAAGAGCGATAAAGCTCTGTCGCTCTGTAGAACTGTAGTTTTCTAGTATATAAAAGTTCTCTGTGACTGTATTATTTTTGTAGGTTTTGGGCTTACTTAGCTCAGTGGAGACACAAGGTGGAGCGGATTATTCAACCCACCGTTTAACATCCAGATAATTGTGAGCTTGCGTAAGCGAAAATCTCGATATTATTAGTGACAGTTTTGCGGCAACCACAAAGGTGTGTACATATTATAAATCACGGTTGACGGACGGACACCTCTGAGGGGCATTGATTACACGGAAAGTCCATTATGTGTGCACATTACAAGACGTAAGTGGCGGACTTTGAGTATTCAGACGTCCTAAAGTAATCTGAAGAGTGTGTTACGGCTCTGGTGTAGACATGTTGGACGTTGTGAGCTGCAGAAAGAACGCGCCCTACGACGGAATGACTAGAAAATTCACTTCCTGTTTTACGTCATTAATGTCACTATTTTTAGATTATTTTGAAAACAAAACACAATCGCTGTAACTCGAATTTGACGTATTTACTATTTTTCAGAAAAACAAATAGAAAAAGATGCACCTTAATAATAATTTTTGATGTGTTAAATTTTACAAGTAAAACTGGACTCTTCATGATTATTTGTTTATAAATTTTGTGGTTTAAAGTTTTCCCATAAAGTAATATATTGCTTTACGCGCAATAGCTTTGTATATTTTTTGACCGACAATTGTTATTACTCGGTCAATATGTTTGTAAAATGTGTCGATTTTGTTACAGCTTCTGAAATGGACGGGTCTAGCATGGAACACAGCGACTCTGATTCAGGTGAGAGTTGGACTTTGCTTGATCATATCGAGAATACTCCGGCATATGCAGACAATGCACCAGTAACCCAGCAAACCGAAATTGATCAAGAAAGGTACTTATTTAACATTCATGGCTTTGCTTTCTATTTTATATTTCGTGATACATGTACTAGAAATAAGCAGTCGTTTAACCTTAATAGTTTTTATTATTAAACTATTAAGTACTAGCACTTAAAATATTTCCCATAAGAAATTTTACCATGTTCCACTGATTCTTTCTTAAATTTTTAAATTCCATTTTTCTTTTATAACATATATATATTAGGGTGGGTCAAATTGTATGGAATGATTTTTTTTGATGAAGCGTATAGCAAAAACGTAATCTGTAGGTGATTCTGAGAAATTTTGCTCAAGAGACCATAGCTCTAAGTTGGATTTGGAGCCCCCCAAAATTTCAAAATATAAATTTTTCCTTATATACATAGAACAATTTAATTAAATTCTTCATAAAATCGGATAGAATTATAGTAGATTTCTCAATCTGGGCTTGTTTGAAAGGTATTTTTATCACCTTTCAGAATCTGTATTGATACCCGTAGAATAAGTTGTCAATGGCAGTATTGTTCAATTAAACAACTTTGTAACACTGAATAATGACATTTACTAACACTAAACATTGCCAAGCTTGCTTTTCCTTCTTCCTTAATCGCTCATCGTGCAACGCGCATGCAGTTTGCCAAAATACTTAAATAAAAACTCGGTTATCACAATACTAATATTTTTTTAATTTTTAAATTTAGTGTGACACAATCAAAGAGTGCAGTGATAATATCAAAGTTATTATGTATAATCAAGAATCATCAACATAATCTGCGGTGTGTTTGCATTTGTCAAAACTTTTTTGACTCATTTTGACTCTAGATTGACTAACATGCCTCATCAAGATATTGTTGTTTTTGGTTTATCAAGTGATTTGAAATGATCTTAGTTTGCCTACTAAATGTGACATTTTAAATTATTTTTTTAAAATGTGATCGTGCTAAATTTGAAAACAAAATGTTCTTGTATAAAACTTTTACTCCTCACGTAAATTCAGAATTTATTATTTAAAAGTTCATTCTAGGCTATTTTTCGACAAAAAAATTCCTAATATCTCTACTCAAAAAAAAATATTGATATCAATACAGATTCTGAAAGGTAATAAAAATACCTTTCAAACAAGCCTAGATTGAGAAATCTACTATAATTCTATCCAATTTTATAACGAATTTAATTAAATTATTCTATGTATATATGGAAAAATATCTATTTTGAAATTTTGGGGGGCTCCAAATCCGAGTTAAAGCTATGGTCTCTTCAGTAAAAATTCTCAGAATCACCTATAGATTGTTTTTGCTATACGCTTTATCAAAAAAAAAATTTACCCGCCCTAATATATATATATATATATATATATATGTTATAAAAATGTTATAAAAATGTTATATAATTTCACTTTTTAACATAATCTCGTTCGATTTGAACACAGAGATGGTCTAAGATCGAGGACGCTTAACTACAAGGTACCTATTCACACGAGACTTGAAGACACCCAGGTAGTAGGTGTCGGGGAAAACGGACCCTGGCAGTGTATATATATATATATATATATATATATACATAGAACTATTATATGATATATACATATAATATTTAAGAAATTAGTATGTTCATATTTAGACATCAACAAATAATTCCATTAATTTTTAACAATGTTTTTGTTTATGATTGGCCTAATAAAGGATCTGAATAAATATATGAGGTGCCAAAATTTCTAGGAAAGATGTTTTGTCATGAACAACTGCCTTGCTTTGGTCACTTGGTGTGGCCAAACTTATCTCAATTCTTATAATTTAATTAATATGATTCCACCACATCCCAAGTCTTGAATAAATAATTTAGAAACTACAAAACAAATATTGGCACAGCAAATAAGCCCGACAAAATTAACAGACTATACTAGGGCCAACGAGAAGCGATACCAAATGTAAACAAAACCAATGCAAGGTCATTAGAAAATACAGGTGTGCATAACTTTTTGAAAGTTGTATTATATATTTTAGTAGACAATTTATTTATTAATATGTTATTCTAAAAAGGTAACAATTAATATAAAGAAATTGAGTTGAAATGAGAATATTAATAATGTTTATGGAAATGAGGATAAAAGTGAAACATTTTTTTAAAGAAATCATTGTTTATTCAGTCTGACGCCGATTGTTCTGAGTCTGTAGAATCAGAATCTGTAACATGTATAATAAATTTATCCATCACGTCATCTACAATAAAATCAAGTTTGAAAAACTTCTCTTCTTCTTTATGAACGTGCTCCACGCATTTCTTCCACCGATCAGGCGTGACTATCGCCATACCCTCACTTAATAGTGCCTTTACTTTTGCAAATTGAAACGTAGTATTGTTTCTAGCTATGTGCCCCTTTACATCAGCCCAAATCAACTCAATTGGGTTTAATTCACAATAGGGAGGGAGTCTTAGTACTTTGACGCCATATTTCTTTGCCAATTCGTCTACGACATATAATTGATATTGGTTCTTCACCATTTTTACTCTATTTAATAATTGTATTTTTAGTTCCTTTTCATCGAAACTGATATTTTTGTTACGAAGCCACTGCTGAATGTTAGCCTTCAACCATGTTGAGCTGGGTGTTTTTTCCTGTCGCCTAGAGTGGTAAGGCGCGTTATCCATGACGACAACTGCATTCTCGCCTAACTTGGGCAATATCTTCTCAAACCAGTTTTCAAAATGTGCAGCATCCATTGATTCGTGATAATCACCGGTGCCTTTGGATTCAAACACCCAGCTACCGTCTTCCACAAAACCATCCTCGTTTCCAATGTGCACTACGATTAGTCGCCGGCCCTTTGAGGTAGGATTCTTCGCACCTGTACTAAGACCTTCTAAAAACGCTCGCCGTTTTGATTTTATTTCGGTGTCAACCCAGGTTTTATTAACAGTGTGACCTGAAAATAACATACAGGATACAATAAAACATAGGCAATACTACAAATAATAATCTTACACAATCTTTCAGGCAGAAATACTTAGTTTTGATTATGCGTTAAAGGATAATAAACCCCCCCCCCCCCTACTGAAGATAGAAACTCTGTGCGCTCAAGTGTATTTTTTTTTAAACTAAATTACTAACCTGTGTTCACCCATGTTTCATCCATATAAAAAATACGCCGATTCTCCTCTCTGTACTTCTTTATTTTATGTAAATATTTTCGTCGCCACGATACAATATCATCTCTATCAATCAGTGCATTATTTCTTTGCCTCTTGATATACTTAAACTTTAAATGTTTTAATATTTTTTGGAAAGTAGTCCTTTTGAAATTTGGTAGTGTACCGTCTTCATTAATATCTGAAAGTACTTTTACTTTTTACTGTAGGTAGTTCGCCTTTAATAAAGAAAGCATGTACTTTTTTGCGTATGGCTGATTTAGTAAAATCATCGATTTTGTCACTAAACGTTGGTCTAAGTTTGGTGGTGACAGGAGGAGAAATTTCGCCGTGTTTATAGTCCTTGAGGATTCTATATACTGATGCAACGCCGATACCTAAAATACTAGCTGTTTTCTGCGCCATCTCTTTTTTGTAGGGGTATTTATCCTTAGGCCCAGTTTCTTTAACATATTTATAGGTGTTAATAACCATATTTTTTTCATTTACCGTAAAAGTAGTCACCTGAAATTGAAAATTAAATTAAAATGATATACTTTATTCACGTGCATTTTTAATAAATTAAAAAAGTTTTATTATTACAGTTGTTGTTTTTTAAATAACTTTAAAGTATACTGTATTTAATATCTATCAGCTAAAATCCAAATATCAATGCAATGGTAAAATATTTCCTGTACATACCTTTGGGCGTTTCTTTTCTGGAGAACTAAAATCTGTTGATTTATCTCTCCAAGTACTTGGTTGTGGCTCCATCATTAACCACTCTTAATAACAACAAACAATATTCAACAACAACAATCTAACAATAATTAAATAAACAACGAAAAATAACAAAACTTCTACAAATAACAAGAATCACCACGAGCGCGTTCCGAAACGGAATGAACTCAAAACAGTAACTCTTACTATAAAATGGCGCCCGAATGTTGGCGAACCCGTCTTGATCTTACGACAAAGACAGAAAAATTACTACAAATACACGAGATGGAAAGAGATAGATAATAGATTGTCATCTCCACAGTAGTTTTTAGGTGAATGACCTTTTGTATCTCGTCTCTTTGGCCCTAGTTTACATATGTATGGTATAATTTAATTTACCTATTGGAAGAAATAAAATGAGTAACTATAATAATTTATTTATTTAATTATTATTATAATTTGGTTATTATTCTTTCTTTTCTATGAATAAAGAAAACAATATTTAAAAAAAATATTTGGTCCATTGAGTTTTGTTATAGTTTATACAGTTTTTCAAAAGCTATTTAATAGATTTTGTTCAATATAATTTTTAAGCTAGAATTCCTCATAAATTTAAAATAAATTTTGGGACACTTTTATAACTTTAGCAGTACCTTGCCATATGTTGACTAATTAACAGTCCCTTAAAAATGTAATATTTGAAAACTTGTCACTATTAATTTCTAAGAATAATATTTATTTAATTATTTATCTAAGTCAAGAGAAAACGCAAGTGTGTGCATCTTTAAGACTTATATAATGATACCTTAACTGTTAAAATCCATCAAGCTGTTTGGATGATACATGGTAATAAAGAAATTTACAAACATACAAGGTATGAGCAAAAAACATAGCCCTTCCTTGGCATTCAGGTTAAAACTGATGTGAGACTTAAAGACACATGGATGGAAAGATACAATGATAGTAAAATAGTTTTGATTTAGAAAACTACCTATTATATGAAATTCCAAAAAATATATTGTGCATCATGAATGTAGAAGTCATTCAAGGATATCTCTTATCACCTGTTACATACTGTTATAATTGTAGCCGCAGACGTCCGATCACCACGGCGGCCGCTCACAAATGATCGGCAAACGCGTAGCGCGTTGCCCCTGTCGGGCCCCACGTGTTTACCTCCGCGCACACCTCGCCTCACCTCACCGCGACACTCGAGTGCGCGTATTATTATTATTAAATATTATATTTTGTTTAGCAGCTAAGTGTGTGCTCTATTGTAAAATATTAATCGGTATTTTTACCAAATAAATATGCATTCCTGAACTGCATTTCAAACACACAACACTCTTTAATTTATACCCGAAGACCTCCAAATAATAAAGTGTGAGTCTTAGATAACACTTTTGTTTACATTTTTGATCACTAGTTATTTAAGGATTATCATGACAGTAATATAATCTATACACATAATAAAATTGTAGAGGTCAAATTTCTGTACAATGAAAAAAAAATGCTAAAAACCGAGTCAGGGGGATGTAAGAAGTGAAATAAAACTAATTTTGATTTTTTCCAAATTATTTGTCTCTCTGTTTGTACCGGCTAATCTCCGAAACGACTGGACCGATTTAAATGAAATTTTGTATGGTGGTAGCTTATATCCCTGGTCAACATATAGGCTACTGTTGATCCTGAAAAATTAAAGAGTTCCCGTTGGATAGTAAAAAACTGCACCACGCGGACGAAGTCACAGGCAGAAGCTAGTTTATAATAAAATTGGTTTTTTATTGTACATAATTTCTTTTGAATTATAGAATAATTTTTATTTGAAATTAATTTTTTATTACTTTTTACCTTCAGGAGTGCAGTTGAGCAAAACCATGAAAAAGATGATGATACTGATGGGATATCCATTATTAGTGACAGTGAACCAGAATCAACACCCTGTGAGATAAGTTATGATAAATGTCTGCTGGCAGATGAACCTCAACAACAAAACACACAGTATTTTACAACAAGCCCCCAACAAATTAGCATGAAAGATAATAAATGTTTAAGAGGTGACGATGATTTTCTAGGTGACAGCCATGGAAAACATAAAACATATGTACATAGAAGAAATAAAAGATTGAGTACTGTACTGAACATCATAATGCTTGGAAGTGTTATTACAGCAGCCGGTGTTGCCATTGGACACATGTGGGGGGCTAGAAATGATTGCACCATGCACACAACACCAACTGTCAACAAGATATTGTCAAACTTATACAAATTGCAAGAGGAGAATGCATATTTGAGGAGCAAGCTAAAAGAACTAACATTTATGACAAACACTCAGTTCCAGAAAAAATCAGGATTAAACAAGTTACCAGTGAAACAACCCAAATGTAGAAAAATATATGAAGAATCATTGGATAAAAAAGTTACTGATGTGATTACAAAATGTGTTGATAATGAAAACAAAATTTATTCTGAAAGTATATTGGAATCACATTTGATTGAACCAAAATATGAAAAAGACTTTATAAGTGATATTGACAAACTTAAAAGTGTTTATAAGCAAAATAAGAGTTGGTTAGACGATGAAGTAGCAAAAAGGATGAAAAATGAAAAAGAAACAATTAAAAAAATGAAAAATTCAATGAAAGGTATAAATTTATCACCAGTGGATGAAGAAACAATTGAATTTAAAGATGAAATTTTAAATATTATTGATACTCCAAACCCCACCACACCTTTTGACAAAAATTCAGGCAGTCACAGTGAAAATTCTGGTGAAATGTTAGAAGACAATAAGTTAAACAAAATCCCTACTGAAAAGAAGATTACTTATGCTGATTCACTAAAGTCTGATGAACATATAAAGAAACATGAGAAACGAGACACCAGGTATAATTCTGACAAAGAACATTTCAGGAAGAAAAGCAAAAAGCGTCATGACCTTCCACCGGAAGTAATTAAAAGTGAAGAAGACTTGATAAAAGATGACAGATACATTGAACCAAAGATAAAACAGCAAAGAAAAAAATATGATCACCAAAAAATACACAAAAAGCAAAAAAGGAGGAATAAATATGAGCAGTGGGAAATGAAAGGTGGCATCATGAAGGATTATGATTCCTTGTCAATGACATCTGAAGATAATGAGCATGGTTTGAGGAGTGATCAAAGTCATATCAATAAAGATTTTGAGAATAAAAATGAGCGTGATCTGTTTATGGAAAATGATATTCCAAAAGTTAAAACTACAAATGCAGAACACAAGTATAAACCTGAGAAACATTTAGTGGTTGACAAGGGAAGTGAAAAAAAAGGCAAAGATGTGCATTGGTATGAGAAACGGGCTACATTAAGGACGGAAGCAAGACGAAAGTTGGAATTGGAATTATTCGGTGAAAACAGTCCCAATAGTGGTGGGTGGTATTTCCGACGGATGCAACGGCGCGAGCAATGTCGCGCCAAAGCTGACAATATTACCTATCGCAAGCAATCTAAACGCAACATGAATTTCAAAATAAACATTAATTTATTTTAATAATAAGTTAATAGTATAAAAATTTCAATGCACTTTGCAGCATATTTTTGGAAAATATGTTAATGGAACTCAATGTGCAGCGAGTAATTAAAACATTTGAGAATAATACTATCTATAAAACCAGTTAAAATATATGTCAATTCACTATATTTCTTACTACTTTATTGTATTTTTAGATACACATGTCTATGAAATAAGTATGTTTAGACTTATAGAGCACACAGCTACTTTCTTAGTTTGAAAAAAAGACTTTTTATATAGATGTTTCCTTAGTGTGATAAAATAAGCTGTTTAAAGTCATCTTCTGAGTAAAAGATTAAATATATTCTAAAAAATACATTAAATATTTATAAGCCAGTCAATAGATTGATTTTTCAAAAAAAATGAGGATTGCAAATGACCAAGTGATTTGCGTTCGCCGCTACGAAATTTCATGCCTCATGCATGATGTTACTTAGATTCAAAATCATTTAAAAATTGTAAAGTTACCCAATAAAATAATATACAAAATATTTTCTTTAATTTTACTTCTAACTGTCTATGAAATGATTAATCATAGACAAGTCTAGAGTTTCACTCGCATAAGCCTTAAGATTAAGAGACTCCAATGGCTACATTCCACATGAGGCTCACAACGGCTGCGATTGCGTGAACATGCGGTCATCTGACGACGAAGCTCGGAAGCTCAGCATGGAGAACCTCCGGGTGAGAACCGAGCTGAACTTCTTGTGGGAGGAGATCGTCTCTTACCGTAGGGAGTTCGATGAGATGCGTAAAACATTCAAGACTAAAGAGGTGGAACAGGCAAAGGCTGCCGTCGCCGAGGAATGCGACAGTGAGGAGCTGAAACACTCCATCATAGTATCGCTCGAGGACGCCCGGTTCGCCGGGACGGAGTCGTCTTCTTCCACACTTCGTCCTTCGTAGGAAATTCTTTTGCTGTACAGGCTGTTTGCCTCTGCAACTCCCTCCCTCCCCTTGAAAATCAGACAAGCACGTTGCGTCACGTGTCATCCAATTTATTGATGTATCATTTAACACAGTTACATGAACGTGATGATATGTAAATACAGATGATATCGCTGTTAGGGCTGCCGATAAGATTGGGCATTTATCAAAATCATCTAGAATGTCAAACCTCATAAATGTGTGCCATCGCGTATACAAAAAGTTTTCTGATATAGTTTAAGTTAAGTAAGGAACAATGGAGAAATTAATATACTGCACGAGTACAACAACTCGTCTTATTTTGTACCGCTCTCGGGCGAGCCATATACTTTTGCTTAGTGGTGCTTCACCAACATACAACAGGTGTCATCCACCACTGAAGCACCACACGTTACAACATTTCTACATTCAAATACGTAGTGGTCACGTAACCATTACTTGTCCACTAAATAAAATTTGATACAGTCAATAGAGTTACATTATTGTTTGCATATACGAGTATATGTAATTTACATTGTATAGTTATAGTAGTTTAACATTATTTTATTTTCTTCTTGAATTATATTTAGTTAGATTTAGTTTTAATTTAGTTAAATCAAAATTTTCTTTTGATGTCTCCTTGGACACCTGGTTACCTGGAAAAGATCGCTATAAGCGATAAGGCCGCTCATTGTTCTTATGGAAATGTATTCATATTCAATTGTCTAGGTTTAAGTTATGGTCAACAATAAAGTTTTCATGCCTAAATTTGCAATCATCAAAATTGAAGTCGCGTGGCCTTGTATCGTCAAAATGCTTTATTTTAGAAGAACTATCATCATCTGTATGCGTTTCAACGGCTCGTAAATAGGATGTTAATAATTCCTTGACTGAAACGGCAGATTAAAATGATAAATCCCATGAAAATCGCGGCTAAAAATTGTTATAAAATAGGTTTATATAGGGACCTTACTTTTGGAATTTAATTTAGAGATGGAACTCAAATAACAAGAATCAAAACGTCATTTTTTTATTAATATAGTCAAAACGATACACAAACGTTTATTCATCTGCAATAGCTCCACTAAACACCAAGTTGATAGCCGCATTCACATCACCTGCAACAACATAGTGACCATGTTTTGATTATTTCGTAATAACTGGCAAAGGGGCCATCCTTAAATTACGTCACAAGTATGAGGGGGGGGGGGTTCAACGAAGTGTGACAAGGGGTGGGAGGGGGTCCTAAGTTTCGTGACGTCACATTTCCAAGTCTAATTTATTCAAGGCAATTACGGAACTACTGTTTCAACTCAATACATTGATGTAAAATTGAGAAATATGGGATGTCACAGTAGGGAGGGAGGAGTGTCATGAATGTGACGGCTGTGACAAGGACGTGGAAGGGGTAAAAAATCGTGTTACGTAATTTATTCATGGCCCCAAACAGATATGGATTTATATGGACCGGCACACGGAAAGTGGTCATTGTCACTTACAGACGTTTGCAACACCCTTTGCAATAAAAAAAGAGTAATGAGATTGGGGTAGGGAGAAGTGGACCATCGGAACTCACCTTAATCGCGCGAAACACTTAGACTTTTTTTAATTTTATTGCAGTTCAGCAGACAGGCAGACGGCCCACTCGATTGTAAGCGGTTACAAATGCCCTGCTGCTCTCTTAAGAGAGACTGGAACCTGGTCACTAATGCCGGAACACAACTCAAAGTTGTTATAGCGACATACTTTTGACCAGGGGTGGTAGCCATCCAGTCGGGCAAATGCCCTACCACCTGGCTGTGGGTTGTTTTAGTTGTGTAGACAGCAACTTAGCTTAACATTTCAACCATGGCGGGCAGAAGATTAAGAGCCCCCTTCTTCTCCAGTCAGTTCTAAAATGCCATATTATGTAATGTATGCTCCGTTTTTTCTTCAGATCCAGACATTGTTTAGCTTACAACGTCAGCACACAGCTTACCGAGCCATGGTTGGTTTGAGCCCCCAATAGGATTACAGAGTTACAGAGGAATGTAACATTCCATTCCCTGTAAACCACTTCGGCGACTAAGTCTGCCCAAAAGTGTCAGGGTCGTCCGTGGAGAAACAGAGCCGCCTCCAATGGTAAGATGCGCAATCCATTCCAATCTGCTGACCGATATCGCCACACCTTCCTTTTCCCATTGGTGTTAGCCCTTTGGAGAAAAGGAATGGGCACTTCGGAGGATACCAAACCAGGTTTGGTTTTGACCGAGATTTGCTAATTCTCTTGGTGTGTAGTTATCAGAAGGTCCAACAAAGAGGGCTCGTGGTCCTCTCGGATCTGGTATACGGGTAAACCCCGAGTGAAACCATAGATGGCAGTAGTGCCCGGCAGATCCTCCTCCGTCCTCGGAGAATTCAACCATTTGGTATGGTGTATGTTAGTCTCCAAGGACGAGTACTTTGCGGAAGGGTACTGCCCGAAAAATGTCGGTCGCGTCGTCGACATGCCCAAAGAAATGACAGTCCTGTCGCTTTTCCTGTTGTGAGACCTATATAGGTCAAGTCCCGTGGAACAAGCCCTGTATTCAAGCCCGTGGAGACGACAACAAATGTCCTGACGAAAAACCGCGGCTTTTGGAAGGAATTTGTGTTCTAGACTGTAACCGGTAGTTTAGATATATCCGCACGTGTCCGCAGGGAAGGAAATAGTCTCCGTTAGAAACAGTAAGGCAGGCTTCGTCGCCTGTAGGTGTTGATGGACAGCGTTAAGATTAGCGTGTATGCCCCTGATGTTGCAGAAATCCCCTCGAAGTGTGGAAGTCAGGTCCGCTGAGTTACTCTTATTATTTCTTTGACCACTCATTGAAGGTAAAGTTTAAGGAGACAGTTGTACATGTACTTACCTGCGCAAATAAGCAACGCTCGAACATTGAGCGCGTCGTCTAGCAAGCCCATTTCGTGCATGCGCTCCAACTGGGTTCGGAAGTCCTCGTCCCGAGCCACTGGGCTTTGCGACGACGAAGCTGTATACATATGTACATTCATTAGGTATATATATCGTATATATTTAAACAATAACTAACAAAGATAGATTAGCATTACGACTTCTTAACTTAGAAGGCTGTTATAAAAGAATGTTAGTCGTACTTTGTAAAATCTGTAATATTTGTAATATAATAAAATTCTAAACATGCCGTGACTGTACTTTGAAGCTATCAAAAACACAACTGAAATAGATTCTGGATTTACGTAAAAACTACAGGGCCGATTTCGATGCGGTTTTCGCTGACCGACAGAAAATTTTTGGATTTAAAGTCTGCGCTACTTTTTATTCCAGGATTTTTTCTGGCAATGATTTTAAATGGCCAGAGTGAAAAAATTATGATATTTTTATACCGGGAGCGGTTTGAAATTGATCGGATGCATAAAAATTTGCTTATTCCGATTGAGTTCCCATTAAAACGATAGCTTACATTTTTTTTAAATGCTGCCATACTTCGTATCTCGGGAATTTCAAGCCAAACTTGAACGAAGTCACGTGCAAATCCTAGTAATTTAAGTAAAACTCTATAAAACGCGTCTATGAAACTAGTTTTGACTGATACTAGCTAGAATATGAAATGGCTAGAAAGATATCATAAAGCGAACTCCAGGGCCGAATTCAGTAAATTATTATTTTTTTAATGGAGAGATAGAAAGATTGAGCTAACGCTTTATAGCACACCAAAACATACAATTGCAAAAACAAATCATATTTAAATATTTTCTAGGCAATATAATAGGCGGCCTCATCGCTCAATGCGATCTTCAGGTAAGCTAAAATAAAGAAAGTTAGCTGATCTTGCGATGTAGTTGGTGATGGAAAAAGGCTATAGATACATACTAATTTAAGTAATATACAAACCCATACATACATAGTCATATATATACACAGGGGGTATTTTAATGTAAGAGACACCTCCACAATCAAATCCTCTTCACAAAATTTCTACTTAACGTGCAGTCATTAATGGCTGGTAGCGAAAATAATAATAAAAATGTATCAGTTTGCTTATAAAGATGCGAATTGTAGATGTTTCATACCAACGGTACTTTGTTCCATCGGAGTCCCTGCATTGTTCCTGGTTGGACCCGCTCTGTTTATAGCTTCAGATATGGCTTCGCTGAACATTTGGGGAGTAATCACAGATCTGCCTGGACCTAAAACTAAAATTATTTATTTATCTGCCTTTCTGTTTTCACGGAAAAACTACTGGACCGATTTGGCTGAAATTCTGTATATATGTAATTTTAAAATCGATGGTGGACAAGGGATAGTGGGATAGATTTATGTAAAGGATATCCCAAAAAGTAGAACAGGTTTTCATTTTGTGATTTGCCATTTTGGTCATTTTGGGCGATGTGGTTGATTTGGTCATTTTGGTGCACATATGTAGTTTTAATACCGTAAATTGGCATAGATACTTTTCATCCGGGAGATGGGATAGTTTGCGATATAAAATGAAGTGAATCTTCCGGGGCAAATTGCAATAATATAAGAATTTATACATTGTAACCTCTTTAAACAAGAGGTATGTACTAGAGGTGGACCAACGGCACAACCGCGGGGTAATCTCTAGTTATATATAAAATTCTAATGTTAGTGAGTGTATGTCACTGAACTTCTCCTAAGCCCCCGGGCCAATCATCATGAATTTTTTTGTGTGTGGTAAAGTGGGGCCCCAGATAGTTTAAATTCACAACTGGAATCAGGTCCCAAGATTTTGATGAAATTTTTATGTGGTAAAGTTAGTGAGGGGAATTTTTTTTTTTAAGTTATACTTCTTTAGGCGGCTTAGGGAAAAATGATAAGAGTAATTTTTTACGATGCGCGCGCACGCCGTCACACGAAAAACCTACACCATGATGTTAGCTATAGTCAACCGACACCCTGAAGTTAGCTATAGTCAACATTTTAGTTTTTCTATTGTTAGTGTCGTTTTTTTCTACAAACGTAGAATAAGGCAAAAGATAAAATTTTTGAAAAGATTTTTATCTTGATACGCCAAAGAAGTAAACTTCTAACGCGTATACACAAGTACACACACACACATTTTTTTTAAAGTGCAGGACGTCTGGCGGGAGCACTAGTAAATAACTATAATTTGTCAGACCCATGTTCTCGGCGTCCGTGTAGTTGGTGGGCGCGTTGAGGAGCCGCAGCAGCGAGTCGGGCGGCACGGGCCGGTGGCCGGCGCCGCCGCCGCCGCCGCCGCTCGCGCCCACGCTGCTGCTCGTGGACGACACCGCTTCCGTTGCCGCCTTCACAAAACATTACTATTACAACCGTAGCGTCCGACATCCATGTAATGACGAACAGAAACCGCTCCGCGTAAATTTTCAATTATTTCCACAGTCAAGGTACTACATACATAACTTCACGCCAGGTCCCTTGCGGGGTAGCACGAACAACAGAGCGCCATTTAGGCTTATTCTTACACACCTCACTTGCTTCTTTGACATTCATAGTTCTTGTCATGCACGCTCGTCTGTTCTTAAGGCTCCTGACATCACCTGCTAGTACACGATCAATTTGATCATGGAAGGTGTGTCGGGCCTTCCGCGACTTCTGCATCCATCCACTTTTGCATTGTATATCTGTTTAGTCATTCTTCTATCATTCAAGGTACTAGTAGTAACAATATAAACGTTTTACGTATCTAAGTACTACCAGCAGATAGCAGCTTGTTAATGGATGTGAAAATTTTGGCGAGATATCACTTGGTCCTTTGCACGCACGTTCATTCATGTTATTTTAATCTATTTTTTATGATATTTTTTTAATTAGTCCATGTTGTATCGTAGCCATAAAATATTAATATTCGATCTTATCAATGATAAAGTCTTATGGCTCGCTAGCGATATCGAGACATAATTTTTTGACTGGCAACACTAACATACTATCAAGCTGAGATTTTGCGGAACTGAAAGACACGTTGTGCTGGCAGTTTTATTTTCTATGTGTATAATTACTCTAATTACAATAGGAATTACATTTTTGATAATTTTTTTGTGAAATTGACTGTATAGTAATTTTTTCGATTTACAAACTCATGATGGCGTGTAGCTGCAAAACGACTAACGAAATTAAAAATTTCGATGAAACTGATTCATGTCAGAATAAATAAAAAAAAAAAAATCAAGCTGAGAATGGACACACTAGGCAACGGATTCGAACTATTCAGGCTGCGCGCAAACAGGCCACCGACAACAGTTACCAATGGCTACACGCCACCACCGGCCGCACATGTTCGACGAGTCCCAAAAAATTGTCCCAAGCCGTATGCACTGCTCTTCCTTGGTCGCCGGTGGCCCGTTTGCGCCCAACCTGAATAGTTCGAGATCTGTCGCCTAGTGTGTCCATTCTCAGCTTTGAACAGTATGTTAGTGTTGACAGTAAAAAAATAATGTCGCGATATCGCTAGCGAGGCACAAGACTTTATCATCGATAAAATCGAATATTAATATGTTATGGCTCCGATACAACAATATATGAGATATTAAAAATTCTAGCATAAAAAATATATTACACAATTATTAAAAAAAGAAGAAATACTGTGAGAATTGTGCAGTTCACACTTAGTAAAGGTGAAACCAAGTGTGACAAGAGGTGGGAGGGATTCTAAATTTCGCGACGTCACAATCTAAGCTGTAAAACACGAAATTTAAAGTATTACCGACAAACTTCTAAACATTTCCAACTCTATCTACATATCATTTATGTTATCTCATTCTCTCACCGGCTTTGTCCTATAGATTTATGTGTTTATCTCTTTTTATTGTCACTTTTTCGTTTCATCGAGTTTCAAACCACAACGATTCTAAAGAAGTTTCATTTCAAAAAGTGACTTTTATTTAATTTGCCCAACAGTTCTCTGCACTACGGTTATAAACACAACCCAAGTTATAGGTTACATGAAAAGACTTGTGTAATCAGTACCCTGCGTTCTCTGAAAGATAGTGCTCGAAAACAATATAATCATCATCATCCTACCTGAAATTACCGCAAACAGGTAGCGCCAACGAAACAATGTGTGGGGTGACACAGAAAGACCGGGTCAGAAACTCCCGCATCCACGGCAGCTTTCATGTCCGTGACATAGCAGCCAAACGGTAAGAGTGTCGGTTACGCAGGTACGGCCAAGTATAACGGAGACCGGCTAATTATATGGTGAACAAATGCCGCCTCCGCCAGGTCCCGCGGTCGAAGGGAAGGCCCAAGAAATGTTGCTTGACGTCGTGAAGGATGACATGCGTGCCAATGGTCTCAAAACGGGGGATGCTGAAGACCGCGCGAAGTGGAGTAGAAAAAGTAGGAAAGCGGACCCTGAGCGTCGGAGTGAATGCTCCGAACGCAACCGGGATTTAACGCTCGGATGATGATGATGATGATGATGATGGTAGCGTCAACGAAATATCGTTGGCGTTGCCACGACGTGTTTAGTGACGGCGAACCCCAAAGTGTCGCCAATTGGATAAAGTGGATGGGTGAGATCGGAAAGTGGAGGGATCAGACAGAAATGAGATATGGGATTGAAATAGAGGGGCGGAATAAGGAAGAGGAAATGGATTATCGGAACTCTCACTCATCGTATGAAACGTGATTAGCCCAAAGCTCACCGTTTCCCGCTGATACTCTGTGAGAGTGTGGTATCATATTGATCGAGCCGAGGCTCTATGAGCTATAAGAAAGATAACGACTCGCGCATGGGTCTGCCACGTCATGTATCCACAAAAACAACAACAATTATCATACAAATAAAATAACATAAATCTCAATCCAAGAAATACTTACTTGTAATGCAGCTGCCAGTTGTTCTTGAGTGATGGGATTGCGTTCACCTTCTTCATTGTCCTCTTCGTCTGCATCCTCGTCCTCGGACAATGCTTCCAATGAATATGCGAAACCAGACGTTGGTACTGAAATAAAAGTGATGGTTACAATATAAGATGATGAAAGTCAGAAAATTTTGAACGAAAACTTTTTTCAGCTAGATTCTACTTATTTATTGTTGGAATAAATCAGACAGGCTGACGACCCACCTGGTGGGAAGCGGTTACTGTCGCTGCTTTTAACGTGCTGCCGGCATGGAGGAATTTTACTGACACATTTTAAGAAGCAAGTAAGAATAAGCCTAAATGGCGCTCTGTTGTTCGTGCCTACCCCGCAAGGGACCTGGCGTGACGTTATGTATGTATGTACATTTAAAAAAAACCCATGTTACTGTTACTGCTTAGGGAAAACCTCTGCTGCGAGTTCACAGACAGCAATAAGCAAAATTCTTTTCCGAAAATGCGGCGTACATGTTCTCAAAACTCGTTTCTTTCTTTTTACTATTATTTGTGATTAGTGTTAGTACGTCACTATTTCTTCAAATAAAACCTTTTTCTTTCTTTCTTTCTAAACATAATAGTTGATATAATAAAAAAAAACACTAACTGATAATATTTTTGTTTTAGGAGATTGCGAAATAACAAAGATTCGCGACGTAAATGACGACACAAAGAGATGTGTATTGCAGTGTAGTATGACCATACCACATTGTAGATGGGATAGTCCGGATTAGTTTTATTAATATTTAAATGCTGAACTTATTCATTATACACTCAAATGTAAGTACATTTATTTTTAACTCTGGATTTACGGACACTCTTATATTTGGTATATATGAATTACTGTATTTTTACATACATCTATGTGGATTGGGAACAACGGGCGTTCATTTTATTCGTGCTTTTTAACTCAGTGTTTTATGATTCCGTAGTAACACAAAGAATCCTTCCGTCTGAGTCACAGTCGTTTTATGCAAAGACACATGTACGTGCATACATAATGTTACATGCCACAAAGGTGAATGCACATCTGCTTGTCATAAAGCGCAGTTTATTACCTTTCCCGCATTTGGACTTCTTTTGTTTACTTTGTGTTTAAAAATGAAATTAAGAAAAACATACATTGTACTGGTTTTATGGCCGTCATTAGGCAGGTGTGGCGAACTAATTCGTGTTTATATTGTTTTGCGTCGAGGCATTTGTTTATTTGTACAAAATAAAAGCAATGCCCGAAGAGAGGGGTGACGCAGTCTAGGGAGAACCACGATCAAAGCAATACGTGTATATTCGATAAGCGATATAGTGACGGACTTTGCGCGTGTTATTGAATCATGCAGTTTGTACTGGATGTATTAAGTTATATTTGTAACTGTTTTATACAGTTCTAAAAAATTCTATAGTAATACCAACGGCATTTTAATTCGAGCCCTGTAGCTCGTAACAATAATTATACCTGCTACAACGATTGGAGTACTGGCGTCATTATTTTTCGAATGGTTTTTGCTACAAAGTTTTATAGTAAACTAGCTTATGCTCATGACTTTGACTGCGGGAAATTTCTTGTTCCCTCGAACAACCCCATCACATCGCATCGAATGTCTGCGCTCTATTGCTTTATTTTCACTTAGTTTTTTTTTGACAGAGTAGTATTTATTATAATTTTACTATAGTATATATGATATTCTAGAATAAGCCTAAATGGCGCTCCGTTGTTCGTGCCTACCCCGCAAGGGACCAGGCGTGATGTTATGTATGTATGTATATTCTAGGCATGTCAGATTACCATGGATCCACTGTAAAAGTTATTTTACATTATTAAAGTAATGTAAAACATCTTATTAAATTATTAAGTTTTATAGGCAGCATGTAGCATTTAGCGAAATATAATAGGCCCAAAAATTAAAGGACAGTAATAAAATCTAAATTTTTGGGTGATTCAACAGTCATTAACTCAAAGGAAAATGGCGGTAGAGTATAACGAAAAAGCCACTCGTAGCTTCATGTGTCAAGTTTTCCTCAAGTTTGAGAATAAAAATAAATATATCACAAAATATCTTTCAAATAGTGACATATTGATACATACCATCAGATGTGGAGCTAGTACTGGAGCGTGACCGCACCAGTCTCGTGAGATGTCTCAGTGCATTTGGTAAATCCGGATGAGCGCTTGCACCTCGACGCATTGTATGGATATTGGCTCCCAACGCAGCAAGTAATTCCACTTCATGGAGAATGGAAAGTGCCACACAATCTTCGCCCAGTGATGGAGCTTGCTCTATTATCTCGGCCATGGCAGATTCGTCATTCAGCAACTTGAATATAGATTCATTTAATTATTCATTACTGTATAATTTGATTCCAAACTGAAAGTTAATGTACATTGGCTATAGTTAATTTCAAGATTTCTAAGGAAATCTATAATAATTATATTTCTAAAGAAATCTATATTTATAATATTTAGCAATAATTCATAATAATCCACAATCAACAAGAGCAAGAAGTGGCAGATCTGCATATCTTTATCAATAATTACAATCATAAGTGACCTAAATAAATTTGGCTTAAGGGATCAGTATACTCCTTATTCCACTGCACATGGTAGCCAGCCAGACCCATATGGATCTTATGGACATCAGGCCATTATGTGAATTTTTACACACAGATGAATGTCAGGATGAGCTGCAAATTGCACTTGAACCTCTAGTAAGATCTATGTCTTACACAATATAGAGATTTACATTAGTGTTGCATAGGAAATAGTAACTACTTACTATCAAGTAAACCATCTACTGATGAGATAATATATAAAAAATTATGGTAGGGCTGGATAAACCTAACATATTAAAAAGATAGGTAAATATTAGAAATTCCTATTTACATAAATGTACTGAGTGTAGAAAGTTACATTGAAGGTAGTTAAAGATTGAATCAATTTCTCAAATAAACAACTAAAGATATATGTAAGTACTTGCATAGCCCTTGTCCATCCTGGGGCATTAGGGGTACAGCCCAAAGTCCTTAAAGAAGTGTTGAGCTGCTGTAGTTCTGCATCTGAGTACGTTGGATGTGGTGCAGGTGTAGACTGTTGCTTCTTTTTCACCACATGGACCATCTCCCCACTTTTAACGCCACATTCTTGAAGGGTCACTTCATCTTTTAGAATTTTACCATGATGTATCAACTCTGAAATATAGAACAGGTGTTAAGACGTCTCCTTAGTGTTTATTATTTGTAATGTTTTTCAATTATGACACTATTGGTTGCTAAGTTGCACTGATCAACAAAATGAGTAAGAAAAATAGCCTCAAGTAAGGTGCACTTCTCAATGACAAAACATTTTCTTTCTGGTATTCATTTATATAACTACAATCTGCTGAGTCGTTTTCAATAGGTATTTGGCCAAGTGTATATCAGTATGTCAATACTAGGGTTCAGAACCAGGAAATCCCGGTCTCGAACATACAGGAAAGCCCCAGGTTTTTTTTACTTCATATTAGCACTGGTAAATCAAATTTGATTCCCCACACTTTTTTGGAATTGACATTTACAACACAAAATTATTTTTTAATTGCACTTTACAGTTTATTTGAAGCTTTTTGGCGATAGTTTAAAAATAAACAATCAATGGACCACACTCAAGTGTAATCAAGGCATTATTAACGTTATGTAATTGTTTATGATTTCACTTGTAGTTTCGGCAGTATTTTAATGTTTTTGAATTATGTGTGGGATTCAAAAATTTTTTTGTTATATTTCAATGGTGTTATATAACTATAAAAAGGAACAATTTTAATTTAACTAAATAATAAAAGGAGGCATGCTTTAAAAACTGAAAATATTATTATATATATTTCCTCTACAAACATAAGATTTGACTGTAAATTATTTTTCTTTTTTATATTTGGTCACTAATTCTTTAGTAACATTGTTTTGAGTTAGTAAAATTGCTCAGTACTAGTTGATTAATTGACTCCTGTACTGCTAGTCAGTAACTAAAGATAAAACTAACTGGTCCTGAAAGCAGCCAAATAATCACAGGAAATCCTGGTTCTCAATCAGGATATCAGATACCTAGCTTACCCTAGCTTATACACAAAAAAATGTCTCAAGGAATAAACAAACAATCAAACATCCAGTTTTTATAACTTGATTATAGAGCCTTAAGAAACTTACTACTCCACATCTTAAAAATAAGCCATTCCATTCACTTTTTTTTATTAATTTTTTTTTTATTGCATGATGTCAGCAGACAGGCAGACGGCCCACTTGATGAAGAGTGGTTACCATCGCCTATGGACATTTGCAACACCAAAGATGCTACAAATGCGCTGCTGCCCTCTTAAAGGAGACTGGAACCTGGTACACTAATGCCGGAACACAACTCAAGGTTGTTATGGCGACATACTTTAGACCAGGGGTGGTAGCCATCCAGTCGGGCAAATGCCCTACCACCTGGCTGTGGGTTGTTTTGTCGCCTCTTACGACAGGCCGCCCGGCCGCAGGAAATTGTATTCTTTCTCCGTTCCTGCACGGAGAAAAACTTACTCACTTATTCCAAACCAATTTTTTTGAAATATTTTTGGAGCTGTAACCTTGAAATTTTTATAATTTTCAAAGTTCAAATAAAAGAGGAGTGGAAAGTCATTAGAGAGGCTATAACCTTTTTAGAACTTTTTAAGCATTTATTTAATGAGATAAAAAATCTTGAAACTACATCATCATGAAATTTTAAACCTCTCATATTTATAGAAGTCTCTAGCTGAAGAGTTTAAGTTAATTGTTTAACTGAAAAAATGTCTGACCTTATAAACATAAGCTGATAATAATGTTGAGAATAACATACAAATAAATGTGTATGTATGAAGAGGTTAATTAAAGGAGATGAACCAAAATTGTTAGTAAGGATCAATGTAAGTGGAGATCTATAATCAATAGTCTCAGCCTACACCCAAGGAAAAAAGGTATGATAATATGTATGCAGAATAACATATATAAATTTGAGACTTACTGAAATACTTTAAAAAATAATATTTTATAATTTTAAACATTGTGGTAGATGTTGGATGCATGAATTTTAAATAGTGGGGTGGTGGAATACAACAATAATGTTAAATAGTGAAAAAATAGGTAAGTTGTTGTTTATATTTACCAAAAATATTTCAGGAACTGCAGACCTTAGGGGTTGCAAAAATGGTAAGTATACCTTTCCCACTACCCACTATGTCCACCCACAACTTAAAATGTGTGCTTAGGCTGCTACTCAGCCATCTGGTGCAAAGTTTTAAAATTAGTGGGTAGAGGGGAAGCTGTACTTACCCTTTCTGCAACTTTTAGGTTCTGGAGTTCTTGAAATATTTATCTTTGGTAAACATAACCTGACTTATTTTTTCACTAGCACTATTGTGATGGGTGGTGAAAAATTATGATCAGTGACTAGAACAGTGAAATCACTGTTCTAGTCACTGATCATAATTTTTCACCTACCTATAACCTAGCCTAACCTAAATAGGTTAGGCTAGGTTAGCTTCAAACCAGCACATGAACCGAGCAAGCGAGAGCTTGTCGCAGCAGTAGTCAGAGAGTGCCAGAACCGACAGGAAGTATTCACTGTTTATTTTATACATACAAACATTTGGTTTGGTTAGGTTATCTTTAGACCAAAGTGCACAAGTCGAGCAAGGAAAGCGAGCGTGCCTCAGTAGCGGCCGGTGAATGCCAGACAGTAACCATTTACTATTTGTTTGATTGATAATTTCATCTTTATTGGCCGCTATTGTGAATATTGTCATGGTTACTCTTGTAGTGTATGTGAATGTGCTCTGTAGTTATTGTTTTTCTTCTCTTTTAAAGATATGCACTGTTTTTTGAGTCTTCTTTTATTTATTAATAGCTTTCTTTTTAACATCAAAAGGATTGTTCAACTTTATAAAAGCAATATTGGTGAAAAAAATAAGTGATGTTGGTTGGTATGTTGTTAAAACTGAAAATCTCCAATCCATAGGGGTTGTAGCAGGGATAAACGCTAGAAATCAATAAACCTTTGATATGTTCATAACAAGACTGAAATAAGTATATTGGCATTACTGGCCTGGCTGACTATATAATACATAAACATTTCTATTTTTTAGACAAAAAACATACCTAGAGAGCCTGAGGGTATATTAGCCTTCTTTTCAGCTTCGCTTTTAAGGCAATCTACGGTGTTATCCAGTCCAAAGTTCTCCAATTTAATTCTCTCAATCGGTCCAGGTTTTACTTTGATCCCCAAGAAAATACATGGTGGACCCTCCATGGCTAATTTAACTAAACCTGATAATTTGCAAAGTATTAACTATTAAGTAATACTTAGTATTAGTAGGCGTGAGGCATATTTATGCCAACAGTTATTAACAACAGATATTCACAAACAACACATAACATTTGTTATTTCGAGAACAAAATACCTGTTGTCTTGATAACGGACACGTAACATAACATAACAAATAATAACAATAACAAAATTAACAAATTCCAATTTTCGTTACGTATTTAAAAACTGTTCTATTAAATTACTATTTTTCTTTCATTCTATCTAAGCAAATCGTTATTAAGCTAAAAAGAGATGCACCTACTATTTTATTCATATCAGTGTCTCATTTACACTTCAAGGATTTATACGGGCTTAAATGAGACGCACCTAATATTTATAAGGCAACAGAATAGAGTTGACAAAATGTAAACTGTTTAAATAAAGTGTTCTATTAATCACTATTTTTTTCTCGTTCTATCTAAGCAAATCGTTATTAAGCTAAAACGAGATGCACCTGTTAATTTATTCATATCTGTATTTCATTTACACTTCAAGGCCTGATACGGGCAAGAACGAGACGCACCTAATAATTATAAGATAACAAAAAATGTGAAGCATTTAAGATGGACACAGTTACGGGACGCGTCCGGAAACGGAAACGAAGTGTACGGCGTACGCCAAGAACAGACGCGGCTTTTGTGTTGCCAACTTTTCTCAGTGAAAACATACTATGTCAAGTCATTTAAGCGTTAGAGTGGCGTGAATTTTAAAAACCACTGAAAATAAAGTAATAAGACTAGATACTTTTCAGTTTACCTTATTATAAATACTTGTTTTTGACGTTAATATTCCAATACACGTGGATATATACTGTCTATGCCAGTAAAAATTCGTGTGTATTACCATGACGATGACACGTTTGTTGGTGAATTGAAATTGCAGGCACGGGATACAAGCTTACAAGCGGCCTTAGCGTTACCTTTTGGGCTGTGTTTGGCTAATTCAAAGCAAGTTTTGCTATTTATGAGGATCAGAAGCGTACTGAATGTTCAGGGGGGCTGTGGGTTCAGTCTCGGATTACGTTTGGATCCATTCAACGATTTTCACTTATGGCTCGGACAGACACACGAACAATAAAATTTACTAGGGGCTATCTTTCAGAAACTGCGCAAGTTTCATTACGAGACACAAGGGCATTAACTAACACTAAGTACCAAGATTTTATGAAATTTTGATACGAGGTATTAATTAGATGATATTCGTTAAAATCAAGTCTATGTAATGTTTTCAGTTATTTACTCGTGTAGTTTACTTTTAAGATTTTGAAGTTTTGATAAATAGAAATTAGTGTTTGACGCCAAAAACATTCTAGGCATATCTACTTTAATTTTTGTCTCGTACTATTATGAAATAAAATCGAATAATAATAAAATATGTTTTCAAGTACAAAATCAGAAAAAAAACTGTAAACATTATAACTTCGACCGCTTTGATATGTGTTTTATATTATCTGCTCAAAGTTTTTATTTATTTATTTCTTTACAACGTAATCTTATTTAAATTTAAGATAATTTTATATATTTTCAGATTAAATTACAGAAAAACAAAACCTATTAGATTTTCTTTTATTGTCTACTAGCCTATTACTACTCAAAAACTATCAATAGCGCACAGCTATTGTTAATTTTAAAATAATATTACACTTTTTATGAATTAAAATTGCACAACACAATATCAATTTTGAGTTCCCGCCTTAAGCTTGTACTTTTTACACTTTGATACATGTATGTATCACCTTTCTAAAAATGCTGCTGTGGTTCAAAAGGCCTTGTATTCAGAGCCGTAACACACTCTCCAGATTGCTATGAAACGCCCGAACGTTCACGGTCACGTTTCGTGTCTTATGTCTTTATAGTAAGCACACTTCAATGGACATTCACTATCCACATACATTTTAAGCCTCGCCGCTCATTGTGTCCATCAGTCGCGATTTATAATATGAACGCACCTTTAAAGTTGCGTACGCGTATCCAAACGCATTAGGAAATGCGGGAACGCGGGATTGGGTGAGTTACTTTACAAATCGTTGTTATGCAATCTTTTAGACCTTATCTGAGAAGCAATAAAGGTGACATTTGATTTGTAGTATGGCAATGGAATCTTGGAGTTAATCGGTTTAAACGATTTGTTTCAAATTCAAAATCAAATGCCATTCAAGTTCGACATGTTTAAAAATTTTCGCTCGTTTTAATTTGTTTAAAGTTGAATATCTTATAATTGTTGTTGAAGATAGTTTTGTATTTAAATGTAAAGTATTATTCGTTTATAATAGGTTGTATATATAATAGGCTTTGTCATAAATCATTGTTATATGTATTATCATAATAAGTTATCGTGAACAATGTCTAGTGTAAATAAAAAAAGTGTAGTGTGGGACCATTTTGTAGACATTGGTGGCTTCCAAGCAACATAAAATATGCAAAGCCAAATTATCATATAAGTCGACAGTCACAAACTTAAAAAAACATTTGGACAAAAAACATCCCAGTGCGATTGATTAATCGAAATTATGATGTAAGTGTCAAAATTATTTTTTCTAATATTGTGTATTATATTGCGTAAATGTACCAACTTTTTATTTTCAAATACCAGCTTTTAGCGATATTTGTACCAGGTTTGTTGGGCTACTATTTAACGTCCCCCTGACGCAAGAAGTTCTCGCGAGAACTCTATGCCAGTGTAGTGTAAGGCTTTACGGAGTTTTTGGCGGGAACTGAAAGGAAATGTGCTATGCAGTTTTATGTCCTAAAAATGTGTAAAATTACTCTAAAATAAACAATAGTTGTAAGATATTGATAGTTTTTGAGTAGTAAGTATGTGTTTTTGGGAAAAATTTAAACTGTATATTTAAATGTGGCCTTTCGAGTTGTCACAAGAACTCTGTCGAATGGCTTTATTTGTTAACCTACAGTTCAGCTGAGCTATACATAAGGCTTAAGAAAATGAAGAAACTATATTGTAATCTAAGATCTAGCTTAAAAGCCTAGCTACCAAGCCACAAACCTAAATAAATATTGTAGGCTTTAGCGCAAGCCGCATAAAGGAATTTCGTTTCAATAATAACTAAATAACAGTATGTTATTTAATAACAGATAATCAATGCTGTTATTTTTGGATAACAGTAACAGAAGTAACAGATAATTAAATTGACCTGTTATAACTCATCTCTAAGTATTAGTACTGTCAATATATATAATTTCACTGCTCATAAACAATTTTGTTATTTTGTTTGCTTAAATTTTTGCTCAAAGTCAAAGCAACTTTTTGCTTGTCATTAACCACAAACAAACACTTTTAAAAAAGCACAGGCACAGACTACATTATGATTAGCTTATAAAGGGCGCGTTCCACATGACACTGAAACTCACAGCGCCAAAATACCGTTCAGGTGTTCCTCGTATGTATTTTTTTAACAAATTTGATTTTAGATGTTATAAAAAATTAAAATCGATATGTAATAATTATTTTAAAACCGACCAGTTTCTATGAAACGTCCATAAGAGGATATACGATGTTACAAATATACTACACACACATGACGTGACGATGTTAGTTGTTATGGTTGCGGCGAACACTTCACTCGTAACGTTATAATATTCGCTTACACCGAGCTCACATCTCAAAAGGTGGGTCAAAGTAAGCATTGAGTAATTTTGGCGCAAACATTTTAAAGTCAAAGACGTTCTCAGATAAAATAGTTTTGGCATTCGAATAGATTCGTCTTAAGTACTAATAATCAGGAGAAAAAATCCTATTCTTAATTATATCTACATCATTGACAAAGCCCTCTTTACTTTCCTACTCTAATCTTAAAATATATAATAATAATCTATTTGAATGATTTACAATAAATAACTTTGACAAGTACTTGTGGTTAGTGTAACATTACTGATTATTTTGTTTTCAGAGATCGAGTACCATGCAGAACTATCTCTTCCTCTTTTGATTGATTAATGTCTTTCAAGCTTTTATTGCTTTTTAATAACCATTGTTACTCTGAAATTGACAAAATCAATGCCAAGTGCATTAGAGCTACTAATTAATGAAAAGTGAAATGAATAGTACCGATAGTGGTGTCAGTGAATGGATTAACAGCGAAGAGCCTTGATCGCCACCTTGAAAGGTTCTCGCTTGGTATCTGGTTGAAGGGTCGGATGCAGAAGGCAGCTTTGTTGGACACGGCCCGTATTGTGAGGAGATTCCTGTGTCTGGAGCCTTAACCACCGGTAGTCTGGACCCTAGGCCCCACTGCCGGCGAAGATCAGTTTTTTATATTTTTTTATAAATAAATGTATATATATATTTTATAAGATATTTATAAAAAAAAATGTAAAAGATTTGGAAATTAAATATATATGTGAAGTGAAATGAAGTGATTGGTACAGATCTTCGTCTTTGGGTAATTCAATACCAACCAAGTATAAGGTATTATAATAAAATAAATGGTTCTAGTTAACTAAATGGAACAGATATTTGTTGTATTTTATATGAGAATGTTTCTTTGTTGAAAAAAATACTAGTCGCCACAAAAGAATCAGCAGACGCGGAGCTACAATCGCTGTACATAAAGCTGCCAGAGTGATAGTACTGGTGATCCGTACATTCCACGTTGCTAATCACTGAATAATAAATACCGAAATTCCATAATTAAGCCATACTACATACATACTTTACAAATAAAACCCAAAAAATGACGAAGCTGTCATTTTATAATTCCCATTATTTTACGTGATGCTTTTTATTTGTGTATCGTATTATCTATGGTGGCACTTGTTTTATGGCGCAATGTTTATTAAGTAACCACCTATAGTTACCTACAGGTTTATTATTAATCTGAGTTAATTAACTATGGCGATTACCGTCTCTTACCTCACCGTCACGTTAATATTGTCTACGTTTGAAATATTGTTAAATAGGTATAATAAAATCAAGTTTCGTTTACATTAAATTCCGAAAATACTTTCGGTTTTTTATAATTAAAAATTGTGTAAATAATGTGCTGAAATATAATTGGAAATGCGTAATAAGATGTCCAGTCAGCTACCACACAAATATTGTCAGCAAGTAGGTATTAAGAAAGTAGCTATACAAAACTGAACCAATAAAAAACTGAAATAAAAGAAGGAGTGGCGTAACTTGAATTACCACAAAGTTTATTAAGCGTGCTGCATAAAAATCATTATAAAATTAAAATGAAAGATTCAAATCTAAATTGTAGACCTACAACAGATCCAGATGTTGCCAACACTCCCGAGGCGAAGAAAACTGTGACTGCGAAGGAAGACCTAAATCAAAATGAGAAAAATGCAAAATATAAAAATAATGAGATGAGGAATCTGGAATTAAGATTGTTAAAATAAAAGTGATGTAAAAGATATGAAATCACATAGCAATGATACAGATGAGGCTAATGAAGTAGTTCAATTAGATGAACAGTTCCTTGGCATACAAGAAAACACCGGTGAGAACCTGGCGCTCAAGGAAAAGGTAAACCCCACTCGATCTCTTACTCCTGTATTCAAACTTAAATACAAATATGGAGAAGATCAATGGTCGCCGCTGAATATAGATGGCAAGAAAAGCTATGAGATTGGATTACTTAAACATATCAAAGATGATCCACTCAGCAAAAGTAAACCCAATCTTCCTCTACTGGAAGCTTGTAATATCATAAGAAGCACACCAATTCAAGAACCTCAGTATATTGCAGCTATCTCCAGAACTAGCGATGCCTCCTTCTATCCATTTGTTCAATCTGTACCTGGTTCAAGGAGTAATACAAGCCATGATATAAAAAAGAATGGAAGGAATTTAACATCTAGTAGCAAAGAAAGTGCTAATTTAGTAATGACTCCCAACACTGATAGTGTCTATAATAAACAACACACAATACGTGTCTCACTGTCATTACGTGAAGAAGTCAAACTAAGTGAAGTAGATTCAGCTTGGAAGCCCACGAGGCTTAGAAAAGAATATTTGACTGAAGAAGAATACAAGGAGCAAGAATTATATAAAAAGTTCAGAGGGATTTTGAACAAATTAACGCCAGAAAAGTTCGATACTTTACTTGATAAGTTGAAAACATTGGAAATCAACAATAAAAAACAACTTGAGGGTGTAATAGACTTAGTTTTTGAGAAGGCTATTGAAGAACCTAATTTCTCTGTAGCCTATGCTGCAATGTGTCAAAAATTGTCGACACTTAAAGTTCCTGCTGATAATCCGACAAATCCTGACCAATGTGTTAATTTTCGAGCGCTTCTCATCAATAAATGTCAGAAACAATTTGAGATAAATACAGTCGATGAACAAGTGTTGAAATTAGAAAAGGAGCTGGAAGAATGCGCCGATTCTGCGAAAAAGAAGGAATTTCAATTAATGCTTGAAGAGGAGAATCGCAGAATTAGAATGAGATCCGTTGGAAATGTAAGATTTATTGGTGAATTGTACAAATTGAAAATGCTAACAGGCAAAATTATGGATTATTGTATGAAATATCTGATCGATAAAGTTGAAGAAGAAAAACTTGAATGTCTTTGTAAATTGTTAACAACCATAGGTAAACAATTTGAAAGTGAAACGACCAGTCAACTTGATAACATATTCAAGAGAATGGAAGATATTGCCAAAGGAAAGTCGAATAAGATTACCAATCGTGTCAGATTTATGATTCAAGATGTCATAGAACTGAGGAAAAGAAAATGGATTGTCAAGAACGTCGTAGACTTACAACCGAAAACGATGAATCAAATCCAAAAAGAAGCAGAACAGCAACAGCGGCATATTGAGCTAATGAATGCAAATATACCGGGTAGTAGTTTACGCCGTGAACAAGGCAGTGGTGGTGGTCGCAATAAACGTGGTGATAACCAAAGACAAAATCATAACCCTTTTATGGATAGTACGTGGAAGACATCAAGAGTTAATTACTCAGTAGATACATCAAAGTTGAAAGCAGTATCCAAAAAGAATTTGGACAATGTAAAATTAGCACCACACGTTTCTGCTTGGAATTGTGGCTCAGGAAGTAAAATAACTACAGGGGCAGGCAGCAACCCTATGATCAGTCTTAGTAAAAACATGTACAGCGTTCTAGAGAATGTACAGATGGACTCCACTTCGATAACGGCAAGTCGAGACGTAACTCCTAGTTACCATTCAAAAGGTGCATCTATTGAGCGATCTACATTCAATTCTAGAACTGATTTTGGTGATAACAGAAAGCGATCAAGGTCAGCAAGAGAAGCACGTTCGAATTTATGTACACGTAGCACTAGTGACGAGGCTTTAAAGCCAAAGGCGAGCACAATCGGCGGTGGTAGTGTAGTCTCCGGCACACTGCCCGCTACTAAGCTCACTGAAGCAGTACTTCTTGAAGAGGCCATCAAGGACATTATCAACCAATATCTATGTAACCACGAAGAAGAGGAAGCCGCTTCTAAAGTTAAAACTCAGTTCTCAGAAAATAACCATGTCAGCATTGTTCGAGAAATACTCAATGTTTCACTTGAAAAGGCTCCGAAGGATGTTGCATTGATAGCGAAATTATTGACACGATTAGTTTCGGCAGTTGAGATTGCACCCGAAAATTTATTAGCTGGTATGAAAGAGACGTTTGATACTGCGCCAGATTTGTATATTGATATCCCAATGTTGTATGAGTTTTTAGGTAAATTCGTTGCTCCACATATCGAAAAAAACCACATCACGTTTGCTCAAATATTCAAACTGTCTGATGTAATTATTATCTCAAATCAAGGGCACTTATTCCTAAAAGCTGTAATGAAAGAGATGATTGAGAGTATGGGAGCTACTTTTGTCAAAAATAAGTGGTTAGAGTCTCAAATGCAATTTAGTGAATGGTTATGTGGCGCCTATGTGGATAAGTCGTTACAGGATAATGAACTCGAATTCTTAGAAGAGTGTATTAAATCTAGTGAACATGCAAAGGCCATACTGTCTCCAGCTGAAACTCGAAGCAAATTGTTACAGCTTATGAATTCTGATGAAAATTATACATGTATAAAAGGCTGGATCCAAGATAAATACAGTAAATCGTCTAATGAAGACTGGTTTATACGATCATTGATTCAAGCTATTTGTGAAAACGCACTTTTCGGACCTGATACTAATGATTCACCACATTTCAATGAAGATCGTATGAAAAAATATGCTAATCTTATACACGAATTTGGCGAAACAAAGCAATCAAGGGAAGAAAGCTGTCTACTTGGAATACAACAATTAATGCATAGGCTTGAGTATCCACAAGGTATAACATTAGAAATATTCAAATATTTATATGAACAGTATATAATTTCTTTGGATGGATTCATTGAATGGGAACTGTCGGAAAGGGAACCAGAAGGAAAAGGTGTAATGATGAAGGCATTGAGGTCGTTCTTTACGAACATCAAAGAAGCGGATAACGAGGAATCGAGCAACGAAGATTAACGTAAATCACCGTCAGCGCATACGAATCGTTTTAGTACCCTTACACAGTGTCTTCTGTGTTTTTGTATATTTATTTTACTCGATACTCCTTTCAAAAGATAAATGGAAGAAATTACCGGTAACTAGATGTAGGTAGTTAGGCAAACTGGAACGACTGATAGTTTTGAGATAATGAGTACCTGATTTCTAAAAAATATTGAAAAATAACGACTAGATATACAGATTACAACATTTTAGCACCTACAATATAAAACACGCGATTTGGAAAGGCGGAATTAACTCAAATTTTCCAAACTTGTTGGTTGGTTCTGGTTAGCATAATTACGTCCAGTTATTATTATACTTGTATAGATATCTTTTGTAAAAGTTTGTGTAACGTTTTTGAGAAGATTAAATAAAGTTTATTATAATATAGTTTTATTATTTCTTAAGTTGTAAATGTTACAATATCATTGTAATGAATACTTATTGATTGTGTGATTATCGATTTGTGAAGGTAGCGGCGGCAAAATTTGAATTGCCTAGAAGCGGCAAATGTGTTGATCCGCCACTGTATTTAATTTTAATTTGACATAAAATACGATAAACACCAGCGCTATTAATTTAGGTTAAAATAACATTGATAAAAGTTCATGAATCTACTAACAGTTTGAGATAAATGAACTGTATAGGAAATAAATTCAAATTAATCTCAGACATAAAGAATGGTTTACATTATTACTTTGAGAGGTAGATGAAACTATTAAGTAATAGCCAGTTTCTATATCTTACAGACAGAAATTGCAACCGGTGGTAAGGCACATAATGCAGATTAAGATATACAAACCGGCTATAAGACATCAGCAGACAATCTGAGTGTTAAAAGTGTCCCTAAAAATACTGGTGCTACCGTAGGTGTAGATAAACAACTTACCATACTTCACTCTCTGTTTCTCTTTTTACGATTGTCTCAGAGGAATTAGGGTTATAAAAGGAGTAAACTTATGGCCGGTTACTATATCTTACCGACCGTTCGTTTAAAATTTGACTCTAAGAATCATACAAGTAATTTCTAAATTCGACCGATGGTAGGGCAAGCGAATGAATAGTAAAATACAGAACTGGCCATTTTTTTCCCTTTTTGTTTCGGGTGAACATGACATGCCCGAGTCTGATACTTTTTATTTATTATTATGTAGAGAGTTTAACAAAATTTTCTTATATTTTATAATATTTTTGAAGTGAAACTTCTATATAATCGTCTTACGATTTTTCTGTCACGAAAAAGCGTCACGACCGCGTGTTCTAATACTTATATTTTTAAACTCGTGATATGTTTCGAATGGATTGTCCGAATTAAACAATTCAAAAAGTTTTATAAAGGTATTGAAACAGTCTTGAATATGAAGTAATTTATTTTGAAAAGTATGAATACCAAGATACAAATAAAGAGCCTTTTCTAGTGGCAGCATTTGAATTTTTTTTTAAATATAAGAACACTCATTGTGGCATAACTATAATAGTTAGACATATGCTGTCGCGACACTTTTTGTAAATAATGATATGTTCTGCAAAGTTGTACATTATTTTATTCTATCATCAATAGTTTTCGCAGCGCACGCGATTTGTTGTATATTTTTTACAACTTGGGTTACATTATTGGAGTTTCAATAAGGTTCCCTATTTTTTTTGTAAATATAATGTAGCCTATGTCACCCGAGGATAATGTAGCTTGCCAACAGCGGCTGGATGTAACTATGTTCAGCCTTTCCTTCACAAACTAAAGCGCAGGGTCGACAGGGAGGAGGGAGTTTTTAGTGGGTATTGGGGTCGCTTGCCCGTGCAGCTTCCTCTGAGTCTTTCCACACTATTCTGAGTCGATCGCGGTCGGAGCACTGCCAAGAGTATACTATTGCTACAGTGTTATCGCCCCCGACCGACGTGTGTCGTTCCCTAGCTAAGACCCAGATTGTGCGTAAATCGGTTAAGCATTTTCCCTCGTCTCAAGAAAAAAAAGCTTGCCAACGGCAGATTGTTAATGTACTTTTCAATTGGAACACCTGCCCGTAAAACTTCAAGTAGAATTTTGTTGCGATTCATTTTGTCACATGTCAGTTGAAGATTTTCCACTAGTCCGTTGCCATTCGTTTTTCCTCTTCTCCGTTGTAATTAATTTTTCCACTTGTCCGTTGCCATTAGTTTTTCCTCTTCTCCGTTGCAATTCATTTTTCCACTTGTCCGTTGCCATTAGTTTTTCCACTTGTCCGTTGCCATTAGTTTTTCCACTTGTCCGTTGCCATTAGTTTTTCCACTCATCTGTTGCCATTCGTTTTCCCACTTGTTCGTTGCGATTCGTTTTTCAACTTGTTCGTTGCGATTCGTTTTTCCACTTGTCCGTTGAAGTTTCACTTCTAATATGTGTCCCAACACACATTTCGATTTTTCGCAGGTTTACTGCTAATTATGATTTAGTTAGGTTGGGTACATTTTAATGGTGTAATACGCTACACACGCACTGAACATTTTTTACGTTTTTACGTGTGACTTTCGAAAAACTGAATCGTTAGCAAAGTTTTCTTGTTGTTAATTTGTTTCCTTTACAAACTCTCTATTTATTTATTTATATTTTTGTAAAAAGACCACAAACAGAGGTAGTGATGCCCAGCCACGTGGACAGCAGAGGTATAGGTAGTTCGATGCAAACTTAAGTTGGCCTCCATCAATGGCTGCTCCGAACATCGCACTTTTCAATGCGCAAAACGCGATTTTAGGTATTAGAGGGACGAGGTCGTCGGGAACGAGCTATATCCTCGCTCACTCTCTCGCTCGCTTTCTCGTTTACGGGACTTCCCCGGCGCTAGGCTCACCAGGGCTGCCAATTTAGCGCTTTCGGAGCTAGATAATTATTTCGCCTTTTAGGGCAACCCAGCTCCTAATTTTATTAAACAACTTTCAGCACAAATTCTTGCGCTTTTTATAATATGCAAATACCTAATTAATTTTTTAATAAATATATATGAATATCTATACTAATACTATAAGGAGGAAAGATTAGATTGTTTGTTTTTGCATTCAAGAGGCTCCGAAACTACTGAATCAATTAAAAAAATTCTTTCACTGTTGGCAAGCTACACTATCCCCGAGTGGTATAGGTTAATTACAAAATTAGAAATCCGATTTGACACTTCAGAAACTCCATAGAACGTAACTTTACTTAATATAGTATGTCTAGAATATAACCTATTGCTTCGCATCACGTCGTGTTTATTCAACGACTTCATTAAAATCCCCAAATTGTTTTCAAAAACCCAAAAATAATCTTTTTGTGAAAAAACCCCAAAGTACTTTTTACTTATTTTAAAAGAGAAAGAAAAAATAAGTGAAACGGGAAAAACCGCGGTTGTGAAAGTGATCATTGTCAGTCTCTAACGGAAAGTAGCCTATGGGATACGACGCATACGCGTAGAGACGGCATAATAAATAAATGGCGTAAATGAACGAACCAATTAATTGGATTATTTAAATGAAGTATTGAATTGAAGTTTGATTCACTAGTAGAGTATAATTCTAAGATAAAGTAATAATACCGTATTGTGACTTAGATATAATAATTGTAGTGATGAGAAAATTTCTCACAACAAAATATTTGTCCCCGAAGTTTCCCCAAAGAATCTACCCCCAGACGTGAAAAATGGCCCCGAATTTTCAGGAAATCCCGCCATCTGGCAACGCTGGGTGGTCTTTTTATATATATACGTTTTATCTATGGGTAGTTTGGTTATGGGTTTAGTTAATGTCCAGCGTTGCCAGATGGGGGGATCCCTGCAAATTCAGGGTTTTTTTACGTCTGGGGGAGATTCGTGGGTGAAGATTCTTTGGGGGACTTTCGGGGGTAAATATTTTGTTCTGAGAAATTTTGGAGAGATATTTTAAGTATCGATAATTTATCTACAAACACAATTCTCATCACTACAATAATTATTATATCTAAGTCACAATACGGTATTATTACTTTATCTTAGAATTATACTCTACTAATGAATCATACTTCAATTCATAGTACTACTTCTGCATTAGTAAAGATCACTGATGATATTCGTTACGGTATGGGAAACGGTCTGCTAACTATACTATCGCTTCTTGACTTTAGCAGTGCCTTCAATAATGTCGATTTCGATATTTTACTCGGGATTTTATGCTCTCTTAACATATCTCCGACGTCTATTGACTGGTTTCGTAGTTACCTGTTTGGACGCCGGCAGCGAATTCGTATTGATGATGTTTACTCATCGTGGTGTGACTTGTCTGCTGGTGTCCCTCAGGGCGGCGTTCTATCCCCTCTTTTATTTGCTATTTTCATCAATTCTATATCCAATAACCTTTCTTCGTCATACCACCTCTATGCAGATGATTTGCAAATCTACACCCAGGCTAATTTAGACGGTCTGCATAAAGCAATTGCAACTACTAACCGAGACTTTGCTAAAATAGTTGACTGGAGTAAAGCTTACGGTCTATCTATAAATCCTCAAAAGACAAAAGTCATATTAGTTGGAAGTTCAAGGCTAATCTCTAAGATAGACTGGTGTAATCTTCCTCAGATTGAATTTGATGGCGAGGTAGTTGATATTAGTGAAACTGTAAAGAATCTTGGGATTGTCATTGACAGAGAACTGTCTTGGAGGCCTCACTTGACCAATATCAGCCGAAAAATATTTGCGTCGGCAGCTTCGCTTAGAAGACTTAAAAATTTCCTCCCTACTGCTACTAAAGTAATGCTTGCTCAATCTCTGTTATTACCCATACTTGATTATGCTGATGCCAGTTATATCGACTTAACACAAGAACAACTAAACAAGCTCGATCGACTTCAAAATGTCTGTATACGGTTTATATTTGGGTTGCGCAAATATGACCATGTTTCCGAATATCGCAAGAAGCTTAAATGGTTACCTATTCGCCTTCGCCGGAATGTTCACTTACTCTCTCTTTTGTACAATATCCTTTTTGATCCTCGTACCCCTCCGTATTTAAAGGAACGTTTTGATTTCCTACATCTTTCTCATTCCCGTTATTTGCGCTCTAGTAATAACCTCTCCTTAATGACACCTGTACACACTTCTTCCTTTGTTGATAACTCTTTCACGGTACAGTCTGTCCGTTTATGGAACTCCCTGCCACTCAACATCAGACAAGCTAAATGTATATCGTCTTTTAAAGTAATGGTTACTAAATATTTTTGGTCCTCGCAAGTCTAAAACATGCTGCTGATCTTATATATAGTATGATTTGTCTTATTTTTTTTTTTTTGTATAGTATATAAAGTATATTATTATTTATTTATTTACTTATTCTTTTTGTATGTTTCTTATTATTTATTGTTTTCACCGCCACTGTTGTCTTAATGTTTCCTTAGTTTAGGGGGTTGCCTGGAAGAGATCGCTTTAAGCGATAAGGCCGCCCTTTGTTCAACATGTATATCGTACTTAGTTTTAAGAACGTAGTTTTAATTTTTGGTGAACAATAAAGTGTTTTCATTCATTCATTCATTCATTCATTCATTCATTCATTTCATTCATTCATTCATTCATTCATTCATTCATACTTCAATTCAATACTTCATTTTAATAATTCAATTCATTCGTTCGTTCATTTAAGTTATTTATTTATTGTGCCGTCTCTACTCGTATGCGTCGTATCCCATAGGCTACTTTCCGTCAGAGACTGACAATGATCACGTTCACAACTGCGGTTTTTCCCTTTTCACTTATTTGCTGGTGTCACAATCGTAAACTCAAGTGGAATGGTTATTTAACGCACCTATTAACACGGGACGTCGTGAGTGGCCCGTGAGGGAAAATGGTGACGTCATTAGTGACATTTTCGACGGTGGTTTTGCTTTTTTCTTTCACCTTTAAAATAAGTAAAAACTATTTTGGGGATTTTTCTCAAAAAGCTTATTATTGTGTTTTTTTTTTAAAATTGGGGGTTAATTGACATAGTCATCTGGCAACGCTGTTAATGTAAATACAATTTAACCCAAATGACTTTTATTAAAGTCAATATGTCACATTCAGACTATTTATTTTTCACAATATTCGTCATTCTGTCACGAGCAGATTCATATAAAAATTACTTTGTAAAAAATATGGTGTTATCGAAATGATATCCTCACAATTTTATTGCTGTGTTAAGAAATCTGCTGGAGTATATTTCCAATCAATATCTTGACAAGGTTATAAAATGACTTGAAAATGAAGAACGCATGCAATGAAATTTTGGAGGCTAAGATTGCTGAGCGTAATGAGCGAGCTAAAAAACTTTATAGGTAAGCACTTAAAAACAATGAAGTTGATGTTAAACCTGAATTTTATTTTATGTGTTAGAATTGTTATGAATTCGTTCAATAGGTCAAGGGTAAGGGACCTTCGTCTTTTATACAAACTTGGTATATAGCAAAATACATGAATATCTTGTTGCAGATACGTGAATGATGTTGCGCGACGTATCGCCGAAATGACAGCCAACAGTCGGACAATCGCCGATTTGTTCTCTACCACTGTTGAAGTCCAACGGCAAAAACTTAGAGATAACTGTGAAAAATTGCTGTTTCTGGACCCCATAAACTATGGTAAAAAATCATTGGAGTTGCTTTGGCGAAAAGTTTATTATGATACTATTTCCACTGCCAAAAAACTCAGAGAAAAAGATTTGGAGAATGATGGTTATCTCTACACACACTTAATATGTGGTATTGGTCATTTTCATCATTTTTTATCAAAAATTCAGTCTGAGATGAGAGTTCAACATAAAGAACTTGACTATGTCCCTATTCATGATAATAATGATACCCTGGTCACATCTGAAGAATCACTGGATGAAGAAGTCCAATTTGTAAGGCAGCTCTACATTCATGTTTGATATATTTAGGTGACTTGAGCCGTTACCAAGTAGAGATATTTCACTCTTTTGATCCTTCTATTGCTGCTCGGTATTACCTTCAAGCTGCACGCCTTGATACTTCTTCTGGTATGCCATACAACCAGCTGGGTAATCTATATCTTGACAGGAATTATAACATTGACTCTGTTTGTTATTACATACAATGTTTAAATTGTAAAGCACCTTTTGATGGAGCTCTGGGTAATTTGACAAAAATATTTGAAAAGAATTCACAATATTGTGATTCTGTTTCTGATCCACTATCACTAACACAATCTGAATATATACAAAATACTGTCCTCAGTTTCCTTTCTCTCATTGAAATCTGGTACCTTTGTAAAAATGATACTAATATTCCTCAACGATGCAACAGAATTGCACATGAAATAAAATCATGCATGGATTTTGTGAAAACTCCACTGCCAGATATCAATAAAAACTATGATGAGTATATTCAGGCATTGGAAGAAGAAAATGTAAATCCTTCTTATATGAATCCAAATCTTATACATAAAATAACTTTGATTTGTTTGTTTACAATATCAAAGGTTGTTGAAACTGATGAAACTAAAGCTTTTGCATGTAAAGCTTTTACTTTGGCTTTGTTGTCACAACTTTTGCAGAAATTGTTTAAACAATTGAAATCATTTGGACTTTCTAATCCAGCTCATAAATATAAACCTAGAATCTTAACAGACCCACAAACAGAATCTAACAAGACAAATGACAATGTTGAACCAGACAATGTTGAAACTATAGACCCTAATAAGATTCCCAATGGTACACATGAAACACCTTTAGAGACTAATAAAGAAACAAATAATATTGATCAGATACTAAATGTTGAAGCAAAGAATAAAAAGATATTATCGAAAAGAAGACGTAGGAGGCGTGTTGCCTCTTCAGAAAGCTCTGACCTTAGTGATGCTGGTACAGGAAGCAGTGACATTGAAACACCTGCTCTAGTTCAGATGAAGATGTGACAAATTCATCCTGTCAATCGGCTGATGAATCCCACAGTGATGATACAGAGTGTGATGGTTCAGATGTAGATCTAGAGAAGGAAACAAATAATGAACAAAACACAATAATGGAAACAAAGATGAAACCTGTTAATGGAGATATAACTAATGAAAATACATGTAAAGAGACACAGAATGTTGCTGCCATTAATAATAATAACATTAAAGGCAATATGTTGAATTTGCAGGCACTTCAAGATTTTTTACTTGGAGATAACTTTCTTACCAGTATCAAGCTTCTCCAAGACTGGGTGCTATTAGAAAAGGAATTGATACTTTCATGTGGGGATAGTGGTGAATCATTATTTCAATGTGTAGTTGATTTGCTTAATATATTCACATTCTATTTTACTCCGAAAATTGATAATGTATCTCAGGGAGATTACTCTTTACTGAAATATATTAGAGGTGTTGCTAAAAAATTAAAACTTGAATACAAAACAATACCACTGCCTGAAGATATTAATTTACGTGGGACTAATATTTGTAAATTTGATAAAGACGCTGCGGAATGGCAAATTCTAGAGAGGTGTCAACTATCAGTCTATGAGGAAAATGTTACAAGAATCTTAAATTTTATCGACTTTGGGAATCAAATTGCTAAATTAGTGCCTAGAATTCGTTTCAACAGAACTATGAAAATCTTCTATTTGAAAAAGAATTTTACTCCAAAGCTAAGCACTAAAATTAATCATAAGAAAACAAGGGAATGGCACAATTCAAAACAACTTCATGTAAGTATCTATCTATAAATTGTTTTGATTACATTGGCTTTTTCACAACACCATATTCTACTATTTTGTCATATATCTCTTATTTCCAAATATTGACAAAAATCAAAGACTCATCAATGGAACAGCATCATTTTGACAATGATAAGGCAATTTTAGGTGTAACTCTAATTGCATATTTTTACATGATAATTGAGTGTGAAGCAAAATATTGTGAGGATGAGATTACCAATTTTATGAGTTAATTTTATAAACTAATTTCTGTTATATAATTTGATGTAGGATGTGCCCAAAGTTGTCTCTGCATTGCCCATAAGTAAGCTCACAACACAAGTGCTACTTACTTAGTTTGGGAATGTACAATGTGTGTTTGTCTTACAAAAAGTCTACACTCACTTAGCATTTTACGTCATTGTGTGTCCAAGGTGAAGTTTTTATTCATTTGTATCTAACATTTCTACATAGTAACTTAGACATGAACTAAAAGCACTGTTAAATGTCATTATCTATGATTTATATATCTACTAGTGGTCCCTGCAGACATTGTCCTGCTCTGAAAAAATAAAAACCTAGGACCCGATCCCAGCGCCACCTGCCGGTTCCAATTGTGGATTTAAACCATCCAGGCACCCACTCAAACACACAAAAAAAATCACCAAAATTAATCCAGGTGATTAGGAGGATTCTAGAACCCAATCTCAGCACCACCTACTGTTCCATCGGAATAAAAAGGATCCTATGTCCGTCTCCTTGTTCTAAGCTTCTTCTATTTCAACATACAAATGGAAAAAAAACCTCAAGTGACAAAATTTTAATTTGAAGTGTTATGGGCAGATTGTTAATGTACTTGTCCAATTAGAAAACCTGCCCGTAAAGCTTCAAGTTACAATTTTATTGCGATTCATTTTGTCACTTGTCAGTTGAACTTTTTCCATTTGTATGTTGCCATTCGTTTTTCCACTTGTCCATTGAAGTTTTACTTCTAATATGTGTCCCAGCTCACATTTCATTTTTTCACAGGTTTACTGCAAATTATGATTTGGTTAGTTTAGGTACATTTTAATTAATGCCTTTTTTATTCAAACATTTTATTTTATTAAACAAAACTGAATTCGATCAGGAACAAAAAAGACCTCCATAGTCTACTCTAAAATTATACACATACCACGGAACGTTAACAAATGCGCATCTTTCGTCATCAATCTTCATTCGAACCTCAAATTATGTTAACAGAAAAATATTTCCAAAAAAAATAATTCAAAAATATTTCGTTTGCTCAGTTTTGATGAAGAGGCTCCGAAACTAGTGAACCGATTTGAAAAATTCTTTCACTGTTGGCAAGCTACAGTATTTCCGGGTGGCATAGGCTATATTTACAAAAAATTAGGGATCCTTACTAAAACTACAATAATAATACCCAAGGTGATTTTTTTTCTTAAATTGCTTGCGCTGCGAAAACTATTGATGATAGAATAAAATAATGTACTACGACTTTGTGGAACGTATCATTATTTACAAAAAGTGTCGCGACAGCATATGTCTAACTATTATAGTTATGCCACAATAAGTGTTCTTTTATTTTTTTAAATTAATTAAAATGCCACGGCTAGAATAGGCTCTTCATTTATATCTTGGTGTTAATCCTTATCAAAATATATTACTTCATATTCAAGACTGCTTCAATACCTTTATATAACTTTTTATTTATGTCACGAGTTTAAAAATGTATGAATTAGACCACGTGACTGACGCTTTTTCCTGGGCGAGAAATCGTGAGACCCCCTTTATATAGAAGTTTCACTTCAAAACATAAATTATTACCTTGTGACACATTGTTGATACTATTTTACCGGAAGTGCGACTTGTAGAATGTATTTTAATTAGTCATATAAATATTTTACTTTCCTTGAAACCATAGTATTCGACAAGAGGAAAACAACAAAATCAATATTTGAATTAATTAGGTCTGTTTCAATGTGATTTATTGTAATCATCAGTACTAGCAGACAGTTATATATGTATGGAAAATAGCAATTGTAGTATGCTTCTTCTATTATAAATCTATTTTTTTACCTGATAGAACCATTATCATCAACAACAGTATATCATTATCATGATTAGGGCGGCGCGATCGGTGCGGCTGCTTATTCTAAGAAAACAACGTTAAGTTTCAACTCGAGTTATAAACTAGCTCTATGTTGATTTTTATTTAAATTCGTTTAGTGGTTAGCACGTGATGCTCTAGCAGACAGACAGACGAAAATTCTAAAAATTGTATTGTCGAGATTTGCTGGTCTAAATTAGTTTCCTTGACTTTCCTCACATTTTTAAAAGTATTGCATAAATTTCAACTTTATTGTACACAGACTTAAAACAGTAACACATTGATATATCTTAAAATTAGAAATGAGTAGAACAATGGGCGGCCTTATTTTTTTTTTAAATATTAATTAGGTTCGCGTTTGACCACGATCACGCCCGATGCCGGACGATGATGCGGTCAAAGATGGAGCACGCTTACCTAGATAGTACCTATTTACACGAGACTTGAAGATACCCGGATTGTATTTTTCGGGAAACACGATTATTGCTTAAAAGCAACCTCTTCCAGGCAACCTTTGGATGGACAAGGATCTTAATCTTAAAATTATTATAGTACTAGCTGACCCGGCTAACTTGGTACCGCCCTATTTTCTGAATTCCTAAAAGACTTGTTTCGTGACACAAAAACAAAATCACCATAATCGATCCAGGTAATTAAGAGGATTCTAGAACCCGATCTCAGTGCCACCTACCGGTTCTCATTGCGAATCTAAACCATCCGGGAACCCACTCAAACACGCAAAAACAAAATTTTAAATCGCTCCCGGTGATTAGGAAGATTCTAGAACCCGATCTCAGCGCCACCTACCGGTTCTAATTGTGAATCTAAACCATCCGGGAACCCACTCAAATACCCAAAACCAAAATCGCTCCCGGTGGTTACGAGGATTGTAGAACCGGATCTCAGCGCCACCTACCGGTTCCATTTGTGACCCAAAATTCCATAAAAATCGGTAAAGTCGTTCTCAAGTTATGCGCTTGCCAACACATCTTGCGATTCATTTTCATATGTAAGATAGATTTTTGTAACTGACTATACTTTTAAAGGAAGAGGTAAGGTAATAATGTAATATTTTCCTAATACAGCAAGACACCCAATTAGAGGGTGTGGATGGGGCGGGGGCGAGCGAGGGCGGGCTGCCTGCGCGGCTCGGGCGGCTCTGGCTGAAGGCGCGCGTGCGGGAGCTGGAGCGCGGGCGCCGCGCCGCGGCCAGCGCAGCGCCGGCGCTCCTCGCGCTCGACGCCGCCGCCCTCCACTCGCACTTGCGACGCGTCAAACAGCTGCTTAGGACCAAGCATTTCATACTGCTCGTGCCGGCTGTCGGTAAGTTCTGTGCTTACACTGACATCGAGCTGATGGTAACCGGAACTCGCAATCCAAAATCCTCGGACTTTTCTCACATGTTTTTTTAAATTATATTTTATAAGCGGTTCCGGCACACGTCCTGTCGTAAAAAATAAAAATTAGAACCCGACTCCGGTGTTACCTACAGAGTTTAATTGTGAATCTAAACCATCCTCTGACCCACTCAAACACTATTTTTTAGATTTTGTGTTACATTATAGAAGTTTTAAAATCTGTGATTACAGAAGTCTTTGGACAACAGAACCTTAATAATTTCAAACTTCATAATTTAAATTAATTATTATGTCGAATTCGACCACTGGGCGACCACTAGTGCTGTATTATTACAATAACCTATAGTGTAGATTGCATCAGTATCTGTGAAATAATTTCAAACATAAAGCTACGCTTCTCCCAAAATAGCTGGTAACAAATATTTTAATAATATATTATCTTATAATTTTCAGTGCTTCATGAGCTGGACGGGTTAAAGCGTGAGCAGAGTACTGCCCGAGATGCTATCCGCTGGCTCGAAATGCAGCTGGAGAGCGGTTCACGCTTCTTACGCGCGCAGCGTCCTGACCAATCAAAACCGCTGCCATTCTTGAAATATCCGCGAAAAGCGCCGCCTCATGTGCACAACTTCATTCAAATGTTAGAGTTTTGCAACCATTTCTTGGCTAACGATAATCAAGTGCAAGGCGGCGATGGGGACTCTGAAGGACATCGAGCCAAAATGGCGCCTATGCTGGTCCTTCTCGTGGGCAATGACCCTAACACCGAAGACGAAGAGTACAAGGAGTTCAGTGTGAAAGGTGCAGCGAAAGCGGCCGGAATATCTGTGGAACATATAGAAGACTTCTACGCAAAATGGAGACAGAGTGTCCACAAAAATGGAAAGAAGAGATGAGCTTAGGGTCGACTCTTTCAGGTCTCGATTTGCTATGAAGAAAATTGATTACGAAGATAATCGTTTATGACAACAGAGGCATCTTCCTAAACAAGTTCTGGAAAAATTTTGTAAAGCTGACATCGAATGTGAAGAATAATCATCTAAATTTAATATTAAATGATTATATCAGAGGGAGTTCACCTTTGTGGGGTAGGATATGTTACCAGGGCGGTCTATTGCAACAATTAAGTAACAACATATAAAGTTGTCAAGAATGCTCTAAGCTTCCTGGAAAACCTATATCATTTTCATTTCAGTCATATTATTTCATCGGTATTTGCGTTTAATTGCTATTATTGTATCATCAAAAGCGATAATTGTTCAATTACTATAATTCATAATAACATGTTTGTTTATTCTTAGAAAGTACGTTTTCATCATTCATTGGGAATTAAAGCGCTATCGCAAAATTGGGTTTTTCTTTATCTCCCTTTTCACCTGGCTCCGCTATTATAAAAGTAAAAAAAAATCTCCGACATAAGGGAGATGTCGGAGATATTTTTTATTACAGTAAAGGATTGCGTTTAACCGTTATCTCGCCTGATTTCAAGCGGAGTTATGATCTAAGATGGAACAGGCTTATTAACTACGCTTATACAGTGACCACTATGTGGATCGGCTGAAAAAGTATTTCGAGCGTTAAGAGTAACAACTGGAACATATCCTTCATTTATTTTTTTTATAAAGAAGAAATCTGTTTGAGGATCATAAGCCACGTGAGAGAGAGATGTCGCAGCCCGTGTATGGGATGTGCCAGTTCGGGGTGGCACTAGAACCTCACGTGTGAAGTGCTATTATCACGACGCGGTTAAGGATACCCACTAAAACTCCTGTCGATCCTCAAGCGTCCTTCGTCCAGGCTGTGGGCTCGCTCACGCATTTAACTCCAGCCCGGACGGACGACGGCCGGCCTTTTGGAGGCCTGGCCTCACCATGGATTCACCCGAGATCTGGTTCTCTCCGGCTACCCCGATCTCATCTCGAGGTGAGAGGGCGCGCAGATCGGTGCACGTCCCTCCTATCCGGCTTTTATGTGCGGGCGGGTTCGGTTTAAGTGGAAAGTAGCCTATATTAGCACAAATAAACTGCTACTAACCGACTTCAAAAAGGATTATATCTATATATATTATATTTGCTTACACTATACGCATGAGTAGTATTTATTCAGAGTATGTAGTAGTAGAGTAGACCTACATGAAAAGCAAAATGAGCCAAGAGTCTCAATAGTATCGAGTTCTATGAACTGAAGCGGAAATAGCGGCTGTTGTATGTCAGAATCTTGAAAAGTTAAGTGAGGCTAAAAGCCGAAATTTCTAAAAAAATGTGATTGTTTACTTACGTAGTGATATTACGCAACATTTGTAGCAATAAAACTCTTTCATAAAGGTGTGTGCATATTAAAAGTCAGGGCTGACGAACGCGGCTTACAACGTATCCCGACAAGGAAAGTCTTAAAGTGTGCACATAATAAGTCACGGAGATTGAGCGTTCTGGCGTCCCTAAGCAATATAGAGAATGTGCTAATGTCCTCACACATTTCATTCGCACAGATTGTACAACAAAACCGTAACACACTCTAGATTGCTTTAGGACGTCCGCAACTTATGATTTATAAAATGCACACTTCAATGGACGTTCCTTATCCATCCTTACGTCGTAAGCCATGCCCCTTAGCCATGACTTAATAAGCGCACACCGTTACGGTTCTGATGTGCACATTATTCGGATGTGTCCATTAGCCGCGGCTGATGCATGCGTTCCATAATGTGTAGGTACCTTCTGTCTCATTCTATTTATCGTTTTTTCTTTCTATCTGGGAAATAAAAAGAGCCTCAGAAAGCTGATGTACCGACGTCTCCTAGATTTATTTGGCCTGGCATCGCCACTATAATCACTCTCCCGAATTGAATAAACCCATCTGTGGGGCTGGTATGGTCTAAGAAATAAACCATTACATAGCAGTAGAAGAATGCGCTGTCTTCTAGAATGTGAATTTTCACAACGATTGTCATCTAATATTCTTGTATGAAAAATAAGGTAAGACATCTACCAAATTTGTCAGCAACTTACAAAACTACCGGATATGACGTAAAAATTCTTTCTCATAAAATTTTGAATGTGAACTGTGGCTTCGTCCCAAAGACTCTCGTTAGACAGTACTAGTGTTCTGTGCAAAGACTACATTGAATAATATAAAGACTTCGTCCTCACTATCTTGCTTTCACGATCACCATGTGTATCACTCTGAAGAACTACAGCAGTAAATAAAACACATGAATATTATTTTTACACTATATTTTTTTAATAATAGCTTTAAAATACTTTATAAATAAAAAATAAATTATTTAACAAATGTAATGTATAGATAGATATGCATCGAAATAAAAGACAAATGAGCACATACACTATTTCAATTAAAACTATTCAAAATGATGCTTATTAAAATGAATACTAAAAATAGTGATGATAAATTACGATATCTTAATCCATTAGTAATATGCAGTTTATTTAATGCCATTTCACCCTCAAAGGTATGATTTGTAAAAATAAAATTTCATCAAAACAAATTCTATGAAGCCCAAACACTCAACAGATTGTGGTCCATAAAGTGATGTTTAATATTAAGCTGCGTTGACACAATTCAAGTACACTTGTACCAAGTGCATTGGCAAGTAATAACTTTTAGCAAGTATACTTGAGAGCAATTTACACTCATCCAAGCTTACTCATACTCATTTTCATTTACAAGGTTAACGTGATCAGGCTTACTTGCTCTCGAACACTTGATGTTGTTCATTTTCATCCAACTTTTCAGGTATATTTGATGTAAACAGATGATGATGAGTTTGAGAGTAAGGCTGTTCCTATTTCTTACGGACTGTTCATTTGTCTTACTGTCATCAAAATTTGCATTAAAATCCACAAGTGATACAAAATTCAACCAACAGTAGGACACGTGAATTAATAGTAAGATAGAGGAACCGGCTGTAAGTTCTGTGATCAGTTGACATCGTGTTTTTCTATGTACTCAAGTACTTAAGTTGAGCATGGTCCAAGTATACTCGATCAGACACCAATGTCCTACCACAATCATAAGAGTAGCATACAGATAGTTACTATCCAAATACTCTGGGTCTGAGCATATTTGTATTGTGTCCATACAGCTGTATAATTATAAAGAACAATAAACCCATGATTCATTATAAATCATCAGCATTACTCATACTGGTTGATTAACGCCGAATAAAACCTACATCTTAATGTATCAATCAATACAATAATGTACAAAATATACATTACTTCATAACTTTTCAACAGTCTTATATCTTTACAAACCTATACATTATTGCACAAAACACATGAGTGTCAAATTATATTCTCTTATTTAAATATTATTATAGTTTGAGATTTACCTTACTTATAAAATTACAAGAAGCAACATCTCCATAACTGATGACACTCACCTTCATTATAAAATCTAAATTAATTTAGATCTAGTTAAAATAAAGAGCTGATTTCAAAAGTGTAGGCTATTTAACATTAAACAGCTTTTGCTAACTCCATAGCCTGCTTATGTTACTTAAACTCAAAAGAGTAGAATTTTAACAAGTGACTGTACAAGTGCCTCTATAAAATTACAAAGTGAGACATTATTTACACAGAAAAGATTAAATTTTGAATGTCCAACACAACTCTTGATAATATAAGTTTAATTTAGGTATTGTGGGCTAGCAACCCACTAGCTGTATTAGCTGCTGTACTGTGGAGCGATCCAAGAGACACAGATCAAAGTCAAATGTCTGCGTTGTGACCTCATAACGACCAGTCTCTGCAATGAGGTTAACGACCCTCTCTAGATCCTCATTATTTTTTATTTTCATGATGCGTTGCTGCAAATCCCTTAACTGGACCATATAATCTGGTGAAAGCTCACCAGGTTCTGGCTCCTCTCCGAGGCTGCTCGACACTCCATTGTCCTGAACTTTGGTTTCCACCGATGTGGACCCACTGCTTTCTCCTCTTTCCATTTCTGGATAAGCTGAAGTTTCAGTTTTAATAACTTTTCTGTTCTCATTCTCCTCCTCTTCAGCAGCCTTTCTTTTGCGTCGCTTTTCTTCCCTTTTTGAAGATTTGTCTTTGTGCTTTTTGGATTTCTCTTTAGGTTGAGGTGGTGCCTCTACTACTGGCTCTGGGTCTGGTTCAGGCTCCGGTTCTGGTTCTGGTTCAGGTTCAGGAGATGGCTCATGTTTAATCACAGGTTCAGGTGATGGGTTTTCAGTTTTGACTTTCACATCTTCTTCTTCTGCTATAATGGAACTTTCTGAATCTGAATGACTACTGTTAGCATCGTCAATGCTAATGTGAGATGGTTTTGTGAGCCCACTTTTGGAACTACACTGAGATGCTGTGTCAATGGATATTGGCGATGCTGGTTCTGCTATAGGTCTCTCTTTAGGGACTGGAGCTTCTCTTTGTACTTGTTCTATTACTTCAAGTTTTTCCACAGGTGTATCTCTTATTTTGTCATGTTTATGTTTTTTCTCCCTGGCTTCTTTATGCTTTTCTCTGGACTCATCTCGTTTTTTATCTTTTTTCTTATGCTTATGTTTACTTTCTGATTTACTCTTTTCTTTAATTTTGTGACCTTCTAAATGCTCTTCATTTTCTAGGGGTGGGGTCTTCTTTAAATTTTCTATTGAAAATTTTTTAATTGGCTTTTCAGATTTTGCTGGTTTTTCTTTAGTGGGAGATATTTCTTTCACTGGTTCTTTCTCTTTAACTATCTCCCTTGGTTTAGGCAAATCCTTGGGTACTTCTTTAGGTGGTTCTTTTGGTGATTCTTTGAGTTTATGACTTTCTCTTTTGTGTTCCTTTTTTTCCTTTCTTTCTTTATCTCTATCATGACTTTTCTTTTCCTTTTTCTTCTTTTCTTTCTGTTCTTTATCTATTTTAGCCTCTTGTTGCTTTTCCTCCACTCTAGGTTTCTTTAGCTCTATGTTTTCTGCATTGTGTTTTAAACTTTTAAAATCCTCTTTGCTGCTTGAAGCACTATTTGAACGTGGTTGAGGACTGGGCACTCTTCTGACTGGACTGATACACCTTTTTTTGGCTGTGTCTGGTGAAGGTGGCCGTTCATTAGGTCTTTTGCTTGATTTTTCTTTAGATTTATCAACATCTTTACTAGAACTCTTTATTTTCTCTGTGCGCACTTTGTCTTTGTCATCTTTTATTTTAATTTTTTCCTGTTTAACCTCCTTATGATCATGTTTAGATTTTTTGTCAGAACTTGACCTGTCTTTATCTTTTTTGTCAGATTTATTAGAGGGAGCATTTTTTTCAAGTTTTTTTGGATCAGGAGAAACTTTTGGTGGTTTTTGTATTGGAGGACCAAAGAGATTCTCAAAACTGCTAGCCCTGTATGGTACTTCTTCTTTATGTTCTTTAATCTTATGTTTTTTGACAGTATCTGAAGATAGCTTAGGTTTACTTATAAGCTGTGGTTTGTCTTCAGAAAATGAATCTCTACTTCTACTTTCTTGGTCAGGATTTGAATAATATGCTGTACTAGGCATTGGGAATCCACCACCTTTTACAAGCTTTTTTTGAAAATCTTCATTAGGATTTTTAAAAATATAACGATCTTTAAGGGAACCACTTTGTTGCAGTGTAAAATCATAAACAAATCTAATTTTCTTAGGCTCCTCTTTATTTTTCAGATATATATCTATAGGGAAAGGAAAACCTGCATAACCTTGTTCCTTGATAGAATATGGTGGCTCCTTCACAACTGAAAAACAAATTTTTAATTTAAAATAGAAAAAAATAAATGATTCTATGAAGAGCATAGAAATAAAATTTATCAACCAAATACTATATAATAAAATGCAATTAAATTTTTGTTTTTGTTCATTGAAATGTAATATTTCCAATTTATTAAAACATACAATACTTATTGAAAAATTAAAATTAATAATTAAAGTAATAATTGATAGTAGATTGAAGTTTAATAAACAATAATTTCTCAATTTTACGAAATTTGAACAACCTTTAAGTATTATTTACAAAATACTGACAAGAAAGGAATTGTGGTGTTTACATTTTTTTAGGTCACCAACTATGATAGCTAAAAACGAGTTTTCTAAATATAGTTTAAGAAAAATTATGATCATAAATAATATTTACCTCGTTTAGGCTTCGGGAAAGTTTCATGCAGGTGAAATACGACTTTATCAACGAAGTGGCTTATATCGGACCCCTCGGGGCCGCGCACGAACACTTCCCAGTCATGAGTGAATCCTTCCGGGGTCTTCTTGGATTTCATTAAAGCTTCATGACCAATCTCAAAATTCACTTTTATTATAGACATTTTCTTCCTGAAATGTCAAGTATTATTGACGAAAATTCCGAATTTCACAGCAAAATGATAGAAAAATAATTCGTAATTACAGTTTTGTTAAAGTCATTTGTACTCACTTCTGTATGTTAATTCAAGCAAATAATAACATTCGCACATAACAACTGTGTTAGAATTTTTTAATAAAGCATCAATATACAAGATATTACATAGAACGAAAATGATTTTTTAGCGCCCTTGTTATTTTGATCCGCCATATTATTTTCATAGCACTTTTTCGCTCTACAGACTGATCTAAAAGCGTGTGACGTAAATTTTTATTAGTAATGATATTCTCGTATATTTTATTGATGGAAAATATAGAATGTCTTTGTAAATTATTTCGATTCTACTAGAAAAACAGTAAAAATCTAGTTATAGGGTGAAATGACGTGAGGTCTTTCAAATTAACATAATTTAAAACCCTCATTGTCACTATCAAAATTCTACTCATTGATATTTTAATTACATTATATTTGAGTAAGCTGTATGGACTTAGTTCTTTTACTTACAATGGTGGCGAAAAGTTATTGTTGACTTTGACATAACGTTATTGTGACAGTGACACTGAAAGCTTTGGAATAGCGTTGTGACCAGTGTTTTAAATAAATATTGTGTATAAATCGCAAACGAAAGTTAGAATCAAAATAAATAACACATATTTAAACCTGCCGCCTAACAAAAGTTATCGATGGCATGAACTGAAGCGCTAGTGTGCACTGTGCTCCGTGTAAGCATTTCTATAGTATGAAGCTGTTGTACTTCTCTCGTTAGAGAGTACTTGTGTTCTGTGCAATTCTAGTTCTAGAATCTAGATTTAGATTTATGGCTACAATTTACAATCATTTAAATAAATATTGTGTGTAAATCGCAAACGAAAGTTAGAATCAAAATAAATAACACATATTTAAACCTGCCGCCTAACAAAAGTTATCGATGGCATGAACTGAAGCGCTAGTGTGCTCCGTGTAAGCATTTCTATTGTATGAAGCTGATGTACTTCTCTGGTTAGAGAGTACTTGTGTTCTGTGCAATTCTAGTTCTAGAATCTAGATTTATGGCTACAATTTACAATCATTTAAATTTTATAAAACATTAAAGCACAGAGTACTTTTATATACTGGAAAATATAAAAGCTCAGAATGGCAAGCATATTATCTGCTGTGTTTCGACCGCTAAAGTAAGAAAAAACAATTACTCCATAGCATCTGTTTATAACCATATCACTAAGTTTTAATTTTCTTTCCTATTTCAGAATTTTAGGTCAAAATATGACTGCGATGTCCTCAATAGTATCAAATACAACCTTAGTAAACCAGAAGTTTTTTCTTTGTCATCAATAAGAACTAAAGTGCGTTGCTATTTCCCTCGGCCTAATGAAGTAAGAAGAGTTAGGAGACATGGCTGGGCGTATAGAATGTCTACTCCTAATGGACGCCGAGTAATTATGAGAAGGCTTCTAAAAGGAAGATATGTTTTGTCACACTAGTGTTTATCAATATTAGAATATTAACCTCAAAGCAAAGTGCATCAGGCTCACATGTTCTATTACAATATCTGTAGATGTGGGGTTGAGTGAAAAAAAATAGTTTTAGAAATTGAGGTTTTGGAATGTGTAATTTAGCATGTGGTAGCTAGTCTTATTGGTTAATAGTCTTTAGATTTTAAAACAGCCAAAACAAAATTTTCAGTGTTCTGAGTTTACCAAATTTTTTTGTAAATAAATTTAAAAATTTAAGGAATTATTATTAATTCTTTATTACAATTTGCAATAAAATAAAAATAGCCCTTTATTTTGTGCCATTTTGTTTTTATGTTTTTTTAACACATTGACAGCTGCCAAGTCAGTGTGCCTCCTTGGCATAGGCCTCCACTAAAATGTGTCAATTTGTGCAATCTCTGGGAGATCTTCCCATTTTCTCTCTGTTCTCCCCTTCTCTTTTTTTCATCCCACAGGTACCAATCATTAATGTGTTTAATCCATTTTTCATTATTTGACTGCACTGTATGTCCTATCCATCTCCACTTCACAGTTTTAACCCTCCAAAGTGTTTACTACCGCTATGCTATTTTATATGTCTACAAACCAACATACTCCTTTCCCTCATCTGTTTTTGAATATTTGATTTTGTAAACGACCATGTTTCGCAGTCATACATAAGTACAGGTAGGATGCATGTGTTAAATACCTTGTCATATAGAGACGAGCAATGTGCAAACTAAATCACCAATGAGATCAGTGATTTATAAATCTTTTTCCTTAAAAGATGTAATCACTCTTTTAAATCTTTGGTTTCGAATGATATAATTTATTCAGTTGACCGGTTTTAAGCTTTACAATAACACCAGAGAGTTTGATTTACTGTGTATCGTCATTGTATTTTTTAGAGTGCACATGTTATCTCTTTTCAATTCACAATATCCTGTATCTATTGTCTCATACTACATCTAAGTATCTGATTTGTTAGTTTTCATCATTCCATGTGACTAAAATCAATCTTAACGTAGTGAGTTAAAGATGTATTTTCCAAACTAAAGATTTAAAGAGTGATTTCGAATTTTGAAAGATTATACATCTTTTAAATCAATCACTCCTGAGTTACACATCTTTAATACAGACTTGCTTTTCATTAGTTCTTTCAGTGACCAGTAACTGGACCAGCAATTGTTCACTGTTTGCTGTATTTCTTTTGACAAACTGTTTTGGTTGATATCAGATGTCTTAAATAGATATATCCATCAACATAATCTATTTCTTGGTTTCTTTAAACTAACTTTGTTTTGCTGCTGGTCATTGCTTTAGTCTTTGCAATGTTCATCATAAGACCCACTTTTTGACTTTCATATGCCAGTTGTTGCAGCATAGTTTGTAGAGCCTCTGAATCTTCTGAAACTAAACAATATCATTGGCAAACCTAAGGTTGTTTGATAATTTGCCATTTATTTTAATTCCAAACTGATCGCAGACTAGTCTTCGAAAAATGTCTTCTAGAACAGCAGAAAAAGTTTTGGGGAAAGTGGGTCTCTCTATCATACTCCTTTTTGGATTTTAAACTCTTCTTCCTGTGGTCTCGTCTCAAATTGTAGTCTTTCTTTGCTATTCATTATAGATTTCTTTATAATGTTTATCTATCTGATGTGTACTTATTCCTCGTTTACTTAATGAAACATATATAGTCCTGTTTTCAATTGATTAAAAAACTGGTATAATCTACAAATGCAATATAGTAGGATTTGCCATATTCATTATATTTTTCCAATAACCTTTACACAACATGTATGTGATCAATCATTAAACTTATTGGTTAATAAATTGTCTATTTTACTCTCATCTCCTTTTTTGCGAATTAAAAATAGTTGATTTTGTCCATTGTATTCAGTGAGCTTACATATATTGCATTGTTATTTGATTATTGCAAAGTATTTAATTTAATAATTGTGTTAAAGCTTTGAGTATAATGTTTATAAGTTCTTTGAGTAGTTCATTAATTGTTTTATCATCTCCAGGGGCTTTATTGCTTGTTTGAATTCAAATAGCTTCACTTCATCTGCTTTTTAACATCTGTTAAAGATTAAGCTGTGACCGAATGCGACTTATTTAAAGTGTTAAAAAATAAACAGTGTAATACATAGCCACATTAGTGTTTGTACGCATGTTGTCTATCATTTAGAATATCATTAACAATGTCGATCTCAAATAACGCCCCTTAAACCCATTGCCATATTGTGTGAAACTGCCTAAATCTTTAATACTAACACCACTAAGCCTCACCATTTAATAAACATCTTTATACTGACTTGTGGATTTATATATTATTTACCTGTGAGCTGCAGATAACAAAACAGGAGTAGGTAGTAATAAGAATAGAATTTTAAATAATAATTATTTATTTTATAAACAAACCTGATCTATTAACATTTCTGACTGTGTTAGCTCTACTGAAATGAAGCTATTGACATTGATCTTAATAACTATGTTTTACAATAAAAAAGTAACAAAAACAAGAAAATTAACAAAACATTATTTTATGGATTCTAATTTTGAATACAAGAGCTGAGATTTTTTTGTAAAATGGGGCCCCCAGTCTGTTACTACAGTTTTGTTAGAGCAGTTAATTATTAACTTCATAATGACCAGTTTTGGTAAATGCTACATCTAGCATTAACTAAAACCACCTTTTGGTCATCACCAAAAGTAGCAAAATCTACAATATGAAATCAATAGTCAACCATTACACAATAAAAGCAATATATGCCCAAATTATTATTACATTATCTAACGCTGAACGGTAAAACTAAAATTTTGTCTTAAAACTTAACTCAGATTAATTAAAGTGATGTAATTTTAAACATCGTTACATTGACGGACTTGCATTAAGGATTCTGACGTCATACAGTAGTATTGCCATTTTTGGAAAGAAGTTCCTTATCGCGCGTTGCGAAAGGGGGCTAGACGGAAAAAATTAAGACCAAAATTTGTAACGACACTTTTTGCTGTAAGCCGTGCGGCGTGCGCATGTTTCTCTGTCTCTCTCTCTCATGGAAAGCAAGCCAGTTATTTTCGTTTCGTCTTTCTATTTGGCATTGAACAGTGTGGTGTCGCGACGATTATTTTTGGTGAGTGTATACAGGTTTTTTGTACATAATAAAAAAAAGGAACTTCGTTCCATCCGGGTGTCCCTTGACACCTCTCAAGTTTTTTAAATAAAAATGGGAATTTTGATTACGTTTCTCGCATATTTTAACACTTTTATTATAATTACTACTACTCGTTGGATTCAAGAGTACCGTCGTCAACATTACAAATTATCACAAAGCACTAGTAGAGTTAACTTTAAATGAATATTAGTCCCCTATAGTGAGATAACCAAGCCCCGCAGTGGGACGTTTATGGGCCATTGTTATTATATCAAAATTAGTTAATCACATAGTATACCAACTAATTTTTGTTAATTGGGCTATATTTAAATGCGGTAAGAGGGACTGCAGCGGGAGAACAGACAGGTAATGAAATTCATAATTAAATCGCAATAAAAAAATATTACAAGTGTGATTCTACAGTAATAAAGATATTAAATACAATTATTTGAACTATATTAAGATGTAAATTTTAATATATGCATATTGCATGCATGTAATAGTAATAGCAGACTTTGAGCCCAGTTCTTCTATACGAGTCACATTTGATTAAAAAGATTGCAGTGCTGTAAGGCAACCCGTAAAACATTATTCTCTTTCCTCAAAATTCAAATATTATCCCTACCCTCATGACTTGGCTAGGATGCTTTATAATGTGGTTTATTAAATGATTAAACTGCCAATTTTCATGAAATGGAATTTGGTGTATGATTGGGAACATTATCGCCTTATTCATTACATGACGTTTAAAGGCCTTTTGTATAAAAAAAAGTTATTCATACCCACATTTTGGTTGTCAGACAATTTTTTGTTAATGAACTCGATGAACATTTGTTTTTAATTTTTGAGTGGCAAATACTGATATTGCGTAATCCCACCACTTTTTAATTTCAGTCTAGAAAAAAGTACTGACAATTGTTTTTATTATAAATTATAACTTCAATAAAATGTGTTATTATTAAATAAAAGTTTTGGTAGCTTACTGTGTCATATAAAAATGGTACACGTTCAAATTCCGACCGAGAGCTTATACCTTTTACCATATAGCAGCTTTGGTGAACAAAACATTGTGAGAAAACTTGCAGCACATTTTGATTAATTTTGTTAGACAAATGTAGCTCATACAGTCTATTCCCCTAATACAGGGATGCACAAACCCAACAAGCAAGCAATTTAAGAGCTAATGATTTTATTTATATTAATTAATTGTCCTGGAGTTAATTTTTCGGACTGGCCATCAGGTCTCCGTATAGCAATAATTTGAGCTTCTGTCATTTTTATTTCGTTTAGAATCTCTTAGGTATTACCCATTAACTTGGATTGTAACACAACGTAACTAAAAAAAAATCGTAATTTTACCTACATTTTTCAAATATCAACTAGTTGAATAAATATTTTTGCTGCGAATGGACTGAGTCTTCTGAGTTCGTCGGAGACTTGGCTGGTTTTAACAGATTTGTAATTTCGGAGACTACTAATGTGGTCAACTTTATGATTGCCAAGTGGGCTGCCAGTTGCAATACTAGGGCTCCAAAGCCTTTGTATAGTCCAGCGACACCTTCCCTCGCTACAGTAGTGTTGTAGCAATCCATGAACCCTTCATAGCCTGTTAATATGGGTGTGACTGAAGTTCCTGTGTCTAAGTTGTCGATTATTGTCCTTGTTCCCTGTAAAAAAGATAGTGCTATGAATATTACAAATTATTATTTAACGTATTGTGGAGTCATTTTAATAGGTAACATTTACAATTCATCAAAATTCAACAACGTAACCCTGTAACGGCGGGCATAAAATAATATATTTTTCGTTTTGTTAGAACTGCACAATTATTTAACTTTTTTCAATTACGATTACGTACTTATTGTAATAATGACCGATACGAGTAATTTTACGATTTGCTTTCACTTATAATCCATTCTAAACATAACAAACAATTTCTGATCTAAAGAAATGAACGTCGTTACAATGTTGCGTCAGTTAACCCTTTTTCTTTTTAAACACTAGGGATGTTACTCTCAATATCGAAAGCTGATAAGTAGAATCGAATGCAATGATTACTTGTGTAATTAGTTCAACTTAATAAATGCATTTTTTGTGTTAAATTATGTAATTGTCTTATTGCTCCTTAAATTTACGAAAGAAAAAATATAAATGAGACAGGAATTCGCCTGATGATGATTAAATTCACAATGTTTCAAGTCTGTATCGATTCATTCATTTTAATCGATGTTTTTAAGCAGATCACTATGAAGATAAAACTGATAGACGTCAAATGTTACCTATTAAAATGACTCCATAGTAACAAGTAGAAAGATGTTTAGTAAATAACTAGTGACGCTCGCGGATCGCGTTCGTAATACCGAAGTAAGAAAGAGAGTTGGTCTGAGAGAGAGTGTCGGGGTGAAGGTAAGGAAAGGAATGCTCCGGTGGTTCGGGCATGTGGAAAGAATGTATGATGAAAGAATGACTAAACAGATATACAATGCAAAAGTGGATGGATGCATAAGTCGCGGAAGGCCACGACACACCTTCCATGATCAAATTGATCGTGTACTAGCAGAAGGTGATGTTAGGAGCCTTAAGAACAGACGAGAGTGCATGTCAAGAGCTATGAATGTCAAAGAAGCAAGTGAGGTGTGTAAGAATAAGCCTGTATGGCGCTCTGTTGTTCGTGCCTACCCTGCAAGGGACCTGGCGTGAAGTTATGTATGTTTTAACTCTAAGTGTGACAGTTTATTGAATATGCAAACCTGTATATGGAGCCTATGAACAATTGTCTCAATAGGATAAACAGTATCTCCATGGTTATAAAAGAGAATATGTTCGCTCTCAGATTCATATCCTCAATCAAAGGGTTGTTTGAACTTTTATTGTAGTCTACATTGTAGGAGTCACTCAGTTCATGCCTGTGCCTCTGTTGAAACCGGAGTATCTTGACTGTGATGTTTTTTAGTGTTAAACTGAAAATAAATAATTTATCTACTTGAAAACCATAACAATGGCAATAGAATAACAGAATTGGCAATAGCCCAATAAAAAACCTAACTCTCTAAGCTACACCTAAATCATACATCTATACATATAATACAATTGTAGAGGTCAAATTGCTGTACAATGAAAAAAATGCTAAAAACCGAGTCGGGGGGGATGTAAGAAGTGAAATAGAACTAATTAGATTTTTCAAATTTTTTGTTTCTCTGTTTGTCTGTCTGTTTGTACCGGCTAATCTCCGAAACGACTGGACCGATTTACATTAAATTTTGTATGGTGATAGCTTATATCGCTGGTCAACATATAGGATACTATTGATCCCGAAAAATTTAAGAGTTCCCGTGGGATAGTTAAAAAACCGCACCACGCGGACGAAGTCGCGGCAGAAGCTAGTCTATAATATAAATTTAGAAAAAAGATAAAATCTCCAATGAACATTTTAAAGCACATATTTTAGATCAAGTCAAATAAAAAATCAAAACACTACAAACTACTTGCATACTAAGTTGATCTTTAAACGGAGTATAAGAACCAAGTTATTAAGGTTTTATAGATATTATTAAATATAAACAGACCATGCCAAATATATAACTATATTAATTAAGATTCTCATGTCTGTTTTAGCATAGTTCCTGTTAGTTTAGAATCATAGACAGAAAACAATTATTAATTTCGAAAAAGTTATTGTCACTAGCACAATAAGAAATATCTGTGATCATTCTCTACGTAAATGCGGTCTTGCTGAAGGTTCTCTGGAACACATATTTTATTATGTTCAAATTTATCTTTACCCCTATATGATATTCTGCCCCATGATATCCCTCGCCCTATCATTATTAATTTCTTTTGACTTTAGTTTATAGTAAGCATATATTGATTCTATGTAAATTTTTATCATTAACAACATATTCCTATAAAGTAGTTAGTCTAACATAACTGTTTGTGCTGTCTTGTCCTCAGGTTTCTGGAAAGATTACCGACCACCAAAATTTCTTAATTTTGTAAGCTATATTAGCATTTATTAACACCTGCCTCTTTTACTGTGACATTGGCAAAATCAATGCAAAGGCGTTGGAGCCAACAACAACAAAGAAGAGAGAGAGAGAGAATAGAGAAAAATCTCGAGACCACAGTCTGATGTATTGCTATAACCTGCAGACTCAACAAGTCTATTTGGAATGCACTACATGCCATTGCCAATGCTGGAATACCCGCTGAGGTAATATCACGACCCTCAGAGACGAGGAATATGACTCAAGGTAGATATTGTTATGAGTGCGGGACTCGAATTAAAATGCCGTTGGAATTACTATAGAATTCATTAGAACTATACAAACACGTATAACACAGGTACAAATATAACCGGACGAAATAAGTCCAAATGTTATGCACAATTCAATAACACGCGCAAAGTCCGTCATTATATAGCTAATCGAATGTACACGTCTTGATCGTATCGTAATCCTCGCTTGACTGATTCACCCCTCCGTTCGGGCATTGTTTTATACTAAACCATACAATCAATACTACAATCGATCGCGTGGACTGAATTTCCAAGAAAACGTAATCTGCACACCTGCAGCCATAAACGAGTACAATAACAAAAGGATGTTTTTCTTAATGACAAAATTCAAACACAAAGTAAACAAAAGAAATCCAAATGCGGGAACGGTAATAAACTGCAGGTGTGCATTCACTTTGTCGGCGTGTAACAATATGCAACAATAAAAAACACTCACTGTGCAAGATACTTGGATATACCAAGTGCAACGGTGGGAAGGACTATTGCCCAAATGGGCAACATCCTTCCCCTGCTTGGAGTGCCCCATTCAAGAATTCTCATAAATCCTTCCCTGAACACATCAAATATTGCAGGCTTGTCACTAGCTATGTCACTTTGCACAGTTTCCACCAAACTAGCTGAGTAGAATGGTGTTATCACAGCTAGGCTCAGACTGGAATAAATGTTTAACAGAGTTAATATTAACTTAGAGTTAGTAAAGTTTTCCAGGCCGATGGACCGACGACCTGTGCAGGTCACCGGTAGGCGCTGGCTGAGGGTATCGGAGGACAGGAATGAGTGGTGCCGTCTTGGGGAGGCCTACGTCCAGCAGTGGACTGCAAACGGCTGACGATGAAAGATTTTTTATCCAATTGAATTTCAGTGTTTTCATGGTTAAATTACAAAAGGAACTTGTAGGTTTCTCTTGTCAATCCATCAGTTTGTGTATGACACAGCTATTGTAGTCGAAGACATTTGACACTAAAGTGTAGACAATATTTTAGATGTTTTTTTTTCAACCTATTCAACTCATAATTATGTATGTATCTTACTAAGTAACTCCGTGCAGGAATGCAGAAAGAATACAATCTCCTGCGGCTTAGCGGCCTATTTTAAGAGACGATAAAACGATCCACAGCCAGGTGGTTGGTTATTTGTCCACCTGGACGGCTACCAGCCCTGGTCTAGAGTATGCCGCCATAAAAAAACCTCTAGTTGTGTTCCAGCATTAGTCTCATGGTTTCAGTCCTCCTTTAGGGAGCGGTAGCACAATTGGTATTATGTTAATAGGCGATGGTAGTCATTTTCCACCAGGTGCGCCATTTGCCTGTCTAAACTCGTGCAGTAAAAAAGTTCTAAAAAGTAATACATTTTGGCAACCTATTTTAATGAGACTATAATTATGATTAAAGATAACATTGTAATTAGTTTGGTAATCATGGATATTAGCAGCATAAATAGTCACCATACCTATATTACGTGACCCGTTCTGAGGAGGGTCTTCAAAATACCACGCTTGGTGACACTGAGGGTTGGGGGTCTTAATTTTTTTTTAAAATGGCTCACGTAGTAGCACTTACAAACATATGACTAAAATGCATGCATGGTTTACAAATTACTCAGAATATTTTTGACTATAATTGTTTAAAAGTTTACAAATACATAACACTCTCAATTAATTTCATAGGTTATTATCATTGAGATTCAGAACAATGTCTTTTCCGTTCATACTCCTCTACTCTTGCATATAGCCATCATGTCATCAATCAGACAATCCCATCTTGTTTGGTCTAACTTTACGCTCATGTCCACCAATCTTTAACACTCTTTTTTAAGATTATTCTATTATTGAATTTTAATATTATAATTACATTTACCACTTCAACGTTATGTGTTGCAAGAACTGTAAAACGGAACCACATTTACTGATCTCTCTGTAACAAATAAAGCATGGAATTAAAATATTGACAGTATTACCACTATTAGCAATTAATCAAATAAATAATAGTTAAATCATTATCAATGTCCGACGATCCTGCGTTAGAAGATGGAGCACTCTTACCTAGATAAAACTTATTCACATGAGGCTTGAAGATACTCGGATTGTACTTTTCGGGAAACACGGACTCTGGTAGTGCATTCCATATCACAACTGTACTGTTGCCTGAAGATGGAATGGTGCAGGGGGAATCAGGTTTAACAGTTCAACCCACTCTCCAAAATGAATCCTATATAAAACTGATAAACTAGCAACCCAGCATCAATGCACTAGGCTTTGATGCCTTGTATTGACAAGCTGGTCGCTATTAATCAACCTCTTGACTCTTTTCTCAATTTACTCCAGCATTTCAAGCTGGTAAATAGCTGAGTCATCCTAAAGGTGTGAACAATACTACATACAAGATCTAAGCACAGTAAGGATTAGGCAATTGGTCTGCAGTGGAGTAGCGTGACTTTTGAAAGTATACTCCACACTTTCAATATAGGAGCCGAAATAGAGAGTGGATGTTAAAGAAATGCTACAGTTGAAGTGAAAATGACACTTAATTCAAGTAAACAGAAATGCGTGGGTTTTAGCTATGTTGAATTTCACCTAATTAGGTCAAATTGCCCCATCCAATACTGCTTTCAGGGTCAAATTAAATCTATCAACCTTATCTGTCTGCAAGTTCAATCAATAAGGTACACTTTAGAAAAATAACATATCTTCATGATATCCTAGGGGTGGAATAATAGTAGAAAAAATTGGTATTATTGTTAGTAGAAATGGTGTTATCCAAAATGAATATTGAAAGGTAGGTTTGGTTCGTAATGGATCAGTTAGTTTGTAATTAATATTTGATAAACAGCAACAACTTACTTGGGCCACCCTGTCCCTTTGGCTACAACATCTTCCACAGCCAAGTTAAGACCTCTCACTATGCAAGTTGAACCAATGCCTTTCCATAAAGTAGTAACATCTTGTCTTCTATGCAATCTTACTACTACAGGCAACAGTGTGTATGGGACTATATGATAGTTTCTGAGGCTATTGTGTACCTGGAGTTAAAAATATTATGTATAAGAGTATACATTAGGAATAGTGATTAAAATTAATTTTTAGTTTTTAGGTCTTTAATTAGCTCTATTATTTCATTCAAATGGTACTTTATGTGTAGGTGTTTTTCAGAACCAGCTTAGTAATAAACTAATTTGCAAACCTTAATTGGAAATGCAAGGTACAAGGGCGGCCTCTGTGGTTGAGCGGGCTAAGCCTTTGCCGGCCTACCTCAATGCAATGCAGAGGCTCCGGGTTCAATTCCTAGTATAGTAAATTTTGGGAACATATTTTCTCTGTTATTTACCATGGTCTGGGTGTCTGGGATCAGCCCCAGAGTCGTCCGTTGAATATTACCCATAACACAAGCATGACTTGCTTAATTTGGGGATATATAATGTGTGTGTTAAAAAAATACAACCTTTTATGTCAATAATTTTATATCAATCTCTTCTTGCTTTACAGATAGTACACTAACCTGACATTGTCTCCTTAGGACAATAAAGGGATGACTTAACAGATTCTCTGTTATTAGACTAGCAACACTTATTGCTGTAGTAACATAAGCATTATTATCTGCAACAAAAATCATGTCTAAACATAATAAGGATGCAAAAAAGAGATATTGGAATATTTACTACATGTTTTACCCATTTATTTTAATATGGATACATTCTATGCCACTTAGTGGTAATACAAATACAATTATTTTTAGTTACATATTTATTTTCCAATAAGCTTGATACTAGGATAGAAACTGAGTGCACAATGTGGTGTCTGCTGGTGTACACACACTGAGGTTGCATCACATTGATTCCTGCGACCATACTAAGTAAATGCCACATCAGCAACAATGTTTGATATGCATCGAACAGGATACATAGTGCAAGGTATTAAGATTACTGAACTTAAAAGTAGACATGTTAAAGATGATGGTAGGTAACTAGTTACTCCCATAAAGATTATACAGATTTGAAAATGAAATTATTTAGATGTTTTTTGTACCTGATTCATAAATATGAACCATTTTTCATAAAGTTTGGCATATTGCACTGTCAGTAACAAGGATATACTTTTTAGGATATTATCCTGGAAAATAAGATAGTTTTCACATTATAAGAATTTGAAGTTCATGCGAGTGAGCTGATGAATCCAGTCTGTAGTATAAAAGTTAATGTGATAAAAGACACGTAAACCACATTACTTTTTAAGATATTTTAGTTAGCAAGAAATTTTTACAAATATTCATATACTTATGGAAATGTCATATTGAAGTTGCTACAAAACATACTTTGACTGTGTTATGGCAGTTTTTTACATAATGTGTATATTGTTAAATTTATTATGTGCCGAGTTTAAAGATAATCGTGAGGAAACCTGCAAATCGAGTGAGTGAAGCCAACTAATCCACCTTGTTTGTGTGGCAGGAATTCTTCTGAAATTTAATAAAAGCCCAAATTCAGCCTTGGGATAATTATGAAGGAAATCTATTAGTTCAAGGGATCGATAGTAGTTGAGAAGTAATAGTCTTTTAAATTGTACGGCTCAAAAACGTATTATTAGACATTAGTGATGCGCAAACTAAATCACCAATGAGATCAGTGATTTATAAATCTATTTCCATAAAAGATGTAAATCACTCTTTTAAATCTTTGGTTTTGAATGATATAATTTATTCAATTGACCGGTTTTAAGCTTTACAGTAACACCAGAGAGTTTAATTTATTGTATCATCATTGTATTTCTTAGAGTGCGCCTGTTATCTCTTTTCAATTTACAATATCCTGTATCTATTATCTCATACTACATCTAAGTATCTGATTTGTTAGTTTTCATCATTCCATGTGACTAAAATCAATCTTTACATAGTGAGTTAAAGATGTATTTTCCAAACCAAAGATTTAAAGAGTGATTTCAAAGTCTGAAAGATTATACATCTTTTAAATCAATCACTGCTGAGTTACACATCTTTATTAGACATGATAAAATTGTCATTATTCCGTTTTGAACTGTTGAACAAATAAGTAGGCCTTGTATTTAATATTACTATTGAGGTTATCTTCTAACAAATAAAATACTAGTATTAAAAGAAAAGAAAGGATACCTTCTGCAGTATTATCATCCATAACAAGAGGTGGACCCTGAAATTCTTCAGTCAAAGGAGTGTGGTATCCGTAAATTTGTTGGAATCGGGTGTCGTATAGATCATTGGTTTCTCTGTTAGGATCAAAACCATAAGGTCTATTATACCCGGTATAGTCACCAAACCCAGCCATTGTACATGATATAGTTTCACCAGCTACACATATTACTTGATAATTACTTGCTTCAGAGCTCAGTTTAGCTCAGAACCGAAATCTTCCCCTACTGTAAAAAATAAAAAGACTGGCATAAACATCTTGAAACGGATTTTTTTTCTTTGCAACTAGCAACATTTCTAACTAGTCTGGCTACGTTCCACATAGGACTTACAACGACCACGTTCCAGACCACGATTTTTCCTGTTCCACCTGCTGGCCGGCGTTACAATCGTAAGCCCAAGTGGAACGGTTATTCGAGCCACCTCTTGACATGGGTCGTTTGGTCTTGCGTACATTATCTCGAAAACACGTTCACATTCTCATTTTCTCGCGTTCTTGTCTAGTCCTCGCAAGAATGTGGAGAAGCTTAAATTAGTTTGTTAAAAAATCCACCTACTTATACGTTACCTCCGTATCGTGCCCGGTTCCTATATCTTACTAACCGTTCATTTGCCTTCCTATTGGTTAAAATTTGACATAAGCTCTATACAAGTAATGTCAAAATTCAATTATTAATAGTATGGCAAGTTGAAGTGCCATAAGATATAGGTACTGGCCCTCGGATTGCCGACAGTGTGGCGCACCCGATACGGCGTTTCATACGCTTGTCGAGTGCGCTGCCTGGGCGCCGCAGCGTTTCGAGCTCGAGACAAAAGTAGGAGCCGTCGGATCGCTCGGCGACTTGGTAACGGCCATGTTGCAGAGCGACGACCGCTGAGATGCTGCGGTTTCTTTTTGTGAGGCAGTAATGTCTCTGAAAGAGGCCGCAGAAAGGGATAGGGAGCGAAGTCCTTCGGCGCGTACTACGGTCTCTTCTCGAGGTCGCCGGCCTTCAGCCGGCACCCGGAGAGGCAGGTACGCGCATTACTTCCCTCCCTGAGTTAGGATCCGGAACGATGGGGGCCCTTAGCTACTAGGTAAAGCAAGGGATTTAACAACTACCCCCGTTTCGTAGTGGAGTGTGTTCTCCCAGGGCACACTTCAAGCACTTTATTGCGCTGGATCGACTGTTGCGTAACTATGTTCTATATCTCAGTCTTTCCACACACAAAGCGCAGGGCCGCCAGGAGGAGGGGGTTTTTAGTGGGTATTGAGGTTGCTCGCCCGTGCGGCATCACTCGGAGTCTCCACACTCCTCTGTGTAGTCCATAGCGGACGGAACGCAAAATAAAGCATACAATTGCTAGCGTTACCGCCCCCCGTGGATTCGTGCCGTTTCCTAGTGACGGCCCAGAGAGTGCGTAAATCGGTTAGTCATTTTCCCTCGCCTCAAAAAAAAAAAAAAATAGGTACTGGCCCTTTTCAATTTTTAGATTACCATAATTACTTTATGATAGTATTCTTTTCTAAATTCTATTGAACTTTCGTTGGCCTAATATGTACGCGGTATTTCATTACCTTCTTGACAACTTGACAGCAAAATTGACAATTGTGTGATATGATGATTATTTGTCATATGTTTGACAGACGCACGCATCACGCACGCTGTCACGCAGCAGAGCCTAGCGAAGACGCATGATCAAAAACATTTTATGCTGCCAGCAACCCACCTTCGACGAACGAATATCGATTATAAAATAAGACAAAAGTTCATTATTCTACAAGATCAGGGTACAATGTCGAAAGTTACCTGAATAAAAGCTTGTTATAATGTTAGGAAAAGCAGTGTTGTGTTTATGGGCTTTACACTACTATAGTGAGTGCTTTTGTGAATTGTAACTTGTAGTCAACCATGGAATTTATGTATACAAGTTCATTGAATGGTTCGTGACCTGAATTGTACTGTCTGGCTGTACTTGCAGGCGTCGCCGCGCAAGGAGAATGCACGGATTTGCGAGACCGAGTTATTTCTCACGGGCTCCATTACGTGCCTGGACCGGATACTTGCACACTTTGTGTCTGTGACAATGGTTTGCCGAAGTTTTGCAAGGCGGTGCTCTGCTCTCCGCCTCAGGTTAGGTGGAAACTTTACTATAATTTCTTTAAATTCTTATACTATTATTTTAGATAATACTAACGTGAGGTATAGTTATAGGATGCATTTATTTATTATGAACAGATCTGAACTTTTTTAATATAGATTAGAATTCTACAAAGTAGAGCTCATGTCTTATAGCTTTTGTGGTTATTTTTTAAAACCACCCAAATCTCACTTTATCTCAATTAATAAATAAATGTGCCCTGTAACTATACCACATCCTAATACTATAATATAGAAGTATCCTGAACTTATACAGAAATCAGGCTGCGCTTTGAATCAGAGTAGCATAGTAGACTAAAGGTCATTTGAGTTAAGGGGTATACATACACCCTTTATAAATATAGCCACTAGAACTTTTTTTATGACTACTCAAAATAATAACTTTTAATATAATATAAATTAAGTATGTAGTATGATACATATTTTATTGATGGGTAAAAAAGCTTTTAGTTTAACTATTTGGCACACTAAACAATCTTAGGAAGTGAAATGTACTAACAAAAACTGCCAAGTTATTTATATGCCCATTAGAAAGAAAATGTTCATTATATCTTTCTAATGACTTTGCTATCTCTGTGCCATCCCCTTTTTGAAAAGAAAAACAATGTTTTGTTTGAAACAAAACTATTTCATGATTATTTTGTTGTTAAGAATGAATCTTTATTATTATAGTAACCACAAAATAATAGGCCTAATTCAACAGTTAACTATTTAGGCATTAGAACCTCCAAAGATTATCATGAGAAATCAATTAAAAATTATGACTTTGTGATCATTTGATTTATTTTAAGTGTCACACAAAATTGGGATGAAATGTGAAAGTTTTGTCCCACATTTTATTTCACATACCAATGAATTTATTATGCATCCATGATTATATTGAAATTTTTATTATTTCACCCATATAATATATTTCTTGAATCATTTCTGTTTTCAATACATCTTTGATCTTATTTGGTCTGTGTTCACTTTTATAGCCAGATATATCCATTTGAACATTCGTTTTATCCGGCTTCCAAAAGGAGGAGGTTCTCAATTCCTCTGTTTGTTTTTTCATATATATGCTACATGATTCCTCTGTTAATTGTGAACCGATTTTGAAAGAAGAAAGAAAGAAAAAAGATTTATTGACTAAAAATACGACACTATACATAAAAGAAAAAAAACAATAAATTGATTTTTTTTACACGTAAACATATATAATAGATAAATAAACAAATAAGGCTCGTACGTCGAGTTTTTTAGCCAACGAGGTTGACAACTCAGCATTGTGCTGTAATCGAAATTAAGAATTAATTATATTATTATAGAAAGCGCTGATTTTCAGTGCCAACCTCCAAACACTTGACCCATTAACATATAAGAGATACATTTTCAAAATGTCTCCGAAATTGGTCCAATATTCACTATGTCAGGATCTAATCAGTGGATCCCATTGAATTCAAGAGAAACCCTAGAAAATTCTTAACCAACTTCATAGTTATGTGATATCGCCATGAAATTTGAACCAATTTTCAATTTTTTTCATAAGTCATATATGTATACACCCAAGGTGGTCCTATGATTACCAAGTCAGGATCTCAGGGAAATTGAAAACAGCCATTGTTGACAATTGTCCACACCAAAGAGTGAGATAGTAACCTTGTATATGCCTGGCGGTAGTACAATTTCTACAGGTGCTTAATATATCATTTCTAAAACTAGTTCAAGTGCTTGCACAACTACCAAGTAGATAATATGTTTTTTTTAACAAAACCGACTTTCAATTAAAAACAAAAAATAAATATTTATCTGACTAAATTACTGTATTTTGTACATTTGTTCTTGTTTTTTTTTATTTTTTATTAGCACTGACTTCAAGATGTTGTAGAATGAAGTTAGTTAAAAGATCTTTAAGGATTTTAGTTTGAAGTTGGTTTATTTTTTGGTAAAAAAATATTGGCACATGTGTTTTTATCCTACTATCTTTAATATAGATAGAATAAGATTCTGAAAATCAGAAACTGAAATCTGAGGTCAAATCAATTTTAGTAATAATTTCTTATATTAAATGATTTTCCATAATCCCTGAAGAAACAAAGTATGCTGCCTAAAACTTAACTGTTTACATTGCCTTAAATAAATACTGCAGGTTCTATTTTTAAATATTTTAACTGGTAAAACTAGTGGGTAGGGGTAACTTGGGTTTTTACTAACTCAAGGAAACTGATTTGAACCTTTACAAGTATTTATACTTCGATAATTTTATACACCTTTTTGTTAGAACATTTTTTCATATAGTTCCAAACAAGATTGTCAATGCATTAATTAAATATATTGGTGTTTTCTATATCTCACCATTGCTGGCCAGATAAATTTTGTATGTGAGTTTAGCATCTATAATACTATTTTAATAAACATCCCCAGGACTGCAGATCATTTCGTGTGGGTACCACATGCTGCGAGTTCATTTGTCTGGATGATGTGGTGAAGCCAGCAGAGGGCGCTGAGGCGAACGTGCGCGTGGCGGCCGGCGGTGCCGCGACTGTTGTGCTACTGACTGTTGCACTTGTCGTATATCGTGTACGGAAGCAGAAGCGACGACGTCCCCCTCATACAGATGATCAAAGGAGCTTAACAAGCATTGGGTGGGTGTCATTTTCATTTCTTTTTCGGAATGCACTTCTTTTGTGCGTTTATAAGAGTGAATTGGCAGAGGTAAGGAAAAAGTGTTATGTCGACAGTCCAGACGACCTTTAACGTAATTTATATTATACAATTTAAAATTTTAATACAATGAAATAAGATCTAAAACAAAATATTATCTATCAGTGAAAAAAAAACAGTGTTTTGAAAAGAAAAGAAGATTTTGTAAGCGCCCTTTCATTATATTAAACTTTAATGCAATTAATAAAATGACATACATTGTTTTGAAACTAGATCTTTTAACTGGCCTTATTTGGCTGCGTATTTGGGCACTGTCGCCGCGCGTGTGCAGTGTTCTAATGGTTTTGTAACTTACTATTTTATATTTAATTTTTCAATAAATTAATATTTTTCGTTTATTGTGAGGAACTTCAGTTCGGCAGTTTGGCCGGCAGTTTTTACCTGCTGGCACATTTTGAAAAGTCTATATTATGTTTTCATTTGCACATTTTATGATATATCAGTCAGGTCAGTGTAACTACAGTTCTTTGACATTAATTATAACACAGACCCACGCACGCAGGCACAGACCCCACACAGACACACAAACACACACACAATTATGTGACACCGATAGGGTTGCCACCTTTTTTTTGCGTTTTAAGTACATTGGTTGTTATAGGTAAGAAGAAAAAGTACATAGTATCAAATAAAGAATAATTTATTTTTCTTTATCATTATGTTTAAAAACATATTTTTTATTGCTTTTTGCAATTTGTGTCAAATTAGCATCTTTATATTCTATATTTAAATTGAAATAAATAAGTAATTCATTTTTATAAAATAATGTATTGTTATCCACAATGTACTATTATTCATAAATCTATAAAACTTGTGTAGTGCTTGAGTGATGGGGCGCTGGCGAGTGGCGACATCGATTCAGCACCAAATCACCAATCGATAAATTTAGTTTAACAAAATAATCAACTAAACTTTTCAAAATCTCAAAGAAATCAAATCATGCGAAATAAAGTATTTTTGTGAACTTTATTGTTCTCATAAAGTATAGAGTACAATTATCTGAAATAACGTAAAATACTTTATAATAAAGTAAGTATTTATAGAACCCAAAGAAAAGTTATAAGATTGGATTATAAGTATTGTTATTGGGTAATCAACAATACTTAACAATACTAACAGGGACCCTCTCTGTGTAAGTGCGACTCGTGGAGGCCAGTTGTTTTTGTTTACTACTAGTTGTGCCTGTGGAACAGTGTATGCATTTTATAAATCAAGAATCATTGCTAATGTATAATTGTATGATGCTAATGTATATTGTTATATGCATGTGTTTTCAGATATATAAGTGGCAGTATGGGTTACATGGGTGGTACATGTGAGACAGCGTTGGCGGCGTGGAAGCCCCCGAGCAACTATTTACCCCGGGGAGAAGCACCACCGCCTTATGATGAAGTGGTTGCTCAGTGTCGAGCAGATAATATGAGGTGAGAATTCATAAAAAAATATTTCATCTGATCTATAGAATATGATAGTCAACCTAAATAAACTTAATGCCGCTGTTATACCTGTCGACCGCCTCTGTGGTTGAGCGGGCAAAGGCTTTGGCGGTCTAGCTCACTGCAACGCAGAGGTTCCGGGTTCGATTCCTGATATGGTAAATTTCGCAAACGATTTTCACCTTTTTCTGCTATGTTTTGGGTGTCTTGGATCGGCTTCACAGTAGTCCGTTGTATATAACACAATCGGAAATTGCTTAACTTCTGTGTTTATGTGTGTTTGTCTGCCAATCATTATTATTATTGTTACCTGGCATAAGGTTAGAGTTAATGAATGTGTCACACAGATGTACCCAAGGGTTTAATGAGTTATTTGAGATGCGTCATTGTTAGTGATGTTTAAGATTGACAGATAACTTATGTATGTACACTAATGTAGCTAACCATTAATTGTGTTATCTTGTTCATGAATAAATTGTATTTGTAGACATACTTCACTAAAACACGTAACTATGAGTTTGGTGAGATAAAATTTGCTTATCTATATATACTCGTCTTATACTAATATATAAAGCTGAAGAGGTTGTTTGTTTGATTGAACGCGCTACTATCAGGAACTATTGGTGTGATTTGAAAAATTCTTTTAATTTTAGATAGCCCATATATCGATGAAGGCTATAGGCTATACATAATCACGCTAAGACCAATAGGAGCGGAGTACCAATGAAGAATGTTTTGAAATCGGGGGGTTTTAAAAACAAATTCCACGCGGACGACGTCACGGGCACAGCTAGTATATATATAATTGATTTCCAGGTATATAGTGACTCATCACGATATATCCGAAACTATAATGACTATAGACTTGAAATTTGGCATGGACCTTCCTTTCGCCAAGTAGAGATTAGCTAAGAACGGATTTTACGGCACGCGAAGCGGGCGGGTATCTAGCTAGTATTGTATAGAATCCAAGTTAGATAATTATAATGTTACCAATGACAATAAGAAAGCGGAAACATGTTACAATACACTCTTAAATTTCAAACTGTAAAAGAATAGGCATTAAATGAACATCTTCTCATCTAACTTTAACTATACGATACTAACTAAAGTGATAACTTCTTATGGGAGGGTAATCCGCTTCGTTACGCAACGCGTTACTGCGCAGTCTATCTGGCTTCCCTTTCTCTCACGCATACGGCAGCTTTGGGCAGGCTCCTCTCCTCACTCACTCTAAGCCGTATTTCGGTAATTAGATTAAATAATGATACTAATAATGTGTATACACAAAATTCTAATCTACATATTCAAGAATTGTAACTAAGAACAAAATATTTTTTATAACATGATAATCAAAGATTTTATGAATAAATCACCTTATCTTGAACTTTAATTATAACATTAATAAACACAACATTTAAGTAATAACCTAAGCTTTTCTCAAGTTAAACAATTTCAATATTAAATAGTTCTACTTAGATTAGTTAAGTTATCACTTGTTTCGGGCGTCCCGAGACGCACTCGTTTACGTTTTACTTGTACCTACTTATGACGTCATTAGCAGGTACGACGTACGTACAAAATCTAGGCCGTGACTCCTGTTTATAAATAGTATATATATTGTTACGAGTTAGCGGGACTTGAATTAAAATGCTGTTAGAATTATTATAGAGTTTATTAGAACTATACCAACACGTATAACAATAAACAGGTGCAAATATAACCGACCATAACAAGTACAAACGTAATGCACAAGGTCGTAATTCAATAAAACGCGCAAAGTCTGACGCTATTAGATTCCCGAATGTACACAAGTCACGCCCGTATCGTAGTCGTAGCTCAACTGGCCCCTTTCTCCATCAGGCTCTCGTTTCATACTTCACAATACAAATGCGCCCACCTGGCAACATCGACACAATCAGCTTGAAATCGTGATCCCCAACACCTGGCTAATGATGCAGCCGCAAGCGGCCGTAAACGAGTACAATAGAACAATAGGCTGTTCAATATAAAAGTGAACAAAAGAAAACGATAAAATCACAATGAGTTCAAATGACGGCAGGCAATAAAATGTGCTTCTACAGATATGTACGTGGAATTTGTCTTTGTCGGGGCCTAGGTTGTAACAATATATATCAATCTATCTAGATATTGTGTGTTGTTATGCAGAATGTCGAATGAAACAGCATTTCATCGCACATACCCGGCCACGATGGAGACGTTAGCACGTCCTGAAGATTCGATGCAGTGCGTTGGCCACGGTTATGCCAATCTACCTCGACCAGTGCAGCAGGTTAGTAAAGTGGCTGGTTATTGTTCCATGTATTAACTTAACTTTTAAGTTCATCATGTTCACGATTTAAAACTATTAGCAAAATGTCTTACTGAATTTGATGGTTCATTGCGTTTTAATACAGATGATTTAATTTTTCTATTGAATCTTATATTTGGATAACGAACAAAAGTAAAAATTAAGTTATATATATTATTTTATTTTTATTATTAGTTATATTATAATATAGAGTATAAAACAAAATATAATTTAATTTAATTAACATATTAATACTTAATATTTTAATATCATATTATACAATTGTACAAGTAGATATACTAATATGAGTCTGACCGCTTCGCATATGCTCTGTTCTGATTGTCGTTATTAATACATATCATAATTTATTAGGTTAGAACGATCTTTAGTATAAACATTTAAGACATAACAAATTAAATAAAAAATTAGAAGCAATAAAATGTAAAAAAAATATGTGCGTATAAATCAATCAACAATTATCCGATTTATATTTCCGATAGGGATGGAAGAAGTGAAATAGAGCTGATTTAGATTTTTTTAATTTTTTAGTATAGCAGTAAGTTCTTCATATTAACTTCTGCCAATCAGTATAAAATTCTTTCATCTTTTCTCAGATACCAAATCCGCAGAATTGTTACAATGCACCGTTACTTCAACCAGTGCATCCATCGGATACGAGAGATGTTAACGCTGTTCCTCATCACCCTCTTGTTCCTAACAGTAAGTTTGATATATTTTTCAGTTATCGTCAAAATCACTACATAATGTATTATAAAAATTACAAATATTCGATTAGTTACAGTTAATAATAATTCAATAATTGGGTATTTGAATCATTTTTTTTAATAAATAGAAAAATCACGTATAAGGTTTATAACAATATGTTTTTGTTTTATTTGTTCGTTATAACTAAAAAGTTATATCAAATCGATTTAAAATTAAATCTTTGGACCCGATGTACCCGAGGAGCGAAAACACGCCGTGTGATGATGTTAGGGCGCGCTCCCACTTTGTCGTGAAGACAGATAATCGTGTAGTTTTAAGTGTCGTGGCTTATATGTTTAAATGGAGGTGTTCAAGAGGCGACAGAACAACCCATAGCCAGGTGGTAGGGTATTTGCCCGACTCGATGGCTACCACCCCTGGTCTTGAGTATGCCACCATAACAACCTTGAGTTGTGTTCCGGCATTAATGACGGGTTCCAGTCTCCCTTACGAGAGCAGCAGCGCATTTGTAGCACCTGTTGCAAATGTCCATAGGCGATGGTAACCCCCTTTCCATCAAGTGGGCCGTCTGCCTGTCTGCTGAATTCATGCAATTTATTCCATTTTTAAATAAATTGTGCGTCTCGGGACGCCTGACAGAAGTGATGGCTTAAACTAATCTAAGTTGAACTATTTAATATCGAAATTGTTAACTTGAGAAAATCTTAGGTTATTACTTAAATTTTATGTATGTAGCGCGTGGGTTAGAGTGAAAGAGGAGGAGCCTGCCTACCGCTGACGCATACGCCAGAAAGGGAAGCCAGGCAGACTGGCGCCGTAGCGCGTCACGTAACGAAGCGGTTTACCCTCTCATAAGAAGTTGTCATTTCAAAAATAAGCGCAATACGGTGTTACAGTGGTAGGGTTCCCACATGCGATCCGGCTGACGGGCTCGCTGGGCGCGATCAGCAACCGCGGCCTGCTGTCGGTGCTGCAGCGCGAGCCGGACCACGAGCGGCCGCACAACGTGCCCGGCTTCTACACGAACGCGCCAAACCTGCACACGTCGCTGTGAGTACACACAATAACACGAGCACACACACATGTGCACACATACAATGAACACACACAAACACAGTACCGAACAGCACGCATAATTTGAAAATATAATACGCGCAAAACTTACAAATATATGGATAAATTAATTAAATAGTTAGTGGTCAACCATGCTCGAAATTCGACCATAATAATCAATGTCAAAGGCTATAACTTCTACAATCACAGATTTGGCCAAGACTATAATACGGCCGGCGTAACTTGGCGAATGTGAACATAGGCTCTGCGAACTTTAGTGTATGTAAACTCGTGCAGGAAATACAGTGACCAACTAATACAAAGCAATGAAAAAATACAGGGATGAAAGGCGACCGATTGTATTCACTGACGATTCGTATGCCCACTCATGACACGAGTGTACATGCTCTGAAGTTCGCAGAGCCTATGTTCACATTGGCCAAGTTACGCCGGCCGTATTATACACTAATTTGACTTGAAATACATGGTAGTGTGTGTAATGTTTTTTTTATTGATTAAATGTATTGCACTCGTTCTCTATATAAACTATAAGTGTGCGAAATTTCATACTCCTCTTTCCGCGCAAATCTCGCAAAAAGGGGTACATTAATATTTGGTTATAAGTAAGTAATTTTGTCTCGTTGTCCTATTTTTATTTACGCCCTTATTTGTGGATTGCAATCCAGATTTTTTTTTTTTGTCCAGAATTTGTTTTTGCATCAATAAATTTAGAAGAAAAGTCTACTGGGTAATTGATAATACTAGTTTGGGGTAATCCCACGATGGAGTACCGATTGGGGATGGAAATAAATCAACCACGCTTGCGATTGTCTGCTGCTAGAAGATGGATATTTAACAAACGTCATAGTAGTCTCAGAAGAGGCGTAGCGCTCTAAGCGCGTTCTACCGTCTGTACAATAGGGAGTGTTCTGAGGGCTGTTTGGTTTGGTACCTACGTCACCATTTTACCATCGCACTGTACTTCCTGGACACTTGGAAGTTATCCACTGTACGTGGTGCTCGCTCTTTTATGCCATATGTGAGCAAGCTGTGGAATGAACTGGCGGTTTTCCCAGAGCGCTACAATATGGGGCATTTCAAAAAGGGTGTATACAGATTTTTAAAGACACAACGGGGTAGGCAACGCATCGGTTCCCTTAGTGTTGCAGATGTCCATGGCGACGGTAGCCACTTGGCATCAAGTGGACCCGTCTGCCAGTTTGCCTAAGTAAACATAAAAAAGTAGGTATTGGATAGAAATGTCCGTATCCTGTTGTAATTGGACCTACTTATGCAAAACAGAACCAATCCAAAACATGCTAAAATTGGGTTAAGGATGCAGAAGGCTTTTAAAGTACACCTTCTATCGACTCAATAAGAATCATAACAAGATCTGACAACATTTACAGAATAAAACATTTTTATCACAAAGTAGCTAACCCACAAAACATCAAGAGTATAATAAACTATCAACATCCATGACCCTTGGTAATCCAAAAACCTTAAGGTTTAACTGAATACATAGGACAAAATATAATATACAATATTCAACAAAAAAAAATCTTTTTCTCAAAACTGTCAGTATGTGGGTTGGGTCCATTTTGCATAAGTAAGTCCAATTGGTTGTGTGTGAGGTCAGCCACCGCACGATCCCGCGCATCTCGACCGCGGTGGAGACGTGCGCGCTGGAGGCGGGCGTGGGGGGCGTGGGGGGCGCGGGCGTCGGGCTGCGGCGGTGCGAGCGCGCGCTCGCCGCCGAGATTCGGCGCTCGTTCCACAAGCCCGGAGACGCGCGCCGCGCCGACACCGGCCGCTCGATGCCGCGCAACCTGAACCTCGCCGCGGACCACATCGCCGATCTGCCCGAACTTCACTCCCACACAGACGAAAGGTAAGCGAGCCCTCGGACTGCGCTATGTAGGTAGAATAAAATATCATTTATTGCATAAACTGTCACATTTAATTTAAAGGAGATGTTGTCTTTTTTATTGGAACGACAGTTTGTCCTTCCGAACGTGCAATACAGGCGGTTTATAATGTTGCCAGGCCATTATAAATATAATGTTATTATTATCTTGTCATTAATTTTCTATGTTATTTGTTATAAAATAATAAAAAAAGAGAAATATTCAACATTATTCAAAATACTCATACAAATCTAACATTAGTTAACTAGTCAATAAAAAAATATATACAATTAAAAGTCATTAATTATGGTCATGTATTATTAGTTAAAGATATTATTAATGAAGGTAGTTAATAAAGAATCACACGTAACGAGATGTTTGATTTAGGGCGCGTTCCCACTTTGTCTTGACGACAGATAATCGTATAGTTTTAAGTGTCGTGTCTTATATGTTTAAATGGAGACGTTCACATATAGAACGACACGATATACTGGTGTCTACAACATTTTTTTGCAGTGACGACAGACTGTCATGACAGTGGGAACGGCTAGCATGAAAGTCGTAAAACTATAAAAAATCGTTACGACTAAATCGTGATGGCAAATCTATCGCATCCACGATAAAAATATCGCTCTTCGTTTACGCGTGTTTTACCTTCCCCCTCACGACTGTTGATTTGTAGCTTGCTAATGATGTGTAAAAGACAAAGCGACTGCCGTGAAACGATAAAATGTCGTCACGATTCAATGGGAACAACTAAATACGATAAGCGCTAATCGATAAAAATTTTGACCACAAACAATCGTTGTAATGGGAACAGCTAGAGACGACAGTCGTCCAACAATAAATTAATCGTTTCGACATAGTGGGAACGCGCCCTTACGCGAACTCCCTACACTACATGGTGAACACTGCACTACAGACTGTCTTTTTTATTGCACACTTGACTTGCAGGCAGACCTTTACCGTCGTATACATTCTCGTTTGCAACAAACAGATAAAGGGTAGTAGAAGAAGGAATTAGACAAGAAGGATAGCATAGGGAAGATGGGGGAAGTGGGCCATCGGAACACGATACGAGTGCCTTTACTTAAAGCCGCTTATGCACCGCTTATAATCATTGTAACACCAAGGGTGAAGCTACTTTACGATGGTATAGTGCAATGAGACAGAGGGATTAGATAGGAGGAGTGAAATAGAAAGTTTGAGATATGGGCTTGGAATCGGGAGATGAGATAGGACATGGGTTAAGGAAAAGGGGAAGTGGGCCTTCGGAACCCTCATTCACTACACGATACAAAGTTTGCACAAGACCGAGCCTTTGCCGGCCTATCTCTTTGCATCGCTGAGGTTCGGGGTTCGATTAATTACATTAGTTATTACATTTTATGACATTACTCATAACACAAGCGTAACTTGCTTACTTTGGGAATATACATTATTTATGTTTGTCACCTTCAGCCTTATCATTTTGCCTATTTTGTGCTCTACAAATGGTCGAGTTATTTGTTTTAAGTTAGGTATACTACAGTTCACCATTGAATATCCCTCTAGATCTAGCGGTCGCATAAACAACGTCACACGATCGCGCGCAGCGAGCGAAGAACAGAACGTCGGTGGTGTCGAGGGTGGGGGCGTAAGTAGTAACGGAGGCGTTAGCAATAGCGGCGGCAACGGAGGCAACGGTGGCAATGGAGGTAGTGGCTGCAACGTGAGCACTGCGAGTACAAACGTGACCAAGCCCTTGCCGAAGCCTCCTCCTGTCCACCCGGAGGCCATCGCATCAGAACACGTTGCCCCTCACTGTTGATAAGGTATGTTATCTAAAAAGATCGGATGAGAAATAATTTTATTTTACCAAATTATAGGTTATTTTCCATGCAAACAAATTATTTTTTGAAAAGTTTGATGATACTTTTCATCGAAATCATAGTACAATATTTTATGATTTAAAGCATCATTTACACTTGTTCACTCTTCTATGCTCATGTGCTGATATTGGTAGACATGAGACATGCATAAATCACAGGCATTCAGTTTTGTCTATGTGAACCGAGCCTGGTTATTTGGTTGGTCTGAATGAGGAAAGCAAACCAGGATGTGTGGTGCAGACTTGGCGAGGCCTATGATGAGATAGTTATTATAAATAAACGTAAAAAATGTTGGGCAAGACAAAACTGGAAGATTTCTTATATGTACCAAAAGCCAAATTAATTGAGAATTTATTATAATCACAACACTTTCCTAGTGGGAGCAAGCAACAATTGCAATAATATAAGTAGGCAGCATAGCGTTGATCTGTTTGGGATCAGCAGTATTTCGGGAGTGTTTCAGTGTCTAAGCGTGCTATACAATCAAGAAATTATTCACGAATCTTGTAATTGGCAGTCTGTTAAGAATTTCAAATATTTATTCATGTCTATTTGTACGAGCTAGCAACAGCCAACACGTGCATTTTGTCATTCATCAGAACTCATTTAGCATCGTACTCGGTCAGTCAGCAAAACAGCCACCGATCTTAGCGCAATCACAAGCACAATCATTTTTTAACATAATTTTAGCAATAAAAATATGACATATAACAAGTTCTATCATTAACATCCTATGTACGGAAACCCCCTGCATAATTTGGTCCTTCGAGTCGGATTTGAAGTAGCGTTTTTGGAGCGGTCCCTGTAGACACTGTTGACCGATATCCCGCGTGCGATTGCGTTGCAGCCGTCGTGCGTGTGCAGCTACGAGGGCGCGAGCGCGCCGGGCGCCGAGGAGGCGGACGACTACCGCAGCGAGTGCGAGAACTGCAAGGCGGCGGGCGGCGGCGGGCGGTGGGCGGGCGTGGGCGGCGCGGGCGCCGAGGGCGGCTGGGAGGCGGAGGGCGGCGAGGGCACGCAGACGCTGCAGCGCCGCGCGCCGCCGCCGCCGCCGCCGCCCCCCGCCACCGCCACGCTGCCGCAGCCGGTCACCAAACAGAGGTCGGCCTATGCTCATTCATATTTTTAAAAATTTAGGTTTATGGTTTGGCAGCTAGGCCTTTAAGCCAGATCTTAGTTTACAATATAGTTTCTTCATTTTCTTAAGCCTATGTGTAGCACAGCTGAACTGTAGGTAATCAGCTAGTGCCATTCAACGGAGTTCTTGTGACAACTGAAAAGGCCACATTTGACTATGCACTTCACATTTCTCACAAAAGACATAATTACTACTCAAAAACTATCAATATCCTACAACTATTGTTCGTTTTAGAGTAATTTTACACATTTCTAGAAAATAAAACTGCACAGCACAACATCTCCTTTCAGTTCCCGCCAAAAACTCATTCATATTATCACTAGGCGCGCAGACATCTACTATTACCACTGTCTTCTTTTGGACCGAAGTTCTTTTACACGGCTCAGTGGAGTGAACTGGTATAAATTGTCATGTAAGGAAAAGACGTGTAGTGGATACACTTACCACGTTCAGTTGTACCTATTTTTATATTATCTACTTGGGTCAATATACCATGATCCTGGTTACCACGCGCTCAATTTTCCGACTCAATTATTCGTTTATGCATTTCTATTAGAAACCTTTGTAATGAAACTTGCATTTAAATGTAATTCTCGCATAAACAAAAGTAGTTCAAGTTCAAGGTCAATCTTTTTGCATTTGGTTCTTGACGATTGACAAGTGCTACCTTGCAAACAACATATTTTAATCTACGCTATGTCTGTTATTTATTCTTGCTTAATCATAAAATAAATTATATATAACTATCCACTTCAAAATTCTTATTTATTTACCTATTTAAATTTATTTTATCAATTACATAATGATCTACTTTTGTCATTGTTAATAAGGGCCTAAATAGCTGTGATATCCAGGACTTAACGATTCGATTCACCAATGGGATGTGAGTATAAAACTCGCTCTCATTGGTGGGAATTCATAAATGTAAAAAAGGGTTTTGAATTCAGTTAGAAAGGACATTTTTGTACATCTGTAAGCTACTTACTAAATTGAAAATAAAAGCCACTTTTAAATCGAAGTTATATTTATTCAAGACTCTTACATCACGTCCAATATCATAGCACGCTCTCCAAGCGTTTTGCCCCCTGCAGGCGACCTTTTTTTCATGCAACTACGAACTTTAATACAAACAAATGAGATCAAAAATAATATTAATAACTGTGTAAATGACACAATTATAGTGTGTTGAAATTAGAAGGGCTTTTAACCGCCCTTATACGGCCGCCTTCGGGCGCTATCGCCACGCACATGGCTGAAAATGGTGTGCCATTATGTTTCGGGGTCGTCATAAGTATAAGGAAAGATGGATATCATAAAAATAAGTACCTAATTATTTTTGATTGTCACAGCCGCGCTCTCATGGGTCCTCCGTCGAATTGGGAGAATTGGTTCAACACCATTCCGGATTCAGATACAGAGTCCGAGGAGGAGTGAATGGACCTCATTTACGAACTTTTTCCACCTGTCACAGTGTTTCTTCATAATATTAAAGAAAGTCTTATCCCTGGTTACTATGATCTCCATTGTATAGCAGTTATTATTTGATCATCAGAAATATTTACAATTTTTTTTGGAGTTTACTCCTTGAGTATCGATTTTCATGTAAGGGCCAAGAGTAAAGTAATACAGTCGTTACGTTTTTGAAGTGATAACTTCTTATGGGAGGCTAAACCTCTTCGTTACGTAACGCGTTACGGCGCCAGTCTGTCTGGCTTCCCTTTCTCTCACGCAAGTTATCACTTCTGTCGGGCGTCCCGAGAGGCACGCTGTCTGTTTATTTTTATTATACAATTTCGAACTTTAATACAATGAAATAGCATCTAAAATAATATGCATCAGCGCACATCCTAAGACAATACGTAAGGAGTAAACTTCAGTCGTGCGTCGGAATTTGCACATTTTTTTTGTTATAATAATTATGTATATCTAAATTTCTTAGGTTAATGTTGAGCTTTTGCTTTATTAACACTGTATCTAAAACCATTCCATTTGAAATATAAAGTTTTCATCACAAAATAGTGTGATACATACCAAAACGCTTTTAATTTATATCGCACATGAAATGTGTTTTTGTTGTTTGTTTTTCATTTATTTGTATATTTTTGTAATAGATATTACTTGCTTTTTTGTTGTCACGTATTGATTTTGTTTTAAATTACCAAAGATTATATTTTTTATTATACTTACGTTGCTCTATATCTCTATATATTGTTAGGAAAACCATATTAAGCTAGAAAGAAATAAGTTATATTGTATCAGGAACAAATAAGATAATTTAATTTTAATATGACGCAAAAGTGAGTTATTAATTGGGGTATATTTTGTGTTTGTTTACAAATGGTTTCGTTGTTTAATTAGGGACTTAGAAAGTACCGTTGAAAACACACTGATAATTGAAGACGTGAGTGGATGAAGGTGATATGTCGCATATTCGGTTTTTTGCTTTTTTTGCGTTAATGAAGGTCATAAGTCGATACCAAATCACTATAGACTTTAGACCATAGATATAGAGGCTTATTTAAAAAATAAAAAGTGTTAAGTTCAGTTCAGTTTAAAATAAAAGTAAAACTTTTATCTCGATTTCCTCAGAATTGGAATTATGCGACTTATCACCTTCATCCATTCATGTCTTCAATTATGATATATGCTCGAAAATTGTCTGCGCTCATCAATTTGGAAGATGGTGCCAAAATTATAAAACTAAAAATTTAAATTTATATATGAATTTATTATTTGCTCTAGTAGTGGCGGATTTACGCTGGCTGGCGCCCTAGGCCCCGTTTGAAATGCTACCCCTTTTACGGTTCTATAGACATCCATTTCGAGCTATCCGTCTATGTATGGCACAGACATTTGCCTCCATAAACTACTGGGTTCACATGAAGGAAATTTGCCAAGAACGTGTAGTCTATTTACAGCGCTACAAGATTATGCAAAAAAAAACCGTGAAAAAAGGAAATTTTAATAAAAATATCTGTAGGTATTCTTTTACCTATTTATATTTAGACATGCGTAGTATCGTCAGTCAAATCTTAATTATTTTATTATTTAAAAATGTAGTCTGCTTTAAAATTTTGGCGTACCGAAAAATTTGCCTCCTAAAATGACGCGGGCCAATATTTAAATCCACCACTCTAGAAAGGTCCGCTCTTATATATTTTTTGTGTGGAAAAGCGTTTAATGCGCAGCCGCAACTTTCGGCGCGGACTATACGAAGTATTAATTTGATTAAGGGTAACAAATTTCTTAAAATTTATTTTTAAAGCAAGCTAATATATATTGGAGTATTTTTGATTAAAATTCATTTATATATTTTTGTAATAATATTTTAAGAAATACTATATAATAATTATGCTTCGTGTGTGAAATATGAATTTAATTACGTTCTGTTACGGTATATTTATAACAATTAAATATAATTGTTTAAATATACATATTTTTCTTAAACTTCACTTATACATAGATTTATTACAGTTGCTTCCATTTCATTATAATTTATTTTACTACTAGTTAAAATTGCAGATAAACTCTATACAAGTTTCATTGATTTTGTATAAAGCTAATAAATAATTGCATGGTCTAATCTATGGTCAAATACGAAACTATAAGTTCGAAGAAGAAAAAATCAAAAATTCTCATATTAGTGTGGGTGCCGATTTTGATGAATACTAAAACGGTATCATTATCTTTTTGAAAAATCAGGAACCGAATCGACTGACTATATTTTTACATCGAATCATAGTGTTGTAGCTTGTAAAGATCAATTTATGTGAAAGAATGTTAAACATCAAACTAAAGGACATTTGATTGCATGAGTTCAGCAGTCAGGCAGACCAGCCCACTTGATCGAAAGCGGTTAGAATCGCCTATGGATATTTGTAAAACCAAAGGTGCTACGAATTTGCTGCCCCTCTCTAAGATTGGAATTTGGCCACTGATGCCGGAATACAGCTCAAAGTTGTTATGGCGGCATATTCTAGACCAGAGGTGGTAGCCTTCCAGGCGGGCAAATACCCTATCGCCTAATAGTGGTTTTTTTGTCTCCTCTCACGACAGACCGCCTGGCCGCAGGAAATTGTATTATTTCTCCGTTCTCGCACAAATAAAAACGGTATTAATAAAATTTAAATTATCTAATAACTGGCAAATGATGTTGGTATTGTATCAAGTTAAAATATTTATGTATAAGTTTCACAATAAGTTGTAAATTCTGTACAATACTGTTTTTTGTCCAAATAAATGAAAAAAATATTTCTTTGATTTTTCAACCGACCACTCTAGTTTATCAAAATTGGTCCCGGGACCCCTTCGAGTGTTTTTCACTATTTCGTATAGTTAGGATTTGACCCTGAAGACCGATTTGAATATTCCTGTGTATAATCCGACTTTAGTGACCATACAAATTATCATAAGTGTTCGATTTAATACCATAAAAAATTAACAATGTTATTGTGAGCGCAAATCTTTATTTCTATTTTTGTCTACGTAGGACTATTAATGATAAATATAAGTAATTAGGATATTATTAAGTACGATATTTATTATGTTTCGTTTTTTTTTGCACCACCGTTATACATACATTGTTTTTCCTTAGAAGATCGTTTTAGTACATTACAACATTTTGCAATGAATTACAACATTTCAATTATGTTTAAACATCTCGGCCAACTTGAGCCACATCTAAATGTTTTATATTAGTCATCTCAATTTTATCGAAAAAATTGTATCTTGTAAGAAAAAACAAGGTATAAATATATTTTAATGTTCAGAATAAATCGCGACACTAGGACAGAACGACGAATGGAAATACAATATTAAATAGTCTGAATTTTCAGGGTTGTAAGTTTTAATAGCAAGTGTATAAATATTTAGTGTTATTATAAATGGAAACCGATGTTTACAGAGTCTTGTTTCTGAGCGTATCGTTGGCAATCAGTGCAGGAATTATTTTTAGTTTGATCCTATAATCTTTAATTATATCGATGCTTGTAATCTCAATTCTCTTAACGGATAAAACACGATTTTTTCGGAATATCAAATATATCTATAATTTCTTTAAAAATAACTAATAACAAGTTCTAAAAGTGATATTCTTGACACTTTTAGAACTCTGTTATAAATGAAGGAGTTACAACGGTGACAAGAGAAAAATGTTGCTTTGATCCTTACGACAATTGAGAAAGGTATCACCTACATACTAAAAGTCGTGGTAGCGTAATGGCTAGTGCATGCGTCCTAAACTCAAAAGGCGCGGGTTTGATCCTGGCCGGAATGCATGCACTACTTAGGCAGTTTTCTGACCTAATGTGCATATTGTTACAATGACCACGTGCTAACAAGGGTGAAGGAAAACATCGTGATGCAAACTACATATCGAGATAACCGATGTGTCAAACCTGCCAAGCCGCCTTGGACAAGCGTGGCGGGTATGCTGTCCATTCCCCTGCAGTGGGAGGCCCGAGCCCAGCAGTGGGACAGGCTGTCATTATTAATACCTAGCTACTACCAACGTAACTATGCAGTTGACCACGATGACGTAGAAATAACTGCACTCACTCACACGCATAGCAGGGAACGTGCGAAAGGGACCGACATAGAAATTAATCTCCGTTGGTCCAGTGGTAGCTTTATAGTCTTCGTTAAAATTTTTGCTCGCGATCATTTAGCTGGATTAAGATTTTAACACGCGATACCGTTTTTCATAAAAAATAGATAAAATATACACATACAAAGCTACTAAAACTTTTGCAGCTAATTTATTTGTCCGAAACATCACTGCACTGAGACTTGTCAAAATGTGTATTGATATATAAACGTATAATAATAATTATTTATTTAAAAACAACACAGTCCACTAATACACAAAGACGAAAATAAAAAATAGTACAGATGAGGAAACTAAGTTTAAAAGTAATTTACGCAACAAAGGAAACATAACATTTAAAGATGACATGTTTGTGAATAATATCGCTATTTGGTATCTAATCTGAGGTTATTGTTTGGCATAGACTATAAAGATTTTGATCATAATTTCGTTTCAATAAAAAACTTCTAGATTGTCGGCGATATGAGAAATGTAATACACTACATACAATTATGTAATCTCGATTAGTAATTTGTCAACACTAGAAATAGGAGTGGCGACAGAGCCGTAGTTAGGAGAAAGATATAAATCCGTATATCTTTTAATGAATGCATTGAAGGTATGTCTCATATTGATTGCGCCACATGCGCTTACATTTGTAGTTTCAAGGTTTCTTACGTGTATAATGCCTTGTCTACATTATTGCCTCTTCCATGACAGCAACCAGGAAACTGGCGAGGGAATTAGGCAACCCGATTATGCAAATTTGCCTTATTAGAACATTTGATACTTGCGCTGCCCAATTCTGTGCTGCTGCCGTCGAAGTGGGCATAATTTAAACGAAGGATCAAAAGTAATTTTTCAGTGATGTTTGCAACCAATATAAATGATATGTGTGCAAAAACTTTGGATTATAATATATAATTAAATTGCAATAAAAATACAAAATAGTTATAGGCATACATTCTATCTATTTTCACTGATGACATTGAAAACGTGTTGGAAAGAGATGCCTATACAGTCGTACGTTCAAGCAAGAAAGTGTCGTGTCACGTGACAACCTCATAGATAACGATTTACGCCTCTATACGCATCCCTTTCCAACAAGCTTTGAACGCCATAAGTAAAAGTAGTTTAGATGTGTTGTATATTTAGCTATTTTAATACGTTTTCTATAGCTTTAGTTCGTTATTATTCTAGCATCCTAATTGCTGAATCTCTTGTGTTTTGAAATTTAATATTGAGTAAGTTTAAAACGTGCGCTGATTGATGTCCCGAGGCGTTCTGTTCATTATCCAAACTGCATGTTTAATTGTAGTGTTTGCTCAATCGTTGACATAGAACAAAAACGTTCAACGCAGTATTGATAATGAATAGTTAGTTTAGTTACATATTAGCGTGGAAGCGAATGGATGTAACGCGTGGGCCTATTATTGTGTAATTGATAGCTGAAATGCACAAAATTTAATGTACCTTATAGTTTGTATGAGACTAATATTAGTTTATACTTCAGTTACCTATTTTGTTATGTTTTTATGAACGGTTCCGTTCTAATATCTGCTCAATTTTATATATAGTACCTATTTGATTGTTGTGACACCTTCGGGGCGTGAATATTTTCTTCCTTTGCTCCGAACTCAAATGTTCTATGCTCAGTAGATTTAATCATTAGTCTTATTAAACTACATCTATACCTAAAGTATATCTATATATGTGTTGTATAATCTCAATGAAATTGGGCAGGTATTTGGGCAGCTGTAAGTAAAGATTCAAAGTAATGTCTTTGAAATGCACAAAATATAAAATTATAAGCTTATCTAAAAGTACTTTTAGAAAACATTCCAGTTGCTTTTCGTGGTTGGGATTATCATGTATTTTTATGGGTTCCATATTTTTTGGGATGGTGAAAGGGTAGCTGTCATTGTATCAGTATTAACGGTATTTCCGAACCAAAAATATCTATGTTCAAATTTGAATTAAACGAGTTAATAGAAATGTGATTGTTTGTTTTATTTTAACAAAGAACGCTTATTTTCTACAAGGACTAGATTGTTTCATAACATGTAATAACATTTCAGCATAAATATAAACAACTTGTTATAAATAATAGTAATTTGGACAGTGAAAATATTGCGCCGTTTTTTTTCTTCGGTGGGTCTGGCATCCATGGACCGCATTGCCTGTAGCCTATCTCCTGAAACGAGAAAACAAAATGTATTATTGGAGAGAAACTTCTATATACAATGGTATTAGGATTTTTTTCTGGCACGAAAAAGCGTTTCAGCCACGTAGAAGGTGTAGAAGGTATATCGCGTGCTGAGAGGTGGCATTATTTTAGAGTAGACTGGATGTTTTTTTTTGTTCCGGATCGAATTCAGTTTTTTGTTTGATGAAATATGTTTAAATAAAATGTATTTATTAAAATGTACCTAACCTAACCAAATCATAGTTTGCAGTTAACCTGCGAAAAATTGGAATGTGTGTTGGGACACATAGTAGAAGTGAACCTGCAAAGAGTATATTGAATATGTGAACCTGCAACATGAGTGGAAAAACGAATCGCAACGGACATGTAGCAAAATTAATAACAACAAAACTGACTTGAAATTTTACGTTATTCCACTAGTCCGTTGAAGTTTCACTTCTACTTTGTATCCCAGCACACATTTCGATTTTTTTCCTAGACAGTGCTTTTTACTCAAACCCTAATTAATAATTTAAGGCTAACCGGAATTGTACTGTTCTAAATACTGACGCTCCTATTCATATTGCGTTCATATTGATGAATAAGACCGTGGAAGTATATTTTTTTTTATTCCTTGAGTTCAGCAGATAGGCAGACGACCCACTAGATGGAAACCGGTTACCTATCGCCTATAGACATTTAGCACTGATGATGCAACAATGTCTTGTGCTGCCGCTCTCTAAACTGGGACTGGTAACTGGCCACTAATGTCGGAACACAACTCAAAGTTGTTATGGCGGCACACGTTAGACCAGGGGTGGTATTTATCCAGACGGGCATACACCCTACCATCGGCTGCGAGTTGTTTTTAGGGTCGTCAACTATTTTTTAGAAAAATACCGTTAAAAGTAGGGAAGAAATAAAATATTTGGAAGAAAAAAAGTTTTTTTAAAATTTGTATTTAATTCTTCTCTTGGAGACTAACTCACTAACAACTTTTCATTATCCTTAAATTTTTGGAAGCTTTCTTTACATTCCCAATTTAATCTAAATAAACATTTTTTTTTAATTAAATTTATAGATGTTCTGTTCCTTTCTTCTCTGCTTTTTAGATTCATTACTGAATAAACTCTTTCAGTAAAAGCTGGATCGATAGTAGTAGTATTTCATTTTACGCATCAGAGTAAATATTGGAAATAGAGTTAACATACTTTATTTTTATGCAAAAGTATAAAGTATATTACCAAAAATAAAGTAGGATACGTTATTATAAAGTATGGTTGGCAACCCTAGTTTTATCGCTTCTTACGACGGGACGCCCGGCCGCAGGAGTTCACTTGCCCTAATACTTGCCCGATCGGTTAATTTTGTGATTACTTATATGTAGCTTATTTAAATTTTATAGCTAGAAAGACAAATGAACGTCGGTAAGGTATAAGATGGGCGATATATACCTGCGAATAGTTGTGTGGGTAGCACTTAGTATGCACCTTACGGGTGGCCATCGGCATACGGTTGCGCCAACAGGCGAGCTTACTGGCCGAGCTCTGTGGAACTTCGTTGAATATATCCTCAGTTTCTTCCAAGTACTGTATGATAGTTTTAAATGATTACAAATTAGACATTTAACGATCAAATAAAAGTGACACCTCTGGTATTGCAAAGGTCCATAGGCGATGGTAACTTTCCATCAGGTGGGCCGTCTGCCTGTCTGCTGTACTCCAGCGATAAAAAAAATTAAGATGAGAATGAGTCTCGGGTCGTTAGTACGAATATTGAAAACTAGATTTACCCGCAAATTTGTCCACGTTGAATGGGTAGCAAAGACCCAGACATAATTATTTTACAATAGATATTTGAATCAGTGAAAATAATCCATCGAAATCAGACTTTATTTCGATCTGGACCTCAATTTAAACCGTTCCCAAGAAAATTCCCGCGGGATTCCCGGGATCAAAAGTACAACTAGCTATTTGCTAGCGGCAACGAAAATCGCATCGAAATCGGCTTAGTAGTTTATGCTTAAATCCGGAACAAGCAGACAAACAAAAAAATAAAAAAACAGAAGACTACACTGTTAGATGTTTACAATATTATAGATGGATATTGCTTGATCACTACTTGAATCCAGCGACGGCTACCTACTACTTCAACTCAATTGAACCAAAATGGTGCAATATTCAAGATACTTTGTTACAGTGCAAATATACGCAACAAAACCATCGTTCTGTTGGTTTACACTATAAATAGCTGAAATTTTGTATACAGAACACTTTTCTACTGTATTAGGTAGAATGTAAAGAATCAGTAAAAGAAGAATTTTCAAAGATGAGACCTTGATATCTAGTTACCCGCATTAATTGTATTGTTCGAAAAGTAATTTAATTTTTTCTCTAATCAAGCTGTAAGATGCATTACTTGTATATATTAGTGTAGAAAATATTAGAATTTATTGTCACACCTGCATCCCTGTTATATTTGTGGGACAGTGTCATAGGTGCCCCAACATTTATATATTTTTATATTTACGAGTATTAATGACCTTTAATACAATTAACCCGCAGGGACTTAGTGGCGAAGTTTAAGGTGAGTAGCGGACACCTTGGACCTGATTTCGCGAGCCAAGCAAGGTCCTCCATGCTCGCCCTAACTAGCCGGTACGGAGTTGAGATCGCTAGAGTTAAGACTCAAGCTCTAAAGGTGAAATTGATAAACGGCATAACGTCAAAAGTTGCTTCGGTGAACCTGCAGTCCACCTCTCTACACCACTTAGCCACTCACACTCATGTTTCCCCTTTTTCCTATGGCATTTTTTTGGGCCCATGTAGGGAGTGATGAGTCACCGTCAGCCCATTTTTTGATGTTTCCCGAACATAGCGATGGGCAGACGCCATAGTCGCCATATTCCCAGACCCCTAGTACCACTAGTAGTTCATTCTAATTGCCCGGTACTTTTTGTTCTCATTTTTCACAATAGTCCAACACTGGCCGGGGCTTGTCCTTGGGTGCATTATTATATGGCGTAGACAGGGATAATCGCCGGTCAGTGACACGTCACATACATTTTGTCAAGGGCCCTACGAGCCCCAAGCCCTACGAAACCTCAGCCCTTTTATGGTCCGTGGTCTTTAAAGATATACAATATAATACCAATTAAAACTAAACAAAAAATATAATAATGAACATTACATATATAAATCCCTAATCGCTATCAGTTGGATTTCTTGTTTATTACCCCAATTTAATTAAAAAAAAACAGGTTAATAGGTAATTTTCTTACGGAAAGTCATAATAGATGTAACATGATTTCAACAACATGCAGAAAAACTATTCAACCAGTGCTTGCTTCTCAGTTTTAATTCTAGCTTACCATTTCATTAATGAGTGGATCGGGCACGGGGCTCCCTTTGTGAGTACACCGGTTGTAGACTGCGATCAAAAGAAGATTGGTTTCTGGCACTTGCGCTGCTACTAGAGGCCATTCACACGCCTTGAATGCCGTTTTAGAGATTCCATTGCTTTTGGGGTGTTCTAGAAAAAAATTACATGGTTATTATTTATTTATACTTAAATTAGAAACTAGCAGTCCAGGCAGATGTTGTTCTACCCTGAAAAGATAAAAATCTAGGACTTGCTTCTAGTGCCTCCTGCCGGTTCCAATTGTAATTTAAACCATCCGGGGACCTTCGCAAACACAAAAGTTTCATCGAAATCGGTAAAGTCGTTCTCAAGTTTACGTTTACATAAATTCTACGATTTATTTTTATTTATTATATACATTATCTAGGAAGAATTTTTAAAGTACCTAATGCAATACTATAGCTATAGCTACCAAAAAAGAAAAAGACTTCCTCTTTGTCACCGCGCATGCGTTTTTCAACCTAGCCACTTCACTTCGTTTATAACTACTAAATTCATATCATTTCCTTTTCCTACACTAGCGCTATTTTGACGAGTTTTCGAACCATAATTTGCCGTTTATAGGTGGACACTTTCAACTGATCCCCCATACTAGATGACCTCTACCCTCCATATAACAAACGAGCAGACGAGACGCTAATTATCTCCTTATTGTTTTGGTTAATTGAAAAGTATAATAAGTATATACGTTTTCCTTCTCCATCACCATGACCAGAACTCCAAAGATGACTAGTTATTGTACTCTCGTCTTATTCCGAATAAGACGAGTACACCTTAACTAAACGGCTTTAAATCTTTATATCTGTACACGTGAATTTAATTACCGAAAATACTCAAAGAAGTTCGAGGCTGGTTTTGAAACTCTGGTTCCGAAAAAACTCTATTATTACATGAGGTTATAGTGTTGCTTGGTAGGATCAATTCTGTGAAGGAAACTCAAACGTGAAACTAAGGGAATGTCTTGATTTTGTTTCTTCATAAATGAATCCCTACAAGTTTCACTATGACTTGGTGTAATAATACAGTATTGTTATTATTTTTTAACCAGTCGGTTCGTTCCTGACCAGAATATTTGATTTTTTCAGAAATCTAATGATACCTACCGTTTTCCTCTTTATCAGAATCAGCCCAGAAACTCCTTTGGGAATTTATCGCTATATCTTATAGTTTCAGATTTGGCCACGGAAGCCCAATTGAAAATTCAGCCTCTAATAATTATGTGAGTAGTAATATATAGATAAAAATCAATGACCCTAAATTAATTAATATTAAGGAGAGCTACAGAGAGACTTTCAGTCTGTTAGCGGATAAAACTAAGCCCGGTATTGGCAAACTGAAGTTGGATTTTGCTTGTATAAAAATACTACAAATATAACCTACTTGCAATATATAAATTGGCCTGGAGCGGTCGCAGGCTGCGAATTTCGTTCTGTTGATAAGAACACGGTCGTCGTATAGTCGCTCGTACTTCTCCCTTTCATAGTCGCGTCTTAGTCGGTCGCGGCGTTTCTTTTTTTCTTTCTCGGTATCGGCAAGAACGCTTACACCTTCGAAGTTAGACTACATTTAGAATTGCACATAGTCACGCTGTAGGAGTGAATGATGTGAATGTGACATCAACGTACATAGACTGATAAAACAATTAAATGTGTAGGTAGGTACGTTGTTCACTGCTAGACTTCTCCCCCACTTTCCTCATCCAGCTCCCACGGCCTTGCGAAAGTCATCAGTCGACAGAGCTGGAGGGCGGCGTACGCTGTTTGCTCAGACGACGTCTCCAATACCCACAACAGGACTTATCTACTATATCAGTTCCAATACAAATGTGACCGATCGATTGCCACTTTATTCTATATCCGTGCAGGAACGGAGAAAGAATACAATTTCCTGCGCCGGCGGCTGTCGTAAGAGCGACAAAACAACCACAGCAGGTGTAGGCATTTGCCGACTGGATGGCTACCACCCTGTCTAGAGTATGTCGCCATAACAATCTTGTTTGTGTTCCGGCATTGGTGACCAGGTTCCAGGCTCCTAAGAGAGCAGCAGCGCATTCGTGCACTTTGGTGTTGCAAATGTCTATAGGCGATGGTAACCGCTGTCCACCAAGTGGCGTCTGCCTGTCTGCTGATCTCCGCAATAAATAAAAAAAAAATAAAAAAAAAATTCTATTCCATTTTTGGCGATTTGGCTCCAACGCTACTGGCGCTGATTCGGCCAATGTCACAGTAACAGAGAATGTCAGGTGTGGGTTATTGGCAATTGCAGCTCAGAAAAAAATTTGACCGATTGCCACTTTAACTTATTGACTTTACTAACCTTGGTTCTTCTATGGCTATCTTATTATTATTTTATCTTATTTTGATTTTATTATTGATTTTATTTGATTATTGATTTACGTTATTGATTTTATCTGTAAGAGGTACATCCAATATAAATTGGACTGTGGAAGTCCACTGAGTGACTTTTAGTTTCTGAACCGGTAATGTAACCTGAATTGTCCACATCTCGCCACAATACACCAGGAGTAGGAGGCTTTGTTAGAAGACTTTCGCGACCACATCGTAACGCTTGAAGATTATGGTGTGGTCAACCTGAAGACCCGCCAGAACTTTCCGAATGTCGCCAATTGTATTCTTCTATTGACTTCCTTTGCGAAATTGTGTCTATTTACATGAATAATCTGGAGTCTGGAGTGTATTCAATTTTAAAACTTACACTGCATTCATATTAGACAACATAGTTTACTATTAAGGTTATACATAGTTACCTTATAACATAGTATAACAAATACCGCAGTTTATTTTATAATTTACTTTGATTTGAAGTTTAATTTTATTGTATTTTTAGGTTTTGCTTATATTTATATTACTTCTTTAAATTTTAGAATAGTATTTGATTACTTTTAAGTTACCTGATCATCTCAAACAAATCCCCTGAATATGAGAGTCAGCGCAATTCAAAGTTGGCAAATAAAACGAAAACGTAATATTGAATACCTGAGTTCATCACAACAAATAGGCTGGTTAGTCCACGCGCCAGGTGATATAAAAGATGAACATTGCGAAATAACGATCTGACAATTGATGGCATCATCTGAAATAATTAACAGTAATTATAATAAACTAGAGTTTACCCCGCGGCTGCGCCGCGGGTTAACCTCTAGAACGTGTCTCTTGTTTATAGAGCAAGTGCTAAAGGTTATATTATATTACATTTTTTATGTATTTGCCCACGGAAGATTCACTTCATTTTATATCGCTAATTATACCATCCCCCGTCTATCTGTTAACAAAATAAATTACAAAACTTGACCAAAAAGGTCAAAATGGTCTAAATGATCAAAAGACCACAGTGACCGACATGGCCAAAATGACGGAGTAGGCAAAAACGACCAAAATGGCCAAAATAATCAAAATGACCAAAGAGGCCAAACGGACCGACATTGCCAAAATGACCGAAAAGGCAACAGTGACCAAATAGGCCAAAATGACCAAAAAGGCCAAAATGACTAAATAGGCCAAAATGACCAAAAAGGCCAAAATGACCAAAAAGGCCAAAATGACCAAAAAGGCCAAAATGACCGAATAGGCCAAAATGACCAAACAGGCAAAAACGACCAAAATGGCCAAAATAATCAAAATGACCAAAGAGGCCAAACTGACCGACATTGCCAAAATGACCGAAAAGGCAACAGTGACCAAATAGGCCAAAATGACTAAAAAGGCCAAAATGACCAAAAAGGCCAAAATGACCGAATAGGCCAAAATGACAATATGCAAATGACCAATTAGGCCAAAATGACGAATTAGGCCAAAATGACCAAATAGGCCAAAATGACCAAAAAGGCCAAAATGACCAAATAGGCCAAAATGACCAAAAAGTCCAAAATGACCAAAAATGCCAAAATGACCAAAAAGGCCAAAATGACCAGAAAGGCCAAAATGACCGAATAGGCCAAAATGACCGAATAGGCCAAAATGGTCAAATAGGCCAAAATGACCAAATAGGCCAAAATGACCAAATAGGCCAAAATGACCAAAAAGGTCAAAATGATCAAAAAGGCCAAAATGACCAAAAAGGTCAAAATGATCAAAAAGGCCAAAACGACCAAAAAGGCCAAAATGACCAAATAGGCCAAAATGACCAAATAGGCCAAAATGACCAAATAGGCCAAAATGACCAAATAAGCCAAAATGACCAAAAAGGTCAAAATGATCAAAAAGGCCAAAATGATCAAATAGGCCAAAATGACCAAATAGGCCAAAATGACCAAAAAGGCCAAAATGACCAAATAGGCCAAAATGACCAAATAGGCCAAAATGACCAAAAAGGAAAAATTACCAAATAGGCCAAAATGACCAAAAAGGCCAAAATGACCAAAAAGGCCAAAATGACCAAATAGGCCAAAGTTACCAAAAAGGCCAAAGTGAAAATTATTCCTTGTCCATCCTCAGTATTTAATTTACATACGTACCGAATTTCAGCCAAATCGGTCCAGTAGTTTTTCCGTAAAAGCATAACAAACAAACAGACAAATATCATTTTATCCCGGAAACTATCCCATTTTTCGGGATAAAAAGTATCCTATGTTCATCCTCGGTATCGAAAATATATATATACTGAGTTTCAGCCAAATCGGTCCAGTAGTTTTTGCGTGAAAACGGAACAGACAGACAGACAGACAGACAGACAGACAGACAGACAGACAGACAGAGTTACTTTCGCATTTATAATATTAATAGGGATAGGGAAAATAGGGATAATAGGGATTAGAGAAAATTATATTATCAGTATGAAAAGACAATGTAATATTTTTTAAAATAGTGTAGGGTTGTAGACGATTTAACTGCATTTTCAAACAAATTTGTAGCAGCGAGAGGTAGAGATGTCTGGTGGTGTGTTTGTTATGTGGTTACCAGTTGGTTGATTATAATTTATCTATTTAAGTAGATATTAGGTAAGTATGTTTAGTTGATCCTGGTGTGAGACAGACTCTGTAAAGCAATGTGAAGTTGCTGAAAACAATTCCTCGATAGGGAATATTATTAGTAAAGGGTCGCTAATATTAAAAAGGAGTTTATCAATGTGAAATATCTATGCAAATTATCAGTTAATATTAGTGTCCATTTAGAAGGATCAAGGGACTTCCTGCTCTACCTTGTCTATGCCTATATTGTATAGTCTATAATTTTATCATATTCTCAACATGCTATGTTTGTACATTGAGACTATTTAATAAAATCATCTAGAACATTGACTATATAAACGATGGAGAACACAATGCATTTTTTTTAGAATTCTCGTCGTTTTATTCGGGGTACACGTACACTGTACACTGATCGACATCAAATTCTCAGGCATAATATCTGCGCTACATTTTATTCCGGGAATCCCGCGGGAATTTTTATGGGAATAATTTAAAATGGCCAAATAAAAAAAGAATCGAATTCCAATGTCGTTTTGTCACTAATCGATAGCAAATTTTATGTAATAATTTTTTATATTTTTATCCTGGGAGCTGATTTAAATCGTTCGGTTGCATAAAAATTAACTTTTTCCGACACAGTTTCAACTAAAACAATAGTTTACATTCTTTTTAATACTGTGATACTTTTTATCCCGGGAATTTCAAGTTAAGCGTAGACGAACTCGCGGGCATAACCCAATAGTTAATAAAATTACACACATCAAAGATTATAATTGTAAATTTACCGGTGCCGCATTTAATTTTTCGTCCTTAGGGGGAAAACATACTCCCTGATAGTCATGAATCCACGAAAGTTGGAACACCTCCGCTTTAAGTAATGCCGCCATCGCTGCTGGATGTAAGGTAGCTAAGTGCTCTGTGACCGGTTCTTCACCTTCTTCAGTGTCTATTTTACGACCTTCTCTAGATACGACCCAACCACCTTCGTCAATCAAAACACACGACCACGTGATTCCATCACAGCGAGCCGCACAATTTTCTTCATTTGTGTCGTTGCTACATTGCTATAAGAAATAATTATATGCAGGGTAAGTTCCAAGGTAGTGCTTTTCAATCTTATTGATTAACCCCTTTGCAGGTTGAAAAATTTTGGTGACCCCCTTGAGCCATAGCCAGACAAAAAGTTAGTAATTTAAAAGACTACGTTTATGTTTTTCTCAATTTTGTTACCCATATTCATTATAAGGGCCATTCTGCAAAAAGTTGCTGAGCTTAGAAAGTACGAGGTAAAAACTTAAATTGCCTTTTCCCATTGGCTGAGACGCGACCCACAGATTAGAAAACACTGTTCAAGGGAAAATATACTGTAATATTTAAGGTTAACGAAAATAAATAGAAATTTTTACTAAAAATGTACTAGTATAATGTGTATCTAACGTATTTATTAAATGTATTAATAATTGTTTTAATTTTTAAGTAAGTAGAAAACTAAACTATTATCCCCGCAAATTGCGAATGCGCCTGGCCGCCATTTTCGGGACGTAACCGTAGCCGAACACTCAGTACTGTTAGCATTACTGGCCAGCGAGTACGCGTACATATCGAGTTGCGGATGACTTCACGTGAATGTTAATTTGACAAGGTTTCAGCGCATTAGCAATTTGCGGGGATAATACATAATAATTGTGTTAGGTAACGTTGTTACTTTTTTATTTTAAATGATATACTTACGGGAAAATTGGTAACGGATTTAAGCAAATCCGCTAAATGTTCAGGATGAAAATGATATCCAGCAACACCTATAATTGCTGATGATTTGTTGAGCGTCATAGCTGCTGTGAGCCACTCCGATCGAATATCAAGCTGTTCAACCATAAAGATATGTATTATTGAAGTGTTAATTGAGATTTTATATAAAAACAAGAACGAATTGAAGACGTCAACTGCGCCTATGTGTATACGTAACTCCTAACACACTATATAGTTTGTTATGAGTAGAGCTCCCAACTGTACTACATTATATAGATCTTACTACATTTTAGCCAATTGCACGCTATATGTACTATATTTTCATCGCTAATTCACTTGTCGCACTTATTTCAAAAATAAACAAACTTTAAAAATAATTAATTAATGAAAAAAATGTGTTTTGTTTTTTTTTCTCCTAATTGTCCCAAAAGTACCATATTCTTTCGGTTAAAATATAAAAATACTATATTTTCTTAATATTCTTCCACGTTAACAAACTCCCTACTTTAAAATTTTCGTGAATCTATATAGCCCGAGTTACTTGAAATTAATTTATTAAAAATAAAGGTAAATAACAAACATATATTGTTCACAAAAAAGAAACAATTTTAAAACGATTATTACAATAATTTTACGGATAAACAAAAGGTGGCGTTATCGTTTAAAGCGATGTCTTCCAGGCAACCTGACAAAGGGCCGGTTCCTGTATCCTCACTATTCATTCACATGCTCTGTCATCGATTGAATTTTGAAATCAAATGTCAAATCAAAGCTTACGTCAAATTTTACCCGATAATAAGTGGTTGCATCGAAGAACACCTTTAAATTCTTTCTCTCCATCCTGGCCATGAAGAAAAGAATAAACGTTTAAATGAAGAATGCGCGCACACATTCAACTTAGTGTCAGTGCTGTCACTGCAATAGATTGTGGAAAAAAATAAGAAATTAATCACTATAATTTAATTTAATTCTCCTAGCAAAGCCTAGTAAGTGTGTGAACCCCCGGGTACAGATAGCAGTGGACTGGTGGCAAGGTAAGTTTCTCTTCCCTGGCTTCTTCTTCCACGTCCTTTTGCCTTCTCCCACCCATCGTATCACGCCCGCAGTAAGGCAAATTAACGTTGGTAAGATATGGGCCATGAGCTCCATACAGGAAATGTCTAAAATTACCCGATGATTAGGCAAGTTAATAAATAGAAAGATATAGGAATCAGCCATTGGAGAATTATTCCAGGCAACTTCACCTGTGGACGGTCCCTATCCGGTTGAATAAATATTTTTATAATTTTGCTGTAAGCATAAATCCATGGAACTGCGTTATGTACAGGGAATACGAGCTTTAATATGAAATCAAAGGTAATCGGAATTCAAAATTATTTAATTCCATTTCTGTGATATTGTATGAAAATGTCCATTCGACCCCAAATGAGCAATAAACATAAATAGATATGAGGGATTACACCATAATTGCATATTTACATTTCATTAAATATACAAGAAATCAGGAAATACATTGTTGATAATTTTTTTAGGTATTATCAAGATCAGATTTGAAAATAAAAATCAATTTTAATCAAATTCAGATAAAATCTAAATTATTGTGAGGTGTATGATTGTAATCTTGTATACCAAAGTAATTAACGTTAATCATCTTTACCTATTAATGGGATATCATTCGAAGTAATATTGACGTAATAACTTATTAGGTACTAATTGGTTTTTTCAGAGAAAGATATTTTCCTACAGTGTTCTTGGTTTTTTTATTGTCTGAAGCATAAAACACACGGCTCATCTGATGGAAAGTGGTTACCATCGAGAATAAAACCAACGAAAAATATGAAACCGAAACGAGAAAACTAAAATATCTCCAGACAAGAGCTGCTCGGAAAAAAATATTTTGTTTTCATAATCAGCGCAATCGATTTAACCAAAAACGTTTAATAACACTCTAGAATAAATTTTCGCTTTAATTACGCTATTAGATTCGATGTGATAAGTTGCTATACAAGGGGTTCCGACATTTTGTGGGATGACAAAAAATGTTTTTATGACTTGACTGTCAATTACATTATTATTTTGATGGAGATTCCAAAACGTTGGATTCGAAATTTACAAGCAGATAAAAATATGCAACTACCAGGTAAATTCTTCCTTCATGTATTGTTATAAAAATCTGAGTTATTATGAGTTTAAAAAAGTCCTTTCTTCAGTAAGTTTATAATATTATTAATTAAAAATTCCCGCCAAACATTTGTAATCAAGAAATCTCATTAATAAAGATGTGGTTAAAATAATATTATCGCTCTTTTACAATAAAATATTTAAAAAAATGCAGGAGTTCAGCAGATAGGCAAACGTCCCACTTGATGGAAAGCGGTTACCATCGCCTATAGATATTTGTTACACCAAAGGTGCTACAAACGCGATGCTACTCTCGTAAGAAAATTGGAACCTGGTCACTAATTCCGGAACACAACTCAAGGTTGTTATTGGTTGTATAGCGACATACTTTACCGAGCAGGGGTGGTAGCCATCCAATCGAGCAAATGCTTTACCACCTGGCTGTGGGTTGCTTGTCGCCTCTTACGACAGGCCGCTTGCTGCTCTAGCACCTAGAGCAGTGGAGTATTCACCCCTGTTGACGAAGTGAGTTTGTCTTTCTCGGGGCATTCTCAAGCACTAATGCGCTAGGATCAGCGTGGGTGTAACTACGTTCTAAGTCTCACGATCTTGCTGCCATAAGGGCGAGGCACACGGGAGGACATGGTTTTAGTAGAGTATTGAGTTTTCGAGTCTCCACACAAGCCGGCGATTTGACTTTGGTGCCCATTCATGTTGTCACCTCTCGTCGCTTTGGTCTAATCCAAAGGACCCGGTAGTGTGAGAAATGCATTTCCCCCGCCTCAAAAAAAAAAGAAAAAGGCCGCTCGGCTGCAGGAACTTGTTTTCTTTCTCCATATCTACTCGGATAGAAGTTGGTTTTTTTAAAATTAGTTTTTTCATTAGGCTTAGTTGTTTTGAATGAGTGAAGGGCTGATGGTATCCATTTTTTAATAGCAAAATATTTTTAGACCATATTTCATTTATTTTGTCTCCTTTAGTTTATAATTGTTTAAAGTAATTATGTATAATTTGGTATTAATTATTTCATAGAGTTATATTGTTAAATGAAATGTTATTTATTTTATCTTGATTTAAAACTCGATAAGGATCAATCTAATATTTTTATTTTAAAATTTACTGATAACAATCAAAACTCATTACTTAGAAAAGTTGAAAAATCAAAAAAGCCGCTTCAAAACAAACAACCTTATATTTTTGATCGCGCCATATGTAGTTGTTTATAGTATTTGTATGCTATGCTATAATATGTATAATAAGTTGTTAAATATTTTGTTGTCTTGTTAAATAAATGAGATAAAAAATAAGAAAAACCTAATTATCAATTTATTTCATTCAAATTAATTTGAATTTTTAGGTAAAAGGATTGTAGATCTCGAGATTTTTTCGCAATGGTCATGATTGCACATAAAAAATGAAACTAGCATTGATGTTTATATTAATTAAAACAAATACCAATATTAAATAAAGTGTACTCTTTTGTGGTATTCTTAACAATAAAAATGCTGATTTCTAAGCTAAAATAACTTGCTTTATACGCGAAAAGTTGTCACTATATCGCTAATCGAAAGTACTATACACGTCTTATTCGTATCGTAGTCGTCGCTTGACTGCCCCACCCATCCGTTCGGGCATTGTTTTATAATAAACTATATAATACCAAACAAAGGGTCCGCGTTATGAGTTAATCCGCCATCTGGCAAGCTTCGATGCAATGTAATAAAAAAAGGATTAGTTCGACTCTAATCACAGTCATAAAGTAAGTACGATAACAATAGATGTTTTTAAAGTTTAAACACGAAGCAAACAAAAGAACTCCGAGTGCAGGAAAGGCAATAAACGGCGTTTTACGACATGTAGGTGTGCGCATTTCCTTGTCGGTATGCAACTATATATATATATATGTGACCCACATAGGCACCTTTAGAATTATAGAGACCTAAATAAAAATATTAAGTTATTCAATTTTATGCCTTATTTATATGTATTACATTTTATATATATTACATATATTATATAAAAATCCAAATATACAAAATTTTAGGGTGTGATATGAAATGTGATATGTGAAAGTTGTATCGTTGAAAAGAAATAGGCACGTATGTAAGTTTAGAGCTTGCTTTATTCGGATCAATTACGTGTTAAATAAACTGCTAGATTACTGCAAGAAATAACTAGCTCTACTCATAATTTCTAAACAAAATTTTAAAAAATGGGCTACTTACAGGTGGAGGTCTTTTAAAGCTGTTTCTCAAATTTCGAACCGGCACTATTGGAATATGCACTATCAAAGTGCCAGGTGAGGCGACTGCCCTACGGTACCAGGGTTCGTCAGGGCCTCGAGACCACCATGATCCGTTTGGTGGTTCTGCATGAGAGGTCGTTGCATGGTACTGCTGCCATCTTGTGAGACCACTGTCTATTAATAAAAACAAAATATTAACAAAAACTTTGGTTCAAAAACTGGTTCGCTGAGTTGAATTTATTATCCCAAGATTGCCGAACGCCGGGCTTTTAAGCTCTGACCGAGAATGACGTTAGGTATATCTAAGGTATTCTTAAATGACATTCGTGAGCAAATCAACGTGTGACATGATGTTATTTACAAGGAAGAAGGGTTATTTTGTACGGTAGGAACGTCATGTCAAATCAAGAAAAAACTTAGCACCACAAAAACAGAAAAATGTAGAGGTGACATAACTCAAAAATAGTTTGTGTTAAACATTTTAGAGATTTAGATTCTGAAATTTTTACTGACTCTATTGGAGGTGAAGTGAATACCAGTAGAAGTCTCGAACAGGACTTAGTGTTATTTAATAATAATAAGATAACAATCAACGTGAAACAATACTTGTATCGTCTGTGAAATCTAATATTTGTTTATGATCTTCATTTTGTGATTAATATTAATAATAATGTTTAATAAAGCCGACTACTGTCTGATATTAATTATATCAGATATTCAATTTAATAAGGCTACTTTATTTTCAATTGAGCAGGCTAGTATTCTTGTGTATATCTTATATATAAAATTCTCGCGTCGCGGTGTTTGTAGTTAAAATCCTCTGAAACAGCTTTAGCGATTCTCATGAAATTTTGTGTGCATATTGGGTAGGCTTAAGAATCGGACAACATCTATTTTTCATCCCCGTAAATGTTAAGGGTAGTCCACCCCTAATTTGTTTAAAAAAAATAGATTTTTCTAATTTTTTATTATACAGAATTAAAAAACCCCTTAACATTCAACCCCTATTTTTTCGGGCAGGACGACGTCTGCCGAGACATACATAATATTGATGTACTCTGTGGTATAAACTACAACATATACCTAATTCAGAGTCTAATAATGATAATTTAATGAATAAATAGATATGCCTATCTGTTGTGTGAACGGGAGAGTATTTTTGGCAAATTACTCAGACCAAATTACTAACTTCAGAAATACAGGATATACAGGATTTCTATGTTTACTGCCTTTTTCTGACTCAAATTTGACATAAACTTCGCATAAAAGTAATGATAATTTTCTAACAATGCCAAAATAAAAGAATAGATAGTATTAAAGAATAGTAGTGGACACTGGGCCCTAGTAGGACCTGTTAAATAGAAACACGTGGTAGTACGTATAGTACTTTCAGCTATTACGCTTGTATGATTTATATCTATGCAGGTACAGATAAAAAATAATAATTCCTACGGCCAGGCGGCCTGTCATAAGAGGCTCCAAAACAACCTACAGCCAAGTGATAAGGCATTTGCTCGTCTGGATGGCCACCACGCGTGGTCTAAGGTATGCCATCATAACAATTTTGAGTTGTGTTCCCGACATCAGCGGCTAGATTTTAGCCCCACCTTCGAGGCTGGCAGTTCTGTGTTTCCACCTTTGGTGTTGTAAATGTCGACAGGAGACTGTAAGAATTTTGTGGGTTAGATGAGGGTCTTTAGCCTGTCTACTATAATTCAGTAATAGAATAAAAAAATAAAGACGTTAAAGATAACGCTTATGGCGAAGTCTCCAATTACAATATCATAGAAATAAACTGACGGACTTATAAACTGCATCAAAGTTCAGGATTTCTTTGAAATGTTTTTTTTAAATAAGTATGCAAACTTTTTAGATTAAATTATATAAATATGGAGAGACTGGCTCTTAATCTCAAAAAAAAGGAAAATTTTAAAATAGAACTGCAGTAAAACAAATGAATATAGCCGGGAAAAGAAAATTTACTCGTAGTATCAGATTTGCGTGTTATTTATAGCAAAGTTTTAAATTGATTCTCATTGATTTTTTATTCTTTTGTCAATTGAATTATTGCTACCAGCAGAATTGTTGGGTTATTTTTTTAACTCATCGAGAGTTTTTGAACCATAATATGGATACTTCGTCCGAACAAGCGGCTCAAATTGTAGCATTGGTGCGGGAGGGCTTGGATCAACGAACGATTGGTAGAAATTTAAATTTAAACCAGTCTACGGTTTCTAGAATATACAGAAGGTTTGTGGAGACAGGTTCTTACAGAAGGAGACGTGGTACAGGCAGGACTTGAGGAACCACCGGTCGTGATGACCGATTTATTGTTACAACTTCCCTGCGAAATCGTTTCCTCACGTCTGTTAACATCAAAACAGAGCTCAATGAAGTGCGTGGAGTAAACTTGAGTGCACGAACAATAAGAAGAAGCTTAAAGGAAGCGGATATCACCCCTTTTAGACCAGCAAATGGTGCAAAGTTGTCTGTAGCTCACAGACAAGCTCGCTTAAGATTTGCGCGTGATCACCTGAATTGGACAGAAGAGCAATGGACCTCCGTATTGTTCACGGACAAGTGTAGGACATGTTTATATGGTGCAGATGGTCGCAGAAGAGTCTATCGTTGACGTGGGGAGCGATATGTTCAAAGTTGCATTGAGGAGCGTGTTCCTTTTGGAGGCGGTTCGTGTATGGTCTGGGGTGGCATATCGATGAACGGGCAAACAGAACTTGTGTTCATAGACATGGTCCATCAAAACGGTAATAGAGGGGGTTTGACTGCACATCGCTACATAACAGAGATCTTAAAAGATCACGTGGTGCCTTACATGGGATTCAAAGGCGAAAATTTTCCTTTGATGCAGGATAATGCTCGGCCGCACGCTGCTGCACAAGTTCGACAACATTGCGAAGAGGTTAGGATACGTACAATGAATTGGCCAGCACGCAGCCCGGACCTTAATCCCATTGAGCATGTTTGGGACAATTTAAAAAGAGCTGTATATGCGAGAAACTCATTGCCCACGACAGTGGCAGCACTAAGAACAGCACTTTCAGAAGAATGGGACAATATTCCGCAAGATCTTTTAATAACCCTAATAAAATATATGCGGAACCGATTAGAATCCGTAATAAGGGCACGTGGAGGTAATACACCTTATTAAAACATAAACAAACCCTTGCATAAAGTTTGTGTTTATTGTTAAAACCAATTTTTTAATTAAACCAATTTTCCTTAATTTTCTGTTTTTTCTTCAGAAAAAGTCTTAAGGTCCTTTCCAGTACACAAACTTAAACTTAAGGATATGACCCTACGCTGTTTTAAAGTTCACGAACCAATCTAGAGGTTTCAATTTAAATCTGTATAGAAAGTTTGCATACTTGGTTAAAATATTTATTTCAAAGTCGTCTATTACTTTGATGCAGTTTATGAGTCCGTCAGTGTATGATTTAATATTTGTCAAATTCTATGATCATCCTGTTGCTGTTCTTCATTTTTACATATTACCACTTATTCTCACATAAACGTCATACTTTATCAAGATGGATAACGATTTAGCCGTGTTTTCCATTGATACGAGTGTAATTTTACTTATTGTATATTAAAAAAGAAGATAAAAACGACCAAGACAAAAACAAAACACGTATTTGGGTTAGACAATGGGTAGCAAGGCAATGAGAGAGAGGGGTCCATAGCACTTTACTCGAAGACCTTAGATTGGATGATGAAAAGTCTTAGAAAATATACAAGTTATTCCAGGCAAAATTCTTGCATTTTGACGCCATTTAAAGTTAGACGGATGATATGGCCATATTTGTTTGTACGCTTGCTGTCGAGTAGGATCCCTTACGATGATCATAAAAAATATGGTATATCGTCATAGGTTCTTCATAAAAAAATGAATCATACTTCTCTGATCATATTTCTATGATAGTCTAATAAGGCTCGAAATTGGGATGTCTATTACAGAAACGCATAGTGTTGTGGTGAGTGGTAGCGGTTAATACAAATATTTATTTACTCATGAACACAGTCATCGCGGATGCTTTCGGCGCTTGCGTATCGCATTGTCATACTATAATAATTATTACTTTATTAGTAACATCCTTTATGTAAATTTATATCCTTCTTCGATGATCCGAAAATATTACATTATTGACCACTTCTTGCACCCGCTGATTCCACGCACCCGCTACTGACACTATGTTCGTAATAAAAGGAATTATGTATGTATTTACGGCATCAGGCTTTCCCCGCCACTTCCACTGTTCTCCCTAGGGGTATCATGCATAATATTATTTTTAAAATCTCTCGTCAGAAGTCTTATTCACACATCACGCATATGTCATGTATATAGAATAATTATCGTACCAGTAACAAAGAAAGCCGTGGTCGATCCAAGTTCACAGGTGGAGCAGTCTCTGTCTGTATCCGGCTGTTCGTGCTCCCTTGCCCATTGGTCGGTCATGATGGCTTCTTTGCAAATTCTCGCCATCAACTCCTCGTCACCTTAAAATAGTATATGAATATTACGAGCTTAGGTTACCGCAGATATCTAAGCAATAACATAAATATAACTAAGTATTAGAACAGTCTGTAGCTACTACATAATTTGTATTGATTTATCTCATTTCATGTATCTATAGAAGTAGCAAGGACAATCGTCAAGTAATAAGCGTATTCTGGTAGATTTATATGTCTCATGACACGTGTGAATCTTACTAAGCGATTTCCCAAAGACTGCTTTAGGATCTCTGGTCATGGTGGTAGGGGGTTGATTTATATTGAGTGCTGCGTCGTTGTTGGTTACGCCGTTGAGTGGCGCACCGTTAAAAAGGAGGCGCAGCGGGAGTCTGAGCACATGATATCGATATACGATCACCTGATCGTGGATATTATGTAGCTAAAAAAAGCTTTTAGGATATTTTCCCAGTTATTAAACCAACCAATTGTTATGATATTATTATTTATCATACTCACAATGATATGTTTTTTCTAATAAAGCTGGTACGATCGGTGAAAAGACATGCCTCAATTTCCGCATAGCGAAATTCGGTTCGTCGCTGCGTCGTCTGACGAAATGGCGGACTTCTGCTTCACGGAAGTCGAAGTATGGCTCCACATGTTGGCAATACAACCTGTAATTGAAGATCTTTGTGGTCTCGTGGTCTGTTCTTTGGAACACTACTGCTTACCTACCTAAATGTTTAACATCATATCTTCATATTAAGGACTAGCTGACCCGTGCCCATCACTGGGCATCACAAAATATTAATCACAATAAAATATACTCTGTCACTCAGGAAAATGTAGCTTTCCACTCGTGAAAGAAATTTCAAAATTGGTTTAGTAGATCCAGAGATTCCTACAACGTCACAAACTTAACCTCTTTTAGTGTAGATGACAACGTAAATGGTATAAGTAAGTAGGTAGGTATTCTGAAAATTAAATAACTAAAAGGAATATTACAATAAAATGATATTTTTCAGGAGACAGAAAAGGAAATTTGCTTTTATATATTATAAATATGAATGAGACATTTTAAAAACTGTACTGTTAAGTTTACTAAAAATATAGGTATAACTAGCTGACCCGGCGAACTTCGTACCGCCTATTTTCTGAATTCCTAAAAGAATTTATTCCATGACATAAAAACAAAATCACCAAAATCGCTCCAGGTGATCAGGAGGATTCTAGAACCCGCTCTCAGCGCCACTTACCGGTTCTAATTGCGAATCTAAACCATCCGGGAACCCACTCAAACACACAAAAACAAAATCGCTCTCGGTGAATAGGAGGGTTCTAGAACCCGATCTCAACGCCACCTACCGGTTCCAACGGGATAAAAAGTATCTTATCTTTTAAGTTGGATCAAACTGCACACGGTGTGCAAATTTGATTGAAATCGGTTCAGTAGTTTTGAAGTTTATTGGTAACATCATCGTGATACAAAAATGTTATATATATGTCGGAGCACGGCCTCGTTCTCACGACATCTCCTTTAGTTATTGCAGGTTAAGTGGGCGTCATCAGGGTAAAGAGCAAAGAGCATAAAACACGATAGCCACGGTTTATACACTTTTAATTTAGATTTAAAAGACATTTTAACATAGTTTAGGCCGAGCAGCAGGTTCAGGGCACCGCTCATACTTCCAACTTCAATACTTTCTTTAAAATACTCCATGGTCCAACTCGACCTGTTGCCACCAACCAAATGTGTCACAAAAACTCCTCCGTCTACCGAAGTAAATACTACTAAAGTCTAATAAGGGCGTCTGACCCCGCTCCGAGCTATATGCTCTGCTCTGATTGGTCGTTTATTAAATTACAATATTCATAACTTTTATTACGTTAGAACGATCTTTAAGTTATAGAAACATTTAACAAATCATATAAAATTAAATCAAGAATTTCAAAAGTAGTTAAAATGTAAACAAATAATATTGTGCGTTATAAATCCAATCAACAATTAGCTGATTTATATCTTCCCTCCGACATATATATAAGATTAACGAGTTGTATGTAGGTAATTTTAAGTCTTAAAATTAGCTGTCGATTAATGAAAACTGCATTAAAATAGGCTCAGTACTATTTACGTGAATCTCGAACAAACAGACAAAAAATATTTAAAAAAATGTATTGTGTTCTCAGTCGTTTATATAGTTTATTACAGTTTTTTTAATAGCGGCAATTTACAGACACGGCATGCTTCGAATTTTATAATATCCTGCTTCCTATCCTAAAATATTATAATCGCGAAAGTTTGTAAGAGTGTATGGATGTATGTATGTTTGTTACTCTTTCACGCAAAAATTACGGAATGGATTTTGATTAAACTTTACAATGGTATAACTTATACATCAGAATAATACATAGGCTATAATTTTTAAAGATGTAGTGTGAATTATCCAAAATACAACGATTTTCCATTACCACACGGGTGAGACCGCGGGGCGCAGCTAGTTATAGATAGTGTGGGTTTTTGGAAAAAGGAAAACGACGGAATGATAAAGTGCGTATTAAAAGTTTAGAATTAATGTGAAATGTTTTCCTATGTTGATAACAATCACGCGGTTTTGTTATCCTATGTTTTAAAATTAAATTCTTAATTTAATTTAATGCAGATTAATCAATCTTTGACAATCAATTTTGATTATATTGTTTTATTAATGGATTTTTTGGATAAGCACATCAAGGTTTACGACTGTTATTGTTGTGAATCATTTATTAGTGCATTTTGTATCTACAGGAAATTTCTTTAAATGATTTTCAAGGACCGTTGCAGAGCTGTAAAAAAAGCCCCCTACATGCATGGGTGATAATACAGGAGTAAATATTTTAAATATATACTTTAACTTATGTTCATTATATACAAAAAAATCAGCTTGCGTATGTTTGTGTATAAATAACAAAAGTAAAGATATAGCAAAGAGTGACATGGTCTTCATAGCTAGTTTATAAATAAAATACACCCATACGAGCACAGAAATAATATCTAGATATATATGTGCATACGAAGATACTTGAATAAACATAACAATAGCTTGTCATTAAAAAATAGTGCTAAAAGCTATCGAGAATAATCACTAGTGGTACCGCCATGTAAACCTCCTTTCAACCTATTAATACTTTTCTTCAACTACTTAAATTCTTCTTCAAATGTGACGGCGCGTCCCCCTTTCGCACGTCACTTCTATCACTCATTATCATATCATAAAATAAATTAAATCGATCCGCATTGTAAATAAATAAAATACCATAAAATAACTTAAACATACCGCGCCCGCACCACATATATATTATATAAATAGCCCGCTCCGCTCTATAATTGTAAAATAAAATAAACAAACATCATATAAAATACTGTAAATATAAAAGTAAAATAAAGTGTGTTGAAGTGGATAGTGAAGAAGAGGAGCCGCATTTCATTCCCATTAACCAGGTAAGTGCGTGCTCGATCTCTAATTCCCATCTAAATTGTCCCACACTTCTTTTCCCGCAAGTTTGACACAGTTCACTTATCGCTAAATCCAGCGCCGCCGCAACAACTAGACTGACAGACGGATAAGATGATAGAGCTATATTGCGAGCTCAGTTTTTGTAACTTGAACATGAAATCTTTAAAATATAGAAAATTTCTAATATTAGGTATAAAATTCTAAACATGCTGCGTCTGTTGAAGCTGTATAAAATAACGACTGGAATAGACTTACGGTGGAGAACACGATGATTTTTTTAAAATTTCCTGCCTGTTTGTCTGTTTGTTCGGGATTCCCGTAAAAACTATTGCGCTATATTTTATCCTGCGAATCTCGCAGGATTTTTCTGGGAATTATGTAGTCAGACCGAATTTCAATGTAGTTTTTTCACTGATACATAACAAATTTTATGTAATAAAACGCGTGTTTTTTTCCCAGGAGCGGTCCCCGAACAAATTCATTCGGGTGCATAAAAATTAGCTCGTTCCGACACAGTTTCCACTAAAACAATAGCTTACATTTTTTTCTAATGCTGCGGTACTTTATGCTCCGGCAATTCTGCGGGAATTTCAAGTCAAGCGTGGACGAAGTCATGAGCATATCCTAGCTTATAAATAAAATAAAAACATACGAACCATACCTAGTTCAGCCATACTTACAAAAAATGCAACAAAAGCTTGTTATTAATAAAAAAAAATGTTAAAAAAACCGACATCAAAAACTAAAAAGTATAAAATAACTTATTTCTAAAGCTATTATTATTATTATTTATTTTATTTGTTATTTTTATATTAGTATTATGTAATATATGTGCCCTCTTAAAATATAGGTAAAAAAAAAAAATTTCGTAAATAAAATACTGGCTATGTTAATTTTAGGAGAAACCTCCTCGCTTTTTTTAAATCGGTGTTAAAAAAATAGTTCCGATGAGTTTTTTTTTGGTATAGTGATAATAATCATTTAACATTTGTGACAGACGGACAAGACGATAAAGCTATATTACGGGTTCAGTCTTTATGACGACAACGGAATCTTAACAAGGATATAAAAAATAAATAGATAATATTTACCATTCAGGATGTACTGCAAACTCTGTTCTTGAAAGCGACTTTAAAGCTTCTTCAGCTAATTCTTTTGTGAAGGAATGGCGTGGAACAGTGTGAACTCTATTGTACGGCGGCAAGACCACCACAGCTGTGTAGTGGTCGAGTACTCGTTTCCAGTGATACTCGCGAAGTTCTAAATTGGCCCTCATACCATTCTCGTATATATTTTTACCTTCCATTTTCTTTTGCCCTTTTGGATTTTCAATGATCACTTCGTTCCGAAGCTGGAAATTTTTAATGATTTTGTTATTTTTTTTTTATAAATAGGTTCGCGTTTGACCGCCATTACGCCTGATATCACTCGGAAATGCAGTCAAGGTGTAGCACGCTTACCCAGAAGCTACCTATTCACACCTACCTAGTCACCTAGCTTATATTCTTCAGGAAAAACAGAGGACGGTAAAGAGTTTCACTCTTCAGCGGTGTGTATGATGAAAGTGGAAGCATAGTGTTTCGTCCACTTTTTTGGTATTTCCACCGTATATCGGTGGTTTATGGAAATATTTTCTTTTTCTACGCCAAAATGTTTTTAATTGAATTAATATAAGTACGATTGAATATAAACAGCAAATTAATCAATTTAATACAAATAAATAGTTTATTTACTTCAAAATATACATCAACTATAAATAATTCGAATAAAAACTTTACTTCAACTCCAAACGGCACAAATATGTAACCCCTGCCTAGGGTTCCATATTTGCGCGGTTTAAGATCTTCAGCTGTTGAAGCAGCATTGCCAGCCCCTGACTTAGGCTTCACTGGAAGATGTTATGCCGCCAGTGTCGACGCATGACACGTCCCAAATTAGCCGCCTTCCCATCTTCCAAGGAATAAGTGTGGGACAGAGAGAGGAGAAATAGGGGATTGAAACTTTAGCTTACTGTGCGAAAAATGATTAGCTCAGGGCTACCCGTTTGACACCGATATTCTGGGAAATGAATGAAATGAATTCAAGATAATTATTCCAGTATGCCTCTGTCACGTCAAAAATGGCTATAGAATGCTAAAACTAGATATAAAATTAAAAATAACCATAAATTACAATAAAATTACCTTTATCCACTCTGGTGGGTAATATCTTGGTTTGTGATTTTGAGCTGGTTGTTCTAAATCTAAGAAATCCACAGTTCGGTAGCCAGGTTTTAATATGTCGCCGTCAAACTGAAATAATAGTTGTTAATAAAGTTCTGAGGTATTTAAAATACTACGCGAAGTGAGATACTTACGGTTGGTTTCAAATTGTCGTGGAGGACAATGTTACCACGATGATCTACGATGAATAATGATGCACCACCCCCTAGCTGAAGTAAAAGAGATAAATTAGTAGTTGTATTTTCTATATTATTATAGCGGACAAAAAATAAACTTGTTTTGTTTTGTTTTATTGCCCGAGTTCATCAGACAGGCAGACGGCTACCTGATGGAAAGCGGTTGCCATCGCTTATGGACATTTGTAACTTCAAATGTGCAATGTAGGTACTGCTTGCGGTTCTTACAGTATACGGAAGAAGAATACTATTCTTCTTCCATGGTGCTAATATTTACATTGGGATGCATGCACATAGCGTGAGTAAAAGTTCTAAAAAAATGGTGACAAATAGTTCTGAAAACCTTTGATAACTATTTAAGTTATATTTTATTTTTTTAAATCGGCTTTCATCCAGTAGTATAAAAAAATATTTTTTTACGTTTTTTACTATTAAAAAACGAAATACATATATAGGTTAAAAAAACAATAAAAAATGCTTAATATAAAAAGCTGAAAATTTGGGTGAATTCTTATTTGGTAATAAACTGATGCCCATAGTATAAGTAGAAAACGCTGCTGGGGCAGATTTCTCTTAGAAAACCGTCGAAACTCTATATTAGTAGAAATAATTTCGAAATTATAAACTATTGCCTACATAAGACCCAGGTATATGTCATTATCACGATTATCCAGTTGATAAATTTTAAAAACATGACGTGGTTAGTAAATTGGATATTATTGTACACAAGTGATTTTATTCCTATGGTCTTGTCCATTTTACGGGAATCTAATCATAGCGAGACAAAATGTATCCTGTATCCCGAACTTGGATGTAATTAGTTGCTATGTAAAATTATATTCAAATAAGTAGGTATAAGTTTTTGCGTATCACAAAAATAGACAAAGAGACATCAACAATAGTATATTTGGTATCTACTAATTGTATTTTTTTTAGTAATTAAGGGCCGATTTTTCAATCACCAGATAAAAGTTATCAGTCGAATAAGTTATAACCTGAGTGAAATCAAAAGTGAAATCATTCAACTGTTTTATTCATGCAACTGACATTTTTAATTTTTCCATGTTATACTTTATTCTATGAACAACTTTCATTTGGTGAGTTAAAAAATCGGCCCAAGTCCAATATGCAAGCATAATCCTTTAATATAATAATAGCATGGTAAAAAAATATTTTGAATGACAACCGCCCAGCAAAAAGGTCACATTTGATCTCCTAAATCCTTGATAACGTCGTGTTGCATAAAACACTTTATTATTAGACTAGCTAACCCGCGCCCACTTTGTGGGGCATCAGATTTTTTTAGGAAATACTTAACATTATATACCTACCCTACGTTACTCAGGAATAATGTAGCTTTCCACTGGTGAAAGAATTTTTAAAATCTGTTTAGTAGATTCTGAGATTACGCCCTACAACGTCAAAACTCACGAACTTTACCTGTTTGTAATATTTATATATTAATTTATTAGATATAGTTCAAATTAGTTAGTACTTGAAAGAGTACAGTATTTGTTAACAAGATATCAAAATGATATAACAAAAAATAAAATAAACCTCTACTGTATGTAATTATACGATAATTAAAAAAAAACTACAATAATAGATGTGCAAATGTGAAAAAGGAAAAAAAATATTATTAGAACATTTTTTATTATTATATTTTTTTATTGTAAGCTGTAAGCTGTATTAAGTCATCTTTATTGCATTAGTTTCTATTATTATTTTAAAGGTTTTGTTTAGTAAGAAGTTATGTGAAAGTGATTTTTAAAGACATGTTCTTAAATGGACTCATTTTATGACATATGATTTATTCCTTCCCAAACCAAAAATAAACAAACATACACATCTGAATAAAGATATTTTCATATTATTGTAGATTAGAAATGTTTACCTATTACAATTACACCTTGATAAAATACGAGATTTAGTTGGAATCGATGTGATATCAAATTTAATCCTCGGTAAGCAGGGTTATGTGGCTTAACGTCGAGCAGACTTGATAAAGACGAATTTAAAACATTGATATGGATCTGTTTTGAACAATAATTAATCTTGCCCCCGCCTTGATAATTTATTATTGACTCCTTAAAATTAAAACCTTATTAGTCAGATGTATTAAATATTATCAGCATCAGTTTAGCCAAATTGTCATCTTTCACTGAAGAAAAACAACAGAGTTCTGGTGGCTAGTCGATAAGTCACATTTATTAACAGCTTGTTCTCATGTTCGACATAAAGTAGAATTATTCTTAGATCATATAATATACCTTTATGTAGATGTAATTTACTTAAAAATTTTCAATAACTTACTTTGGAGAACAAATATACTGCAATAGATCACACTCTTTAAAATAACTAAAAGTTTATTACTCATACATATTATGTACTAGCGGCGCCTGCGACGTCGTCCGCGTGGAATTAGCTTTCAAAACGCCCCGCTTTTGTGACTTTTTTTTTTTGTGTGATAAATATACTATCAAACACTGAAAGAATTTTTCTAATCGGACCAGCGGTTCCTGAGATTAGCGCGTTCAAACAAACTCTTCAGCTTTATAATATTATAGTATAGATTTATTATACTCAAAGTGTTTACTATTTCATTTATGCATGGCTTTGCGAAGATACATTTGTTTACCATTAAAAGCAGTCAACAGGTTGATGGCACACCACCTGATGGAAAGTGATCACCCTCGCCTGGGGACTTCGTAAATAACACAATGGCATAGGCCATTATTATATCCAAGGTTCATATAAATCATGGAGTGGTCACTCAAACGCTATCAGATATATACTAATGAAAATTTTCCTTATCTATAAAGCTTAGATCCGACAGACGTGTTACGCGCAATAGATATGCATAATATAATAATAGTCTAACTACTGAAACTTTCTACTCTATTTCGCTTGCATAAAGCTCGGTTCTGAATACAGAATCTATTTTACATTAACCCTTGCAATTTTTTTGTTTGGTTCGGAAACTGGCCAACTCAACTTACATACTTTTAGACAAACCTAGAACACAGATAATATGGTTGCTGAATGGCCTTCTTGATGCGTACATAACATTATATAGACATCGATATAATATTATATCTAATTCGTTATAAATTATAATCCATCTATTTAACTTCAATTTGTAAACTTCAAATTCTTATTTGGTTGGCAGATTGATTATGAAGATAAAAAAAATGAATGAATGGATTAGGGAAATCAGTTTGTAAGATTCGCCAATTATCATATCACGTCTTTGTAGCCGACGCTTGTCATTAATAACAGGAGAGTTGCTTACCTGATGATAAGGCAGAATCAATTTCAGATGATCGATGGGTATATCAACACCTGCTACGCCCAACAATCTGTTTACTGGATACTATAAAACATAAAGAATAATAATTTGGCACAGAATATGCTAAATATGTATTTAATGTCCCTTATAAAGTAAACTACAAAGATAAATGAAATTATTGTTACTCTCAAAAGCCATACAAACAGACTAAAAAATATATATATAAGATTATTTTTTTTATTAAAATACATGGATTACTTATTTGCGGATCGGGTAATGTTAGTCCTTTAAGGGTACGGCTTTCGAAGGAGCTTCGTCGTATCGAAGGAGGTTAAAACCGTAACGCTGGCTGGCTGATAAGTAGCACCTTGCACTCGTCGCCACCACAGGCAATGGCCAGGAGCCAACTTAAGGCCCTTGGTAATTATTAATCAATAATTTACCAAATAAATATCATAAATCTTCACGATATGAGACGTAACGTGATTCATTCGTAATTTTTTATACTTATTTAAAGTTTAAAAATATACCAAACCACCTCCAAATTACTGACATGAAAGCATTTTAGCTCTTCAATTTTTATTAAAGCAAGATATAAAAAATCTACACCTTTATAAAAGAGAGATATATAATTTGGACTTACTATTTTTTTTAATACTACTTTATCATATTCACAACAAAATAATAATGTATCTGAAAAACAACCACGTCTATGAAATTGCCGCTATTGCCCAAAAAATTTGCACCGGAAAATCCTCAAATCATTGGCGCTGCTACAAGCCTTAAAAAGGATATCATTTTCTTGTTCAAGATAGTGTGTGTGTGAATGTGAGAGAAAGCGGCTTTGTCTTACTATTTACTGACACAAGACTAAACGATACATAGTTGAGGGTAGCAACAAAACCGTGAATATCGTAGTACACAAGTATACCGTTCAAAACTTTCTTACTCTTTGACAGGAATTTTGTCAGAGGTCGATCCCCGATAATATTTAAAGGATCTATCCGCTGCAGTACGATTTGGATTGGCAACTGCCAGGCTTGCGTCTCTAGCTTAAGATGTAAAAGGAATACTGGAGTAATTTTAATTGGAACTCGATAGTTGTATCAATCTACTAACTCACTGTTTGTCTCTGAACAATTAGATGTGTACAAGGTATTCCTTCTGCAAACAACTTATGCTTATGAGAAAGAATACATTTAGCGTAGGCATACATCATACCAATTTCAAATTATGACGAAGCATATAAAGAAAAGATTTATTACCGTTCTCGTCGAGTTCCTCTGTTTCTCCTGCAATCAATATTTATTGATAAGACATTATTGCGATATAAGAATTTAATCGTGTAATTCGTAAAGCGTGTATTTATTTGTTTTTAAGCCAATTGCATAGGTGGTAATTCGTACCTCGTCTAACATAATCGTTATATTCTGAAATAAAGAATATTTGGTCAGTAATATGCTATTAAAGTTTCTAAGAAATATACATTATCTTTTTTACATACTTCGCTGGTATTAGAATCAAAAACAGGTACGGAAACGCTGATTTGTAATTGGTAATTTAAATCTTGCCCTTCATAGTAGTAGCCTCTCTTATCCTAAAATCAATTATTCAAATAAAAAATATGTTAATGGTAATCAAAATTTCGATAAAATTCCTGCAACAGGCCATTAGAAATATCAAAAGGTAATTAGTTTATTGAACTTTCATATACTTGAGCACGCGGAAAATTTTCATGAGAATCTATAGACTTCCAATCACCTCATGCGCTGGCTGAAATTTGCAGTGCAGGAGCTATTTAACGAGGGTGTTCACCTCTTATTGTACGTATTTGTAGTGTGTGGAAGCTATGTTTGTTTTTTTTTTAAATTATTACCTAGTGGTTACAGTTGCCTATGAACGTTTGCAACGCCAGGAGCGTCAATAATACATTCTGGTCTTAATGAATCTTTTACTCTATAATCTCAAACAATCCCATGTCGATGTCCAGATGGAAAATTTGAGGTCGAAATTTCCCTCCAGATCGTTCTTGTATTCAAAAAACCTATAGAACTGTTGTCTACTCACGTATACCTATTAGTACTATGGGTAGACGTGAGCAGGTTGATAAAGATATCTACTTGGCGTGCAACTGTGGCTGGCACTGTGGAAGTGTGGACGCTTTACTCGTAAATCCCGTATTAAGTGGTATGTTAGAAGGCAGGTTTGATTTATAGGTTATGGAACTTACTTTGGAATTGTAAGAATATTTTAATGAGGAAATATTTTTTTACAAAAATGTTTATGGAATTACTTAAGCTTAAGGTACATAGTTGAATGTAAGATGGAATTTAATTGTAAGAACACAATTCAGGCAACGTTAGTGGAAAATGATAAGGTGATAATATCTTCATTAATTAATTACACTGTTTAGGAAGTTACAGTTCTTAGTTCAAAAGGGGATAAAATTAGTAGGACAAGTTTTTACTACTTACAAGATTGTATTGATACATGTGATCGCTGTAAAGGCGTTCCGGGCTCAAAAATGTTGCCTTGTTTTTTCGTAGCTCTTTATAGCGATACATTTGTTCCCAATTTTCTTTCTGTTTCCAATAGTATTCACTTCGCCTAGGGTCCTAATTTTTAAAATATTGAATCGTTCAATAGTAGAAGTTATACAATATAAATACGAGATGACATTTTATGCAAAGTTAAATTCCAATACTAAAAGTACTGTGCGTTCACAATAACTTTCCGCATAGGGCTACTGTTCCCAAAAAGTAACCCTTTAGTCAAAAGCTTTAGTCAAAAACATCTAAAATTTCCATAATTAGGTTGTTGAAAACTCTCTTAAAACAATGTACATTTCGTAATATTCTTATTTATATAATATTTATTTGTAAGCTCTTTTATTACTCCATATAAGAAATAACAATTTTTGGGAGTTGGTAACCTAGTGCATCGAGTTATCATAAACGCATAACATCCATAAGATAATTTTAAATAATGCTTCATAAGCTATTAAGGAAAACAAGTCTATTAAATTATTATTCCTTATTAAACGCATCACGAAATAAAATAGTATTATGATTTTTTCAAAAATGACCTCCGGAACAGTTCTTACCTCTACGTGAGCATAAACGTCACTGAAGACCCTCAGCCTATCTTGTCTCTGTGCGACAAGTGGTCTTTCCATCACCCGCAGTATCCTCATCACCTGTTCGGTGACATCATTGTGGGTGATCAGCTCAGCAAAGTATCCGTCCCGGTTGCAACTAATCCAATCGGCATAAGCGCGAGTATTGTCTCGTAGACCATAGCGATCGTGTAGCCACATTACAAATAGCCTAAAGAAGAGTATTTTTGTTTAAAAAACAGATAATGACATGGCAGTATATAACTATGAAGAGTATAGATGAGAAAAGTCTACTACTGTTAAGATACCGTAAAAGACGCATTTATTAAGGAATTCTATTTCAAAAACTACCTACTTAAAGGAGGACTCGTCTACTAATTTATTGAGGTATAATTTAGCACTGTTAAAGACTATGGTTTATTATACTCGTAAATGAACCTGAGGCTATGTAAATATAAATAGATATTATCGCTGTTAGAGCTGCCGATAAGATTGGGCTTAGTCTAACTCATCAAAAATGTCTAATCTAATAAACGTATAAATAATATTAAATATTGATTAAAATATTAGTGAGCACATCATGTAAGCGATAAGATTTCTGGATATACCGTCTAAGTTAATTTAGGAACAATTAAGAAATTAATATACTGAAGGAAAGAGTACAATAACTCGTCCTTTTATTTTGCACTTCTCTCTCGGGCGATTGAGCCATGGGCTCCCTCCCACCAGGGGTACATTGCTGTATCCAACGGGCTAAGCATCATCGACGCACCACTCAACTAAATCAACCCCTACACATAATACAAAAGGTTTCCTCCTAAGTACACGACGGCTGTTCACACGGTTTTCATCATTACTATTTCATTGAAGGTTTTATACTTACATAAAAAAACGATTAAGTTTCTATGTAAGTAAAATAGAAATGATTCCTAGGATTTGGTCAAACTCCACTTTTATACGAAAAACATATTATCAAACAACAAAGTGGGTATTAATTTTTATATATCACTAAATACTTAAATTATTAACGTAAAAGAAAATAGTGAAAATAAATATTTCGTTGTCTGTTCATAATAGAACAATTTTATGTCGTACTAAAAGCTATCGCTCTTGAGTACAGTCTCTTTGGCTTACCTTATACGACCATGAGGATCCAATTCTTTCATCAGGTCAGTATAATTGTCATACATACTATCAGTCAAAAGAACAATCGCTTGCTGGCAAGAAGGCGGTCTGTCCCTTTTCAAATTATATCTTCTCAACATATGAACAGCATACTCCAGTACATCGGCCATATGGGTTTCATTTCTCATTTTATAAAATTTCAATGCCGACATCATCGCAGCCGAATTTACGTGGTTAGCCTGTTAGAATGAAAAACTTGAATAAATTTGAAGTATCTGTGTAATTTCTAAATAAGTTCCAGCATTTGATTTCAAACTGTTTTTAGAATTTTGTGTTTCAAAATACGTTTTGTATATATATATATATATACACAAAACGTACGCAAATCAAGGTTTAGTTAATTCTTGTACGGGGAAAGCATGCTATCATTTTAGTGAAAACTGTGTCAGAATAAGCACATTTTTTGCACCCGAATAACTACAAGCCACTCCCTTGAAAATTCCCTCGGGATTCCCGGGATAAAAAATAGCGCAGATTTTAAGTCTAACCATTTGCTGTCGATCAGCGACTACTGCAATGAAATCGGCTCAGTAGTTTTTACGTGGATCCCTAGCAAACAGACAAGAAATCTAAAAAATATTGCACCCTGTTCTCCATCGTTTATAGTGTATTCCAGTAGTTTTTTTAAATAGTATCAATGTACAGACACGGCATGCTTAGAATTTTATAATATTGTAGATTTTAGGAGCCTTTGGACATTATATTCTAAATTAATCTCTTAAGCCGATATTAGACGGATCATTTCTTTCAGTTCGAATGAATCAACCGGTCATCTATATAAACATAAATTTGAATCATTCAATGTCACTGAACACCGTTGATGCGTCTACTTCTGTGTCTTGCCATTTTACTCAATTTGGTTGATTGCTCTAATAACAGTATTAGTCTAAATTTCACTAATAACAGTGTACCGGAAGTGGGTGCTAACAACTGCAATACAATACGTACAGTTTATCAATGATTTGCGTTACCGTATTACTTTCTGTACACTTATTTTTAATGTTTAAAAACTAATTCTTTACTTTGGGTTATATTGTCGGGTAGGTCCCTACGCGTTGGTCGTTCCATAGCCCCATGCAAGCCTTCTGAAAATCATGGCCAATGTTATCCTTTATCTTCAACGACATACAAATTGTGTTGTGTAATACTTACCGCCACGAGCTTTTCATTGAAGCAAGAGATGGGAGATTCGATCGCGACATTGAATCGCAAAACGTTCACCTGGTCGTCATCGGTTAGGGCATTGAGTAATGCCGACGTAAACTGCTCGGAGACGACCTGGTTCGAAGAGTTGTGCATGGAGCCGGAAGCGTCTACCAAGATGAGAACATCTCGGGGAGCTCCTCCTGCACTCACGTACCATGGCCGGAGTCGACAGTCATATACGTCTTGGTTCTGTATATCCAGCTTTAGCTTGTACATGTCTGACCATAATGCCGCTAAAAATATGTTTATAGAAATGTTACTGGCAGATACATCTCATACATAACTTTAACTATATATACAAATTAATATTAGACACGAAATCTAGTGCCAGACCGTTGCGTCTCCAAAAGTCTGACCAATCCTGTGGTCATGTGAGACATCTAGCATACGTTTGGCTCGATAAAGTTTATGCGCCTCAGGCCCTATGGTCCCAGGGTCGCCACCCTAAAAGTTGCAAATATTCCGATTTCTACATACCTATTTGCGACGTTTTAGTCGTTATAAGTAATTATAAATCTATACCACTATATTGAAGTTCCTTTTTACGATTTGGAAATAAATATCAAAATTTGAGTCAAAAATGTTATATTTATACGATCGTTTCTAGAACTTTTGTCACTCTACCTGAGAATTTGGCTCGGTTCAAAGAATTTCCATAATTGCTATAGGAATTAAAACAGGAATTTTATCTTCAATTCTTTAATAATTGAAAATCTTTTTGTGAAATATTCGTAGGTAGCTTGTGCCCGCGAGTTCGTCCGCGTGAAATAGTAAAAAAAACAATTTTTGTCTTAGCGTGATGATATATAGCCGATAGCCTTTCTCAATAAATGGGCTGTCTAGAACTGAAAGATTTTTTCAAATCAGACGACTAGTTCCTGAGCATAGCGTGTTCAAGCAAACAATCTCTTCAGCTTTGTATATTAATATAAGATTTTATTTAATTTCGATTTATTATAGAGTATTTTATTTGTTTGAGGGTGCAGAAGATATGGATATAAATAAGTCCTACTTTATGAAAATGGAACTAACTAATAGTTGAGTGTATCAAGATAATTTATTTATGTAAGCCTGCGAAGAACTGCTAAGGAATTTTTTTGTTTTGCTGGTCTTTTTAGCACATTTATAACACGCGGCTTAGCTCGAGTATATGTATTTAACTCAATCTTGTCAAAGTATTACGGTTGTTTCGGTTTGCATAACAACGCGCAACTATAAAAAAGTGTTCAGAATTATGTAAGAGTGAAATCTTTTATTATATTATTATAAAAAAACACTAGTCTGTAAAGAAAACATAAATAAATTAACCATGAAATAAGTATTTAATAATATACCTGGATAATGTCTTAGAAATCCTTTAACACTGCAGAAATACTGAAAATGTATCGATGCATCCTGCGCATAATTTTTTTGAAATGCTTGCAATAAATGCTCCGACCAGTGCAAGTGCTCAACGACTCGAGGATCTAAATAAAAAAACCGAAAAAAGAAATTACAAAAAACTATTTGGGCTCAAAATTCTATTTGTAATTTTAAGGAGTATGCGTGTTCAAATTTTATGAACTATTGCCAAATCATAGTATTGTTTGTCAATGATCTATTGTAGGGGAGTCCAAGATGAGGTTACTCGAGCGCCGCGGGGACCTGTTGGACTGTGAAGATTAGATGCTAACGAGAAAAAATGTAATATGATGTATGCCTTTCACTAGTGGGGGAGCGTGTGCAGAATTTAAAAAAAAAGATTAACACATAAATACTCAAGCGCGTCAGATATTCAAATGGGATGTTAAGTAAACCCTAAAGGAACTCCTATTCAAAAACTGACGATTTTGGTGCGACCAAAGGCCATGGCCGATTTTTGAAAATGCAAGAAAAATAGTTACATTGAAGTACTCAGCGGGTCAGATTAATGTACAGACGGTTCAGCTTGTTGTCTTGTCGTGCTGACCCATAATCTGACAAATATGTGGAGGAATTTCCGTAATCTGACGGTTTGCAAAATAATTTGAAGCATAAAAATTACCCCCATCCTGTATGAACGGTTAATATATGGTGGGGCTACATAATAGGGTGCAAGGCTTCTTCCCTTATGTTATTCTGCCACGCTTGAGTAAATCCCAAATCCCCGCTTGGCCTCCCCTACTACTAGGTTATCAGCACGAATAATCAAGTTTTAAAAAACAGAATATAAAAAGTCTTACCACAAGCAAATACTTCAGCGACTACGTATACACTGGTAGTCTCTAACGACATTTTAGAGTCAAAGTGTTTGCTTTTTGAAAGTTTCACTTTTTCAAGGGTGGTACAATTCATAGGAAGTTCATATTCTTCCGGCTCATCGGCTTGTTTTTTTGTTTCATCTAAGTCCTTAAATGTAAAAAGATTACGTTAATTGCCTTTTACATTATTTTTGTGGTAACGATGATTTTGATCTTTAGATATTTATCGCTTAAAATAAGTGTCCGGCTTAGCAAGGTAAAACAATGATGACTAATGAAAAGGAATTAAATTAAATTTTAGTATTTATTTATACACAATAATAATTTATAATTACACTATTACTGATGCAACAAGTACAATACAATAATACACAGAGCCGGATTTTAATCCAAGCTATATAATGCAAATTGGTACCAACATACGTATTAATTTGATTTAGGTAAGATTATCTACTTTATTCATATTAAGTTAGAGTAAGTTTGTAGGCTTTTTTATATTATTAAAAATGTCTTAAAATTTACTCTAACTCAACACGAATTAAACCGTAGAGGCTTATATCATAATATTTCAATGCTAAAGTTTTGTTCAAAATAAAATTGTCAAGCTTTAATTATAATACATAACAGTAATGTAATAAGTTATGTAATTTTTTAGAGAAAGGAAAATATAAGATAAGTTATATGAAATGTGAGAAAATAATCACTACAAGAAACTACCATAACTAGTAAATAAATGTATGTATTCTTATATTATAAAATCAGAAAGTTTGGATGGGATGTTTATTGCTCAATCACGTCAGACGGCAGAACGGATCTGGATACAATTTGGTAAAGAGATGGATTATAGCCTGGAATACTCTACTCTACTTTTTATCCTGGAAAAATATACAGTTCCCGTGGAATAACATTAACGCGAGCGAAAATAAATAAATAAATTTTAATTTTGTGATGTTCTACAATAGTTGAATTATACTAGAATTAATGAAATTTTAATAGAAATTAATTATTTTTTTAATAAACTGACATATTAACTAATGTTAACAATACCATAAATAATCTAATACAAAAAAAGAAAACTTATTTATTGTATTCTATTAGTCCCTCAAGACTATAAATAGAATACTAAGTCTAGATCACCGTCTTCTATGGATAAAGTGACCAGAAGACTGGCTACGTTTCCTCGCTGGATCGCCGTACCGATCGTTGCCCGAAGTAGGCACCAGCCTTCTGATCACCTGAATAGTCAATACAATAGAAAAGATAAAGAAAAGTGTAAGGCTTTTTAAGGATACTTCGTTTTATGACATGCTAGGTAAATTTGGTATTAAAAGAAAAATGAAGATTTTTTGAGAAGAGCATAACTTACGACACTGCTCATGAATGTATAATCAAACGGTGGTTCTGGTACTGTAACAGCCAATTCTTCAGCTTTACGCATAATTTCCTCGGCAGCCTGTATCCTCTTCGTCAACAAATCTTCAAGTGCCGCAGCGAGTTTATTTACTATCGCGGTACCATTTCGTCTTTCAGCTCTTACTTGAGAAAAGTTCTTCGCTAAAACTTCTCGTCGAACTACTCTTCTGTCATTTTCGCGCAAGGTTTTTGATATATCTTTGGCCCATTGATCGACCCTATAATAAAATTATTCCAATAAAGTATTTCTTTTTTTTAATTGACAGGAAGAACGAAGAGGGATGAAAGCTACGTAACAAAAAGAATGTTAGCACTCTTTTTGTTACGTTGGAAGATTGACGGCTTCAAATATGAAAAAGTAGATCAAAAAAATGAAAAAGATGAAAGATGGATGGATTGTGCGAAGAATGACATGATGATTTGTGGTGTTACCAAGAACATTCGCCATAACAGAGGAGTATGGAAGGAAAATAAATTGTACCGACCCATATGGTCGGGAGAGAGCGAAAAAAAGACTGGATTATTCTTTTTAAATTAAAATTTAAAATAATACTCACTGTTCAGGCGATATAATTTTAAGTGCAACTTTTCCTTTCTTTGTTATTTGCGGTTTTATTTTAGCTTGTTCGTAATCCGTAATCCTCACAGGCACTGTACTTTTATTTTTATTCACTTTAATAAAAATCTCTTCGTGCTGTTCAAGGTTCTTTTTAACTTCAACTATTGTTTTGTTGGAAACGATGTTCTTTGTTTTCAAACTTAATGAGCAGTATATAAAAGTTAGAAGAAATATTGATATATTAAATTTCATGTCTATTTTAGTCGTAGTTTATACAGGTATTTGATTTAAACACATTTAATATAAGTTGTGGAACGGTAGCGCTGGGCGGGCGGTAAGCGATACAGTGCAGGCTCGGCGACGGCGGCTGCGGGGCGGTTAGGCGCCGCAGTGGCGTCAGCTCCCGGCATCCTGGCGCCGCGCTGTCGTCGGACGAATTTCGACGCCTACATGCTCTCTGACAGAATACATCATTGTGAATTGTACTACTGTTGCCCTACATAAACGTTAACAACTTGTTACGAGGTCTGAATTTATGGGGATTTGTACCCTACTGAAATTCATTTTTACATTGACTTAGAATAATTCTATGAAATATGAAGTAAGCAAATTTTCAAATAGGCTAAAAATTAAGTATCTTAATGTCGGGGTTTCTTTATCTTACTGTCTATCATAAAGCTAATATAATAATAATACTGGTTAAAATTTGACATACACATACCTACAAGTATTGTTAATATTCTACCGCACGTAAGGTAAAAGAATGAGTAGTGTGTGTGTGAGATGTGAACCCCTTTTTTATGTCGATAGGGAAATAGATTTGCACATCCCTTCAGCTCCCAGGTGGTCAACAAGGGGTATGTGGGGCTACATGATGGCGGATCTGCACTCACCTACCCTGTGGAAGGAGTTGTAAGTAGCTTGCACCCTGTCCACATTACTTACCTTACTGTGTCCATTCAATGATGAGAGGATCAATCCGCAACGATAAGCGTCGCGCAGCGTATACAAGGACTCTGGTAAAAACAGTCTTGACTACATACCCCGCTAAACCTAAGCGTCCCATTGCCCGCGATTCTATTGGAAGAAAATGAAGACTAGAACGTAGTTACATGTTCAACCGCGCATCAAGCTTTGGCTTGTTGTGCGGCGTGGCTTATTGTTTGGGTAATTCGCGACTTGTGTGTGGAATTCACCAGATCAGGGATGGCATTAGCATAATCAGTTAGAACTGGTGCCATGGTATTGAAACTTCCCAGTTAACAACATTTTAAATTGAATTTTTCTGGCAGGTTTCAAATTGGACGAGTACATTAACAATCTGCCCTAAAAACTTCAAGTTAAAATTTTGTTGCTATTTGTTTTTCCACTTGTCCGTTGCGATTCGTTTTTTCATCAAAAGGAGTAAATGAAAATAGCATTATGTTTAACAAAATATGCTTACAGCGTTCGCATTATCAAATGAAATGAAAAATTGCTTTCAGCGCTTTGTCGCATAGGTTACTTTCATTAGATGATTTTTTTTCTAACAATCAACTGTTAACAAATCAAAAATTCGATCACAAGATCGAATTTACGATTAGTTAACAGTTAATGAATTTCAATTTCAAATATTATCTAAACATTTTTACACCGTAATCTGAAATTTTGAATTACAATTGGTTGTTATTCTTATCAATTGCTTATTGATAACGAAATCACGGCTAAATGGCGATAAAATAGACTAATCATGAATGCGGTTCTACTCATCTTGTTGATTTATAAACACGATTGCACACGCCAGTTTTTATATAATTAGTAGGTTTTCACGAAGAACGTTCAATAGTTATACTGTTTTCGCCATGAAAGGTATTAAAATTTAAATTTGATACAAATAAAAATGTTTTCCTAAAATGTGTGACAGAATACGATTTATTTATTAGCTGACAGTAAAAATTTTGTAGAAATTTTCGAGTACAGTTATTCGTCAACTGAATTTATTGGGGCATTGCATTTGATACGAAAGTTTTAAGATTTAAAAATAAATGTGTTCGGTTAAGCGTAATTTTAATTTGTGTTGATAGTAAGTGTGATGTTTCCAGGATTCACCGCTATTCTATTGTTGTTGATTGGTTCGGTGGTGGCTACTCTGGTCCCGGAGCCAGTCTGCCCACCAGAACAAGAAGACGACTGGACAATAGAACAACTCTTAGTACACGAGGATTGTACGAAATTTTATAAGTGCACATTCGGCAAACCAGTGGAATATCGATGCTATGGTGACCTTTACTTTAACATTGAAACTTGGCAGTGCGATTGGCGGCATAACGTAGATTGTACTGGTAGAGTCGATCCGGCTGAAACAACTACCACTCCTACTACCACAACTACCACTCCTACTACCACAACTACCACTCCAACTACCACAACTACCACTCCTACTACCACAACTACCACTCCAACTACCACAACTACCACTCCTACTACCACAACTACTACTCCAACTACCACAACTACCACTCCTACTACCACAACTACCACTCCAACTACCACAACTACCACTCCTACTACCACAACTACTACCCCTACGACTACAACCACAACAACAACTACAACCACTGAAGCGCCTGCAACTGAAGCTGAAATGGAGTTCCTGCCTAATGGATGTCCAGTAGATCCACATATTCATTGGCTACTGCCACACGAGACAGAGTGCAATCTGTTCTACTACTGTGTCTGGGGACAGAAGGTTTTGAGGGAGTGCCCTGCAACTCTTCACTTCAACAGGGTTCTACAGGTTTGTTATACTTTTAGTTCTCCTAGTCTCACTTTGTATTAAAAACTAGTTTTAATTATTACATTATTCTTCTGAATTCTGCGAGATAACGAAATGAAACATTCACACAGACTTACGATAATTTTCCTGTTTTGATTGTTAACTTATTGTTGCTGTTTTAAAACCGTGCAGTCGTTTTGCATTTAAATTCTTTTCTCATAATTTTAGATTTTTCGAACGAATAATTTTCTAGTAAATAAAAAAAAATGAGAGCGGCCTTCTAATTCAAATTTTGAACAGAAACTTTCAGAAAAATATTATTTTTTGGTCTACAAAATTGTACCACAACGAAAAATATATATATAAAATATTCAGTTTATGGCGATTGGCTCTTAAATTTTTTTTTGAGCTGGGAGAGAGGGAATTCTTAAAACATCAAAAACTAACTTTTTTGCGCCACCCTTATGTATAGGCATACTGGGTTTATTTATCTCACTATATATAAAAATAACCAGGGTGAGCTTTAGTAATATAATCAACAATTATATTATATTGATCACATAATTCATAACTGTAGGACACAGTTATGAATTATGAGATGAATTACTCGATTACAACACTTGTCGGCCGCTGACACTTACTTACAACCGCTATATTTTGTTTTTTTTTTGTCTGTGAAATTACCGACTGCTTAAAGTTGTATTACTTATAGCGGTATACAACGCCTTTTTAATAGTTGTAATTACTTGGATAACTACAATTTTAGTTTAAAATGTAGATCAAGTAGAATCATTTTCTATCCGTGCAAGAATGGAGAAAGAATACAATTTGCTCCGACCCGGCGGTCTTTTTTTTTTTGAGGCGAAGGAAAATGCTACCGATTTACGCACAGACTGGGTCGTTGCCAGGAAAACGACACACGTCGGTCGGGGGCGGCATCACTGCAGCAATAGTATGCTCTTGGCAGTGATCCGTCCGCGATCGACTCAGCTAGTGTGGAAAGACTAAGAGGAAGCTGCACGGGCAAGCAACCCAATAGCCACTAAAAACCCCCTCCTCCCTGTCGACCCTGCGCTTTTTTGTGAAGGAAAGGCTGAGATTTAGAACATAGTTACGCCCAGCCGATCCAGCGCAATAAAGTGCCTGGCGTGTGCCCTGGGAGAACACACCCCACTTTGTTGTGCGGGGGTAAATGGTCCTTTGCTCCCTAGCAAGCTAAAGGCCCCCCGCGGTAAACGGAACCTAACTCAGGGAGGGAAGTAGTGCGCGTACCTGCCTCTCCGGGTGCCAGCTCTAGGCCGGCGACCTCGACTAGATGTATTAGCATGCGCTGCAGCTGGTAGGGCATTTCCCTGACTGGTTGGCTACCACCCCTGGTCTAGAACATGCCGTTTTAACAACTTGAGTTGTGTTCCGGCATTAATGACCAGGTTCCAGTCTTTAGAAAATCGAAACGCATTTGTAGCACCTTTGGTGTTGCAAATGTCCATAGGCGATGGTAACCGCTTTCCATCAAGTGATCTTGACCATCTTCTTAACTTATGCTATAAAAAAACACTTGATATTTTTAATTTTGGGGCTAATAAATACAGGTTTTTTTGCATGTTTAACGTGATAATAACGTTACTAGATTGGATCTGTGCAACCTTACTCAATTCTAGGCACATTTACAACTTGCGCGTCTTGATAACAGTATGGGAAAAATATTCTGTCTCCATATATTAAGGCCTCTGTAGTTGAGCGGACAAGTCTTAGCCAGCTGAACTCGCTAGAACATGGAGGACCCGGGTTCGAATCCTGGCATGGTAAATTTTGGAAACAACTTTCTGTTATTTATGGTCTGGGTGTCTAGAATTAGCCCCAAAGTGGTCCATTGTATATCATTCATAACACAAGCTCATCTTGCTTAGCCTGGGGGTATTATAGTCATGGTGGCGAAGGCTGTCAGTAGGGGAACTCCATACACCTCTCATTATTTCTATGTTTGAATAGATACCACGATAACTAATCAATCAGTGAAGCTAAGACACAATTGAATTATGTCTTAGTTGGCGTTATTTCCGTTTACAAAAGATAAAAAACGAGCGGTGTATGAGCTTACATCATTAATGGACTTCGCCAGCTAGACTTTACAATGTGTATCCGTAAAAAAATGCCTTGCATTGCACTTCTGGTCAGTTACTTCCTGCTAGGGCCCGCGGAGCGTCTAGGCCATGTACCAGTGGCCCTGGTATAAGGGCGAAAGATGAAACACCGAAGGATATTAATGGGTATCCCTGACCTCCTGTGAGGTTCTCTAGTGACCTGGCACCAGCCAAGATTTTCCCTTAATATAATGGAATTTTATACTTTAACAGGTCTGTGATTGGCCAGCCGATGCTGGTTGCACGACAGCCTTATTCAAACACCGTCACCTCAGGAAGACCAGCCTGGAGAGCGACGTGGAAGTAACATTGAAGTTGTAATGAGTAAACAAACTCAAACAGACTTGTTAACTTTATAGACCCTGCAAGAATAAACTCGAAAAATATTGAATAATAATACTGACGTGCTTGATAATTTTAAATCGAAAGTGTTTGTTGGATTTTTTGTAATAAAGCTAATTAAGCATTATTTTGTAGAATTTTAGTTTTTAATTAGACCACGGATTAGCTAAGGAACCATAAAAATAATTTAATCGAAAATAATCATAATTCAATAATTACTAAACAGATCGAAACCAAACCAATTTTCGTAGAATGTATTTTCTATGCCTTGAATTATTCAAAGGTATGGGAGGTTTCATAATATTAACGACTTTGGAAGTGAATATCCCGTCACCTCTTCCCTCTTCCCCGTGCAGGAACGATGAAAGAATACAAGTCCGGGTGGCCTGTCGTAAGAGGCGACAAAACAACCCAAAGCCAGGTGGTAGGGTATTTGCCCGTCTGGATGGCTAGCACTCCTGGTCTATATTATGCCGCCATAGCCTAGAGTTGTGTTCCGCCATTAATGACCAGGTTCCAGTCTTCCTTTAGAATGGCAGCACCTTTTGTGGTGTAATTTGTAACTATTACGAAATTATTGCTTCTAACAGAGTTTCGTCGGGTTTCTAAGAGAAACCAGTCCCGCGGCGTATTCTACTTTTATTATGGGGATTGGTTTGTTACCAAATAAAAATAATTTACCCTAAAATTGAGCTTTATATATTAAGTATTTTTGGAGTTTTTTTAAACCTATATTTTATTTAGTTTTTCAATAGTAAAATTACAAATGAACACGGCGATTTTCATCATGACATGGGGGGAAAAAGCACGAAAAATATACTTTAAGGTTTTCAGAACTATCTATCCCCATTTTTTCGGAATGTACGTTTTACACTGCAAAAGTATCTTAATGTAAATGTATATACTTGAAAGAATAGTAAGTGGTGGTGCCAGGGTAAAATTTCAGGTCCTTCCCCACCTCCCCTATAGCACACCACGTGGCGGCGGTTGTAAAATGTATTGCCCTACCTCCTGGACTGGTGCGGCCTTCGATAATATAACTCAATAGCAGTGGACGGCAGGACAATCAGATCAATCGTTGCATCCGATTGATGATATGGGAAGGAAAATCAAGCCACTAACCTTAACCTCCCGAAACTGCACTTCTCCCAAATCGGCTAGCCTGGAGACGTCTGGCAGCGGTCGTGGAGGTTTAATTTGTTGCACACACAGTGGTTTTATAAAGTATTTTTGGTGACACACAAATTCACACAATGGCCGTTTAATATTATTAAAAAGGTAGTTCATATGACTACGGCGCGGGTCGTTATACGCGCGCGGTCAGGTAGGCGACTTTCGACTTATTGTCGCGGTGGTGCGGATTTGTCCCTCCAGTCACATTACGTGACGACACAATGTCGTTGGCCAATGAGCCTCATTAGCAGGGCACAGATCGGAAGATGTTGGCGCGACTGACTTCATTCCGATCATATAATCAAGGAGATGAACCAATCGAAATAATTGGCCTAAACATCCACCCCGCCTTGAAAGTTCTCAGGTTGAACTTTCAAAACAGAACTAAGCCATACTATCAAAGGCCTCACGGAAGAGCGGTTTAGAGAAGCGGTATAAATACAATATATAGTATAGTATATAAGCGGGTTAATAAAATATGTAAGAGGGACAAATATATAATAAAAATAACGCAATGTTATTATTATCTTACCATACATAGGTAACTAAAAGTAATATAAAAATAACTTAAATTATAAAAATGAGTAAAGTGAAATTATTGGGAAGGCAGTGGACATAGTTTAACTACTGGACGCTTAAAAGTACTATTCTGAGTCTTAACAAGTGCGACCCTAACAATACCATCACGTCCTAGATAGACCGTTTCGACAAAACCTAGCGGCCCCTGAAATAGTGTAACACTACACCTTGAAATAAGCGGGTATAGGGCTCCATAAAGCAGGTCAGTTATATGTAGCCTATCTCCAACGTAAACTATATCTTTATAATAGAAATATAAGCCAAAAAGTTTAACATTACTTGGCATAGAGTTCAAAATTTTGAAAAATGTAAAATCAATTATGAAATAAGTCTTTTGCAATGTGTGTAATTTTGCTATTCTATTTGAGACGAATAAGGACCAGCGGTGCGGGTAAAAATGAATCCACGATAAAGTTATCGTCGAATCAATTACAGCATAGTATATATTATAAATAGGATAGCGAATATTACATAATTCGTAAATATAACGAACCAACTTATACAAAATCTTAGCGGTGTATAACTCTAAGTGGGTAAATGGTAATACTTTGAGACGAACTTTAGACTTAGAGCAAGACAAGTCTATTAGAATATTACTTAACCAAACGGTTATCTGCGCGTAAAGAACACTACAGTATGTTCTCATACTAGCGTGACAAAAAATGGAAATATTCATTTTATAAATATTTAACACATTTAAATGTTGCGGGTTCTGTAACTTGGACAAAAATGATAGCTCTCTTACAAGTTGCAAGAAGCTAACGGAGATATGATCTAGTGGTGCGTCAGCCCAATCTATGTTGACATTCCAAAATTCTTTGAAGAGAAATTTGGTGAACAAATCAATCGGTGAAACTAAATTTAAAACGTTACTCAATCTAGCAACTGAAGACAAGATTGTGAGTTTTGTACAAATCGTTGTATACATGTTGACACTAAAATAAAAACTGACTTTAACTGGATGCCAAGCAAGATCTAAAATCTTCATTCCAGCTTCATAAGTGAAGGCAACAGGTGCACGGTGCAACGGCGGTAATGCAGAGACTAATTCAACCGAATTACTTGCCAGTTTCACTAGATCAAATCCTCTTGACGAAAACATAGCAATTAATTGCTTAGCAATGTCAATTGCCTCATCAACGGTAGCTACGTAGGAAACCAGATCCTCAATGTAAAGAGAAATCTCTGCCACAGTGACAGCAGCAGGATAACGACATTTTTCGTCCGAAGCCAGCTGACGGATAGTGCGCATTGTTACAAAAGGCTGGACTTCAATCCGAAAGAAATGCGTAAAAACTGAAAGACACGAATGTCTTCGGCGGTTTTAAATCTATATAAGATTTTTAGAAACTTACAATCGTCATTAATAACACATGTTTGTAAGTCTATTTGTTCAATACTATCAAATGTAGCGGTTGGAAAAAGGCGGAAACTTAATAAAAGTTTAAAAGGGTCGGCCTGTAACTTAGAACCAACGTGAAAAATGTCATTAATTAATGACAGCCCTTTTTGTGTCCTGCCACTAGCGTCCAGAAAAATGCGTACCTTACTGGTATCCTTGAATGTGCGGAGCACGGCGTGGTGTGGTATAAAGTAACCCTCGTCGGATTCCAACTCGGGCGGAACCTCACATAAATATTTATTATTTATATATTCGCGAATTATTTCATTATAATTATCTCGAAGTGCGGGCGATACCTTAAATTTACGTTCCAGGCTCAAAAAACGGCGGTGTGCAGTGGCACGAGAATTTCCAAACGAGGACTCACTGTCCTTGAAGGGAAGCGGCACAGTATATCGGCCGTCACTATGACGAGTAACGATCGAACTGTAAAGTTCCTTACAAACAATATCTTTAGGGCTGGAGAAAGACTGGCTAGGTACCTCCACTAACTCCCAGAATTTGTGTAAGGAATTGTTCAATTCACTGTCAGTCAGTGAAAGACAAGCGGTAGATACAATATCTGTATCTTCAGATAAAATGCAAGAGACATCTCCCATTAAAATATAACCGAATGTGGTTTCGAGTAGCGGTGGAGCGGGGGGAGGGGCCTCGACGCGGCCATTCAATAAAATAAATGGAAATAATTGCGAACCTAAAAGTATATCAATTTGAGCGGGTACATTCCAATCATTGTCCGCTAAAGGTATATTTTTAATGAAATACATATGCGATGCATCTATATAACGCGTTGGCATATCATCCGTAATACGGTCAACAACTAAAACATTAATGTTATACTTATGCGGTGAAACTCGCGACTCAATAGTTAAGTTAGCATAACCATAAATCGGACGACTGCTCGAACCAATGCCTTTAATAAATGAATTATTTAGCGGTGAAATGTTTAAGTTAAGTTTTTTACAACACGAAATTGTCATAATATGATTTTGAGATGCATTATCTATCAAGCAACGAACAAGTAATTTATTCCGAGGGTTATTTTTATAAGCATATACCTGCGCGGTGGATAATAAAACATTCGAACGCGGCATGCCGCTGGACTCACTATCGAGCGAGCTACATGCATAGGTATGCATAGCGAGGGCGACAGACGGAGCATGCGCGCTTGATGTCACTTGCTGCGCTTGAGCATCGACGATGTTCATATCACTCAATGTATTAGAAGTTTTGAGATTTAAATTAGTATTGAAATGTAAAAGTGAATGATGACGTTTTTGACATCTTGTACATGTACGGTTCGACTTACATTTAGCGGAAGTATGCGATAAACTTAGGCAATTTATACAGCCTTGTTTTTGTTTTATAAAATTAAAACGTTTTTGAGGAACAATATTTTTGAAATCCGAACATTCATATAAATGAATGTGGTCATTTTTATTACAAAAAATACAACTATTTTTGTTAAGTTGCGTAGATATATAAGACCGAGATATTTTAGCGGAATTTTTATTTTGATAAGTTTTAGGTTTTAATTCGGATTTAGAAGTTCGTTCCAAAACTTTAACTTGTTCTCGAATAAAAGTAACAAATTCTTTATAAGTGGGTAACTGTCCCGGTTTTCTATAAGCGGTTTCAAAAGATTTTACGGTTTCTGAATCTAACTTCTTAAAACCAATATGTATGAAAATAAATTCTTTAAAATTATCTATATTTAATTGTTCTAAAGCGGTGTAAGTTGTTGTAAATTTATCAATAAATGATTCTAAGTTATTTGAATTTAAATTGGAAATTGGTTTAAAATCTAATATTTGGTCTATATAATTAGATGCAAGGGCGCGGTCATCCTGATATTTGTCAATTAATGAATTATAAAGCGGTAAATAATTTTTTGATGCAGGTGTAATACCTGTACAAATACTTCGTGCCTTTCCAGATAACGAAGATAGTAAATATTGAATGCGCTCAGTGTCATTCAATGTATTATTTTCGTGAATTAACATGTTAAATGTTTCTATAAACAAAGGCCAATCATTTAAATCGCCATTAAACTGTTTGAGTTCAATACGCGGCAACTTAACGTTGGATCGTAGCTCACTGTCGCTATTGGACTTTGAACCCGATGCGGACGACTGTTTTTTAGAAAAACCTTCTCGTGACTTTATAATGCAATTATATAAATTTGTAAAAGACCAAACAGACTCAAAATTAGGTTTTTGAGAAACATCTAACGAATTATTCAAATCATCAACGATTTGAACAAATTCAGATCGAAAATTATCAGAGATACTGTGAGACTTTGTGAGAAAATTATCAATAATGTTGTCATCAGAATCCGAGTCCGGAATGCAATCATAAATTGATTGTAAGTATGCAAAGTATGAATCGCGCTTAGCAACAAGCAATTCAACTTTCCTTTTGGATTTTTCAGTAGCCATTTTTAATTAATAAATAAACAAAAGATATGTACGTTATAAAGTAAGTACGTAAGATATGAAATCAAATAATATAAAATGTGTAAATGTGAATAGCGGGGAATAAGTCGCGGTTGAACTCAGCGTAGTTCGTAGTATTGTGTGAATAATAAGCCTACCTGCTTTATGATCGCGCGAGAAAAAATGAAACGTATATTGTACAAAGAAATATTTTATCAATATTACGTGTCGTGATAGTTAAAATCGCAATGATTTTAGCGGGAATAAGGAGCGGTAAAATGCCTACTTGCCTAAATAACTTATAGGTTCGTTACGGCGAATAATTCAATAAATGAATTTATATGAAAATGAGCACGACACAAGAAATAACTTGACAAAATATCCTCGTTATAATTATGCCAGTGATTAAATTACACTATTGGCGCGGTAGGATATACGAAAATGTCTATCCAGGAACGTGTGCAACGTAAATAGATGTATATTAAGATGAGTATTCAAAAGATTAGTGGGTTTCACAGTAAATAAGATTACATATATAGGATAGAAGAATAATATATAAAATACAATAAATCGATAAAAAATATAAATATATAATACGGCTCGAAGTGACCATAAAATATGATGGTGCCAGGGTAAAATTTCAGGTCCTTCCCCACCTCCCCTATAGCACACCACGTGGCGGCGGTTGTAAAATGTATTGCCCTACCTCCTGGACTGGTGCGGCCTTCGATAATATAACTCAATAGCAGTGGACGGCAGGACAATCAGATCAATCGTTGCATCCGATTGATGATATGGGAAGGAAAATCAAGCCACTAACCTTAACCTCCCGAAACTGCACTTCTCCCAAATCGGCTAGCCTGGAGACGTCTGGCAGCGGTCGTGGAGGTTTAATTTGTTGCACACACAGTGGTTTTATAAAGTATTTTTGGTGACACACAAATTCACACAATGGCCGTTTAATATTATTAAAAAGGTAGTTCATATGACTACGGCGCGGGTCGTTATACGCGCGCGGTCAGGTAGGCGACTTTCGACTTATTGTCGCGGTGGTGCGGATTTGTCCCTCCAGTCACATTACGTGACGACACAATGTCGTTGGCCAATGAGCCTCATTAGCAGGGCACAGATCGGAAGATGTTGGCGCGACTGACTTCATTCCGATCATATAATCAAGGAGATGAACCAATCGAAATAATTGGCCTAAACAGTAAGTATTCTTCTTCCATAATATCAACGGAATACTGTAAGAACCGCACGAAGCACATTGGTAGCGTGGTGTGAAAAATCAAAATTCGGGTTAATTCTAGGTTCAGATCCCAGCGCCACCTACCGATTCTAATGATGAATCTAAACCATCCGGAGACACAATCAAACAAAGAAAAAAAAACGTAAAAATCGATTTAGGGGATCCGAAGGATCTTAGAACCCGATCCCAGCACCCCTGCCGCTTCCAATTGTGAATCTAAACCATCCGGGGACGCACTCAAATCCATAAAATTTTAAAAACTCGTCCTCAAGTTATGTGCATACATACATTTCTACGATTCATTTATATGATATACTGACTGTACCCGGCAGACGTTGTCCTGCACTTAGAAATAAAAATTAAGAACCCGAGTACACCCACATTCATTTCACTTTCTTTTATATATTAATAGCTGTATTTGATCGTTTATTTTGCAACGACTCGACGTCCCTTATACGCTGTACCTGCGCAGTAGACCAATTTTAGTACACGCGACAATGTTCGTGAAAGCTGGAAAGCTCTAAGAATGCATAGTAACAAATACTTTGAACTTAAAGACCGATCTGCCTTATCTGCGCATACGAAAACAAAACCGTTTAACCGACTTCTTTTTACAACACCTAGAAGTCGGTGAAAAGTAAAACATAATAGAACAACAACTTTACAAAATGTATATTTTTATGTTTATGTATTTAAGGGCTACGTGTTAAACCAGGCGATTATTATTCCTTTTATGTGCAAAGTTACAGCCCAACCACGACTTTTGATGTAGCCCCGGGTGACGCGATGAGCGGCGCGGCGGAGCGATGTATGTGTATTAGGGTGGAGCGAGAAATTATTTTTCGTTGATGCTATTAAGGCTTTAATTAATATAATAATATGCTAAATATGTTTAAATTTTGGTTCTAAACATCTGCCTTCGCAATGTTAAAAAAAAAGTTAATTTTAGGCTCAAAATTAGCTCCATGTAAATACACAAAAATTAAATAACTAAAATATTTTTTTCTCTGAACGATTACAAATATAGTCTATTTCTAACAAAAAAATAAAAATAAAGCATTATTTTATGTACTTTTGGTAGTCTGAATTTAACAATGTGTCTTTATTCCTACGTTAGCAAAGACAGAAACCCCTGTCTTTTAACGTAGGAAATGAAGTGTCAGATAGAGTTTATGGAATGTCAGATAGAAAAATATTATTGATTTTGTTTCACAGTAGATTAAGGCTAAGTTCCATTAGAGGCTCATAACGACTACGTTGACGACCATGATTTTTCTCGTTCCACTTGCTTGCCGGCGTTACAATCGTAAACCCAAGTGGAATGGTTATTCGACCCACCTCTCATTAGTCATTAGTAAAGTTTTCGTCACGACTACAACGACCGCTCCCGCCTTGTGGAACGGCTAACGGAGCATTTTGGGCGTTGTGAGCTACTAATGGAACGCCCGATAGATCAAAACCATTGTCAGACATGAAATACGAAGTAAAAGTTTACTTCAACGGAACAAAAGTTATTGAAGGAAAAGGTCCTAGTTCCAATTACTTTCTATCATATTTTGATAGGAAAAACACAAATTTTGAAAGTTATAAAAAAAGTAAAAAAGCCTGCAGGGCTAAGATTGTTTATTTATGGAATCTGGTTTTGACAGTACAGCTATGAATATTGGAAGGTAAGGCGGTTATTTAGCCATTTTTTTCCCCGGGCTTTTCTATTCACACGACATTGGCAAAATCAATGCATAAACGGTATTGCAGCCATCAGTAAAAAAAAGGTAAGGCGGTATTATGGGATTACTTGAAGAAAGACAAAAAGCACTCCAGTAGATAATTTGTTTGGTTCAACAGGGAAAATATCTAGAACCTGCAAATAATTGCCTGTTTAAAAATTTAAATTTTCTTTCAGAAATAGTTCAAAATTTCATAATAAATCAAGATTCCCTACACAAGATCATGTCACCGGTACTTTCATGTATCATCATCATCAGCCAAATTCAGTCCACTGCTGGACGTAGGCCTCCCCAAGTACGCGCCACATATCCCGGTCTCCTGTCTTCCTCATCCAGCCCCTACCGGCGATCTTGCGCAGGTCGTCAGTCCACCGGGCTGGCGGGCGTCCTACCCTACGTTTGCTGAGACGTGGTCTCCACTCCAGGGCTCGTTTGCTCCATCGGCCGTCGGTTCTGCGACAGACGTGACCGGCCCACGGCCACTTCAACTTGCTAATTTTGCGAGCTATGTCGGTTACCTTCGTTCTCTTACGGATGTCCTCATTTCTGATTTTATCCATAAGAGAAACACCTAACATATCTCGCTCCATAGCCCGTTGAGCGACTTTGAATTTGTGGACCAGTCCCGCTGTCAGTGTCCACGTCTCGGCACCGTACGTCATTATGGGTAAGATGCACAGCTCGAAGACTTTTGTCTTCAAGCATTGCGGAACGGTCGACGAGAAGACTTGATGAAGCCTACCGAATGCCGCCCAGCCTAACTGAATCCTCCTATTGGCTTCCCCCTCGAAGTTGTGCCTGCCAACCTGTATTTTCTGTCCAAGGTAGACATATTCCTGCACAACTTCCAGAGGGACACCCTCGACGTTTACCGGTCTCGGCATGACGTGTTCATTGAACATGACTTTCGTCTTGTCCAAATTCATGCCGAGACCGACCCGCCGGGAGGATTCGTTTAGGCTGTTCAGCATGTCGGCAAGTTCTTCCAACGTCTCTGCAAAAATGACAATATCGTCAGCGAAACGTAGGTGGGAGATGCGCTCGCCGTTTATGTTGATGCCCCGTTCATTCCATTCTAGAGTTTTGAAGACATCTTCCATCGCGTTAGTGAACAGTTTCGGGGATATGACATCCCCCTGTCTCACCCCGCGACGTAGAGGTATAGGCTTCGCCCTCCGGTCCTGGATCTGAACGGTCATCGTCGCGGCGTCATACAGGCATCTCATCTCAACACCTCGATATATCGCCAATCGATACGACATCTCTGCAGAGACTCTAGAACAGCTAAGTTTCGATAGAGTTGAAGGCTTTCTCGTAGTCCACAAATGCCATACACAGTGGCTGATTATACTCTTCGGTCTTCTGTATAATCTCCCGAACAGTATGGATGTGGTCTACGGTGCTGTAGTCTTTTCGAAACCCAGCCTGCTCCGGTGGTTGGAACTCGTCAAGTCTTGTGGCGAGACGATTCGTGACGACTCTCGAAAACAACTTATAGACGTGGCTCAAGAGTGAGATGGGCCTATAGTTCTAGGGTCTTCTTGAAAAACAAAACCACCACACTCTTGGTCCACGCCCTTGGCACAGTGCCCCGGAGGATAACGGAATTAAAGAGCTCCGCCAAAGCCTTCAGGATTGAGATCTCTCCTGCTTTGAGAAGCTCAGTTGTAATACCGTCATCGCCCGGAGCCCTGCCATTTTTAAGTTGCCCGAGTGCCGTCCTAATCTCTCCAACGTCGACCTCCGGGATATCTTCCGTGTAGTGGCGCGTGAGTGGTGCGCGTGGATCATTAGCTCCTTGAACCGAAGGTCTTTCCGCCCGCGAAGAATACAATTGCCCGTAGAACCGTTCCACCTCCGCTAGGATCTCAGAGTGAGACGTAAGCTCCCTGCCGTCTGCTGTCCTCACTTTTGCAAGGTGGCTTCTCCCCAACGGTTTTAAGAATACTTTGGACCCCCTATTCTGCTCTATAGCAGCCTGAATGGCTCGCGTGTTTGAGCAGCGGAGGTCCCGTCTTACAAGTTTTCTTATCCGTTTGGAGAGAGCCCTATGCTCTGGTGAGGGAAAAAGAGCAGGTGGCATCTCACGTCTCATCATCATGAGATCCAAGGTTTCGGTAGAAAGTTCAGAGCGTGTGTTTCTTCGCACAGGTGGAAAGTGCCTTCGGCCCAGCTCTCGCGATGTTTTCACCACGTTGTCGGTTATCTCGTCAACATCGCCAGTGGTTTCCAGCGATTCAAACCGATTTTGCAGTTCCAATTGGAACTGTTCGGACCCTAAGGTAATCTTTCATGTAATGTACCAGGATTTTGTTAAATTTTATAGACAAATAAGATATTACATGTACTTACTGATTACATTACAATAGAAAAACTATCGGAAAATTTATCAACTTGGGCTAATTTTGTAAAAGTTTATGAATCCTACTAACAATTCAGTAAAAATAAACTATTATTTAATGACGACACGAGATTTGTTTTAAACATAATTATGGGATATTTTTATGGTACCTGCCAAAGATTTGAAACGATATCTGTACGTAATAAAACTACGTGGTAACGGTTTTAAGCGCATTAAAGTATATAAATTACCGCGCTTAAAACAGTTAAAACGTAGTTTTATTATGTATACAAGTAGCGAAAACTTAAGAAAATGTAACAATATCAGAACCAGCGGATATAAAAACATCTGAAAAAGATGTTTTTAAATTTTACGTGTCGTACACACGTTAAAGTGCTGTGAAAATGACAGCAACGCTGCCTTTTTTTTGCATAAACCACGATTATGTGCTATGAATGCCAAATTGGACCCACAAAAGTAATGCCTAAAGTGAGTCAAAGAATTTTTGAATACATTAATTATTTCTATTTTCAATATTATTATTGAAAGACAAGAGCTATGAATGTCAAAGAAGCAAGTGAGGTGTGTAAGAATGGGCCTGTGTGGCGCTCTGTTGTTCGTGCCTACCCCGCAAGGGACCTAGCGTGAAGTTATGTATGTATGTATGTATGTTTTAGAAAAACATAATTAAAAACATCTAAACTGTAAATGCATATTATTTACTATCCACTTAAAATTAAATGAAGTTAAATGTTTTACCATAACTAGACCAAGTACTTTTCCCATAAATTGAGATTGATGTTTTACAAATGAATTGAAAAATTACGTTTATTTTAATTTTAATATAAGGCGCTGATCCTTTCCCATTAGAACTCGATATCTGCACAAAAAATCTAAATACATTTTTGCTCCATCTGAATGTGCATTTCTCGTACTTCCGCATTAGCAACTAGCAACAGCGACAGATCCTAACAGATGCTGATGTCTGACCCTAAGAACATGTTACATACTAGCGTGGCCCTTTCAAAAAACCATTAATTAAAATGGACAAGAAATTGGAATTTGTTTTACCTAATTAAGAATGGAGAAGAAAATACAACTAAGCAGTCGCTGTTTGTGTCGTTGCTTGTCGTGTAGGCTTCTAATCGCTGAGTATAACATCTTGACAGTTACATTTGCTACACGTTGTATCGCGCTTAGGTCATAGCAACAAACAAGGTCGTGGCCGGACTGTTGATGACAGATTTTCATCAGGAGCAATATTGTTTAGCGCCTTATTTATTGATCATAATAAGTTGCAAGTGTGGTCTTTATGCTTCATTATGTAAAAAAAGACATTGATCACACAGCCTCTGTGGTTGAGCGGGCTAACCCTTTGCCGTACCTCACTGATGTAGAGGCTCTGGGTTCGATTCCTGATACAATAAATTTCGGAAACGAATTTTCTCCGTTATGTACGTTTTTGTCTGGTATTACTTGGGTGTCTAGGATAGGCCCCAGAGGAGTTCCGTTGTAGATTACCCACACAGGCGTAACTTGCTTAACTTGGGGATGTGCAATGTGTATTCGTCTGCCCATAATTATTATATATTTACCTTTCAACAAAAATCAAGGCACTGAAGGAATTTATTGAGCAATAATGTACACAAAGTAATGTGCGTCTCTAATTAATTTAAAAGGCGCCTATTAGCTATTAGAAAAATCATTATTGAAAGTCTAAAATATATTCAATAAACTAAAATATTTTTTTGCACCTTGATATTTTCTTCATAATTATACTTTACTATTGATTTGTTTGTACCTTCATAGAGTTTCTAAAATACTTTCGTGGTTGGACGTGTAAAAATGCCGTTTTACAACATAAACTAAATTGGCCAATTTTATTATCAATCAAAATAAAATTGGCATCAAAAAAGGAGGAAGGTCTTAATTCATGTATTTTTGTTTCCGAACCGATTTTGATGATTCTTTTTATGTTGGACTCAGTAAAGTTTTAGGATAGTTTCATATAAAAAAATCATAGAACGTAACGTACATAAGAACGTAACTGAGATATGAAAAGTAAAAGTCAAACATAAAAATCAACAATAAATCAGCAAAATATAATAATTTTAGTGTTTTACTTCGAAGTATTGTAAATCTTCTTTTATTTAACTCGGCACCATAAGGTTGCAGAAGGGGAAGTATACTTGGGATGGAGGCGCGGCATGTTCCGCGCGCGCTCATATCTCCTCCCGTGGGGCGAGTTACATACTTTCCCACGCCTAGAAAGCTTGAAGATGCTGGGGGTCAAAAGTGCACGGCAGTGGAAGAGGCCTTGTGAGGCCCAGGCCTACCAGAGCTGCGGAGAGGCTAAGTCATAAACTCGTACCCCTAGCTTAAGGCGAAGAACGAAAAACCCAAGGGTTTTAGTGGGTATCTATAATTGGATACTATACAATAAGCCACGAATTATCCCCCCAAGGTTCTGCCCATATCGCGGCTCAGGCCTCAAACGGATTTCCCCTGGATAAAATTAGGGGTACCTACTCCATTCACCCACTACTTGAAATTCATATACCAGATATTTAAGTAATAGCCTAACAATATGTACATAATTATTGTCCGGTCGCATATAAAGTCACATTCAAAATTTTATGTAAATACTGATGAACTAAGTTCGTAACAGTATAGTAACAAAATAATTGATATACTTTACCACAGACTGTTATTGATCAATAATTACAATAACCCATATTTTCTAATATAAGTTTAAATAGCGTTTTTTTATATGACGAAAAGTTAAAAACCCCCCCGACTTGGAACATCATTCATTGGAGCTCCGCTCCTATTGGTCTTAGCGTGATATATAGCCTATAGCCGTCCTCGATAAATCGGCTATCTAACACTGAAATAATTTTTCAATGAGAACGCTATTCAAGAGAGCAGCACCGCACTTGTAGCACCATTGGTGTTGCAAATGTCCATAGAAGATGGTAACCACTTTCCATCAAGTGGGCCATCTGCCTGTCTGCTGAACTCAAGCAATAAAAAAAGGCTAAACAGGCAACGAAATTATAAATAATTATCCTTGTGTAAGTAAATAAATTAGACGACACGCGTCATATTTATATTGTTATAAGTAGGGCCACTTGCATACCTGTAGAGTGTAGACAAAGCACATTTATTACCTGCCGCGGCGTTTGAGCTAATAACATTGAAACTGTTTTATGAGTATCTTCTGTTGTTTACTTTTTGTTTAAAATTTGTAATTAGAAAACAGCCTATTGTGTATTGTACTCGTTTATGACCGTTCGCAGGCATAATTACGCAGGTGTGTGGATTTTGTTTTGTGAGAAATTGCGTGTACGCTTGGCAGGTAGACATATTGCATTGGTGTATTATTAAGCAATGCCCGATCTAAGATTGCCAGTCTAGCGAGAACTACGATCAAGGCGAGACTTTTGTACATTTGATAACCTATACAGTGACGGACTTTGCGCCTGTTATTGGATCGCGCATTACGTTTGAACTGATTGTGTTCAGTTATATTTGTACCTCTGTTATTCGTGCCTGTATAGTTCTAATAAATTCTATACTAATTCCAACAGCATTTTAATTCTAGTCCCGTAACTCGTAACAATATTAACAATGTTCTGAATGTTGACTAAGAAAGCCATTATCATGTATTATTATAATTATATTATTTAATTTGCGTGGTATTGACAAATACTGAATCAAATAGATGAACGCTATCTTTATTATTAGAGAAGAAACATGTAATAAAAATTTTATGTCTTTGTTATTTATTTATCAAAAGAAATTAAATAATGAAAGATTATGTTTTTATGATAATTAATTTATTTCTTTTCAATAACAAGCTTAAAATGTATGCAGGCGGTGAGAAACCAAAATAATAAAAACAAAAAATTTAACAGGTACCTCACAAGATTATCTTAGGATAATGAGATACATTATTTATTTTGAGATAATTTATACATTGTTTGGGAATTTAGAAATAATGCTTATAATAATATTTAACTAAGTTTTATTACAACACATTCAAACTCTTATCCCATTTCGTGCTTGTAAATGTTTGTTTAGCGAAACGTGTGATGATGAATATGTCCTGGAGTCACAACTAACGTTTGATTGCCAATCGCAAGCTTCATCAACTGGGTTATAGAGCAGATTGGCCGGGCAGGTACGTTCAATTTTGAATCCTTTCTTACACATATAGTACTGATTGCAGTTCTCGTGAGCAATTAACATTCCGTCGGAACCTTCCCTTGAACATATAAAGGTAGCTTGTCTTGGATCACAGTTACAAGGGCTGTTGTCATTATCGCTGTCTTCTGGAACTATTCTGTTATCACAATCGACATTAATTTGCCAATCGCATTCTCCAGTACCAGGATTATACAGAAGATTATTAGGGCATTTCATTGTGATAGGTTTGCCATGATCACAAATGTAGAATTTTTTGCAGTTTTCATGAGCCACTATGATATCGTCAGAATTTTCTGCAGCACAAATTTTCGGTGCTAAACTAGGATCATAGTGGCCTCCATTGCTACCACCGCTTCCATTATCCGTACCTGTCCCTATTTCATCCGCATTGCCATTATCTTCTTCTGTTTCAGGAATAACTCTACTGCCACAATCGACATTGTAAGACCAATCACACTGTCCATTTGCAGGGTTGTATAGAAGATCCTTATTACAAGTTGAGGTGACGGGAATACCGTTTGCACAAATGTAAAATTGATTACAGTTTTCATGCGCTACTAATATATTATTAGATCCTTCGGCTGCGCAAATAGCAGGTGCATCGCTGGGATTGCTGTGTCCTCCTTCATTGTTATTACCGTTGCCTTCAGATACATTGTCGTCTTCTGCATCTGGAATTATTCTTTCACCACAATCAACATTCATAGGCCAATCACATACTTCAATGTAGGGATTATATAAAAGTGAAGAAGGACACTTAAGGGCTACTGGTTGACCATTAATACAATGATAGAATTGATTACAGTTCTCGTGAGCTATACGAGTGCCATCTGATCCAGCAACCGCGCACGTGCCTTGGGCTTCACTTGGATTGCAGTTACAAGTATTTACATCATTTACGCCATTGCTCTCGTCACAATCTTCTTCTTCGTTAATATCACCTTTATCATTATCTTCATTGGCCCCACCATTATCATTGCTGACGTTATCATTGTCATTACCTTCAGTATCTGAAATAATTCTGTCTCCACAGTTAATATTTTCTGGCCAGTCACACTTTTCAGTGTAAGGGTTATATAGAAGATCACCGTAGCATTTGAGCGTTACAGGCATACCATTGGCACATTTGTAGAATTTGTTGCAAATCTCGTGGGCTACCAGAACACCATCGGAACCGTCGGTGCCACAAATGCCAGGTGCTTCACCTGGATTGCAATTGCAGGTGCCACCACCATTGTCACCTTCTCCGTTGTCACCACCTCCGTTATCACCTCCGCCATTATCCACCCCGCCATTATCACTGCCTCCATTGTCGTTTCCACTGTCGTCTGTGTCTGAAATAATTCTGTCGCCACAGTCAACATTTTCTGGCCAGTCACACTGTTCAGTGTAGGGATTGTACAAGAGATTGCCGTAGCATTTGAGCGCTACAGGTATACCATTGGCACATTTGTAGAATTTGTTGCAAATCTCGTGGGCTACCAGAACACCGTCGGAACCGTCGGTGCCACAAATGCCAGGTGCTTCACCCGGATTGCAGTTGCAGGTGCCACCACCATTGTTACCTCCTCCGTTGTCACCACCTCCGTTATCACCTCCGCCATTATCAACCCCGCCATTATCACTGCCGCCATTGTCGTTTCCACTGTCGTCTGTGTCTGGGATAATTCTGTCTCCACAGTCAACATTTTCTGGCCAGTCACACTGTTCAGTGTAGGGATTGTACAAGAGATTGCCATAGCATTTAAGTTCTACTGGCACACCATTGGCACATTTGTAAAATTTATTGCAATTCTCGTGGGCTACAAGAACGCCGTCGGAACCGTCAACGGCACAAATGCCGGGTGCTTCACCTGGGTTGCAGTTACAGGTGCCACCACCATTGTCACCACCTCCGTTGTCACCACCTCCGTTATCACCTCCGCCATTATCACTGCCGCCATTGTCGTTTCCACTGTCGTCTGTGTCTGGGATAATTCTGTCTCCACAGTCAACATTTTCGGGCCAGTCACACTGTTCAGTGTAGGGGTTATATAGTAGATTGCCATAGCATTTAAGTGCTACTGGCACACCATTGGCACATTTGTAAAATTTATTGCAATTCTCGTGGGCTACAAGAACGCCGTCGGAACCGTCAACGGCACAAATGCCGGGTGCTTCACCTGGGTTGCAGTTACAGGTGCCACCACCATTGTCACCACCTCCGTTGTCACCACCTCCGTTATCACCTCCGCCATTATCACTGCCGCCATTGTCGTTTCCACTGTCGTCTGTGTCTGGGATAATTCTGTCTCCACAGTCAACATTTTCGGGCCAGTCACACTGTTCAGTGTAGGGGTTATATAGTAGATTGCCGTAGCATTTCAACGCTACCGGTATACCATGGGCACATTTGTAGAATTCATTGCAATTTTCGTGGGCTACAAGAATGCCGTCGGAACCATCAACGGCACAGATACCAGGTGCTTCGCCTGGATTGCAGTTGCAGGTGCCACCACCATTGTCACCGCTTCCATTATCACCACCACCGTTGTCACTTCCACCATTGTCACCGCCTCCGTCATCACCACCGCCATTGTCACCTCCACCATTGTCGTCGTTTCCATTATCTTCATCATCAGAATCTGGGATAACTCTGTCACCACAATCTACGTTCTCGGGCCAATCGCACTTATCCGTCTGAGGGTTGAACAAAAGAGATCCGGGACAAGGGCGTGCCACTGGTACTCCGTGATTGCAAATGTAATATTCATTACATTTTTCATGAGCCACTAAGATGCCGTCCGACTCTTCGGTAGCACAAATGGCAGGTGCTTCACTGGGATCACCGTTTCCACCTCCTATTGAACCTCCGTTATCACCTCCATCATTATCACCTCCACCGTTGTCAACTCCACCATTATCACCGCCTCCGTTATCACCACCGCCATTGTCACCTCCACCGTTGTCGCCATTTCCATTATCAGCATCTTCAAGATCTGGGATAACTCTGTCACCACAATCGACGTTCTCGGGCCAATCGCACTTATCCGTCTGAGGGTTGAACAAAAGAGATCCGGGACAAGGGCGTGCCACTGGTACTCCGTGATTGCAAATGTAATATTCATTACATTTTTCATGAGCCACTAAGATGCCGTCTGAATCTTCGGCAGCGCAAATGGCAGGTGCTTCACTAGGATCACAGTTTCCACCTCCTATTGAACCTCCGTTATCACCTCCACCATTATCACTTCCACCGTTGTCACCTCCACCATTGTCACCGTCTCCATTATCACCACCGCCATTGTCATCTCCACCATTGTCGTCGTTTCCATTATCTTCATCTTCAGGATCTGGAATAACTCTGTCACCACAATCTACGTTCGCGGGCCAATCGCACTTATCCGTCTGAGGGTTGAACAAAAGAGATCCGGGACAAGGGCGTGCCACTGGTACTCCGTGATTGCAAATGTAATATTTATTACATTTTTCATGAGCCACTAAGATGCCGTCTGAATCTTCGGCAGCGCAAATGGCAGGTGCTTCACTAGGATCACAGTTTCCACCTCCTATTAAATCTCCATTATCACCGCCTCCATTATCACTCCCACCAGTATCACCTCCACCGTTGTCACTTCCACCATTGTCTCCACCTCCATTGTCACCGCTTCCATTATCGTTGTCATTATCTTCAGTGTCTGGAATAAGTCTGTCTCCACAGTCAACGTTTTCTGGCCAGTCACATTTTTCAGTGTAGGGGTTATATTGAAGATTACCGTAGCATTTCAACGCTACCGGTACACCATGGGCACATTTGTAGAATTCATTGCAATTTTCGTGGGCTACAAGAATGCCGTCGGAACCATCAACGGCACAGATACCAGGTGCTTCGCCTGGATTGCAGTTGCAGGTGCCACCACCATTGTCACCGCTTCCGTTATCACCACCACCGTTGTCACTTCCACCATTGTCACTGCCTCCGTTATCACCACCGCCATTGTCACCTCCACCATTGTCGTCGTTTCCATTATCTTCATCATCAGGATCTGGGATAACTCTGTCACCACAATCTACGTTCTCCGGCCAATCGCACTTATCCGTCTGAGGGTTAAATAAAAGAGATTCAGGACAAGGGCGCGCCACTGGTACTCCATAATTGCAAATGTAATATTTATTACATTTTTCATGAGCCACTAATACACTCTCTGAATCTTCGGCAGCGCAAATGGCGGGTGCTTCACTGGGATCACAGTTTCCACCTCCTATGGAATCTTCGTTATCACCTCCTCCATTATCACCCCCACCATTGTCACCACCTCCGTTATCACCTCCGCCATTATCAACCCCGCCATTATCACTGCTGCCATTGTCATTTCCACTGTCGTCTGTGTCTGGGATAATTCTGTCGCCACAGTCAACATTTTCTGGCCAGTCACACTGTTCAGTGTAAGGGTTATATAGAAGATTACCGTAGCATTTGAGCGTTGCAGGCACACCATTGGCACATTTGTAGAATTTATTACAACTCTCGTGGGCTACAAGAATGCCGTCGGAACCGTCAACGGCACAAATGCCAGGTGCTTCATCAGGATTACAGTTGCAAGTACCGCCACCATTGTCTTCCCCGCCAATATCACTGTCTTCATTCTCATTGCTTTGACCTTCTCCTTCATTATCACTACTACCATCTTCATCTTCACTATTATTGTTACCATCATTTCCACTCCCACCAGTTTCATTGCTATTAGTCTCACTACTGCAATCTTCAGAATTTTCATCATCACAATCACATGGAACGACTCTATTACCGCAATCAACATTATTTGGCCAATCACATTTTTCAGTGTAAGGGTTATATAAAAGATTCCCAGTACAGTTCATTGGGATGGGCACACCATGATTACATTGATAATATTGATTACAATTTTCATGTGCAATTAAAACACTATCAGAGCCTGCTGCAGCACAAATGCTTGGAGCCTCTTCGGGGTTGCAATTACAAGTTTCAGGACCGGTTTCATTGCCATTTCCACCATCGTTATCACCTCCACCAATATCATTGCCATCATCTTCAGGAATGATTCTTTCACCGCATTCAACATTTGATGCCCAATCACAACTCTGATTGTAAGGATTATACAACAGATTAGAACCACACGACATAGAGACTGGCACACCATGATTACAAACGTAATACTGATTACAATTTTCATGGGCTATAAGCATACCATCAGAATCTTCGCGGGCACAAATAGTAGGAGCTTCTGCTGGATTGCAGTTACACGGTTTATTCTCTCCGTTCCCATTATCGCCATTGTTATTATCATCCTCTGGGGCGACAGTTGCGGTTTCATGGATGGGCCTGTCACCACAGTCTACATTCTGTGGCCAGTCACATACTTCTCTAAAAGGGTCGTACCGAAGAGGAGGGTTGCATCGGAACCCTACTGGCGATCCATTTGCACATTTATAAAACTTGTTACAATATTCGTGTGCAATTAAAATATTATCAGAATCTCTTTCTGCACAGATGGACTGAGCTTCGTTTGGATTACAATTGCACGCCTTCTCACTCTGCTTTGTTGGAAGCTCACGCCCCTGTGCAATGATTATTGCACAGAGCAATGAGAAAACTGCACCTGGAATAGTAATATTACGTCAAATTAGTATTATCTTCAGATGTTGCTTGTACAATATATCTTAGGGTCAGTAACTATACACCGAATTTATTTATTTTTAAAGTATAATTAAGGTCCGATTTCTCATTAATATAATAAACTATTACAATTAAATAATGGTAAGACCCTAATTCCCAGGCTAAGTAATAAGCTTGTGTTTCAATAATCAGTGCCCTCTCACATTCATAATTATACGCTAGCAAATACAAGATAGCATAATATAATTAATATATAATTTTTTTGGACTCAGGCGAACGTGATTACCTGAGACTATTTACAATATTACTTACACAGCTATCTTATTTCTATCTTACTACTAGGTTAATGCGTGTTTGTGTTGATACTAGTGTTAGTGTATTATAATATATTAGGGGTCAACTCAAAATGTGCCGGTCTTTACATTGAAGATATTAATAAAAACCAACTGACAAGATTACATTAGGTTGGGGAAATAATTTATTCGCATTTTATATAAAAATTCAAAAGGTTTTTTATAAAGTTGATTTATATTTGACCAAAGTATGTAGGTGCCATTTTGTTGCATAACTTTTTGCCATCTTGTAAACTGGGACGAGATCCCAATGCTATAAAAATTTTGGGGCTTCTGATCAAAAAACTACGGCAAGTGGTTTTGGCAGTCCTCTCGTGATGATAACATGACATTGCCTAAGGAATTCTGCAGAGACCGAAATAGGTGAAAAACCTGAAGGTGCAAGGTCAGAACTATAAGGCGGATGCGTTGACACCTCCCAGCCAAACTCTCCTAAATTTTGCTGGCTGGCTAAATATGTGTGAGGTCTAGCGCTATCATGGTGAAAAACCACACCCCTTCTGTTGATTAATTCCGACCGCTTTCTGTCAACTTTTTGCTTTAATCTAGTCAGTTGTTCGCAGTATAGTTCAGAATCGATGGTCCTGCCTGGCGGTAACAGCTCATAATGAATTTTCGAAACGTTCCAATCCCACCATACACACAACATCACCTTTGCGAGTTAACCCGGGTTTCGCCACAGTCTGTGAAGCTTTGAACACGATCTTTTTCGCACGTTCTTGTCGTACGTGATCCACATTTCATCACCAGTTATCAGCTTCTTCAAAAATGGTTCGGTTTCATTACGACGTAATAAAGAATCACAAATGAGTACACGGTTCATTAGGTTTCTTTCCGTGAGAGCTCATGAGCATCAAGCACCCAAATATCGAGCTTTTTTGTGTATCCAGCTTTTTTTAAATGCGCTAAAAGTTTTGTGGTCAATTCCCAGTTCTCCAGCTACATTGTAACTACTAATTTGCGGATCTTGCTGCACTTTTTCAAAAATGGCATCAATTTGGTCCGTAACAGGGTGTGGTCAGAGCGACGTGCATCTTTGATATCATAATTTCCGGATCGAAAACTCCAAATTTGCGCTACTTTCACAGATGCTGCATTAGGTCCATAAACATCACAAATTTGTTCCGCGGCGCGTGTTGCATTTTTACCTTTTTTTTGTAGTAAATTTTTAAAATGTATCGTTTTTCTTCATTAGATTTACTCATTTTAACAATAGGAAAAACAAATGAAAATCACAAATTGTCATAACTTGAATTTGGAATTGTCTTCTTTAAAATTAAAACTTTTTAATGATACCAAAACCAACCAGATGGTATAGCCAAAGAGATCTTATTAAAAGTTCATACATACTATTATGCGAAAGACTTTTTCCCCAACCTATTATAAACGACGGGAAACAGGTGCATTTTTTAAATTTTTTGTCTGTTTGTTTGGTATTCACGTAAAACCTGTTAGGCTGATGTCAATGCAGTTTTTGCACCTCAACAGCTAATTTCTGAATTAAGATCAGCCAGTTTTTGTTCTGGGAAACCCGCGGGAAGTTTTCTGGGAATGATATAAATGGCCAGATGAAAAAGAAATCAGGAAAACCTGTACGTAAAGATAATCGATGTTCGAAATGCGTTAATCCACCTCGAAGAAGCTATATCTATACTAAACCTTTCCCGACAGAAGGTAGACCTGATTGAAGCAGTGCAACTTTTATAGGCTGGTATTATGGGTTACATAATATATTTATGGGACAATAACTAAATTAAAGTATCTATCTACAATTGTACATACCTAAAATTACGTATCATTTTCCGTGTTCGATTTATTATAAGGTATCAATTATCTTGATGATATCAAGGTGGTTGCAATATTTTCACTTAATTAATTAGTCAACAGATACCTACCATTATGTTTTGGATTTATCAGTTGGTGGGTATTAATTGCATTGGGTGTCCATTTCATAGAATGACTAGTAATGGTAGTATGCTTGCTAATCTATCTTTACTAGTAAATGAAGTAGAAGTGTCTGTTTCAATATAAATGCACTTACTACCGGTGTGCAGTTTTGCCGATAGCCTCATGATGTCATACGGGTCAGTAGCGTTGACAAAAAAGCTTGCATAAATAGTTGTTGCAATAAATTTATTATTATATACACTTAACAAAAAAGTCGTGGTAGCGTAATGGTTAGCGCACGCGCCCCTAAATCGAAGGGCGCGGGTTCGATCCTGACCGGAACGCATGCAGCTCTTAGTCAGTTTTCTGATCTAATGTGCATATTGTTACAATTACCATGTGCTAAAAACGGTGAAGGAAAACATCGTGATGCAACCTGCACATCGAGATAACCGATGTGTCAAACCTGCCAAGCCGCCTTGGACAAGCGTGGCGGGTATACTGTCCGTTCCCCTATAATGGGAGGCCCGAGCCCAGCAGTGGAACATTTATGGGGGCAGACACATACACTTAACATAAGTATATACAATAATAGTAAATAGTCCTTCCAGACCTCTGCGCGCGTCTTATAGGTAGAATGTTTTTTTTGTATTTTAGAATAATTTCCGAAACGATTCAAACATTTCAATAAAAATTAAACAAGAATTGTATCTTAAATTTTACCTCGCTCGCGTATTAATTACGAAAAATTCGTATTCTACAAATTTTAACAATTACGAATACTGCAGAAAGATTTGAAGACCCCAGGGAAAAGACGAACTTGTCAAGCAACATTGATTTTGAGATGTCGCATTTTTTAGTTTGGACTTGGTGCTTCGAAAACCCATAAGTTTTATAATAAATAAAATATTTAAGTTGCACCACTTAAAAAACAAAAAGGTTTCTAGCATAAAAATATTACAAACTAAAACCTGTTTTTTTTTCATACGTTTTAGATATGCTATGCTATTTTTCCCTGCATGTGATTTTAACGTCAAGAACTATAAGGGCCGCTTGCATAACAATCGCCTTTATATAAAATTAGTTAATCATAATAAACTGCCCAAATACGTTTTACACAAAACGTATTGACGGTTCTTTAAAAATATTTAGCGGCAATTTTTGCGTTGTGCAAGACGCTAATTGTATTTAGGGGTGTTAAATGAGTTTAGTATTTCCTTAAATAAATTTAAGGAACCCTATGCAAGCGGCCCTGAAATTAATTCATGTTTTATAATACGGTCGGCGTAACTTGGCAAATGTGAAAATAGGCTCTGCGAACTTTAGAGCATGTACACTCGTGTGATGAGTGGGCATACGACTCGTCAGTGAATACAATTGGTCGCTCTTCATCCCTGTATTTTTTCATTGCTTTGTACTAGTTGGTCACTGTATTTTCTTCACGACTTTACATGCGCTAAAGTTCGCAGAGCCTATGTTCACATTCGCCAAGTTACGACGGCCGTATTATAACCCTGTTCGGTTCGGTTCGGAAATTCCCTACAAAATCGCGTTCACAGATTAGTTTCGAAAAAAGTGACAGATTCGTCTTTTTCCCTGGAGTCTTTATTTTGATTTAATATATATCAAAATCTATTTATCGTATGAGACCTGGCAAATCAATATTATTTTTTGTAAAATCTTCATAAGTGAAATTTATCATTTTATATATCCAAAAACTACCTGATGCCCGCGACTTCGTCCGCGTGGTTAAATTTTTTGTAATTGTCCCACGGGAACTCTTTAATTTTTCGGTATCAAAAGTATCCTATATGTTGACCAGGGATATAAGCTACCACTATACAAAATTTCATTTAAATCGGTCCCGTCGTTTCGGAGATTAGCCCGTACAAACAGACAAACAGAGAAACAAAAAATTTGAAAAATATCTACATTAGTTCTATTTCACTTGTTACGTCCCCCGACTCGGTTTTAGCATTTTTTTTCGAAGTTTGAATTTCTGTACAATGTACAGAAATTCGACCTCTACAGTTTTATTATACGCATAGATAGATGTGGTGAAGGGTGAGCGAAACAGTGGACTCCATTAAGGTAATTCCTTAAGGTTTATGCAGAGATATGAATATAATTCTTCCCGCGAGATTGAAGTCGCGAGCACAGCTAGTTATTCAATATATCTTAAGGCTTGTAGTAACGCCTACGTCCTTGAGGATTTTACGTTACTGATTTTTCGAGCGATAGCGGGAATTCTATAGACGCGATCGTTTTTCACATGCATTATAATTTTATTGTGAATAAAAAGTATTAAAAAAATTAAAACCAAATTTTTTGTCTCTCTTTTATAAAGATGTGAATATTTTTTAGCCTGTTTTGATAAAAATTGCAGGAGTGAAATGGTTTCAACTCGATAATTTGGAGGTGATTATTTTCTAAACTTTAAACAGCTATAGGAAAATTACGAATAAACCACGTTACGTTTTATATCATGAAGATTTATTTGAATTTTGATCAGTAAATACCAACGAAAATTGTTTCGTTTGTACCCTACTTTCGACCTTTCGTGGCAATAGCGGCCTTAAGTTAATAACTTTATTTCAAGGACACGATGACGCACCACTTTAAAAAAATCTCTTAAAGAGTCCATCCTACGTACTGGTGATTTCACACACATTGATGATACTATTTGTAAAAAAAAATATAACGCAGTGCTATTTACTCCTAAATAAAATATTTCTCAACACACATTAACACAGAAAGGAAATAAATTCGCTATAAAAAGACCGTATTTTCTAAGAATATTATAACATATTAAATTAACTACTTTAATTTTAAAAATCAATGTTTCACGTGTGTGTAGAAATATTTTATTCTATGAAAAACTATTGCATTTCAATGTACGTTATGTGGTAGATAAAGATATTTAAAGAATGAATAATTAAAACAAGTCATGTATTTACACCTAAACAATATAAATTTAACAATAAAAATATGGCCTGCATAAATATTTATTTGTTATTTTTATGTATTTAAAGAACTAGATTACTAAACGTTTGGATAGGGTGGGCTTTTAATAACTTAAATATTGTAATGCGCACTACCGCGTTGTCACGTGAACACACGGAATTTTATCATTATCACATGGTAGCTTCTAATTTCGCTTATATATTGCAACTTTTTAAAAATTAGATTCACTGCCCCTAGTCGAAGTAAAATAGTCCAAAATTCCAAACTTCACTCCACTAGACTTACCTTTCATTTATTCTTGTATTATATCCGAGTGGATATTTTTGGATAGTTTAACAAAAAACACTGATAATAAACAGAATGCGAGACAATTTATATGCTTCCACTGTTTTTCTACTGATTATCAATTTGATTAATAAAACAAATCACTGAATCGACGAAGATTAGCGAGAAATAATTCCGCGATAAGCAAATAATATATGACAAAGAGTCTATAATAAAATTAATACATGTTTAATGACGACTTTAAAATTAATACCTATTATTGTAAAATATTTTTCTTTTGACTCTCCGATGTCTCACGTGGTTGGGCGGACTAGAATAGCCATAGGCTCCGAACCACTCATCAGATCCTAACTTGGTGACTGGGATTGCCTCGGAAGTATAGAATTACGAATATAGAAAACAATTTTAAAATTGGTTTACAATTGACGATGATATCGTGTTACGAAGTAGTTGAGTAACATTTTCATGACTTTATCTTTGGAAACTACTTCTGAAGTAGGCTAAAAATATAGCAACCTTTTAGGTTCTCTATAAGGCATTAACATAACATGCCGAGCAGATGGAATATTCATGTGGTTTAGTACCTACGATACAAGTATGCATTCTGTAAGATAAAATAGAGCGCAACAAAGACATATGGTAACCTAATTTTCATTTTTAAATAATAATTTTCCCTCAGACTCTGCCATTCTGTTTTAGTGCTTAGATGATGATGATCTTGGTTCTCTGTTCGTTGTGGAGCCCCAAGCGGTGATCTTGCGTAGATGCAATCCGCGGGCATGGAGGGCATCCTTTACCTATTGCTGAAATAGGAGTTATCAATCCTGCGCCCGATATAACCAGCCCATTGTCATTGCATCTTGCTAGATTTATGACGATTGGTGTTTCATTGGGTCATCGACATCCTAGATTCCCATTGTACGCATAAGAAAGACACGACAAACAACAACAAGACAACGACAAGAAACTTAATATTTTAACTCAGTTACAGCGTCAGTACTCTCGTTTCTTAGTATATCAAGAAAAGATCTTTTTTATTTTCTAATAGTCTTGTAGTCTCTGTTTTTTCTGTTGCGGAATATTTCTAGAAAATTCCTCAAACATTTTAAAAAGTAATCACATTAAGGCTTAGTATACATGAAATAGGTGATGTGTACATAAAGGAGGAGAGGAGATATGTCTAAAACAGCCAATAACATAACAATATGTTAAACTGTAATATGTAATAACAATATTACATATTACAGTTTAAGACATAAGAAAACTGAGATTAGATGTGTTATTTTTGTGTAACACTGTAATGTCCTAACATTTACAGACTTCGGGTCCCATTGGGAATTTGGAATTTGGGTTTTTTTACACATTGCGAATTTCAAGCTGTTTGAATTTTTTTATAATATTCAAAAAGGTCATATATCTACAGATATTTAAAGTCTCAACGAGGCGGCAAGGTACACAGTGCAGACGCCTTTGGACGACGTTGACCATATACCACTAAATGCACGGTTTGCCGATAAGGTGGCGGCTACTAACAACTTAATTTTATTTTATTTATTTAATGTAATAACAAAACATGTACAATATAACATACAAAATAAAAAGTTACAATGAGATAAGGTAATAATATTGAAGTCAACGACATTGTCCACATGAAAACCATTTACAAGTTTATTAATAAAAAAAACAACTTAAAAAAATGCATATACAAATATATATCTGTATTATTATAAAATTCTTTATATACCGTAGTACATTAATGGTATTAAAAAAACCAACTGAGATAGACTATATAAAAGGCAGAGAAAATGATTCATTATTTTAGATTTCTTGTTTGTTTGTCTGTTTTGATCAGGATTCACGAAAAAAACTACTGGGCTGATTTAGATGCTATTTTTAGTGATTGAATACAAATTCTTAGTCTTGAAATCTGTGCTACTTTTTTATCTTGCGAATCCCGCGTGAATATTTCTGGGAATGATTTAAAACGGCCAGATTAAAAAAAAACAAATTTCAATGTGATATTTCTTGTCCCGGAAATCCCGTGGTAGTTGTTCGGGTATATAAAAATTAGCTTATTCCGATACAGTTTTCAATAAAAACAACAGCTTACATTCTTTTTTTAATGCTGCGGTACTTCGTGGCCCGGAATTCCCACGGGAATTTCAAGCGTGGACGAAGTAGCGGGCATATCTTTTAATATAAATAATTTACATAATACCTATTCAACAGGTGTAGACATACTGTGCATATTGTAGCGCTGAATTTGAATAGACAAAGTTTTATAGATAGATAGATAACACTTTATTGCTCAGCAAATTAACAAATACAGAAACAAAATGCATAATTACAATACTTCTTAGCAAAACAACAGGCCGCCTTATCGCTAAAAGTGATCTCTTCCAGGCAACCTAACTTATTGTTTTATTATAGTTTTATTGGCTTTGGTTTCAAAGCTTAAACTGGAACTCTGATAGTCGGCACTTATATCGAAGAAGAACTGTGTAAGATTGTGAAAGTTCAGCACATGATTAAATTTCCGTCTCGCATCATGGCTCGTGTCATTTGTGAGCTTACCCCCTTTGTGCTCCACTCACCTTAATTGGAAACATTGTATTCCCATTTCTGATCTCTCCTCTCAGCTTATTTCCTCTAGAATGGGAACCGGGCCTTATAGAATTTAGCCTACTGTCATCGATATATATCGGTGTAGTTAAAAGGCAGCTTGTGAAATGTGATTAGATAAGTTCAACGTTGTTACCTGTAAATGAGATTGCGATCTCATTAAAATCTAAAATAATTTGCAGGGGCGGTGCCTCATGCATTGCAAACGGTCATTATCAAATGATTCATTCACAATATTAATTATTACGCCGGATTATAAAGTACTCTTTTATAGACGATTTGCATTAACATTTTATTCTTAAACCAAATACATGTTATTCCCCTTTGGGCATTGATAAATAAATTGCTGTTATCATTTTATGGCTGTTAAACGATTGTATACTTTTCAAAGGTTACGATATCGTTTCTTTGTAAATTAAGGCAATATATTTTATTATTTTTATGTGATTGTATTTTTTTGTATCTGATTAGTACAAAATTAGTTTATGAAATCGTAAACATCATAAAATCCTTATAAAATAAATCGTCTATAATATTATAAAAATGTAAACATGGCGTGTTTGTATATTGAAGCTACATAAACGATGGAGAAGATGCAATTTTTTTAGGTAATTTGTATTTATTTGTGTTTGTTCAGGACTCACATAAAAAAAGAATTCAAATGTGATTTTTTACTGATTGATAGTTATTTAATATAATATGTGATATTTATTATCCCGGGAATCCCGTGGGAATTTCTCCAGAAGCGGTCAGTTAGTAGTTATTAGGGTGCATTAAATTGTCTTAGACAGACACAATTTTCCCTAAAACAATAGCTAACATTCTTTTATATATGCTGCGGTAGTTTGTGTAGGAGGATAGGATATATACATCCTGGTGCTGTTAAGTCTTGACTGGAGATTTTACGTTGTTGATCATAGTGACCTCACAACTTTAGCAAGGCTCGTGTGACGCGGTGAAGAGCACGAACTAGGATAACGCTTGCGGAAAGGTCCCTTGGAGGCTTAACTGTACTGCATTATTGCCATCAGAGAGAGTTAAATCGAAAAATGCCTGCTATTGGACAAGTGTAAGGGGTTAGTTAAAGACTAGAAGAGAATTGGTTCCTAGCGGATCTAGACCAGACACTTTAAAACGTATTATTGTTGTAAAAAAATGTGTGTATGTGTGGTGGCCAGCGGTTCCGAGCTGTCCGGGATCTTCAATAAAGAGACTGGTTCAGCGAATATATCGTTTATGTTATCAAGACCAGACAAGATCAAGAGACTTTTACTACCATGTGTTCCTTGCGCAGGCCGATACAATTCTGATTTCGATCGATTTGCGAGGCGTTCGATGCAATAATTTCGAATTATTATATTTCTTAATATAAATGATGACTAAAAAAGGTTAATCGTTACATCCCGTGGGCCTCCGAGAAAATTTTCATCACGGTGAAGTGAGGAAAATTTCCTCCAAACAAAACCCTAAACTAGTCCCTACGTAAGGCAGGAAAAGCTTACTAAGGGTCCAACCAGGACAGTAGTTCCATGGGTCCTGACTCCGGCTGACAAAACCTACCTAAAAGTTAGACGATATTATCTACAAGTGAGCCCAATGAACAATGTTTTAAAATTTTGAAAAAAGTAGACTCCTAATTAGAAATGGACAATCGATCAATAATCAAGCATCGACACAACTGATCGGTTTGGGAGCTTTCAATTAAAATAATAATAAACAATTCCCATAACTGATTACAATCCAACACACAGTTTTTGCGTCCTACGCGGACACCTGGAAGCCATGAAAGCCTTATGACTGGTTTGCAAGATTGCCGTAGATTCGTAACAGCTTGAATACTGCTTCAGCAAAAAAACTTCAGCCCGTCTATCTTGCTCCCGTGCAGTTCACACGGAGTAAAAGTGAAACTTCAGAGAATATACTAGCAGATAATTCTTCTCTAACTTTTATTAATATAAATATAATTCCTTTAGCCTACATCCGTCAACATATTATAATTCAAAATAGACTTCATAAGTATCAATTACTTACAATGTTCCACTGTTATAATTGTGTTATCTCTCATATCAAATAACACTTAATTTCTCAAAAAATAATATTATGTAAATATTTGGACATAAATTACGACTAGGAAACCCGATTTTGAGGGAATAAAAAGATATATCAAAAAGCGCCTTATTTCACTTCACTCGTTGGAACTTTTTAGAATGTTTTATTTTTCATAATTTAGATGTGATATTATTTATTTGTTTTTTGGTTGTCACTTGTAAGAGAAAATTTGTAAAGGCAAGTCAATATAAATGTTTCGAAGCGAATTCTTTTATTTATAGTTTAGATTTCGCTATATATAATATTTAATATAATCCGTAACACTTAAGCCACCTCGGAATATAGCAACGGAGTACCGGGATATGGGTGCAAACTTGGGGGCCCTACGTCCAACTGTGGACAACGGATGGCTGACGAGGGCCTACATACATAAAATCATCATAGACAGATAGTTAGATAACACTTTATTGTACACCATTACAGAAAGCACAGAAAAACTTATAGCTTAAGAATATTTTAAATGTACACAATGGGCGATCTTATCGCCAAGAAGAGATCTCTTCCAGACAACCCGTGACCCGACATTATTAACTATTTCTAATTGTTGGAAATTGAATAAGCTGGCAAAATTTATGCTGAAATCGTTGGTGCCATAATCCCAAACAAAGAAGGACCTCTTAATTGAAAATGAAATTTAACTCAACAAAATATCATTATATCTCAAAGTAATGAATGTGCTACGCGTTGATATCCTCACTAAATGTGTAAAAAAATGAAAGCCTCCATTAAAATATGATAAAAATGAACTTCTGCGCATTAGTTTAAAAATAACTACTTTACCTATATCGTATTTAGAATAAAGTATTTATACAAGATACGGTAATTAATTAAAGTTATATTGTTGATTCTTATCTTTCAAATAGAAAACATGAAAAGTCAATAAATTTGATAACCTCTAGCCGGAAAGAGGAAATGAGTAAAGATTTAATTTTCTTTTATTTCCCGACTTAAAAAAAGAGGGTTATGTAGTTACGGTGTTATTCATAGTAGGCTTTTGTAAAAATCATTTTAGTAAGTAGAAATGAGCTTGGATCTTCAAGGTCAATGAGTGTTTTCAGAAGGTCGGCTATGTTATCTCGTTGGATCGACATTCTGATTCAGACCTCGATTACACATGCCTAAGTCGATTGGACAAAATATAGAACTAAAACTAGCTCCGTTGGCTCAGCGCAGCGTTAGGTCGATACCCAAAGTGAGTCTTGACCTCCAAAATGAGAACACCCCACTTTCTTCTGTCCTGCGCAGTATCTTGCTAGTTGTGGGCTTGTAGTGCGGTCAGGTCAGCTTCTACTCTATCCTTCCAGCGATACTTGGAACGACCAACCGCCGACCGACTGGTCGCCCCAAGTAGGCTTTTTGACTCCCCGATCCTCCTCCATCCGCTGTACATGACCGAGCCAGTGGAGACGGTAAGATTTATTTCCCCAATTATGGGGCTCGACCATGAGGTCTTCTATTTCAGAGTTGGTTCGAACCTTCCAGCTGCCATCTCCTTTTATCGTTGGGCCCTTTTATTGTCTGAAAACCCTCCTCTCTGTGACCATCAATTGGTTCTTGTCCTGCAGTGTCAGTATCCAGGCCTCACAGTCGTAAATCAAAATTGGTCTGATGACAGTTTTGTAGACGCGAATTTTAGTTTTCCTGCTTAGGAGCCTGGAAACTAACACCTTATGTAGGGCAGCACTGCACCTGAAGGCAGTTTGGACACGGATGTGTGTTTTATATATTACTAGCTGCGCCCGCGGTTTCACGCATGTGGTGATAGAAACCGTTATAGTTTGAATAGTTCAGTTATAGTGATAACTTTATAAATTATGTGTTATTCTGATGTGTAAGTTATATTACTGTAAAGTTTCATAAAAATCCATTCATAAGTTTTTGCGTGCAAAGAGTAACAAACATACAGAGTTACAAACTTTCGCGCGGAAAATATTTGTAATACTATAATATTAATAGGAAATGGAGCTTTCACTGTTTTTGATAACGGAATTATCGCTAGTTTACTTTTTATGTAAGACATTGACATAAGGAAATAAATATGACAGGTATCCCAAACCTTTAACTTTTTATCGGTTCGTTCATCTTTTCTTTTACAGATTAGGATAAGAAGTCAATTAATGTTTCATTCGATCAATTACTTTTAATTAAGATATGATCATCGAATGTGGTGCCCTAAGTAGATTATCTCGCAAAATAATCTTAAAACACACAATGCACCGACATTTTCGGTACTAGACCTATATATCTCTTAATAACTCTGGTACACGTTTCTTTCTTCCTTGATAACTTTATGATACATGTTGTAGAATAAATACTTTTTTGACATAAATATTGTAATACTGGCCGCTCGGTATTTATATCATTACAATTAAATAAAATCGAGTTGGTTGTGATTCGGACATGAGGAAAAATGGTGTTTGATTTTATTTAGTCCCATTTTTATTAAATTATAATTGTTATTTGGCCTCGTTCGGGTCCACCACAGTACAATTGGCTCTGCGTTTATGGAACTCACTGCCACTCAACGCTATAGAGGCTAAATTAGTAGCGTCTTTTAAACCTACGTTTGACAATTATTTTTGGTCCTTTCAGGTCTAATACTAATTATTCTGTATGTATTATGTTAGGTTTGTATAGAATATGAAGTCCATGTTTATTTTATTTTATATGTTTTGAATGTTTCATGTTACTGTAGTAAAACTTCTGTAGAAGCGTTGCGATTTGAAACTCGATGAAACGAAAAGGAGACTCTTAAAAGAGATAAACACAAATCTATAGGACTGAGACTGCGAGGGAATGACATAAAATACTTTATACTTAGTAATTTAAAAAGAAAGAGATAGAGTTAGAAATGTTTTGAAGTTTTCATGAATATTTCAAATTTCGTGTTATAAAGCTTAAGTATTTATACACACGATACAATACATGAAATGTAATGTCACGAAATTTAGAATCCCTCCCACCCCTTGTCACACTGATACGGCATTTAGAGGCGGTTTCAGGTGTGCTGCCTCCAAATGCTCGAACAATATCCCACCGCCTGTAAAGAATACAAAAAGTATTTATGGATTCAGACACAAATTGAAAATTTTCTTATATGACCATCAAGTGCGCCAGGCCGATCTTATGCATGATACCAGTGCTATATAACGGTGCGCCTGTGGAGGTCATGCCTGATACATCCTGACTGTGTTACTTATGTCGTGTGTTAAATGCTGTATTGTTTATTTAAGTTATTTGATATCGTTCTTTTTAAAATTTTATAGATAATAGGTAGCAATGTTAATTAATGTAATTAATAAGTATTTAATATTTCAATATTTAGTTAACGTTATTATGGTTAGTTTTTTCATTTATTTATTTTTTGGTGTTATTTCACTTCATATCTTTATCTTGTTTGCCTGTGTTCGTGTATGTCACAAATGGCTCTAGCGGAAGATCAGCGCTGGTTATATTGACCGGCAGTTTTGCTGAGCTAAGGCCAATTTAGGACTACATATACTTTATTGTTTTTATTTTATTAGTTTTATTGTAGTTCTAAATAAATCTTTTTCTTTCTTTTCACTTCTACAAGTGTGAACTGCACAGACACACACATATTTTTAAAAATTATATTAACATAGTGTCGCGAACGCGACTTTAATTTAAAGATATTCAATGTACTCTTTGATTTAAAGCATCAAGCGTCAACGTCACACGATAAGAACGTTACTTCAATTTTTGAATACCTTTTTTGAATACGAACATCAACCGGCAGCTTGTAATATTCCAAGAAATATATTAGTTATTCTCAAAAATCTAGCGCCTATGATTTCCCATTGTGGAACTGTGGAAGCTTAAAAACATAGGTTATATTACATTTCATAAAACATTGTTATTAAGCTTGTAAGGAGCGATACAATATTTTGTAAATCGTTAGCAAATGTCTAGTAATAATGGCACTGGGGATATCGACCATAACGTCAAGGCCCGTATCTCATCAGCTTGGGCCAAGTGGCGTGAGATGACAGATGCATTTGCGACTCCAAAATGCCGGTAAAGTAAAATGGACACCTATCCATCCATTAATCCATAATTAGACCCGTCTCCTTTGTATGGCAGAGCAGCGTGGCCTGTACCTACGCGTCATGGTGACGAATATGTTACGATGGATGTAAGGAGTCACGCGAAAGTACCGCGTCAGGAAAGCCCGCATCCGCGACAGTCTTCATCTCCGTGACATAGCAGACAAACTGTAAGAGTGTTGCTTACGCTGGAACGGGTACATTTTACGGAGACCGGCTAATTATGTGGGGAACAAATACCTAACTATACCGCCTCCGCCAGGTATCTGTCGAAGAGGAAGGCTTGACGTTGCGAAGGTCTCAAAACGGGGGCGCTGAAGACCGGGCGAAGTGGAGTAGAAAATGTAGTAGTAGTAATGTAGTAGTGAACGCTCCGATCGCCACCAGGATTTAATGCTCGGATGATGATGATGATGACAATGACTGCACAAATATTCGTTTGAAAACAATCTAATTTGCTATTTTTTAAAATTGCATAGCTTTAATGATAAAAACAGTGGACATTCGTCACTACTACGGAAACCTTTACTGTGTGTGGACCACTGTCACTACTTTTATGTAAGAACTTGCTTTTTCTCTATTGCTTACACTTACAGCAAAAAATCAGGCATACGGTCTAGCTGGGGTAAATACCAGCGGCGGTGATACTGATAATGCGTTTCCAGTCACTGCAATAGATGCATCAGGGTCTTGAGGTGGAATTTAAAAAATGACACAATTCGATGAATTTACATACATACATACATAACTTCACGCCAGGTCCCTTGTGGGGTAGACACGAACATTCGATGAATTTCTTATGCTAAAAGTAACATGACAACCATAATGTGGTCAATATTAAATACATTTTTAGTATTTGCCTTGTATTTTACATTTTTGGTCGAAAAATTCCCAATGTGGATGCCCTGGATGGGATAGAATGGATGGAGTAAGGGAGGTTGGATAAGGTGGGGTAGGATAAAGGGGATGACATAGGTAACTTAATTTTTTAGGTACAATTATAATATGATTATTTGAATCTGAATCCCAAACTTCTGCTGAACACACACCATTTTGTATTCAGAAAGGCAAAGTACTATAAAATTGTAGTATTTATAGATATTACGTTATACGAAATCATTTCATAATACACCATTTTGAATAAGCAAAATATCTTATCATGGAAAAAAGGAATCGCTATCAAAGACAATTCCTTATTTTCAAGAACCAATTTTCGTTTGTCAGTGACGCAGTACCATTATCAGTTGATAAGACAACGATCTACTGCACAAATTAAAAATAATTTATATTTACAAGAAGTTAATCTTTAAAGCCTGATAATATTCAATTTAAATCATGCGTGTAGCCTCGTTTTTGCATTGCCATAAGGACATAAAACGCTCTACTGCTTAACAACACAGGCCCAAAAAGATATTATTTCGACTTATACAGGGTTCAGATTTCTAGCAACTAAGGTTTTGGTGTTGAAGGGAAGGGAACACATTTTTTTTCAATCCGAAAAAAAATCGTTTTCGACTTATCGAGGTTCTGTACATAAAAATAGATGGGTTTGGTGAAAAGTACAGGTGCCACTTTTTTGAGAGCCTGTGTAATAATTACTCAGCCCAAAGTGATTCTTGGTGTCCAAAACGAGAGCCGCGCAATCTCTTGTCTATTGCTGGCATGGAGAGTTTAATTAGATCAGCTTCCACTCTTTCCTTCCAGGGATACTTAGAACACCCCGGATGGTCCAGAAAAACCGTGGTAGCTTAGTAGGTAATGAATGATCTGGAGCCTCGAACTCGTCTTTGTAATGATACATGGGTTCGGATCCTGACAGGGAAGCATGCACAAGTTGGCATTTTTCTGGGTTACTGTGCGTCTAGTTGCTACAACTACCACACGCAGGCGATAAAGGGTAAATCGTGATGAAATCTGCATCGACACATCGAGATAACCGATATGTCAAATCCGTCTTGGATAAGCTGTTATTCGTAAAAATGGGGAGACCTGAATGTTGCCTGCAGTGGAGGCCTGTTGTGAGTTTTACGGCAAGGTTTTCAAATTGGACAAGTACATTAACAATCTGCCCGTAAAACTTCAGTTAAAATTTTGTTGCGATTCGGTTTGCCACTTATCCGTTGCCATTCGTTTTTCCACTTGTTCGTTGGGATTCGTTTTTCCACTTGTCTGTTTTGAAGTTTCACTTCTACTATGTGTCCCACCACACATTTCGATTGTTCACAGGTTTACTGCAAATTATGATTTGGTTAGGTTAGGTACATTTTAATGAATGAAGTTTTTATTTAAAGATATCATATTTAATCAAACAAAAAAACTGAATTCGATCCGGAACCAAAAAAACATACAATTTACTCTAAGAATATGCCGCCTTCCACCACGGCCGTAACGCTTTTCCGTGACAGTGAAAAAATCCTAATACCCCCATCTATATAGAAGTTTCACTTCAAAATATATAACTAAAACATACTATGTAGCAGATCACTGGCTACGCTTCCCGTGCCCAGAAGGCTGGCTGCATTACCACCCTGTATGGCAATATTTACTTGTTGTGCCAAATATCGGTCACCTTTCTAATCACGGGTAGTGTCAAAGAGATTTTAATTTGTTTGTACATTACATGTGTTTGTACATTACATACATTGTGTTTAAAAATGTGAATAAAATCAAGTGGGTTTATTCGGACCAGAAGATTCCGAAAATGCAGTTTTTAGAATTTTTAATTTAATTTGTAAGATTATGGTACTCTTATCAATTATTAAAGGTGCAATTACGGTGAAGACAACCATCGCTACAATTCAATAAAAATACGTTGTCAGGTTGCTCACCGTAGGACAGAGACGTTGCTCACATATTATTCATTACGTATGAGGCACTTCAAATCAGGTTGGTTGCGACTTTTCTTTATGTTTTGCTGTGCAGTTGTCTATTATATTAACTTAGTTTTTTGTAAATCTAATGAATTAAACAAGAAACAAAAGTATTGAAGGTTTATGTATGCATATAAAACACCTAATTTGTTTTGTACGTAACATAGAGCTACTAGAGAAAATTCTAGCCCTGCTAGAAAAAACGACTTTTCAGGAGGTTCAATAAACTAAGAAATAATTATGGTATGTACAGTATTACTATAATTATTTATATTTAATGTCGAAGGATTAAAAATTGATCTGTTATGTTATACATTTATCTCAATGATACTATTATATTACAATAATTTTGATAATTCCTCTAGCAGGTAAAACATCCATAACAATATTATTTTAAATCAATTTGAAGAAAGGGAATAAATTGCACCACGAGAGAGACAGTATTCAACGTCGAGCCGTTCGCGTTGTTGATGATCCCATACTAACAGACGGTCTAGATAGGCCTACGCTTGGCCTTAGGAGAGATTTTGCTTCTCTCTGCGTATTCTACCGACTGTATAATGGGGAATATGCCGAAGAACTGTTTAGAATGGTGCATTCGTCCTCTTTCTACCATCGCACCGCTCGCCATCGGTTGGGAGTTCACCCCCACTTCCTTGAGCCGCTTCGCTCATGTACACAACGGTTCTGTAGAACGTTTCTCTTGCGTGCCCTAGGGATTTGTAATAAGCTCCCGGCCGAGGTTTTCCCACAGCGTTACGATATGGAGTTGTTAAAAAGGGTGTTATAAAATTTCTTTGAGGCCGGCATCGCATTGGTGACATCTCTGATGTTGCAAACGTCCATAGGCGACGGTAACCGCTTTCCACCAGGGGGGACGTCAGCCTGTTTGCTATGCTCCAGCTATAAAAAAAAATCAATTTATTAAATTTGCACCATTCAAAGTATGTAACGACTAAAACCTTTTAAGTCGTTGTTTATATTAAGAAATATAAATATTCAAATTCGAATAGAGAAATGCCTCGTAAAACAATCGAAATCTTTATTGTATCGGGCCGCGCACGAAACAGATGTAACAGCTTCTTGGTTGAAAATATAAAGAGTATATTCCCTGAACCAGTTCTTCATTATTCAGATCCCTACCTTGCTCGAGCCGCTGGCCGCCACAGTACTTTGTGTATATAGGTTTGAATATGATGTCCATAATTATTATAACTATTTGGGCGGCAGCGTAGCGTGGGTGACGGCCGCCCGGAGCGGAAGACAATATTGCCCTTTTATTTAAGTATTTCAATTTAATGGATACTATGTGTATACTAATATTATAAAGAGCCAAAATTTGTGTGTTTGTTATATTGTAAGGGGTAATATCTGGATCTACTGAACCGATTATGTAAATTCTTTTTCTTTTGTGTTGCCAGCAGTCAGCTACAAAATATAATTCAAAGTAAGGGGATTCTCCGAGTTCGTCACAGAATAATTAGTGAAAAATTCTGTGCTCTTTTCAATCGGGCCAAATTTGTAGGTGCGATAAAAATATGGGATGGTCCAAATATTTATATTATTTATTGTGAAATTTTGACGCCCCTCTAAAAAGTGCCATCCGGGGTGCACCGCCCTTGCCCCCCCCCCCTACGCTATGCCACTGTATTTAGGTATCACTATATTCTTTTAAATCAATGTAAAGAAAGGATATAGGGTAGGGATAAGGTAAGGATATAAAGGTATTCCATCACGAGAGATTGATTAATTTATTAATTATTTGCACCATTCAAAGTTAAAGTACTTTGAGTTTACAAGTTTGAATGTGATGTCCATAATTATTATAACTATTTAGTTGGCACTGTATCCTGCCATACATATGTAGCTTACAAAATAATTACATTACATTACAAGTAGGGAAATTGTATGTGAAAAAGTCAAAACTTACTTGTTTGTTGATGTTGCCAACAAATATGTAACATCGTAGGGACGTTTATTGAAATCTTTACCGGTATGTAATTACAACTACTCTACATGCGAAAAAATAATAATTTATTCTAAATGTTATTCTTAAGTTGTCCTGAACTTTGTTCGTAATTTCTACAAGAAACAAAAGACACCATGGGCTTAAATAAATATAATATAGACGTAATACAACATCAAAGGAAATGATGATAGACATCTATACAGATCTTTGATAGAGATTTCTATCTTAACAATCTACGATTTTAATCGTTGTTTTTGATGCATTACGTTCACACTGCAAATTCTACACAAGTTCAATGAGGACACTACCTATTGCATTTGGCAATGAAACACAAGGCTCCATATCATCATGACCGATTCTGATAAAATCATTCAGGGAATTTTCCTTAATTATTTTATTATTATTAATGATTTCACAATTATTACTAATTAATTAATGAAATATTATTATATGTGACGAATATAGTATTATCACTATATTCTACCTCATAGGTGGCGAGGAAAACAGGGGACCTTTTCTACCTTTTTTTTTTACATGGGGAAATGCGTTACCGCACCGTCAGCCGCGCGGGGGATCATGCGCGGCCGGTGTGTGGGGCTCCACGACGCCGGTTCAATACGACCGGCTGCCGGTATACCCACTAAAACCCCATGGGAGCTTTCTTTCCGCCTAGCGCCGGAGTCATGGTATGTGCGCGAGCTTAACCCGCGACCCCGGCAGCGGCTGGCCGCCTCATAAGCAGAGGCGGCCTCTCCTGTGTGCGGGCCGGGGAATGGTGTTTCCCCGGCCCTGAGAGGGACGCGCGGCTACCTCTCGCGCCCTCTCGCGGCATTAGTGCGGGCGGAGGTCTATATGGATCCCCCAGACCTCGACGCTCGCTGCCGCCGGGAGGGGGAGGCTGCGAAGGATTACTCCTGCGCCATCAGCCCTCCCTCTCCTTCCTCCTCCCCCCGCCGCCTCGCGCACCCAGCAGCGTCAGCGGCGGGGGGGGGGGCCTTCGCGATAGGGGGGGAGGGGGAGGCTGCGAAGGATTGCTCCTGCGCCATCACCCCTCCCTCTCCTTTCTCCCCCTCCGCCGCCTCGCGCTCTCAGCAGCGTCAGCGGCGGGGGGGGCTTCGCGATGGGGGAGGGGGAGGCTGCGAAGGATTGCTCCTGCGCCAACACCCTTCCCCCCTCTCCTTCCTCCCCTTTTCCCCGCCGCCTCGCGCACATAGCAGCGTCGGCGGAGAGCGGGGGAGGGTAGGTCGCCGGTCAGGCGGGCGGTGGTGGGGTGGACATCACCACCGCCGTCCTCGACGGCCAGCGGAGAAAATCTCGACGCTGGCGGTCGCAACGGAAGGGATGGGTGTTTGGGGAGGAGGTTTGGGAAGGAGGGGAAGGCATTAGGATTTGGAGGCGGAAAGGTGGGACACCACTGTCACGGAGTGAAGGGGGGAAGGTGACAGTGGCCGCTCGGAGCCCCGGGAACGCATCCCCTTGTACCGCTACCTGGACGGGGGGGGGGGAGTCCAGGGCGGCACCCCCTGGGGGGGACCTTTTCTACCTGCTTAACATTCGATAAGTTAAATTTGGTAAGTTCTATGGTAAAGAAAAGAGTTAGGAATAAATAAAAATATTCTCACTTATTATTATTCGGTCCTTAAATTGTAAGATTTCAAAAAAATGTTATGACAGACTTCGATTGGCCTTTCACAATGAAGCCCCTTCTCAGGCCACTGTTTATAACTGGTTTAATGAATTTAATCGTGGTCGCACCAATCTCAACGATGCTCTGCGTGAGGAACGGCCTTCTACGGCGACGACTGAAGATAACATCGGTGTTGTGCGGTGTATAATAGAGACTGATCCAAGAGTAACTTATCAGCAGATTCGAACAAGCTTAGGCATCGGTATGATTCAAGTGCACAAAATCTTCCACAAACATTTAGCCGTTACCGTTAGGAAGCTTTATGCCCGGTGATGGACGGTGCCTCATTATTTGACCGAGGCCCAAAAACTCCGTCGTGTTGATTGGTGCCGTGAAATGATACAAAGATTTAACGGAGGTGACTCAAAGCTGTGTTCGACATACTTGCAGGTGACGAAAGCTGGATTTATTGCTATGATCCGGAAACCACAATCTACTCAGTGGGTCTTTCCCTCCGAGGAGTTGCCAACTAAATTGAAGAGAGGTCGAAATGTAGGAAAAAAGAAGGTGGCCTTCTTCTTCGAAAGGACCGGTCATTATGCGACAATTGTTTTAGAAGATCAAAGGTCATTTACTGCAGAGTGGTATACTAAAAATTAATAATAGTTTAAAACAAACTAAAAAAACACGCTTTCATAAAAAAATCCAACTAAAAAACAGAAAATAAAATGAAAAAAAAGCGTGGGGTGTATTCAAAGCGCTTTTTCTTCTTTAATATCTTAAAAAGCGCTTTGAATACACCCCACTTTTTTTTAAGACCCCATTCATTTGTACACTTTATTGTACACCATTAAAGAAAACTTACAAACTACTACTATTCTAGTTGTGGATGTACATTCCTGGCGCTAAATTCCCAAGGATCGTACTTTTTTCTACGTGTCACGTGGTTTTCGCTTATTCTGACACCATTGGCATGCGTATCGTCAAACACGACGTGAAGCAAGTATTTTTTTGGGACTACCCAAATTACCGGAACTTTGCATAGATGACATGGCTAGAGATTTGTTGCCCACCTAACCAGCTGGTTTAGTCAAATGTAGGCGTGATACCCCAGCGTGACGCCAAACGTCCACCGCAACACATTCATCTCCGTAAACGCTAGATCTTGTCTCAGGATTATAAGGTATTCTCCTAAATTTTTTTTGAAAAATTTGAAAACAATCGGCACATTAAAATATAATAAAGAAACATGTTTTTCATAATCACACCCTGAAGAACACTTTTTGTTAAAATTTATTTTGATGAGCCGATAAAAGCCGTTTTTATAACTGATATCATGGTATTCTTGAATGAATGAAAACTTTTGTTGTTCACCATAATCTTAAATCTAGACAATTGATATGGATACATTTGTATTAGAACAATACCTATTCCAGGCAACCCAGATTCTTCTTCCAAGCTATTATGAATTAAGAATAAGTTTAAAAAAAAGAGGCAAGTGTTTACAATAGTTATTGATTTAGATTTTAGACTTTCTGTGATCTATGAATTACTGTATAACCAAAAACGAAAAACCGCCTGATGAAATGAAACGGCAATTTTATCATGTATTAACGTATTGCAAGAGTAAAGTATATTATAAATAATTAAACATTTTTACGGATCAAAATAACTAAACTGTTAATGTCATCACATGGTTTGCCAGTGCTCGAAACAGTTCAATATTTTTATACTTACGCCACAAGAACTAAAAATTAGGTATATTTTTATATTAAAAAGAAACTAGACTCTTTTGGACCAAATCAAATCTTGCTATACAGGGGCGTATTTTAATTTTATCGTGCGTGTCATTATTATTATATACTTAGTAAAGTTAAAATAGTAGTAAGATTTTAAATGTACAAACAAACAAACAAAGTTAGATAGTCTAATCTATTAATTTTAATATTTTTTGTTAAAGATTGCTTGTTTATTAAATTTATTTTGTGTATTAAAATAAACATGAAGAAAGAAACGTAGCACACGTCAGAAGATGGAAATACCGTCTTTGGCGGGGCAAGGCGCGTGCGCGCAGCTGCTGACGTCAGAGAACCGCCGTCACTCCGTCAGTCGTCGCTCACTCCACCCGCCCCCCACTCGCCCGCGGTTTACACTCATTTGGTGATTCAGTGATAAACAAACCTCGCCGGTGCCTTCTTGTCAGACATGGTGCGTGTTTGACTTCCCAAACGGGAACCGAGAGCTGCCTTCATGCATCTTTGTTTACCATCGACACAGCACAAGTGAGAATCGGTGCTTCCCTGATATACATTACGTATCGTACGCTGAATATTTCCGAACTCGGTCCGTATGACCTCGGTGGCCTCTTGTTGCAGATGTCAGCCGCCGCCGCACGGACAACGGCGGTTTTATCACATTTTAGAAAATGACTGAAGGTCCCATCTTGCATCATGATAAGCCGGTGAGTGTCCACGTTTAATATGTGGTGCGATGGCCGAGTTAATATGTGATTGTAAAGTGGCGCGAACAGTGATCGTCTGTCAAAGTAGCGTGTTGCATACAATTATAGACCCAAGCTTGTGTGCGTACGTGCGATAATGGCGCACCCGTGCAATACAGGTGGTAATATCGAAATGTTATTGTCCGTATATAGCGAATGTTGACCGTGACTTATAGAATTCGCCATAAAAATACGTTGTTTCTTATATTTTAATCTGAATTGAATCAATTTTGGTATTTCGATACAACATGATTCAGTCTGTGTTACATGACATGACTTTATTATTTTTTTGTATGGTTTTCCTCCCAGCCTTGATGTATCAATATCGTGTAACCCAACCTTATTTGATAAATAGGAGCTATGGTTCTTTTAAATACGAAAATATAATGTTTCAGTTAGCCATCTTAGGGCCGCTTGCATCAGGTTGCTTAATATTCAAGATACGCAAAACATATTTAACACCCTTAAATACTATTAGCGTTTTGCACAAAGCAAATTTTGCCGCTAAATATGTTTAAAGAACTGTCAATACGTTTTCTGTAAAACATACTTAGGCAGTTTAATATGATTAACTCGTTTTATTTAAAGGCGATCGTTGTGCAAGCGGCCCTAAATCTGTAGGTAGGTAGTAATAAACGTTATATCTGGTTAATCGAAATATTAAATCAAGACGGTCACCATCCCACATGAAGGGCCAATTACCAATCATACGTCAGCATAATTCCTGTTATCATTCTTATCAGCTGAATGAATACGTATCAAACGTAAAATAAATGTTTTTGTGGCTTTGACTAGGAGCGTGTAATTGGATAAAAACATATATGTATCAAAACATTTGCCAATTATTTATAATGTTGCATCATTGCGAAATATGTTGTTTTTCATATACGGATGTTTTAACTTGCCATAACCATGGTTTTAGTATAGATAGGTAAATTCAAACATATACAAATGAGTGCATACGGGGATCTCTAAAAGTTGCACCTGTGACTGAAAAGTTGAGGGGAAGAAGACTAAGTTGGTATGGGCATATAATGAGGAGGGATGAAAGTCACGTGACAAAAAGAATGTTATACTACAAGATGGATGGGTACAGATGTAAAGGTAGACCAAAAAAGGGATTGCGTGAAGGATGATATGATGATTTGCGGTGTGACAGATGTATGTCAGAATAGAGCAGTGTGGAAGGAAAAGACTTGTTGTGCTGAACCCAATTAATTGGGATATGGTGAAAGAAAAGAGAGAGAGCTTAATTCAAACATGTAGTACAAATATATTTCATCTAATACTTAATTGTTAAGTTAAACTAATTTATTTGGTATCTTTTTAATTTTGGGCAGGTACATCAAAGGTAAATTTTATGCTTTTTGCATACCTATACATAAAAAATAAAAACATCTTATTCAGTGTTGGACATGCGACAAATAAAAACTACATAAACACCTTAAACGAATAAAATTAAAAGATATATAAAAACTATACTTATACATTTCGCATTTTCGTCTGATGCATGATTTGTGTATGTAGCTAATGTCATATGTAAATTTAATGTTGATATCTATTAACTTCAAGTTTAATAATATTTAATCAAATAGCTACCAGGTGACTGGTGGACTCATATATCTCCCACCAAAGCTTCATCCAAATTGTAGCCGTTTGACTTATATCAAACGAAGTAGTCTTTGTAGCAGTCCAAAAAGGCAGATTTTACACACACACACACACACACACACTTTCTCTCACACACACACACACACGCACACTCTCACACACACACGCACACTCTCACACACACACGCACACACTCTCACACACACACGCACACTCTCTCTCTCTCTCTCTCTCTCTCTCTCTCTCTCTCTCTCTCATACACACACACTCACAGGGTTGAGACTTTCAGCAGGCACATAATTCTTTTTTAAAATACCTTACAACTGTTGCCCATTTTTAACAAATTAAAAATAGAACTGCATAAGAAAATTACAAGGGTTTTCACGGTGTGTACACAGAATGCAAGTGTGTGGAAAGCATAACGTATCGAGAAGATCTGTAACTATAATGTTTGATTTATAAATTAATTGAAAACAAGATGCGAAACGCCAACTCCAATTTCCACTCATGAATATCAATAACAGGTTTTTAAAACGTTATCACGCCTTCCTTGTTTGATTGGCCTCTAAAATAACATACAATTTTATTCTGTAAAACAAAAGATTACATTATTTGCCTTAGTTACTAATCGTCGTTATTAACTACTATTTAGAAACTACTCCATATTTCTACAACTAAATCATAACATATAAGGCACGGCTATGGAAAAAGGTAGTATTCTTCTTTCATAGAACAGTCTGGGAAAAATAAAACTTTGGAATGACCATTAATCGCCTAGTAAAAAACCCAACACGTAATACACTGTGCATCAGTTACAAATAGGGTTCCCAAACGTACTATATTTTAGCCTATTGTACTAAATATAGAAAAATTATATAGTACGAAATGTAATATGTTTCAGCGCTAATTCAATTGTCGCGCTTTTTGTTCAGATACTTATGATTATATTAAAATTAATAGATCTTTGCAAAGCGAAAATAGTAATAAATACATGGAAAATGCAAATAATTAAATAAATAGAATATATAACAAAAAATAAATGTGTATTCTTTTTTCACCTAAATTTCCCAAAAGTACTATATTTTTAAAGCTTAAAAACAAAAATTCCTTATGTTCTTCAAAACAGTAGCAACCCTAATTACAAGTAAACAAACACGTATTGGTGGCGCCATCAATACATTTTTTTACTATGGTCTTTTTCATGAATGTTTGAATATAATTTTTATTATATTATATTATTACTAGCTGTCCGGCAGACGTCGTCCTACCCGGTAAAAAATAGGGGTTGATCGTAGAGGGTTGAAAATTTAGGGTTGTATGTATCGTTTAATGCTGTATCATAAAAAAATAGAAATTAAAATTTTTGTCTAAAAAATAAATAAAAATTAGGGGTGGACTACCCCTAACATTTAGGGGGATGAAAAATAGATGTTGGCCGATTCTCATAGATACCGGATAAGCACAAAAAATTTCATCAAAATCGGTCAAGCCGTTTCGGAGGAGTATGGCAACGAAAACTGTGACACGAGAATTTTATATATTAGATATATTTGTCGCCATGCATTGGTAAATCTATGGAAATTTTTATTGAAATTTGCTATATTAACAGTTTTTTAAATGCTGAAAATAGATATGAGATATTTATCAACCAGCGCCTTAATAAAACTGTAATCCAATGTACCGTGAGTGAAAGTTTGTTTTCTAAATAAACTAGAGTATTTACCAGGATTTTCGCCGCATCAAAATACTGTTACGTGCGAGCAGGGATACGCACTCAGGATGGGAAGAAAACACCGGTTCTTTTAACTAAACGCTTTTATTAACTTACACAGCCGTAGGGATTCTTCTCCGCAGGGTTGCCCCTACACGCACAATTAACGACGCACTGTCCCGACGATAAGATGTCTCACGCACAATACCGTCGCCGATATTGCGTAGATCACCCCTTGCTACTACAGTGCTCACCTCCGAAATTGCCGTGGGTAGTTTGCTTCGCCTTTTAAACTACGCTGCACTGCTCCTACACTAAACTGCTCACTAAACTCACGACCACTGTCTTCTACTTAACTCTTCTTCCAGCTCTCTCGTATCGCACTTGTCGTTTGCTGTCTGAAACCACTGGAACCGCTGTCTAGAACCCATAATTTCGATCTTCTTTTCGTTATTCTCTCTGCTATCTCTGCTTTTCCTTCCTGAACTTTCTTTTCTAGAATTATCTATCCCTTTCTAAAATGTACCTGTTCTTGTCTTTTCCTTCCAGAATATTCTACCTTTTCTAAAAGTCTTGAAACCGGCATACCTACGCTGCAAGAAAGTTCTACCCTCGGCCACTGCAATACTTTATGTACGTTTGAAGTTTTATTGGCTAACATGAATTTCGTTAACTGTGTCCTCGTGGGTTTTTATAGTTTTAAAGAAACAATAGCTTGAGTGTTTTTTACTGCCCTTTGACATTATACACTTAGTATTTATGACAAGCATACATATTACAAAAAGTAAAAAACCCAAGCACCGAAAAAAGTTTTGTAACAAAACCGATAACAAAATCCCCTGTTACATTTGCCTTCTTTTACATTGTGGGCATGGGGTGAACGTTTGATTGGAACACCTCTTCTTAGTTTTTATCAAAATTGCGAAGATTTATATATATGAATAAAGTATAGTTTAATAAATACACAAACCATATTTTAGTTAGGGAGACAAAAGACAATTTTGTACACAATGTAAGAATTTAAAATAGTACAAACTAAAGTAAAGAAGTCTAGAGTATTGGTCCGACCAGATCCGCACCATTTGTTTCTTTTACGAGGGAAAACCCAATTGAGGGCCAACACCCGCCCAGTGAACTGTGAAAATCACGACCGGTGTGTGGGATTCGCCAGGTCAGGGTGGCAGTAGCACCTCTAGCTAAAACTCAATATTCCGTCCTTCGCCTTTGATGTCAGGGCAACGGGTAAATGGCCTAGCCTCTACGCTGGCCTCTACCTCCGGATGCAGGCCTCAGCTAACTTTGGTGGGTCTAGACAGAGGCTTGTAGACGCCCAACGCCCGCGAGCAAATGTTACGTGAGCGTTGAACGTCAACCCGCTTTCTATAGCGCCAGGACCTTTACTTGCCGTGACATGCCAATGTCAATCCCGCCCAAGTGCCTAATGTAGTTTAATTACATTTTAATATTATGTGAAGTACCTAACTTTTATATATTTCATTAATATAATTAATTTATTTATGTATATTTGAATTTCATGCTAATTTGCGTTGTTAAAAACAGAACAGATCTTTACGCCAAGGTTCAGTCGACATGTATTCTACCATTTAACCATTTCAAGACTAGTCCTTGCTCCGTAGTTTCATCCAAACAATCAGTAACTGTATGCCGTTGCAAATTTTGCTGTTCCTAGTATACTTTGTACTTTCTTTCGCAAATTCAAAAAAACGTCGACTCTATTTAATGCGATGTCTTACACCGACCAGAGCACGGTACCTTTATCGACACATGTCATATTTAGGATACGCTTCTCCAGAAGTGGTTAAGTTATATCTTACCAAAAGCATAACCGAAGCTCTAATTTGAAATTAACATTTTACATTCACTTAGCAATTAAGTCTAAAATAATAAAAATACGTAAATTGGATAAAACATATTTCACAATATTTATGTAGTAGGTACATTGTTCTCCAAACTAGGTCGATCTAAAAGGAAAACTTACTAATACAGTTTCATTATTATTTTATTGCGAACAAATAGTGTAGTATTTAAAAAATATATATTATCTACCTTTTATAAAGATGTAGATAACTTTTTATCTGCTTTGGATAAATATTGAAAGACTGGAATGGTTTCATGACAATAATTTATTTGTATAGTATAGTTATGTAGTATTAGTTAAATAGTATAGTTTATCCGTGCAGGAACGGAGAAGGAATATAACTTCCTGCGACCTGTCGTAAGAGACGACAAAACAACCCACAGCCAGATGGTAGGGCATTTGCCCGACTGGATTGCTACCACCCCTGGTCTAAAGTATGTCGCTATAACAACCTTGAATTGTGTTCCGGCCAAAGGCGATGGTAACCGTTTTCCATCAAGTGGGCCGTCTGCCTATAAAAAAATAATGAAAAATGATTTGGTTATTTTTTTTCTTAACTTTAAATAACTATAGACAAATTAGGAAAAACCACGTTACCTCTCATATAGTGAAGATTTGTGATATTGTTATTGATTTGTAATTGCCTTACTATCTACCTACCCTACGTATTGTAAACTCACTACACCTGCACACACTTTATCCTTTTATGATAATTCTTTTACAGTGCAGGCTGTCAAACTTTGGAAGTCAGAGAGGTCAAAACATCGCCTACATTTAAGAACGCACTCAGAAAACACTACTTTCTCTTAAATAATCATGCTTAATTCTTATACTATAGACTACTTAAGAAATATATGTATGTATTTATTTAATTTATAAAATACGTAGTTTAAGCATGTTTATTTATGTTATACCTAATGATCTGCACCACCTACATCGCCAGATTAGTTTAGGCTATTCCTTAAGTTAGGTTGCCTGGAAGAGATTGCTTTAAGCGATAAGGCCGCCTATTGTTTCTACCATGACAATATTGTAATTGTATATTTTTGAAATTGTATATTTGAATGGCTGTGGCGTTGGTGTAGCAATAAATGTATGTATGTATATTGGTGAGCAATAGTGTTACTTATCTATCTACTTTTGACCTTTTGCGGCAACAGGAGCGTTCATTATTGTGTTGTGCGCTTTTGAATAGATTCCTAATATTCAATCCAACACTATCATTATAACGAATAACTTAGACAGACCTGAATAGGACAAATTCAAAGTGCCAATCGGTGTTCGCCTTGGGCTTTACGATTAAGGATCACATCGATTAAACTAACAATTTGGTTTATAACCAATATAAAATGATCGTTAATACATTCATTACTACGAACGCCGGGTTTTAATAGTTTGACCTGTTTCATAAGTTTGTTTCGGTTTATTTTGTTGTATGAGATGATATGGTTAAGCTAATTAGGGCTTTTGGATTCATTTAGTTTTAAAAAAGTAACTATTTATATATAACTCGAGTTCACGTTTTCCTTTTAGATAGTCATTCCCTCTTTTTCTTTCACCATATCACATCACAATACTCTATTCTGACATACATCTTCTGTCTCACCATAAATCATCATATCATCCTTCACACAATTCATCTATCTTTTTTTGGTCTACCTTTTTTTACTAGACCTTTTTTTGGTCTAATCTGACAGTAATACAATAGAGTAGAATCCATTTACTAAAAATAAATAATTGGTAGACAAATACACATATTGATCACATCTCCAAATTAAGCAAGTTGCGCATGTGTTATGGGTGATATACAACGGAGTATTCCGGGGCTGATCCCAGAGGAACAGATAAAAGAAAACAATCGTTTCCGAAATTTACCGTACCAGGAACCGAACCCGGAATCCTCTGCGTTGCAGTAAGGTAAGCCAGCAAAGGTTTAGCCCGAAAGAATCTTGTGCTTAAAATTCAACAATATCAATTGCAACTCTTCTACAAAAATAACAACGCTAGATGGAATTAATGCCTCGAACCAAATTTAACAATTATATTTATATTAGTGATAATTTTAGTGTAAGTATAAGTATGCTTTGTATGACGTTTGTCACTTCCCTTTCATGTCATAATCGGATTCTACTGTATTGTAGTCTATATACATAGTCGACTGCATATAGTTGTACAACTATACAGTACTGTACATTGTAGTTCTACTGTATGTATTCTACATATTAGTGTAGTTTATTTGAGTGTCTTTAGTTGCATTTTGAACGATCATGACGATCTTTAATTATTTTTATGTTGGCTTTAATTGGCTTGCGCTCGGGTGGCGCGCACCCGTTGCGTCCCCAGGTAAAGACCAGTCTAGGCCTTAGGATTTACAAAGTTTTTCAAACTTCCATTGTTAATAGACAATTGTCGTTATTTCTGTTTAAATGATGACAGTGCGTGGCCTTTTAAGTTTGCTTATACCAAACTTATACAAGAGTAGCTGTTGCCCGTGACTTCACTCGCGTTAATGTTATCCTACGTGAAACCGTGCCGAGATAATATATAATATAGTCTGTGTATGGTACATATTCCTGACTATAATCTATTTCTATACCAAATCGTATCCAGACCCCTTCTACCGTTCTGGCGTGATTAAGCAACATAACTACATCCATCCAAACTTTCGCATTTATAATATCAAAATAAGTATACTATAGATTTCTACATAGCATAATACCGCATCACTCTACAAATAGCTTTATATTAAATATTAATTAGTTGCAGTAACTACTCGTTATTCCCTGAGAATAATAATGTAATTATAAGCTAATTAAGTCAAATCTCTAATTAACATAATTACCGTTTTTGTGTAGGGAATGAACATTGTAATGTGTATATTTGAATAATTTAAACACTGATTAGTACGGAAAGTGATTTTGTGAATATATATTCAATTTAGTACCTACCAAGTTAAAAACTCGGATGCTGAAGTTTCTGCTTATAATTATTAATTATTAAAACTATCAGTAAGTATCATATTCTTAAACCAAACTTAATTAATAGGCGACAGATTCGTCAACCGATAGCCAACGGTTGACGGCTAGCGCCAATTTGAGTGTTTTGGGTTATATCCAACAACTATCAGTTGACAAAGCGTATGACAACGTAGCGAGCTGGTGAAGTGGTTGACAATTTAGCCGTATCTATTTTGTGAACAGCCGTTAATTAGCTGGTGTATAAATTAGCAACTTAGAGATACATCAGCGGTCACCCGCATCAAGGCCTCAGGCGAGTACACGCAAGTAATGCACGTACGTGGCTGCGTCACTTGAAAATTGGAATTTATTTACAAATCACTGCGCCCACAGCCCACAGCTATCGGAACAAAGTTCTCACGGACAGGGTCAACGTTATTGTAAAACAGTTGCCCGTATCAACCCACCGCGGCTAGGGAGGTAGGCTGGCATGCACCGACGGACAGACGCAGACGGTGACGTCTCAGATACCTCCAATAGGGATTGTTCACAAAAATTACCCTCTGATTTTATATTTTTATTACTTAAAATAGGGTATTTTAAGAGACTAATTTGAATATTTTTGTATTTTAAGCGTTAGTTTTTTTATAATTCGATTTTAAAATTATTTCTCCGATGACGTCATAAAGGACAAGTTTATATTGATTTCTTTGCCTAGAAAACAAAAAATAATAAAAGTAAGTTTTATCTATATATAATCATAGTAATCTGTGCTACCATTTAAATGTCACTGTCATTACTCATTACGTATCGTGATCATGTTAGTGTTTTTTGTCGCTAGGCTTATAATTTTTCGTGTTCAACCATTATTATTTTCCATAGTTACCGTTAATTTTTGTAAAGTAGTCTTTAGGGAAAATCCATGTTACAGAACTTAAATCAAATAATGTACAGCTAGATGTTTTTACACCTGAAGCAGGCAAACAGGCAGACGGCCCACCTGATTAGATTTTGTAAGGTCAAATAAAGGTCAAACGCATTTCTTACAAAATACAAGAAGATCGTACGTTTTTTGGAATTTTAACTAGACAGAAAAGATTAGGGACACTATTCCTCGAAATGGTTTTGCAAATAGCTAGATTGAAAAAAAGTGTAAAAATCCCAATTACGATCTTGCCACATCCCTGCGAGGGATGCCAGGAGACATAGCCCCCTCACAAGATAGACTAGGCATGTTGTTGGGAAGTTTCTTTCGTCGTTTCTTCTCTCAGCCATAACACGTTGCGAAACGGTAGTACGATAGTGTAGGCCGCCTCGAACCGCCAATCCCGGTCCGCCAGAAGTCTTCCCCTCAAGCTACATATCACCCGTTACCTATTTTCGGTTAGTGCATTATTGCCGCCCTCCTGTCGGCATCATTAGACTCATCCCCCTCTCATGGCAACAGTCCAGCTGAGATAAAGCCCACAAGGGAGCTGCCTCGAGCAAACTGCCCAAGGGGAGCGCCTTCGCTTGGCACAAGCGCTCGAAACCTCGGTAAAGTTGTAAGGTCTTCGGACCAATAACAAAAGTCAAGTCTAATAAAAAAACAACTGTCAGTGCAATTGTGCAATAAATCATTTCATTTCATTTACACTAACAAAAAAAATACAATTTGGAGCCTCTATTCGGTACGTATAAAGATAAATTGTCTTTGTAATAGTAAGATTCTAATTTTAGAACACGCGGCAAAACACGTAGTGTACATTATGGAAAACAATTCACAGTGTACTGCTAGCACGAAGTAATGAATAAATAATTTTACATGTAACGTCTATTGTTTATGTCCGTGTGAGTGAGGCTTCCTGTAAATTACCCTGTCCTATACTTGAATAGGTTCCTTGTAGAATAGAATAGAATATACTTTATTGCATTACATTAAGATACAGTTCAAGAGACATAAGTACAGAAAACAATAGGCGGTCTTATCATTAAAAGTAATTTCTTCCAGTCAACCAATAATATTTATTATGGAATAATTAATAAGCATTATATATATATATAACACTAGAGTTTTTTCCTACTGCTACGCCGCAGTTTAAATCCTAGGTAGTAAGTACCTTGACTTTTCATACATAAAACTTAATTAGGCTGTTCATATATCACGAGCGAAACCGGTCGCTAAAGCTAGTATATATATAAACTTTTTTGAAAGTTTATATAATTGATGGTGAAAACAGTTTCAAAATATGTTACATGGTTTAGGAGGAAAATGACTTTGTATTATACTATGTAAAGATATTCGTTTTCGAACCAAGTTATCTGTTTAATAATTTATGACTTAAATTTAAATTTATAAATCGACACAATGGCAGATAAAACTAAGCCCACATAGCTAAGGGGGCCATACATAAATTACGTCACACGTAAGGGGGGAAGGTGGTCGATGAAGTGTGACATTGTGTGACAAGTGGTGGGAGGGGACCTAAGGAAAAAAATTACAATATTTCCAACTCTGTGTGATCTGTGTGAGAATATTAGAATATTTTTTGTATGACATTACGCAATGAGGCTTTAAAACAGAAACCGACAATTGATCAGTTTGAATCGCAGATCCAACGGTTAGTTGAAAAAAGAAGAAAATGAGACTTGGAATCATTTTCTAGGTGCCGCCAATGTTCTGTACCAGGATCTTTAATCAATATAATATTAATAACAGTTTTAAATATACACTTGAAAAGTGTTGTCGCTTCAACGATAAAAATATTTGCACATTCTACATTACTCATATTTTTCAGTTAATGTCATCCTTGTTAAAATAATAGCCAACTTTATCTAATCAAATATTCAGAGAACCAAAAATAACTATGATTGTACTGATTTACTCGAGCGAGTTATGAATAATGAATAATCTCGGCTAAAATTTTATGAATTATTTATTTAACTTCGTAAACGGTAAATTACATATTTTATATGAAACATTAAGTTTATATTTCATTTTTGTCTTAATGGAAATTTCCAATTTTCCCGGCATCAAAAATAAAATATAGATAGATAGATATCACTTTATTGCTCACCAAATATACAATTCCAAAAAATACAATTACAATATTATCAAGGTAGAAACAAAAGGCGGCCTTATCGCTGAAAGCAATCTCTTCCAGGCAACCTAACTTAAGGAATAACTTAATTTAATCTGGCGATGTAGGTAGTGCAAATAATTAAATATCAAATATCTTACCTGATAAGCGCTTTTATGGATTTTATGAAGATGTTGGAATTCGGCGAAATGTCCACACAGAGCCAACGCACCCAATGTTTTTATGACTCAAGGGGGATTGTGTTTTCCTTCGGTCTGGGGGGAAGGTACACCGAGGGATGTGTGGGACTCCCGAACGGCCGTATTCCATAGTGGCCTCCGAACTAGAACTACCCACTAAACCTAATCTCCTAACCTAACCCCTCTGCTCAGGCACCCCGATGTCTGGGTTATCTCATTTAGGGCACCCTCTTAATTAAAAGGGGAAGGCGGCGAGATCCGCGGGTTCCTGCCAACTAGCCCTTTTTTTAAGGCGGGGGAATTCATTTCGCACACTACCGGTCCTTTACTAGGGATTAGACCAAAGCAACAAGAGGTGAGTCACGAATAGCCACCAGAGTCAATCGCCCGCTTGTGTGGAGACTCGAATACTCAATACTCCACTAAAACCACCCTCCTCCCATGTGCCCCGCGCTCATGGTAGTAAAAGCGTGAAACTTAGAACGTAGTTACGCCCACGCTGATCCTAGCGCATCAGTGCTTGAGAATACCCCGGAAGCAGTGCAAACTTACTTTGTCAAAGACTCCTCCGCTCCCTAGATGCTGGAGGGCCCTGCAACCAACGAACCCTTTGGTTAATGTTCGTTGACCCAACGTGGACGCGGCATTAAATAACAACCATACTGTAACTTAATTATGATGTACAAACCACAAACATGCCATTCACTACTAGTAACATTGGCAAAACAATCTCGCGTTAACTTTAATGTAACGTATTCATCAAATACAATACGAGAAATACACGTTGACCTAGAATGTTGCAGGAAAACATTAGATGCATTTAAACAAGATAATCTAATCATTATTAGTATAATGGCTGTAAGAGCACAGACCTATTAAGATTTGATAATTTTGTCGTAACATGGTCTTCTAAAATCTTAGACATGTTTGTAATATTATAATGAGAATATCACTATGAAATATGTAAATAGATGGGTAACCCCACATGGCGATAACATAATTCCCTTATCTACGAAATTGTTAAGAGCATTATTATAAATTGGCAGACAAGTACATTGATATACCCTAGCTAAGTAAGTTAGGCTTGTGTTATGGGTAATATACATATGTGTGTATGTATATCTTCTATCCGCGCAGGAACAGAGAAAGAATACAATTTCCTGCGGCCGCCATAACACAACCTTGATTTGTGTTCCGGCATTAGTGACCACGTCATTTATAGCACCTCTGGTTTTGCAAATGTCCATAGGCGATGGTAATCGCTTTCCATAAAGTGGGACGGCCTGTTTGCTGCATTAAAAAAAATATATTACCCACGATCCCAGATATCCAGACCGTAATAAATAACGAAAAGCTCACTGCTATTGCAATGTTCTTGCAGCATCACGCTTGTCGTCTTTATGTTTCTCCATCTACGTGGATAGGTACTATTTAGATATAGAATAAGAAATATTTCTTGATTGGTAATACTTGCATCTAAAAGAATTCTTGTCCAATCTTTAACCGTGAAGTAACGGAGAAAGAATACTATTTTTCCGCCCGGGGCGGCCTATCGTAAGGACTCGACCACATTTGCTCGTTAGGATGGCTATCATCCCTAGTCTTAAATATGCCGCCATAACCTAGAGTTGTGTTCCCGCATTAGTGGACAGGTTTCAGTCCGCCGTTCGAGCCAAGGCTGGCACATCGGCGACAAATGTCTATAGGCGACGGTAACCAGTTTCAATCATGTAGGCCGTCGTCATCTCTAGTTTTCCATCAATAAAAAAATTACATAAAAGGTATTTTAAATTTTTATCGAATGTGTTTTTTATTTGTGAGGTGAAACTTCTTTAGAGTCGTTATAATTTGAAACTCGATGAAACGAAAAAGCGACACTAAATAGAAGCGATAGAATATATTATATGTAGATAGACAGAGTTGGAAATGTTTTGAAGTTTTTCACCAATACTTCAAATTTCGTGTTTTAAAGATTAAATAATATTATAACGATATAATATATGATGTCTGACGTCACATAATTTAGAATCCTCCCAACCCTTGTCACGTTTTGTCTCACTTCTACTGCGCGTGAACTGCACACACACACACACACACACACACACACACAGACATTTTTTCAAACAGTTTATCTTCATTTAAGCCACACCTGTATATGCATTCTTGCGGAACTTCAAAGGACATATTATTCCAGTGAAATAGTGACACATCGTCATTATAATCATTTAAGCTTCTAATTAATCAAACGTAAATTAATTAAAATATATAATTAATTATAGGCAAGATTTTTTGTTGCGAAGATAACTATGTAGCTTATGATTATCTCATTAGATAATCTAGTAATTAAATGCCATTAATATATGTATTATTGTATATATTTAAATGAAAATCGGGGACTTGACACATTTTACAAAAACTTTAAAACAATGTATACTCAAGTTGGGAAGTCCATCAAGGAGGTAAGTTCGTATGCATTCTATTATTTGAAGCTTTACTGACTGATTTCGTCGTGGCGTTCAAACACGGAAATAACGAGAGATGTATGGAGTCCCCCTACTGACGCACTTCCCCACCTTGCCGTATTACATATAAGAATATGCTTATGATAATAAGGTTAATGTTGATTTGTAAAGATGGTAGCAATGTTGCCATCTTACAAAATCATATAATAATAATTTTAATTGTTTTAGATATTTGTAAAAAAATAATCAGTAAGTTGTAGAACCCGTTATAATAAGGGAGCGGGCATTAAAAAATCTATTGAAATACTGAAATAGAATCACAAAACAAGTGTATGACAGTATTGTCAATAGTAGAGTTGGTACCGGTAGACCATGATTAAATAACAGAAGTGTTAAAACGAGGTCAAGTAAAAATCATATCAAATAAACGTGCATGTATGAAGAGGTTAATGAAAGTAGATGAAGCGAAAGTTGTTTGTCTGCAAGTCGTCGCAAGTGGAGATCTATAGTCTCTGCCTACCCTCATGGGAAAAAGGCGTGATAATATATATGTATTGAAATACTTGTTATCGGAATTACCAATTGTCGCAGCTTCTTAGATTTTGTTCGAGCGTACATGCTACATATAAAGTTATATGCTTGTACAAACAAACGGAGAAAACAAAAACAGTTATTATTGTTTATACAATAATATAAAATGGTTTCTACCATTGTATTTTAAAAGTCAGATGATATTGTTGCGAACTGATACTAATCCTTTGCAGGTGTCTTATTACCCCTTTGTATTTAAGTGAATTATTGTTCATACTAATCTTTTGTTCACGCCGCCGTAAGACGCTATAAAACCTTTCTCCTCAGTTCGCATTTTATGCGAATTCTTAGAATCTGTTAAGTCGACAATTTAACGATTTCAAGAACCAGTGGGTGGCATTTGTTTGGTTTTGTTGTATTCGGCTATACTTGTAAGAATGTGGCTTACGTGTGTGTACTCCTAATAAACTTTGTAGTAATTCCAACGGCATTTTTGAATTTACATCCTACAAATTCGTAACAGTATGATGTTATTTTAACCCCTGTTCTTTTACATGAAAAAGATATTAGAATTCATTGTAACATCATGAGTCTTCATCCTTATTATGCAGTCATAACGAAGTACACCAATTTCAAATCAAGAAAGCTATGACATTTTGCATAATGATAAAAAGTGTCTCAGTTGATTTGACTATCAAGAACATCACGCTTTGCTTTTCTACTTGTTTTTGTATTGAGAGGTGGAATAAATTTAACTTTTCATTCTTCAGTCGCCTGAGTTGAGCAATTTATGATGCTAGCGATTAAATCATGATATAGTCATCATTATCAGTATCATTATATAGTGTGTACAAAAGAAAACAATTATAAGATAGGTCTTCTATATATTAAATACACCTTCTATATTAGCACAGAACTTGATACATATTTATATATGTAGGTATGCACAAACAAAGATCTTATAGAACTTAAAGTATGACTACAATGTCAAGCCCTTACAAAAACTCAATACAAGTTGTGAGCAAAATGTTAAGTGGACATATGAACTCCATTTATTGAATTTGCTGCATTGAGCACTTTAGTTGTTCAAGACATGGTAACTTGAAATACAAGTCCCTATCACCATACATTGCGTGCCCCGATAACTCGGACTGGGTCAATGAACTGCATGCTGTGCTAGTTTTTTCACAAGTGTACAAAATGTTATTTACGACTCAGCATAAATATACTTCTTGTAGAATGAAATGTAAATTAATTTCATTATAAAGTGTTCAGTAACATCGTATACAATACGGCATTAACTAAATTAAATAAAGGAGGATGATTATTTTGGCGAATACTCCAACTTCTGAGGTATGTTTGCCCTTCTAATTGACATGTTTTACTGACGTATATATGTTTGATTTCTCATATTTCTCATATTCAAAATATTGAACGAAAATAATTATTTTTCTAGTAGTAAAAATATCAGATATAAAATCCAGGAAATATAAAGCAAGGTAAGTGAAAGTTTGATCTTAAACAAAACTATAGTTTCGGAGTTTCTGAAATCGGCGTGCGTCTGCTATCCTACTTTTTCTTCTCAGTTTCTAGCGGTCTTTATCGTGGCATCACATATTGTGAGACCATTGGCACTATATCTTTCTTCACGAGGTCAGTCCTGCATTTGTCGAGCTTGCGCCTTTTGGTCTAGCAGAATCTGACGGAGGAGGCATGCTTATAAATATGAAGAACAAATTAGCTGCTTTCCGTTCACGTCTTCATGACCGTACTAGTTAGTCTAGGCGACTCCGGCCAGTTTATTTGCTACTTACGGACATTAAGGTTGTAGATTATTCGGGTGTTCCTATGAGGTTCTTATAATATGAATAATAGCTGCCTGATACCAACTGGCCTACACCTGCCTTGTTTACGGCATCGGCTCGGCTATTGTTACATCGCGGTGAATTTTGTGGGTATACGACAGGTACCGCAAGTCCCACAGTACCTCGTTTGGCCCCGGGAAGTGGGGAATGCACAAAGCATTCTCACCTCGAAAAAAATAATTGACAGTGGCGTCGCCTATCCCGATGTTTTGATTTTCTCACAATGTTTTCCTTTACCGTTATGAGTGTGAGAAACAAAGCGGTCGATGCCTGATCTTTATGCAAAAAATCGAGACATCATTTAAATAAAACTATGGTCCCTTACTTAACCACATTCCGATTTAGATTTCATGCATTTGCATTAATTATTGTGAGATAGAATTGATTATTGAGTTCAAATATGTACATAAAATTCATTGTTTTATGGTGTATATAAGTCAATTTATTTTGTTTGTTCCCCGTCCATTGCCTTGCATGTGATTGGATTTCAACGCAATTTCCTATTGTAGTATATCTCTGAAAAACATAGACACCACGTGTAGGGATCGAACCTACATCGTTTGAATAAGTCTGTACTGTATTGTACGATTTAGGAACGATTGAAGTTCGCATAATCAGTTTTTAATTGTTATTTTGCACGAATTTTATGCCTGACATAATATTATTATATCTCACTAAATGTATATTTTGTTTTATTGCTATACAGCCAGTATTCAGTATTAGAGTTGTTTTACTTTTAGCAATAAAATCATTACCTGTCTAGTTAATTACGGAAATGGGTGGCAGGCGGATATGACATGCAGTTCTGAACTTATAATTAATTTTTTAGACGCGAGGTTTTTGTAATGAGACGTCTACCTTAAGCTTATTAGCTTTTATATACTTGGGTATAGCTTAAAGTTTGTGTCATTCTACTCAGAGTTGAGGTTTCCATAGCGGCGATTATAGTCCGCTTTTTTACATTTAACTACGGAACCCAAGAAAATAGTAGAACTGAAAATACCTCATAATTCAAGGTAATTTGTTGAAACTAATTTTCGTTGAAAGTATTTTTTACTTTGAACTTACTAAGGATTAACTAACTATATAGCCCTAGATCAGCCTAGCCTTGTTCAGCACAGAAGGAGTGCAGATTATCAATTTTCCCCTGGGTAAACATTTATCAGCTATCCTAACTGGTGAAGCGGCGTATATAATATAATCAGCTCATAAAGGTTCGTTCGGGCCTCCCATTACACGGCGAGAACAGACAGTATACCCGCCACACTTGTCCAAGGCGGCTTGACAGGTTTGACACATCGGTTAGCTCGATGTGCAGATTGCATCAAGATGTTTTCCTTCACCGTTATTAGATCAGAAAACTGCCTAAGTGTTAAATGCGTTCCGACCAGGATCAAACCCGCGTCCTTCGAGTCGGGGAAGCGTGGCCGACCTCATTATTCTTGCCTCCTCTGGCAACTGGTCATTCTATCCAAGTTTCGACTCCGTATGTACTACATAATTACAAGTATATTTGATGTAGAAACTGCCTGCGCCCACGTTCCTTTCGGAAAATTGATGCGCGCTCAGGCGCTAAGCAGTGAAACATTGATGGATTTGTATTATTAACCTATTAAATTGTGTTTGAAAAGGTCACGGAGTCATCGGTTTTCATTCCAAATAATAAGTAAACCGATATTGTAAATGGAAGGAGTTATGCAAACCGGAACAAATCTACAGGGTCACAGTCTTGAGATAATTAAGATGTTCATAGAAATCTGTTTCTAACAGCCAAGCCAGCGTTTATTAAAAAAAACATGCTGGATAATAAACATTAAATAAATTGTTTTAATATCTTTAGCACATATCATCATGATTAGGCGTTAAACATTATGTTCAAAGCGTCCGCCTCGAAGCCCGAGGCACGCTTTTATACATTTTATTTTAATACTAAAATTAAACCATCCCATATTGTATGTATCATATTTGATGAATTTGATCCCCCACATCGCTAATCGGTTTCCATGAAAAGCAAATGTAAAATATGCAACTTTGTTTCGTTTTGTTTACTAACTCAATTATGCCAAAATTGTTGGTTGGTCCGGTTTGCATAACTACTACCAAATGTTTTACAATAAAATGTTACGTAAAGTTAAATAATGTTTCAACCTTGGCATTGAGTAGAGAGAGGCACGAAGCCCGCCAATACTTTAATTTACAAGGGCTTTCTACTCGACGTTGCTCACACTTTACTTAGTGGTCCGTCGTGGACTCTGCTCCCTCGACGTCATGAAGTCGTCCGCTATAGATTCTATGCCTGTCATTCTATTATACAAGTGTGCAGTTCAGCTAATCCTTCTGCCAGGGCTGCGGAGAGACTAGGTCACATATCTGTAGTCCTGTCATAAGGCACAGGACGGAACCAGGATTTTAGTGGGTATGGCTAACTGGGGAGTGTCAATCGCAAGGCACCAGTGCTGACTGGGCATGCTAGTGCCAGTCCCGATCTGGCCAATCCCACACACGGGTCGCGAATTATCCCGCCAAGGTCTGCCCGTGTCGCGGTTTATATACTCAAACGGATTTCCCCTGGATGAAAAAAGACTAATCCTTACCCGACTTTTTACTCTTTATAGAACACCAGTTGTACCCCGCTCCATGGCAGATTGCCTATGTTTACTTAATGCTTGAAAAATGAGGCTGATCTTACATCATGTTGTCGGTAACCATCCACTTTTCCGGATGAAATTAATGAATGCTGTCACTCGTGTCCAAAGCGAGATGACAGGGATGTGCCTAATAGGCACATCGCCCGCTTTAATGTGCAAGTTTCATAGTTTAATAATAAGTATATATTGTTTTATTTTATATATAATTAAGTACCTGTATGGGTCGTCGTCGTCAGCCATTCGCAGTCCACTGCTGGACGTAGGCGCCACTCATCCCTGTCCTCTGACTTCCTCATCCAGCGCGTACCGGCCACCTTGCACAGGTCGTCACACACGCACAGTCCATCGGACTGGAGGGCGACGCTACGTTTACCGAGATGCAGTCGCCACTCCAAAATTCGTCTGCTGTATGGGCTATCGGTCCTACAGCAGACGTGACCGGCCCACTGCCATTTCAACTTGCTAATTTTGCGAGCTATGTCGCTTACCTTGGTTCTCTTACGGATATCCTCATTTCTTATTTTATCCATAAGAGAAACCCAATATAGCTCGCGCCTTAGCCCGTTGAACGACTTGGAACCTGTATGGGTAAAAGGTACAAAATACTTATTTTGTTCAGAACACTTTATACACTTTTAGGGTTTTACTGCAAACGTGCAGCGATATGCAGCGACTAATTAAGACACTGGATGTTTTTTCAGTATGTTTTTTTATGGTACTGTTGGTAATCAGATATATCTAAGTTCTAGGAAAACACATAGTGTAAATTTAAAAAATTCTACCTGTCGTTGGAATATGATATTTAAATTCACTTATAAACATTTACATATTTTGTAGATATGTATTTGTATGGTATATACATGAGTATATATCTATGTAATACATAAAATTTCTCCTTATATTTATATATACATAATAGATGTATTTATTATTAAAATGTAAGTAGTTTGTACTATATTTTACGTATACCACCATCACCATTATCATAAAAATTCATTCCTGGGTTGGCTGGAAGAGATCATTTTTTAGCGATAAGACCACCCTTTGTATGTACATAACTAGATATAATTTTAGTCTTCAGTTCATGTTTGTATTGGTGTACAATAAAGAGTTATCTATCTATCTATTTATTAAAAAGTCCCCCCCAATTAAATATCGTATAGGATCCTCCTAAGAATAGCTAGCTAGCAACGCCGCTGGATGTTTTGAAGTATTAGTTATATATATTAGATAATTTAAGTAACCGTGTATAAACCTGGGAAAACATAGAACGTAAATTGTAACAAGCGTGAAGGTCGTCCGCGAAAAAGTTGTTTTAACAAGTGGTTTAATTTACAAAATATAATAGAAGGCGTCACTTAAGTTATCGTCTGGCTATTCGACCAACGAGATGTATGATAATCTTCTTAATATATAAATTTCGAATTTTAGTGTGTATAACTAAACTCCCTAAAACACTGGAGTGATATTTTTGATGTATAAAAGTAATTCTTTATCAATTATTTTACTAAATGTTATGATATAGCCTATAGAGATTAATATCAAATTTAATTTTAATTTATTCTGCAAAATAAACTTTTAAGAATTTGTCCATTGGCATTTTTCTTAGGACCGACCTTGGTGATTTTTTGTCTATGTTCGAGTGGATCTCCAATGGTTTAGATTCACAATTGGATCCTGTAGGTGGCGCTGCAATCTGTATGGTGGCTGGAATAGATTTTATTTTTCAATTTAGGATTACGTCTTCTGGGTCCACTAGTATTACTATATAAATCCAAAACTGACTTTGTATACTTCTATCATTTGTTTCTTTCTTCTTCCCGACCTTGGTGGTCAGCCCGTAAGTCGACGCAGAAACATGACCTCGTGGCTGTCAAATTCATTATTTTCCACCAATTTCAAGGCAGTATTTAAGGTCCGTTCCCAGTCTGGATTACCGCGATCACCGATTTAGTGGGGGGCGGATTAACAAGGCCTTACTGTAGAATAAATTATATCGTAACCCAGACACGGTCTTATTCATATTGAGTTAGAGTAAGTTTCAACACTTCATAAAGCATAAACCATAAAGAAGCCTTCAGACTCAATATAAACTCTTGTTCAATTTAACGTTCTTACGTTAGTGGTTAACACCACTATATTTCAATGAAATTATTGTTTCTAAATGCCAGTAGAATTTTGGCAGTGACGTTGTTAGTCTAAAAAATTCCAAAGACGCATGCATTACTGATTGTATCTACTTATTAATAAATAATATCAAAGTATCAACAACTTATCCAATAAGATTATCTTCAAGGACATTCAATTTAAATATAATTACCTACATGCTGTAATTAGGATAGCCAAAGCAAATTTTGAAATTGAAAGATGTAGTAACAAAAGTTGAGAAGGCACGTTATGTGGTTTGTATATGCAGAGAGTGGATGAAAGGAAATTGACAAAACAAATGTATGAAAGCGGCGTGGATGATAAAGTTGGAGCCGGCAGACCGCAAGGTACTTACGACGATCAAATCACAGATGTTTTGAAGAAAGGTCAGGTAGAAATCACCAATAATAAACGTGTACGTATGAAAAATTAATGAAGTAGATGAAGCAAAAGACGTATTCATAATAGTAGCAAGTGGATATCCATCGTCTCTGCCTACCCCTTTGGGAAACAGGCGTGATAGTATGTATGTAAATTTACAATGAAACGGATTATTTTGAATTATTTTAAGCAAAATTAAATAACTAACAACGCTGGGATACTTGATCTTTGAAAATTAATCAATCCGAGTTAAAATTCCAACGATTTATTATAATGTATGGAAGAAATAAAGGTTGAACTAAATCATCTTAGCGTTTCAATTCTTTGCTTCTATAAACTTAAATAAGTATTTTATATTATTATTTTATATTTAACATAAAATGCAAAAACTTGCATATATTATAGCATAAACGTGTTTTTATGATGAAAAAAATCCAATTAACTATATTTGTGGCTGACGAATAATTTCGTTTATGTTTACTACAATAATGCTTATAATGGTTGGTTGGTATCCAGTTGGTTTTCCAGGCTTTTCACACACATTAAGCATAATTTTCTTTAGTTATTTTATGTCTGAGGATATACAAACGTATACACAATACTATTATGGTAAATACTTCTTCTGGTAGTGAACTGTAATGCTTATCATATTATCTTTCTGCATTGCTGGTACAATACCCGTTATGTAGTACCTAATATAATTACTTCAATATTTTTATTTACTTTTATGTGAGGCAACTAGGAAGGAAACGCCCCCAGACGTCGGTAACGGTCCCAGAAGGGACATAGAAATGTTGCTAATGTTTATAGTCTAAGCATTTACCTAATATGTTTTTTTTTTTAGTTCAGTTCAGTAGACAGGCAGACAGACATTGCGCTTCTGCACTCTTAAGAGAGATTAAAACTTGGCCACTAATACCGGCGCACAAGTCCAGTTTTTTGGCGTCATACTCTAGACCGGGTGTGGTAGCCATCTAGACGGGCAAATACCCTACCACCTGGCTGTGGGTTTTTTGTCGCCTTTTACGACAGGCCGCAGGAATTTTTATTCTTTCTCCGTTCTTGCACGCAGAAACTTTTAGTAATATGGCAAACGAACTTCTAATAAAATATAGGAAACGACCATAAAAGCTGATTTAAATTAATCCAGAATTGATTTCAAACCTATCCAATTTCTCCCGTCCGATCCGCCTATCCCGTCCCCTCTATCTTATCCAAAATGGTGGCAACGAGTAGACTTCGTCCCTGGTGTTGCAATCGTTTGATGATGACGGTAATCATTTCCACTAGACGGGCCGTCTGCCTGTTTTCCAGCTTTGCAATATTAAAAAAAATGATAAGACATTATTTTACCGCCTGTTCTTTTATATATAAATAATGTTATAATTAGTTGTGATATATGTCCGTGTCCCTATTATTTAAATATCTTTGAATGCGTCTTATTAATTGTCTCCTTCTATGTGTTATTTGCAGATGTGTGTGCGCGTATGGCTAGAGGTGGGGCACGTGTGCGAACCGCGGCGATCCCCCTATGGGCGCGCGCTGGCGCTGGACTGGCGAATCTGGGTGCGCGGCGTAAGTGGCCACGACATCAGCACTTTCGTACACAAGGTCGTCTTCCACCTGCATCCCGCCACGGCCTTCGTATATCCTAAAAGAGGTAAAGTCAGCCTTATTACACACATACCATCTTTAAACTTATAATCTACAACGTTTGATCGTAATGACTGCTTATGTCCAGTTTTTTTTGGTTTCACCTTCATGTAGATCTGGTTCAGACAGGATAGTCTTTACTCCCTACCAGGCACGCGGAGTTGCTTAAGCTTCCGTTTTCCCGCTACCCTGGTATAAGGCGCATGAAGGAACGTCGAAAGGGTTTTGATGGGTAGCCCTAACTGGGGAGTGGCAGTAGACTCCGCCGTCTTTACTTGAGGTTGCGAAGTGTGCGCGGGGCGGGCCTACATTCGGACCTAGGAAGCGCAAACCAGCAAGAAATCGAACGGTTTTCCGACAAGATCTGACTAACAAACTTCTGACTAAAATACTACATCAGAGTACGTCTGTACCACGGGGAGTGCTCTGATGAGCTATTTGATTTGGTGCCTATGCGCCACCACTCTATCACCGCCCCAATCGTCGGCGATAGGGAGTCAACCACACTTCCTAATCACTTAGTAGTCCTCCAATGCACGTGGCGCACGCTCTTTCATACTATATGTGTGCAAGTTATGAAATGAACTCCCTCTGCCGCACTCTTCAAAAAGGGCGTAAACAGATACTTAATGTCTTAACGAGGTAAATAACGCATTGATTAGGGAGTCGATGCGTTGCCTGCCTCGTAATCTCAGCGTTTTATGTTTGCTTGTAGGCAAACTAGCAAACGGACCACCTGGTGGTAGGTGGCTACCGGCACCTATAACATCTGCACTAACTTTGTGTATTGTTTACATCCTTCTGTAGTGCGACATAGGGCGTATAGTTTCCCAACTATTATTATAAACTAGAGGTCCCGGCAGATGTTGTCCTGTCCAATAAAAACCTAGGAGCCAGTTCGCTATCCTGCGTCACCTACCGATTCCAATTGTGAATCTAAACCAAGCATAACTCAAATAAACAAAAAATCATCAAAATCGATCAAGTTATTTTCAAGCTATGCGCGTACATACATTTCTGCGATTTAATTTTATTTATATATATTAATTCTGTTTCGATATTTTTATTTTTCTACGTCACGGTCTAGAAAATGAATTGTTTGTAATGAAATGTTGTTTATGTAAATAGTTTGTAGGTGTTGTCACTAATAACGTGCGTACGATATATTTTATATCCATCGATTCGAAAATTCCGCTATTGAATAAAATTTAATTGATAAAAATAATTATAGTCAAGCGGAAGGAACAAAGTAATCAAATTATATAATTTACAATAGTAATAAATAGCCTATTGGCTTTTTAAATTGTCAAAGCTACAAATTCAGACACGATTTATTATTTTATTAGTTGTAGCTATGTATGTATAAGTATTAGCAATTCGAATAGGAGAATCGAATATGTTCATTAGTTATGCAAATGAACAGACGACCCGACGTTCGGGCCGCGGTCGAGTGGCGTGGAGCGGCTTTAATTTTATGTAATTCCGTTTTCACCATACGTCTTGCGCCGGCGGTGAAGTGTAAAATAATATTCTCGTCTCCATTATCACTCGTGTTGATAGCCCGCCGGCAACCCGAAAGCCAATTTAATAGTTTTATCTCGTTGACATTACTTCACACTCCCATATATCGTTGTAAACTACTTGTTATAAAAATATTATTTTACACCTTTTTACAGTTCTCCAAGAGCCGCCTTACGAAATCCAAGAGTCGGGTTGTTCGTCCATCGATATACCGATTCACGTGTATCTGAAGTATAGCTCGAGCCCAAAGAAGATTCGTATCAGGTACAGCCTGCAAATCGAGAACAGCACAAAGAGCAGCTCGGAGTCGAGGTGTATCTATTACGATTTCGAGAACCCGTCGGAGCAGTTGTGCAGAGCGCTAATGGAGGGCGGCGGGGAAGTGGTGCCGCACACCGGCGCCGGCGCAATGAAGCCCGGCGCGGCAAGCGGCTGCTGGTCGTGCTCTCGGACAGCGACGAGCGGCGATACTTGCACCCGCAGCGCCGGAACCACGCCAAAAAGTACAAGTTCATCGAACCGATACAGTGCACGCACGGATCAAAAAAGAAGCCCAAATCCTACTTCATCGAAGAGATTTGCTCAAAGTGTGGAGAGTCCACAACTGTGGAGATGAAGAAACAATTGCGCGCTGTCAACATGAGCGAGGACGACATAAACCGCGTATCGCAGTTGTATTTAGCGTACACCGCTTACGAGAAGTCCGTGGACGCTCTGATTCTGCCGCCATTCTCGGACCCCATCTACAGGGTGCCGGAGCTGCCCCTCTCCCTCCGGGAGGCGCTGAAGGGCGTGGAAATGAACCGAGCTATGCTCCTTTGACGTGCCTTCCAAGTTAACAGTGCTGTGATATTACTAGGTGCCATCAGGGACTTGTTTGCATTTGATGCTTTTAGTATGCCTATAGCACTGTTTGCAATGTTTGTTGAAGACTCAATAGTGAATATATTAGTTAATTATTATTTTGAAATGGATTCTATATTAGAATTATTTACATTGGTTGTTAATTCTGGAGTTATAAGGTAAGTTAGTTTTTCGTTACCGTAGTTACGTGGACATAAAGTGCTGTGAGAAAGATCTCAATATCTTAAATGAGTAGATATTTATGGTTCAGTTGTACAGTTACCAATCATAATAGATAATATGACATATTTTTGTACTTGTAATATTTAAAAACAAACAGTGGTTTATGGGGCAAAGGTTGTGACGTGATATACATCTTTTTTAAAATAGGTAGATGACATTTAAGCGATTGATTGCGTTTTATATTATATATTTTGTAATATTAGGTGGTAGTAGTGCTGTTGATCCCGAAGGCGGAATTATTGTAATAGGTACTTCTAGTAATTTATCCATTAATGGTCAGTTCCTAGATCTTACGACAGTTCATTTGCTTTACTATCGGTTTAAAATTGACATAAGCTTCATACAAATAATGTCAAAATTCAACTGAATATAAGGCAACTAAATGAATCTTATACTAACATAAATCTGAAGAGTTTGTTTGTTTGATTGAACGCACTAATCTCATGAACTACTGGTCTTATTTGAAAATTCTTTCAGTGTTAGATAGCCCATTTGTCGAGAAAGACAAATTGTCGAGGCTATATAATATCATCAGGCTAAGACCAATAGGAGCAGAGCACCAATGAAGAATGTTTCAAGATCGGGTTTTTTTTTTTACCCACGCGGATGAAGTCGCGGGCAGAAGCTAGTACTACGATATAGAAACCGGCCATTAAGATTTTTCGATATATATTATCAGTTATACCCTTTCCAAGCATTTATTATACTTTGGCAGCTCGATGACAGATCAATAACTAGTAGTGTCCTAATGCGTACCGACTAGTTTTGTTATAAAAATCGACTTGTATTAATACTTGTCATGTATTAATTATGCCATTTTTAGTAATGAAGAAAAAAAATGCAACTGACAGAGCGTTTCGTTTAGTAACTCACCACGCTCAAAATGCGCTGTTAGACGTTCCACAAGGCGACCACTGTCGTTGTGGCCATGGCGAAAACGTCACTAATGATGTCATTATTTTCGATCACACAACGCTCACAACGACCGCGATTTTTCACGTTCCACTTAGCTTGCTGGCGTAACAATTGTAAATTCAAGTGGAACGGCTATTCGACCCATCTCTTGATATGGGTCATTGCGAGCGTTGTGTGATCGAAAATTATGACGTTTTCGCCACGACCACAACAACCGCGGTTGCCTTGTGGAATGGCTATGGCGCATTTTGGGCGTTGTAAGCAATTCTTAAACGCTCTGTTTATAAATAATAAAAAAATAATCGATTATTTTCGTTTTATTTGCGTATAATGTCGTTAAGTAAGTAATATAAACGCTTGGAAAGTTGGAAACGGTATAAGTTATAAATAAACATTGTGTGACAGGGTATTAGAGTTAGCTAATTTGTAACTATTTACATTTATAAATTTGTATTACTGTAAAATTATATCACTCAACAATTAAGTAGTCTTTGTTTATAATATGTATAATAATTGATGACCTCTGTGGTTGAGTGAACTAAGCCTTTGCCAGCCTACGTCACTACATAGAGGCTCGAGTTCAATTCATGGCATGGCTTACGTAAAAAATTTTATATTTACTATGTTCGAGGTGTCTGCGTATAAAAAAATAAAAAACGAGAGTCGTGCGTTGTGTAACACAAGCGTAACTGCTTAGCTTGCGGATATAGAATATATGTGTTTGTCTGTCGATTATTTATTATGTTATTAATTCTAAATAGATATACCTATAATGAGTCAATAAGTTGAAGATTAACTCGTGATAGTGTTTTGTTGACAATTGTAATACATTTACATCAACAACAAACTTAAATAGTCGGTTTAAACTTTTTTCAATTATATAAATTACGTTTTTCATAATTATTTCGTGGGCTTTCTAAAAAATAAACAACGAATTAAGGACTAAGAGTTGTTAAAATGAGTGCGCTTTCTTGCCTTGCGCCGACTTATGTGACAAACTGTTCATAATCATAATATATAGTTGTTACCATATAAACAAGGAATTAAATTTACATTTTGTTATTATTGTTTTTTTATTATCGACCTTAAAAACTGTTCCCAAAACTTCAGTAATAGCCGTGATCGCCAGTCCTACCAGATAGTAGAAACGCTTAAAAAAAATATGTGCAAGTACCCTATAGCAGGTAAGAAGGTTTGGATATTATGAATCTCGAACCGTGGTGGCTTTGACAGGTAACAGGTAGCAAAGGTGAGTATAATTGCTGCCCGAAAACATTATAGTGTAATGCGCAATTTTTTAGTATCTTCTACAGCAGTGTTTTTCAACCTTTTTCATGACACGACCCCTTTAATATGAAGAAATATTTCGCGACCGCCTAACCTAACCTACCCGTTACTTTTTTTAACCGACTTTAAAAAAGCCGGAGGTTCTCAATTTGTCGGAATCTTTTTTTTTTAAATTAAGTTCTGTAAAACACATTTTTTTTACATCGAATGCGTCGCCAATAGATAACGCAATTTACGCGCATATGTACGACCACGTCCGATGCCGGCCGCCCCGCATAAATGACAAAGCGTTGCTATCGAGTAGCTCTTTGTGTATCTAAAGCAGAAAAACCTAATACTATTGCCGAAAGTTTGATTTTACCACAGCGGCTTTAGATATGGCGGAGATTATGTTTGACAAACAAGAGGTCGAAAAACTGAAAAGTATACCTCTGTCTGACAGTACCATTCAACGCAGGATAAGCGATATGGTGACTGATGTTCGTGACCAAGTCATAGAAAAATAAAAGAAAGTACTTTTGTGTCCTTGAAATTTGATTAATCTACGGCTATTACAGACTTTACTTCATTAGCTTTTCCAATCTTTTGCAACTCCGCTATAGAAGCCTCGCGACCCCCCTGAAGGGGCTTAGTGACCCCCCAGGGGGTCGCGACCCACACGTTGAAAAACACTGTTCTACAGAATACTATTAAAATATCATATCCGTTGCCAGACACTTTGTAGGGGGCAACCCCCTGCCAGATGCCTTTAAAGTTTAATAAATAATAATTCTGCAGGTCATAATACAAAATCTGAGTTCTATATATGTTACTTGGTCAACAATTCAAAGATGTTTCCCAAACGGCCAGACAGTTTCAAAAGTTCTAACACTCTACCAGACATTCAGCAGACGTTCGGCTCACGTCACGACGTTTTTCTCAGTATATATTCAGTCATTGATCGTATAATACGGCCGGCGTATCTTGACGAATGTGAACATAGGCTCTGCGAACTTTAGCGCATGTACACTCGTGAAGAAAACACAGTGACCAATAGTACAAAGCAATGAAAAACTATAGGGTGACGGGCGACCAATTATATTCACTGACGAGTCGTATGCCCACTCATCACATACAAAAGGTAAGGTGTGGTCGGATAGGTGGGTGATGATTTTAGGTTTCTCTGTCTACGTCTACAACAGTTACATTCATACCCTTTGCTACATCAGCGTCATTCTAGACGGTGTTTGAACTGTTATTTACAGCTTACAGCTGGACACTTTTTCACCTTTTCTCCCAAATCAAATGATTCTCCTTACCTCTACTCTCTGGCTTAAAGGCCTAGTTGCCAAGCCCTAAATATTAAAAAAAATACCTCTATACTCTCCATAAACCATTACATATTTATTTAATATAGATCCAGTTTTTTTAATAGCTTCAATGTTTTAGCATCTTCCAATCTAGCAACATTCTATCTTATGTTTAGCAACTTTTTCGTTGGGCAAGGTGGCAACACTGGCATAAACAGCATTGCAGCCATCGGTAAAAAAATCATCCAAAATTTCACCTTGATTTTATAACAATAAAGGCATTCTTTAAACTTTGAATTAAATTGTAATTAGACGTAAAAGCGGGCTGTTACAAAATCTATATATAAATATTATATTCTGTACTTTTAATATCCAGAAAAAAATACTTTCACATTATACCTGCGTGTTTATCACAAGGCCAGCCAAAATGGTTTGTGTTCCGTGTTTTATTATTCCGATTTTATTGTTCCTGTGGCACAAGTTCATCCAGCCTTACGTTCTACGATTCTGGAACCCATGGGCCGTAAAAGATGCTGATGGCAACGTTAAAACTGAATTCCCGTTTCAGTGCGAAGGTGGGGTTTGCGCGTTTCGCAAGAAAGACAAACAAGAACTATCCTCAGATAATGAACACAAAGAAACTGTTTGTGGTCCTTCAGAAAATTCTGATCGAATAAAGTCAGAGTAATGTATTTTAGAAACTACTTGTGTAATAATTATTTATAATAGGTGCATGTATTGGAAACCATATTTGGTCCAAATACATATCAAAATGTATTTCAATTGGGGACTATAGGACATTTGGAAAACAAGTTATGCATTATTACTCATGTGTTTTAGGTATTATTCTAATAATGATATTGCAAGGTAGAACATTTGCACATTAGATTATTATAGCTTAAAGCAATGCATTTAATATTATAATATAAGTGTGTAAAAATAAAACAATGTATTGAAATTAAGTTTTATTTCAATAATCTTATTGAGCTGCTTACAGGTTATTTCTTGTCAATCAAATAAGTACAATAATGTAAAAATTGCTAAAAGTTAAAAAAAACACAATTTGATTCAATCTTTTTAACGTAACAACAGTTTTCCAGTTGACAAATGATTGAAAGGAATTAAACAGCAATCCTTTCCAATTAGCAATCCGTTTGACCAAATTACATAAGTTCCTTGGTCTCCGAGGACACAAATAAATTATATTTTTAAATTCTTCATGAACACAAACATTCAATTTTGAGATATATTTAACATGATAAAAAGGGTGAATTCACAGACTGCCTGTGAGGTGCATTTCTTCTTACTTAGTATTGGCAGGCTCAAATGCCAAATCTTGGGCACTCATCACCATAGCTTTTGTACTAACTCGAATATTAAAATAATAATTACTGGTTTTAAAATGAAAGTTATATTGTAAGACTAATCAAACATTCAAATAAATTTCTAGTAAAACTGTCAAATTAACTATTATTTTCAGTTCAGTGTCAAAAAATAATGGTTGAAACTAGAGTTGTACAATTATATGTTTGTATACATCATGAAATACTACTGTTATTATTACTTAAATAACAGTTTCGTAACACTACACATTTTAAATGGTTCAAAATATACTTTGAAATATGTGTCTTATTTCAAAACTTAATAGTAGCAATAAAGAGACAAATTAATAGGAATATACCAATGATCAAGTCATAATAAAACAATAGAATAGGCAATAATAACACTTATCCAATTGTTGCTTATATGTAAAGAAATAACCGATTATGAAATATAATTACTCTAGATCTTGTTTTCTGTCAATTTTATGATATTTATTACTATATAAAGTAAAAATTCTTTTAAACAATACCTGTTATTTTATTGTTGATAATTCTAGTTATTGATATTTTAAAGAATCATTCCACTGATATTACAATGATTACAAAGATGTAAATTCATTGTATTAGTCAATAATAATCTGTTGAGTGTGTTTTTTTAACTCTGATTACAAGTAGTAAATTTATATCACTGGAGGAGGAAAATAAGGGATCTAGTCAGTACTTATGTTTTATATAGGTAAATGAAGTCTTAAAAATAGCTTATGCTTAAAATTCTATTATAACTCCTAAAATATAACACATCTGTAATAGAATAACTATTTTTTTATAGACTCATTTATTTAAACCCAATGCAGAAACATGAGTATAAATTGCCGAATCGTTAACATAAAATTTAGATGTTATTTTGAATGCACTTAAAAGACTATTACAGATGTATTAAATTAATTTATCAATCATTCATAATTTTCACACAAAACATTGTTTCAATGACACTGAGAGATAATCTGAAACATTTTTGTATAGCACTGTCCGGTTATAACATTCACTTGATATTCTTGAGTTCTACTTCAAATACTAGAGTGGAATTTGGCGGAATCGCCGGCGGTGATCCTTTTGCGCCATATCTGAAATTCAAAACATTTATTAGGACCTAAAAAAAAACAGATAAACCTCTTAAAGGTGAGTGTACTACATTCACATATTGCTGACAATTCACAATTATTATTCCCATTTTCATTCAATAGATTTAAGAAAGAATATAAAGGCGAATGATATCACACGACCAAAATTTTTATGTGTAAAGTACAATTTCACACTCCTGGTAGTGGCATACTGTAACATAGTACCAAAAGAACATACCAAATACACTCATTTGCCACCAGAAAGTTAAAATAATAATTTGATAGAGAGATAGACAACTCTTTCTTGTACACCAATAAAAACATGAACTTATCAACTTACTTATTAAGACTAAAATTATTTTAAATAAAAAAATATTTCTTCTAAATTTGATATTTTTTATGAGCCTGAAGGCCAAAGGGATGGTGATATTTAGCTTGGGCATATACTGTGTGACACCCTACAACATTTACCCTTACAATTAGAAGGCCAATGTATCAAGTGTTCTTATCTAAGCAGCTTTTTGGAAATATTCCTAACTAACACTGGTAAAGAATTTTTAATCAGTTTATCTATGACTAAGTATATCAAGCTAATATTTATGTAGTTTTATTAGAAATAGTAATACTTAATCTGATAAATATGAAAGAGAGGAATAGCAAAATGATTTTTTCCACAAAACTACACTTAAATGTAGTTTTTAAAACAAAACTTTAACAATTAAATACTTACGCCATTGCTGGTGGGCATATGATTCTTCTCTTGCCACCAACTTTCATGCCTACGATGCCAACATCCCATCCGCTGATCACTTCCTTGGCGCCGAGTCTGAACTTAAAACCTGGCCCTTTCATGCAGTTGTCGAACATCTTTTTATTTTCCTTCAATCTGCCTTCATAGTATACCTAATATGTAAAAAAAAAACAGTTACATAGGGTTACTATACAACATGTCCTGTCCATCCCTTGCTGGCATACTTTGAGTTTTTTACATGTGTCTTGGTAAAAGAATGATTCATGTTATTATTACAAAACAGTAAATGTCATCTTATCATCCTTGATGAAAAATCTATTACATAAAAAGTCACTTAAGAAAATTTTAATGGAAAAAGTTTACTATATGATAAATGATTTTGAAAATGATAAGGACATGACTAATGATATTTTGTAACATATAGTTTTGTATAATTGTAAAATTTTATGTATATTATTTAATGTAAATGTATTAATATAATTAGTATGACATGTATTTGGACATTGCATGCCTAATAAGGCAAAATGTATTGAAACAAGCATATTCTAACATCTTGTGTACATACATTTTGGCATTAAATGATTCATTCATGCATTAAAAAAAAAATGCCATTGTAAAAACTTCAAGACAATCCATTAACTATATTTTTAATGTTATGGCCACAAATACATCACCTCTTTGCCTCTTGCACGTTTATGAAATGTGATGTGACAACAACTCATATTGTTATTTCATAATTAAAACTGTTTTCTATTATATTTCTCAAAAAAAAAAAATGGTTTCCTTTATAATGAATTAAAGATTGTCAGTAAAAAAACTATTTGTTTCAACTTATTTTTTGGAAGGTTAAAAATGTCTGTCTTTTTAATATTTAATTTGCAAGATAACACATTATTGAAACAAAGATATAGACATTGAATTTTTGTATATTAATAATAAAGATTTATATGTATATTTTTAACAAACTCACCATGACGACCTTGCCAGGTTTAGCAACAGGGCCACTTCCCACCTTGGTGTCCTCAATCATCACTCCACCGTTGAGTGCTTTCTTTTCTTTTTTTTCTGTAGCCTGACCTTCCTGTGTACCATTTTTTGCTTCAGGCTTCTTTTTTTCTGCCTTCTTATCTTGTTTTTCCTTCTACAAATGTAATAAATTATATAATGGGTAGGGTGAGATATAAGTACATAAGGAGATCTTTGAAAGTTGCAATGTGGCTGAAAATTTTGAGATTAAGATACTAAGGTATTATAGGCATGTATATGAGGAGGAAAGTATTGCAACAAAGAGAATATTAAACTCAAAAATTGATGGGTACAAATCTAACAGTAGACCAAAAAAGAGATAGACAGATTGTGTGAAGGATTACATGATGTAACTGTGACAGAGAACATACATCTGAATAGAAAGTACCCAAAATAATTAGAAGGTGAAAGAAATTATGAAGGTTAAAAAGCATAATATGTCAAAAAAAAACATTTTGTAATTAATCCTTGTAAGTTATAATCATTTGTAACCAAATACCAAGTATTAATAATTTGTATCCAAACACAAATGAAAAAGTTACAAAAATTTTGAGTAGAGATTAAATGGTGAAATACAAGACAGAGTAGAAGTTTTCTGTAATGTTTTAAAGTTAAAATAATGGTTTAAAGTTAATAGTGTTTTCTATATCAGTATGCAAAAGAATGTAACAGATCATTCTTGATTTATAGCATCCTTTAGAAATGTACGTTTCTTTTTCATATGCATTTTCAGAGTTACATCTTTTACTTGGCAATAACATTTCTATATTTGCTATCATGTTAGATTTTCTTAAATATAATGCAGTAGTAAGTTTGGTATAGAAGGCAGTGCAAGGCATGCACGGAATGCAGCTAATCAGACTATCAATTATATATTATTCAAACTTTTTTATAGTTTCTATTCAAAGATAATTATAAAAGTATTACTGTTCTTTTGAACCCTTACACTAAAAGACATGTAGCAGAGGACAGTATAAGCACTATTGTACACAAGTGTTCAAAAAGCGAAGTCACAGATACAGGTCAGTGTATATAATATACCGTACCTTTGCTGGTGACTTGTCAACTCCATTTACTTGGGGTTGCTGTTGTTTAGACTGTTGCTGAAGTTTTTTCTTAAGACGTCTCTTCTGTGATTTACTTAGCTTTGACATGTCCAGTTTCTCTTCTTTGCTTGTGTCAAGGGTTGTGTCTGCTTCTTCTTCATCCTTCTCGTCATCATCTTCGTCCTTGTCCTCCTTTTCCTCGTCATCTTCTTCATCATCATCCTCATCGTCATCACTGAGAAACAGAAATAGAGAATTTAATTTATACTTTATATACACATATTCTTGCATTATTTAAGCGAGCTTTTAGATACACAGATAACACACCACACCTAATCTCATGAAGGGCTCACACTAACACAATAACTTAAACTAACACCAGCCAAAAAAATGTAGTCTATTTTTGACCACATCTACCTATTTCTGTGCTGATTCAGGATCTGGGATATATTTGGTCAGTGCATCCTCAAAATGTTGAGAATGTATCGACCAAACTGTCCCCATATCCAGATTCAGCACCATTCAATTCAAAATTTTAAGGATATATAGATCAAACTGACCTCAGATTTTTAATCCAATTCAGGCAACTGCCTCTTATTTACTCAATTTAATGGTGTTCCCAGTTTTAAGTGTCACAGAGTATTTAAAGAGGAAATATATTATTATTAAATCATCTATTGACAGAATCAAGTTATTGGAGAAAACTTGATTTTTTCATGTCCTTATTTTTAATTATATAATTGATTCACCCATAGCCTAGTAGATAACTTACTCGCATTTCACATGATATAGATTCAAATCCAAATATTCACCATGTTGCTTCTAATGCATGCTCAAGAGAAAGGAAACATAAATGAAACCTGCACAGCAAGATTACCAATGTGTAAAACCAGTCAATTGCCCTCGGGCAAGTGAGGTGGGTATACTATCTGTATCTCTAGGAAGGATAGGCTAGATAGAGCCCAACACTGAGATGTTTATCAAATGAAAATGTATTTATAGATGCATATACATTATTACCTGCTAGAGTAAGCCGAAGAATTAATCTGGAATGACTCATCATTTTCATCAGTATCTATGTCTTCACCATCGAGGATTTTCCGGAGTGTATTATCCCCTTCGTCATCATCATCATCGTCATCAGAGCTTTCAGCAGCTGCCACCTTTTTATTTGTTTTCTTATCATGCTATCATCAAAAAAGTTATATTAATACAAAGAGACTACACTAAGAAATTATTCTTATTGCAAATTGAATTTAATTTTTATGGAATAAGAATGGAATTTAGAATGACAAGAACCAAAAAAATAATTACAGAATTTCTGTCATCTATTTGTATATCACAAATGACAGCTAAGAATGTAGGTCAGCATAGAAGTTAGTTCTCTGGAATATTTCAATAATGTGCACAGGAAGATATGACCCCCATAATTACTACATCATAAATAAAGTATCCATACTAATTGGTACAGTTGCAGCAAATACAAGCCAAAAAGGGCTTATTCCTGGGACATGCAGGTATCAGTGATATGAGAAAGATTTTACTTTCTTGTATCATGTTGGCTAAAAGCTGTTTATGGCTTGTATTTGATAAATCCGTACTGACTAGTGTGGGGACTTTCTTATAAGATAGTTGTGGTATGAAAATATTCACCAGTTTTCAAATTAATTTATTTAATGTTCAGCAAGCACATGTTGTCTTTTCAATCTAAGTCACAAAACAAACTGTTCCACAGAAAATTGTGTTTAACCATTTGACAATAAAGTTTAAAATTACTTTTTGTTCTTCTATCTTATCTTAAGAAATTGTTGAGACATGTAAAACCTTTTTATTGGTTTTAATACATATTTCTGTTGTAGTGATTATATCCTTTTTGTTTCTTATTATTAATTTCGCATCTGTTATTGCCAACATTGAAATTTTCTTTTTTCAGTTTTATATTTTACATAAAATTTATGAAAATGTTGGTAGTATTGTTTCTACTACTTGTGCAAGCAAAATTCGATTTTAAGGTCATGAACATTTTCATTCTGCAACTATACATATAACTTGTAATGGCTTCATAGTATTTTATATGAAATCTGAATTAAATGATTAGCAAAATAATTCATGTACATACTATTGAATAAGAATATGAACACTTTTATACTATGAATTAGAATCTTTTGGTTGGAAAATTGATATGAGCAAAACCAGGATCAATCGCTAGCTCAAAAATGAAGTCACAGCAAAAATAGATAATTTTCTTGTTCAATTATGGGAGGTTTGTTACCTTGGCCTTTTTATTAACAGAGTTTTCAGGAGCGTCTAGGAGTTTCCTCTTATTGGTAATTGGTGCTTCATCCTGTTCTTCTTCTTCATCATCTTCTGAGACAGTATCATCAAATTCTGGGTCCAAATATCCAGTAAGATGGACATTACATTTGCCTGAAACAATAGTATGATGGCATTTATTCAATAATAATGATGCAGATATTTCAGTTGTTGATAGCAATTTTTGTAAAACAGTTTCTATAAGTCATAAATATGTTCCTACACACATATCATCATTAAATTCATAATAACAAAATGGACTCATATATACAGGGTGTGGTATAGATATAAGCCCATGTTATTATAAGTAATGAAGGGAAGACGGAGGGGGAGGGAGGAAAACTTACCCCTTCTGCAACTCCTATCTGGAGAATATGTGTAGTTTTGAGATATTCATGTTTTTGTATAACCTTACTTATTTTTCTCTAATATTGCAATTACATCTAAGGTCCAAAGTTCAACAATCCTATCAAGCCTCAAAAAAGCCAGTAATCAACAGAAAAAGAACCAAACAACAGTGTAAATAAGTAAAAGTAAAGAGGTGTCATCAACTGTTTGTGTATATAAAATAAATAGTAAATGGTTACAGTTGGTTCTAGTCCTCACTGTTAGCTGCCCACTCACTTTGCGCACTCCGCTCATGAACTATTGTCTGCACATAACCTAACTTTGTCTGTTCATATGTATAAAATAAATAGTAAATGGTCACCAGTTGATTCTAGCCTAAAGCTACTCTATGCTAGGTCACTGGTTGTGACCTTTCACCACCTATCACAATAATATTGGTGAAAAAATAAAGGAGGTTATGTTTGCCAAAAATTAATATTTCATGAATTCCAGACCATAGAGGTTGGACTTGGACCAATATTGAAGAACTTTTTAAGTGAGTGTTCGAGTAGGATGTCGGATGGTTTAGATTCCAAATGTAACTCAGTAGTGATGCTGCAATTGAGTTCTACATTTTTTCAAAGCAGGATAATATCTACCAGAACTGCTATTAGAAGCATGTCCTGTAAAAGAAACTACATGGTTTAAGATGAAAGCCAAACATAAGTTTATTATAAAATACCTACATTGACATTTAATATTTTGACAACTAACAAAACAATACACAACACCCTGTATTTAAGCGACACAAGCCGGAGTTGCATGTCACGGAAATGAATATGCATAGTTGGTGTGTGGAGTCATGCAAATGGATCATATTAGGAACTCCTGCATCCACAGCAGCCTTCATTCATGTTCATAACATAGCAGAAAAACTGCAGGAGAGTCGCTTACACTGGTACAGCCATATTTTACAGAAACTAGCTAGTTACATGGGGAACAAATGACTAGCCATGCCACCACTGCCAGGTCCCGGTCAAAGGGCAGGCCCAAGAAATGCTGACTTGATGTTGTGAGGGATGACATGCATACCAACGGTCTGAATACAAGGGATGCCGAAGATCGCACATAGTGGAAAAGAAACAGTCAGAAAGTGGACCCTGGGCGATGAAGTGATTGCTCCAAATGCAACCGGGATTTAACATACAGATGATGATAATGATTTATGTAAATTTTATACAAATAATACATACCATTGATCAAAAAGGAAACAGCATCCCCAGTCTTAAAGTACATGTCTAATGGCACTTGCACAGTCTTGTTCTTTTGCAAAGTGCAAATTAAGAAATTTTTTCCTTCAACCACTACCATAACTTGACAGGGATCTGCGTCACCCGTTGAGGTGTCCATAGCTGCTTGTGATATGTGGAATGGCTTCTCCACAACTTGTGTGTAGCGTTTATTAGGTTCCATTATTAAACCTTAAAAATAAATGAAGTACGAATAATAAGAAAACTCACTTCGTATATTCCCCAAGAAAAAAAATGGCAATCTAATTAAATCTTAAAGTACAACATAATATGAATGTGCTCTTTTAAAACTATAGTTCTACAAGTAAACGTCGAAGTGTTTAATTTGAAGCACACTTAAATTAGGGTAGGTAGGTAGGTATTTCAATAAGGTGCTGTAATAGTAGGTAAGCTTCGATAGTAAGTTAATTCTAAAACTATTGCTTTAAACATAGAACATTTGTTTTCAGGTGTTTAACTGAGATGAATATTAGAATAAAAATACATGCTGACAGTACAAATCTGAATATTGCATGGTGACTTGGGTGAAACAGAATTGAATTGTGTACGACTACACATTAATTTACAGAAATTGTTGATAACGAAGGTTAATATATAACGAAAGGCCTAACTCGTGGCGTTTAGAGTCATAATAAATCTTAAAAAGTTAAATAAAAATGTGCTTTCTAGAAAACACGTGGTGGCGAACCGGCTAAACGCACTTGGTTGGTATTTGCTTACCCCAAAACATTTTGTCGTCGTTTCTTGATACGTTTATTGAAAAGTACAAATTCAAAATTGGTTATGATTTTAAATACACTTATGGCACAACTTTTTTCAAAGTGTAACAGTTAACATGGACGAGGAAAGATGTACGACAGTAAAATTAAATTGCTAACGACAATTCGACGACAAATAGCTAAAAGGCGGACGCCGAATAGGGTTGCCAGCACCTTATTTATAATTTATGATAAACCATAACCCTAAATTAAAAATTAAATAAAGTGACAAACGAATTATTGGACGTGGCTAACAGCCGTGATTTAAGGAGTGCATACAGAGACCTGCAATGCAGTCTGCTGAGTAGGTGGGGCTTGCAGGACGTAGTTCACACACGACCCTGCAGAGCAGTTTGTCATCAGTATCTATATTTAGTTGCGCTTCTCACTCGGATCGATTCTCACCATTATGTTTCTTACAGTCTCAATAAAACACTATTTTCCTGTCTTTTTTATTATTACAATAAAAAGTAGTTCCATATGAATTTGATTGCTATCAGACTTTTTTAAATTTGTATTTTATTGCCTTAACCCTTATCTTCTTTTTGTATAGTATACCATATATACAACTTTATAAAAATATATGATCACTATAAAATAATTTTTAACTTAGTTTTATTAAACACATGATATTTCTAGACGTTTATTTATACTTTAAAAATAAAAATAGTAGTTTAGCTGTCATAATTTTAAATTAGTTGTGAAAATAAATAACCGTCAAGCAGTGTCCTAACAGTCAGTACAATTATTTTTTCTTAGAGATTTTTTTGTGTTCTATTAGTAGGTAGGTATTGCAGTAGATGTCACTGTTCTCAAATTAATCACCAAATGAATGAATATAATATGTTTCTTTATACGCAGTTGTTTTAATACTTGTTTAAGAAATATTTGATATGTTTTTATGTTTTTGCAAGCCATATCAGCTAATAAATATATTTTAAAGTGTGTAAATTCTAGTCCTCACCTTTTTCAAATTATAAAGCTCTTTTTAACTTTAGTTAATAGATTTTAGATGAATTGTCGATTTACCAAAAACTTATTTCAAAAATGTCAATTATGTCAAAATCAAAATGACATTCCGACTGGTACAAGTTACATTCGTGAACATATGTACTTTGTTTGTGTTTTGATTATTTTTCGATAACTTTGTTTGATTCCTGGACTCCAAAGACTTCGCTTATCACGTTTACTAGTGTTCTGTGATCACGTTGGACTACCATGTACCTGAAAATTGCTACGATTGTTTCTGATGATTGATTGCTCTTCTAAGAGGTTGTGTGCCAGATATGTAATTGTAATCATCTTAAGCAAGATAGATGGATAAATATGTTATAAATTATTTTAAATATTTAATAAAAAACATATTAAATACTAGTAATTTTTTTATTACTAACAATAAACATTTTTAAAATTTAAATTGAGATTAAATTAATCCGCAATTTAAAGTTTAATAAAAATAAATAAATAATGATGTTTTTGCGTTGAATAATGCGTATACGATAAGTGGTTATATATATTATGACTGTTGACTCTATACAGTATATATAAAGTACTCTGTGCCGTCAAGGTGCGCCGCTCAGGTTTATCTAAGGTAAGTTTTATTTTATTTTTATGTTTGTACCCCTAAATATGTATGTTTTTTTATAAAATACACATGCCTAAATGTTTGTTCTTACACATTTTTATATATATGCTGTTGTCGTTATGAGAATTAGCGTGTTTTTGTCGTGCTTTTTACTAGCGTATATTATACTATACAATGCCGCAGTTGCAGTTATTTACATTTTGTTGGTGGTGTATAGGATAATATACATTGCTAACTTCACGGAATCAATATTTTTTGGACTTAACTATAAAATTTGTATAGCAAGTATGTCTGTCTTATATACTAAACCAGTTTTATTACAATTTAAAAGACAGCTGTACTGAGGTTTGACTGCCTCGTTGATGTAGTGGTTGTAGAAAGCGACACACAAAATTCTGGGTTCGATTCCCACAAAAAAATACTACTATTATTATTATTGCATAACTACCTACCTATATAAAGGGACAAATAACATTACATATATCTATTATTTATCTATCTATAATACAATATGGCTTGCTTTACTATGATGATGGTTTTTTTGCATGTTTCTTTTGCTTTGGTTTTAGACTGCTATGAGTGAAAGAGCTATTTTATTCTTGGTGCCTGAAAAGAATGCAAACTCAGACACTAGTGACGGAACTAGAAGCGGTGATGAAGCTGAAATAATTGGATCGGCAAAAAGTTCTCTATTCTGTTCGATCTACCCTCAATTTCATCTTTGCAATCTTTGCCTTCAAATCAACCACTTGCATCCACGCCTGTCGCCTATAATTGTCACATGGGAGGTGTTGATTTGGCAGAGATGCTGATTACATTATATCGCACTGGAATAAGATCGCACAGGTGGTATATGAATATTTTTTCACAAATTTTGGATATATGCCTCAGCAACACTCGGCTTTTACGTCGGAGACATAGCAAAATGACCAACAACACTAGAAAGCAGGATCACCTAAAAGTTTTAAGGTATGAAATCTACAGCAACCTACTGAAACGAGGTCGAAACGTATAAGTGAAAAATTTAGACGCATTTCCCGACAAAGGAAGAATAAAAAAACTGGTATCTGAACGACCATGCGACTATGTCCGAAATGACAAATATGACCATTGACCGCAAATAACCGGATATCAGAGATGCAAGTACTGCAAACCTGACCAGGCAAGTACGATGCGCACAAAATGTAAGGTTCCTCTTTGTTATGTGAAGAATCGAAACTGTTTTTGGATTACCATCGCAAGCAATAGGGTCTCTGAATAATAAAATTACGATTATTTTGTAAGAAAAAAAAATCAAGGAAGATTTATTTTATTAAACATTTTTACTTCCATCAAGACGTTATTTTTATTTAATATCATGCTATTTACAATAATATTTTGGTGTATGTTAATAACTACTAGTAACATTCCAACTCTCCCTAAATATGGCAATGTATATCATAATATACATTCTTAACCCTTATCGTGGCAAGATTGCTTTTTTGAAGAAAAACATAAAAAAAATTGTATAGGTAGCTTCTTTGGGCTATAAAAAACACCAAAAACATAAATAAAAAAATAGTGATATGAAAATTGCGGAAAAACAAGATGTATACTATTTCTATACATTGCTACATGTACAGTGATTATCACATTTTTAATATTATAAATGCGAAAGTAACTCTGTCTGTGTGTCTGTAAAAAGTACAGGACCGATATGGCTGAAACTAAGTAGATATATATTTTCGATGCCGAGAATGAACATAGGATACTTTTAATCCCGAAAAATGGGACAGTTTCCGGGATAAAAATATATTTATCTTCTGTTTGTTATACTTTTACGGAAAAACGATCGAACCGATTTAGTTGAAATTTGGTAAACATGTAATTTTAATACCGATGGTGGACAAGGGATACCTTTTATTCCGTATAATGGGATAGATTAATGAAAAGGTTAATAGGTGTACTACATACTTTCGCATTTATAATACAGGTGACTTAAAATTGAAAAAAAAACTCCAACAAAAAAGGACCTGGCCTGAATGATTTTGGTACTTGTACGTATTTTTTTATTTCTGTTATATTGTTAACTTTCCGAATGTGACTTTGTTCGCGTTGGTGTTTTAATTTGAGAGATGAACCCACAAGTGTAATGCGATTTGTGAATGTAAAAGAATAATATGGTTGCACTTATAAAATAAAGAAGTCATGAAATAATAAGAACTTTACTTTGGAACAATATCAATCAAATCAAAAGCTACAGGCAGACTTATACATAAAAATTGGCTGTATGGACTAAAACTCTTTTGCCTACGTTTGTGGCGAATTCTACTATTAGTCTACTACTACTCTATACTCTATGGTCCTGCTAAGTTTTTTTTCTCTTTTTGTAGCTGTCAAACAAGGCTAAACTATTTTTCAGTCATGGTAAATGTTTTTAATATATGAAATCCATATTTATCTATTTAATCATTTGACAAAACCTTCCTATTGTATTTTTAATGGAGCAACACATAATTATAGTAGATATAAAAAGACTATTTACTACTAGTTAACCTTATTTTCTAGGGTCGTGTCAGGACTAAGACCGTGAAGAAAGCGGCTAAGATTATTATCGAAAAATACTACACAAGGTTGACCCTGGACTTCGATACTAATAAGAGAATATGTGAGGAAATTGCTATTATTCCCACTAAACCCCTTCGCAACAAAATTGCTGGGTGAGTTCTACATTTCTTTATATTTTAAATTAGAACCTATGTAATCTGATGTTTTGCCTAGTTTTTATTGGGCCTTTAATATTTAAAGCCATAATAACTGTTAAAATAGTTATTATGTAAACTAAACATAACTTGTTTAGCTTAGTCATGTTTTTAACTCACTAAGAAATTATGTATTGACCAAAACAAAACAACTGAATTACTTTTTGATACAATCACAATTGAGATGTTTTGAATGTTTAATTTTATTAATTAACTTTGTACACCTTTATATGAAAATGCCTTTTTTAATGTTGATTAGCATAAATTGTGAATTTAGATAAGGTCAAGTATTTATGCTTATTTAAATCTGAAGTTTTCAAGCAAACCATTGGGCATAAATTGGACTATTACAACCCAAGCTTCATCCATTTGGTAGATAATTAACAAAAAAAAAATTAGTTCTTGCACTATTAAGTCTTACTTCATAAATTAGATATTTAAGCCAGCTCGCAATTTTTTCTTTAAAAGATGGTTATACCTGTACTTATACTTTTCTCTCTTCCCTGATATAAGTTTTGTTAAAATAAAACAGCACAACAAACAATGACGTTTGAATATCTAAGAACTTGCTTAGTGATTAAATACACAACCTAAGTGAAGATACATTGCAAGCATCATATTTTTGATTGCACATTCTATTAATTCAAAAATATTTTAAATAAAAGTAGATGTCTAAAATATTAAGTCACAATTAATTTTCATTCTAGCTTCGCCACTCACTTGATGAGACGTCTCAGGCATTCTCAAGTTCGAGGAATCTCAATCAAGTTGCAGGAGGAAGAGCGTGAGAGGCGTGACAACTATGTCCCAGAGGTCTCTGCCCTAGAACATGATATTATTGAAGTGGACCCCGACACAAAGGACATGTTGAAAATGCTAGATTTCAACAACATAAATGGTCTGCAATTAACACAACCTGCCACTCAGGGTGGTTATGGTGGCAGACGTAATTAAGTGTAATATATAATTACCAAAAACCATTGTTTCATTTATTCTTTACACTTGTCTTTTTAAGACTGTTAGTATATCAAGAAGCCTGTGTATTATCTATCATAGAAGGAACTTGCCTGTTGCCATTAGATTGATAAAGTTAAAACTGGTCTGTAATTTGGTTGAGATCAGTGGTGGATATTATGGATCCATTGTCTGTTTTGAGTGTAATGTAATTGTAAATGTGTTTCAGTTTTAGCCATATCTTTATGTATGACCCTAACTCATTCTTGCCCACAATCATAAAAAAATATTTTTTATAACAATGAGGTTGGATGTAAAAAGACATTTACTCGTACATACATAACTTCACGCCAGGTCCCTTGCGGGGTAGGCAATGTTTACTCAAATTTAAAAAAGTTTAATTACACTGTTTATGATGTTTTTGGATAGTTGTTATTTGTTTTGCATATATCTTAAAACAAATAACACAAGTTATAAAAATTCGAATGAACTTATTGTACATGTATGTATACGTGATTTAGAGCAATGAATGAGATTTGTTACAGAAATGTTATATAAAGGGCTACAGAACTAAAATAAAAAAAAGGTGTGTGCGTCTTGGGACGCCCGACAGAAGTAATAACTTAGCCTGTCTACCACTGCCGTATGCGTGAGAGAAAGGGTAGCCAGAAAGATTGGCGCCGTAACGTGTTACGTAACGAAGCGGTTTACCATCCCATAAGAAGCTATCACTTCAAAAATATTAATAGAATATGGATAACGGCTGACACTGGCTAGTAAGATAATCTATTTATAACAAGATGTAATGTTATCATTTAAGTAGTTTTTAGAATTTGGTGACCCTGCGCGTCAAGTATCGTTAACTGAGAATGAAATTGACAAAAAAGACTTGGCTTAAAAGTCTAGAAACCAAGCCATAAAATAAAAAAGAATAGTTGACAATAATTGCATTCGGATATTAATATGTAGTAGAATAAAAAAAGATTTTCTTTAATTTTTGAACAAAGAAATAAGATTTTTGGACCATAAATCTGGTTTATTGTATAAAATTATATATTAAAATTTATATAAAATAATTAACAGGTATCGGATATATTGTTGAATATCCAAACGAATGCCTTTATTTTGTTTTCCGTAATCATGTGTACTCGCTTCCTCTTAAGTCATTGACCAATGGAAAAGTGTGAAATAAATATGTCGTTCTCACGTTTTGGCGATGGCGAGTTCAGCGAGATCGCTTGCTTTGCTTGCAAGAAGTGGGACTAGAAACTTGTAAAAACCTTATTTTTAACTAATGAATAATTTGTACTGTAATTATTTTTATACAAGTTTATTATGAAGAATGGAATGCACACATTTGTTAGATAACATCAAGGTGGATGATCGTAACTTTGAGGACACTACGATCACAAAGAACTTCAATTGTTCAGGTAATAATTATTCAATTAAACTGAGTTGGAGGCTATACTATTTTTGGGAGTCGGGGTGGTTGTAATAAGACGCCACATTGCATTTATAACGGGAGGTTAGTTTAGAAAAATCAATACAGCGAACTTTATAATAATCAGCTGTTCGGTGGGTCGCGGGAGGGGGCGCGGCATGGGTGACCGTGACTGACGAGAATGTTTCTTTTCAGACGCTTTAAAATAATGCCGATTATAAACAGGCATAAGCTAATGAGTTGCGTCAAGTACTATCGCGTCTGTTAGCAATAAGTTTGCTTGCCACATACTTGTTTCTTTAGTCGTTACACTCTCATCGCTCTGAACACAGCTTTGATAAACAATCCAATAAACTGAGTCATTAAACAAATTTTGATGCTATATCTTGCTAATTTACTTTTTGTGTATCTGTTAGGTATATTTAGAATGTTTTCGTTTATCATGGTGCTATCTGCTTCTATCTAGAGCCCAAAGACGTTATTATAAGGTTTTTAACTAACTGTTAGTAATGTAGTAACAAACAGATCCTAAACATATAGCTTTAAGCCTATAAAAAGCATAAAATAAATATGTTAATGTTTATTAATAATAGGGGCAACATATAAAGCCTAAAACATACCTATCCACCTACCAAGTCTACTTAAAGCCTTGTTGCATTTAAGCTTTTAGTTGTCATGGTATTGACTTGCATGAATTGGGATAGCAAAGCGTTCTTCTATTTATTTATTTATTGTATACAGTGTCACTTAGATAGTTTTTAATGACTAATTATGGAAGTGAGATAACAGTGATAAATAAAATTTATCTATATTAATGAATAGAATAATAATGAATACTGGTAATAACAAATTGGATCACCAGTGTAATCAGTTCAATCTTTGATATGTTATTTCTCTTTAAGGTTTCATATACATTTTGGCTAAAAGCGACCATTTATAAATTTGCCATTTCCATATGTATCATAGTGATTTGAATATAGTGTACTATCTATTTGGTAGTCATCTAAAGCCATAAGTACAAAAGTCTGTCTGTCTTTCAAACTGAAAAAATAAATAACTCCTGCCTTTAAATTTTTGATCATGGAAGTCTACTGAAATAAATGATTTTCATTGTTACATTTTTTTAAAGCCATGTTTTTAACTGTTTATTGAAATGGTATAAAATGCCAATTTTTTTTGAGTTGTTAAAAACGTGACTTATGAAAAAAAATCAAGACTAATTGAAAGACCAATATGAACCTCTATTTATGGGTTATGATTTAGGAGCATTTTAAAGTTAAATAGTTACTGGGTAATTGTTATTCATAGCCTTTTTCCTCCAAAATGTCATACATTTAATAGAAGGATAAGGCTGTTTTCACACTAGATATGTAGTAGGATTTAATTATTTTTATGATTTTGGCAGACCTACAATTGTACTGCAATTTAATTTTTAAAATATATGAAAACTTTTGAAACAGAGATAGAACTCACAAACACTTTTAAAGAATAATTGTTTGAATAAGATCCAGTTAGTAGTTTTTGTATTATGACCTTTATTATTGTATAGATTTCTATAGAAAATTAGGAACTCCTTATTATATTTGGACTGACACACCCTTAATTAATTAGACATTCTATTTTGTTTCCGATTTATACAAGTTTTTTTTACAAATAAGGAATCAATTCCATCTATGTACATGATGAACACCATGTAACCAATATAATATTGCGGGCTTCAAGCCAGAGGGGCGTATAAAAAAAAAAGGCATTTTTTAATTTCGTCTATAATTTATATTTTTATTGATACACCCATCATCTCTGTTTTTTCTTAATAGTAAGTTAATACTAGTAGAAGTACTTTCATAGACAGACATTGAATACATTGAAATAAACTTATTAAGTTTTTTTGTATCTCCTGAAAAGTTGGTTTTTGCTTATAAGCCCCTCTGGCTTGAAGCCCGCAATATGTGACTAAAGCAGCTACTAGTTGTCCCTTAGTTATTTGTTATCCAACCTTGCAAGATTAGTGTTCATTTTGTTAAACAGGACCATTCACAAGCCTTCACATATGGTTACCAAAACGAAAAAAAGTTTGAATTTTCTTTTATTTTTGCCTTTAAAATATTGAGGATGTAAATAAAAAGAAAACTAGATTTTTAATCAACACATTTAATCAATACTTATTGTTGAAGAAGTTAATTATTATATTGTAATCTATAAGTCTCTAAAATCAATATAAACTTCAATGTTCAATTAATAAAACCTAAACTAAGCAAGGAGCCTAACTTAGCAGGGATGGAAGGAACACCGCTGACATAGAAAGAAGAGTAAATTTGGAGAATAGTGTGAATGGAGCGTTAGGTAAACTTCTAGGCGCTAAGAACCTCAGCTAGAAGGCCCAGCTTACCATACACAACGCGGTTCTGGTACCTACGCTCACGGCGAGAGTTGGGTATGGAATAGAGAGCATTAAAGTAGAGTAAACGCGGTCGAGGTTCGAGCACTGCGCAAAATCTGCGGAGTGACGCTCGTGGACCGGGTTCGTAATACCGAAGTAAGAAAGAGATTTGGTCTGAAAGAGAGTGTCGGGGTGAAGGTAAGGAAAGGAATGCTGCGGTGGTTTGGGCATGTGGAAACAATGTATGATGAATGAATGACTAAATAGATATACAATGCAAAAGTGGATGGATGCAGAAGTCGCGGAAGGCCACGACACACCTTCCATGATCAAATTGATCATGTATTAGCAGAAGGTGATGTTAGGAGCCTTAAGAACAAATGAGCGTGCATGACAAGAGCTATGAATGTCAAAGAAGCAAGTGAGGTGTGTAAGAATGGGCCTGTGTGGCACTATGTTGTTCGTGCCTACCCCGCAAGGGACCTGGCGTGAGGTTATGTATGTATGTTAACTAAGCTAGCTTTCTCTCTGTAGACATTCTAAAACAGTCCTGTAGTTTTCCAATTTATACGGAAAACAAATTGTATAAATGACAACACTTAATAAAATGTTAATAATAAAAAAAAACCCATACAAAAGATGTTTTAAACTAGTTTTACCAATGTACCATATGCTATAAAATCCAGGTGGCAAAGTATTATTTAAGATTTAAACCAGTTCTCCTTTACTTAGGATGTTTATTGTGTTGATAGAATGTTCAGTGGCAGATCAAAACTGGCTTTGTCTGCAATGTGGGGCTGTAAATTGCGGACGATATATGAATGGGCATGCGAAGCATCATGCAGAAACACTTGATCACCCTATATGCATAAGTTGTGACATTTATTCAGTTTATTGGTAAGTAAGATATTTATGATAATAGTGCAGCAAGTTGGTTCTAAAAATGAGTAGACGATTGTAGGGCCTGAAACAAAGGCAAGGGCTTACTATAGACACGAGTTTGTAAAAACCAACAAATAGGCAAATGTTTTGATAAATATATTATTACTACCAGGAAGTTTTCTTATTTACGTATTTATTATATTACTAGAATAAGCCAGCGACTTCTTCTACGCTTGACTTAAAATTCCTGGGATTCTCGAAACACGGAAGAATGTAAGCCATTCTTTTAGTGAAAACTTTGTCGGAATAAGCCAATGTTTATGTACTCGAACAACTACAAACCGCTCCCAGGAAAATTCGCGCAGGGTTCCCGCGGTAAAATTATCACACGTTTTATTACATAAACTTTGCTATCGATCAGTAAAAAAAATCGCGTTCGAACTTGATTCTTTTTATCTGGCCATTTTAAATTATTCCAAAAAAATTCCCCGCGGGATTCCCGGAATAAAAAGTAGCGCAGATTTTAAGTCAACTAACTCGCTGTCGATCAGTGAAAACCGCCTCGAAATCGGCAAAGTAGTTGTTACGTGAACATGAGACTAATAGACAAGAAATCGCTTACATAGGCTGTTAGTTATTTTTTTAAATCAATGTCAAGTCAATGAACAGACACGGCATGTTTAGAATTTTATAATATTATCAACAGTTTTCCCAGGTGGCGGTGTTTTATTTGTGTGAACAAGATAACTTGCCTTTTCCATACTTGCCACAAACCTATTGCCATAATACTAAATAAAGAAAGATAATAGTTTTATACTTTGCCTTTTGATACTAACAGCCGATAAACGTCCATTACTGGGCTGCCGCTTTCCAAATCTTAGAGGAACTGAAAGTATTAGTGCTCGATGCCACTGGTTTTAATAAAGTTTTAACGCCTAAGATGGTTTCTTTGAATTCAATGCGACAAGCAGATATATTAAAGAAAACGCACAGTACGGGGTGGCGGCGCGACGCGTCGAACGAAACGTTCGAGCATTCTTTCGAGTTTGTGGGTAATGAACGAATTTGCTTTAAAATTGAACGATCTTCTGTCCGGTTCACCAAGATTTTCTTGACCGGGCAAAAATAAAGAACACTGTTGCAAATATCCATAAATGTTATCCACAATCTTTTCTAAATTAATAACATTTATGAGAATAACAAAATTTTAACTTGAAGTTTTACGGGCAGGATTTCAAATTGGACAAGTACATTAACAATCTGCCCGTAACACTTCAAGTTGAAATTTTGTTGCGATTAATTTTGTCACTTATCAGTTGAAGATTTTCCACTTGTCCGTTGCGATTCGTTTTTTCTTTTATAAAAACTTAACCCATCATTTGGGCCTCCTAACACACTGATATACCCTACTCAGGCAATCTACAACACTGCTGATGGTTGTCAGTTATATGTTCATAACACAAGTGGAATTTGTTTAGTATAGGAATATACAGCGTCTGAGCCATTTGCCGCAGATATTAATATTCACTTTGATCTTTACAGTTACAAATGTGACGATTATGTTCCAAATGACTGTCAGAATATTAATAAAGTACGTGAATCTATAATGCGGATTAGGGAAGTTAATGAACCTGATGCCAACAATATAGAAGCAAGTGAAGATAACAGTAAAGACGGCAGCGAAGATGTGAATAGCAATGCGTCATTATCGCCTAAACCTGAAAAAGCTCTCTCGCCTTGCGGTGGGGATGAAAGGATATCAGAAACCACCACAACTAGTTCGTGTAGTGAATCAAGCACAACATTACCAGAAACCAGTGAAAATAGACCTGCTAAAAGTATTAAGGTACGCCATACAGTATTTTATAAACAAAGTACCGATCGCGATTTCATCGAAATTAAACTAAAGACAGAAACCAAAGTCGAAATACTCAATATTCTAATTTACAGATGCCAACGTTTTTGAAAATGATAAATTAACTCCCATAAAGCATGTTGTATCTCATATTTACCAATAATTTATTGTAACATACCTAACCTGCGCCGGCGTTCATTTCACAGTACGTTTTACAATTTTCATATAAAATGTTTCTAGCGATTAAAATTATTGCAACCTTCATGACAGATTTGACAAAATTGTATTGAAACCAGTGCTGTGGTTTTGAATCTGAGAAAGTCGAGATATTCTCAAGTGAAAATTCGGTATTTCGATGTTCCAATACGAAAATTTTTCATCATGAAAGCAAGACGACAATGCCAATAAAATCAATTCTTTCTTCATCAATAAGTCTCCGCATACTTCAATCTGTACTGATACAATAAATCCGAAAGTAACTCTCTCTGTGTCGTATTTTACACTTTCACTGCTAAATCACTAAATTAAGTTAGATTATATAGATAAACGTAATTTTGAAGACGCAGATCGATTTAAAATAATCTTATCACTAGATCTCAAGATTATATATAAGACTAGTTGTCCCAGCAGACGTCGTCCTGCCCGGTAAAAAATAGGGGTTGATTGTAGAGGGTTGAAAATTTAGGGTTGTATGTATTTCTTAATGCCGTATCATAATAAAATACATACATACATAACTTCACGCCAGGTCCCTTGCGGGGTAGGCACGAACAACAGAGCGCCATTTAGGCTTATTCTTACACACCTCACTTGCTTCTTTGACATTCATAGTTCTTGTCATGCACGCTCGTCTGTTCTTAAGGCTCCTAACATCACCTTCTGCTAGTACACGATCAATTTGATCATGGAAGGTGTGTCGTGGCCTTCCGCGACTTCTGCATCCATCCACTTTTGCATTGTATATCTGTTTAGTCATTCTTTCATCATACATTCTTTCTACATGCCCGAACCACCGGAGCATTCCTTTCCTTACCTTCACCCCGACACTCTCTTTCAGACCAACTCTCTTTCTTACTTCGGTATTACGAACGCGGTCCGCGAGCGTCACTCCGCAGTTAACATTTAGGGGGATGAAAAATAGATGTTGTCTGATTCTCAGACTTGCCCAATATGCACACAAAATTTCATGAGAATCGGTCAAGCCGTTTCGGAGGATTTAGGAGGAGGAGGTTTAATTACAAAAACCGCAGTACGAGAATTTTATATATAAGATAATTAATTAATCAAAAATCAACATTTTTTTTCAGAATTCAGAAGAACCCGTAAGAAGCCTTAGGCCGCGCTCACGGAAAAGAACACATTCGGAGGATACTAGTTCAATAGAAAATAACACACAATCTTCTAGAAATAAAGAGAAGAAACAGTCGCCTTGCAACGGAAAGACTCAGAGAGAGAAGAAAATTGTAGGATTAAAAAATTTAGGCAACACATGTTTCATGAATGCTGTTTTACAAAGTCTGAACAATATACAGGAGTTTAGTTGTTACTTTAATCAATTGCCTTGTCTCGAGATGAAGACCAATGGCAGGAAGGTATACCATTCTAGGAGTTATACACGCCAGGAGATGCACGATGTCGTCATGGCTGAAGAATTAAGAAAGGTGACGATTTTTAGAACCCATTTCTATGTTCATCTATACATATAAATAAAATTGGTGTTTCTTTTTCTAATATTGATATAACCGCTTTTTATTACATGCATATGAATATATATACGGTACATTCACCAAAATAACATTTTTTCCAATTTTTGTCTGTCTGTCTCTTTGTTCCGGCTAATCTCTGAAATGACTGGGACTTTTATTTTAGAAAAATTTCTTTATTTTGGAATTAAGACTATTTTCAATCACCACGCGGGAACGCGTGAAAATCGTGCGTGTTCTTTCCAGACCGCGGGGTGCAGCTACTACACTATATGTATGGTACATATATTAGAAGTAACTTTTTACTCACTCCCTCTCAGATCAATATTTCACTTATTATCTCACTCAGATGTTTTATATTATTTTTGCTTTAAAATATTTATTAGAATAATAATAATCTTTATGTGCCAGAATGTAATACAAAATTTATAACAATGATAAGTTGATGTCTTATACATTCTACCATTTTCATGGTGTGAAAATATAATAATAGTAAATTAATGTTCGTGAAAACTCAGTCTTCTTTAACATACTTAAATCTATATTTGTATTTATTTATATCTATATTTTTACAATCGCTTAGCCAAATTATTTATTAATATTTGATTATTTTTAATTTTATTAGTCCTTTAGATGTATATATGTATATTACCTATAATTTTTAAATAATATGTACTATGTCAATTAGCTAAACCTACATGTCATGTCAATACGTATAAATTGTAAATTAAATTAATATTATTAAATGAATGTCAACTACGAGTATGTCACATTTGTGCTCAGGTACTTGGTATTTTATTGACAAATATAGGTCAAAATAAGATTTTGGAATAGTCATTTTTATATTATTATTACATAGTGTCAATTTACAGCGGGCTGTTGTCTACAGCCCGCTGGGCCGGCTCGATCGGTGTGATACCACGCTCTCACAAGATATCGGCGTGAAACGGTTGTCTAACCGTGTTTCGTACGATGAGTGAGAGTTCCGATGGCCCACTCTCCCCTCCCACCTATCCCATCCCTTATCCTTCCCTTGAATGTTGTTGGCTTCGAAAACTGCTGGTCCATACGCGTTTATAAGTCGGTTCTGAATTGTGGGGCGTGTCACGTTGGTGTGGGGGCCAGGGAGACCCGATGAAACGGTGCACCGCTGGCCGCCCGTTGGTTGTAGAGGCCCGAACCCTTGTTATCCTGGCTTGGGAGGCTGTCCTTCCGCTGGCGAAAAATGCCCAACAGTTAGTCGCCGTGCCGGGTTGGGGGCCCGGAGTGGAACCCGGCGATTAATTTAGGGTTGGATCGGGGGCCCTTCCGTCCCCCTCGCCAGCGATACACATTACCCGACGACTTAGGATCTACTGGGAACCGTAGCTTTGCCCATGGGGTTTTCGAGCCAACAATATTCACTCTGTTTATTATCCCTTAAAATATAACAACTATGGCTATTAAAAAGAAAAAGAGGAACGTTTCTACAGCGGCCACCCCTTCCACATTTTGCGTGGACTTTTGTAACATTCGGGGACTTCATTCCAACTTAAATGCCGTCCACCACAACCTCGAGACGGTAAAGCCGGCCCTCCTCTTCCTGACGGAAACTCAGATATCGCCACCTGATGACACATCCTATCTTGAATATCCCGGCTACAGTCTGGAACACGCATTCGCGTCCAAAGCCGGGGTATGTATGTACGTCAGAAGCGATATCTTTTGTCGCCGATTAGGTAGCCTTGAAGACAGGGACCTGTCAATTCTCTGGGCACGTGTAGATTGCGGTGGTCACACGTGTTTCTATGCGTGCCTTTACAGGTCTCATAGTGGTGACTCTGAAGCCGAGAGATTATTCGGACACGTCCAAGAAACCACAGATAGCCTTCTACAGCAACATCCCTCCGCAGAGGTTGTAGTCCTTGGCGATTTTAATGCCCACCACAAGGAGTGGCTGGGGTCGCGTACGACCGACCACGCGGGGAAATGTGCCGCAAACCTTGCCCTAGCTTATGGTCTCACCCAGATGGTATCAAATCCTACCAGGATACCAGATATTGAGACCCATACACCTTCTCTGCTGGATCTCTTGCTGACTACCCACCCGGAGGGTTACCAGGTGTCCGTCGAAGCCCCCTTGGGATCCTCCGACCACTGCCTGGTACGCTCTGTGGTCCCTGTAGTGGAAAACGGCCGTCCCCGTCCCTCTGGGACACGCCATGTATGGCACTACAAGTCGGCGGATTGGGACGGCTTGCGAGAATTTTTCGCTTCTTTCCCATGGCTGCAAATCTGCTTCTCATCAGATGATCCCACCATTTGCGCAGATGCCATAGCGGACACAATTCTGTCGGGAATGCACTGTTTCATTCCCAACAGTGTTGTCCGTACAGGTGGCCGTTCGCGACCTTGGTTTGATGCATCTTGCGCTGAAGCTTTGAAGCGCAAGCAATATACTTATCGAGCCTGGGTTGCAGCGCGTAATGGTGAGGATCCAGCTACACCTGATTTAAAGAAGCAGTTTAACACTGCGGTCAGATCCAGCAAGAAGTGTATAGCCGAGGCTAAGATGCGGCACATTCAGAAGATCGGCGACAAATTGATCAGCGTCCCTTCTGGGAGTCGCGCTTTTTGGTCTCTCGCCAAGGCTGTAGAAGGCAATTTCTGTAGGTCTTCCCTACCACCTCTACACGGATCAGATGGCTCACTGGCTACTTCCGCAAAAGAGAAGGCTGATCTCTTGTGTACTCTTTTCGCGTCGAACTCTACTCTTGACGACGGAGGAACGGCACCACCGACCATTCCGCGGTGCACGGACAAAATGCCTGAAGTGCGCTTCACGCAACGTGCGGTGCGTCGGGCGTTGCAATCCCTCGACGTCAAGAAGTCCAGTGGACCTGATGGTATACCCGCGATCGTGCTTAAGACGTGTGCTCCCGAGTTAGTTTCAGTATTGACGCGCCTATTCTCGCTTTCCTATTCTGCGGGTGTAGTTCCAGCTTCGTGGAAGGTAGCTTATGTCCACCCTATTCCCAAGAAGGGAGACCGCACAGACCCGTCCAATTTCAGGCCTATTGCAATAACCTCCTTACTCTCCAAGGTGATGGAGCGCATTATAAACACGCGTCTTCTCGGGTACCTAGAGGAGAACCAGCTTCTAAATGACCGCCAATACGGATTTCGTTATGGACGGAGTGCTGGGGATCTTCTAGTGTACTTGACTCACCGATGGGCAGCCGCCATTGAGAGTAAGGGGGAAGCATTGGCGGTTAGCCTGGATATTGCAAAAGCCTTCGATCGGGTCTGGCATAGGGCACTTCTTTCGAAGCTTCCCAGCTACGGACTCCCCGAGGGGTTGTGCGCATGGGTAGCCAGCTTTTTATATGGGCGGAGCATCAAGGTCTTAATTGACGGTGTATGCTCGGAGACGAAGCCTATTAATGCTGGCGTACCCCAAGGCTCAGTGTTGTCGCCCACGCTGTTCATTCTGCATATCAATGACATGTTGCAGACCAGCAACCTCCTTCATTGTTATGCAGATGACAGCACGGGCGATGCCTTCTACACTGGCCGCGTAAACATTCCCCATGCAGAAGTTGAGGAAAGTAGAATCCGGCTTGTGTCTGAAATCGAGACCTCCCTGGAAGAGGTCTCGGAATGGGGTAGACGAAATCTCGTCCTTTTCAACCCTAAAAAGACACAAGTCTGCGCGTTCACCGCTAAAAAAGCCCCATTTTTGTTAGCGCCACAGTTCCAGGGCACTCCCCTCAAGATCTCGAACTCAATCGGGATCCTAGGCGTCGACATTTCGAGCGAGGTGCAATTTCGGGGTCATTTGGAGAGCAAAGCGAAAATCGCTTCTAAAAAGCTTGGGGTGCTCAACAGGGCTAAGCGGTACTTCACACCGGGACATAGGCTTCTATTATATAAGGCCCAAGTCCGTCCCCATGTGGAGTACTGCTCCCATCTCTGGGTTGGGGCACCTCAGTACCAGCTGCTCCCACTTGACTCCTTGCAGCGCCGAGCGGTCCGGATTGTCGACGATCCCGAACTTACAGGCGGCTTAGAACCTTTAAGTCTCAGAAGAGACGTAGGCGCTCTCAGCGCGTTCTACCGTCTGTATAATGGGGAGTGTTCTGAGGAGCTGTTTGGTTTGGTACCTACATCGCCATTTTACCACCGCACTGCTCGCCGGCGACTGGGAGTTCATCCACACTTCCTTGACACCTGGAAGTTATCCACTGTACGTGGCGCTCGCTCTTTTATGCCATATGTGAGCAAGCTGTGGAATGAGCTCCCTCCTGCGGTTTTCCCAGAGCGCTACAATTTGGGGCTCTTCAAAAAGGGCGTAAACAGATTTTTAAAGTCTCAACGAGGTAGGCAACGCATCGGCTCCCTTAGTGTTGCAGATGTCCATGGGCGACGGTAGCCACTTGCCATCAAGTGGACTCGTCTGCCAGTTTGCCTATACGCAAACATAAAAAAAAATAAAATTATATTATAATAAAAAAATGTTGGTACTGTAAATTGTTTGTTTGTGTTTTGTGTGAGTGTGATAGTTCTGATCAAATTGATTCAATCGTTTTAAAATTAAGTTTTATCTGTGACTGTGACGCAAGATGTTTTATATGCCCAACTAGCTGTCCTGTCAGATGTCGTCCTGACCGTAAAAGCTTCAGTCGATATTTAACCAATAAAAAATAGGGGTTTGATCGTAGAGGGTTGAAAATTTAGGGTTGTATGTATTTTTTAATGCTGTATCATAAAAAAAATTGTCTAAAAATAATAATTAGGGGTGGACTACCCTTAACATTTCGGGGGATGAAAAATAGATGTTGTCCGATTCTTAGACCTACAAAATATGCATACAAAATCTCATAAGAAACGGTCAAGCCGTTTCGGAGGAGTATGGCAACTAACATTGTGACACGAGAATGTTATATATAAGATTACATAGTGTCAATTTCTTTTATAATAAAACAATTAATTGATACTGTAAATTATTTATTTGAGCGAGTGTGAAAGTTCATCACATTTATAATAGTCTTAAAATATACCAAATAATACACATGACAAGTAAAATGAGATTTTATATTTATTTTTAGGTACTTATAAACTTAAACACAGGCGGTTGCGGATCTAAAGGGGCTATATCCCCGGAATGCTTGTTCCTCGTCATATGGAAGGTGGTTCCCCGGTTTCGCGGCTATCAACAACAGGACGCTCATGAGTTCCTACGATATATGTTGGATAGGTAATATTTTCTATTCAAAAAACACTTTGTTACCCCATGACCAGTATAAGATCTAGTTTTATTTGGTAGTAATATCTAGTTAATCCTTTTGTATAATGCTGTAACACTGTACCAATAGTACAACATGGGTTTATTTTCGAAACATATACTGTACAGTATTTATGTCCAAAACAAACCCATCTGTTTCAATTTCTCTGTTACTAAATTATTTTAATATATTAAATAATATATAATACGTGAAGCAAAAACTTTGTATCCATTTTCACGAAAATTGCGCCGACGGAGGAGTATGACATTTTGCACACTTATAATTTATGAAGAGAAGAAGCGACGACGGCTAATATTTCTTAAAGTTATGCATAAAAGATACATTAAATCAATATAAAAACATTAAACACACTACCATGTATTTGACACACGCACGCATATATACTCTTTTATTGTTCAAGTCAAATTAACTGTGTAGCCTTGGCGAAATCTGTGATTATAGAAATATAGTTTTTGACATTAATTGTTATGGTGGAATTTCGAGCACGGGCGACCAATAGTTTTTTCAATTATATGGTTGATATTTTTCTATTAACGATTTTACTCTGGTCTGGTTGCTGTTGACTGTGTTGTTTTGACTCTAGTAGAGCATTTTCGTATCGCATAACGGTCTTGATTAAATTATTCAATAACAACATGAGTATGACTATCTTGCAATGGTATCAAATTTGATACTGATCAAGTATCCATATCTTCAGAAGAGGTTGATTAAAATAATTGCTTGTAATCATTTATCATGCAATATTCAGAATGTCACGCTTTGCTTGCCTAAATTTCTAATCCTCGAGATATGTAACTTTCCGAAACAAAAATTTCCTTACCCGATTTATCAATTTTATTTTCGTTACACTGACTCCTAAAATCACTCAATCTAATACTAGTTTAGCACAAGTCGTAACTGGTAAAATTGATCAGTTAAATTACCAGTGAACTCATCCTTGAACCAGAGTTGCCCAATGTATTTGTAGTAAGGCCACAATGCTGTATTGACTAGTGTCTAATTTCACAAGTGATTAAACAAAGGACACGGAGACTTTTGGGCCAAACGAATGTAATGAGACATGGCTTAAAATAGATTTATATTTTATTATTACAAAATCGAAAACATCGGCCCTAAATGAGGAAAACGAAAAGTCTTATAAATAAGGTCAGAAATAAAGCATATTATTATTGATTACCACTACCAATGTATGTGAATGAGTGTCAACAATTAATAGTATGAAAACACACCACACGATTAATTCATTCAAAATAAGTACACTCAGTACAATAACTAACTACTAACTAACCTAACCCGTATTTTTTCTCATACAATTAATTTTAATATTTATAATTTATACCCCCGTTCATAATAATTTGATGCAAAGGATTATCAAATTTTAAAAATTAACACCACTTAATATCATTTTATAAATAAAATAGATTATTACAAAAAGTATTTTTTTCTTAATTTTTGTTGTAGTATCTAAATATGCAAACCTCTATTAGGACCAAATTTTTTGCAGACAACCCTAAATCAACGTGTTCGCAATAAAACAGCGCTTATGCTATATATGTTTTTCTATTATCATAACAAGTGAAAGTAGCTGGCATCGACATACCTGCTTATACCTGGCAACCCATAGTTTGTCCAGAACTTATAGACAAATTAAATTATAGACAACCCTGGTCTGGTGGTGACGTCTGCACATTCTATATGTTTAATACTTTAAGACTGGACTAAAATTTTCTTATTCTCTTGATGTTGCAACATTTAATGAAAAAATTTTTTTTTAATAATTAAAAATATTTTGACCAGGATTTTTTTTGGCAACCCACTGTTAATATATTTTCTAATATACTAAATTTATTATAAAATAAGTTTTATTCTATTATCAGCTCGGTGAAGGTCGATGTAGGGTCGAATCTTAGACTATTAGTATTATCTAGTAATTATCGCAATTCGTGTTCTTGACTCTAGCTTTAGGTGTTAATATAAATTAAATATATATAATAAATATGTTTGATTGTTGGTAACCCTGTGCATCAAGTTATTGTGGACTGGGAATAACATGGGTCATCTACCCAATTGACCCATTTATTTTTAATTTGTAGGTTACACACAGAGCTATTGCAACTATTACCACCGGATCGGTCTGACAGTGGGTACATGGCAAGAGCACCTTCGGCGTCGTCAATCGTCACCGCAGTATTTGGTGGCACTTTGCAGAGTGAAGTAAGATGATTTAATATATGGTTACATACAGTTTCACACATACAAATGTAACGGTAGACTAAAAATGAGATGGATGAATTGTCTAAAGGATGACATGAAGATTTTTGGTGAGATAAAGGACGTATATTAGAATAGAAGAGTGTTTAAAGAGAAGATAGATATATACATAACACTTTATTGTACACCATTACAGAAAACACAGAAAAACTTATAGCCTAACAATATTCTAAATGTGCACAATGGTCGGTCTTATCGCTAAGAAGAGATCTCTTCCAGACAACCCGTGGACAAAAGATATATAAAGTCTTATTCATATTGTGTTAGAGTAAGCTTGTAGACTTCTTTACGAACCTTACTCTAACTCAATATGAATAAGACCGTTATTGTACCGAGCTCTAATAATTGGCGTGAAATAAAAAAATAACATTAGATAATAATTGTTCAAAGCACAACTGTTTAGTGATTAGTGCTTTCAACTGCCTGCCAAAGGAATTCTATTTGTTAACATCAACCAAAAACCTACAATTTGGTTGCGCTCGCGACTTCATCCGCGTGAAATATTTTTCTCGTAACCCTAAAAGTATTAGTTTAAGTTATTCCTTATAACATCAGCTATTTGCCAATGAACGTCTCGTCAAAATCGGTCCAGCCGTTTCAGAGATCCAGAGCCGAAACATCCAGACACATAGACAAAAATTCTGTTATCGGAATCTCCTGGTCCGAATTATGCACCATGTTTTTTCACATCCTTAATTATCACTAAAAATTATTATCAGTTTTATTTCGGTCCAAATTGGACCTGTTTTGTCGGTCTTATTGACTCTCTAATCTGTGCTGCACAATGTAAAAGTCGTATCTCATTCTCTAGCAGTTTTATGTTTTTATCTCTCTTTTATGTCGCTTTTTCGTTTCATCGAGCTTTAAATCATTATGATTCTAAAGAAGTTAAACATCTTTTTAACATGGAAATTGTAGTCCTCCATGATTATAATATTGCAGGTTCGTTGTCTCGCTTGCGGTACAGACAGTAAAAAGTTCGACCCTTTTTTGGACTTGTCTTGGAGTTACCTGAAACTGGACGACATGATGCGCCCGTCGCATTGGCCGACTGCCTGGCTAGTTTTGTTCAGGTATGTGTAAGATTATTAAAATGTGTTTTTAAGATGGAAAAACAATTTTAGCTAGACGTGTTGCTGGGGAGTTTCTTGTCCCCTCTTCTCCTTAACAGCAATAACATGTTGCGAAAGACTAGGAAGTAAAGTTAAATTTTAACCTATATGTAAATTTAAGAAAAGTGTTCTCAAGTGGAACTTATTTGATTAAAAACTTTTGAATTAGAATTTGATGAAAACAACCCTTATGGTCTCATTCTGATGCTTTGTCTGTATGTCTGTGTGTCATAGATGATTATTTTAGTGCTACAAAGGCTAGAGATATGACACTTGACACGCATACAAGTCTCATATCTCCCATAAATAAGTGCATGTGTTAAATTTGTGAAAATATTTTTTTTAATAATGCAAAAGTGAATCGAAATAAAAAATAGACTTTTAAAGTGAGTAAAGTATCAAAAATATTTTTTTTTCAATTTATAATCGAAAATGTGATCGAAATAACCACTCCTCGTACTAATTACCTTTAGTGTTTCATAGTCATTTTAGCAAAGACTGGACGTTTTTGGACCTCTGTGGAACCTTTCATAGCCATGTTGGGGAAAGTAAACAATATGTGGTACCCCAGTCCAACCATTGGTACCCTATATCTTTATTCAAAATATTAAGAGATCTTAACATTTTTGTCATATTCTCAAAGTAGGTATACTTGGAGTTGCCTAATCACAGGATGAATGTTTTCATCCCTGTGATTAGTGTAAAGTGTTGCTTTTCGTCCCTGGGAAGCCATTTTCCCTGCTGTCAAAGAATTTAGAAGACTATGCGAATCGTAGATAATGATAGATAGATACATGCGTCATGTCCAAAATTTTTTTATAGCCACTGTTAAATCGCGGCACTAATTGTAACGGAAAACATGTGCTTCTCGGGGCGCCCGACATAAGTAATAACTTAAATTAATCTAAGTTGAAGTATTGAAATTGTTTAAGTTGAGAAGAGCTTAGGTTTTTACTAAAATTTTATGTATATTAATACGATTATGAAGGGAAAGGTTATTTATTAATAAAATCTTTTATTGATTATAACTAACTAAACTAACTCCGTTGGCTCAACGACCCAAAATGAGTCCTGGCCTCCGAGACGAGAGCACGCCATTTGCTTTATAAAATATATTTTATTCTTAATTAAAATTCTTGAACTTGGTGATTCATTAGAACTTGGTGTATGTACATTATTAGTATTATTATTTAATCAAATAATAATCAAATCCGGCTAGAGCTGTGGGTTAGAGTGTGAGAGGAGCCTGCCTACCGCTGTCGTATGCGTGACAGAAATGGAAGCCAGACAGACTGGCCCCGTAACGCGTTACGTAACGAAGCGGTTTACCCACCCATAAGAAGTTATCACTTCAAAAATATCGACAATGTTGTGACATCATTTTATTCTTAAAAATTACTTTTCACTAAATTATTATTTAATTTACATAAATTTGAGCTAAATATTTACTATCTGTGACAAAAAATACTGGCTGGTAGAATGCCACAGAAAAGAATTACTTACATATACACACCAAATTAAAAAAATAATAGGACTTTTAATAACTTGTGTATAAATTGACTGGGTGCCAATCATTGGGTGGAGTGCCAACAATGGTATTACCATTTACCCTACTTGTCTGTTTTCTTTTTTATTATTAGAGATATCCATAATATTGCGTATTAAAAAGACGTTGACATTTCGTTCCATTTAATTAAAATCCTGTGTAAATTGTTCAGGTAGAAGAGTTGGCGGACACGGAGCGTTACTTCTGCAGCAGTTGCAAATGCAAGCAGAAGTCCACAAAGCAGTTCTGGATCCGGAGGCTGCCCAACGTTCTCTGTCTGCATCTGAAGAGGTTCCGGTGGCACAATTACTTTAGGTAACTTCCCACTACCCTATGAAATATAGATGTGTCTTCAATATTCATGTTAATATTTATAAACAATTACATAAACTTACAAGTGTGGGTTCAATATTGACACGTACAATTGTTGAATGGAAGTCGCGTGCCGGGCCCGGCTGTCTTGAAGTGGGAAAGCTGTCACTTTTTTGTTTTTTACTTATTATGGAGAAGTTGCCAGTGTAAGAAATTATATTATTACCTTTATGAAAATAAATTTTGAAAATGTATAATTAATTTTAATTGTAGTACAAAACAATATGTAAATGTAAATATTTAAAATGAATTAATTTTCCACCCAAAACACTGGCACAACTATATGATAATGACCGAACCTAGCCAATACACCTTGGATCTATAGTTACGATATTCATGATTGTGTTGGTTTCTATTGTGATCAAGTTATTGTCTTCGCTTGAGTAAATCGTTAAGGATTTGGACATATACTATGGATTCGGTCAGGAAAGCCCATCGTTTAAGATTGTGATGCATATCCCGGTTTTCCATTTTGTAGTTCGTCGTCTATGTACAGCGATGGATTTCAATTGGTTGAAAAACTAGATATTAGGGTCATCAGACTTTTTTTTGAGTCTCAAGTGAAAAAATGTTAGTTTTTGCTGTGTCATTTTAGATTTTTCGAGCGATTAATGCACTAGTAAATTAAAAAAAAAAAATGAGTAACCTTTTAAAATTTAAATTTCGAACTGAAACTTTCAGAAACGTATTATTTTTTGGTATAATATAATACCGTAACGAGAAAAATAAATTGATTTTGGCGATTTTTGAAATCTTAGATCTTAATTTTTTTTTGATCTGTCCTTTGGAGAGTTTTTAAAACATTAAAAACTAACATTTATCATTCGAGACTTAAAAAAAGTCGGTTTTTTTGCGCCACCCTACTACGGATAGTGTTGCGGACGAGAGCCCCCCCTGACCCGCCCGCCGGAGCACACCTCTCTCCGCGCCCGCATACCGCCGACGCCTATAGCTCGCGCAATTAGCAGCTGGGCGTCGGACGGGATGCGGGACATAGGAGCGGCCTTGGAGGCAAAATTATTCACAACTCTACACAATCCTGTCACAATTCTCATGGACGACCTACCTCTCTCTCTCTATCGAATCTCTCACAATTTGTAATTACGTACCTGTTGTGTATAATTTTCGATTCTAAGTTATAATTTAATTTACATCGAGTTTCATTTCTAAAGAAGATGCAACTGCCACTGTCTCCGTGCAATGAATATGAATTTCAGGACAAAAGTGGACACGAGCATCTCGTTCCCGCTGCGCGCGCTGGACATGTCCGAGTTCGCGCTGGGCGGCGGCGGTGGCGGCGGTGGCGGCGGCGGGGGGCAGCCGCGCGACCTCGGCCTCTACGACCTGGCCGCGGTCATCGTGCACCACGGCTCCGGGTGAGCGCCACATTCGAACACATTTACGTAGAGGCTCCGGGTTCGATTCCTGCCATGGTGAATTTCGGAAACTAACTTTCTGGTATTTACTATGGTCCGAGTGTCTGAGATCAGCCCTAAAGTGGTCGGTTGTATATCACCCATAACACAAGCGTAACTTGCTTTTGTGTTATGGGGGATATACAATGTGTTTTTTTTTATTTTTATTGGAGGAGTTCAGCAGACAGGCAGATGGCCCACTTGTTGGAAAGCGGTTACCGTCGCTTATGGACATTTGCAACACCAAAGGTGCTACAAATACGCTGCTGCTCTCTTAAGGGAGACTGGAACCTGGTCACTAATGCCGAAACATAACTCAAGGTTGTTATGGCGACGTACTTTAGACAGACAGGGGTGGTAGCCATCCAGGCGGGCAAATGCCCTACCACCTGGCTGTGGGTTGTTTTGTCGCCTCTTACGACAGGCCGCCCGGCCGCAGGAAATTGTATTCTTTCTCCGTTCCTGCACGGATAAACGGTGTTTGTCTGCCGATTATTATTAATATTGTATGTCTTTCAAGACCACGGGCCATAAAAATGGCCCGGAGTTTTGGGGGGCTTGCGTGGGGCCATGGGGAGGCCAACACGTACGTGTTGGCCTCCCCATGGCCCCTTGACAAATTTAATCTAGATGTGGCGTGTCATTGACCGGCGATTATCCCTGTCTACACCATATAATAATGCACCCAAGGACAAGCCCCGGCCAGTGTAGGACTATTGTGGGGAATGAGAAGAGAATGTACCAGGCTATTGGGGTGAACTGTTAGTGGTGGGCTCTGGGAATATGGGGAATATGACGTCTGCCCGTCACAATGTTCAGGGAACATGGAAAAATGGGCAGACGGTGACTCGCCACTTCCTGCATGGGCCCCTAAAAATGCTATAAAAGACAGAGGCAACATGGGTGTGAGTGGCTAAGGGGTGTCGAGAGCTGGACTGCAGGTTCACCGAATTATATACAAATATACATACATTAGGATATCCCCGCGACTTTGTCCACGCTTGATTCGAAATTCCCGTGGGATTCCCGGTACACAAAGTGCAGTACTTTCAATAAGAATTTATGCTATCATTTTAGTGGAAATTTGTTGGATTAAGCATTTTTTTATGCACCCGAACAACTACTACGGATTTTATTATAATTATTAAATTTGACATTGATTAGTAAATAAATCACATTGGATTTTTTTAATCTGGTCAGTAAATTATTCCTAAAATATTCTCGCGGGATTCCCGGAATAAAAGTAGCGCAGATTTCAAGTGTAAGAATTTGCTGTCGATTGGCGAAAACCGCATCGAAATCGTAGCTTAGTAGTTTTTCTGTGAATCCTAAACAAACAGACAAGAGAAAAAAAATACATAGTGTTCTCTATTATTTATATAGTGCATCACATTTTTTTTAATAGCTTCAATATACAGATACGACATGCTTAGAATTTTATAATATTATAGATAGATATTATCTATCACACCGGTTTCCCATCGGATTAGGCAGAGAAGGTTTTTGCGTGCAGGTACAGAAAAAGAATATAATAATAAGAATAAATTTAATATAATGTCCTGCGGCCAGACGGCTTATCGTAAGAGGCAACAAAACAACCCGTAGCCAGGTGTTAGGGTATTTGCCCGTCTGGGTGGCTACCACCATCCTTTCTTTATCTAGAGCCTGCTTTCCAGCAGGTGAGTTGTCTGAAAGATTGGTCTCCATTGGTGATAATTCGGACAATCAACTTTCGCTTTTTTACCTTCATTAACCTTCATACATGCACGTTTATTTGAGATGCTTTTTACCTGACCTCCTTAAGACTTGCTATTTGATTATAGTGTGTACGTCTCGGTCTACCGCTAGCAACTCTACCATTCACAATACTGTCATACACCTGTTTTGTGATTCTCCTTTTATCCATTCTCCCTACGTGTCCAAACCGGATTATTATATATGATTATTTTGACAATATAGTGTTATATCTGTTATTTACAGGGCTGGTTCGGGCCACTATACAGCGTTCGCAATCAACGAGGAGCAATGGTTCCATTTCAACGACCAGACCGTGCGCCCGGCGGAGGCCAGCGCAGTCGCCGGCTGCAAACCGTACATCCTCTTCTACATCCGCAGGGAAGTCTCTTTGCCCGCTCATCTCACCATCACGCCCTCCTGACCGCCCACGTACGCCGACGGAGTACACTCCACGTGAAAAACATCTTACGCCCACTGTCAGGCACTGTCCTGTGTGCCGGCGTAACGCGTTATAGGCCCACGTGAAGAACTTGTTACAACACCTCAATAATAAATATAAATAAGTTATCGGCAGACAAACCTTACGCCTTCTGTCAGGCACTGTCCTTAATGCCGGCGTAAAGCGCTATAGGATAACGTGAAAAATATGTTATGACCTCTTAATAAATAAATTATCGGCAGACAAACCTTACGCCCTCTGACAAGCACTGTCCTAAATCGCGGCGTATCGCGTTATAGGACCACGTGAAAGACCTGTTACGACTTCAATAAATAATTTATTTGCAAACAAACATACATTGTATATCCCAAGGCTAAGTAAGTTACGCTTGTGTTCTGGGATAATGTACAACGAACAATTCTGGCCGATCTCAGAATATAATAAATAATCAAAATCAGAATATAGTAAATACACCCAGAATATAGTAAATAACGGAAAGTTCGCTTACGAAATATACCTTGCCGATAATGTAACTAATATAATCTGCATTCTAGTGAACTAAAACGTGAAAAACAATTTACGCCCTCTGTCAGACCCTGTCCTGAATGCCGGCGTAATGTGTTATATATACACCTTAAAGCTATGGTCTCCTAGTAGAGCGGCGTCGTCAACTAGCAGGCGTAATGTACTGTCGTATATTGTTATTGAAATGATGTCCACATTACCGGTATACTTTTCCCCAAAAGTGTTTGGTGTCAAAAATTCATAGGGTATTTCGTCTATGGCATGCAAAAGCTCGAGCCAAGCTCTAAAACGTTGTTATATTACCTCATGATGAATGATAAAATGCATGAAATTGGGAATATTTCCAGAACTCACTGAAGAACCTGATTCACCGTATATTGTCAGTTGATTTAACTCTTCGCTCTCCTATTGTGATTAGTGACTAATGGCCAGTTTCTGTGTCTTATCAACCGTTCATTTGCTTACTAACGGTTAAAATTTGACGTAAGCTCTGACGTTTGTAATGTCAAAATTCACGATGGCAAGGCAAGCGGATGTAGAACCGGCCATAAATTGTACAGGCACAGTTCGTTCTTATTCTTGACCTTTAAAGTAAAACTCTTCTGTAAGATCGACTAACCAAAAAACAATTTTGCGAGCCATAGACTATTATTTCACTAGCAGTTATCACAGTTTACAAGCTAGTAACATAAATGGGTACAGATAATTAGATTCGAGACGTCTTGCCTTTGTAGTAGTATTTTATACTAGCTTCTGCCCGCGACTTCGTCCGCGTGGTGCGGTTTTTGTAACAATCCCACGGGAACTCTTTTCTGGATAAAAGTATCATATATGTTGACCAGGGATATAAGCTACCACCATACAAACAGACAGACAGACAAACCGCCAAACCGAGAAACAAAAATTTGAAAAAAAACTAAATTAGTTCTATTTCACTTCTTACATCCCCCTGACTCGGCTTTTAGCATTTTTTTTCATTGTACAGAAATTCGACCTCTACAGTTTTATTATATGTATAGAGTTACAGGACTTCTAAACTTGATATTTAAACATCCTTGAAATTTATTATTAAAAATATGTTCAATATTAATAAAATATATGAAAAGTATTAGTTTATTTATTTTGTGCAGACAGTACACTGCCAGAAACGCAAAAACGTCTCTAAGCTAATTTATCTGTACTTGAGTTATTAATAATGTATGTGAGCCTATTTTGCGTCTGCTTTGTAAAGACAACGCTATTCTCAGACCATAGCATAAATCAGAACGCTTTGGTTAGTTGAAGAAGTAGAGAATTTGCCCGTTTGGATGGCTACCACCTCTGGTCGGGATTATACCGCCATAGCAACCTTGAGTTGTGTTCATTAACCAACCTAAATATATTTAAAATCCACCATTTTGTTCAGAAAAATGAACCGTTTAAACTTAATAAAACTACGTTTTAACGGTTTTAAGCGCGGTAATTTATTTTATTTAGGTTTATCCGACGTTTCGGCCGCTTTTCAGTTGCCGTGGTCACGGAAGACAAAGATGACATTTGTCGAACGTGTATTGTCAAAGTTTTTATGCAGCCTACCGCCAACTTGTTCATTTTAATTATTTAGTTTTAATTTTGTTTATGGATATTATTTACTCTATGGGAGCCTAATCTAATTTACCACCGCTTCACAACATGTTGTGGCTTGAAGAGAAGAAGCGGCGCAAGAAACTCTTCAGCAAACATGCCTAGTTCTAAAAAAATTTTTTTTATATAATATTAAAATGAGTGGAAGGAAAAAATAAAAGAAATTATCAGTCAAGTTGGTTTGTTTCGTTGCACGCAGAAAGAGCTCAGTGTCTTGAGGTCTGGCAGTTGTTTTTGCTGGGTTTGGGTCTTAATAGTAATCTTTTGATGATTGGATCCCAAACAGGTGGTACCTGCCAACCATCTTCTCTATTGAAATTTGGGTGTTTTTTGATTTCAATAGCCTCACGCATCTTGGTATGAAACGATTCTCTTTCGCGAGGATTTGTGGGTTTCGAATCTGATGTAATGGTTGGTTTATCCAGCGTGTGTTCACTGATCGCAGACTTCGTAGACCTTGCGTGTTTCATGTCACAATGTGTTCTTTTATCCGTGTTTTTATGCTCCTCTTTGTTTGCCCAATGTATGATAAACCACATTCACAATCGAGCTTGTAAACACCTGCATCCTGGAGTGGGATATTGCATTTCACAGGTCTCAAAAATTGGGTTATCTTTTTATGCGGCTTGAAATATGTTTTGATTGAAGCTCGCCTAAGGATGTGACCAATTCTGTCTGTGACTCCCTTGATGTAGGGTAGGGTAACAGGGCACCGCTCAACTGAAGGTGGTTTGGGGCCTTTGTGACGTTGGTGTGGAGTCTTCAGCTGATTGCGTTGTAAGACTCGCTTGACATGCTGAAGCTCTCCAGCCACATGGTTCCCGTCACAGATTTTTATTTGATATTACAGTTAATGGAATTAAGATGATCTAGAAATGCAGAGACTATCGTTTGGGAGGACGGCAAAAGTATCATCTACGTACCTTTTATACATCTTCGGCTTAGCCGGAGCAGTATCCAGTGCCTTCCGTTTGAAGTCTTCCATAAAAATGTCAGCCACGACAGGAGACACCGGTGAGCCCACCACACCGTTGATTTGGTCGTAGAAGCCATAGTCCCACACGAAATAGCCTGATGTGAGGCAATGTTTAAGTAGGTCTGCATATTCTTCAGGCATGTCATTATCTATTAGCTTCCTTTTGACAATCTCAATGCAGTCTTCCACTGGTAAACTGGTAAATAAGGACTGGACATCAAAACTGACTAGTACCTCATCCTCAGCCAATGTCAACTTTTCAATAGCGCTGATGAAGTCGAAGGAATCCTTGACATGATAAGGTGTGTTGCCGCGGAGATTGTTGAGTGTCTTCGCTGTTTAAACTTCCCAGAATAATTGATGTTTCTTATTTGTTTATGACAGTTTTTGGATTAACGAACAAAATTCAATTTAAATAATATTAAAAATAAGCTTTAATTATAAATATAAACGGCGTACGCGCATCGTTAAACGTCAAGGCGATATTAGACGGTTCAATTTGAATGAATTAACCAAAGTGACCAATAAAATTGAGCCGTTCAATATCATCGTTTCTTCTCTGCATTGAAAGCGAGTTGATTCGTGTAATATCACCATTACTACCGCTAGTAATTTTGAATCGGTCTCAAAGTTATTTAACTTATTATAAAAGTAAATATAAATATTATAATGGCTAAAGTGTTACGACTGCATTCCTAGGTTTAATATTGAGCAGGTCTCAATTTTGTGCGTTTTGCAATTGTGTTTATACAATCAAAACTGTCTACACATATTTTTCCATTGGCAAATAAAAGTGTTAATCAACTAAATCCCTATTAATATTATAAATGCGAAAGTAACTTTGTCTGTCTGTTCCGTTTTCACGTAAAAACTACTGGACCGATTTGGCTGAAATTCAATATATATATATATATATATATATATATATGTTTTCGATGCCGAGAATGAACATAGGATACTTTTTATCCCGAAAAATGGGATAGTTTCGGGGATAATAATATATTTGTCTTTCTGTTTGTTATGCTTTTACGGAAGAATTAATGAGCCGATTTGGCTGAAATTCGGTACGTATGTAAATTAAATACTGAGGGTGGACAAGGTATACTTTTCATTTTGGCCTTTTTGGTCATTTTGACCATTTTGATTATTTTGGCCTTTTTGGTAGTTTTTGCCTATTCCGTCATTTTCATTTTGGCCACGTCCGTCACTGTGGCCTTTTTGGTCATTTTGACCATTTTGATTATTTTGGCCTTTTTGGTCGTTTTTGCCTATTCCGTCATTTTGGCCATGTCGGTCACAGTGGCTTTTTGGTCATTTTGGCCTTTTTGGTCAAGCTTTGTAATTTATGTTGCTTACAGATAGAAGGGGGATGGTATAATTAGCGATATAAAATGAAGTGAATCTTCCGTGGCAAATACATAAAAATTTAATACAATATAACCTGCACCGCTTGCTCTATAAACAAGAGACACGCACTAGAGGTTAAACTCTGGTAAGTAATAACTTTTGTGAATCAATATATTTCAAATATGCACAGTTTTTACCTTAGTGTTCCATTTTGCCTTAAATATGACATATAATACAATACTCATAAAATTAACTTAATTACCTGAAATCATAACATTATTCACATAAAATCATTTGCGTGAAATTGTTTAAAAATTACATACATATTACAATAAAATAGTACAATGAAGAACACTTAACTTGCATTGTATTCTAATATATAATGCATTAAGGCTGTTATTAGAGTACGGATCCTAGTTCATCGAAATCACTAGGTAAGGTTCCCAGAAGGCTGGCTAATAATGTATTACCTCCTAAAAATAATTCACATAGCTAACTATTGCAATAGTTTTTGATGTATAACAGAAATATCGTGCACTAAATTGATTAAAAATCTGCTTTTTCAAACGTCTCGATGGCTTTTCATAATCGAATCGAAACTACATTTTAATGTTTTTAAGGTTCATGCGCATTACAGTTTTTCGTCTGAAAAATTGTATGTATTTGAATTTATTGACGTTTTGGTATCGTGTTGTAACTGAACTTATATTTTTTTGGTTTATGAAAACTCGTGTAAATTAGGCTACTTATGAAGTTCAAAAATATGTTACTGTCGGGCTTCACCTGCGATAGTGTTCTGGTTACCGACTGTGGCAAACGGGTCACATTTACAGCGTTAAAAGTAGCGTCGTTAACATGCTACATTAATGTATATAAATACGTTATATGTCAATATTTAACGTCATTAACAATAATAACAATATTGCATTAAACATAATTGCCTACATTTGCGTGAAACAGCCTATAACCATAACATCATCCCAGATTAAGCAGTAAGGTTAGAGCAATTCCACTAAGCATTATTTGCCTAAAAGTGGTAAGCAAGAAAAATTCTGCTTGCAAAAGAGAATACAAAGAAGTTAAATGGACATGTGGAAGAAGAATACATTGCTTACGGAAAACCCATGCAAACTTGTTTCGTCCTGGTAGTTTGTTTACTTATAAAATGAAACATCAAATCCGTAAATAAATCTGTAGAGGGGTCGACTTTGTATAATTAATTTATAAATGAGAAATAAATCAGAGAGTTTAATTCCGACCAGTAGATTTCAAAAATCCAACTTAGAATTTTTGTCTGTTAAAGTATCACTTGAAAACTACTAAACGGATTTATATGAAACTCGACTCACAGTTAGCTTGTACCGCGGGTCATCTCTTAGAACACTTTTTATCACGATAAATGAAGTTGTTTCCATCATATAGATGGATAAAGTCAAAAAGATGTCGCTGAAGTCGCGTTTTTTTATGTATTTCACTATTAAATACGTGATCGTGGTAAACGAGCAAACGAAGTTTCAATGACTCATGCTAGTTGTAACTAATTGTTTTCGTTGAAAATTTGAGTAGTTTTACCCTAAACTAGCTGTGCCCGCGACGCCGTCCGCGTGGAATTTGTTTTCAAAGCCCCCCCGATTTTGAAACATTTTTCATTGCTGCTCCGCTCCTATTCGTCTTAGCGTGATGATATATAGCCTATAGCCTTCCTCTATAAATGGGCTATCCAATACTGAAAGATTTTTTTAAATCAGATCACTACTTCCTGAGATTAGCGCGTTTAAACAAACAAACTGTTCAGCTTTATATATTAATATAATATGACCCAGAATGATTCGTGGAGAAATGTGGAAATAAGAGCTTTTCAAAATTAGGTTTTGCAGGGCAATTTGCATTCCTTGTATTCTTTTTCCATGGTACAACTAGATCTTCAAGAACTTCATCACGTACATAGATATATGTTCTCGTGAAATTACTAACAACCTACTTACTAAATGCATAGTGGAAACTCTTTAGGTGCTGTGCTCACTAAGTAACTTGACATTATATTTGATTAGTGATTTAGCATCTAATATGCCATTCGTCTTGACATTTAAAGCAAATGAACCTTGTAACAACCATTTCTACTTTACTATTCTACTAGTGATGTGTTCAAGTAGCAAGTAATACGTAGCTCCTACAATACAGTGTTTACAAATTCGTAATAACACAAAATTATCAAAGTAACTAACGTAAATGCATGGATTTTATTACATATCTATACATTTTGATTAACATATCTGTACTTTGTGTCATACTATATTATAGTTAAGCAAATCTTAAATACGTTCTTGAAGTTAGTTACATGTCATTGCTCATAACATAGTTATGCGATGCGCCATGTACAGTGCTGAAAGGGGAGTGTTGCGTTTTCGCTCGCTCTCTATTTGGACTCGTATAGCATTTCTTTCACATTATTAAGTGAAATAAACGTTAAACCTTGACTGGACTATGCAATCGCACGGAACTAAGTTTCGAGACGCATTAAAGTTTTGCTTGTACATAGATTAGTAGTTTGGTATCATATATAGATTCGGTCTACACTTTTAGAAGTGGTTAGGTCCGGATGGGTACGAATCCTTTGATCTACAGAGTGGAAGATCCGACGCGTATCGACGATTCCAATTAAAAGTGAGCTAAGCAAGTTTGATGTAATAGAACAATATACTCCATAGTCTGGTCAAGTGGCGTGAGGTGACAGGTGTCACTTAAGATCCCAAAATGCCAGTTAAATTAACAGGTTTAATGATGGATTTATAGATTTGTCCTTCTGTATGGCAGTGAAGCGTGTCCTGTGCTTGAGCGACACAAGTAAGAACTACTTGTCACGGAGATGAATATGTTGCGTTGGGTGTGTGGAGTCATGCGGAAAGACCGTGTCAAAAACTCCCCCGCAATCGCAGCAGTCTTCATGTTCGTTACATAGCAGACAAACTGCGGCCACGTTTTACGGAGACTGGCTGAATGTGGGTAACAAGTGTCTAGCCCTGACACTTCCGTCAGTACCCGTTAGAAGGGGAAGGCCCTAGACATGGTGGCTTGACGTTGTGAAGGTCTCAAAACGGGATGCTGGAGACCGCGCGAAGTGGAGTAGAAAGAGTAGGAAAGCTGACCCTGGGCGTCGGGGTGAAGTGTTTGACGAATATACCATAGTTTGTTGCGCACGGTAGCCAGCCGGACTTGTGAGGGTCTTTCGGACAAGGGATTTTTTGATATGTATCTTAGACCAGTATTGCGTTTAACCTACCCGCCTCTACTACATATAAGTCATATAGAAATCATATTACTTAGATGAGCACAGCGCTTTATTAAGTTATTATACAAGTTAATCACGTGGTACGCCATTATTAATATGTATTTCCCTGTTATAGTTATTGTAATTCACGAAGACGAAGGTGCTTTGACTTGAGGTAAATACGTGTATTTACCTTAAGTCAAAGAACCTTGGGACCAAAAGCTGATATGATTGAACGGCAAGCTTCCAAATGATCGATCCGCAGAATTCGACACGCACATTATTGAAATGTGCATGTTTATGTTGAACCAAATCCTGCTCGCCTTTGTGGATTGCAAAAACTATATTACAAATTTTCAAATGTACTGTACTATGTATTTTTTTTAATTGGACTGAATGTCCGGTTATACAGTTAAATGTATTTTTTACATTCCCATATACAATAAAGAAATGTCTTGTTTTCATCTTGAAAGTGCAAACGAGACTAGATGACAGTTTTGTGTGTAATAATTTGTGATAGTCTCTAAGAAAACTTGTGTTTGTACATAACATGATGATTTGATTGTGTTGTGACTTCTCTTTTGAAAAGTACCTTTTTTGAATAGCAAGTTTATTTTGTGTAAGTACTTCAATTACTGGAAGTTAATAGTGATTGAATTTAATAAATTCGCCAATTAAAACCAACATTAGTTGTTTCATTTTTATTTACATGTGCCTAAGTGGACTTTATAACGAGTATTTGAACAAGCAGTATAATATTTTGGTAAAATTAAACAATGTTATAAGGCATCAATTCTTTTTAAGAAGAACTATGCGTTTGAGTGGTTTTCTTCGTAATATGTGAGACTTTCTAGTAATTGTAAAACTCCGAAGTTTAATCTTTAAACCTTATAAATCGGCGGAGGTTATATGAAACTGGTTAGTCTCTTAGTGCTTATTTAATTATAAAGAATATAAAAATTGATTCCTCGTAAATATTTTGATACTGACTCAAACCACAAATTGTGTGGATCAATAATTAAAATGGAAGAATCTACTTACAGCACCTGAATATCTGGAGAAATCGTTTCGCCCATGATTTCTCAACATTAGAAGTACTGCTGAGAGATATTGTCAATGAGGGAACTGTTTCTGTGATTGGTAGAAATTCTGTCCACTTAGCGGGCTTAAGAAGCGACATATTTCTTGCCCATAAGCGATCGCTGGCAGTACTTGTTCTAATGGTCATATCATCACTATTTTTAAATGGTATTTTTCATCTAATTCGTAATTAAAAGCTGCTGTTTCCTTCTCAACATTTTCTGCAGATATCCAATTATTACTTTCAAGATTTTCTATCGGCTCTGTAATATTTTTCTTATCTACAACCTGAGGGTTAATATTTATACTTGGTCTATTTTTCATTCTACTACTTTCCTTATAAATAATATCACCTTTTCCTACAGTCTCTTTAAATGTACCAGATTGTATTTTATCAACATCTACGTTTATAATTGTAGAATTATTTTCAACGCTCTTGGGACTTAAAATTGAACTAACATCAAGAATTCTGCTCACGTTATGTACTTGTGAATCTCTAACATTTGTTTCCCCACTATCTCTTCTGGATACTACGGATGATTTACTTATTGCAGAAAAACCTGCCTCTTGTAAAAAAATATTTTTTTCCTTAATACATACGTCGGAATTTGTATTAAAGCACATTCTTCTTTCTCTAGGTGATAAAGCCATCCAATTATTAATGTTTGTTGATTTTTCATGATTATAAGAATTCCTTCGAGTACTTTGATTCTCATCTTCGAACCATTTTTTTGGATTCTCTTTAGATAACTCATCAACAGATGATTCTGTATCATTCGATGGAATAGGTCTTACTGATTCTGTTATTTCTGTTACTGTTGACAGAGTAGGACATAGGTTAAGTTTAGGTATGTACACAGGGGGTATAGGCGAACCAACTCGACATCTATTAGCATCAACGATAGGTTCTTCAACATCTTCTGTGCATGAAGATCTACTGTATCTTTGACCGAAATATTGAGAAGTTCTAAAGCATCTTCTGTTAAAAGATTTTTATTTTTAAACGAGTATATCCATACTGTACGTTTTTCTATATCATCAGTATCAGTGTATGCAGTTGTTTCTTCCGCATATTTATTATCACACCAATCTATTTGCTTTGCAAATTCACCGGTTCTTAAAATCTCCACATCAGTCCGATCGTCTTCCGATGACGTTTCAGATTCTAATATGCGCTTGTTTATTATTGTGAAACAATTCGTTTCATGGTTGATTATTACATCGTCACTGAAAGTCTGGTCCAAAGCACTACCCATAAAAAGTGCATTTAAGTTCTCTTCATCACTTTCAGGTGAGTTTAAATTATTAAATTGGCTCTGATTAATTAAGCGTCTTCTCTCTCTTGCTTTTTTATTAATTCTGAAAGTTTCTTCTAACTCTTTAAACGCATCGTCACTGGCAAAACTCCAGGCTTGACTCCCGTTGTATTCTGGAGATTTTCGGGAGATGAAACAGAGTTTGTTGTTGAATTAAGTTCTATAATTTGGACGCCATTGTTATATGAGTTAGGTTCATCGATATAAAATTCACCAACAAATATATCAGGCGTAACTGTACTCAAGCGTGATGGCATGATATTTATATCTGCAAAAGGACAAACATAATATACGTAGTGTTATTAATCCACTAATGATAAGGTAAATGTCTTTATACGTTCAGGAACGGAGAAAGAATACTTACTAGGTAATTCCTTCGGCTGGGCGGCCTATCGTAACAGGCAGCCAAACAACCCACAGCCTAGCGGTAGGGCATTTGCCCCTCTGAATGGCTACCACCCCTGATATAGAGTAACGCGTCATAGCAACCTTAGTTGTGTTCCGACATTAGTGGCCAGTTTCCAGTCTTTACCTCGAAGCCGGCAACACATTGCTAGAACCTTAGGTTTTGTAAGTGACTGTAGGCGGCGGTCGATAAGATTGCACATACGTCATAATAGGTCATTAGGCTGATGTTTGGAGGTAACTTGTGTTGCATTTATGTTCGTTGGCGGAACCGAATTAAACTCCCAAAATAAAATTGAAAATAATTTCACAACAAAAGAAGTATCTAACTCGAAAATTTTATTTTTCAATAATTTTAATGTATTTATAAACAATAAAACTTATTACATTTTGCTTGTTAGCCAGTGTCATAGTACCTATACTTAATAACTTAAGGACATTTTCTAATTCATACGAAACAATTAAACTAGAAAATAGATGATAGCAGTTGTATCTCAAATTTTAGACTGACGTCGAAGTTTCTGAAACTCAGCTCTTTGAATGCATGTATATTCTGTTCCTATTATAAAACATGCTCGTGGAAGTAAAAGAGCAACAGCTCGGACTTTTGGGAATGACAGAGTCAGATTTAAAATTTTGCAAAAATATTGAGCAGATTTTTGAAAACTTGTATTCATGTGAAAACATTACATGACTTTTTTATGGAAGCATTTAAGGGGTTGAGAAGTTCAGCATATGAGTATGCAGAAATGCATAATACCCCCACCAGTTTAATTAACGGGTTCCGCAATTTTATCAATCTCAATGCGCAATTTTACACACTAGGGTTGATAAAGTTCCGCAAATCACGACTTAACATTTATTTTATTGTTGTAATAGGTGGACCTCTATTAATGGATTAATATATTTATGTTGTATGTAAGTATAAGCCTGAATGGCGCTCTGTTGTTTGTGCCTACCCCGTATGGGACCTGGCGTGAAGTTCTGTATGTATGTATGTACGTCTATCATATTTCAATGACTGGGGTTCGAATCCTGGCATTCAATATTTTAGCAGGTTTTTACCTAACGTGCATATTGTTTTAATTCCCATTTCGTATTGGTAAGGGACCACACCGTGAGGATACCATCATATCAAGATTATCGATGTGTGCAATTATCCAATTCGCTTTGGAAGAGTTAGACGTGTTATATCGTCTTTGAGACGTTTGTGACGTACTATTACAAGGGTTGTTTAAACCATAGGTTTGAATACATAATTATATTCCTAAACTTAACGATAGCTAAGCTCTTATAAGAGTTCAGAATTGAAGTATTTATTTACTCACGATCAAAGAAATCTGTATCATTATTTCGATTTATTTTCCTACACATATTACTTCTCCGCATTTATAAATTTCCTGTTAAACGTTACGTTATAATTTGCATTGCTTCCTTATGTAATTATTTTATATTTTGCGTCATACGTCGATCATGACTGTCAATATTCGAAAGTGACAAATTATTTTTCATTCGTGGATACAAAAAGTTTTATATGCTTTAAGGATTTAACAAATTTATTTTTAAAAAGTGACATTGTATACAACAGACAATTAATATGGGATAGATTTATTCTAATATTGCAACAAATTACATTAGGTATCCTAAAAACATTTGTCGTGAATAAAGCCTACTTTCTTTTTCCATCTCCATCTCCACCTCCCACCAAAGAACAGAACACAGCGACAGCAGTTATCTACTGCCCCTATTAGTTAATAAGTTTTATTTACTCTTATGTTAATTAGTCTTTTTAATTTATTTTTTGTCTCCGCTTGGAGCAATAAGCCGAATAAGGCTGGCTTTGCTTCGCCCACTGGCCGGTCATCCAAAGTTTTTATGACTGACAACTATCCTGGACATCAAAGAGTACATTGAATATGACATTATAGAGATAAAGAAGTACAAAGAGTCCAAAGAGTACATTGAATATTGTAAATGGCCAAAGAGTACATTGTATATATAAACAGAAATGTCTTCGTGACGAAATAGACAATTTTAATCCGTATAATGTATAATACCTATATTAATATTTTCGTGATGTAAATACAAAATGATTATATATTACGAATGACCGGGTTATTATTTTCCAACGAACTGTTACATTCAAAGATTTCATTCATGCACGTATGGAAAAATTACGTAGGTATCTAGATTGAGATACCACGCTCTCATAGAATATTGGCGTAAAATAGGTATTGGTAAACCTTGTCCTAATCGTGTTTCATGCGATGAGTGAGAGTTCCGATGGCCCACTTTCCCCTCGCTCTATCTGCGTCTTCTTTATTTCATTTCCTTCTCTTTATAATTTTCATCATTCGAGTGTCGAATTCCGGTTGCGTTCGGAGCGCCCACTCCAACACCCAGGATCTGCTTTCCTACTTTTTGTACTCCTCTTGGCGCGGTCTACAGCACCCCCCGTTTTCACGCCATCGGTGCGCATGTCATTATTAATTTATTCTTTCAAGCCAGCATTTTTTGGGCGTTCCCTTCAACCGGGACCTGGCGGAGTTGGCATGGCTGTTCCCCACAAATTAGCAGGTCTCCGTAGGACGGCCGTACCTGCGTAAACGACTCTCTTGCAGTTTGTCTCCTATGTCACGGACCTTTCCCTTTATCTCATCCTCAAGGCTGGTAATGCCTTGGCTTCACGTCTTGGCTCACGTTGCAAACGTCTTTAAGTGACGGTAACCATTTTATATTAGACGGATCGACTGGCTGTTTATAAGCCTCACCATAAAAAACACTGAGAAAGAACAGATGAGTTTATACTAATTCTTTCGACTGGGAGGACTGTCGTAAGAGATGGCAGTGGATTTACCTATTTGGATGGCTACCATCCCTGATCTAGAGTATGCCGTCATAACAACTTAGTGTTATGTTCCGGCATCAGGAGGCCGGTTTCTACCCTGCAGCAGTAGGTTAGTTAGGTGTTGCAGATATTCAAAGCTAACGGTCGCGTGAGCATCACGTGCGCCGTAAGCCCGCTGTACGCCAGCAATAAAAAATCAGCGAACTTCTTGCAACACTTAAGCAGAAAAAACTAAAGGAATTTGATTGTCGCTAAAAGCGTGTCTTGTAGTGGTGTTGGGAGGGGTCGGAGTGGCAACTGTAGTGCCACTGTTGGCGAAACAAGGTGTAAATGGATTGATTGCGCCAATTCCGCTCACAAAGGGCCGTCGAAATTGCATTAAAAGCTCCGCGGCACGGCCCATTTGGCAAAGCACTTACTCCATTAGGAGCGTGCAAATAACGTTACCTTAGTGCGGTGCGCTTGGAGCGGCGGCGGAACAATGGAGCACTATCATAGCTCAGGAGTTAGGCCCCCTTAACGAATATTTACACCGTATTTTATTAGATCCATACTTGGTAACCTTGTTAACGAATACGTTTAATTTTATTCTTTATACTTATTTATTTATGTATGTACTTTGAACAATAAACGTAGTGATTATATAGTTATTATACATATATATAAATCCTGAAAGAATAATGTTCCAGTGAAGCAATGACAGTGTAAGTATTGTACAGTAAACAATATGCATATTTGCTGTACAGCTTTTTAACTAGACTAGTATTCAGGCCATTTTCTCGCGCCTTTTGAAGTTTTACCCGATCTGTTAAAAATGGTTAATTTTATTATTAAGATTAATAAAGTAATTAAAAACACATGTTTTTACTTTCTCTTTAATTTCATATTTGTCATTTAAAAAATGTCAGACCGGCCATACATATGTAAACTTTGCTCCCATAAGTTTCGAAGGCTAAGCGCGTATGTATTATCGGTACGCATTTATCATTACCGGATTCTGTAAGGAGATCCGGTATTGACAATATTAGTATGTGTTTAACCTTACGCAGTGCAGCCACGAGCGTTATCGCAAAGGTAATCAAATGTATAGTCCGAAATAGCTGTTAAGATCTGTATATAAAAACAACAAGATAAAATATATTTAAAAAACGTAGAAATAAAATAGATAATAAAACTAATATATTAAGGTATATATAATAACATTAAATTAACGTAAAATGTATTAGCGTGTAAAGATAAAGAAATAAATGCTAAGTTGAAATGAACACCCTCTTTCCTAAATTATGAAAGGGGCGGAGGTGACATAAAAAAATGAAAAAATATTATATAACCTTACGCTTACGCGAGCAAAACTGATAGGTGCACGGCGGGGCTTTCATAAGGAAAACTACGATGAATAGTTATATAGTCATGGTGGCGACGTCCGCCAGTGGAGGAACTCCATACCCCTTTAATTATTTCCGTATTTCAGTAGTTACGACGGCAACAAAACAGTCAGTGAAGCTAAGACTCCAATGAATTCAGTGAGCCATTGGACCTGTCTCTCATCGCACGAAATTCGACTGTAGCAGAATTATTTTGTCCGTGCAGTTTGGGTCATAAATCAAACTCGGCCTCAGCCCGGCTAGGGCGGTGTGAATGGTGCGCGAGCGCAACGCCATTATCGATAAAAACTCATTCTTATCAAAGAAAGATTATCATTCTTATAAAAATGGTTATTATCTTTTTCGCTGTTAATATTAAACTTAGACATAAGTATTGATATTTATTGGTAATATAACTTGTTACATTCTAAACTTCTGTACCTATAGTTTTTTGATACATAGATACCTAATTAATAATTTATTTTCAATCATTATTATTCTTATTTTAATAAATACGTTGTTTTATCTATTTTTTCTTTCATTTATATCTTAACGCTTATCGACAACAATAATGCGTATCACTATGCCTGCCCATAAGGCCCGCGAGTGGAAGAGAGATCGAAATACTCGCTTCACCGCTCCGATTATTTATGAGCCAAACTGCACGGAGAAAATAATTCTACTATAGCCTAAGGCTAACCGTTTCACACCGATATTCCATCAGAGCGTAGTATCACAGCGATCAAACGATTCAAGTACGCGTCTGCCACGTTAATATACTGTGACTATTCTTTACCTGATAATAAGTACCAAAATAACCATGTGCAATAGTTAACACCCTGCAAAAATAAACCATCGTCGTAAGTCGTGTAGAGTAATGGCTAGCGCACGAGTCCCTATCAAAGGGCGCGGGTTCGATGCTGGCCGGAACGAATCCACGAACCACTTGGGAGGTTTTCTGACCTAATGTGCATATTGTTACAATTACAACGTGCTAATAAAGGTGAATGAAAACATGGTGATGCAACCTGCACATTGAGATGACCGATGTGTCAAACCTGCCAAGGCGCCTTAGACAAGCGTCGCGGGTTATACTATCCGTTCCCCTATAGTGGGAGGCCCGAGCTCAGCAGTGGGACATTTATAGGCTGTTATTATATTTTTATTACAAAAATAAACCTGTAATTTTAACTTAAATATTGTGGGGACTTTCTGAACCTAATTTTAAACTTTAATGGTGTGAGTAACGCGTAAGTTAAACGCGTTTCACAATAAACGTACAAAGCGCGTCACAAAGGTAAATTAATTAAATCACGCTGCACTTGAGTGCCCGGCCGCTCATTGCACGGCGCTAATTCAAAAATTAGTCGCCCCGACACAGCGGGCTTTTATGCCCCTCCATTACCTACTAAAACCTCGGCGCCAATTCCCTATAATAATAATATTCTAACTTTGATTAATTAGCTATAAATTAAATGTTATAAAGCAACCACAATACTCTTTATTGTACGTACCAACATAAAAACAGGAACACATTCATATCCTAAAATTAGAAGGAGTACCTTCTAATCTTTGGATGGTTAACGTGTAGCTTAAGGTTATATTAATGATAATATAATATATAATATACAATAAAATACTAATAAGTGTGATTATAATAATATATATGTCGCAGAACGGCCTCGTTCTCACGACATCTCCTTTAGTTATTGCAGGTTTAGTGGGCGTCATCAGGGTAAAATGCGAGCATAAAACACGATAGCCACGGTTTATACACTTTTAATTTAGATTTAAAGACATTTTAACATAGTTTAGACCGAGCAGCGGGATCAGGGAACCGCTCATACTTCTTAACTTAACACTTTCTTTAAAATACTCCATGGTCCAGCTCGACCTATTGCCATCAACCGAATGTGTCACAAAAACTCCTCAGTCTACCGAAGTAGATACTACTCAAGTATAGAGGGCGTTCTTGACCCCGCTCCGCCATATGCTCTGCTCTGATTAGTCGTTTATTAAATTACAATATTCATAGCTTTTATTAGGTTAGAACGATCTTTTAGGTATAGAAACATTTAAGACATCAAACCAAATTAAATTAACAATTTTAGAAGCCAATCAACAATTATCCGATTTATATATTTCCTCCGACATATATATACCTAGATAAGTATATAAAGTAACTCGTGGTAAGTGTAATAATGGCTAGCGCACGCGTCCCAGACTCGAAGTGCGCGGGATAGATCCCTAGATAGATGGCCGGAACGCATGTACCACTTAGACCTGTACCCTTTAGTATGAAGAAATATTACGCGACCCCCTTACCCGTTGCTTTTTTTTCATGTGTTTTATTTCGTGACAAATATTCAATAACATATTTATTCATTTTCATAATTAGGCTTCGACTAAATACATAATTAAATACGTAAAACACATTTTCTTACATTGAATGCGTCGCCAATAGATAACGCAATTTACGCGCATAAGTATGACCACATCCGATGCCGGCCGCCCCGCCCCCGCCCCGCATAAATGAGAAAGCGTTGCTATCGAGTAGCTCTTCGCGTATCTAAAGCAGAAAACCTAATACTATTGTCGAAAGTTTGATTTTACCAGCAGCTTTAGATATAGCAGAGATTATGTTTGACAAACAAGAGGTCGAAAAACTTAAAAGTATACCTCTGTCTGGCAGTACCATTCAACGCAGGATAAGCGATATGGCGACCAATGTTCGTGATCAAGTCATATAAAAAATAAAAGAAAGTACTTCTGTGTCCTTGCAGTTTGATGAATCTGCGGAAATTGCAGACTTTACTGTAGTAGCTTTCCAACCTTTTGCAACTCCGCTATAGACCCCCTTCGCGACCCCCCTAGAGAGGCTTCGTGACCCCCTATGGGGCCGCGACCCACACGTTGAAAAACACTGACTTACACAGTTCTTCTAATCTAATGTGCATATTGTTATAATTACCACGTGTTAATAACGTTGAAGGAAAACATCTTGATGCAACGTGCACAGCGAGATAACCGATGTGTCAAACCTGCCAAGCCGCCTTTGACAAGCTTGGCGGGTATACTGTCCGTTCCCCTATAATGTGAGCCCCGAGCCCAGTAGTGGGACATTTATGGGCTGTTATTATATAATAAAGTGACTGCTTCTTTGTTTTCACAACTAATCCTGTGATTCGATCGTAATAAAATATGGTATAGATACTTGTAGAGAATATGAACACTTCGTTAACCAATCAATGTGAAGTGCTTATTTTTTAAGTAGTACCACAAGTTTGCGCCATATATCCCGATCAGTTTTCGTCATTCAGCCCTCAGAAGTTCAAAGAAGTTATTTTTTTATACAATCAGTGAAATCCAGTTTACTAATTATTATTCCAGTAATCTGAAATGTCAAGCAACATTTTTTGATACATCAATTAATTCTGAGAGTTAGTTACATTGGATGTACAATTGTAGAGTTATTAAACATATACCCCCTTAATAAATGTACCTTCAAAGCAAAAATTACTTACTTCTTGAAAACTCTCGATTATCAGTCCACTGAAGACCTCTTGTATATTCTTAAATAACTATGTTGTTTTCCACTACCAACGTTATTTCCTCATGCCCTCCACGATTACCTGACACTTCTTATACGTCATATGATTTTAACATTCTCTGACTCATTCACTCTCACTCAATCACACATACTTCGTCTTACATCACCTATATACGAATTTACCTTACACATACACACACACACACACGCGCGCACGCACGCACGCACGCACGCGCGCACGCACGCACGCGCGCACACACGCACACACACACACACACACACACACACACACACACACACACACACACACACACACACACACACACACACACACACACACACACACACACACACACACACCACTACATCACACCTTTGCTCTTGAAAGGCTCACTCTAACACGATTACTTAGAATAGTTAGTTATACTAGTATATTTTCTTTTTTCTCTTAAATAGCCAACGGGTTGATCCTGGTGACCTGTACCACAGGTTTTCTTTTTAACCTAATTCAGGCACCAGCCTCTTAGTTAATGTTGTTACTAGATTTAGTTTCACTGTGTACTTAAAGAGGAAGTAAAGAATTATGTTATGTTAGTTCTAAAAGTCTTTCTGTTAATAATCTAAAACAGTACTGTCACTGTTATGTGAATAAATCTGATCAAACATTGCGATAAAATGTACTGCGGAAGCGAAGTGTTTGCCACTCTGACAAACCATCCATTAGCGGACCTTGAGAGCAGAACAAAACAACGTCACTATTGTACACAAAGTTGTAATTACAATTTATTTTTGACTATCAAAATGTTTTTAATTGGTTTTTAGAGTCGAAAAATACTGTAATATATGATTAGTGGGCTACAAAGCTGTATATTTGCTTAATGGAAGAGTGTTCGAGATAAAAGCTCGCGCTATCGGTGCCGGATCTCGATGGTAATTAGAGGGCCGGCGCCGCCTGCGCCTGCGCCGCGGCCAGCAGTCCCTCCACTCGCGCCACTTAAAGCTATACTGAATCACGACTTCAATATGCACAGATCACTCCACTGTCTATCTGAATTTCCATCTGTATAGGTAGCTACCTAACGATCAATTGAATTATCAATACACAATATCCTTGAGCATCTGTATGTTATCATAAAATATATGTATATTGTGTAATCTATAATATTGTAGTCTATATATATTGCACAAGAAATAAGTATTAATACAGCGTGGTAATGAAGCCAGCCTTCTGGGCACGCTCCCCGTCGGCAGTGATCTGCTACATAATATTTTCAATGTCTTTGTTTTTTAATTAATGTATAACAGATCATTTAAATTCTAAAGCGAAATAATATTATAAAATTGTAAAAATGTACAGTTTTACACTTGCCTCCTAATTATTTACGAAGAACAGAAAGCCCGCCACGTTTGTCTATGATTAGTTAGCCGGTTTCATAGATTGATTCATCTCCATTTGCAGAACTTGTTACGGTGTTCTCGTTCACCTTCATCACGTAATCGGTTTTAATTACCGAATTATTAGTAATGACCAATTCCGCAAAACCTGTAGAGGTATATAAGCATAATAAGCCTATGTATTATTGTGAGAGTGTTTACTACAATCATGCAACTGCTAATACGTAAAAACAGGCCCTATAGCAATCCTATCTTTGAGGCCAATCTTGTTGCTTTTAGTGAAATTACTCTATAAATATTCAGGGCGAAGGTGAAAAAACTTAATAACACACTATCGGGCGGCTTTAATTGCGAATAACGTGTGCATTAATGTCGGAACATATGGGCTAGAACTTTTTTGTTCTAAACCGATGTCGTGAGCGCTTTTCGTACAATTTATTTTAAAACTGACTTACGAAATTTTAGCGGTTATTAAATTACTCACTATGCTGATTTTGGGATCCTTTTTCTGAATCAGGCCGAAATCGGAATATACAGCTTTACTATACCCGCCTTCTGTATCGGGTTCCTGAATTAGTGTAGTGTACGTAATAAGTTTAAAAAAAAAGACTATCATAATAGGCTATGTATCGGTGTTTAGTGATAAGTGAATCAATTAGCTTCGACGTAAAGCAAATGCGACCCGCTTAGTTTAGAATAAATACTGTTGTGAACCGGTCCTTTGCATGTATTTTATCCCTTTTTTGAATTTGTGTTATCTTTTGTTCGCGCTAATCCCTTTATACGCCTCCTGGTTAACTGAGGTGAGCATGAGCAAGAGCTGGTAAGTTTGTCTGCCGCAGACAGCAGATTCAGATACCCTGCCCCCAGCCGGAAATACCCGAAATTAACGAAAGGGCCAGTAGTCTCTAAATTCACATCCCACAAATTCGTAACAATAAGTTTGCATATGACGTATGTTTGGGTATCGATATTGAGGTCTTATAAATCCTAACTATTTTTCTTAACCTTTTTTTTATTTACAGTTAGTGGAGAAATATTTACTTTCCAAGTCCTAGCATTGTGTCTTCACTATCCCCCTCTAACTTGTTAGTTATACAGTAGGAACATCTGAATCAATTAATATTGTACAACTTTAAGAATATTTTCAACTAAAACGGATCTAAGCAAGATTTATTGAGTATTTTTTAAGATGTAGAGAGTAATCTCGATTAGATCCTTTTAATAAGATTCCTCAATGAAATAATTTAAAATGTTAACATTCATCACCGCGGAACTTTAATGTGTGTTATTGACCCACCTTAGGTTCGTGGGGTCCATTGACACAGGGATTCTTCAAATAAATTTCTAAGAAACTCTTTGATTTGATTGAATCATCATTGCCATACAGCGTGGCAGTACAGCCAGCCTTCTGGGCACATTTACCTCTATTTGTTACATACATTATATTAATTTATTTGTAATTTTACTGTATAACATGAATTTACAATTCAAGAAGTTTAATTACAGAAATCAGTAGGTCTTTTCACTAAAAGTAATTTCTTCCAGACTATTATAATAGATTAGAAAAAATTGTGAAACATAATATTATGATTTTGCAGTATAACTAGGATATAAAAGTAATAAAGAATACATATTAAGCTATTTCCTTTATCATTAAGTTACCGACTTAGGAGACATGGCCAAATTATGGACAAGCCTTTAAGAAGAATAAAAAAAACCTACTTTAAACTTAAAAACCTAAGGAAATCACAACTTTTACTATTTTGATTATAAAACAGGTCGTATGAGTGAGGTGACCGATTTCGTTGGTAGAGTAGTCGGTATTCTTTGTAAAAATACAAAAACTCCAAATGATAAATTGTATGTAATTGGTTTTATGTCGTGTGATTGTGTGAAAGATCGGTATCGACGCGGTGCGTGTTCCACTCGCCGAGTGGCGTAAACAACCAAACAACATAAAAGCTGAACACAACACCCGCATACATCGTCAACATTTTCATTTGGATTTTTTATATGTATTTTATCTGACTTTTGTGGTATGTTTTTATTATCATCAACATCATCGGAGCGTTGAATCCTGGTTGCGTTCGAAGCGTTCGCTCCGTCAGCCTGGGCACATGAGTAAATAAACGGAATAACGGAATGGGTCCGCTTTCCTACTTTTTCTTCTCTACTTCGAGCGAGTCTTCTTGTTGTTCCTCACCGTTGTTGTTGTGGCCGTACCAGTTTAACGGGTTTATAGTATGTTTTTATGTTTCAAGCAATCGTTGCTGTCAACACCAGCATTGAATTTAGGAAGAAAATATTTTTTTTTGTTTATCACAGTTTATTATTTTACAGGCTGGCTAGAACAGTGTCATTCAAAAGAATTTAGTTAGCTTACATGAAAGAGTATCCGAAATCACCCCCATATTCTTACATAAAAACTTTTCCTTTTATAACTTTTTAATTATTTTGAATTTGGAGCACGTTAACTGTATTAAAAACTTCTTTAAATTTACCGCCATTTCACATGTTTTGCGTGTTTATTATCAAATTATAATATGGAATAGGCTGTTAAAGAAAATAAGATAGGCAATTAGCAAAGGTGGCCATTTCGAATAGAGTATTTCTTTCAGAGACCTAAATAATATTTTGTTTCTATACATAGGTATACGTACATGTTTTAATCATAGCTAGTAAAGCTTTTTAATATGATAGCACTTTTTAATATACATGCATTTTTAGTAGTAAGGTTAAATAGTGATAGGATGTCACGTAAATAGATGCACCAAAATATATTATTATTGTATGTTTGTTGTTAATTCTTGTGATTTGATTTGACATTAGTGTTATGTTCTACGTCACCTTCTGCTAGCAGGATTCATCTTTTTATTTTCTATTTACATTTTATTTGCATTTATGTATCTAATTGGATTTTAGACTTATGGACAATAAAGAAACGTATTCATGATAATTATAATTTTTGTTTAGACCAACTGTTGTTGATAACTGTAAAATATTAAGCAGTAAATGGAAGGAATGATTTGACACTTTTATCTACAAATGTTTTAGGAAACGCCGCCGCAGTGTTGCCCAAAAGGCTAGTTCACGCCACCGGTTGTCCCCTCACAAACATAATTGACACGTTTCGTCAAAATTACGACTTAATTCAACACTTTCTAAAGATAATAACGCTTTAAAGCTAATGTATTTGTAAATGAATGGTTGTGACGTCGGTTTCGGTTTGAGGTGTTTTGAAGTGATGTTTGATTGCAAAATTAGCTTAATTTAAGTTATATAACACATATTTAATCCTGTACTTATAATATGGCAAAATAATAATGGGTCTGACAATGCCGCTACTCTAGTATTTTGATAATTAGATTTAACTTTTTGCTAGAAGTTATTATTCCCATTACTCAGTAATGGTCGTATAAAAATATTGATTTATGAATGTATATATGAATGAATGAAACCTAGACGATGAACATGGATGCATTAGCATTAGAACAATGGATGGGTTTCTTATTATTAACTACGGCCTATTTACTTTTGATGTTATATTTTGGAAATAACAATTTCCAATTGACCAATATATACAGTATTTTTTAATTTTTGCCACTAGTATACATAATTAAATTACATTTTAACGCTTTGAACTGCGGTAATTTATTTGATTTTTATTATTCTGATGTTTGGGTCACTTTTCAGTAGCTGTGATGAGAGTTCAATATACTCTTTGGATCAGAGCAAAGAACGACAAAGAGAAAGACAAAGACAAATGTCAACAACAACTCATTGAATTTGTCAAGTGTCAATGAGTATTGTTTTAATTTTGTTTATGGTTATTATTTATTTATAGGTTCGTAATCCACCGCTTCTCAACATATTGTGGCTTAAAGAGAAGTAAAAGAAACTCTTCAACAACATCTATATACCTATATAGTATTATAAACTCTAGTGTTTATATTAAAGCTATGGCTTTTAGCATCTGTAGCTTAACAATTTGATTTTTTAAATGCAAAGTACCTACCTACAGCAAATATGTTGACGGTCCATCTGATGAAAAATAGTTAATGTTTGCAACGCCAAAGGTGTCACCAATTTGCTGCCGTCGTTGAAAGAATTTTAACATAACATTTTTTGAAAATTCTGTCCGTGATAAAATTTTGTATCCGTTTGCGATTTTAAAAAGTATTAATTTATTGATACCGATGGAATAGGCTTATTTTTAAAAGGATTTACACAATCATGTACGTTACGTGGGAAAGTTCTTGTTATCTTTTATAAAAGAAAACATTTCAATCAAATGCGTTAATTTTGAAACATTTGTATCACAAAGCTGTGCCGCCGCCCGGCCAGTGTGAGTTTTTCTTAAGATGTTTTTTGTTGCGTCGGCAACTGCCAATTATTTCATCAGTGTATCGCAACTTTACGTTTGATTTTATCGACACATCACACATCTCTTTTAATGCATTCCGTTTCTTCTATTTATTTTGGCAAAAAACTCGCATTGTGGTTTTACAAACTTACATTCCGTTCGTGTTTTGACTAGTTATAACACATCTATAAATTCAATAATGGCCTTACGAATAACACATCTTTAATGATCTTACGATGGCTGAGAATTACGATGACTAAATTCCCCCTTTTTTTTTAAGGAAGGAGGAATTTCTTTTCTTGGGACATCATTATCGGGCTTGGGGGAAAGCTTAATGTGTAATTTACAAATATATTACACATCGGCCATATATCCAACGTGACCTCCAATGCGGAGGCCCCGGGGATATCAGCTACCCAGTAAACGTAAGCCCGCGCCCCTATTTTACACGCTTTTACGTGAGGACCCCGGAAGTAGACCGGTAGATACTGCATCTGTGACGCCCTAACGCTTGTCTGACGAACCCAGGGTATCCTGCGGGGGGAGGACACTCTGTTTTCTAAAGCACAAGTCTTCACCGCAGGGTGAAATATTGCTTAGACCTCAAATTTTCTGTTTCGAGACTCTTTTTTAATATCTATTATTATACCAAATATCCTTATTCCTATTAGTCGCTGAACCAGATATGAAACACTTACAGACACATATAATATAATAATAATAACCAATTAACGTCCTACTGCTCACGGCTCCCACTATTGGGGAACGGACAGTATACCCGCCACGAACGTCCTAAACGCCTTGGCAGTTCTGATACATCGATTATCTCGATGTGCAGGTTGCATCACGATGTTATCATGTGGCAATTGTAACAATATGCACATTAGCTCAGTAAACTGCCTAAGTGGTGCATGCATTCCGGGTAAGATTTGAACTCGCGTCCTTTGAGTTTGGGACGCGTGCGCTAATCATTGCGCTACCAAGACTTCAGTCACATACTAAAATCATAAGGGAAACCTTATTAACTTTAGGTCAAAAATATATAGCCAAATTGACAATGCTTTTCCTCTCTAAGTGCTGATTAGAGAGGATCGCACCTCGCTCTGATTACAGGTCATCTAATGTACCCGCATTATCACAATGCATCTGGATTTAGGCCGCCAATAGAGGGAAGTTAGCATTTAGTTCATTACAGAGCCGCACTCCCGATTAACCAAATCAAGCAGTCGAATAGCCAATGCAGAGTACCTGTATGGTTATCTATCTATACTGTAATAAATCTGTAAATGGTTCGAGTTTGTACAATGCATTTAAAAATGTAAAAAATCTAATTCGGACGAGTAGAGTCCGAAAATATTTTTTTTTAATGTTTACCTGTCTGTCTGTTAGAGCATCACGTAAAAACTACTGAACGGATTTAAATAAAATTCAAAAAAGGAACTAACTTATATCACGTGGCGTAATTTTGGATAATTTTTATCCCGATTAAGGACGTCGTTTTCCTGGGATAGATGAAAATAGCTAGAAAGATGGCGTTGCTATCGCATATTTTTTGGAAACTACTGAATGTTTATCAATGAAATTCGACATAGTGCTGACTTATAACCCGAATTAACACTTAGGATACATTTTATCCTGATAAATAACGTTTTTTTGTAGAATAAACGGATAGTAAAGAAGATGGCACTGCAATTGCGATGTAGACAACGATCGCTGTAATTTATTACGTACTAGGTACTTCAAAACTGCGACTTTTCTTTACGTTTTGCTGTGCAGTTGTTTACGCTATATTGACTTAGTTTCTTTGTAATTGTAGTAAATTGATCAAGAAACTGAAGTAGTGAAGGTTTATATTTACATATATAAAACACCTATTTTTTATATATGTAACATAGACGTAGGGTTTTTAACGCAGCGTAGCAGCGGGGAAAGCTCTAGTACACTAATATGATTCTATGAGGAGAATACTCAAGTAATATAATATCTATTGTGGCATATGTATGTAGTCTCGATTACACTACACATTTACTAGATGCCCAACGCAACCATAATATACGTTAAAATGATGATGACTACCAGACCCAGAGAACTTAAAAACCAATTAGAAATTTATATTACACCGAAAAGGTTTTGAAATTATTCATAATACGCAGTTATTAACCAACTTCAAAAAGGAGGAGGTTCTCAATTTGATCGGTATGTTTTTTTTTTATATATGTACACCGATTACTCCGAGATTTATGATCCAATTTACGTGATGCGGAATAGTTGCCATTTAGTCCCCTAAAAATTTAATATACTTTGGCTCAGTAGTTTTTATTTTATGAACATTTCTTATAAAAAAAATCCGTGCCGTTCCGTATGTACACCGATTACGCTGAGATTTATCATTCGATTTACGCGATTCTTGTTTAGTTTGATGCGAAATAGTTGCCATTTGGTCCCCTAAAAATTTAACATATTTGGCTCAGTAGTTCTCATTTTACAATCATTTTTTTGTTCCCGTTTCTTGGACCTATATTTTTTAAGGAACGCGGCGCGGCACCTTTCGTAGGTTTACATACAAAGATAATCACTAAAAAGTAAGAAATAAAAAAAACTGCGTTTAAAAAAACCGACTTCTTTATTTCTAAAGCTATTATTATTAGTATATATTATCTAAAAAATCTTGAAGTCGGTGCAAAGTAAAACATAAAAATTACTAGGTATATTTTGAAAATTACTAAGCACCGACTTTAAGATGTTTTAAATAATATATATTAATAATAATAGCTTTAAAATAAGTTATTTCATACTTTTTATTATATTTTTTTATATATATATAAACGTAGGGCCGCGCCGGCGTAGCCTTACGCGTAGACATCGCGATATCGCTACGCTGCTACGAACTACGCAAGGCGGGGCTAACACTCAAGATCCCTAAAAGAAAGAAAAGGGAACTTTTCATTATAATAGTTTATTAAGCACCTACTTGATAATGTATTCTTTACCAGAATATGCCTGCGACTTTGTCCACGCTTGACTTGAAATTCCCGTTGGATTATCGGAATATAAAGTAGGTACAGCAAAATTTAAGTCCGGGAATTTACTATCGATCAGCGAAAGCCGAAATCGGCCTAGTAATTTTTAAATGAATCCCGAACAAACAGACAATCTTCAAACAACCCATTTTTATACTTGAATACCGCGGATTTTTTTCTGGGAGTGATTTAAAATAGCGCCATTGAAAAATAACTTATCTAATGTGACTTTTTTACTGAGCGGTAGCAAATTTAATGTAATAAAATGATGAATGATATTTTTGATCACAGGAATACCGAGGGAATTTTTGCGGGAGCGGTTTCAAATTATTCAGATGCATAAAAATTAGCTTATTCCGACACAGTTTCCACTAACGCTAAAGCTATCATAGCTTACTTTTTAAAATGCTGCGATACTTTGTGTCCTGGGTATCCCACGTAATTCGAAGCGTGTACGAAGTCGCAGGCATAATCTAGTAACTGCATAAAATGTTACTAATTCATTATAATAGTACTAATAGCAACAAAAATTGAAAACGCCTTTTACATTTAAATACTGTCATTCTTTGTTTAATTTGTAGCGATCAAAAATCACCGCGCGGCATTATCCATCAAAGGCTTTGTTGTTAAAATAAAACGCTATTGGGACTAATTGAAATGATTACGTCATTGAGGTGAGGCGCGGAGAGGCGCGATCGGAATAGGGGCACTGTCCGACGCTTTACAAATATAAAACAATCATTTGGACAGTTCAAAGAGTGGCGCGCGGAGCAATGCAATGATGTCGTGTGGTACAAGCGCGAGAGGCTACTAATGTGATTATGTTAATTAATTTTATAATTGTAATATAAGCTTATATTGTAATCATAGATCTAATTTGCTAGCTGCACAGGTAAAAATAATAAGACAAAGTGGTATTCATTAGATTTTGAATAATCAATTACTATAATCAGGCATCGAATAAGTTAATTTTAAATAAGCTTATTTAAAAGGTTTTTAAATACAAGATTTTGAGATCCTGGATGTCATGAAGGAGGAGAGTGCTGCAAAGACAGTACTTTATACTTTAGTACAGGAGTTCCTATGGCCACCTACCGACTCCATCATCAGATCAGCTCCACGGTCCCATATTATTACATTGTCACGCGATATACATATTCGTGCAAACTTTCAGCTCAATCGGAAACCGGGAAGTTGATCAAATTGAACTTGCAAGATTCCATCCGAAATCACATACATAGGTTTTACATTGCAAGATAAATAAAAGCTTGTAAAAATAACACCATCCTTATAAGCTAGTCTATTTACTAGTGTATTATTTATTACACTAGTAGATAGACTAGCTTATAAGGATCAATTTCTGTGCAGAAACGTCAAATGGCAAACTAAGTGAAAGGGTTTGTTGTATATTAAATCGATTCCTATTTTTAAGTATTCAAACTGGTCGCCTTAACACATCAAATTATCGAAAGCAATGCCTCATTTGTAAACAGGTTTTTTTAAATAAACACGTTACGAAAAATTTAGAAATTAAAAGTGAACTGCCGATTTAAGTTTTAAATCAATGGATTGAGCTATTGATTATTTTGTGGTGCCAAGGTGTATGATTACCACGTCCAAGTTCTTGGGATCGAGGACACAAATGAGTCTCAATGCATTTAAGGGGTAAAATAACGCGTATTATTTGGGTACACTACAGGATTTATTTTATTCATCAAAATTAGCCGAATCGATCCTGACAAGAGTGATTTACCAAAAATCTAATAATACCACTTTTCTTTTTGTCAAAACGTCTTTGAGACTTCTTTGAGTGTTTTTCGATATTTCGTATAGTTCAGGATTTTGCTTGGAGTTCCACTTGAAAAATTCATCTTGTATGTTGATTAAAACTCGAAAATATTATACATTTACTCGAAGCTTTTCTTTTTCTTACAAATCCATATACAGTAAAATAACTTTATTAGTATATAGGCAATATGCATTGTGTTACTTCAGTTCTTGAAAAATGAATAAATAAACTATCAATTTTTGAAAGCATTACATTTGTCTTCCTTGCCTAATGCCTACTTGCAATAATATTTATGCTCTTTCTTCCTTGGGTTTAAAACTTATGTTTATAAGGCAACTTTTATTGAACTAATAATAAATTTAAACACTTTTAATAGATGAGTCAATATCAAATGGAATATATATAGCAAAAACAAACTTTTATAGTTTGTTATTTGGTGGATTTGTTGACTGTAATAAGATTTTACGTTAGTCGTTTTTCCTATTTTAACATAAAATGCTGTATAAAATTTACGTAATATATTTATTTTATATCTCTACGTATAAATTTAAAAATAGTCTTTTATAAAATCTTGGATACAATTGCAATTGTATTTGTATAAATATAAGACTATTTTGAAATAGCTACAGGATTAGTATATTTTGTGTAATTAAAATTAGTCGTAGTAGCAACAGTGTTAGCCATATCACACTATTTGACATAGACTTAGGCATATTTCGGATAAGCTGTTGGATGTTATACTAAATCAAATATAATAAAAAATCATCACGGTCTTTAAAAAACAAATATCTTACCTTATATTGTGCTCCAAAATTTTGCACTATCAAAGGAATGTATAGATGTCGCCACATGTAGGGCAATATCTTAACCCGCTCGTCTCTTTTAGGTCGCACCAGCTCCCGGCTCGCGCCTAGTCATCGCGCGGCGCCTTTCAGTTCACATCTCAAACGTTTTGGATACTCCCCCACAATGGCCGGCGCGCGTTCACCGCCTCGTTATGTAAAACCAGCCAAACAATGCAAGCGGTATCGTTCTCACTAAGAACTCAATCGAATCAAACTAACAATGAACGTGTGAAACACTGACAACATTTTTGTTTCGATAGATTTAAATGGGCATGTGTGTATTCAATTTTCACCGGCTTAGGTTATAATGGATATTTTTTTGTATATATTTAAGTATTTAATTTTATTATTATAATTCGATATGATAAGATTTTTTTTTTCTTATTATGTGTTGGTTACGCCGGTGGGTACCTTTATTTACCCTACAAGATATCAAATGGTGCATAAACAATTAGGTTAGAATTTGTTTTTTTTTCAATTTTAAATTTTCATTACGTTCGTTGATCCGTTTCGGCGCTTATTCGAGACAAAATTTTAGACAGAACAAAATTATAAAAATGTAAAGCTGTAATTGAATATTATTATTTGACTTTTGCTTATTTTAAAAAATCTACTGTAATTCGCGAAACACTCGTATGAGTTTAGCATGGAAAAGAATATTATCCTTTTTCATGAGTTTAGTTTATTCTTTTTATCATCATATCGAAAGTTTAATGAAAATTTGGTAGAGAGATTTATTTATTTCTGAATAGACTATTCCTAAATTAAATGAAGAAAGAGAGAGAGAGAGAGAGAGAGAGGAGAGAGAGAGACAGACAGACAGACAGAGAGACAGACATAACACTTTATTGCACATCAAAATATACAATTACAAAACATACCATATTTACAATATTTTCTAGGCAATACAATAGGCGGCCTTGTCGCTCAAAGTGATCAGGAAAAATACAATAGATACATAAACTTATATTAGATCACTAATAATAGTATAATATATATATATATATATAATAGATACACATATACAATAACATATTTCAAAATACATAATTTATTATAAAAATGTTTAGCATGGTTATATTGGTTAATCAGACAATAGCTATTTATAGACAAATAGTGTTTTCTGGATAAATTTCTAAATGTTGGTAAAGATTTGGCCTCTCTGACATTAAGAGTCAGCATATTTCAAAGTTTCACAGCCTGCATTGTAAAAGAATTATCATAATAGGATGAAGTGTGTGTAGGTGCCTTAATTTTTTGATACGTATCAGAGCGCAAGTTGTGGGCAGTGGAGAGGCGAAGGAATTTAGAGCATTTCTTAAGCTACTGGAGACTATTGGAGTAAGGATAATGTTATAAACGAGAGTGAGAATGTGAGTATTCCGGAAGAAAGTCCAGAATTTAATTATAGGATTGCACCAACAGCCGATGAAGTTAGACTAAGTTAAAATTCCAATATAATTTTTATTTTTAAATTATCATTGTTAAAAAATTAAGATACTGTAAATATATTTTATTCGTACTGCTGATAAATTCGACTCCATTGTTCTTTGTAGTCTCATTTGAGAGTTTACACTACAAAGGGGTTCGTAACAAAGCAGACTTGAGCTTCGCATTGCATAACTGTCTGTTTAGCCGCGTACCATTCACAACATTATGTACAACAAAGATGATAGAACATAATGAAACGTTGCAAACAAGTGTAGTATATAATAAATTAGTAGGTAACAAAATATTTTCTTTACTTATTGAACGTTTATTGACTGCCCATGATAGACGGATCGATCAAATTGTATCAAGAAGTTGAAATGCATAGAACGGAAAGGACGCGACGGTATTAAATGAAATTTAACAAGTAAGGGCCGCTTGCATAAGGTTGCTTAAATTTATTTAAGAAACACAAAACGTATTTAACACCCTTAAATACAATTAGTGTTAAATTTGCCCCTAAATATGTTTAAAGAACTGTCAATACATTTTGTGTAAAACGGATTTAAGTAGTTTAATGTGATTAACTAATTTTATTTAAAGACCATCGTTTTGCAAGCTGCCCTAAGTTTGTTTATATGAGTCAGTTTGGTTGATTCATCCATATTGTAAGACAGAAATGCACTTCTGACATCGGATTAAAGTATGTAAATTATAGAGTAATCTCTTAACATCAGCAAAAAATTTAAATGTCATGGTAGCTTAGTGATTAAGCTACAGCCGACACGCAACTCATCTAAAGCTCTAGGTTCGATTTCTGGCCAAGAAGTATGCAACACTTAGGCAATTTTTGGACCATATGTGCTTATTCGGACAATTAATATCTGACAACGTTCATGTTATACTAATATATAAAGCTGAAGAGGTTGTTTGTTTATTTGAACGCGCTAATCTCACGAACTACTGGTCTGTTTTGAAAAAATCTTTCAGTTTTAGATAGCCCATTTATCGAGGAAGGCTATGATATATAGCCACGCTAAGACCAATAGGATCGGAAAACCAATGAAGAATGTTTCAAAATCGAGGGGTTTTTTAACTTACTATTTTTTATTATTCCACGCGGACGAAGTCGCGGGCAGAAGCTAGTAACTAATAAATGAAGCAGGCTTATTAGAAAACAGTGTAATAAAAGTAAAAAAAGAAATGTTACCGAAGTTTGTAGACATGTTTAAGGTTCTTAAATAATCCTACAAACTTACTCTAACTCAATATGAATAAGATATTCAAAGTTTAAACTATTCAAATTAAATATTTAAACATATTGGCTTTAAAGACTACTAGTTGTTATTCTTTTCTTTTGCAAAGAGATCTATTTTTATAAACAACTCTATGAAATATAGGTATATTTTTTGTCTATAGATCTCTTATTGTAGTTACTTAGGTACAGTGGTTCCAATAGTATGTTCGTAAGCGTCATAACCGTAGTCCGAGTTCCCAGCACGTAGGTTGGAGGCATTCGTCCTGACGTGTGGCGTATTAGGTTAGCTGTTGGGAAGGCTGTATGCAAATGGGCACTCTGCTAGCGAGGCAGATGTTATGTGCTAAGGCAAAATATGAACATACATATGAAAGTTTTATTTACTAGGTGTTTATTACAATAAAATATATATTAAATTATACACTTACAGTCTTATTCATTGAGAGTCAGAAATTGTTTAATTTTCTATTTTAGTTAAGTTATAATTTATTCCACTGATAACTTTTATCTAGATAAAATATTTAAAATTAACAAAATTAAACTTAAATCTGAAAAAGTTAATTTTTTTTCATTTACTTATGGTGGCTAATATCTTTGACTTATTTAACATACATATAATCTCGCCTGTTTCCAATAGGAGTAGGCAGAGACTATGGATCTCCACTTGCGACGATCCTGAGAAACAACTTCGCTTAATCTACTTTTATTAACCTCTTCATAAATGCACGTTAGTTTTGATTAATTTAGTACATGACTAATGATGTGGTTATTGTTAGTACCTATTTAATTGCAAGGTTTGATTATTTCTATATCATCTTTGTATATAATGTTGCGGATAGTGTAATAAAAGCACTTTTAACGGTTTTAAGCGGGGTATTTTGATTTTTAGTATTCCGTCGAATCCGTCGTTTCAGCCACTTTTCAGCAGCCGTGACTACGGAAGACTAAGTTGTCAAGTGTCAATGAGTCGATATTGTTACAGTATTACTTAGCCTACCACCAACTTGCTCATTTTAATTATTTAGTCAAGAGTGGCCGTAACGTCGGAATAATAAAAATTAAATAAAATTCCGCACAAAACGTAGCTTTATTATCTGTACATGTCTCAAAAGTATAAGAAAACACTTTACGAATAGTATTTGTAATGTGTTACATTCAAAACTATGAATTAATTAATGTATATAATACGAAGTCCTACTAAAACGAATATAAGGTTCAACTCAAAAGACTAATTTCCAAGTCCGTGGGCCGTGAGAGGTCAAAAGAGCAGGTCACCTCTTCATTTAAAAGAATGTAAGAACAAACATGGAATGTCAACCGCGATGGCAAGTCCGACCGCTAGAAAGGACCTTATAGATCGTACATCTAAATTAAACGCTATTAATCGTGTACCTCTACTTAATTTATTTTATACTTTTAGGTTCCTTAGCCAAATTACGAACGTTTATTTAATGGCCATGTATCTCTATATGTTCATTCCAGTTTTTTTTCAGAAAATACAAGAAAGAAAAAAACATTTATTTAGAACTATAACACAAATGAGAATACATTACTAGCATAAATAAATAAAAGTACATGCAGTAGAATATGCAATAACATGCCTTAAAAAAATACAAAAACGAAGCTAAGGTAGCTCGAAATTGGTCCTAGCTCAGCATGTTGCTGGTTAGGTTTTTCAGCGCTAATTTATCGCTAGGGACAGTAAAGTAGCATATACAGACACGGAAGTAAAAAAATACAATGTGAAAAAAAGTATTAAAAACTATCTCAAACTTTATGTATATAAATATCAGCTTAAGCTATGCACTTTGACCGTATTTATTTGTAAGATAAATTAAAAATAATAAAAAAGTAATTAAAGAGAAAATAACCAAATCTACAATAGACTTAATAGTAAGGAGAGTACAGACATACGTTTAAACAAACACTGTTCAGAGACTAGATGACTCGCATACAGCCGTTTGGATTGAACACTCTCTCGAAAGCGTCGAGTAGTTTGCTGTGCGTTTAACAATCAGATCGTTGAAGACAGCACCATTGTTGGTAACAATGTACGCTATTTGGAAGAAACAGCAAATACTTCATTGATTTTTCAAGAGAAATTTTTACTTGGGTTCAAGTGATCTTTTTGGGTCAAAGAGGTTATGTTTGTCTAAAGACGATGTCATGCTGTTGCTATGTTTTCTGTATTGACTGAAACTATTTAAATTAAACTGGGATCTATTTCGGTTCTAGTTATCTTCTACATGATTTCATATTGTCATCATCGTTATTATGGTTGGATTTAGGGTGTCCGCTTTGGAGATTGGGGTCCGTTTTTTTTTACCTTTTCTTCTCCATTATGCGAAATCCTCGGCATCCATTGCTGTCATACTATTGGTACGTTTATCATCATTTATAACGTCGTGCTAGTATTTCTTAGGCCTACCCATTCTACTAGGACAAGGCGGAGGCCAGTCATCTGTCTCCCATATAAATAGATAGTTTATTTCAAATGTAGGCGTCATACCATGGTAGGCGACTCTATTGCGTAGTTTGATATTAGTTATAAAATTGTTAATTATAAGCCGTTGTATATACACTGTTGGAATACCTACCACCACAATATATTATTATTTAGGTATACTATAGATATAATAATAATAGCCCATAAATGGCCCACTGTTGTTTTCAGGCCTTCCCATTTTTAGAGGAACGGATATTATACCGTCACGTAAGTCTGAGGTGGATTGGGAGGTTTGACACATCATGAATCTCTTTGTGTGGTTATTATCGGGACTTTATTGTTCAGCATTGGCACGCGATATTCTTGACACCTTAGGCCAGAAAACTGCTGCCGGCCAGCATTGCAACCCAAATTTTTTTAACATAAATTTCCTGCCAATCATATCAAATTTTAAGAATATACCTAAGTGATGAAAAATTTTTGGAATATGGATAAAATTGAATAAGAAAGATGTATTCTGAAGAATAAAATTCACTTAAACTTAGTATATTGTTTGATAAAATATTTTTTTCGTCAAATTGTAATCAGTCATATTAGTATTACTGGCACTTGTAACAATTTTGACGAAAAAAATAATTTCACCAAATAATGTAGTTACAAGGCTCTTCATTGATGCTGATGATATATTATTATCTAATATTTAGGTATGCGCATGAAAAATGATTGAAAATTTTGTGTGCGTGTGTAGTCGTGTGTGATGTTTTTCATTCATTTTTGACAAATCTTTGACAGAGCAAAAGCTGTACCTACGTACTTAACTAATTTTGTTTAATGATTGATTACCATTCTATCCTAGCAACCTGAATCAAGTATAATGTGATGATTAAGTGGCGGCTATCGTCCATCAGCGGGTGTATCGGTGTCTGTTTGCGGTGGCACAAGATGTAACCGGAGATGCCACCCGCATTGTTGTCAGAGCTCTCCTGACCGCTGCCCACTCGACCACGTTGGGCAATACAAAATATATTACAAACAAATACCACTGTATGGATGTGGATATTAAAACAACAGAGGCTTTTGTCAAGAACAACATTTTAAGCGTATTGTGAAATATAAATGTGTGGGATTTGTGTTTTAGGCTTTTCAATAATCATTTGTTAGGCAGACGAGTTTTTAAGGCGTAGTTTTAGCAATTTGTATAGGGATAATTTCATCATCATAATTTTTCTATTCGTGTAGGTTTCAACAATAAACGAGCAGAAATTCAAACCAATTGAGATACTTTTTATCATATTATAAAACATTGCAGCCTCATCAATTTTGTACGAGCGTGCATACTTACGATGTCAAGTATTAATATTGTGTAAGCAGTAAATGGAATTATATCTATGATGATATTGTAAAAGTATTATAATATTTCCCATTCTCTACTTTTCATGCCTGTAAATGATTTGTGAGTTTGTCACGTAAAAAAACTACTGAGCCGATTTCGATGCGATTTACGCTTACCGACAGAAAATTCCCGGAGTTAAAATCTGCTGCATTTTTGATCCCGGGAATCTCGCAGGAATTTTCTTGAGAGCGTTTTAACATGGACCGATCGTAAAGAAATTGATTCCGATGCAATATTTTCACTTACTGAAATTCTCTGTGTAAAACAACTGTAGTGTGCTACCCATCTAACGCGAGCGAGCTAGTAGTTAATTAAATCTTCAATGTTTTACAAACTTTTCATAATTTATTTTTATCAATCTATAATTAGCTGCTTATCTTCACGTTGTTTGTCCGCGATGGAGTCCTATACTACTTAACCGATTTTAATCAAATTTGCACATCGTGTGCAGTTTGATCCAAATTGAAAGATAGAATAGTTTTTATCTTGATTATGTATTGACCCCAATTATAAATTTTAAAGTTAGTGTGTGTATGTCACTGAACTCCTTTTAAAACCCGGACCGATTTTTATGATATTTTTTGTGTGTGTTCGAGTGGATCCCCATATGGCTTAGATTCACAATTGGATCCAGTAGGTGGCTCTGCAATCGGGTTCTAAATTTGGTTTTTAAGGCAGGACAACGTTTGCCGGGACCACTAGTAAAATATAAAAACATTTTGTAATATTCTTGAAAGTGAAATTGAAACCTGCTTTCGTCTTAAATTTTATCGTCATCTTTCAGGTCCGTCTTTGTAACATAATTTAACGCGAACTTCAGACTATATAAGGAATTTAAATACGATGGACATTTGAATCGGTTCAGGCGTTTAGAAGTAATGCGAGGAAAACGCGTAACACTTCTATACACTCATGTAAAAATGTATGAGTCATATGTAATAAAGTTATTGTTCCGGTGTTCACGTATTTGTATGTATATTTGTCATGCGGAATCGATCTCATCTCAAGCTTCCAAGCATCGACCGGTAAAGATGTTTGGTCGAGTACCCGCCCGCGTATTTATTTACGCATGTTGACCGATGTGTTTCTAATGAGCCCGGCTGCTTGCGACAACGATACATACATGCTTTCTTTTAAATCAACTACTAAATTATTCTAGACTCATAATTAAATAATTATACGTTAATCGTCTTTTCACCTTCAACTGTACGTGACGTCGTTAACTGCTTTTTTTTAATCGAAACGAATTGTTATTCATTAAATTGACCTAAACAGGGTTCACAATAAAATAAATAAAAACTGAAAATATACAATGAATGCATCCTACAGCTTAAAAATATTTCAAGTGTAAATAGGTCCCAAATCACCGTCAGTTTGGAACGTTCTCAAAACGCTGCCCGCGTGACCGAGTCGCTTATGCGTTGCCCAAAATGCAGGCCAACCTTTTGGTCACGTGATACTTTTATCAATTGTATAAATATGTTTCGATAAAGGCTTCTTCTAAAGTGAGCTTTTGAACCGCATGGCCTCAGAGTTTCAACACCAAAACCCAAACAACGATACAACCAAAGGATGCATATTTGCAGCGCTTTAGGTCCACTTGCAGCTGCTTCAGCTAACACAGTCTTGTCGGGAAGATGGGACGCTGCCAAAGTGTCAACGAACGTGGCGTCCCACGCTTGTGGTCGACTCATCTTCCAGTGCACCAAAGACATCCTGTCCGGTCTCTTGTCATCGTCGAGATAAGTTCCAGGATTACTGGAGTCCCGGCGGTGACAAGAGCCAGTGGCATAGCGTGGTATTTTACCGGCGGTCGTGACGCACGACACGCGTCTATTAAAATTATTTTTCATCAACTATTTACATATAAATTTGACAAAAAAATAATAATAATGTAATAAAATGTAGTTTGTATATTCGGGGTTTGCCTGGAAAGATCTCTTTAAGCGATCAGGCTACCCATTGTTCAAAATTTATTGTACCTAGATTTTAAGAAAGTAGTTTTAATTTTTAGTGATCAATAAAGTGTTTTACCGTGATTGCACTTTCTGGTTCCAGACGGAAGAACACGCGGAAAATGGGTCTCATTTAAGGACTTATTTTGTTTCTATTGTTACTTTATTTAATTTTGTTTTCATCCTCAATAAAATATTTTTCTTTCTTTCTTTTTACTACCTATCTCTGTAGCCATTTTATCAATAAAATTGAACCTATTTAAAAACTTCATGTCCTGCGACAAAAAATGGAACTAATCACACAGAATACCCCACCCACGTTGATATGTTGTTTTTATCAAATATTTTAATAAAATTACATATTATTATTGCATTTACTAATACTATTTAATTGAAAGTTTTTATAAAAAAAACATATCTTTCTAACATTTCATTGCGCGACCGTAGTGCCCCGTCTGCGGGTCTTAATTCGTGCATAAGTGTCTATCTTTTAGATTACCTATAGCATAGACTGGAAGTAAAAAATGTAATCGTTTCGATACAATTATTTTTAAGAAAAAAAAACTTCAAAGCTATTATGTATACAAGTCGCGAAAATTTAAGAAAATATTATATCAAACAGCTCTTTTCTAAGATTTCAATTTTGAAAATACACATTATTGAAGCAACGAGGTGATTTATGCTAAATTTCATATTGACACATAAACGGACACAGATAGACACCAGAATTAGACCGTAGATGTTATGTACTTTTTATCTTTAGGTCTTAGAACCTTAGAGATGTTGCACATTTAAATATAGCCCGTTAGATAAGCGTCATCGTGGTCTTAAACCAATATCAGTCCACAGTTGCACGTAGATCATGCCAAGTCTGCGCAACATCTCCCGGTCATCATCTAGCATCTTCTGGCGCCCTTATGAACATTTATGATTCTTGCTGGCCTTAAAATATTCATCGCTATTTAACTTAAGGATCGTTTAACATCTCTGAAGGCGACAGATTGGTGCTCGCCGCGACCACAAATCGGTAATTACGATTGTGCGGAACATTCAAATATTTGTCCAAACTTTCGTCCATTAATGAGCTACCGATAATGTTCACGGGAGAGTTTTTTGAGGCGTGTTTACGTAATACCAACGGGAAACTTGTCTCTGGAGGCAATTAAGAAAAAATCCACGGCCAACAATAATAAATGTGTTGGTTTGTTTGCCTCTGTCATATTTGGAAATCATGTTTGTTATCTTTGGCCGCTCTGTGATGGATTTACCTGGAATTTATAGAGAATTCATCAACAATAACATCGGTGAGAAAGCAAACTTTCGTATTCTAAACGCGCATCATAAGTGGAACAGAGTTATTCATTTTTATGTAAAACAGAATAAATATTTGGGTTTAATCTTCAACATTTATTTGCTAATATTAATTTTATACAGTAGGTATAAGCATGATTTTTATGTAGAAGACATAATAAACATCCTTAATTGCTTTTGTGTATGAAAGGTGTTTAACTCTACGCCGTTTTATTTAGGCTAACTATATATACAAAGTTAATAATACAATAATCATATATTTGCTGTTTTATGCTACATATGCGCCCTTATGTTTTAATTAATGTATTATTTGCAAGATTCATTGTTGGTAACGTTAAACATTAACCTATAACTCAAGTGTTGGTGGTGACATTAACTAATGTAGCTATGCGCTTAAGAAAACTTACATTATTAAACAAATTTTCAAACTACACACACCAAAAAAACAAAAAAGTATCTAGGAATCATGTACATTTTTAACTATAAAAATGTATCCAATTCATATTTACCAACTCTAGGCTTCAAGACTGGCTTCGAATTTTAATTCTCATATTTAAGTTAACAACGCGGCAGCACATAGGTAGGTAGGTTACCTTTGGTGTTACAACTGTCTTAAGCGATGGTAACCGAAAAAACTAAGTGATAACAAACAATAAAGATATTTAAATAACTTGTCATAATCTGAAATTTCGATGAAAGAATGGATATTAATAGTCATTTAAACAAACTTTCTGTGGCTCGCATCGCACATAATGCGCATGGGTCTACACTGCATGCGGTTTGAGGGCATTGTTGCTGCGTCCCGTGTCAACACTTCACATTTCCACGAAGAGCCTCTCTTCACAGCTTTTGTAACCGATCACAATGAAAGCTTATCAAATAAAAATAATTCGTTTATTACGATTGGTCCTGCATCGATATGTTGTGATGGGCAAAACAAAATGATCTAACTATTTTTAAGTGAAGCTGTAGAAATTGATAACTTTGGTAATGTTAGATATTGTTGGGTTGTTTGAAAGAGATATTTTTTTCGATAAATCCGCTCTTTGTTCACAAATAGAAAAGTACTCTGTACGTATGTTTTTATGAAATGGTAGGTAATAATAATAATAATATAATAATGGTAGGTATACAATAAAGTGGCCCCCGTCATAAATGTAAATGAACACTGAAATAGGTAAGACGTATTCTACATATAACCCATCCAATTTATGATATTCTTTGAATTCTCTTTAGTTTCACTATAAAACACAAAATTCTATGAAATATCCTAAAAAATATATACAAATACTATAAAATGCTTTCTGGTTGAGAGCGTGGCCAAAAGCTGGCCGCATTCTCACGTTGGATTGCAACGTCGATGCGTTGTCCCAACGTGGTTGGGTTGGATTGGTCACGTGAGACTTCAGGACCCCATGATCCTAGAGTCTCGACATCAATCGCCATCGCCACAAATGTGTATTGCCATTGCCAATATATGTATATTTGCGGCTTTTCAGTTCCTCATGCCGTGTGGCAGCTGCGCTAATTATCTATATATACATATAATAAAACTGTAGAGATCGAATTACTGTACAATAAAAAAATCATTTTTTTGTCTCTCTGTATGTACAGGCTAATCTTCGAAACGACTGGACCGATTTTAATGAAATTTTGTATGGTAGGTAGTAGCTTATATCCCTGGTTAACATATAAGATACTTTTGATCCCGAAAACTTAAAGAGCTATAGCGCGACATAGTTAAAAAACTTTTATTACTTTAATAGCTTATTACACAACTTATGCACCTAATTAAGTATTGATATTGCCGGTATCATTACGAAAACAATTAATACATTAAAAATACGAGATTCCGCGAAAAAGTAAAAACCTTACAAAAACAGTGTCTAGCATAGCGTATTTCATCATCATATCAAATAAACTAGATGGCGTGATAGTATTCCACATCGCGATCGTGACGCGGATGCAGTCGCGGGCAGCAGCTAGTAAAATATGTTCTCAATTCAATTATTAATAATAATCAATTATTATCAAAGTCTAAATACGATGTGAATTACAATAGCTTTTAGAATCACAAAAATGCATTTTTTTATTCCAAACGGTTCACCATTCATAATAAATAAACAGTATTACTGCTTACGTATGAGCCACTTCACGCGATTAATCGTCGTATAAAAAACGATATGTTTGACGAAACAACATCGCCCGCATAGATACCTACTTGAATATTTATATGCGATCACGTTTTAAGAAAGCCATCGTCTCGGTGGTCCACTGTTGTGGATAAACACTTTACCATCGAATCAGTCTTATTTAGATTTGTTATTATATTATACTTGTTTATGCCTGCGATTCCGTTCACACTAAATAATTCATATCGATTTATTACGTACAACAGTACAGAAAAAATTAATTACGAGATACCTTCTCACATCAATTATAAAATATTCTTTCATTGTCATTTTCATTATTTATTATATATGTTTTATCCGTGCAGGAACGGATAAAGAATACAATTTTCTTCGGCCGGGCGGCCTGTCGTAAGAGGCGACAAAACAACCCACAGCCAGGTGGTAGGGCACTTGTCCGACTGAATGGCTACCACCCCTGGTCTAAAGTATGTCGCCATAACAACCTTGTGTTGTGTTCCGGCATTAATGACCAGGTTCCAGTCTCCCTTAAGAGAGCAGCAGCGCATTTGTAGCACCTTTGGTGTTGCAAATGTCCATAGGCGATGGTAACCGCTTTCCATCAAGTGGGCCGTCAGCCTGTTTGCTGAACTTCTGAAATAAAAAAAATACATTTCTCATATTAGTCTTAACAAGTACCTAAAACTTATCATTAAATTTCGTCTGAGATTTCTTCTCGAAACCTGATGTTCAGTTTTGTATTACTTAGATTTGTACTTTGGTAGCATCATCATCATCAACTCATCGATGTGAGTTGAATTCTATAGAAATTCTGTAGAATTCAACACATACAACTTACTTATGAATAAAAAAAGATCGATTCCGGCTGTTATTTTAGTTCAGGTATAAATGAATGAAAACACTTTATTTTCACCAAAAATCAAAAACTACTTTCTTAAAACTACGTACAGTAAATGTTGAACAAAGGGCGGCTTTATCGCTTAAAATCGATCTCTTCCATGCAATCCTCTAAAGCAGTGTTTTTCAACGTGTGGGTCGCGACCCCCTAGGGGGTCGCCAAGCCTGCTCAGGGGGGTCGCGAAGCTTCTGTAGTGGAGTTACAAAAGGTTGGGAAAGCTACTGCAATATCCGTAGATTCACCAAATTGTAAGGACACAAAAGTAGTTTCTTTTGTTTTTACTATGACTTGATCACGAACATCAGTCACCATATAGCTTATCCCGCGTTGAATGGTACTGCCAGACAGAGGTATACTTTTGAGTTTTTCGACCTCTGTTTACCAAACATAACCTCCGCCATATCTAATACCGCTGGTAAAATCAAACTTTCGGCAATAGTATTGGATTTTTCTGATTTAGATACAGGAAGAGCTACTGGATAGCAACGCTTTCTCATTTATGTGGGAAGAGGGCGGGGCGGCCGGCATCGGACGTGGTTGTACGTATGCGCGTAAACTGCGTTATCTATTGGCGACGCAAATGATGTAAAAAAATGTGTTTTCCTACTCAATTATGTATTTAGTCGAACTTTAATTATAATAAAGAATAAATATGTTGAATTGAATATTTGACACAAAATAAAATACTAAAAAAATAATAATTTAAAAAAGCTAAAAAAATACATTTTTATAGGAAATCCAACTAAAAAATATAAAATAAAATTTAATAAATTTGAATTAAAATAGTGTGAGAATTTTTTTATTGTAAAGAAAGCGTGGGGTGCATGGTATCATCAATAGTTATAAATATTTTATAAACAGATATAAAAGGTTAGTTTGATAGCAGCTGAAAAGCACACCACGCTTTTTTTTTTAAATAAAATCAAAAATAAAATAAAATTTTTTAATTCAAATTTATTTTCCGTTTTTTAGTTGGATATTCTACAAAAGCGTATTTGTTTAGTTTTTTAACTATTATTCATTTTTAATTTTTTACTTGAATTTTCTATAAAAGCGTATTTTTTAGTCTTTTTAAACTATTAGTTATTTTTAATTGTTTAGTGATTTAATTCCCTTCTCCGTGGAAACTTTGAAAAAAGAATTAAATACATTCTTATGATAAAACAGAACATTATGTAAAAATAAGCTTTTTCAAAAAGGTTTTTAAATACAAGCTTTTGAGATCCTACATATCATGTAGCAGCAGAGTGCTAGCCAAGACAAGTAAAACGAGCCCAAAGACGACAGGTCGATCTTGTTTGGTACAGGAGTTCCTATGGCCACCTTCCGACTCCATCATCAGATCAGCTCGATGGTACCATATTATTGCATTGTTACGCGATATACACATACCTGCTCAAACGCGACGAGTCTATCTTGTTTAGTACAGTAGTTCCTATGACGCCTTTCGACTCCATCATCAGATCAGCTCCATGGTACCATATTATCGCATTGTCACGCGATATACACACACGTGCAAAATTTCAGCTCAATCGGAAAACGGAAAGGCGATCAAATTTAACTTAAAAGATTCCGTCACATACTAACATACTTATGAAGCTAATAAAAGTGTATTAAAAAGCAAGGGGTAGGGGGGTCGCGAAATATTTCTTCATACTAAAGGGGGTCGTGTCATGAAAAAGGTTGAAAAACACTGCTCTAAAGTAAGGAAAATATTAAGACAACTGTGGCTGTGAAGGAAATAAATAATAAAACACATTTAAAAAATAAATAATATATTTTATATACTATACAAAAGTAAGATATATCTTATAGTAACATATAAAGCTGAAGAGTTTGTTTGTTTATTTATTTGTTTGTTTGATTGAACGCGCTAATCTCAAGAACTACTGGTCTGATTTGAAAAATTCTTTCAGTGTTAGATAGCCCATTTATCGAGGAAGGCCATAGGCTATATATCACCGCCAAAACTAATAAGAGTGTCGCACCAATGAAGAATGTTTTAATATCAGGTTTTTTTTAAATCCCTTTTTTTAACTATTCCACGCGGACGAAGTCGCGGGCAGAAGCTATTCATACTATATATAGAATAAGCAGCATGTTTACATCAGTAGGTAATTAAAAATCGAAGTATAAATTTATAACAAAGCTAATGTTTGATGGTCCTACTATTTTTAATACCACCACCTAGGAGAGGCGATATGGTTAGACTAAAGTTTTATACCCCATCCTTTATGCTAGTTTTCGCATAATCTGATCGCGCAACCCACGTTTTGACTATTTTCTGGTTTATTGATACTGGACGCAACATATTCAGGTCCGTCACATGCAGCTTCTATTTTTCATGGATAATTTACGCTGCACAACCATACTAAAAGCAAGATTTAATGGTGATTATGATGATCAGCTGCAAATACCAGTAATCACAAAATTGTTACAATGATTCGCAATTGAAGTGCAGCTCCTTAATTATAGTTGCAATTGTGCTGGCAAGACGCATTCCTCGTTCCCCCATGACCCTATACAGCAGTCGATTTGTGTTCATAGCGTTGTAGTCGGCCACAATTAAATGTGTCCACGCGACCGGCTCTCAATACAGCACGCATCGCTTCACCCGCTACATCCCAATCGTTATTTTATTCACTAACATTTTGATTTTTATGGGACGCCGAACCTGATTTGTATTTGACTCGATATTTTTGTTCCGGATTTGTTGGATCGGAAAACCCGTCGTATGATGCGTTTTGTAAAACGCGTGAAAATATTTTTTTAGGAATTACCGCATAGACAAGGTTCGGTTCCTTTATGCAGACTAAGGCCCGCTTGCATAATGATCGCCTTTATATAAAACTAGCTTTTGCCCGCGACTTCGTCCGCGTGGATTTTTTTTTCATAAAAAGTATCCTACGTCACTTCTAATACCTTCAAGAATATGTGTACAAAGTTTCATGATGATCGGTTGAGTAGTTTTCGCGTGAAAGCGTAACAAACAAACTTACATACACATTTATAATATTAGTAGAGATTAGTTAATCATATTAGACTGCCTAAATACGTTTTACACAAAAAGTATTGACAGTTCTTTAAACATATTTAGCGGCAAATTTTGCGATGTGCAAGACGCTAATTGTATTTAAGGGTGTTAAATACGTTTTGCTTTTCTTAAATACATTTAAGCAACCTCATGCAAGCGGCCCTAAGTAATGCACTTTTGTTACAAAATTATCTACATTGTGATCACAAGAGTTCTCATAAATTTGTCCTTTCTGAATACTTTTTCATTAGAGATGAGATAAAATAGTACAGAGTAGTAAAGATATGTTCCTTAAGCCTGTAAGTTAGGTTGCCTGGAAGAGATCGCTTTAAGTGGCAAAGCCATCTAGTGTTTTGGCTAAAATCTTGTTTTGTATACTTTTGGGAGCAATAGAGTGTATCTGTATCTATATACTCGTTCCTATGATATCACAAGACGTAGAGAAATAAAAGCAAGAAAGCGAACCACGAGCTTTAAAGCGAATTGGTCGGACGCAACCGGGATAGTATACTTACTAAAGTTGACGTTCTTTGTTGTTGAGCGGGCTAAGTCTTAGCCGTCCAAAGTCGCTAGACGCAGAGACTCCAGGTTTTATTCCTGGCTTGATAAATTTTGGAAACGAACTTATAGTTATAGTCTGTTGTATATCACCCATAACACAAACGTAACTTGCTAAGCTTGGGGATATTCGATGTGAGTGTTTGTCTGCCAAAAATAAAAGTTAATTTTCATTGTAAATTTGTAACTTATGTGAAGAAAAAAAGACTCGGTGTCGTTCGGAAACGGGAGGGCTAAGGCACTCAGCCGATACTGTCGAGTTCTTAATTGCCTTTTTTTTAGAAAGTCGAAATTAAATTTTGTTTATTTAGTACTCGATCAATGTTGATATTTTTAAATGTATTTTGATTAGTTTATTTAGTTTATTTAAAAAAGATATTTTGTTTGTAAATGATTTTTATTGGTCATCATTCGCCGTTAAGTTGGCGGCGTCGATTCCACAGATAAGTGGTGGCAACCTGACATAAATATGTTTATTTGGCAGTAATTTAAATGTGTTATATTATTATTTTAGGTAGGGTTTTTACTACGTAACAATTAATAAATGCAATCATAGTCTGTTTACACAATAAATATTGAATGCCAGCTGCATTGCAACAGTCATAGGTGTCGTATATCCCGGTTCCTTGAACCCTTATTCTGAAGTGCGAATCGGCGGGCGGTCCACTCCGCTCCTGTTTGTTTTACTTGTGTTTGAACTGCTTTATATGAGATCTGGCGCCCCATTCCTGCATTATTTGACTTTTATATATAATAAAATGTATGTTTTCTTTTATAACGCTTAGGTTATTAGATTGAGAATATAGCCCTTATGAAATGAAACATATATTTATAGAAAAACTTGTAGTGCCAAAATTATTAGAACCATGGGAGTATTCTTGCATGCTCACAACTTTGGCAAAATTGAATTAAACATACCTAATGGTTTCAAATCCCCTATTCATATACGTTTGTGGCGGCATTATGTACACAGCACTAGTTGCGCGTCACATCACTAACAAAAAAGGAAAAACAATTCTGTCATATTATGACAGATATAAAAAGCACTTCCTTCCCGGCAAAAACCACCGAATCATCAATACTATTATTGTACTTTAATGTGTTCATATATAACGCTCTACTTGTGGAATTAAAGTGCCTACTATCCATGTGTTCTGGATTTTCATTTGTCCACTGCCGACCCGAAGGTGTCTAATACCTCCACACATTCTAAAAAGTTGTTTCTGTAATACTAATTATCCTATATATTTTAGTCAGATTTCCTGGGTCGTTTTATATCGATATTTTTATTAAAAAACTAATTAACATAAGTATATAATATTATTAGTTCCAGTTTGTATAACCATGTCCAAATATAGGAATTGAACTTAGGTAATTAGCTAACTAAATAAACATAATCTATTTATTCCTCAAGATAAGAGTTTTGCTATTGTTATAACAACTAAGTATAATAACAAGACAACCAAGTGGTACAGTATTTGCCCGTATAGATGGCAACCACCCCTAGTGTAAAGTATCCCGCCGTAGCAACCTTAAGTTGTGTTCCGGCATTAGTCCAACCAGGTTACAGGCTCCCTTTAGCGAGCGACAACATATTAGTAGCAACGCTTGTGCTACAAATGTCCTTAGCCGATGGTAACCGCTTTCTCTCTCTTTTCTGCTGAAGTCATGGAATAAAAAACAATCGAGCCCAAACGACGACAGTCATGAACACGATGATTTGTTATAAAAATAGCATTTAGACTGGAGAGAAAATATTGGGGTAGCGGCGGGCGCCCTCAGGCCGCTCATTCACGGTGTTCAGCGAGCCCTACGCATTAACACCTATTACGAAGCGCCCTTTGTAATACACCACGCAAAATACTACACTTTCCTTTTAACTGTTTATTGTTATCGTTTGTTTCGCTGCGCAAACCGTTCGACGACAATTTCGACAATGCGCCAACCGGTGCGGCTCGATGGGCGCTTTCAAGTGTCGAAAAGCGGTAATTTGCTTCATTCGCTCATTGTTGCCGCTAAAAGTCGGCCTTTGTCGCCACTTGACGGAATTGGAACCGTTTAGATTCAGGAGTGGCCAATTCGAGGAGAGTGGACGCGTTTTATCCTCAGCGATCGAACTTCCCGGACACTGCCCAATACCCATCTATCGCACCTCAATGGGCGGCTAATGGACTTTTAGGCAAATGTTTTTCAAGTGCTTCGTGTTTCAGAGAAACGATGCGAATTGCTTGACTTTAAAACTAAAACTGTAAATAAATACTTCATCGAAATTTTCACATTAGAATTCTGTTGTGGCTTTGATTACGTGAATTTTATCCACATCTATCAGATACACTGTACATTAGTATAAGTTTTGTATTAAAATTAGAATAAATTAATAAAATAAATTATTCGTAAGATACATACACCTCAACACAAAAATCACTGAATTAATCTCACACACAATAACCAAAATAATTAAATTAATAAATTCTAAAAACTAAATCTAGAAATTAAGTTGTTAAAAAGGGTCGAGTCCGTGGAGTTGTTAAAAAAGAAAACCACATCTCGATGACACTGACCACTTATGTCTTCATTATTAAGAGTACATATGTATTGCGCTAAGTAGTGCCGCCTATTATTGTGCTATTGTCGTATTTGTAAAATCGATCGGTGTAAAAATCATTCTCACTTCGACTTTGGTCGGATGCACATGTCATAGCAGCTTTCTAGGGTTTTTTACTTTAGATCTGCATTCTTCTTACGGAAGTGAAATGAAACAGTTTCCAAGTTTAATATGTTTTACTGTATAAATCGCCCACTACCAGTACCTTTATACCAAATTTTATGATTATCCACTCGTTCGCCAGGTCATGAGTATACAAACGCAAATGCGTAATAATACATAAGAATATTAATAGGAAGTCAATCACACACATTGTATATCCACAAGCTAAGCAAGTTACGCTTATGTCATATACAACTATGGTTCCCAACCGTACTATAACATATAGTCTCTTACTATATTTTATCTAATTGTATCTATATACAGGGCTGGGCAAAATACATGCTTTGCTTTAATTGAAATACAAATTACAAAATACTTTCTCGCATGTATTTAAAATACGAAATACAAAATACCTGTCGTGTATTTAAAATATAAAATACAAATTACAAAATACTTATGAAATTGCCGTTTTTTTCTAAAATAACGTATTTTTATAAGACTTGTGTTTAAACGCCTACCAGAAATGCACCTGTTTTACTACCAATAAATTCGAAATACCTACCAGAATGGATAAATGCTCACCAAATTGTGTTTCTAGAAGTATTGTAGAAATGAAGATATTTTCCTTTTAATGGTATGCCATAAAATTATATAAACGCCTTTAAAGCTAATTTCAGACCAAATATTTTACATTATCGCTAAGTCGATATTACCAATATTTTGTTTCTCCACTTCCACTTTAGTAATTTTTGCTGAGGCAAAAAAGCAAATGGTCGAACGTACAATTATTTTTAATACCAAATATAATATTGCGTTGTTTTTCACTAATATTTCACTTATATATAAGATAAATAGCGAATGGTTACTAGTCGGTTCTGCGCTTTGGTCTACACATAACCTAATCTAACCGACTGTTTAAAACTCCACATATTTAAATTTTCGGATACATACAGTCTCCTATCTAAATAAATCCCGTCAAAAAACGTAAAAAAACGTCTCGGTGACAAAATGTCCAGATCATTGTCGTGAATTTCAAACTTCGATAATTAATTGAATATGTATTTATTCCACTCTTGGATTCAGGTTGGATAATTTGATTACACTTAAACTATTTAGAATTGTAATTTTCGGTTTGAATGTTAGCGTTCTAGTAAAACAATATTTGGTGGTCATTTATCCATTTTGATAAGCAAAAAGAATTTAAATACAAAACGGACAATTATTCTGATGAGTGTATATTTATTTTGGAACGTAAAACATTGTCTTTTAGGCACGTCGGTATAGAGTGGATTAAATTTATATGAAGTAATATATTTTATTTGGTGCTTAGTCTAAGGGACAAAAAATATTTTTGGTGAGCATTTAAATTGTACCCTTTTTTTAATATATATATTTTTTATTCTATTAATCGGAGTAATCACCCATGAAATCAATGCAATTATGCCAATGCAGTGGCAGTTCATTGTTCCTCTTCTTGCATAAATTAACTGGGCGGGAGGCAACAAATTCTTGAAAAGCATTTTGTTCTACCTTTTGGGTATTACATTTTTTTCCCGCTAAGAAGTTATCGAAATTCTGTAAAGGTGGAAATCTGTAGGTGTAAGGTCTGGTGAGTACGGCGGATGACAGAGAGCTTCCAACTCCAGCTCTTGTAACTTGGAGATCGTCTGTTGTGCAGTATAAGGTCGCGCATTGTCCAAAGGTGTTTAGAGACGTGCGAGCTAAAAAAAAACTGCACACAATTATGAGTAGTAATGCTCATCCCATTTGGTAAGAAGCTTTAATGATTGATGTTGAATGAATGAATGATGAGCTTTAATGATTTACACTGGCGCTAGATCACCAAACAGTGGCCATCACTTTTCTAGGGGTAAGGTTTCATTTAGGATATTCTTTAGGTGCTGAACCAGGATCCAACCAACTTGCTGAGTGCTTGTGATTGTCAAACAAAATCCATTTTTGTCGCAGGTAACAATGCGGTACAAAATCCCTTCGTTTGTGTGTCTGTTGGCCAGTGCGAGGCACGTCTCGACGAATACTTCGCGCTGGCGATCATTGAGTTCGTGCGGCACGCATTTTTCAAACTTATTTACCTTGCCAATTTCACCAATAATATATTTTTGAAGCTAATGTTGAAAGCTCGTGCTAATTCAGCCATAGATTGAGCATCATCAGCTTCCACATTCTCCTTCAATTCATCAATGTCGACCAAAGTTTTCGGACGACCACGAGGTTTATTTGCAAAAATGTAACCTGTGATGTAACTTTTATAAAAAAGAGTCATGCGCTAGAGATTGACCCTCGACGTAACCAAGGGGTAAATTGTAGTATTCCATAATAACTCGAATTTTTAAAGTATTCATGGTGACGAAAAACATTTAAATGCGATGAATACATGACGCTTATCAATATAATAATGTTTTCAAAGTAAAATTCATTTGAAATTGTATATCTTAACCAAATTTTAATGGCCAGTATTGCAAAACGTACCTAATATAAGATATATTTAACAGCTTATGAAACCTATCGAGCGCTATTTTCTGAAGAACACCATCCAACAATAAGATAGCTAAAAGTATTTTGTCAAATGTATTTTGAAGCCATAAGTATTTGAAATACTAAATACAAAATACCTCAGCGTCAGGTATTTAAAATACTAAATACAAATTACATTTTTAAGAAGTAATTGAAATACAAATACAAAATACGTATTTGTATTTCAATTACGTATTTCAATTATAAGTATTTCAAATACTGCCCAACCCTGGCTATATATAATAGAAAAATAAACTAGTACGAAATGTTTGGAGCGGTAACGGTAAAATATGTTTATCGCTAATTCAATGGTCGCGGTATTTGTTCATATTCTAATAATTATTTTAAAAATACTAGAAATTTGCCAGGTAAAGCATAAAGTTTTTTTTGTGGACAGAGGGCACCCCTCTGACCCACCCACGGGGCATACCTACTTTCCGCGTCCCGCATACCGCCGACGCCCATAGCTAGCAAAATTAGCAGCTAGGCGTCGGACGGTACGCGGGATATAATTATTCTTCACAATTCTCATTGACGACTTACCGCTCTCTCTTTCTTGACTCTCTCGCACAACTTGTAATTACGTACTTTTTATGTATGTCCAATTTTATATCGAGTTTCATTTCCAAAGTAGAAGCAACTGCCACCAATAGTAATAATAAATACACATGAAAAATTCTATAATGAAATAAATAACATATAAATTAATTAATTAATTAATTAATTTTTAAAAGGAAATTAATCACATATTTTCATGTAAATTAAATTATTTACCTCATTTATCTAAATCAATTTAAATTTATATAAATTCTGAAATTCTAATTTATTAGTGACCAACTGTAGATAAAGCTGTTTACGTCTGTTATTGGCATGTATGCATTTATTTAATAACAATTAAATAAATGCATAAATCAATATTGCAATATTTATTATCATGTCACAGTCTTATTAATGTGTACTATGCTGTTGGTGTACCTATAAAATAAATAATAATTAAAAATTGATATATATTGTTTCACTCCTAACTTTCCCAAAAGTATATTTTTACTCTCAAAAAAACAAAGAACTACATTTTCTTCCAAAAAAGGGGCATTCCTATCTTTATATAACGGATCACACTGAACCGATCTCAGGTAGGTACCTAAAACACAGTAAATATCGGAACGTTCAATTACGTTATTTACAATGCAAGGAATCGAAAATGATATAGATAGAAAGACAGATATATAATACTTTATTGTACACCAATATGAACATGAACTTAAAGACTAAAATTATATCTAGTTATGTACAAAGGGCGGTCTTATCGCTAAAAAGCGACCTCGTAGGCTACCCCAGGAATGACTTGAGATGAGAATGGCGATGGTGGTATACGTAACATATAGTACGAACTACTAACATTTTAATTATATATGTATATGCTGTAATGTTATATATTACATAAATATATATTTTTAATATATCTACGTATCTACAAAATATATAAATGTTTATAAATGAATTTAAATATCATATCCCAACTACAGGTAGTTATTTGATCACATTTTTAAATATCGCTATCGATTTTGTCTGATTGCAACGCAGGAAGCGCGTTCCAAAGCTGTTCCAAACCCACAGCCAGGTGGTAGGGCATTTGCCCGACTGGATGGCTACCACTCCTGGTCTAAAGTATGTCGCCATAACAACCTTGTGTTGTGTTCCGGCATTAATGACCACGTTCCAGTCTCCCTTAAGAGAGCAGTAGCGCATTTGTAGCACATTTAGTGTTGCAAATGTCCAGAGGCGATGGTAACCGCTTTCCATTAAGTGGCCCGTCTGTCTGTCTGCTGAATTGCTGCAATAAATATATATCTACCTATATTAGAATTCGAAGAAGATATTTTAGAGTTTTATAGCTATTTTGGTAAACGGAACCCTTATAAATTGCGATGTACGTACATCTGACAGTTAGTCTGTTCGTCACAGCCATTATTCAAAAAATATATTTTTATTTATGGATAAAATTTAAGAGGAAAAAATATTATGTAATACTGAAATTGTAGAATAAGTAACAATTAGGGTCGGCTACCATATACAACTTGAGGATAATTAAACCGATCTAATTACTAATTAGAGGTATGGCATAACAGCATTACGTTACGATAACACTTTGCAAAGTAGTGTATACCTACCTAATACAGAAAAGGAAGTTGACAATTTTTAACTTATATGTACAGTGGTGGGGTTTCCCCGGACTGTCGCCAACGCGGCGCGCCCGACACGGTGCTCCATACGCTAGTCGAGTGCGCCGCATGGGCGCTGCAGCGCTTCGAACTTGAGACGCACGTAGGTCCGGTCGATTCGCCCTGCGACCTGGTGAGAGCCATGTTGCAGAGCAGCGACAACTGGGGGGCTGCGGTTACTTTTGTGAGGCAGTAATGTCTCTCAAGGTGGCCGCAGAAAGAGATAGGGAGAGAAGTCCTGCAGCGCGTGCCCATGCGTCTACTCGAGGTCGCCGGTCTTCAGCTGGCACCCGGAGAGGCAGGTACGCGCACTACTTCCCACCCTGAGTTAGGTTCCGTTACGGGGGGCCCTTAGTTAGCTAGGTAAGCAAGGGACCATCGACCCCCGTCTAACGAAGTGGGGTGTGTTCTCCCAGGGCACACTCCAGGCACTTTGTTGCGCTGGATCGGCTGGGCGTAACTATGTTCTAAGTCTCAGCCTTTCCTTCACAAACTAAAGCGCAGGGTCGACAGGGAGGAGGGGGTTTTTAGTGGGTATTGGGGTTGCTTGCCCGCATGCAGCATCGTCTGAGTCTCCACACTAGCTGAAGTCGTCGATCGCGGGCGGATCACTGCCAAGAGCATACTATTGCTGCAGTGATACCTCCCCCGACCGACGCGTGTCGTTCCCTAGCAACGACCCAGTAGTGCGTAAATCGGTAGCATTTTGCCTCGCCTCAAAAAAAAAATGTATAGTGGTGGAATTAAAAGGTTTGCCAATTTTCAAATTGATTCATTAACGCGAGCACAGTTAGCTTTAAGTCAGAGAACAGAGTGTTTCACAGAAAATTATATTTAACTATTTGACAATATAGTTTAAGATTGCTTAGATAAAGTTGTTTGATTTTCTATCTTGACTAAGAAGATTGTTTAGACATGTAATACCTCTTTAATCGGTTTTAATATTTATATTAAGAGTAGTGATCATATTCTCTTTGTTTCTTATTGTTAATAGCGTCTGTTATTTTAAACACGGCAATTTCTTTTTTGCGTTCTTTATAAAAACGTCCGCCAAGAAGAGCGCATTTTGCGGTCATTTCAATCAGTATCGCAATTCCCACTACTCGAGATACTGCTATACGATAAAAACAACGCAAAAAAATCGACTCTATACATAAGACTCAATTTGTGTTCCATATACTGATTATAGTTGTGATTTTTTACTTAATTTTTTTGTTTTGGTAATCTACGACGGTTTTTGAAGTTATATTTGTAAGGAACTGTATATTTATAGTTTTATTGTATATCAATGGTTTCTATACTTTATAAACGTAACATTTATTATTTGTTGGCAATACTCTTATATTCGTGCAAGCAAAAGTCGATTTTAAGGTGACGAACATTTTCATTCTGCGACTGTACATTCTTATATTCTCTTTTAAAGAGTGTTCTTAGAAACTTAATTAACGGTGAGTCTTAAGCTAATCCTGTTTCAAATGATTTGTGAGAGTTCCGATGACGTCTCTATCCCATTCATTCTGTAAGATCTATCGATGTTGCGACAACTTAGTACTAAATAATCGAATTAACATGTTTTATCCGTGTAGGAACGGAGAAAGAATACAATTTCCTACGGCCGGGCGGCCTGTCGTAAGAGGCGACAAAACAACCCACAGCCAGGTGGAGAGGCATTTGCCCGACTGGATGGTTACCACCCCTGGTCTAGAGTATGTCGCCATAACAACCTTGAGTTGTGTTCCGGCATTAGTGACCAGGTTCCAGTCTCCCTTAAGAGCGCAGCAGCGTATTTGTAGCACCTATGATGTTGCAAATGTCCATAGGCGATGGTAACCACTTTCCATCAAGTGTCCTCATGTAATAAAAAAAATGTTAAAAGATGCTTTACTTCATTTAACGATTTTGTTCTCTTAGTCTCCGTTCATACTTTTATTAGATTGAGTTTCAAAATAATTTCTTTATATAAAACCTTTCATAGCAATTTAATATGTTTCGTTTATTTTTTTACCGGGCGATTCTTCTATAATGTTATCTACTACGCCCTGAAACTACATACAACAAATAACATACGTATTTTCCTCTGTATGATTAGTGCGGGGCGTGCAAGCGGCTATTAGGGTGCATTTACATGCGTTTGCCCCGCAGGGTGGAGGCTCCCGGGCTTGCCTCATTTGATTACATTAGACGCCTGCTGCAAGTACGAGTGGAACGTGTACGCTTGGCCCAAACGTTATTAGGTTATTGTGATATTAGTGCAAATGAAAATGTTATAACTATCAGGAATATTGTTGCTTATTGGCCTGATTTTTTTATGTTCGCTTGCACGTATACTGGCAAATGGTTCACCTGATATTAAATAATGAAATTAATATAGTTAAAAACATTATTATCAATTAATGAACAATTCTTGACAAATTTGCTCTCACAATCTTGTTTAAGTAATCCTGTCAGGGTATGTACTTAACATCAAAGTCTAACAAGGGAGATCTTCTATGCATCATCCTTCCACGCACTGATGAAAGCCAGAAGACATAAACTAGATTTATTTTTATTTCTACAACACATAGCGTGACGCATTGAAAAAATAATAGTAAAACGGGTATTACACTAATGCATGACTCAGTGCCAGCCTCGTTTCCCCCACGCGAGATTTTTCACAGTGCGGTAATTCGTCATATAATTAATTCCATACTCCACAGAATATCGCATAAATGCTGTGGCAATGGACATAATTGAATTTCGCGCGAGTTTTTTCCTGGACCACTACTTCCATATGATTCCGTGTCAAATTTGCCGCAAAACAATTTGCGAGGTGAAAATTTCCAATCTGGACTAGTATTAAAGTCCAGAATGGCTGATAGTGTAGGCTAACCCTTAACCAAAACTTTGAGTTTACGTTTTATATTTTTGTAATAAAAAACGAATAATACAAAAACACTTGTTAAGGATATTAAAAAATATGTTCAAAATCAAAATAGAATATGTATAATTATATATATAAATATGTATGTGTGGGTGGGTGTGTATATATATAACTACAATATATATGGATTATACTAAAAATAGGGTATAAAGGTTAAAGAAAACTAAAATGTAACAAAAATCTAAGAAATAAACTAAATAAGATACAAATGTATCTGCTAGACATAAACTTACAGTTGTAAAAAGAAATGTCAACTCTTATAATTCAAGTAAAAATTAAGTGCAAAGTATAATAAATCTAAAACAAAGAAAATTCTGAATAATTAGTGTCGTAAGGAGAATGTTGTAAAGAAGATACCTTCATGCTAAATTTCATTCATATAAACTTAATACAGGTAAATTAGCTTCGATACCTTTTTGTGTTTGTAGCAGTATTTGCATATTTACAGGACTTCTGTCTAATCTTGAAATTTTCTTGAAAGTTAAAAAGTATTAGTATATTTATTTATTTATGTGTAGACAGACACTACTACAAACGCAGAAACGTCTCGAAGTTGCTTGTAGTTTAAAAAATATATAAAATGTTATTTACAATCTTTTATAGGTTTTTATATTTTTGAGAATAACTGCTAGGCCAGCAGGAATGGCTATCAGACCCATTATTTTCTATAGAGACAGAAAATCTAGAAAAACTCAAATTGTCTGCAGCTATAGATGATCTGATATATATTTTATGTTTGCCGAAAAATGGCGAGAAAAGTGTATTTCGTTTTGAATTTTTTGTCCTAGGAGCATTAAGTATAAGTAATAACATATTATTATTTTAATACAATTCGAGCTTTATATGTTTCTTTTATAAACTAGCTAACCTGGCGAACTTCGTACCACCATATTTTCTGAATTCCTAAAAGACTGATTCATGACACATAAACAAAATCACCAAAATCGGTAAAGTCGTTCTCCGAGTTAAGCGCGTAGATATATTATTCATTTATATATATTCGCTTCCTTTGGGCCCCGCAATACATTTTGATACAGGGCCCATCTAAAGCGAACAAGACCACTGACAAAAAGACAAGTACAGGCGGAAATGGCGATAACAAAAGAACTCTGCTGCTACCAAAATACCTACACAACCCTAAAAATTATGCAACAGAAAAATATTATATACGAGACAAAAGTATTTAGGTATGTGTTATCTAAAGCACAAACATTAAGGCGCACTAAGGCGTTTCGAAGGAAAGGGCTGATGCGTCAACTTCCTGACTATTCTGTATACAATGCGTTTGTTATCCTTATCAGTGTACGTTTGTGCGGTTTAACGAGGATTAATCTCAGATTAAAATTTGTTCAATGGTATTTGCTAGCTTTTTGTGCTTTGCTTTTTGGTTGGGAATACGCAAAATGTGTTCAATTGTGTTTATATTCAAATTCAAAAGTCTTATTCAAAATAAGCTCCACTGTGAAGATTGGATGTCTGATGTCAGGAGCCTGACGAGAACAGACGAGCGTGCATGACAAGAGCTATGAATGTCAAAGAAGCAAGTGAGGTGTGTAAGAATGGGCCTGTGTGGCGCTCTGTTGTTCGTGCCTACCCCGCAAGGGACCTGGCGTGAAGTTATGTATGTATGTATGAGAAGATTAGACATATAAGTTAAAATTTAAATTTACTTCCTACCATATGTGCAGCGTTGCAAGTTGCAACCTGTTATCGCTGTAAATGAGAAGAAACTCCCCAGGAACACGTCTAGCTACGATTGCGATTTATTACACAGTCTATTCAAATTCAAAAGTTTTTATTCAAAATAAGTTCCAATGGAGAACACTTTTTGAAGGTCACACATGTAGGTTAAAATTTAATTTTACTTCCTAGTCTTCCTAGTAGAAACGGCAAGAAAGTCCCCAGCAATACGTCAAGCTAATAAGAAGTTTGCTTTATATTTATCTCTTATTCTATTTATATCTCAAGTCATTTTTATTAACAAGTTTTATACAGAAGTATGTTACAGACAGACTTTTGAAGAATTAATGGAGTTGTAGAAAACAGTGCATATTCAATAAGACAGAGACAATAAAATTAAAGAAAAATATTACTATAGTTATAATAAAGATATGACGTACTACATTTTTTCATTTGTTTTACTGCAACCTTAGATCATATAACTCAATGACTGCAACATATCTCCAAAAATTTCTTACAAGCTTGGCAAGATAATTTATACAAAATATGGTATAACATGCCAAGCCGCCTTGGACAAGCGTGGCGGGTACACTGTCCGTTCTCCCTTAATGGGAGGCCCGAGCCCAGCAGTGGGACATTTATGGACTGATATTATTTTATTATGGTATAACAGGTTGGAGCTGCTGTGTATAATTGCGTGTACCATTTATGGCTTAGTTTATTTTTAGTTTTTAATTGTATTTATTATAATAACTTATAATGCTGCTAACGAAGAAAATTTGAATCAATCTAAATAATTTATAAAATTTCATATTTATCTATCCCAAGCTCTTTTTTGTAATTCCAATTATGAATCCTAAGCGTTCAGGGACGCACGCAACACACAGAAACAAATCATCTAAATTGGTCCAGCGGTTTAGTTGTTCGGTGACTGACACTCGTACAGATATACAACCTAAATTTTTCAAGTGGACCTCCAGGGCCAAATCCTTAACTGTACGAAATATAAAAAAACTATACGAAAGGCCGATTTTTTTATGAAACCTAAAGTAGTATTATTATATTTTTGAAAAATCAACTACCCCAGTCAGAAATGAAACGGGATATTTTGAACAAAATAAAAAATTAATTAATATTACACCAGCAAATACTTTACACACTGGTGTAATAATACATTTTGATGAATTGATTCTTATTAGGATTAATTTCTATGAAGGAATGTCAAACGGAAAACTAAAGAAAAGGGATGATATGGGTGTGTACTTTTTAACATAGTATAATAAAATATAAAAACATAATCGCTTTCCGTTAACTCCTTCTAAATCACCCTACATATTATTAATATTTTTTTAATGAAGATTTATATACATATAAAACCTAATTAAGTTTTTATGTACTTAAATGGAAAAAACAATAATTTGCAACTGAGTCACCGAAGCGCGTCTAAATAAAAAATTAATGCAATGTAACCTGCGTGTAAGAAAGCTTGCTGGCCAACAAACAAGGAGTGCGTATTAGGGTTCGACTCACGGTGAAGCCGCGGGGAAATCCTTAGTTGTTGGACTATCCCATAATTGGGTCTAGCGAAAGGGCATTTACTAGAGATGCCTCATGGGTCAGCAATTTATGGTTAATTAATTAGAATATATTTTTTTTTAAAGATCTGATAAAAAGAAGATAGAAAGTATTTTTCTCTGAAAAACATAAACATAACTTATTGTTATATTTATACTTTATTGTTATATTTTTACTTATTATTGTTAGTAAACCAAAAATTGTTTCCTAAATTTTTAAATTTATGTCTCTTATGGTCACAAGCATATATTATTATACTTCCCGTGGATTCGTTTAATGACCTTGTCAAACAACACTATCTCAAAATCGTAAATGAATAATAATTTTATTTAGTTGTGTGCTTGGGATGGTGTTGTTTTAAGACACACAACTTGTATATTTAGATAAATATGTATGTTTATATTATAATGTAGTAACATTTTCCGTATATTTACGTATTTATATTATTTCTATTGCATACCTACCCCCCTATCCATACTGAGTTTCTGTCCATCCAAAGGTTGTCTGGAAGAAATCGCTCCCAGCGATAAGACCGCCCATTGTACTTATCATTATGATTGTATGTTTTGAATTTATTTTGTAACATTGTGTGCAATAAAGTATATTCTATTCTATTCTATTCTATTCTATTCCCACATTTTTTAATTTCGATCATTACGCGATTAATAAAGACGGGAAATAAAAACGTCGGTTGATAAAATAATTAAAAACTACAAATAACAATAATTGAAATAAACTCACCCTATTTTTTCGCCATTTTTATGTCAATCCACAGACAAAAACTAACTTGCGTTCCGTTACACGCGTATTGCAAGAGGGTTGCACATTATTCTAGCGTTTATATTTTGACATATTTATATGTGGGAAACCATGAACTTTGATTTGATGGCTTAGTAGAGCTTCGAAAAAGGATGTAGGAGGTAATCCTTCAGTCCCATTAAAGGCTAAAGCTCAATTAGCTTTGAGACGTTTTTGAGAATGTAGTAAGTTTGTATAGTAGTATATTTGTATATTTACAGGACTTCTAAACTTAAAATTTAGTATTGAAAAGTATGCTTAATATTTATTGTTTTAATATCGTTTAACATTAGTTTTATATTAAGTACCTGCCTATAAAAATGTATGCTGACGGTACTTAAACTACTACAAACGAAAACACGTCTCAAAGCTTATTTGTCTATACCTATAATTAAACAGTATTCAAATATTCGAGTATTATAGACGATGTTATCGCTGTTGGTCATTAATATAAAATAAATTAAAGGGAAACCGTTTTAAAAAAAATATATTCAAATAGGCTTATCAATAACTATTAAAGCTGTAATGTTATAACCCCAGTTGTATTAATACCTAATTATTATAATTTATAGTATATTATAATACAGCAACAAATATATTTTAATAAGAACTTGTACATCCAAAGGTTGCCTGGAAGAGGTTTCTTTAAACAATAAGGCCGCCTGTTGTACTCCCTTACACTTCAGACAATAAATTGTATTACTTTTATTATTTATGTTGGTGTATTGTAAAGTAATATACGATATTTAATTGTAAATAAAATTTATATTAACAGATCTTAAAAATAAACTAAATTATAAATAAATTAATATAAAGTATGTAACAAATCCTTGCGAGAGGGATGCGTGCCCAGAAGGCTGGCTGCATTGCCACGCTGCATGGCAATGCTGATTCGTTACGCGAAATACGAACCAGCTTTCTGATTACAGGTGGTATCAAAGAGTGGTATTTCTTACAGATTTCTTTGAAGGAACAACAACAACGACGAAGAGTAGTATTTTCTTAAGTTTTCGCGATTTTTATACATAACAAAACTACGTTTTAACGATTTTAAGCGCGGTAATTTATTTGATTTTGGTTTGTTCGACGTTTCAGTCGCTCTTCAGTGGCCGTGGTCACGGACGACTATTGAAAAGCGGCCGAAAAGTCGGACAAACCAAAATCAAATAAATTACCCCGCTTAAAACCGTTAAAACGTAGTTTTATTATAACAATGAATAGTATTGTTGTTGTTGTATAATACACAAGAAAATTATTTCAAGTAGGTTTATTATTAATTCGAACTTGTCATTTTATACATTATAAAAGATTTTCTTGCATAATATGGAGTTTTTGGCGGGAAATTAAACTAAGTCCCGCCTTGAACTTTAAAACCAAAAAATATATTATTCTAATATAAAATAGTAAATATTGTGTTCACTTTAAAATAAATTGATACTGCTATTTCTATTATATTAAATACCACTCCGCGCCGCAACGCTTACGCATAATATATATTATAATGTACGCCGTAAATAAAATAAAAAACTCCTTGTGGCACTCGGGAACTGCCGCGGTAGAGCTATTGCATAGCATTTTTTTATAAACGTATTCAATTATAATAATTTTTTTTTTTTTTTTCTGCAGTATTTTTTTTTCTTTGATATTAATTCAAGTTACACTTTTTGTGCGTGGTAACCTGTATACTACATGTATACTTACGGGTCGCACATGCGGTGAGTGTGGCATTATAAAGATATGATAGATACCTATACACCTATATACTTTTTCACAAACAGCTGCTTACGTATTCGTCCGATTTCGATCCGTGCGAGCTTCGTACAGTCGTACCATATACATACACGTAAGCGAACGCTCGGCCGAGCTACATGGTAGGCCGAGTGGGGAGTGTTAGGTTTATCTTCTTTACGGAATTTCCTGATTCGGTCGCCGCGCTTAAAGCCCGCGATAAAAGCTATGCAATAGCATAACACTATACATAATTTAAACCACATCGCTTATTTAAATATATTATAATAAACTATCTCGCATCATAATATTGCAAGTGTACTGGTGAAGTGGAAGAAGAGGAGTCAAGGAGCCACTGTTTCATTACATCAAACAATGAAGTGAAGTGTACTGAGGAGCAGAGGGGCAGCTGCATTTCTTACCCGTTAATCGGGTACGTGCGTGCAATCTCACATTCCCACCTAAATTGCCCAACACTTCCTTCTCTACAAAATTGACAAGGTTCATTGTTATCATCGAATCCAGTGCCACCGCAACAACTTGCTATTATTTCACATATAACTTAAAGAACACAGTCGGAGTTATAAGAATAAACAAAATTATTGTTTCACTTTTTTCTTCAGTCGGGTTATTGTGTCATAATTGTAAAATTATCATTAAATAACATGGAGAATATAAACAAAAATAATAATTTAATTTAATTAATTTCCTTTTAAATAACCTCACGACTATTTGACCTTAGTCATGTAAATAATAAGGAAACTTCATTAAATCTAAAGTATATTTAATTAAAATATTTTTAGTTGGGCTAGGCAGCATTCGGTAAGCTTCGTCAAGTCTTTTCGTCGACCAACCCGCAATGCCTGAAGATTAAACTTTTCGGGCAGTACCTCCTCCTCGTCCTGACCTACGGGGCCGAGACGTGGACACTGACCGTAGGACTGGTCCACAAAATTTCAAGTCGCTCAACGGGCTATGGAGTGAGTGATGTTGGGTGTTTCTCTTATGGATAGAGTTAGAAATGAGTATGTACGTAAGAGAACCAAAGTAACCGACATAGCTCGCAAAATTAAGCAAGTTGAAGTGGCAGAAGGCCGGTCACATTTGTCGCAGGACCGATGGCCGATGGAGCAGACAAGTCCTGGAGTGGAGATCGCGTCTCGGTAAACGTAGTGTCGGACGCCTTCCAATCCGATGGACTGACGACCTGCACAAGGTCGCCGGTAGCCGCTGGATGGAGAAGGCAGAGGATCGTGATGAGCGCCGACTTGGGGACGCCTACGTCCAGCAATGGACAGTTATTGGCTGACGATGTAAAATATTTTGCACGTTCATTGCAGTTTATACGCCGTCAAGAGGTTCGTAAAGGTAAAAATCTTCCACTATATTCGTTATTAGATTACTTAATCAAAAAATCAGACAATCATAAAAAAATATTAATCAGAACTTTTTCAAAGTAGTTTTAGATTATAAATAATTATTTTCTAAGCTCGGCCTCTTCAATCAATTGTTACCTTCAAAGTATTAATTTCGAAACAAATATTTCGTCACCTTGACTTAAATAAAACTTTCAGAAAAAGGTTTCTAAATTAATATCCAAACTTATTTTACACAAGTTTTTGAAATTAATCCCTCATTTACATTAAGTCCAATTCCACGGCACCAAGCAGGAAGGTGCCGAGGAAAGTGGGCTTCGCAAGTAACAAGTGATCAAATAAATTGAGTTTACATACTCGCGCTGTCCCTTTCTCTCACTACTTTCCTGCTTACTTCCGTGTAAGTAAATGAAGCATAGGGAAAAAAGAAATAACGAAAGACGGTAAGATAATAAAGAAAGAAACATGTATTGTAACAAAAAATGCACAAAGAAAATAGTAAATCCACTTGTTTGTTACACATAAATATGCAACTATGATAATGTACGGAAACTCCATATGCTATTTTGAGAGTTGACAGATCGCTGATTTTCAGTAGCAGTCTCCATCCAGTTAGAGTCGACCCAAACAAGTAAATTAATGCTTACCATCATCAAGTTTATTATAAATACAATGCCAAATACTAATAACAAAATTTGTAGGTAAGTTATTTTGTCAATATTTGACATTTGCAGAGATACTTATTATTAATAAATATAAATTTATTTGATATATGCCACAAAAACACTTATAAATAATAAATCGTACTTTAGTAAGTCTAAATAGCTTTTCTATAAAAAATATGTTTCATAGAAACTAATTATATGAGTCCCAAATTGATCTAATTATTAAGTTTAAAAGGATAATTTATAATTATGTAAGTAATTAACGATTTGATTTACAAATTTTTAAACTGTGTATTATGCAAATAAATTAATTTGAATGACAAATTTTGTTTAAACTAAATAATCACATGGTTTTTACAGTTCTGTAAAGTATGAATCAATATTTCTAAGTAGTGTTGAGCTGACCGATATTTAAGCATTAACACTATTTAACCTAATCTCATGAACAAAAGAAACTTGTGTGGGAAAATATTTAGTCATTAGCTTACATTATGTTACTTTTGGCTACTTTGCCTAAACTCATTATAAGTTTAATGTGATTCTTAGTAAAATTTGTTTTATTATAATATTCGTTATACAATTTGTACAATATCTATTAAGTAATTGCTATTGGTGTTAGTGAATAAAAGCGATATTATTTAGTATGTTTTTGTAGTCTGAATTAAAGTTACCACCGTTTGCTAGCTTTCTACAAAACTCCTGTAAAGAAAGAATTCATCGGACGCATAGATATTGGAAATGTGTAAATTAGATTAGATAGTCATCATCAGACATCTATGTCTACAATATTTTTCACTTTCATTCATTGTATAAATGAAGAAGACAAGACGTAACAAAATTATATGTTAAAACAATAAACATGACATTATTTTAATTTGTATTATTGCTTTTTATAATGATTATTGTTGTATGATATTGACATTTTGATAAGATATTTGTGACTTATTTAAATTTGACATGTAAAATTTTAATATTGCACGCCTAATTAGGTAAAATGTATTGATACTATAATATAATAACATAAGACTGTATATACATTTTTGCCAATAACTTATTTTATTATATTCTATTACTTTCTTGTCACGGAGTTTATGCTCGGTTTGCCTATTTAGACAGGAGAAAGCCGGACCCATGTTACTCATATAGTTTACCCATGGATAAAATAGATACTTTTCTGAAGTAGACCGAAAAAATATTATTCTTGTGTCACATATTAAATTTCACAGGGTTAAGGGTTGCCTAGAAGAGAGAGATTGTTTTAAGCAATAAGGTAAGGTGGTCCATTGTACTATATACCTTATAACCTTAAGGCAAGAAAATGTGTTACTATTTTACGTTATACGTGCACAATAAAGATTATCGTTGTTGTTGTAAATGATTCGCGAGGTAAATAGTTCACGAAAAATATGTTACACTATCTATAAAGATTACGTTATCATAATCTTAACTTTAGGCTTTACTAAATGTAGGAAATTCTGCTGTTATTTCTTTCTTTACATGCGTGGTAATACCTATGTGAATTAAGTACTTACACCAATCAATCAAGCATAAAAATGTAACATGAGGGTAGATGTTAAAAATAATGAAGCGCAAGTTCTTTCTTTAGACAAGCGTCTTTAAAGTAATATTTTCTGACGCGATCAGAAAAACGTACCTGTTATATAACCTATAGAAAAATCAATGCTTGCATAAATCAAAACAATTTGTAAGTAGATCATAAATAATTCTTTATTTGTTGCTAATTATTAAAATAAAACCCGATATAACAAACTAGCTCAGAGGTTAGATAAATTGAAAATTCGCTATTTAAATTGGCCATTATTCGATTGTGAGCGTGACAGATATATTTGTGATTAATTATTAAAATTAATAATAGAGAATAATAACTCGCAGCGATACCGCTTACTCGATTTCAGGGGGGTAAAACCCCGCTGCCATGCTTGTCTTAGCGCACCCGCACGGAATGAAGATCGCTAGAGCTCCAGGGGTGGAAGTGATTAATGGCATAACGTCGGAAGTAGCTTTGGTGAACCTGCAACCCACCTTTGGGTGTCTCTTAGCCACTCATACCCATGTTGCCCCTCGCCATGCAGGGAGAAGAGTGAGTCACCGTCTGCTCACTATTCCCCGAACATTGCGAGGGGTAGACGCCATAGTCCCCATAGCCCAGATTCCTGGTACCACTAACAGTTCATCCCAATAGCCCGGTACCTTTTGTTCTCTTTTCTTACAATAGTCTTTAGGTGTATTTTTATATGGCGTAGACAGAGATAATTGTCATTCAGCGTAACGCTATAATTACGAGTATATTAAATTTATAAAGGGTCCTCTAGGAGTTGGCCTTCCCACGGCCCCACGGCAACTCCCCAAAACTCCCGGCCATTTTTATGGTCCGTGGTTTTAGAGACAAGAATAATAACAACCTTTAAACGTCTCACTGCTGGGCTCGAGCCTGTCATTTATAACTGAATAGACAGGTTACTCGCTACGTTTGGAGACAGGTTGGCGGGTTTAACACATCGGTTATCACGATGTGTAGCTTTCATCTCGATTTCTTCATTTCACCGTCAGCACGAGGTAATTCTAACAAATTCAGTTGATGATTCATTTAATGGAGAGAAATAATTTTAAAAAGTTTTATAAAGAAACTAGTTTTTCCCGCGGCTACGCTCGCGTAAACATTATCCCACAGGAAACAGTACATTTTCCGGGATAAATGGAGTTCATGTGCTATTCCGGACTTCCATGTGCTATAATCTATGTATACCTGCCAAATGTGGTCCAGATGCGTTTAACCGTTCTGGCGTGATTGAGTAACAAACATTCATCCAAACTATCGCATTTTTAATATATATTTTAGTAGCTTCTGCCCGCGACTTCGTCTGCGTGGATTTTTTTTCATAAAAGGTCCTATGTAACTTTTAATACATATATACAAAGTTTCATGATGATCGGTTCAGTAGATTTCGCGTGAAAGCGTAACAAACAAACTTACATTCACATTTATAATATTATATTAGGGATTATGCATATTATATGTATGTGTAGTATATATTATTTTTCTTTGATAATTATTAACCAGAAAATATTTTGACAACACCGGTATTCAGGTTCTGGTAAAATTATCTAAGAACTACTTATTTATAGAAATTTTGAAACGTATGAATCTATACTAATAGGTATAATAATTCTAAGAATAGGAACCCCAGCAATGGGACGATTATATACTGATATTGTTATATCTGTATTAGTTATAATAAACTACAAACTTCCCCGTCTTTTTAAGAACAGACGAAAGCAACATAATTTCATAATAATTTTCTGTTTTAAAGATTATTAAAAATTATAATTTTGAATAGGTATAAAGCACGTTTATTAAAGCTTTTAAGTAACTTGCGTTTTTTATCGAATTACCCAGATAGATATAGGTATCCCCCTTTTGGAAAGTGGACTGATATGTGTTTATAATTAATTTGAAGTGAAGATTATTACCATATCAATTGTGTATTATTTTCCAATATTAGAAAAATATTAGTTTAGTTTTATTATGGTATAAAAATTAATATTTGTAATTCTGGACACATTTTGCTTTATACATAGTCTTAGTTGTATGAAACGGTTACTTCGTTACTATAAACCTTATACTAATAAATAAAGCTTAAGAGTTTGTTTGTTTGCTTGTTTGAACGCGCTAATCTCGGGAAATACTGGTCTCATTTGAAAAATTCTTTCAGTGTTAGATATACCATTTATCGAAGAATGTTATAAGCTATATATTATCATGCTAAGACTAATAGAAGCGGAGCACCAATGAAGAATATTTCAAACATGGTACATTTTTTACTTACTTTTTTTAACTATTCTACGCGGACGAAGTCGCGGGCAGAAGTTAGTCGCTTAGAAAGGGCTTCATAAATAAAAGGTGTTGCTGAGTATACTTGCTATTTATTCGGAGACTTTTATAGATTTGTTTCGATTATTCGAATAATTAATCTACTAAATAAACAACAGTATGTTTACATGAGATTAACAACAAATAATAGACACCATAACTTCACATATTTACAACTACCATATCTACAATAGCTTGGTCATGTTCAGACTTCATTATAAAGTTACTTCACTATAGATAATCGCTTTACATATTACACGCGACGGGCGTTCATTCAAAACGTTCTTTTACAACTACACTTCTTAAAATAAAAAGTCTTGATAGAGAATATTTAAAAAAAATGATTAAGTAGGACACAATAGGCAGAATTAATGCGGTTGAAAATAATATAGAGCGCACAATTAATAAGCATAGATAGAAGTGTCAAGAATGAAAATAATAGAAATAAAGGGTATATTTGAGTATTTCACTAGGAAACGTAAAATTAAACAGGTTTGTTAATACTGAATATTCACAGGTTTGTACAATTTAGGTAAACACTGTAATACACGATTTACGTATCAGGGGGCCGCTGCTGGTCCGTGGGACTGGCTGGTGCGGAGACCGGCGTCGAATGCCGCCGTAACTGTTGCAGCAGCGCAGGGTCTAAGGCCGGCCACCAACCTCCTAATAGAGGATATTGTGCCGTCGGAGTAAGCGGCGTTCGCACTTCATCGTCCACCGTTCGTTCATCCTGATCACTTGCCACCACATCGATATCCTCTTCAGGCTCTTCGTCTCCACTGCTATCGCGTCTTTGTCGTTTTTCCGGTGCATCATCAGGTGCCAATAAAGAAGCGACGTCAAATTGCCTTTTCCGGGCTGGGCCACAGCCAGGCAACCGACCTGCTCCCCAAAAGGGCAAGGGCAGAGCTGTCGGTGGGGGTGACTGTGGCGGCGGCGAAGGTGAATCTTCTCCATCGTCATCCACCGCCAATCCCATATGCTTTCTCACTTTTCTTTGAGCTTTACGTCTCCGAAAGTCTCCTTTTCGGAAATCTTCTATATTTGCCGGATGTATAGCCCAGTAGTGACCCTTTCCGTTTGCCGACCTTCCGGCTTTCACAAAGCAATCGTTCAAGGATAAATTGTGTCGGATTGAGTTGCGCCAGCCGGGTCCACGACTTCTAAAGTACGGATAGTTATCCAGAATGTGTTGATAGATATCGGAAAGTACGAGTTTCCTCTCCGGTGAGCTGAGAATCGCCATGGCTATGAGACCGATGTAGCTGTGCTGCGGTTTCGGTTCTTCGGGTTGCAAGGCACGTTGTTGGAGAAGCGACATGGACAGGGCCAGCCGAGGCCCGTAAGGTGTATAACACGGTGTTACAGTGGGTGGATACAGGCGAAGTCTTTCGGCGACGGCATAGTTGTACAGCTGAATTCGATAGTGGTCGAGTGCTGCCGCGGTCACTGTCGGCGCGTCCTTGCCGAGCGGCCAAGGGCCTCCGTCGGCACCGCTACACATGTTGCTCGTCGGAGAGCGCGTCACGGATTGTGACCGACGGTGGCGGCGCGGCGAGAGTGCGCCCGGGGGCTGGGGCCTCAGCAAGAGCGGCCAATCACCGCTCAGCCGCTAGTTGTATACGTGTTTTTGTTTAGCGACGCCCCACTCCAATGGCTTTGTGACTCTAGGCTCCCTATCTTGAATTCGTTGTACTGATAGCAGTAAAACCATTGTTAGCATTTATTCTAACAGTTGTTTTTAAGTTATAATTTAAAACGAAAATATTTTTTAAGTTCTTCAAACACTTGAAATCGTATAGGTTCATATTTTTTTTAACAAATTGATTCCATTAAACTAACTGAGCAATAACGAACAATACTGCATTATCGAATTTCCAAGTTTGATTAACAGGCATAAATATACGTATGGGTATATATATTACATATATTAAATGTCATGGAGATATACAAGTTTATTTTTATATACTTAACACAAGAAATATTGTTCTGCTATCTGTACTTAGCAAAACCGTTATAAATGACAACTTCGTAGCTTGCTTCCCTGTTATTTCAGAGATATCACAACACACAACAACACATTACTTCTCTGGAGGCGCGAGCGAAAGAGACATTGATATAAAAATCTTCTTTCTCTTTCGGATAAGGACGGAGCGTCATGCAACAGTTTTATGGTTCAGTTGTGCGCGACAGTACAATCAAAATCGTTCATGTTCAAAATTATACTTCATGTATACGGAATAAGATTGAATATAGAGTGTTTTTTTTCTCGGTGTTAGATTCTTTTAGTTGTTGTGAATGGCTACGGAAATAAAGAGGTTTCTAGGAGAGTGCGAGAAGGGCAGCGAGCGCGCCTCACCACCCAACAATGCAGTTGCCGCCCATTTAAATACGCCATTTTGTTTACTGTCTCCATAGCCTGTGCTTTTGTGTTTTATACAGAAAGCAGTGTTTTGTGGAATAAGTAAATTACAGGAAATATTTATCCATTTCATTCGGAGACAATGAATATAGCCAGAGGCGTAATACGTAACTGTTGCCGATTGTACAGCAGTACATAATGCACATACACTTAAACACAATATTTTTTAACATTTTAAATTATTTTCATCGAAACAGACTTAGCTCTTTACGAGAAAATATTATGACAGAGAAACATGACGATTTAAAAAGGCTACACCATTTTTATTAAATTAGCCAAAGATACGCTTAAAAGTTTTTTATATGGTTCGGCATGACATATAGTACAATAGTTATGTTAGACCAGTCATACTCAACCTTTTTATATAAGGGTCATATAGACATAAAATATATTAGATGAGATACATATATGCGGCAAAATATTTTTATTTAGGTGTTAATAAAAAATGAAATTGAAATAAATCATATATTTGATAAGTGCTTGGTGCATAACAAAGGGATTCGTATAGCTAATAAACGTCTATAAAAGACATTCATTTGAAAATACACCGTGTCTCAAAAAGCTTTCTTGGTGGATAAATGAGAGATATATAGTTTCATTTGTTATATTTTTTTTAATGTAATGAAATCGGACGGTAAGAATGTGGAAAATGGAGGCAGGCAGGTCTACGTGTGAAAAAACACGCTGATTAAATTAATTAGTAGATATAGAAAAAAATATACTTTAGATTAAGCTTACAATTCAGTAATAAAGGAAAGTAAATAAATAAATATTACCAACTATGTAGGATGCCAGGTGGACCATTCAGCTTTTTCCAAAGCTTGGTGGGCAGTTTGAGTTTGAGTATAACGGTATCAGACATATATATATAGCTTTGACGTTTCTGTTTGTATGATGCTAGAATATGTTGAAGTATGTCTAATAATAATTACAGCCCATAAAATGCCTATTGCTAAACTCAGGGCTGCCATTTTTTATAGGAATCGGACAGTACTATACCCACCACGCATGTCCAAGCAGATTTGACACATCGGTTATATGGATGTTTATCGACTTAAAGTATGTCTGCCGCTTTCTAATTTAGTTCACATATTGATCCTGTCCGTAATTGTTTATTGCAACTGCAGACCAAAAAAGCGATAGATGAATTGTGTGACGGATGATTTGATGACTTGTGTTGACAGAGGACGTAGATCAAAGTAGAGGAGTATGGAAGGAAGAGACATATTGTGCCAGGGAAAGGTGAAAGGAAACTATCATTATTGCCTCAGAGTATTATCTTATGCACTTGCCTACTTAAAAGTGCAGATTTATTACAAGGAACGAATAATAAATTTTACTTAAGCTCAAAATGAAATAAAGGCATTTTCTGTTTTCGTTATAAAACGTTTAACATAGGGTAGTCAATGTATTTTATATTGTTTAAATGCCAAATTAAATCTTGGTCACGTACGGTGCAGTTTTAAACAAGCCGATTGGCCGATGAAAAACAATTCACGTAGGCGCGGACGTTGAGGCACGCCACAACAAACACGTTTTAATTTAAACTCCTGTATTTTACACAATGACATTTCAACTCTTCAGTTCTCGTAGAACTTTTGAAAATTTTTATAATAATGGGGGGGGGGGGCTTCATCTGAGATAAAGTTACAAATATAATGATGATTTAATGCGTAATTTGAGATGCGACACTTAATAAAGTTATTATCGACAGATACACTACTGTGACTATTCATTAATGGCGGTACGGTATCATTCGGCCACAGTTTAAATCTTTAATATTATTGCAGGTGAAGCAGCACCATAAGGCGAAAATGATACTGATATTTTATATATTAATATGGCTTTACGTAGTTATTATCGCTATTCTCGTCATTAATCGGAACAGTACTTTAAGGATATTACTCAAAGGTAATTAAAATGTATTATATTTTATTATTATTTACAGACTGTCTGTCGCTCCTTTCTCACCGTATTTGTTTTATATTCATAGCTTCTAACTTTGTAAGATATCGAAATAAAACATAAACTGAAATTGCTATTTCTGAAACCGGAAACCCGAAGTCTAACAATTGGATTTTAAAGGTTGTTACTATTTATTTAAGGAATTAAAGAGACAATAGTTGTCTTCATAGTTTTTTATTTGTTTGGTGGTGTGCTGGAAAAGAGTTAACTGCATAATTATGCTTATCTCACATATTTATGACACAAAACTTATTTTTGTGTGGCATAGATATTTCCACAATTGGTCTACTATATGTAAAGTATCTCTATAAAAATAGAACATAGATTTTGATATAAGTCATTAAATGCATACATCTAAAGCATTTAAAATAAAAGAAATTGATTAAAAGAGTAGTGGGTAAATTCCAACTCAAATCTATTTTAAGACAAGAAAATATCATCAAATTATTATACTTAGGTACTTTTAGTACTAAAGAGAAATTTATCGTCCAATATACACTGAAGGACTCATAAACTGCATCAAAGTAATAGACGACTTTGAAATAAATATTTTAACCAAGTATGCAAACTTTCTATACAGATTTAAATTGAAACCTCTAGATTGGTTCGTGAACTTTAAAACAGCGTAGGGTCATATCCTTAAGTTTAAGTTTGTGTACTGGAAAGGACCTAAAGACTTTTTTTGAAGAAAAAACAGAAATTTAAGGAAAATTGGTTTAATTAAATAATTGGTTTTAACAATAGACACAAACTTTATGCAAGAGTTTATTTATGTTTTAATAAGGTGTATTACCTACACGTGCCGTTATTACGGATTCTAATCGGTTCCGCATTGATTTTATTAGGGTTATTAAAAGATCTTGCGGAATATTGTCCCATTCTTCTGAAAGTGCTGTTCTTAGTGCTGCCACTGTCGTGGGCAAAGGGTTTCTCGCATATACAGCTCTTTTTAAATTGTCCCAAACATACTCAATGGGATTAAGATCCGGCCTGCGTGCTGGCCAATTCATTGTACGTATCCCAACCTCTTCGCAATATTGTCGAACTTGTGCAGCAGCGTGCGGCCGGGCATTATCCTGAATTAAAGTAAAATTTTCGCCTATGAATCCCATGTAAGGCACCACGTGATCTTCTAAGATCTCTGTTATGTAGCGATGTGCAGTCAAACCCCCTCTATTACCGTTTTGACGGACCATGTCTATGAACACAAGTTCTGTTCGCCCGTTCATCGATATGCCACCCCAGACCATACACGAACCGCCTCCAAAAGGAACACGCTCCTCAATGCAACTTTGAACATATCGCTCCCCACGTCGACGATAGACTCTTCTGCGACCATCTGCACCATATAAACATGTCCTACACTCGTCCGTGAACAATACGGAGGTCCACATTACTCTTCTATCCAATTCAGGTGATCACGCGCAAATCTTAAGCGAGCTTGTCTGTGAGCTACAGACAACTTTGGACCATTTGCTGGTCTAAAAGGGGTAATATCCGCTTCCTTTAACCTTCTTCTTATTATTCGTGCACTCACGTTTACTCCACGCACTTCATTAAGCTCTGTTTTGATGTTAACAAACGTGAGGAAACGATTTCGCAGAGAAGTTGTAACAATAAATCGGTCATCATATGGTTGCTCGAGTCCTGCCTGTACCACGTCTCCTTCTATAAGAACCTGTCTCCACAAACCTTCTGTATATTCTAGAAACCGTAGACTGGTTTAAATTTAAATTTCTACCAATCGTTCGTTGATCCAAGCCCTCCCGCACCAATGCTACAATTTGAGCCGCTTGTTCGGACGAAGTATCCATATTTTGGTTCAAAAACTCTCGATGAGTTAAAAAACTAACCCAATAATTCTGCTGGTAACAATAATTTAATTGACAAAAAAATAAAAAATCAATGAGAATCAATTTCAAACTTTGCTATAAATAACACGCAAATCTGATACTACGAGTAAATTTTCTTTTCCCGGCTATATTCATTTGTTTTACTGCAGTTCTATTTTTAAATTTTCCTTTTTTTTGAGATTAAGAGCCAGTCTCTCCATATTTATATAATTTAATCTGAAAGTTTGCATACTTATTAAAAAAAAATCATTTCAAAGTAATCCTGAACTGTGATGCAGTTTATGAGTCCGCCAGTTTACTTACATTCGTATACTTTAGAAACACATTTGAACTGTGTCACAGAAAATAGCTCTATGTTACGTATATACAAATTTAATTTCGTGTTTTTACATAAAACTGGACTATTTCTTGTTAGTAAGTTTACTACAATAACAAAGAAACAAAGTCCACACAGCGAAACAGAGGCGAGTCGCAGCCAACCTGATTTAAAGCAGTTCAATGAATGAAATGTTGCTTATGACCACGTATGTATTTGTTAGTGAATTGAAGGAAAAATCTTTTTATTACATGGAAATGACATTATTTATTGGCATTAAAAGTACCCTAAGCGTTAACTGCGATTATAAGCTAGTATATGTCGAGTTTAATTCATATACGTTCAGTAGTTTCAAAAAAAGATGCGATCGCAGAGCCATCTTTTACAACATATTGTCTATTCCACGGAAACGTAACGTAAAACTTACTAATTTGGGATAATAAGTATCCAAGTTACACCCCTGGATTTAAGCTAATTCTATGTCGAGTTTGTTCAGTGTTTTCACGCGCCTAATACTCTAACGGACAGACGGACAAAAATCTAAATAAATGTGTTTTTTTTTTCACATTTTTAAACGCAATGTACAAACTCGAACCTTTTATAGATTTATTATAGTATAGATAGATTTCAATATTGAATTGATGCTTATGTCGTACCGTTGACTAATTGAGATAAGTTCTCAGATTCTTTTAAATGTATTTAGATTGATTTATTCGTACCGGGCTGTATTCCATTGTGGTAATTGTCGGACCGTACCAAGACGGAGAGGCGGCGCTTCCCCGCCCACATCGCACGAAACTTTTGTCCACGAATGTACTTAATACTCACAATGTTAGTATTATGATAAATATTATAAATTTATTTTTATATTGGGTATTTAATATACACAAGCATTTATTTGATGTTTGCAGGGCATACATAAGAAGATCTTTTAAAGTTATACCCAAGACTAAACATTGGGAGGAAGAAAACTAAGGTGGTATTAGAATGTATAATAGAGACGGGATGAAAGTAATATTACAAAAAAATGACAAAAATAAAAATGACAAAGCTAAAAATCAGAAATAAATATTTAACCAAGTTTTTTATACAACATCTTGAAGTCGGTGCGAAATAAACATAAAAATTAAGTAGATACTATATTAGTATTTTGCGAATTTGTTGTTTTTTTTGTATAGTTTACTTGGTATCGACTTTAAGATGTCGTAGAGAGAAGCTTGAAGTCGGATTTGGAAAATCAGAATTCCCTTAAAATCTTCATATGTGTGTGTAAATATCTATTAACAGCAAGTTTCCTCCTGAAAGTATGTTATGATTTTTTAACACAGATTAAGGATGCCACCCTTTTTTTTTGCAGAAATTATGGTATTTTTGTTTTGAGGCTGTAACAATAAAGTACTTTTGGAAAAAAGAAGACACTTTTATTTTTCATTATTAATTATATAATCTATTTATTTCATTAATGCATTTTCCATGTGTATTTATTACTGTAATGTTTAAAAGAATCGTAAGTATCTGCATTGAAAATATCGTAAATTTCGTACAATGTTTCCATAATAATATTATGTAGTTTAATTGGCTAAAATACAGCACAATACTATGTATTATATATAATTCATAGTAACCAAACCCAGTAGAAACATGTAGGTATAATGTATGCAGCTATAAAAAGGGTGTTTTAATGGCGAAAAACCTAAAAATACGGGTGGCAGCGGTGACCATGCATACATTACATATAGCCATTAGTGGCGACAGTTGTGACTTATTTCTGAAATTAGCATTAAGGTCCTATTTTTTCGGGAATATTGCTTCTAATTGCTTCATGTATTCCACATTTCTCAACGCCACATGAGTTGCCGAATATACATTCGGTTTGGTTTGTAAGCTATTTGCTTGTTCTCGTTTGTTCGTATAGCTACGTCTCGTTTTTGAGAGAGGAACAGGCTAGCGGCGTGGCGGGTTGATGCCTAATTTTTTAGTTACACCATATTGAATGGTATCGTGTGGCCGTATCTCAGCGACAACATGATACATATATATAGATTTGGATGTAAAATTGTAATTGCACAGTAAGCAGTACATAGGTACTGTAAGTTTTTCCATATCCAAAAAAAAGTTACAAGTTTGGTAGCTCAATTTGTTGATGGAGTAAGTAGGTAAAGCAAACTGACTGACGGCCCATTTGATGGAAATTGGTTCCTAACACCTATAGGCATTTGCAACAGCACTAATGCCGGGAAACACAACAGATCAAGGTTGATATGTGGCGTAGCTACTCTGAACCAGGGATCGTTTTGCCGCTGGAATAGTTTCATTCTCTGTTCCTGAACGAATACTTATTCAAAAATAAATCCAATTCGAATAAAGCTAAAAAAATTAAAAACGAAATTCAAGCGATATAAAATAGCAGCGCGGTTCCATCTCCGTATATTGAATTAGAGACTTTGTGTGGTAAACTGTTCGCAAAATATTTTGGCGTCACAAAGGAGGTATTAAGGCGAACCCCGCGGGTGTGCGCGGCGTAATTATATGCAAATGAACCGCCCTGCGCCGCGCCAACGCCGCCGGCGACGCGACGGTTGAGTTTCACGACGGTTCCTGAATTTGTTTATATCTGTAATGTTGGAATTTGAACAACTCACGACTCTTCGCTGCGTGTTTTATCATGAGGAAAAGCCCGAGGAATTTTTATTTATTTTTGTCTCGTGCTTTTTGAGGAACCCGACTGTAAAGCCTGATCTACATTTACATTTAATTAGTAAACTTACGAGTAAGTCTTATAATTAGGACAAAGTATCTAGTTAGTCGACAAGTTATTACTTAGCTGGAAGTTCTCTACTAGGTTTGTAGAACCGAATGGACTATGCCGCGACCATGGCAAAATACTAGACGCGATATCTTTGGTGCCATGGAAGATGTGACGACCCGTGTGGAAAGCCATGTAAGTTGACACTTTAGCTACGTTCCATCAGACATCAGGCAGACAGAGTCGACTTGGAGTCCCGATGTCTATCGGCTTTATCGAGATCTATTTAGATGATAGAATCTTGTCTGATAGAAACCTCACGTGATCAAAAGGCTGTTCTTGGAAGTATTTGGGGCAACGCATTGGCGTTATCATCTAACGCGGGCATGGGAACAGCGTTTTGGGCACGTTCCTAACCGAGAGCGATTTGGGACTTGTATATTATTTTAATTTTTTTATTAGGAAATTGTACATAATTTACCGTTTACTTGTCTGTTACACCGATTACTAATGATTTCCTAAAGATTAATTTATTTAATTTATTTGGGAAACAGAATAATTGAGGCCGTCAGCGTTAAAGCGGCCTAACCCTCAATTTATTATATTCGGAGATAAATACTGGAAACTATGTAAAATTAAGGAAATGCAAAAAAAGTGTTTGGAACGCCATCTATTATCAAGTGACAAAACCAAAGATAGGCCAGTCTTGCATCATATTTTAGCACGTTTTACATAATTTCTAATATTTATCTCTGAATATAATAAAGTAAGGGTTAGGCCGCTTTAGCGCTACGGCCTCAATTATAATTCTAACAATATAAAACACATACCGATACCGCGAAGTTTCCACTAAAAAAATATATAGAAGTTTCACTTCAATAATTCATGTTACGCGTTTGGCTCATAGAACTATAAGAAAACTATTGTATTTGATACAATAATGGAAAATAAGATTTAAAAAAGGAATTAAATAACATCAGACCACACAAAAAAAACTAAGTATACGATGTGTATATTAGCTATATTATTCTTAAATCATAATTATCAGGTCATAAAAAATCGTGATATGTCTTAAATATAAATGTATCAATCAGTCAATGTATCCAAAAAACAAAATAATAATACAAATAAAATAAAATATACGAGTATATATGAAATTAGTAGAACGTCATGTAATTTAATTTCTTTTTCTTGTTAATTTGAGTTTTGAAATTAAATAAATTGCCTATAAAAGGATCGACATCATTCAAACATCAAGATATTAAATAATTACCAACTTACGAAAACTATGAAGAATCGATACTAGTGACCTTTAGGAACTAATCAAGGAAAGTATTAAAGCATTAGAATTGCTATCAATAGGTATTTATTCGATTTCTAGGTAAGATATTAGTCCCTTGCGGCTGATATTTATTGTCATTGAATAATCTTAAAATTCACGCCTTCCTCAAAATCCTCTAAACCTGTGTAATACAAATCTGAAAATCAATACAAACAAATATCATCATAATACAAATGCTTTAAAAGTACAAAAAACACCTTTAGTTATTCGCCAAGTCAGCAAATAAACTCATATAATACACCCAGACAGGTCTCAGGGGGTTTCCTGATGATACGTTTTCTATTTCCTCTATTTGTACTTGATGTCACAGCTTAGAATGTACCATTGAATTTACTCCAATAAATTGTAGTTTTCAAAAATATTGTAGGAGCATTACGAAAGCTGTGGTTGGAAACCTTAGTTTGGATCACAAAGCACGGTTACACGAGTAATACTCTTATTTGAAGATAATCCCGGTCCCCTCGCTTTAGTGAATACCTTAGCGGACTGCGATAAGTTTTCAAGACATGTAAGTATGATTACAGCTTCTATTCATACAAATGCAATCTGTTATTTCTAAGGCTTCTTTAAAACAGATAATAATAACATATAGGTAGGTAGGTATAATATAATAATACACGTGTAAAATGCTAGGAGTAATAGACGGCCAGTAACAAACATATTTCTCAGGAGCTCCTAGATATGAAGATGATCTGGAGGGAACTTCCCGCCACGCCTTTCCCCTTGCGTTATTTTTTTTATGGCAGGAGTTCAGCTGACAGGCAGATGGTCCACTTGATGGACAGCGGTTACCATCGCCTATGAACATTTCCAACATCAAAGTTGTGCTGCTGCACTCTTAAGGGATATATGATATGGAGTTTATTAAGGAAGGCATTATAAAAATGTTTAGAGGTCGGCAACGTGCTAGCGACACCCCTGGCGTTGCAAACCTATACGCGATGGTAACCATTTTCCATAAGGTGGGTCGTCTGGCTATTTGCCTACTTCAGGCAATGAAGAAAGAAAGAAAATTCTTCTTTCGCTTCTGTCGTGAGCCCATAAACGTCCTACTGCTGGGCCCAGGTCTTCCAACTTATACTAAATGCGTATGGACGTATAAAGTGTTGAAGAAAGGTCAGGTAAAAAGCATCTCAATAAAGGTGCAAGCATGAAAAGGTTGAAAGTAGATGAAGCGACAGTTGTGTGCCAGATCATCGCAAGTGGAGAGCTATCATCTTGCCAGCTCCTGTGGGAAAAAACGTGAGAAAATGTATGTATGTCTATGGGTCGCGCACATTTACGCATTTACCTCATTTTTTAAATACGAGTCTAGTTTATTTTGTTTATACTTATTATTTAATCCAAATCAATAATCTAATAAAACAACTCTTTACTATATCGTAAAAGTATGAATAGCTTGTTTTCGACTAGTCTGTTTTCAAAGCGGAGGGAAGTTAGGGAGGGCTAATTACAGATGGGTGGAGGGTTGCCGCCTCCCGTCTGCCCGAATATAACAGCTAAACTTATATACTCAGTATACCAATGTACATGACTTAAAATAGCCTCTTAGTTGCATGAAGTTAATCTATCTATCTATAAATATAACAAATATGTACTTCGAGTTTGTACCTACATATTTTAATGATGAGAAAAATTTCGGACTGATTCGAAGCAGCATATTCCGAAAATACAATTTTAATATAGAATTATTTTGTCTTCATCCCGATAAATGTCGTCGCTCCCATGGGATAGACGAATACGAGTATGCCAAAAAAGGCAATGCGTTAAATTAGTAGATTTTTTTATTGCATCAGCTCAGGAGACCACCCATCTGACGGAAAGCGGTTACTATCGCCTATGAACATTTATAACAACAAAAGTGTTACTAGTGTGTTGCCGCTCTCTGAAGAAAGGTACTTTGGCCACTAAAGCCGGAACACAACTCAAGGTTACTATGACGGCATGACTCTGGATCAGGTGGTAGTCATCATGACAGGCAATGTCCCTAACACTTGGCTGTGGGTTGTTTTGTCGTCTATTACGATATGCCGCCCGGCCGTAAGACATGTATTCTTTCTCTGGTCCTGCGCGAATAAATACTTATAAATAAAACTATGCCTAAATAATAACAAATCAAATAATACATATTTGACTCCAAATCGTTGTCGGTTGGAGCATTCTCAAAGTGGTCTCCGTATTCCCACTTCGATGGCATCTCTAATATTTTGGCACCTAACACATAATATGTAAATTATGTAAGCACAAACTAAGCACATTTCGATTGTATTATGTACAAAATTAATGTACGAAGTATAAACGGAAAACTATAGGGCCGATTGTGACCACCTACATCAGAGTAAATATTCGTTTACAAATTTTACCCAGGCCTGGCATCGTAGCCGCGACCTCTTTTACTCATTTTGACTAGCTCACGTGGCCCATGCTTAATCCACTAGACTACAGATGGCCTTAGAAGAACAATTACAAGCTATAATTCGTTTTCTAAGAAAGCCTTGATGCTTCTTATCTGATGCTATTGATAAATAAACACCTGTTTAATTAAGCTAAATAAAATAAGAAACCATTTGTACAGCTTTGCCAAATAGTTTTTGTAACTATTTGTAGAGAAAACAAGCTGAAGAAATTCAGTATATCAAAATATTAAGCCAAATAAAAGCCACTCCGCACCCACTTAAACTAATCAAAATCTTCCGAGAATCTTGAACGATCTGCCAAAAAAATATATCAGAATGCGACGCAACACTTGAATAATCATATAAGGGGACATTATTATTCATATTTTTTGCGCAATCATTTGTGTAACAGAAAACCTGAAGCGCCTATTCCATTGACGGAGCGTAACTCTATACAAATTGGCACCTCCATTGAGGGTAGGTGACACTTTTATATAACCACGATTAACAATCACAAACGAAATTAGAGCCCAATAATATTATTAAGGTTTTTACCTCACGTACACAATGATGTCCCCTTTCGTGACTTAATACGTTGAATAAGTAACTCGGATTACCACCTACGTATTTGTGTAAACACAATAAATATTTTTTGGGCTCGTCCTTTCATTCTGTACTAAGTGTAGATTTGAGATAATTGTGAGTTTAAGATACATGTGACAGATAATGTCTTATTAATATTTGAATGTTTAAAAGTAGGAAGAAGATATTTAATTTATTGTTGTAGATTTGTGTCAGTAACTTCTTCGTCATTAGTCTTTAGATGTTCACTTCAAGAATTAGTCCGTCCCACGTTCGCTCTACATATATCTGACCTCGGTTTTCCTCATCAGGCCTCCAAATTCGTTCCATTATTCTAAAAGGCGTCCTACATTCAATCCCACGAAGGCTTAACAAAAATATTTTATTGAAAATGACAGCAACAAAATAATTGTCTACATATCATAATATTTTTAAAAATGACTATAACTTAAGTTGTTAGGTCTTCCACATAGAGTGGATCGCTTAACTTTGGAATCATATCACTTAAAACTACATATTATGTAAAAAAAATCTTTAAAATTATCCTATGTCCATGCCCGTTATCGAAAATTCATATAAAACTATATATTAAATTTACAGAATGTTTATTTATATATTTATTTCGACAGGTGGAAGGGCATTTGCCCGACTGGATAGCTACCACCCCTGGTCTAAAGTATGTCGTCACAAAAACCTTGAGTTGGGTTCCGGCATTATTGACCAGGTTCCAGTCTCCCTTAAGAGAGCAGCAGTGCATTTGTAGCATCTTTGGTGTTACAAATGTCCATAGGCGATTGTGGCGACTTATTTTTTTTTACTATTCCACGCGGGCGAAATCGCGGGCTGAAGCTAAACAATAATAACCAATAAACACTATCTCGTTTTCATATTATGTCATACGGTTAAAAATTTAGTTTACCTTCTTTATTTTAGATAATAAAATTAAATGATGATAAAATGAAATACATATCCAAATGTAATTTTAAAATCATTCGCTGATATGAAGCATAAGTTAAGAGCCTGTTAAAATACAATAAACACTGACAGATTGCGAACAAATGTTGTGATTGAATTAAGAACGCATCGATGCACTGCCCTGGAGCCGCGCGTGGACAATAGCCCGCGACTACCGCGGATTAACAGCCGTAAGTGGATTAACGCATGTGGTGAACGCGGTCCTTCCGCCCCTTTGTACTCACTACCAACCAACACTTGACAGAAGTACTTACTAGCCGCGGATTTACGGTTAATATCACATGAGTAAGCATCGAGTATTTGATTATGGGAAACAAAGATTTATAATAACACACCAATCATAATGTCTCATATTGAATTTGTTTGTAAAAAAGTTTGTCTGTGCAATTCACACACGGCAGAATTGAAACTTCAGAAAAGAGCCTACGAGAAAATGAGATAAATATAGAGTATTAAGAGTATTAGTATAATTATAAGTTTTAATATTTTTATACTATTTTTCCCAAGCTCAAATTATTTTATTATAATATTACATTTCATATAACATGTATTTATATAACATTATAATTCATATTATTCAGATCCCACGTTTTGTTATATTAACTAAAGGAAACAAATGCTCTAGTTTCGATTGGACTTATAAACTTCAAAACTATAAAACATTTCCAACTCTATCTGTTTAAACATAGTGTTTAAAATGTTAAATTCACGGTATCACGCTTTTTCGTTGCCATCGAAAGAATTCACTACCATGGCTATGGCTTCATTATTGAAGAGAAACTTCTTTAAGTTCTCTTCAATAATGAACTAAAACAATAATTGAATGGATGACTATATTTTTTAAATTGCGTGGTGCTCTTGAGCTCAAACGAAACCTTGTGAAAAATAGTCATATCTTTTTTTCTCCAATATACTAGGTTTATATGGATGAAATTTGGCAAGAAAGTTTAAATTAAAATTATTATTATAAGACTAACATTTTTCTTTGACTTTTTCGCTGAACTCTAAATAAAACAGTAAAAAATAGCCTAAGTTATTTTTTATAACATTAGCCATCTACTAGTGAAAGTCCCGAAAAAATCGGCCCCGTCGTTTCAGAGATTAGCCGGAACATCCAGACAGACAACCAGACAAAAAAAATTACACTTGTTTGTGTAATACAAGTATAGGTATCGTATATAATTTCATATGAATTCAGTAATAAGTTCTTATTTTTACATTACAAACAGGCAAAATATGATTTAGCAGGAACGCTTTAAAAGTAATTGAAGGGTGTATTTATTTCTGTGCATATAATAGGGTGTGTGGGCTATCGTTAAACAGGTCTGAAAATCACGAGGCTTTTAATCTATGAAGGGGAACATCTGAAGATATTAAAAATTCATAATCAAAATTCTAATAAAAAATACTTCAAAAACTGAAAAGTATAAAATAACTTATTTCCAAAGCTATTTTTAATTATGATATCTTATTTTCTAATATATATTATGTATAAGATCTTGAAGTCGGTGCAAAGTAAAACATAAAAATTACTATATTTTGAAAATTACGAAGCACCGACTTTAAGATGTTTTAGATATTATATATTGAAAATAAGATATTATAATCAAAAATAGCTTTAGAAATAAGTTATTTTATGCTTTTCAGTTTTTGAAGTTGAAGTTGAGTCGGTTTTTAAAAAATGTAAAAAGTCTGTAATCATACCATCAAAAAGATATCAGCAATATTGAAAACGCCACCCTAACCCTCCAACGCATTAGCCCATGCACTCCTTGCTTCAATTCAATAACCCATCCACTGCCATTGTCATTGTGTTAAGTCGGAAGCTCTCCAGTGGTCAATAGAGTGTTCTCCGCTACTGAAAACATCCATTCGTGCCCCGAACAAATGGGACAATGGGTGAAAGCCATTGTCAGTCATTTTGTTTCGTCAATACCACCAAATAAACCATAAATATTTAACCAGCTTAATGTTGGGGCTGTTTATTTGACTTGAGAGCAAGGACAACTACAATTAAGATATGGGAAAACAGTTATTGCTTGTATTACATTCTTCAATCTAGAATTGATATGATACAAAACCGCATCATTTTTATGTGAATCTCGAACAAATAGACAAGAAATCTAAAAAAATTGAATCGTATTCTCCATTTTTTATGCAGTCTATTCCAGTTTCTTTAAGTAGCTTCAACGTACACGCTCGGTATCTCTAAAATTTTATAATATCATGGATAAATTTATTTGTTTTTGCATGATGCAAATTTTTGCATTATTGTACACGTTTTAAACTATGTAAGTACTTACAATTTTCTCTGAAATGCGTTAAGCTATTTCTTAGTTTACACCTCTAGTTATTATTCTATGACCTATACAAGACAAACTGTCAGACGAACTGAGACAAAAAATCTAAGCACGGCGATTTATCATAGGGCAACGGTATAAATAAATACCTGTTAGTTTTAATTAATTATGACCTTTGTTGTGAAAGGAATTACAGACAATAATTTTATTTATTGGTATAGGTATTTTTTAAGTTAGTAGCATAGTAAATAAAGTCATTTAAAACGACGGCGGAAACCTGCAACAGATATCAAATTACTCGTGGAAACATCACACCTACGGAAGTAATACATTGTAGTGACCGCACCAGCTGCCTTAACTTCGTACGTAGGAATCAAAAGTGAATCAATATTCTAAGAAAATGTCCGCACAACGCGCACCCTCACGTTAATTCAATTAAACGCTATTGTATCAGAGTTTTTGCTTGACGCTTGCATTAAGAACACATTCATTTTGTTAACAATAATGACAATGCCCACTCAGTTGGTCAAAAGATAACGGTCCATACATTCGGACAGTGTTTTTTCCACCCTCGAAACTAACTGTTGACGAATATTTACATCTGAAGTGTTTATATAGATACGATCTTAATCTGGGATTAGTAGATCAGAAACTATTGTAAGACCGTCTTAATGTGTAAGTTTTTGTTAACCGAGTGATTTAGTGCCACCTATGGGGCACAATAGAGCACTTGGTTGCCCCAAATACTCCCACGACTAATAATAGAGTTTGGTGAAATGTTTTCCTTCTACATTTCTATATCCGGTCCCTTGTTCGGAGAAAGATTAGAAATCTCTTAAATGTGTACGTAATATAAACATGTATTTACAATCAAATCCATATCACCATCCTATAAATAAATAGTCTTTAAATCTTTGTAGAGTTTGGAAAGTTCGCTTCAGAGCCGGAGTAGCTTTTTAAATTTTTTCGTCCTTTGAGATCCTTTAACGTGCGACCACCAGCCCACATGGATTTCATCTTATTATATGTGTTTGCTAGCTGTCCCGGCAGACGTCGTCCTACCCGAAAAAGCTTAGCTTTCAATCGATATTCTGAGAGCAACTCCACCTACCGAATCAAATAGTGAACCAGCTCAGAAACCTTCTCTGGCTCTTGCACAACAACTTTGCTAAACATCATAACATGATCAAATGTACCTATAATTCACGATTCTATAAAGACCATACTGATAAACATTCATTTTTATATAATAAGAAGAAGATATATAGATTCATTTTGTAATTGGTTTTTTTTGGTGTGTGATGAGTCTTGGGCTGGCCTACGTCCAGCAGTGGACTACAAATGGCTGAGGACGAGTTGGTTTTTTTGATGAACAATGAAGTGTTTTCTATTCTATTCTATCTTCATTCGTCTATACGGGTTGTCTGGAAGAGACCGCTTCTTAGTCATAAGACCGCCCATTGTGCACATTTATAACATTTTTAGCCTACAAGTTTTTCTATGTTTTCTGTAGTGGTGTACAATATAGTGTTCTTTCTCCTCTCTCTCTCTCTCTGTAAATTTTTTTGTTGCTTCTACCAAGATATGACAGTCTTTACTTTTATTGTGTCTCTGTGAATATGCACTGTTTGCTACAACTCCATTAATTCTTCAAAAGTCTTTCTGTAACATAGTTCTGTATAAAACTTATTAAAAAAAGAACAATATAAATAGAATAAGAGATAAATATAAAGCAAATTTTTTTTTACCTAGAAGTGTTGCTGGGGAGTTTCTTGCCGCTTCTTCTCCTTAACAGCAATAACACGTTGCGAAGCGGTGTACATAGACTAGGGAGTAAAATTAAATTTTAACCTATAGGTATATATGACATTCAAAAAGTGTTCTCCAGCGGAAGTTATTTTGAATAAAAACTTTTGAATTTACATACATTTGTTTCGCAAATAACTATAGAGTTTATGTAAAATGTGGTTTTACATACGTCGGTATGCTATATTGTATATGTTTATATTATAACTAGCTGTCCCGGCAGACGTCCTGTCCGAAAAAATAGTGGTTGATCGTAGAGGGTTGAATATTTAGGGTTGTATGTATTTTTATTGCTGTATTATAAAAAAAACTAAAGATTTTTTTTATCTATAATTTTTTAAAATAGGGGTGGACTACCCTTAACATTTAGGGGGATGAAAAATAGATTTTGTCCGATTCTCAGACCTACCCAACATGCACACAAAATTTATGAAACTCGGACAAACCGTCCAGAGGAGTATGGTAACTAACATTGTGACACGAGAATTTTATATATAAGATATTGTGTTCTAATCTGGTATGTTATAACATAAAAGCAGTTAAGAATGTCTGAATTGCCGTCCCCTGAAATTAAATTGACTATACGAGTAACAATCAAATTAATGAATAAAATAATACATATCAAAGATTGATAAGCATGAAAAAATTTCAAATAAAACTTTTGTTACTTTTTAATTAGGACTTAAAGGAGAAAACGAAATGCATGAAGAAATACCTGACAACTTAATGTCTATATTATTTATTTATATTTTGTATAGAGTAGTTTTATTTTAAGTTTTTTTTATACGTAATATGTTTTTAAAGTTTAGCAAATCGAAATTTTCTATAAAAGCAGCTATTTTTGTTCTGACTATAATATCGATATCAATTTTTATTCATAATTTGCTTTTCCACACTTTTGAGAAATGCGTTTTGACCGCAGACAAGATTTTATTAAGCCCCAACGGTGTAAGGTCAGGCGATAACACAAAACTCGTACTACTATGGAAAAATCACCACGTATTCACACAAGGATATATAAGAACTTTAAATTGTCCAATCAGCGACTGCGTTTTCACCGAAAACAAGAACCTTCTCGACGGTGATTATTCTCAATTTGACGCTATAATATTTCATGAAGATCTGTTAACGGACAAATGGTTAATGCCAACCAAAAGGAAATCGCATCAATTGTATACATTCTTTACCATTGAATCCGCTTACCATAACCCTGCGTGCGACCTTCGTAATGATAATTATTACAACCTGACCTTCACTTATAGACTAGATTCTGATATTCCATGGACCTATTTTATAGTGCGTGATGTCAATGGAGACATAGTTGCACCGAGTCTCATTGTCAGATGGGAAGAGAGTACTAAGCCCATTAAGCCTGCTATTAAATCTATCTTGAAGCGAAAGACAAAAGCGATCGCTTGGTTGGTAAGTCATTGCAGTGCTGACAGCTTCAGAGACGACTATCTGTCAAGACTGCAAGAACACTTGTACCATTATTCTCTTAAAATAGACGTATTCGGAGGCTGCAATGGATTAAAGTGCTTTAATAAGGATTGCGACGAAATGTTGCGGAATAATTACTATTTTTACGCTGCATTCGAAAATTCCTTCTCAGAAGATTACGTCACTGAGAAAGTTTGCATGGTTACCTTAATTATGCAGTGCCTATTGTGTATGGGGCTTCTAATTACAGCAGGTAAGTCTGAGAATTACTTTGGATTTAAAATAATAGTTAGAATGTTAAGTATATGTACAATACAAGGCACAAAGAACACGTATTTGAATAACATTCTATTCTTAAGTATGTTATTATTTTAATATTGTTCTCGGAATATGCTTATAAAAGTTTTTTTTATGTGGGAAGGCTGTTGTAACTCTTTATTGATACATTATAGGACTATCACATACATATTTCGCTTAAAATGAGCTTAAATATCTAGTGAGTAGTAAATATATAAATATTACTTCTTATTATAACTGGCATGAAATTTTGTATAGGTACGTACTATATTTCGTGTTTCCGATACGAACGTAGCACATTTTTTACTTTGGCAAATATAATATTTTCCGCTGGATGTGAATAAAGATTATACATATACCTATATAAAACCTACTTTATAAATAAAATGTCTTACTACTGGGTTTGGACTTGAAAACTTTTTCATGGAATTGTTAGTATACTCGTCACGCTCGTCCAACGCGGTTTGGCGGGTTTGACACATCGTTTATATCGGTTGTGCAGATTTCAATACGATGTTTTCCTTAACTATCATCACGTGGTAATTGTAACAAGATGCACATTAGGACAGAAAAATATCTTAGAGGCGCATGTTTTTTCAGACAATATTCGAACCCGCGTCATTTTAGTTGAAGACACGAGTGGGTTAAGCGCTAAGCGAGCACGCCTTTTATCATTTTTATATCGGCCTCTTTACATTGATAAACTATTACCTGTTTACAAAAATAAACATATACCATAGTTTAAAATGATCTTTTCAAAAAAAAGGCATTTGAATAATATGCTTATTTTTCAGATTTCTACCACCAAACTCTTACATCAACGCTCGGGAATTCCACCCATACAACCTGGCTTACAAAATATATGAAGCCATGAGAGATTACGAGATATTTGAATCTTATTTCAAATGGACCAATACTTACACAATTAGCGACCATCAGGATATGGATCATCCGCTTTGCAATTTGTGCGGGCATTTGCATAGTTACAAAGCACTGCGTGCTCCAGCCAAGAAGAGTTTTAGAGTTTGGTGGAACGGTCTTAATGGTATGAAATGGTGCTTATCGCCCGAATACTGGAATGAAACTGCTCGGCTCAATATCGATGCGAATCATATCTTCACAATATATTAAATGCAACCATACAGGCCTCATATCATTGCAGCGCGCGCAAAAATAAATAATATTATTATTTTTTGTGCATTTCAATTATTAATAAATTTACCCTTTTTTTGGATTTTCGAAACATTGTTCAGCTTATTTTTTATAAGATAGTTTTTCTAAAGGGTGTAAATATAATGTAATTTATTTCCGTATACTTGTTATGGAATATTTAAATTTAGAAAGGTTTGGTTTACACATGCTTAGAATTGAAATAGTCATTAAATCGACTTGTCACAATTGATTTCATACTAAATCATCTCCAGTTTTTAAAGTAACGGATAATTTTTGGTACCTAGAAAAATTTAACTTTTAATAATGTTTTATTTACATATTTTAGATGTTTTTAGAATGATTTATGTACATATAATTAAATATATTTTATATAATTAATCTTCTTTTTTTCACATTCTCCCAATTATTTGAAGTTTGTACAATATCTTTTCCTTCCATACTCTTCTAGACATACGTCCTCTCTTATGCCAAAAATCATCATGGCATCCTTCACACAAACCATCTATCTCTTTTTGGTTTACCAAATTTTTTTTTTTAAATTACCAAATGTGTTTTATCCCTCCACATTATATGCCCATACCACATGTCTTGTTCTCAACTTTTTATGTCATAAATATTTCGTTATTTTATTCAATGTAAGTTTTCATTTGATTAAGTAATGTACATACCTCTCGAAATGGTTTGTAGAAACCCCATTAAGTAGGATCTATAAAACTTTATCTATAAGACTTCATCCAGCGAGCGTGACCGATAGTTTGCTAATCCCAACCGAACAATAAGAGAACATTATTAATTTCGTATAGCACACAAAAGAGCATGTTGCTACAAATATGTGGACAAAGAAAGCCCAGTAATTAATGTTAAAGACGTATTGGTTGAATCCGTAGTTAGTCCGGAGGGAGAGCGAGCGGCGGCGCACAATACGGTAGTTAGGGGATGGGGCGCGGATCGGCAGACGTTTAACGAGCAAATTATTTAGTAAATGTTGCCAAATAATAACATTACGACGGGTAGATGGGGGTAGGGGCGGTTTGATGGCTCAGTTAGATTCACATTTGGATTAACAAACCTAAACTACACGCTATTTATAAAACATTGGCTCATATAAAGTATTTATTTGACTTTAATTGTAATATGTAAAAATGAGAAGATAACTTAAGCGTACTACGAATCTAAGCATTAAGCATGATTTACATTTGCATTCGTTAAATAGTTAATTAATTTGCTAATCTGCGAGTTAAGTCAAGTAAGTAAGTAAAGTAATTAAGTTGTTCCATGTCAATTTACTAGATTTTTGGCTTGGCTGATGAATGCTTTGTTACATTTGAATAGTTATAGAAAACCACAGTATTTTTGTACAAGTAATATTCCATCTAACGGGAAATAAATATGAATAAATATGAGGATTTATACAAATGTATAAGGGAACATTGGGATTGAAAGTGGATGTATTAAAAAGAGTTGAAAAAAGGAATGTTGAGATGGTTTGGGCCATTGATCAATGAATACAGAATTTCGTAACAAGTGTGTCATAGCAATGCGACTGATAGACGATGTCGGTAGACCGTGGCGTACACACCATGATGAAATCGAAGATATTTACGTGTATGTATAAAGCGAGTAATATAAGAAAGGTACAGCGAAAACAGTTTGTCTGGATCGTAGCAAGTGAAGTCCCTTCCTACCCCAGTAGGAAACAGCCGTACATATACATTTACAAATATAAATATACATATCGCGGGCTTCAAGCCAGAGGGGCGTATAAGCCAACTTTTCAGGAGATACAATTTTTTTTTTCAATGTATCTCTATAACTGAAAATTTGCATGTGTCTATGAAAGTACTTCCTTGATTACGTGAAATGCTCTTTTTTTTTAATTAACCTAGTATTAAGAAAAAAACAGAGGTGGTGTATCGATAAAAATATAAATGATAGACGAAATTTAAAAAAAACGCATTTTTTTTTATAAGCCCCTCTGGCTTGAAACCCGCGATATGTATGTATCTAGAATAGTCGATTGACCCCACATCCCCCTTGAACCCACCGCGAATAAGAGCCCTCGAACGCTGTTGGACAGCCGAACACCAGCGCAAACAGTAAGACCCTGAATACCACATAATTGAGTGGCTCCACTCAGCTCGCTCCACTGATCCATTGTGGACGCCATTAAAGCAATTATCAGTTAAATGTTCGCGAATTAATTACGGTTTTATTGATGTTTCACGCGTGAAAGAGCTCTTTGTTGCTAATATTTCTTCTGATTTTGTAAATTTACAATTATACGTAGAAACGAGTATTAAAGAGTATGAAATACATTTTTAAATGATATTGAAAAACTTTGTTTTACAGTCTTGATTATGAATGTATATAGTTCTGGATATAACATTTTATACGGTTATCATTTTTAACTTTTGGAAAGACGTTAAAGGACTAATTTGAAATTCAACTTCATTGACAACTCGGACTACTCCAAAGTATAAGTATATAGCAATAAAGAGTAATATCGTAGTCTGGATATTTTACTGGTGTCAAAGTTACGTATATTTGGGCTACGATACACGAGAGACTGACAACGATCACGTTCAGGACCACGATTTTTCCCGTTCCACCAATCATAAACTCTAGTGGACCGGATTATGGAGTGTTATATATATATACATATTATTTAAGATTTTACTGTCATGCTTTGCAATTATGTAATGTCTGCCTTGACAATACCTTAAGGGTTCAGCGGAAGACCAGCACTATGCCGAGTCTGAACCCCTTTCAGAACAAGATTAAGTTGTTAGTTTTAAATTTGTTAACAATTATACCTACCTACACCCATGTAATTTGGCCTGAATAAAATTATTTTCTTTCTTTCTTTCGTTGATATCGTTAACGACCAAATACAAAATGTCATTGGTTAATTTGAAAATCGCGCCTTTTTCAATGTCAATCGATAGAAACAATTAATGTTCTGTAGTCAATGCCCATTTCGATGCAGCTCCTTACATGGGTCGTTGTGAGTGCTGTGTGATCGAAAATAATAACGTCATTAGTGACTTTTCGCCACGACCGTAACGACAGTAGTCGCCATGTGGAACATTTTGGGCGTTGTGAGATATTAAAGCGACGCGCCCTTGGTAGGTGGCCAATATCATTATGAGAATAATTTTAAAATTAAAAAAAAAATAGTTGAGTATAGTTTGAATAAAGTGGCAGATACAGCTATTGCAACAAATCTTTTTATACTGGAAGTATATTATCAATTGCACAAAATAATTTTTTTTAGGTATTATCACTAAAACATTAAACTTGTCAAGTAATGTACTGGTGACATTTTGCGGAATAGTGTATTAAGTATCTACTAAACTCTTACAATTTTTTATTTACTTAGCACAGCAACGAACAAACATTAAAACAGCTGAATATTTGTGCCATCAATGTAGTGATTTTTAATAAAAAATATGACATGAAAATGCCGGTAAGCGTAATTTATCAAATGTGACTAAAGTGTCAGATATGACTCTTAAATTTTTGATTTGTCTGAAAAAGAGTTACTGATATGATCTTTAAGAACCTTAGGAAGCCTTCAAACTTACTCAATATGAATAACACCGTTAATATTTGTGATGTATTTTATAAAAGAACACTTCATCTGTGAGTACGACTTGCACACGACCACTTCTTTATTGTAGTGCCCAATACAAGATAGATATCCATATTTTGATCAATTGGTAACTATGGCTACAAACTGTAAATTAATTTATTAACAAAAAAAGTTATTTCACCAAGTGCTATTTTAATCATTCCTTTATGTAATGTATATATTATACACCTCTTTCTCTGCGATTGTTTCTTTTAAAATATTTAAAAGCAAATCTCACAGTATGAATGAGAAAAAACAAAATCCTTTGATCAAAGACATCGAGGAAGCCCGGGCTACTGTGAAAGGTCCCCAGGGAGCGGGGGGACGCCCGCAAAAGGAATAGATAATTCAATAACCGACGGAACGCGCCAGCTAATCCCGAAATTAGCAATACGATATGAATAAATAGATTTCGGTCTCGAACAAAGCAGATGTCATGGGAATAAGGGACGCGGTGCGCGAAGCCCAGCGGCGGGTGACGGGTGTTTAGCGACCCATTAGTTGTGGTAATGAATGGTTGCATAAAATATACTAACAAATGTAATTGCATGCTGTATTATCTTATCATTTGTTCGTTTTATCCTTGCAGGGACGGAGAAAGAATACAATTTCCTGCGGCCGGGCGGCCTGTCTTAAGAGGCGATCAAGCAAGCCCCAGCCAGGTGGTAGGGTATTTAGCCGTATTATTGGCCAAGTTCCAGTCTCCTTCTATAGAGAGGTAGCACACCTTTGGTGTTACAAATGTCCATAGGCGATGGTAACCGCTTTCTATCAGGTGAGCCGTCTGCTTGTCTGTTGAACTCATCCAATAAAAACATCATAGAGAAGTGAAAGTGACTCTGGATTATTTTTTCCTTGTTCACCGGTTAACGATTGAACCGATGCATGTTAAGTAATAAAGTTTCGTGTATGGATACTGAAAGTTAAACTTTTTTTAAAGCTTCCATCTGACTCTACATTAGTGTCGGGGGTTTATAATTATGTTATTTTGCTTATTTATACTACTACCTTAAATTACTACCTACTAAATTCAAATCTTAAAAATTCGAATACTTTACAAACTTTTGTTTTATTTGAGGACTACCAGCTGTAATCTTAAAAACTAAAGTACATATATAAATAGGCAAAGATAAGCTAATAATAGTGAAACCCCCACAGATGGCTGATATTCGAACATACAACGAAGTTTTGTTTTATATATTATCTTTGTAGTTGTACACTTACAAGCCAATAGATGGCGCTGTGCAATAATTACATAAGGTCACAAATGTTTCCCGAAACATACAAAGAATATATAATTTTTCAATAATAACAACATTTATTTTCGCTGGAAGATCTTCCTTTAAGACGAAGGAGGAGCATTCTTAACTGTTCACAACTATCACCTTATCTAATATATAAAATTCTCGTGTCACAGTTTTCGTTGCCATACTCCTCCGAAACGGCTTACCGATTTTGATGAAATTTTTTGTGCTTATCCGGTATCTATGAGAACCGGCCAACATCTATTTTTCATCCCCCTAAATGTTAGGGGTAGTCCACCCCTAAATTTTTTATTTTATTTTTTAGACAAAATTTTTAATTTCTATTTTTTTATGATACAAATACAAAAATACATACAACCCTAGATTTTCAACCCTCTACGATCAACCCCTATTTTTTACCGGGCAGGACGACGTCTGCCGGGACAGCTAGTTAGCTATAAAAGTTGAACATTGAATGTTTCTTTTATTCCAGATAATATATGAGTTACCGCGCGTCAGACGCAAAGGAAGGTAACGTAGTAATACAGTGAAACCGGAATCAGCAAGTGGTTTTTTTTTTAATATGGGAAAATGTGCATATAAGCATATGAGTCTCCCACTGCTCAGCTCACCAAGTGGATATCGTCGCCTGTAAATAATATGATTTGTCCGACTTTAGATATTAGTAAGTAACGGGTGCGCCAGAGAAACTTACTTATTTGAAAGGTCAATAAAAAAAAAAGTACTTCAGTTATTGTTTTAAATTTTTTTTTATTTGAGAATACAATATCCCAATTTTTTTTTATGCAGTCTTAAAAATGACATCGGATAAATGGCGACCCCCATTGCGCATACACTGATGAAGTCGATTTTTGAAATTCGTATCCACTCTTCGCAGCATATCAATCAGTATGTTGGCAATGGCGTCGCGAATGTTGTTCTTGAGGTGTGCTATGGTCCGTGGTCGATCGACATAAACCAGGGATTTCAAATAACCCCATAAAAAGAAATCGCATGGAGTCAAATCTGGAGAGCGTGCCGGCCATTGGAGATCGCCTCTGAGAGAGATGAGGCGGTCGGGGAAATGTTGTCGCAACAAATTCATTGAGTCTCGTGCTGTGTGTGCTGTGGCTCCATCTTGCTGAAACCACACGTTCCTAACGTTCATTTCTTCGAGTCTTGGAAGAAAAAATTCCTCGATCATGTTCCTGTAACGAGCTCCATTCACGGTAACTGCGCGTTCGTTTTCTTCAAAAAAATAAGGACCAATTATTCCCATTACCGACACCGCACACCAGACAGTAACTCGCTCACAATTAAGTGGCTTCTGGTGAAGCTCACGCGGATTTACATCACACCAATAACGCATGTTTTGCTTGTTGACGCAGCCGGAAATGTGGAAGTGAGCCTCGTCACTAAAAAAACGACCGCGTCTTCAGGCAGGTTGTCAATCAGCATTTCACATGCATTTTGACGGGCAACAAAATCGCGTTCAGTTAATTCTTGCAAACAGCCAATTTATAGGGATGAAATTGAAGGTCTTCATGGAGAATTCGTCGAACAGTGGTATCAGAAATTCCCATAGCAGCTGCGTGTTTGCGAGCCGAACGCCGGGGAGAACGCACAACTGACTGCCTCACTCTTTCGATATTTTCCGGAGTTCTGATGGTCCGTTGAAGTCCATTTCTGGGTTTAGCGACACTTTTCACACACTACTTTTCAGAGCTTTCTCTGGTAGTATGTAATAAGAAGAAGAGTACCATGTTAAATCAATGTAGTAAATGTTTTAATTAAGTGCTGTATTGGCACGGTTACCGAGAGGATGTCAACAGAATACTGTGTTCATGAGTACGAAGTGTTTTCCACTCAACTTGCACCTACTCGCGTCCTGTGCGCAGTTCCCACTGTTTCGTCAATAAGGGGACAAAGCCACGGTTTATGTTCGAATAAACTATAACTGTATCTATACAAAATACTTTCTTGGTTTTACCATATGTTACTGTTATTTCGTAGTCACCTATAGTATAGATAGTTTTGGGTGCCTAAGAAAGTCTAGCAGGTTCAATAACTTTGCGAAAATATATAATTTGCGCATAAATATAAATAAGGCGCAAACTTTTCTTTTAAAAATAATCAAACGAAATTTTGTAATTCCCTCCTTTCCCTTTAGAAGACTTTAATGTTCACTGATATCATTATTATATATAAAACAAACTAATTTTAGTAACATTCAGAATAGCGATAGATCGATGGTAATGTTGACTCACTGTGCGAGCTATAAACCATTCCTCGGGGCGCGGGCATCTTGGAAAACACAATAGTATCGTGGGATGTATAGTTACAATTTCCTGCGGCCAGCCGGCCTGTCGTAAGAGGCGACAAAACAAATCACAGCCAGGTGGTAGAGCATTTGCCCTACTGGATGGCGACCACCCCTGGTCTAAAGTATGTCGCCATAACAACTTTGAGTTGTGTTCCGGCCTTAATAGAGCAGCAGCGCATTTGTAGGATCTTTGGTGTTTGCAAATGCTCATAAGCGATGGCAACCGCTTTCCGTCAGGTGGACCGTTTGCCTGTCTGCTGAACTCAAGCTATAGAAAAAACAGTTTGGAAATATGTGATCAATTCGTATTTATTTACATAAACTGATATCAATGGTCTTGTAAATTGAATGCGTTATTGCTGTCAATTATAATAGAAATGCATGAACGGAGCACAGATACGGCAATTAGGTAGGTCAGGAAGTGGACGCGCGTGCGCACTCCCTAATTGTTTCCGACGAAGCCTTGCCTCCTTATCTGCCACCCTCTATCGCCGCCCCCGCCATCCAAAACATGAATATAGAACTAGAAAAGACCAGTTTTGAATTTTAACTTCATATTTTTGTGATTTAATTATCTATACTAATATTATAAAGCGGATATATTTGTACAAATAAATTTCAAAACTACCAGACCGATTTCAATTTTTTTTTCCCAATTCGAATGCTACATTATTCCTGGCATTAATTAGGGATCCCTTCTAAAACTTCAATAATGTAACCCGTCAATCTAAACCAAATACTTGGCGCTGGAAGGGGGTTCTACATTTTCGATGAAATTTTATGTATGTTTGAGTGGATCCTGGGGTGGTTTAGATTCACAATTAAACCCGTTAGGTGGCGCTGGAAACGGGTTCCAGATTGTTATTTTTTCAAGGCAGGATAACATCTGCCGAGACCGCTAGTTTCTAATAAGGTGGCCAAAGTGACTTACCAAAGTCAATAAGTCATTTACCAAAGATGACAATTTAATTCATGATTAGTAAAAATATATAGTGTTGATATTTTGTGAATTTCTAATTTATGTCAACCGAGTTTAAAAAGGAGGAAGAACTCAGTTCAATCGTATTTTTTTGTATGTTTGTTACGCGATTGCGCTGTGAATTGCGGACCGATCTTCAAAATATTTTCTTATCAGAACAGCTATATTCCTGAAGTAGTCCTATTGTTACAAATCAGGAGCTGATGAGTGAAACCTATGGAAATCGAGAGGCCCTGTAGAAGAGCGCCGTGCACCTACACTTTTCGAAAACCTGGCAATTAGTATGTACTAATTGCCAGGCATTAAGCACATGTGTGCTTAATATATTATTTCTAAAGCTATTCATCTACTTGTGCAACTAAAAAAGTAGATTTTATACAAAAATAAAACAGTCTTCGAACTAAAAGCAAAAAATAAATGTTCTCTACAATATCTTGAAGTCGATGCTAAGCAAAACAGAAAAATACTATAATTTGCTGTTTAGTATTTTGCTGCATTTTAAAAAAATATATTTTTTTACTTTTTACCTTGAGTCAGTTTTGTTTTCGTTCAAAAAAAATATTATTCCACGTGTTATCGAAATTGAATATATTTTAAGTAACTTTTCTTTTAACATTAAAAGTCATTTAGTTGTTTTTTATTTCGTTATTCCGCTATTATTTTCTAATAACTATTAAGTGTGTAGCCGTGTGCGAGTCGAACTTACATTACAGGGTACCTTTATAAGATGTAATATGAATATCTATTTAAATTCTATTTGGTTGAACTTTCAAAGATTACAAATTGACATCTGATCGCTATTCAGATTATAACAGGAAAGTTTTCATTCAGCACATTATATAATATCAAGCTCTGAATTAAAAAGCATGTAAGTATTTTTCTAAAAATTGATTTATACCATACCAACCCTTTCAACATCGTAATTATGGCTGAGCTTCAATTCTCTCAGGAATATTGGCAACATTCGGTATAATATCAGCAGTAATGGTTGTACAATCGAACCGGGGGTGAGGCATAAAGAGGAGGAGCGTAAGGGGGTTAGCTCAGGGCTGCCTTAGCGCTGTTGAGGCTAGGTATAGCATTATTTAGGGCATCCTAATTCTCATTTTTAATAAACGACTCTTAGTAGCAAATGTACACTAGATCTTTTATGGTAGATTAAAATTTAATTTAGGAGGTACTTTGTAATCGTGAACGGTCTTATTCATATTCAGTCAGTCGAAAAGAGTTATTCTTTTAAAATTCTTTTTATTGCCTGAGTTCAGCAAACAGGCAGACGGCCCACCTGATGGGAAGCGGTTACTATCGTTTATGGACATTTGCAACACCAAAGGCGCTACTGCTCTCTAAAGGGAGACTGGAACGAACACAATTCAAGGTTATTATGGCAGCATACTCTACCAGGGGTAGTAGATATCCAGACGGGCAAATAACTTACCACCTGGCAGTGGGCTGTTCTGTCGCCTCTTATGACAGGCCGGCTGGCCGCAAAAGTTCTATTCTTTCTCTGTTTCTGCATCGATAAAAATGGTGGTAAAAATAAATTGTCACATAATCACCGTACGAAATTTTAAAACCTAATAAAATGCAATATAATATTTTGTTAATTAATTCATTCTATGAAAGTATTATTAGGGTTATATTTTTGTTATTAAGTAATATTTAAATTTTAACAATCGGTGGAGGCTTATTATTGAATTACTTATTCATTTATAAAGTTATAATCTACTTCTAGTTAATAATACTAGAGCTGTTAGCCTCCAGAAATAAAGTAAAATTTGGTCAGTTTTCGCTTTTTTTCTGTCGGATTTTAGCGCTTTTTTCCAGCTTATATAACGCTCAACACTCGCACACAGGTGGCAACCCTGGGTTAGTTCATCATCCTATAATAGCGGGATTAACACGATACAACCCTTTGTGGGCGTATTGTAAAACTTTACCAAAACATTTGTCCGCAGTCCAGCACTGATTATTTATTCGGATTATCAACATGTTAAATATTCACACAGCGAATATTTTATTCAATTTATCTTTGTTGTTCATAACATGAAGGCATTATGTTGACGAGTTCAGCGTTTATATGGCTGCGGTCGTATTTTTTGGTTACTTTTTATTGTAAAAAGTCGGCAACACGGGATGATGTCAACAATTCAACTCCCATACCCGCCAGGTTGTAGGATAGGATAGTATTTTAGGGATAAAAGTAGTATCATCCCAGTTTTTAGAAGTATGCAAATACATATAGTTTAATTTCTATCAAATCTGACGGCCTCTGTGGTTGAGCCGGCTAGGCCTTTGCTGGTCTACCTCATTGCAACCCAGAGGCTCCGGGTTCGATTCCCGGTATAGTAAATTTCGGAAACGTATTTTCTCCGTTATTTACCGTGGTCTGGGTGTCTGGGATCGGCCCCAGAGTGGTCCGTTGTATATTACCCATAACACAAGCGTAACTTGCTTAATTTGGGGATATACAATGGGTGTGTTTGTCTGCCGTCTGCCCAGTTTCTATCAAATTTCATGAAATAATAAACTGTGAACTAACTAAACTGGGCATTTGCCCAACTGGATGGCTACCACCCCTGGTCTAAAGTGTGTCGTCATAACAACCTTGAGTTATGTTCCGGCATTAGTGACTAGGTTCCAGTGTCCTTTAAGAGAGCAGCAACGCATTTGTAGCACCCTTGGTGTTGCAAATGTCCATAGGCGATGGTAACCGCTTTCCATTAAGTGGGCCGTTTGCCTGTCTGCTGAAATCCAGCAATTAAAAAAAAGAAGTGATTTTAATGACATCTATTAGTTCACTTCCACATCATGTGACTTTCGAATTTACAGTTACTAATAATAATATATTTAGTTAATAATTATTAACTAAATATCTAGTAAACTGTTATTTACTCTATTTGTTTCTTGTTTTAAGATAAATAGGAACACAACAATAGGATCGTTCACTAAAAACATAATTTGTTACAATTTCTTATATCTCGATGTAGATAAAATAAACTGCTTGTCCCTACAAGTTTCTTTGTTCAAATCAACCCCTTCTTGAGTTTACATCAACAATTTGGCCAAGCAAATTCGTAATGATATTCACGTCACACATTTTACAAACCCTCCCTTCACTCGTAATAACCACTTTCGTAGTCGGGACTGTCAATTCATATTTGCCTACAACCATTAGCGTTGATATTTGGTATACAGACGCAACGCCTTTACAAGACAGCGTTTGCACGGTAAGACTCGATTTACACTATGATGCTATTCACAGTTTAATCGCGCTCCAGTCTTGGTACGATCAAATTTCGCTGTCGCTAATCTACACTACTATTCCGGAATTGAAACAAAACACTGTCTGTAAAAGTCATGACAGGTCCCATCTCACTTAAAGCGGGCATTACATTACACACGCGCTAGGTGAGCTAGCGTGCTCAAATTGGATCGTGTAAAAGTAACTAGGTGATCAGTGATGCAGTCTAGTGACATCGTATGCGCTCTTCCATGATTGCTGATCTAGTGCCCAAGCCAGAGCACGAGATTTAGTGTTCTGCGAATTCGATAATGTAACGCCCACTTAAGTCAAGTATTTTGTTCGACAATTGGTCTAGATAACAGACTCTCTGATTTTTTTAAAAATAATATTTGACGGGACTGGCAACGGACCGAGACCGGAGCGAGATTAAACCGCGAACGGCATCAGAGTGTGAATCGGGCTTTAAGGGGGCATCGTTGAGCATTTGATGTTTTATTCGAATCGACAACAAAACTAAACTAGCCGAATAAATAGGTGTCAAGAGCAATTCGTTAGATTCCGCTGGGGTTGCATGGACGTGCCGCGTAACCGGACCTACTCGCCTCATAATGCTACATAATTCAATTGATTCCCCAACACTACCCGCACGCTTCCTCCTAACTTCGTTTGGAGCGTTTTGATATCGGATACTCCGTTTGACGCCTTCTTGTACGGTTCTCCCCACTGACCCTCTCTGGTAAAAATAAAAGTTACTTGTTACAATAATTGGCTACACTTTATTGTGTTTAACAAAATAAATAGTCTCATAAAAAACAATGGTAACACTTAAAATTTAGTGCTGGTAAGATACGACGGGGGATGAGTAAGTGACGTGGCCGAGGGGGGCCGAGTAGGCAACTTTGGCGACAGGAGCCGACGCGTAGGCGATGGGAGCCTGGGCATAGGCGACCTTAGCTACGGGGGCGGCATAGTTAATCTGCGCTGGGGCGTAGGCAACCTTGGCAACAGGAGCGGCGTAGCTGATGGGTGCTGGGGCGTAGGCGACCTTGGCTACTGGGGCAGCTGCGTAAGTGACAGGGCCAGGGGCGTAGGCAACCTTGGCAACAGGAGCAGCATAGGCGAGTTTAGCCACAGGTGCTACAAACTTAGTGTGTGCGGCTTCGGGGATGGGTTGGCCTTCGTAGCGGACGACAGCGTTGAAACCATTCACCTTGTCCGAGGTGTAATCGACGATACGGTGCACACCGTCAGGTTGGACGAGAGAGTATGAACCCTGAACGACGTCGCCAGAGCGGACCTCCTTCTGTTGTTTGATATCTCCACTGGCTGTGTCATGGACCCTAGTAGCATTTTGGGTAGGCTGATTGTTGGGCCTCTGTCTCAGTTTTGGTTGGCCAACAGTTAGACTTGTCATCCCTAAAAATAGTTGTGCCTACCGTAGGTAAACCGTTGGCCCTCCTTCAGGGGCCAACAATTTTTTTCTTACAAAGGCCCTAGGAAAGAATTCATACTGTATTCCAACGTTGGCTAAGCGTTCGTTTTCTTACAAAGGCCCTAAGAGAAAAATCATACTGTATGCCGATGTTGGCTAAGAGTCTATTTTCTTACAAAGGCCCTTAAAAAGAATTCACACTGTATGCCAACGTTGGCTAAGCGTTCGTTTTCCTACAAAGGCCCTATGATAGAGTTCATACTGTATTCCAACGTTGGCAAGTGATCATTTTATTACTATGGCCCTAAGAAAAAAATTATACTGTATTCCAATGTTTGCTTATTGCTCATTTTCTTGCTAAGGCCCTAGGAAAGAATGTATACTATGTATTAATGTCGGTCTTCCACACAGATGCTACTAAAGATTCAATACATTGTCTATTGTTGGCTTATTAAGGTTCGTAATAATAAACTGAGCTCACTTGCTGAAATACGGGTTGTAGCTTTTGACGATGGAAGGCCCATTAGTCAAAATCCGTTGATCTCAGAAAGTTAGGAGTAGTTTATTAATTACGAACATATATCTGCCAAGCATAGGTAAAGTATTAAACCTTCAGTTAAGCTTCTGTAAGAAAATCCATTATCAATATGTAGCATAAATTTTTTGTTAAGGCCTTTTGGAGAACATAAATATTTAGCCAATATTAGTATACAATTAAAGATTATAATGGGAAAACGATAGATAATCTCCTGAACAAAAAATTTTGTGTTTGCATAGAAATTTCTGCTTAGGAAATTAACCCATTCTCATATATATGAAAGAGAAATCATCTGAAATAAAATTGGTATAATTGTGTCCACCTGCTGTGGTGAATTTTCAAACATACTCGATTAATAAAATAAAACATTGTTAATATGTTCAATAAAAATGTATTAATTATCAAGGCAAAAAAAACATAGGAACTTAATGGTACCTTATACATAATTATGAGTAATTTTTTCGATAAATAACAAAATCAGCTTTTCAATCGAACAAGAGTTGATACAAAATTTGACCATATGATTATGCAACTACACTTTCACATAGCTTCCGAACACTATGTTTTATCAATTGGACACAAATAAATTAAAATGTGCATATACTGTATTACCTACGACAACTAATGATGTAATGTTAAACTAACAAACGGTATACAAATAAAAGTACCATCATCAACACCAAAGTTAGGCAAAAGTAAACATTTTTTATATAAATCAGAAGATTTAACATTCATTCTCATTGTACCACTGACTTTGTATATACCTAACTTACTACTTTCGATTGGTTCTTTATAAAAATCAGTTTTATTCAAAAAGCAATCACATTTCAAATTATAAGAATTAGGTTCTGAACAACTCTCTATTGATTTGACCACAACAACATCTCCTTTAAAAGTAACAAAGCATGAATCACCTGGAGTGGTGCTTAAGGTACAATTATCACCGAATGGGATTTTCTTTATTATATCCCCTTTATATTGAACCTTTGTTTTTCGGGGCACAGTACTCATATCAAGGTTTGTTTTTTCACCTAACCTTTTGGCAACTTGTTCCAAGGGCAAGTTATGTGACCGAACCAAGCGCTTTATTTTTGACATAAAATTTTCGAATGGAAATGCTGAAAACGAATCTAAGGGTCCAAAATTATATACATCTCCAGCCAGATGCAGAAGATTGTGTACATTATACACAAGGAATTCTTTACTATAGAAAATTGGAACATGTTGTACAAAACAATGCAACAAGTTATTTGCATATGATCGCCAGACATCGTCATGACATATATCATTGCATAGTATGTAAACTGAACAATGCAACATTAAAAAATGTTTATATAAGCTACTGCCTGGCCAATATTCTGTAAAACAATGGGTCCTAAATAAAGAAGAAAGGCCCGAAATTCAGTAGCTTTCCAATATTTGAATAACTTTAGTGGTCTGGGACGCCTAGAGAACTCGACTGGGTAATGACTACGACATACTTGTAAGCGCCTAGAAATTTCATTAATCTTACGAGAATCTAGTTTACATTTTTTTGGACCACTTTCAACCCAACACCGAATAATTTTTTTTACAACACCTAAACACACTAAATGCATAAAATCAAGGGGGACTTGAGTGACAAGGCCTACTTCAAGTTCTGTAAGTAAACTTTTGGATAATTGATGGTCGTCATATTCTTGTTTAACAAATCCAAGGTCAGTCCTAGGAATTAACTCTGCTGTATATGGCCATATAGTTCTGCCCATGAATATACCTTCTTGCTGGCATTTTTCACATGCATGTAATGAATTGTGGGACTTAATACTTTTTATAAATGATCTAGCTGGTGCATCTGCAATGATGCAGCTTATTCGAAAGTCAAATTTGACACCATTAATGTATAAACCATTTTGCTCTAAATGTAAACATTCTTCAACAAAAGGACGCAAAAATATATCAGCATTGTTCGGTTTGGATTCTCCATAATATAGTGCTACAATAAACGGTTTCCGATCGATAGATTGATCTAAAATACATAAAATGGGCCAAAAGGAATTTGTTGAGCTAGAGAATATTGGCAAACCATCTATATTGACTGATACAGATAAAAAAGGATTTGCATTTGTTTGTGAGATTCTTCTTTGCAATAATGGGTAATTTTTTGTAGTTATTCCCTTTGAGGCTATTTGAATTAAATGTGTCTCAAGGCCAAAATATACAAACGCGCCCCCCGCACTATTTTTTATGTTAACATACTGTGGCGTTTCCAATAATGTCCGTGCATCCTTAGGCAAAGTAGGATGGAAACATTTTAATGTTTTCAATAAATCATTGAGAGCATAGTGGCTTATGTTATGTTTTTTGGACCACATTATAAGAGAGGAATTAATATCCACCAAGTCTCCCCTCTAACGGAATTAGTATCTTTGATGGGACTATTTAGTGGATCAGAAGCTACACAATGAGAACTTGATGCTACATTAACTGAAATTCTATTATGCAATATATTATCTGTATATGTAGTGTGCTCTGATTCATTAGACAGTTCAGGAAATGTATAATCTAAACTAGCTATTTTAACTGAATGCTGAGATTCATTATTTTGTTTATGCAAAATCTTAAACTCATCCCTTATGTGAGCTGTCCTTCTTGCTAGAATGCGTTTTTTGGACCGTTTTGATAAACCAGGGTTAGTGCCTAGCTCGGCGGGCATCCCGTCCTCCATTGCGATCCCTCGCGAATCTGAACCAATTAGATATCACTTCGTGAATTTCAGCATCTGTTACTTTTTCTGCAATTTTGTTTTGACGCACAGCTTCTACAAACAAAACAAAGGAAATTTCTATTAAAAATAAATGGATAAAGTGCACTGGGCAAATGCTATATGAATTAGTAACTAAATAAATAAAAATTATTAAAGGTAGAGTTAAAAATCCATACAAATAATAAAATTGAAGTGTCTGTTTGTGATGTCAAACAAAACAGCTTTTTACTAAATGCAAAGTGAAATGAAAGTATATCAAAAACGATTTTTTAAATTTTCGTCTGTCTTCTGTTTGTTCTGCGTAATCTTTAAAACGGCTAGAGCGATTTTGAAGGGACTTTCAATGACAGATGGCTGATGTTATAAGAAAAACTTAAAATAATTTTGATTTGAAAAAATAAATTGTACATTTAAAATGAACAAACACTTTTTTGTTAATAAACATTATTATTTTAATTGGGAAATTATTATCAAGATTTATTTAATTGGAATATTTAAAGGTTCTACTAAGTTGGTAACAAAAATACTTTTACTTAAGACTAAGATTCATTTTCTGAAGATATAAACAATGTATAGATATACATAAGACTAAAAAAAATAATTAATATTAAACAAATATATAATATTATGAAGACAAAACTTACCTCTTATAATTTTAATTAGTGTTAAATCCTTTAATGGTATTTTATTGTTTTTCCCAGTCCAATTGCACAGCAAAGCAAACCTATTGGTAAATACTTTTTCAAGGATTCTTCTGATAATTGTGGGTATCTTGTTGCCACCAACAAAGCTGAGATAATTAATCTGACAAATGAAATATGCATTAGAAATTGGCATGATAATAAGCTTAATAAATAACCTTATCATTATTGTTATTATTATCATGATTTTCATTGGTGTAGTAACTGGAGATTACCATCAGGCATTTACTACATAACTAGTATGCAACTTACTGGCATTTTTGTAAACAGCACTATTTAAAATCAATATGCACACTGTGTTGAATTGTACACAATTATAAAATGAGATTTTAAGAGCAATGTGACAATTCTGTATTAAGCCAGTACAATGTACCACCTCATATGAGGTGAGGCGTTTTGTATGGCTTCTACAGCGGCAGTATATTTCAAGTGATGAGGCTGATGAGCGCTATTCCCTCATTCGTCACAATTTGTACTACATGCGGTACAATAAAAACTTTTAATTCAGCAATGTTCGTTAAGAATTGGATGTGATCACCCTTAATCACCTCCTTTTGCTTTGTACTTAAAAGGTAGAAGTCATACTGTGACAAGTCATGTTGTCCCTTTTTATCATGTGAATTTCCATAGAGACATTATTGTAGTTGCAGCATAAGCCTTGTTCCTTCCTTCCTCTTAAGTTTCATTTTATTTGAGATGTAGTGTGATAAAAAAATTGAAATCTTACATTTTTCCACTATTGAATTGAATTAGTACAAATGTACTGGCTTATACTTGTCTCACTTAACACTAATGCACACCACATCCAGTAGTATGATATATGTTAATAATAGATATTCTATGTGTATAAATTTAATACTACTGGCAAAATCTCATTACACAGCTTGAACTATAACTTGAATATATGCATGCTTAAATATGAATGTAATGTAATACACATGCTTCTAATTTATAGATGTAAATATACTTTGTGTAGCATTACCAAATGTTTACTGTTGTCTTCAATTGAAATCCAATATTCTAATTTATTCATTGCTTCATTATCATCACATGGTAATGTTATATCATCAGGGATTAAAACTTCCAAAGATGTAGCAGAAGAACATCTGATTCTTGTCAATATTTCTTGTTGTGATGTTTGAAGTTCTTTTATGCTATTTTCAATATGGGCCAAGTGCTTTGCAATAACATCTAAAATAAACATGTACATATTAAAGGTAAAAAAATTAAAAACTCATAATCCTACTAAATGTGAACATTTGTGAGATTCAATATTTATTTAGAAATCATATCTTCACAGCTAAATGGATTTGTGATTGTCAGACACATAAAGACTATAACTGGGATTATAATGTAGGATGTTTTATCTTATTATTATTCCAAGAATAAAGTCATGAATTAATTAATAAACATTATAAATAATTAATTTTTCTTACCTAAAGCATCTGATTTAGGTGGCAAATCTTTTAACAATGGTGTTAGTGTCAAGTCCAGTAAACCTAAAATCACACAATAAAATGATTTAATATTTTCTAAAGTTTTCATGACTAGTACACATATACACACACACATAATAAGTTTTAGTGGCAGTATTTTGTTTGTATTTATTCCGATGTTTCGGCCACTTTTCAGTAGCCGTGATCACGGAAGATGTCAAGTGTGGTAGACTAAATAAACACTTTAACATCATTCATTAATATATATAATAATATCTTTGTCTTCTGTGATCACAGCTATTGAAAAGTGGCCATAATGTCGGAAAAAATCAAATAAAAATCTGTTAAAACATAGTTTTATTATGTATGTAATTCATGTTTTGGTTACTTATGTCTGGCATTGACTCTTGAGGCAATACTCCTTGCTTCTCTAGTGGTAGTTGTTTGCCAGCAGGCGTTTGTCTATATTGTTGAGATTCTATACAGGTTGCAGGTGGTGTTGGATTTATAATTAGAGATGAATTATCATCTATATGGTCATCACTGGTATCATCACTGTCATATATTTTTTTAGTCCTCCTACGTATTCGTATGTCACAATCATCACTATTAACTTCAGAATCAATTTCAGCTTGTTTGGCTTTTTCTCTTGCCTTTACAAGGCTATCTGTAATTAAAATACTGTATGAAACAATTTTGTATATGGGAGGCCTGAGCCCAGCACTGGGACATTTATGGGCGGTGATTATATTATTTGTATACATATTACTGTAATTATGTGGATAGTTAATTCTACCACTATTGATCAATTAAAAATAATATTACACATTGACAATATGTTGACATGCAAACATGCACTTACCAGTTTCATAAAATATACGTTTAATTTTGTGTATTTTCCAACTCTCATCTGGCTCTATAGTACCATTCATACACTTATGAAATTTATTGCTTAATTTATGTGGAGGCCATAAGCAATTCTTTTTTCTGGGTGTAAGCCATTGTTCACGTATTACACTTACGCCACCACCCTCTTCTTCACAAAATTCAATTACATTGAACATTTCGTGAGTTTTTGGCGGGAACTGAAAGGGGATGCTGTGCTGTGCAGTTTTATTTTCTAAAAATGTGTAAAAATACTCTAAAATGAACAATAGTTGTAGGATATCGACAGCGTTTGAGTAATAATTATGTATTTTTGTGAGAAATGTGAACTGTATAGTCAAATGTGGCCTTTCGAGTTTTCTCAAGAACTCCGTTGAATGGCATCGGTTGTAGCCTACAATACACTCTCCTATACTCTACTACTACTACTTGAACATTTCGTAGTCTGGTGTAAAGAAAATATAATCTTGGTTTAACGGAACAAATGACATTGCTAAACTATTTATTTCATGAATTATCTATTCTAACTGGTGCTAGGTATAATTGTATGTAGGTAGGTAGTTAGTAGTTTCAAATAATATAGTATGTAGATGTACAATGTGTGTAATGCCAACGCAATAGGTACAATGCCATTCTGCTATATCTTAACTGATCTGTACTACAAGACTATGGATTAAAGTATTGCACATTTGGACGTTTATATATGGTCTAAGGTATTGCATAATACCTACTTCAGACCGTTAAAATCAGAAACAAACTAACAAACAACACGAGAAGTACATGCAAATTATACCTATTATACCAAGACACATCTTCCCAAAATAGTCTGACCATTCAATAAAATTCTTATCTAAATATTAAACTGTACTGTTAAAGTTGTTAAACTGGTACTTACCTTTACTGTAATACGTATTTTCTTACACACAACACAAATATAAAATAACGGCGGATGGACGTCAAATCAAAATGGTCAAAATGAACTTGACAAAAAAGTAACCATCCTAACCTGATTTTCGGAATGTTGCCAGATGATTATATAATTTCGCGAACTGCCCTAAGAAAATTTAGGTCTGAAGGTAAACAAATTAAATAAATAATTAATAAATCTTTATTTCATAGCCATTACAACATTACAACAATAAACAACTTGTAATATGATTTATTACAAGTAAAAGTTACAAATAAAATCTGACAAAAAAGAAACCGCTTTAAAGAGCATAAAATAAGTTTTTCTACGACATCTTGAAGTCGGTGCCAAGTAAAACAAAAACTAACAATTGGCAAAAGCACTGACTTCGAGATTTTTGTAGAAAAGCTTATTTCATGCTTTTAAGAGCGTCTTGAAGGCGGTATCTTTTTTGTTTTTTGTTAGAAATTTTTATTTTTCACTTTTAAGTTGCTTATATGGTATTCAATAAGAAACAAATTTATACTAAACTATCTCGATGTATTTACACGACGAATTGAGAACCTTCTTTTTGAAGTTGGCTGAAAAAAGATAATTGTACAAAAAAGAAGCAAGCTGTGTCTAGTCAGGTGGTTGACAATTTAAGACCCCTTATTCAGTTTAAACCGATGTTACAGTTAGAATTGGAAGCTATCCGACTGCAAGCAAGTACTTGTAGTAAAACGTTTGTTGGTTACACGAAGTAGAAAAAACACGTCGTCTTCAGTTCCATTTTTTAAAATAAATCTCTTTAGCATCTTTGAATTTAAAATTGATTCATCCTTTCAAGTTCGTAAGTCTAATTTCATTTGTATTCTTCTTAATATCTTCTCAAAAATATTGTTCCTCTTAACTATAATAACCACAAACGACCGAGAAAGTGTTACTAAACTTGCTACATAGTATGATGAAATGACTTTAATCAGTAGTATATACAGTAGCACTACTAATAAAACCATCGTCGCTTCAAAGATAATGAAGCGCTTAGGATTATTTATTTATTTTAATCATTTATAAAGACTACTAGCAAACGCCTGTAAGATTTTCATCACTACCTGGTAGAAATTTTGAACGCGGGAGGCCCAATTCCAATAGTAAAAAATTAAATGTAAGCTAGATTAAGCTAGCTTGGTTTCATGACATTTTAGATACAAATAAGGAAAATATAATAAAAAATTGTATTTCTAGGTGTGTTTATTATGTTTTAAAGGTACTCCATCAATTCAATGTATTAAATATAGTTATTATAACTGTTACGTACATTTGAATGTATTATGATTATTCAGAAAATCAGTAAATTATAATATAAAGTCGGTAAAGTACGAATGATTGCCAAAATCTCTAGTAAAATGAGACCTTGGCAACATTGAGATCTCGGTCGAGGCGTCCCGCGTCGCGGTATATAGGTTTCCCGCGTTTTTATTAAATGACGAATATATTACAACTTTTAAGTTTTAACGGTCTCATCTCATTTAAAAGCATTTGTACTTGAATCAAAATTAACAACAGCACTATAATTCACTGTATTTGGGGCATTTTTTTATTTATTAAAACGTTGATGATAGATGTCCTATTGTTAGTACATAATTATTACATAACCGTTGGTAATACCTATAACATTATTGCATCATTGGCCCACTGCAACATTAACCACATTGCATGATTTTCTAAGAATTGCATGTACACCAAGTGAAATTATACCATACAAATTAACTTTCCAAAGTTTCCAATAAAATTAACACAATACTCCTTTAAAGAATAGAATAATAAAATAATAGGAAAAAAACATTTATAAAACAAGCTTTTATATACATACTAGAAAAGTCTGTCGCGAGATTTGTCCATATAATACAGAGTTTCCTGTGTAAATGAGATTTCGCGAAAAGCTTTTATGGCGTAGACAGGTACGTTTTATGGCATATAAAAGCTTGTTGAAAAAAATTATGTTTGTTTACATTTTTTTTTACTGATACGTGATCTCGTCGAAAGGTCGATAGGAGACGTTAGTTTATTCGCATTAATCTTAGCATACCCTTTAATCTGATACCCATATCACGGCAGTACACGAAAAATAACCAGTTTACCATCCTAGGCAATCCGCCATATTGGATTTAGAGAATGACGTCGCTTAGCTAAATATTTGTCATCCAAACTAATGTGTATACAAAATTTCATATCTACCGGTTGAGGATAAGTACTATTAAATTTAGTTGTAAGATTTGGTTCGAACACAAATACATTGTAAGTTAATATATCAAGCTTGTAAAAATAACAGTGTATTTTCAATATAGTTAGGCCAACGTAACACCTGTAATACAAATGCTTTGTGACAAAACCAACTACTGTAACATTTGGCCCTTACTTACACGTTTGTGGTAAATATAACGTTGTTAAATACGTTATTGGCCCATTGCAATAATAACCACAACGGAACAATTCACGGACAATAATCGATAAATTGCAAGTCTATAATAAAAATGTAGTTTTCTTAAACTTTATAAGTTACACATCGAAGATTTTTTGATTAACAATAAATAATAGCTTTTTTATTGTAGTTGGGCCAACGTTACACCTGTAATACAAATGCTTTGTGACAAAACCAACTAACGTAGCAGTTGGCCCTTACTTACACGATTGTGGTAAATATTATGTTGTTAAATACGTTATTGGCCCATTGCAATAATAACCACAACGGAACAATTCACGGACAATGATCGATAAATTGCAAGTCTATAACAAAAATGTAGCTTTCTTAAACTTTATAAGTCACTCATCTAAATTTTCTTGATTAAAAATAAATAATAGTTTTTTTATTGTAGTTGGGCCAACGTTACACCTATACTGCATAGTACGTTGTAGTTAAACCAACTATACTGGTAGTTGGCCCATTGTTACAAGATTGTAAGCAATGTAACGTAACATTTATATGGTTGGCCCAATGAAGGGGCTCTGTTGGCAATAACACTACCATGTCCCAACGGCCTACCAACTGTGGGCTATGGTTGGCTACGACACCCCAACAGAAATTGCTACTAGGGGACGGAGTATGCGAAGTCATATTGGGCTGGGGCTTCTTGTTCAGCGTATGCCACTTTGGCAACTGGGAGGACGGGCACTGCTATCGCCGCAGCGGCGGCTACCAGGCAGGCGAAGATGGTGAGCTGTAATTACACGATAATTAGTACAATGTAACAATATAATATATCAATACTTTTACAAATGAAAAACATTTTTATCTCATCGCAAAGAACTAATAGATATTTAATTATTCACAGCTTTACGTATAAATTAATTTAAGTAATGGATGTTGTAGTGAAGTAAAAATTACAAATTAATTCACATAACAAACTCGTGTTGCTTTAATTGACAATTTGTCAGACAACTACTCACTTTGGCTACCATGTTGATCGGTTTGGTTATTGTGACTTAATGTGCTTATACTAAAGTGGTAAGAGCTTTTATAGTTCACAAAGCGAGTAGGACGGAGGAGCCTCAATGGCCCGGGGCACCGCAGAACTTGATCATTACGAGAAATACGAGTGCGTAATCTAGTCAAGTTCATTCCCTTGATAGAGCATGTAGGTACTTATAAAAAAAAATCAATAATGCGATGGAATAAGGAGAGTGTGAAAATGTAATTCTATTGATTGACAATGTGCACACATTTATTACAGACTCCCTAACAGGCAGTAACAGGTGACTTAGAAATGTGCATTCTGTAAGTACCTGAGAAGCATTTTACTGTAACTTTAAAATAAAATTGTTATATAATTGAATAAGGTTTTTAAGTAAATCACTTCATTATTTGACATATTTTTTATTTATTAATTTTACTTAACTAAATTTATCACGCTAAATGCCATACCTTTAATAATGGTAACATTAAGCGAGATAGTATATATTTACCAAACACATATATTCTCAATGAAAAATAAACATTAAACTTTTAATTAGTCAATTGAATATCAAAATTAAAACAGTAGTTGCGATATATCTAAAAGCTAGTTATTTCATTCATGACGTTATCCATCGCCATCTCGTTTATAGAACATAACAATTTTGATATTTGTAGCCGTTTTTGAACATTTTGTATGCATTTTCTAATTAGAAGTCTGTGGTAATTTGTTTGTAGTAGAAAACACTCAGTCTAAAACAATCATTGTACACTAAGTCGTTCCTGATGTCCTAAGTGGGAATATAAAGGTTAATTTTACTAATCAGGATACGATATTTCACCAAGTAAATAAGCTGACGATTCAATTGATATATAATAATTATAGTACGTTCTTATATCCAATACCACGGATGAACTTCTTGATATTGCAGACAAGTTGTTAATCTACAGATTATAATGTATATTTAGAAAGGTAAAGAAGTGGAACCCTCAAGGCATATTGAAAGAAATCAAGAAAAGACACCATAATGATGATACTGGGTAAGCATTTAAACAATCCAACCAAAGAAATACAAATCAATCGCTTGTATTTATTTGATATTTTGTCAAATAAATAGAATTTTAGACATTAGTATAAAAAGGGCCTATATAATAAATTTAAATTTAGATTTATCCACATTGTGCACATTCCTGTTGAAAGAATATAAAATAATGAACAATACTAGAAAAGAAAGACATTCTTTAGGCAGGTAAATTCGTAGGAAATAACAAACAAGCAAAATTTTATTATAAAAGACAAGTATCAAAACGAGTCAACCGAAATAGCTTATCAGATATATTTAAAGATTAGTGTTATTATGAAATTAAAAATTTGTTACTAGAATTTGCCGGCGACTTCGTTCATGCTTGACTTGAAATTTCCGGGACACAGAGTATCGCAGCATTAAAAAAAAATGAAAGCTAATTATGACGGCCTCTGAGGTTCGATTCCCGTTATAGTAAATTGAATTTGGAAGCGTATTTTAATTCCGTTGTATATTACCCATACACACACAAGCGTCACTTGCTTTATCTGGGGATATACAATATGTGTGTTTGTCTGCCGATTATTATTATTATTGTTTTTAGTGGAAACTGTATCAGAATGAGCAAATGTTTATGCATCCGAACAACTTCAAACCTTTCCCGGGATAAAAATATCACACATTTTATAACATAAAATTTGCTATCGATCAGTGAAAAAATCGCATTGGAATTGAATTTTTTTAATAGATCATTTTTAAACATTCCCAGAAAATTCCCGCCGGATTCCCAGGATAAAAAGTAGCGCAAAGCTTAAGTCTAAGAATTTGCTGTCAGTAAAAATGAAAGTAGTTTTTACGTGAATCCCGAACAAATAGACAGACAAACACACAACGACAAACAGTCAGGTAATCTGAAAATATTGCATCGTGTATCTAAAAATATTCCGACGTATATATATATTCTATCCCAGTTTTTTAATACCTTCAATGTACAGACACGGCATGTTTAGAGTTTTATAATATTATAGATAAATAGAATAACATTGTATTAAACGGATTATACAATGTTAAAAAATTTGATATGTCATTTTTATTGACGCAAAAAATATTCTTTGCATTTGATTCATACAAGTAATAATATGTAATGGAATAATTAGTTATTGTTACTTTTATGACATTTTTGTCCTAATTATATTGAAATTTTCCGGGCTCAAAATTTTCTGTTTGTTATTTATTTGGGTCGGTTTCAAAGATAGCTGAACAGGGATTTGTTTTCTAACATTCAGATTCTAAAGCATGTGGAAGGCTTTTGATGGTTTGCACTGTGATTGAGATAGCTAAATTATGTTTCTCTTAATTAGCACAAAAAATCTTTGAATATATTTATATATGCAGCATGTTTGCAGCCACAACATGTTGCGAAACGGTGGTAAATAAGATTAGGCTCCAATAGAGTAAATAATAACAATAAACAAAATTAAAACTAAATTATTATTAAAATGAACAAGTGGGCTAAATAAAACTTGACATCTTTGTCTTCTGTGATCACGGCCACTGGAAAGTGGCCAAAACGTCAGAATAGTAAAAATCAAATAAATTACCGCGATTAAAACTTTTACAACGTAGTTTTATAAAGATTACTAAACATTTTTTTTTATATTTAGTCGTTTTAAATGATTGATGCATTCCCTTACTAACGGTAAAGTAGTATGGGATCCCCGACTATAACTGGATACCCACTAAAACTATCGCAGTTTTTACCCATTCACCCGAGCCAGGGCACGGGTCACCAGTTAGGCCGACACTCCGACCCTGGAGTGCTCGCGAAACATGATGTAATACCAGTTTGTTTTACATTTGACATTCTATAAGTAAGAAAGTCACTTAAATATATGAATCTTCTCCCAATAAATTTTTAAAAAACCTTTTTGATATTTTGTATGGTGTTACTAAAATCTAATTGAACAGAACAGGGTCGGTAGTTTACAGTCAAATCAAGTGTGATACTTTAAAAATGGTATAAAACGTAACCCCTTGGATTTTTACAAGCGTATAAACTTATGACGCCATGACTACTATATCGAGTAAAATAGCTAATACAATTATTCTATTAAGTTTTTGTAGTTAGTATTATTCTATTAACTGATTATTAAGTTTTTGCTTCATATGCAATATGAAGCAAAAACTTGTACCCATTTTTACGTAAATTGCGCAGACGGAGGAGTATGAAATTCCGCACACTTATAGTTTATATAGAGAAGGAGTGCAGAACGCTAATTAGTATTTTTTTAAATTATGCATACAAAATACAATAAACCAATAAAAACAAAAAAAAACAATACCAGGTATTTGACACAAATATGCATATATATACTCTTTTGTTTATTCTTAAAGTCAAATTAACAGTGTAGCCTTGCCGAAATCTGTGATTATAGAAGTTATAGTCTTTGATAACAGAACCTTAATAGTGTTCAAACTTATAATTAAAATTAATTATGGTCGAATTTCGACCACTATTTATTATTAATGTAGGTAACAACATAAATCATATAAATGTAAATTGTTTGTCATTTTTATTTTAAAAATAATGTTTATATTGTATGGTGTTTCAGCGCCGGGTTTTTTAGATGTAAATAATTTTAGTAATTCTTATACCTATCATTTGACATTTATTTGAATAATTATGGCACTGTATTGTTACGACCTAGGTGCCGACATAGGTAAATTCACACCTGCATTTTATTATCTTTTCGGCATTTGGATTTCTTTTGTTTAGTTTGTGTTTAAATTTTGTGATTAGAAAAACAGCCCATTGTGTATTGTAATCCTTTATGGTAGTCATTAGCCAGGTGTAATTCCAAGTATGGCATCTGTGCAGTATAAAGCAAGGCCTCAATTGATCGGTCGAGCGATAACCAGCCGCGAGGCAAGATTTGTATACATTCGGTAATCTATTTAGTGACGGACTTTACGCGTGTTATTGAATCGTGCATTACGTTTGGACTGGATGTGCTCAGTTATATTTGTACCTGTGTTATACGTGTTTGTATAAATAAACTCTTTAGTAATTCTAACGGCATTTTAATTCGAGTCCAGAAGCTCGTAACAGTATAAACTAATCGAGATCGTACGACGATTCAGCTAGTGAATAGTTATTTAATTTTATTTAGATTTGTGTTATTATAATGAAATCAAGTTGTAAACAAAAAACATCGAAAAGATATCGGCCATGTAAATGTAGGAATTGACACAAAATTATTACGTACTTAAAGGTCCATTATTTAATTAAGGTCTTCCACCTACTTGACATTGAAACAGTGCTGCACTATATTTTCATATTATTAAGTCATACACAAAAATTTTATTTATAACTTATGAACTTGTCGTATGATCGAATCCGGTTTAACTACATCGTTACACATAAAACATTACTTATAAACTATTGCTCCAGTTTTTAGATTGCCAAACTAAATTTACATAAGCCATATATGAGTACTCTTGTGTAATGAATACTTGAAAATCTTTGTTAAAATTTATTAATGACAAATCTGATTTGACATTTTTAGGCCCGCCGCCGGGGGCTGGTGATTTGCAAGGAAATTGAAGGTCGCTCTCTTGAACTCTTTCGTCGTATGTAATACGTAATTACAACATTTAATGGTCATAATTATTAAACTCCAATGTCCATATCTAAAATATGAAAACATACTTAATCAGTAAACCTCTTCGCTCAGTGCGTAACAATTTCCAAGAATATTTCTTCTGCGCACTTTAAGGATATGGTATGAGCTTTTAGCAAATGTTTTCCCAGAGTATTGCGAGTTAGACGTTTTGAAAAAGAGCATGAAATTCCGTCAAGATCCGCATCACGTTGGGCGTCTACAGACAACGGTAACTACTTCCTACCTGACAGGTCTTAAGTTATGCTACTGCACTACTTCAGCTACATTTTTTTAGATATATGAATGTTAAACTGACTCCATAGTGGTATGTGATATCAGCCCATATAATTCTTACTATTGTGCTCGGGCAGACTCTGATCTTTGTCGGCCGTTGTTGCTATAAAGATGAGGGCCGCGAAGGGAGGAGGGGGTTTTTAGTGGGTATTGAGGTTGCTCGCCCGTGCGGCATCGCTCGGAGTCTCCACACTCCTCTGTGTAGTCCATAGCGGACGGAGCGCAAGTAGAGCATACAATTGCTAGCGTTACCGCCCCCCGTGGATTCGTGTCGTTTCCTAGTGACGGCCCAGAGAGTGCGTAAATCGGTTAGTCATTTTCCCTCGCCTCAAAAAAAAAAAAAAAAAAGATGAGGGCGGTACTAATTCTCTATACTCCTATATATATTTTTATAACATTCTATAGAAACTTCATAAATTACTATATTCCTTGAAAAGCTTCTGAGACACTTGAAAATCTTTGGAAAAATTTACATTAAAAAGTAACGAATATCTATAGATGCCTATTCTTATTTTTTTATGCTTATGTCTTCACACAGAAGAAAGATTTACATGTTACATACATACGACCACGTACATTCTTAATGTATGCAATCATCATTAAACTGGCATATTAAATGAATGGATGTTTTAATTTTGGCAATCTTTAATTTACGGTTAATGGCGAGAAATGTCGACTCGTTGAATATTTTAATGAATCGTACATACCTTCATCAAATTATTACTTTTGTAACTCTGGATGACATTTTGATAACCTTCAATACATTCTACTTGGGGGATTTAAAAATTCACACACGTCGGGTTTTTTCGTTGGAAGCGGGGGAAATGCATTGCGAATAATACCGGGTCCTTTGCTACGGATTAGACCAAAGTGATGAGAGGTAAGCCACTGAAGATTGTCAATCGCCGGCATGTGCGGGGACTCAGTAAGGTACCTCCCTCTTGTGGAGAGGTCACCCATGGGCCAAGAGTGCCAAGACTCCACTAAAACCAGCCTCCACTGATGTAGTGTGGTGTGAAACTCGCCAATCCACCTTAGATATGGGTGGGAGATATACGGTCCCTTACCCTAAAACGATCCAACTTATGGCAATCACTGATCATCAGTGGATTTTTTTATATACCAAATTTTAAAATATAAGAAAAATATATCATATCTCTAAGTATTTTGTGTAAGATAGCCACCTATAACAGAAGATAATATAATTTATGTACACACTAACACACTGAGCTGAACTGAAATGATATATATAAACTGCGTATTAGTAAGACATTCCAAAAACCAGATTCTAAAGAAAATGAAGTGTTATTTAATATAACTACTATAAATTAATATGCATAAAACACTTGTTAAGACTTTCATAGATACATATTAATTGAGTCGGTTCTGACAGCGACCTTCCCTAATAAACTTTTTTATATGTTCAAAAATCAAGTACATCTAAGACAGTAAAATATTGAACTAATCTTAAAAATGTTATACTTGCGCTACTATATACATTACACGCAAACGTGCTTAGCACCTGACATGTCATGTCATAATCATAGCAATAACAATAAGTATTTCACGCGTGCCCCCACGACCTGTCCAACTTGTCACTGTCCAGCCGTATATATTACTATGGCACCGTTAAATTGAAAAAAGCGGTAATTTATAATAAGTCTACGGAGATTGTAAACTGTCGGTACATTGTGAACGGACTGTTGTAACACTCTCCGGCCATTGTCGTATAGTTCAGCTTGTTCCATCTCCCTAATTTCTCTTCTCCATATATTGCTTTAAACAAAAACTGACTTTAATCTAAATAGCAAAAGATTCTATATCTTGAAAATAGGTGTATTTTGCAATCTTGTGATTTTTTTTATATTTTACTTATCACCGACTTCTTGAATATTTATTTATTGCTTTTTAGTTGGAATTCGGTCTATTTATATAAAAAAAACTTTTTAGTTGAATAGCTTTAGAAATAATATATTAAGTGCATATTGAAATTATACTATTAACACGCATATACAAGTTTGCTTTTCGAAGCGTGTAGGAGCTCGGCGCTCTACAAGAAGAGCTGCACTCGATTTCCTTGGGATCCACCCACCAGATCCTGACTTGGTGATAATGGGACCACATAAGCAGCATGCTTTTTTAAATATTTTTTTGTCAAATTGGTTGAATTTGACTGAGAAATAGCAACCACCTTGTTGTGGGTTGTTTGTCGCCTCTTGCTAGAGACCGCTTGACTGTGGAAATTAATATACTTTCTCGGTTCCTGCATAAATAATTAAAATATAACTCTCTAGAGCGATTATAAACTCACAGTTTTTACAATATTCCTCTGACATATACCAATATCAGACATCTGGCCGCACCCGGTATCGGGATCTCGGTCAAGGCCAAGGCGTTGGAGCTGTCTTTATTCTTTCTCCGAAACAAACCAGTTTAATGAAACCTCATTTGCTAAGAAATGTTAAAACGGAAGCACCGTGCTCGTGCATGTTAAGTTACGTTGGTTACGAATATAATATCAAGATAATCGACTAGAATATTTCAGACGTCAAATTTATAATGAAAACATTTTTTTTATTGCGAAGCTAGCAAATAGGTACACGGCCCATCTCATGGAAAGTGGTTACCGTCGCCTATAGACGCTTGCAATACCAGGAGTGAACCTAAAATATTGCCAGCCTTTAGGAAAGGATAAAGAAGAGAAATAGGATTTGGAACAGAAGGATGGGGTAGTGAAGATGAGATAGGGAGAGCTGGAAGTGAGCCATCGGAAATGTCACACACAAAACACGATAAGATTAAGGCTAACCGTTTCACACCGACATTCTGTAAAAGCGTGGGATTACACCTAGCTATAATCATGATACTGATTCCAGCATGGCTCTATCAGTTAAAGACTGTCCTCCTACGTCTCCACAAAAAATGTTGAGGGGAGTGGTCGATGACAGAGACCGATATCGACAGAGACGATGGATATCCACTTGCTACGATCTGAACATACATCATATGCTTGATCTACATTTATTAATTTCTTCATAGATTCTCGTTTATTTTACGTTATAATAAATTAAGATATGATGAATTATTTATTACCAGTGAATAGAAAAATTATATTACCTACCTAAACTATGTATCCGCAGATCTGATAATTGCAAGCTTGGTAGCTATCGAAATAAACTTCAAGTTTATCAATCAATTTCAATGTAAAAGCTTCAGGTAATAATAAAAATACGGGTATTACAAACTAGTTTCCTTAAGATTTACTCCACAATTCGCTGCTACTATAGACGACGATACTTTCTTAATTTCAATTGTATTTAATCCAAACTGTATCAATATATGCCGTATAAATTTCTTAAGTTTCGAAAATATTTTGAATAAATACAGGAAGTCGTTCTTTTTCTCTGAAAATTAAAGTTTGTTTTCTTCTTTTTTAACCGACTTTAAAAAAGGTGGTGATTCTCAATTGGCCACGTATTTTATTCTTTAATACGCAATAAATTATTTATATAGATTGAACTTCGTAACTCTATTGGAATATAATTAGGACTATTTTAATTGGAATATTAATATTTACAATAGTTAAAAATAATGCTCATAATTATAAAGTTACATTTGTCATTTGTGCGTAATAATTGTTAAAATAAATAAAATATGACTAAGTAACGTCACACAGTGACGCTGAATATAAGACAGTTATAATTCAATACATATTTTTTTTATACACAAAAGAGTTACACATTAAAAATGTATAATGTTTGCATGTATTCTGCAAGGAATATTTTCACCCTAAAAACGTGTTATTGTATGTGTATTATTTAGCAAACCTATAACTATAAATACGGCAGAAATAAAAAGCGCTTTGTGCAAAATATTTACAGTTAAAACTTAACGGATTAATGTATTTATAAAAATACCCATTTAAAATTTTTACACACTAACCTTATATAAGAGACATACATACATAATACTTTTGGAATAGAATAAGTTTAAATATAACCTATATAAAAAAAACCTGTACATCTCGGGACGCCTGACAGAAGTGATAACTTGTGTGAGAGAAAGAGAAGCCAGACAGACTGACGGCATAACGCGCTACGTAACGAAGCGGCTTACCCTCCCATAAAAAGTTATCACTTCAACACATAAGTAATCATTAAAACAGAGAAAATTGTTGTTTTGAATGCTGCAATAAATAATTGATTATTTTATAAATCTGTTAACAACAAAGCGTATGCAGTACTTGCGTATAGTAAGTTACACGATATCATACGATCGTATTTGTAGCATTGAGCTGTTTATAATATTATTTTTATGTATACCAATTAATTGATTTATATGTTTGGCCAACTCTAGATTACTTGACAATGGTGCAATGCCTTCCAATTAATTAGACAGTTTTGATTTTAAAGCCATTTATGACCACCTGATCTATTATTTGATAGCCTCCGAGTCACAATTATAATGCAAATAAATTTTTAAATGGTTGTTAATTACGATTGCTTAGGCATTTTATTTCTAATCCTAAACTTCTAGATGAGAGTAGGTCAACAACTCTATCTTGCTACAGGCTACTTACTACTACTGTATTTGTACTGAGATTGATGACTCTATTACAATGAGAGCAAACTTAATTGCTGGAAATGCGGCGTACATTTTTTTTACATTTTATTGCAGGAATGCTGCAAACAGGCAGACAGTCCATTTGATGGAAAGCGGTTAAATACAAATTAATTATTAATAAATTAGCTACAAATGCGCTGCTGCTCTCTTAAGGGAGACTGGACCCTTGTCACTAATATCGGAACATAACTTAAAGTTGTTATGGCGTCATATTCTAGACTAAAGGTAGTCGCCATCCAGTCGAGCATTACCTACAAATAGCGCATTTGTAGCACCTTTGGTGTTGCAAATGTCGATAGACGATGGTAACAGCTTTCCATTAAGTGGGCTGTCTGCCTGTCAGCAGAACTCCATTAATAAAAAAAATCATTGAACAATACTTGAAAGGATTGATAGTGTAAATTCTATCCATCTGTTAAAAAAGTTCAGTATAAGTATAATTCGCACTGTACACGAAGCTGCATATAATAAAATTACGTACATGTTGCATCATATTATTTTGTGGGACAAAAAAAATATTAGCAACGGTATGATGTGGTAGCTACAATATATAGTTGAAATTAAAATTACGCAATCAATTACTTTACAGTCCACTTATGGTGAAGCCCAATTATATTGTTTAATAGACAAACAATGTAGAACGATTTATTATGTTACTAAGCACCATATCATGACAATCACGACAAGATATGAGTTTGGCAATACACGGTATATGGTGAGCAGATAAGATCACAATTAAAGCACGTGGATGTTTATTATTTATTTATTGTATTTTTATAACATTTACAACTTTTAAATAATTCTCTTAAATTATACCTTTAAATATTACTTTATAAATAATAAAATATTAACCTATAATATATATTGTATAAGTATATAATGTATGTACAAAAAACTTATACCCGTCGCACTCCACCACATGCCCCTGTTGCAGGTAAAGGCGTTAAAAATTGTGATTTGTTGTGACTATGGCAGTATAGTGATATAAAGATCTCAGAAACTAGAAGTTGCTGGTATTCAGTCTGTATGGTTTTACCATTCAGGAATTTCATGCTGCCATATATCCAAGTACCGTGCTGGTCATATACCTTCGCTGAATGTTCTTTCTTATTACACTAATTATTTTCAAAATTCTTTCCCTTCCACGTATTGAAGTTTTTGCGTTACTCCAAATTATAATTTATTTATAACTAGCTGTCCCGGCAGACGTCGTCCTGCCCGGAAAAGCTTCAATCGATATGCCGACAGCAGCTCCACCTACCGGGTCCAATTGTGAACCAACTCAGAAACCTTCTCTGGCTCATGCACAACTTTGCTAAAGATCATCACATGAACAAATGTATAGATTACGATTCTATAAAGGATATACAGACAAACATTCATTTTTATACTTATATAAGATGAAGATTTAGATAATATAATAAATCAGATGAGCGAGTTGATTTTGTAAAATGATTACAAAAATGAGAATATATCTAGAGGGTTAATTCCGACCAACATGTTTCGAAAATCAAACTCTAAAAAAAGTTGTGGTTATTATGCTTTTTGTGAACTTCAACTCTGATTAAAGTTTGGCGCGTTATTAAACCGCCCTAGGCTACGCTCGTGCTACTGGTTGACAAGTTCACGCATTGGACCTCTCAAGTATAAAAACTGGTGCAAGAAAACGCAATTGCATAGTCACGCTTTGACAACCGAAACAACCAAATCAAAATGGCAGCAAAGGTGAGCTGAAAACCAGTTTTAATACCTATAACAAAATAATAATTATCAAATGTAAAATTCTTGAGAATTTTGTTAATTCAATTACTTGTATTAGAGAGATCTTTACATAGTATAAAACAAAGTCGCCTTCCACGATTATCTGTTTGCACATCCGCTAAATCCTAAACTGATTTTCAAGCGGTTTTCACCATCAGTTATATATATATTAAGTTTTGCGCGCAGGCTCGCTCGCGATAATAAAAAACCTTATTATTACGCTTTATTTATTATCAAGCATAATTTTACTTATACAAAAGCTTATTAAGCTATTATATAAGTAAAATTATGACTAAAATGAAATCAGCTATTTCCTAGGGTTTGATACGCAGAGTAGCCGAGATGAAAAGTCTAGTTTAACAATATAATAACTACAATTTCTTGTAAAAGTATCACGATACAATTAAATTAAGAAGTTAATTAACATATTAATTAAATAAAAAATAAATTATATATTAAATTTTCATACCATTCTTGGTTTTTTCAGTTCTTCGTAGTCCTCTCCCTCGCCGTTGCGGCTTCAGCCATCCCCTTGGCGCCACTCACTAAGGTGATTTATTCAGAACACGAGGCACCTGCCCAGTACGAATTCGCTTACTCCGTCCGTGACGACCACACCGGTGACATCAAGGAACAGAAGGAAGCCCGTAACGGTGATGCTGTCCAGGGATTCTACTCCCTTGTACAACCCGACGGTGTTCATCGCATTGTGGAATACACCTCCGACAAAGTGAACGGTTTCAACGCGAACGTACGTTATGAGGGCCACCCGGTCGCCCAGCCCGCGAAGATCGCATATGCTGCCGCCCCCGTGACCAAGTACGCCTATGCCCCCGCACCCGTGACCAAGATCGCCTATGCCCCAGCCCCAGTCACCAAAGTGGCGTACGCTGCTCCAGTCGCCTATGCCGCTCCCGTAACCAAACTGGCCTACGCCGCACCAGTAGCCAAGGTCGCCTACGGCGCCGCCCCCTTATCCCACGTGAGCTACTCATCCCCCGCCATTTCCTACCAACACTACTAAAATAATTGTTACCGTTCTCCAGTTAGCTATATTATTTATTGAAAATGAATAGTTGTTAATAAATTGTTCATAAAATTTATTTTTGTCTTACTCTATATAATTCAAACCTGTAGTCAGTACGCCTTTGTTTACCACTTTATTTATTGTTCACTTTTTGTATATCGAAAGTGAATGCAAAAGTCGACAAAAAATACTACACAATTTACCTATATTATATGTACGTAAGCAGATATCAGAGACACGAGTCAATAGCATATTGTCAATAGTAGCAGCAGGCAATCCTTAAAATCCATATAATATAATAAATATCCAAGGCAGTGGACGGACAAACAATGTCAACATCACATTACATGTATAATTTTACCTATAGTAATTCGAAATTTCATATACGAAATGATGTAACAAGTGAAAATTACTTGGCCATTTTTAGAGTAACTACTAGGCATGCGGATTAAGTTCTGTCGTTTCCATATTTCCCGGCAATTTTGAATTTGGAACTATTGTATATTCGAATGTGTTTAAATTTTGAATCTCAAAACAGTTGAAAGTATTAGGATTAATGCTACTGTTTAGTCACAGCGTCGATTGGAGTCTGTCAGGTTACGTACGAAAATGAATCTTTCTAAGGAAAATGTTCGTACAATAATTTTCTACAACTTTAGAAGAGGCCTGACACGGCTTCAGTGTTTTGAGGAGCTAACATCTGTGTTCAATGATGAAGCCCCATGTCTGCGAACTGTCGAACGCTGGTATTTAGAATTCCAGCGTGGTCATACTGGTGTTAGTGATAAATGTTGCGAAGGACGCCCAAAATCCGCCTTCACTGAAGATAACATCATTGCTATGAGACCACTAATTCTCGAAGATTGTCATGTGACGTATCGATAGATAGAGGCTCTATTAGGCATCTCAGGGACAACCAATCAGAAGATCTTGCATGAAGCGCTTGGTGTGAGAAAGCTAGTTTGCCGTTGGATAGCGCATCTGCTTTCCGACGATCACAAGGCGGCCCGCGTCAGATGGTGTAAGAAAACTCTGCCGAGGTTCAACCGAGGAGAGTCAAATCACGTCTACGACACCATCAGTAGTGACGAATCTTGGATCTATGCCTACGATCCTGATTCCAAACAACAATCTACAATCTGGGTCTTTGAAGACGAGCCAAAGCCGACTAAAGTTGTTCGTTCTCGAAGCACTTCAAAGAAGATGGTGACCACGTTCGTTGGGAAAACCGGCCATTTTGCGACTATTGCACTTGAAGATCGTAGGACGGTTAACGCAGAGTGGTACACCACAGTTTGTTTACCACAAGTCATCGCCGAACTTCGAAAATCTAACTCAAAGCGACGCATCATCCTACACCACGAGAACGCAAGCTCACACAGCGCTCGTCAAACGATTGAGTATTTGAAGCAGGAAAAGTAGAAATTCTTGACCATCCTCCATACAGGCCTGACCTAAGCCCTAACTATTTCTTTACATTTCCTAAAATTAAAAAAGTCTTCGTGGTCAAAGGTTCCAGTCCGGTGAAGAAGCAGTCGACGCTTTCAAGTCAGCCATTTTGAACACCTCCACTTTAGAGTGGAATAAATGTTATAATAACTGGTTTGAGCGAATGGAAAAGTGTATTAAGCTACGTGGTGAATACTTTGAAAAACAATAAAAAGTACTTAAAGGTTCTAGTTGTGTTTTTTTCTTCAAACGACAAAACTTAAAAGGCATGCCTCGTAAGTAGTCATTTTAATGACTGTAAGTTAGTTATATGCAATTTAATATGGGGCATGCTTTCCTGAAATGAATGTTAATATGCAATATTATAAATGCGTTATATTAATATCATAAACGCGATAGTTACTTAGTCCGTCTGTTACGCTTTCACGGAAAAACTACTCCGATTTGGCTGAAACTCAGTATTTATATATTCGATGTCGAGGGTGAACATAGGGCATATAGTTTATTTTTCTGTTTGGCTCGTATGCTTACGGGAAACCTATTGGACCGCTGAAATTCGGTATACGAGTACATATATGTAGTTTTAATACCGAATGTGGACAAGGGAGACTTTTCATTCCACATAATGGGATATATTTATGTAAAGGTTATCCCAGAAAGTAGGACATGTTTTTTTATGGTTTGCCATTTTCGTCGTTTTGGTTATTTTGGTCAATTACCTATGTAGCTCACAGATAAATAGACAGGGGAAAGATAAATAACACTAGAACGGGTTAAAATAGAGGATGAAAGTTTTAAAGGATAAGAGCTTTCATTTTCAAAAACTCAAAAGTAATACATTGGTTATTCTGTAATATTGTTTAAATATAGTTTTAATACAGAAAATTAACATAAATACTTTTCGTTTCGGGACATGGTATAATTTGTTATATAAAATGGAATGAATCTTCCGGGGACAAATAACACTAACATATTTTTTAATGTTATATAACCTGTATTAACAAGAGGTACGCATTAGATTTTGACCTGCGGTTGCCGCAGGGTTAGTTTATAAGGTAATTTTCCAAAAAGGAAAGGGGCAACTACACTGCTGCTGCAGCACAACTGCCTCTACATCATATCGTTGGAATTACTATAGAATTTATTAGAACTGTACAAACGCGTATAAAACAGGTACAAATACCTATATTTAGATAAGTACGAATGCACGATCCAATAACACGCGCAAATTCCGTCACTATATCCCTTATCGAATTTACTACACACGTCTTGCTAGTATTGTAATCGTCGCTTGACTGCCTCACCCCCCCCCCCTCACTCTGACAACGTTTTATACTAAACTGTATAATACAACAAAGGACCACGTTGACTGAGTTTTTCCGAGAATATGTAATCTGCACACCTGGTTAATTTGTCCTACGAACGGCCAACAAAGACGAAAACAATAAGCTATTGTCTACTTGCAAAGAAAACAAAACACAAAGTAAACAAAAAAAAACAAATGCGAGAAGGGTAATAAACCAGGTGCGCATTTCTTTTGTCGGTATGTAACAATATTTTGTATGTTATCTTTTCAAAAACTAATGGGTTTAACAGGATGAAATTTGACAGGAAGAAAAACCATGACGATGTTTTTATAATGACTTCTTTATTACATAATATTTTCTTAAGTTTTCGAGACTAGTATACATAGAAAAACGACGTTTTAACGGTTTTAAGTGCGGTAATTGATTTGATTTTCATTATTTCGACGTTTTAGCCACTTTTCAGTAGTCATATCGAAACACAAAGATGTCAAATTTCAATGGGTATTGTTCAAGTTTTATTTAACCTACCGTCAACTTGTGCATTTTAATTATTTCGTTTTAATTTAGTTTATGGTTATTATTTACTCTATGGGAGCCTAATCCGATTTATTACCGCTTTGCAACAGATGTGGCTTGAAGAGAAGAAGCGGTGTAAGAAACTCTTTAGCAAACATGCGTAGCTCGTTTTATATAATATTAAAATGGATGGGAAGAAAAAGTTACCAAAATATAAAGTGGCCGAATAATTTGCAACTTTAACATCCTCGGCTCTGATTAAGACGACCCTGGATACACAATGTGTGTATCTGCCGATTTATTTCTTCTAATTTGAAGTGGTAGAGCTTCAATAGGTCTTTCAATGAAAAGTGGGTTGAAAATTATCACTGGAGAAGTTTTTAATACCACCCGGTATTATCGATTAAGTGCTTTTTTTTATGGTTCCCTCGCCAAATGAAGAAAACGCCCACGGTTTTCTTCACCGTGGACGTTTTCTTCATTTGTTGGTGGACGGACGTTTTCTACCTCTACGGAAGCATTCATAGATAGTGGACTGCTACCCTCTAGTTCAATATTTATATTTTCAAAAAGTGTAGTACTAATTTATTGAAATCAATTCAGTTTCACAATTGTTTATAAAATAGACAAATAACACTTTATTATACACCAATATAAAAATGAACTTAAAGGCTAAAATTATATCTAGTTATGTATAAGGGGCGGTTTTATAGCTAAAAAGCGATCTCTTCTAGACAACCCCAGGAATGATTTGAGATGGTAATGGTGACGGTGGTATATGCAATATGTAGTACGAACTTCTTACATTTTAATAATAAATACATAAATTATATATATACATATATATATTGTTTGGTTTAATTATTTAACCGCTAACTTATGCGATTTAATATATATTTGTGGATTAGGTTGTGCTTGGAAAACGGATGTTGTCTACACGGATGCGTATTCAAGAAGACTTTTATTCGGTATTGACACACATAGATTAAGATTTCCACGACCTGTTCGTGTTACCAGGTTCACAAAACCAAATTTGCGCAACCTCTAGTGTTGCCACTTACATATTAGTATATTTCCAGAACACCTATAGACATTTTATATACTACAAAAATATATATTTAATACAGTTACATATCTACAAAATATATAAATGTTAAATGTATCAGTAACGATATATAGGTATAATATCGTTATAAGGCGGATTGATGGGTTTGACAAATTGGTTGTCAACCTAATGTGCAGATTTCATCACGATGTTTTTCTTCACCATAAGCACATGGTAATTGTTACAATATGTACATTAACTCAGAAAACTGCCTAAGTGGTGCAAGCCTACCGGCCAAGATTCTTGTCCAAGCCCTTTGAGTTTAGGACGAGACTGCGCTAACCACTAAGTTTGTAGAAAAGACATACACACGTTAATGTATTGAGAGTTGCCTGCAATATATTTACGAATACTGCATACAGTAGTTCAATTTTGTAGATCAGCTTGCAACCTGTATATGACCGTCACCTCACAATCAATTGTGAAGCTTAATTAACGCCCCAGGCTGGTTGTATGTCGGTGCGACAAGTTCATGCGCTGGAGCATTGAGGTATAAAAACTGATGTAGTGATAAGAAATAGCACAGTCAAGCAACGACAATCAAAGCATAATGGCAGCTAAGGTGAGCTGACTATACATATTTACAATATATATCTTTTAGCGTGGAAGTGGCGATATATTATTTTTCTTAGCTCTAGATAAATTCGCGGTACTTAGATATTCTTTTTATTAATACATAATTACCGATATTTGCAAACAAATCAATATTTATTAAATTCCCTAAAATCGAGTAGAATTTATTATTACTATCTATTACTAATTTATTATTTATAATATGTAGTTTTTGCTATTTTCCTTAACCAATGGTTTTTTTTAGAAATATATATATGTACTTAAATGATTATGACGAACCATACAATTGACAGCATATGAATATGGCGAAATAAATCCCCCAGTATACAGACAAATAACAAAAATTTTTAAACAAGTATAGGATTTCGGAGTTTTAGTGATGGGCTAACGCTGAATTACTGGCTATAATCATATTGTTTTAACTTTTAGAAAGTACATATAATACTAGATAGACTGGACGAGTTACATGATAACAATTATAATGGATTAAGCAAGCTTTAGTGTTCATTAATTTATCCAGTTTAAAATACAAAGGTATTTTAAACGTATAGTTTAAAGATCTTATGTATGCAGTGTAAGAGAAATGTATTTTAATTATTTTCAGATCTTCGTCGTCCTCTGCCTCGCCGTTGCGGCTTCTGCCATCCCCTTGGCTCCTCTCACCAAGGTGATTTATTCAGAACCCGAGGCACCTGCTCATTACGAATTCGCTTACTCCGTCCGTGACGACCACACCGGTGACATCAAGGAGCAGAAAGAGGCTCGTAGCGGTGATGCTGTACAAGGATACTACTCCCTAGTGCAACCCGACGGTGTTCAGCGCATTGTCGAATACACTTCCGACAAAGTGAACGGTTTCAACGCGAACGTACGTTATGAGGGCCACCCGGTCGCCCAGCCCGCGAAGATCGCATATGCTGCCGCCCCCGTGACCAAGTACGCCTATGCCCCTGCACCCGTGACCAAGATCGCCTATGCCCCTGCCCCAGTCACCAAAGTGGCGTACGCTGCTCCAGTCGCCTATGCCGCTCCTGTAACAAAACTGGCCTACGCCGCACCAGTAGCCAAGGTCGCCTACGGCGCCGCCCCCTTATCCCACGTGAGCTACTCATCTCCCGCCATCTCTTACCAGCACTAGAAAATTGATTGTTACTTAGTTAGTAAAATTGTTTATTTATTAAAATGATGGATTATGCAATTAATTAAACTTTATATTTTTTTATTTCTCTCAAACCTATTTACATATCGCACACTCTCCATCGGTGTATGCTGGGTAGCCTCTACCTACCTCTGATGGGTAGCACTACTTCTATTTAATCATTTATTATAAATTATAAAAGTAAATTGTAAATTGGCAGACAAACACACACATTGTATATCCCAAAGCTAAGCAAAATATGCTTGTGTTATTTATATAATTATTGTGTGTACGTACACACGGACGCGCGAACAAGTAGTACAGTAAACATATTGCTACGTGTAAAGAAATAAAATAAAATCTAATTCAATTTATTGTCATGAAATAAACACACTTTTACACGATTGTGTGTGTTAGTATCAATAAATTTCCGGTGAAAAGTGAAAAAAAAATATGATCTCATAAAAACGGCCTGAAACACTAATTATGCACCTAAATTAAGATTATTGATGGAGGCAAACCTATTTATTTGGTGAGTAATATTAAATGGAAATATTTAGTGAAAGTATGTAAAATAGTGAAAAAATCATTTAATTCAAAATTTACACATAATTCAAACCTTTACGATATAAAGTATCCGTCAAACATTTGTTACAAACATAAACTTTGAATCAACAACATTAAAAGGCACAACTATAGATAACAATCAAATACTATACTGAACTTTTAACAAGACGCAGTATTTTCCCCGTACACAGTTTCTGGCTGTAATAATATTAAAAAGCGCGGACTTTATAGCATAAGTACCCGTAGTCCATCGCACCTGGGTTCAAATCCTACCTGTCACTCAAAGTTGGTATTGGTTTATCTCAAATATTCGTTTTAAACCACAAAATCAATGTCACACACTATAACAAAAGATAATAAGCGTGTATAAACTCAAAAAATCAAAATCAGTAATCAAGTTGTAAAAAGGGTACGGACCTCGAGTCCGTAGTATTGTTATTAAAAAAAATATTCGTTTTGATGACAACTAATTATTTTACAATATACTTTAGATACTTAAAGGTAATGGAAATCTTAGAAGTAAGTTTTAGTAATCTTAAAAGACGATGGTAATTATGATGAAGTATTATGATTTTCGGAAACATTCATCAAGCCAGGGGAAGAAAAAATGTAACAATTAGAAATTTTCGTCCTTATATCCTATTTCTAAAGACAGAACATAAAAAGAAGAGGTGTATTCATATTGTCTAAATATAACGTAAATGCTGTACCCACAAAAAATAAGTAGCTTGTCGGTAGCGAGAAATAATCTTGTAATCATATAGAATACCAGACTCAGATATAGAAATATTTGTTTGCAAAAACGAAATATTATGAGAAATTACAATTGATACGAAAAAAAAGATAATTTTAGTTGGTGACTTCCATACATAATATTGACATACTTAAAAATAATAAATATATAGCTTCTCTCAAAGATATAAGTTCTAATTATAATTCACAGCTCCATGTAAGTCAACTGACTAGAAAAAGGTCTTGCATTACAGGTCTTTCAGTCGAGACGAGATTTTAGCCATGAAAATGTTAATTTTGTAAAGTGTATCAGCGCAATATCTTTTACAAAAATTTATACTGAAAATAATACGGCAAAAGCCTTTTCTATGTTTCATTATGTTATTCTTTAAACTGTGTTTTCCCAAAATCATAATCAAAATGTCTGTCTACAAACTCTTTTAATAAGCGCACGTGGTTTGTTTACAAAGCGTCTAAAAAACATGTATAAGAAAAAGAAAACTTATAATATTTTAAAATGCAGCAAAGTAAAAGAACAAAGTTTTCTCAATCATATAACAAAAATTCTAAAAAAATGCATAAGTCAAGAAAATTAACTACGAAACAAAAAGTATTTACGAATCTGCAAAAATAAATTCGAAGCTTCATGGGAAATTAACAAATAATATGAGGCAAAAGCAGAGCGAGTTAATTGTATCGAAAAAAATATGACAACGGACATTTAAGAAATAAAGGCCCAGATATTTATAAAGCTTTTAATAACTTCTTTATTAATTCTAGTAAAACTTCTTCAAACGTTAATACACATACTGATTTCAATAGTTTAGCAATTAGTATTTTCTTAGAACTTACCTACATCAGCTGATGAATTATTTGAAATTAGAATAGAAGAAATATAAAAGAATAGAATAAATTTAATCACATCATAATACCAAATCTATGGGGTTTGATGAAATACCAACATAACTAATAAAACCACGTTTCCTCCTGTCTATTTCACTAGTGTTCTGTGTTAGTCATATTACTAATCTTCCATTTACCGAAGGAATATTTCGATAAAAGCTAAAATTGTCAATTGTTAGATCGCTTCACTAAAAAGAGGATTGGAAACAATTGGATAACAACAGGTGGATAACAATAATACCTATACTATCAAAGATATTCGAGAAGGCAACAATGCTTAGAAGACTAATGAGTTTTACAGATAAATTTGATACATCACATCAGACCAGCATGGATTTAGAAAAGGAAGCTCTGCCACTTTAGCGATATTTGAACATATAAAGATGTCGGTAGAAGCCATATCGAATAATGAAGATATAGCGGTGCTCTTTTTAGATATGAATAAAGTATTTGATCTGGTTCACCATGACATACTGTAGACGAAACTACACAAATATGGGTTACAAGAAAGTGCATGGGGTTAGTGCAAAAGCTATCTTGATAAAAAAATAACAAAAACAAATCCGACTTCAGACTAAAAATTAACAAATATATATTTGACAGACTTATTTATACAACATCTTGAAGTCGGTGTTAAGTAAAACATAAAAGAACAACAACAAATTTATAAAATTGCGAACCTCCCTGTAGGGCAGATTATACACTAAATTCAACTGGGGTGCCCCAAGACACTAGTACCAATTATTATGTCTCTATTGTATATCAATGACTTACCTACCCAATAGTACAATCTGGACATACATACCGACAATATATTTGGCGACGACACAACTTTATTTATGTCAGCTAATAATAAAATAGACTTAAGAAAGAATATCGATACTGCATTACAAAATACAATTTCATGGCTGATACTTTGATTCAGTACTACATACGGTATCATTAAAAAAAAAGTTGTGTCTGAAAAATTTACTATTTTTTATTATTATTTATATATTTAACTTGGAAAACTGCCTAAGTGGTGCGTGCTTTCCTGCTAGGATTCGAATCCAATTCCTTTAAGTTTGGATCCTAACTGCGCTAGCCACTAAATTTGTAGTAACGATATACAAAAGTTAAAGTAAATATAGAGAGTTGCCTCGAGCCAGCAAAATACGTAAATATTGTAATTTTGCAATATATTTATAAATTTTGCATACAGTAGTTCAATTTTGTAGATCAGCTTGCGACCAGTATACGACCTTCACCTCAGAATCAATTGTGGAGCTTTATTACCGCCCCAGGCTGGTTGTATGTCGCTGCGACAAGTTCACGCGCTGGAGCATTGCGGTATAAAAACTGAAGTAGTGATAAGAAATAGCACAGTCAAGCAACGACAATCAAAGCATAATGGCAGCTAAGGTGAGCTGACATATATAACTATATATTTGCAATATATGTTTTGGTAATGATAGTGGCGATATACTATTTTTCTTGGCTCTAAATAAACTAGCGCTCCCTAGAAGTTCTTTTGAATAATAATTAAAAAAATTTAACGAGACAAGACAGCATACATTATATTTCCAAATCGAGTGAAATAATTAGTATTTTCTTATTTATAATATGTAACTGTTATTATTTTCTTTAACTAATCCATGTTTACTTGAGAAATATATTACATGTACTTAAATGTTTTTATTGAAACAGTACCATACAATGGACAGCATGTAGCGATCCCTCGACATCAGAGTAAATAAGCGTTTTAGTAACTGGTTAACGCTGAAATTACTGGCCATAATCAATATCGTTTAAATTTGTAGAAAGTAAATAGACGGGACGAGGGTTACATAATAACAATGTGACTAAATTGTAATCGAAAGAATAAAAGTACAAATTTTATACATTATATGTAGTGCTACATAGAAAGTGATAAAGAAACCATAATAAGTTTAGAATTACTGATACAATATAGGCAATGGAACAGCCAAGGTTTAGTTAACTGATTTACTTTAAAATACAAAGGCATTTTAAACGTAATGTTTAAAGCCCTTATGTACGCAATATAAGAATAATGTATTTAAATTATTTTTAGATCTTCGTCGTCCTCTCCCTCGCCGTTGCGGCTTCTGCCATCCCCTTGGCTCCTCTCAACAAGGTGATTTACTCTGAAGCCGAGGCACCTGCGCATTACGAATTCGCTTACTCCGTCCGTGATGACCACACCGGTGACATCAAGGAGCAGAAAGAGGCTCGTAGCGGTGATGCTGTACAAGGATACTACTCCCTAGTGCAACCCGACGGTGTTCACCGCATTGTAGAATACACCTCCGACAAAGTGAACGGTTTCAACGCGAACGTACGTTATGAGGGCCACCCTGTCGCCCAGCCCGCAAAGATCGCATATGCTGCCGCCCCCGTGACCAAGTACGCCTATGCCCCTGCACCCGTGACCAAGATCGCCTATGCCCCTGCCCCAGTCACCAAACTGGCCTACGCCGCACCAGTAGCCAAGGTCGCCTACGGCGCCGCCCCCTTATCCCACGTGAGCTACTCATCCCCCGCCATTTCCTACCAACACTACTAAAATAATTGTTGCTTAGTTAGTAAAATTGTTTATTTATTAAAATGAATAGATTATGCAATTAATTAAACTCTCTATTCCTTATTTATTAAACCTATCTACATAATCATAAAGATGCCCGCTTATCATTAGTGTATGCTGAGTAGTCTCTATCTACCTCTAATGGGTAATACTACTCCTATTTGATCATTTGCTATTTATCTAATCATTGTATGTACATACACACAAAATACGTATTACACTATGTACCTAAGTATGTGCAATATATTTGAACTCAGTTTTTTATAACGATTTATTTAAAAATTTCGATGAACCAGTGATTGGTTAATTAATAACGCTTTTGTGGTTTATATCTGTAAAACACGTACAAAAATAAAATGAAAGGTATTTCGTGAAATTCACTCCACCAGGAATAGAATTCATGCGTATTCTCTAATAGCCGGTTCTTATATCTTAATAAAATAAATTTTAAAAAGGTTTCTAGGTCTATCTTTAAAGCAATGTATACGTAATATGTAACTAAACAAATATTCTTAATATAACCTACCTATATTTTTTGAAGTAACACACTGTAACTTTCATACGTACTGTCACAATTTTATGACAATATCGACAGTGGGTAATCGATTTGGGCGGAAGGGTGCATTCGTTGGACCGCACCTGAATTATTCATACAGCCGCATAGTGATTTCATCTCATTGAATAGCGCTGCCGGCGAGCCGTGATTACGACACTGATACCTCCTGGGCACTATGCCGACTACTGTTATTCATCGCCGTCGTATCTACCCACTACCCAAATACCATATCTGTTGGAAACTATTCTTTAATGTAGGTACTTGTTTAATGCTTGCTTGTAGGCAAACTGGCTAACAGTCCACTTGGTGCTAGGTGGTTACTGTCGCCCACGAACATCTGCAACACTAAGGGAGCCGATGCGTTGCGACCATGGCGAGGTATTGTAGCGCTCGGGGAAAACCGCGGAGTGCATTCCACAGCGTACACACAGAGCAGTGGGAGTTGTCTCTGAAAATATCCTAAAACTGGAGCAAACTTCGATTGTCTGTAGGCTACTCCCGTCGCTTGGATTACTTAAAATAGCCATTGCATATTCGTTGGATACGGTTATAATTTGGACAAACGTACCTAATTGAAATTTTATGATTCTGAATTCTATGTATTCACTAAAAAACACTTGATCAGAAATTAATACGGAGTCTAATCGTCCACTAACCAAATGAATAACAGTATGAACATTGAACACCAAAGACGCTACGAATGTGCTGCCGCTTTCTAGAGGGTAACTGGAACCTGGTCACTAATTCCGGAATACAACTCAAGGGTGTCATGGCGCCATACTGCAGACCAGGAGTGGTAGCCATCCAGACGAGCAAATACCCGACCACCAGGCTGTGGGTTGTTTTGTCGCCTCTTACGACAAACCGCTCGGCCGCAGGATATTGACGAGGAAATAATCTGTGAAATCACTACCGAATGCAGCGATGCATAGATTTAACGATTGGTGGTGTCTGGTCATGGAAGAACTCTACGAAACAAAGGACAATCGCCTAATAAAAAAATCTTCAAAAAGATATTGAAATATTCATGCCCATATGGAGCCTTTGAGCTGCCTTATGTTCTTCCATGACCATGGGCGCCGCTCCAGCAGTAGGGTGCTCTTACACTCTCCCTGTTTTTTCCTGTCGGGAAAAAAAACACAGAAAAAATTACATATTCTTTTTATTAAGTTACTGTTTGCATAAGAACTGAAAGCATCTAGGTAGGTCCAAATTTGTTCATCAACTTGTCAATAAATTAAATATCATCTACTCTTTCCCTGTGAACCTGAACATGCAGAGGCCGCTTATCCTCCCGTCTCCCATCATTGAGCGATTCCACGGCTTGACACATCGTAACGTGCTAAATATAGGTTCAATACTACATATTATTATATACTGGAATTTATTAGTTAATAATAAGCATAACGTGTAAGACACAAATGCACCTTCCTGAAAGTACGCTTGGCGGCGCCCATGTGCATGAACTTTTTCCTTCTCTAGTTTAGGTGCTTTTGACTACGCTTTTCACCAAGATTTTTAAAGCAAAAGCCCATTATTGACTACTTCTTAAAAAAATTCGAAGACGAGTCAGTCAGTCCTGAAATTATGAGATTGGTTTCGATTGGGAGTAAGCGTCGGCACCGGCGGCGTGGCGTGACGACGGCACGCCGCTACGATGTCGGCAAATTGAATGCAAAGTTGATTTCCCGGCGGAGCGTCGGCCGCGAATAATTCCCCGCAAATTAAGCCGATACCGATTCACCGCTGCCAATGTAAATATTTTTAATAAATACCGTCTCTTTATATAACTTGAAAGGACGAAATGAAGCACTTGAAAGCTTAAGATGATTACCGGCGAAAGATGTAGAAAATAATTTTGTTAGCTTGTGTTTTATAGTAAACTTTAAAAGATGTTTATTATATGCCGATTAATTTATTTATGACGTAAGTCTGCCTAGTGCGGTCACAATTCTAACTTATTGTTGAATTGTAGAGGATGAAAACCCACCGCTATATAGATATATTGTAAATCAGGTACAAGTTAAAATTTCGCCATGGCTACACTGTTCATTTGACTTTAACAATAAACAAAACAACATATAAAACAACTATTAACAATCTGCACTCTGTCTCTATATAAACTATGAGTACGAAATTTCATACTTCTCCGTCCGCGCAATTTTCATAAAAAGGGGTATAAAGTTTTGCTTCACGTGTTAATATTATGATTACAGGGGATTTTCCTACATAGGATGTTAAAAAGAAGTTTGTAGAAGTTAATTGTTTATTGCCAATTAAATGATTGTGCTAGGATCAGTGGCTGGTTGCTGACCGATTACGGTGCTAAATGTCTGATACTGTTGCGAATGATAATATATGCCGTGTCGGCGTAAAACGCTGACACGGCAATATACGGCTGTTGTAAGCTCGTGCACAAGTAACCCTACCAATTTTAAAATTCACTTTAATTAATAACGTTCATGTCATTATTGGGGTTTATTTTGATATTTCAAATATCATCCAACTGGGGCGTAGGGCGTAAATCCCGGTAATTCTGTAATAGACCGGTGGGCGCAATCCGCTTATGCCGAAAATTAATCAAGGGCCTTCTCGTAGGTATCACAGCCAGACGTTCCGGCTTAGCCGTGAGCCGTGACTAGGGGACACCGACGTTTGATTCGTAATGTAGTTTCACAGAGCTATGTCCGTGCTTTCGACTGAGTTCATTGGTTTCAATCTATAGTAATCTAAAGTTAACAATAAAATTAGGTAATTCTCGATAATAACTTTGAGTATGAGACTTTTCCGAACAATTACTATAAAAATTTGGTATATATATATATCGCTTCTTTGCTTCAATAAGTCCGACAACTCATATTTTAATTTCCTAATTAAAACTGACGTCTCCGATTTTATTTTTTCAAAAAATTAAGCTTGTTTCTTTTATAATAAATTATACATTGACAGTCAAAAATAACCTTTTTTGAAAGTTAAAAACTACAGAGTACATTATTGAAAGTACATCAAAGAATAGAATAACATTGTAAAAACTGTCACAAACATGAAATTACAGAGGTGTTATTTCTTGGAACGACAGTTTGTCCTTTCGGACCGCAGAGTACTTATATATACGGGTATTTCGCACTTACCGAAAATAAATCTAGACTAGGTAATTACAAAAATTTAAAGCCATGTAACCTGTGCGAATGTTTGCTCAGAAAATGACTGGAGATAACACTAGAGATTCTACAGTCAGAAAAACCCTGGCTGTAATTATAAATGCGAAAGTAAATAGTATTTGTTTGTGAATTTTTACTGCTAAATCTCTGAACAGATTTTAATTTTTGGACAAGGGGTGGCCCCTGTATCCTAACGACCGTTAATTTGCATCGGTTAAAATATGACATAAGCACCACACAAGTAATGTCATAGTTCAACTATGGTAAGGCAAACGAATGAATAGTAAGATATAGGAATCAGCCAATTACACTATCATATATTTATCATACAAATATGATACCGTATCTGTCAAATTCTATGATCATATTTAAAAGAAGCTGTTCTACATTTTTACATATTACACTTACGATCATATAAGCGTCTTACTTTATCAAGATGGATAAAGCTTAAGCCGTGTTTTCCGTTGCTATGGGTGCTATTTTATTAGTTACATTAAAAAAGAAGATAAAAATGGTCAAAGAACTTCGCTAATAAAGCTAAACTTCCCTTAAATTACAGACTTGCGATTAGATTAGAACTAAAAATCAGCCCTTAAAATGTCCGGCAACTGAGCTTGACCTTCCCAATTTTCATATTTCCAATTGTCTAAGGTGAAATTGTAGGTTTCACACATCGGTTATCTCTTTATGGACACAAGGTTAGAAAATCTGCTTCAGCAGTGCATGCTTCCCAGCTATGATTTAAAACCGCTCATTGGAATGAGATGCGACTGTCAGGGCGTTCCATTAGTAGCTCACAACGCCCAAAATGCTCAGTTTGTCGTTCCATAAGGCGATCACTATCGTTGTGGCCGTGGGGAAAACGCAACTAATGACATCATCATTTTCGATCCCACAACGCTCACAACGACCTATGTCAAGAGGTGGGTCGAATAACCATTCCACTTGGGTTTACAATTGTGACGTCGGCAAGCAAGTGGAACGGCATAAATCGCGGGCGTTGTGAGTCCCTAATGGAAAGTAGACTTGTGAACTAATAAGCTAACCACGTTTTTTTACTGAATTCGGTATTTGAAAATTTTTGAGAAACAGGTTTATTTTGAGCCTTATGGCCTATTTTAGCCAAATTATTAATATTTCAGCAAAAAACATTTAAGTTAGCAATTTTATAAATGTTTTGATATTTCGTCACAAAAACGCGTCAAGCTGTCATGGCGTCACAGTGTGCCAAACAAACCTCTGTTTCGTTGAAGTGTTATCTGAGAAGTCATTGATAACTTCTTGTGTTTTGCACACTGTGACGTCACGCGCTCTGATCGGCGTTCATTGTCACGTGGCTAATGGCTGCAATATAACAATTTTATTTTAAATAAAAAACAATATTATTTAATATTTTAGTTAAAACAATTTATTTTGTCATATTTAGATCGTAATCTACGATATATATTAAAATCAGCCTATATTTTTCATACTGCCAACTACCGAATTGATAAACTCTAGTATAGTAAATTTTAATTGCTTTTTTTATATAATATATAAAGGTCAAATAATACAGAAAAACAATTAAATATATTTATATTAGAGATATAATTATCTTAATTACTCTTAATATTACAATACACTATAATGGGCAGTCGTAGACAATTATGCTTTTATCTTCTGATACCGATACTATTTTGTTACTTTCTGCGTTGAACTTGACGCCCCACACCTGTAAACAAGAATCTTTTTAATATTGTAAAAAAAAACATGTGTACGTGTACTAGTGTACACACGTAAGAAGTAAAACTTTTTTTTATGACCTTATTTTTCGAAAAATGATGTACTATATGCAACTTTACAGAAATTGGTTAAACAAATTTAAATTATGATTTTGCTGATCACTTTAATGATGATTTATAAACCATCAAATTCGTATATTAATTAAAACACAATAAAGTAAAGAAATATTACAATGCTCGTCTCACAATCCATCTTTTGTAGGAACGAGTTGTTGATAGATGGATTGTGGAAAAATGTGATGTGTAACACCGAAAAATGTGACGTGACACGTAACCGAAAAATGTGACGGGATTTTTTTTTCCAAGGCCGATAAAGAAGTTTACTTCAAAAAGCTAAATATCTGTCAGTCTACATAATACAAAAGGTATCGTAGAAGAAAAATACCTCTACAATCTCCAACATTGGATTACAGACCATAAAATCAGTTTGTGAAAAGCTACGTAGACCCAGCGATTTCTGATAAGAATATCTGTGACATGCAAGGGCAGACGGATAGACGGACATGATGATTACATTAGGATTCTGTGTTTGCCAAAATGACTAGGGAACCCTAGTTACAATATTCTATGGCGAGCAACAGTAACTTTTAGTGATTGCGTGATTTCGCTACACTGTCACTATGTATTGGCATATAATTATATAGAATACACCTTCAAAACGACTACAAACTTTGACCTACAGTATGTGCAGAAGTTATACGCGTCGAATGAAGTTGGGTTTGCAGTTCCAGTTAAATGTTGACTTTATTAGATCTTATGGTGTGTTGTGCAAGAGATAACATGGGAGTGCGGCTAGCGGCCGAGTCAGAGCGCAACACTCTCCACCGTTTGTGAATTTTACAACCTTGTGTTGCGAAATAACGTGTACGAACTTCATGGACGCATTTAAGTTTTGCTCGTACTGTAAAATACGTACGGCTGTGACATAAATAAATAATTATTATATTTATTTAATCCAGACTGGGTCTATAATAAACTATAAAATTAAATTATCTACAAAAGTATAATATTAAAATAAGATTATGTCATTATGTAGTTTATTTATTCCATTAATGGTTGTAAATAGAATAGTGAAGATGTTACAAGGGTACAGAATGCTATAGAATGACCAAATCCCCGCTGTGCTCAACTTTTGTGAGTAGCTCGCCCGGCATGGTCTTAACATTATTCTGCATCTGTCTGTATAATCTTTAACTGCTACTAAATCACACAACGGATTTTTAAACGGTTTTCACCATCTGTTCGATAAATTTTCGAGGAAGGTCTTATATTATCAAATATTACCAACCTTTACCTGTGGCTTCGCTCGCGATATATAAGAACCTAATTAAGTTTTTATGTAAGTAAAACGGTGAAAACTCTGGTGCTACAGATATAGTTGTATAATGTAATGGATTTATATTGGTCACATGTGTTGCAAATATCCATAAACAATGTGACCACTTTGAATCAGGGTGTATTAAACTTGTTTGCTCTGTATTGTGATAGTAAATAAACACCTACATAAAATATCTAATGGGGCCCACACATCCCATCTAACACATCCTATATGGACCATATAGAACAAAGGTTGATGAAAAAGGTATCGCTGAACTGACCTGATCACTGTGTTCCTTAAATACATTTTGGCATTGCATGGTGTCTAAGTCCCAGACGCGGACGGTGCGATCAGCACTGCCTGACACAAACCTCTTGCCGTCAGGAGAGAAAGCCACAGAGAGCACCCAAGACTCGTGTCCTGAGAGAGTACCGGCTAGATTTGCATGTACTCTGAAAACATAAATGTATTAAAAATATATAAATTGTAATATTTTTTTGAATTAAAAATAGATATAGATTTTTACTGAAATTTATAGGATGCCCAATCATGATTTTTTTATTTTTTATATATATATATATATATATCCACAATCAGTCGAACCCGACTTTAAATGAATGATTTGTGCTAATTTATTTTTATTAATGAGTGTGTTCATTGAGAACACTACTCTTTGTTTTATGGAGAAGTCCTCTCCTGTAACTTTTGGATATCATGCCTCTTCAGGCGAGATGGGTAGGTACGCTGCATTAACTTGGCTGCCAATTTATTTGTATGCAGAGCCAACCGACATTGGTAACTTTTAGCAAGTTCACGAATTTCTTCTTTTGTTGTTTTTACTTCGAGATGTTCGTGAATCTCGCTGTTTCTTATATACCAGGGAACACCTGAGATAGTGCGAAGTATGACATTTTGCAGTCTTTAGATCATAGAAATGTTAGAGTTGCTTGCACTACCCCAGATTTGAATCCCATATGTCCATATTGGCTTAAGTACCATATTATATATAAGCAACTTGTTGTCTATAGACAACTTACTATTACGTCCAAGTAACCACAACATAGTCTTGTACTTTAGATTCATCTCTTCCCTCTTGGTTTGAGCATGATACTTCCAAGTTAATCTGCGGTCAAGATGCATTCCCAGATATTTAACTCTGTCACTATGTGGTAAAATATTCTCTCCAAGATGTACAGGAGGACAGTCTCCTTTCCTCAATGTGAATGCTATGTGTAGAGATTTTGATGGACTCGCCCTTATTTTCCATTTGTTAAGCCAGCACCATATTTCGTCTAGTCCTTTTTGTAACTGTTCAGATGCAGAGTTAAGATCCTTGCTAGTGGCTAGTAGTGCAGTATCGTCAGCAAATGTAGCTGTCATTACTCCAGCAACCTCTGGTAGGTCTGCAGTGTATATAGTATAGAGCACTGGACCCAAGACTGAACCCTGGGGTACTCCTGCTTGGATCTTATGTAGTTCTGAGCTTTCTTCTGATTCTTGAACTTGGAATAGTCTATCCGATAGATATGAGTGCATGAGCAGATGGTAACTATGGGGTAAATACATTTAATTTAGATAACAGTCCTTTATGCCACACTTTGTCAAAAGCCTGTTGTACATCAAGAAAGGCTGAAGAGCAATACTCTTTCTTTTCTAAGCCCTCTCTGATTTTGTCAGCTACTCGATGTACTTGTTCCACTGTAGAATGGCTTTTCCGGAAGCCAAACTGATGGTCAGGTATAATCTTCAATTCAGTAAGTATAGGCAGTATTCTATGCAGTATTATCTTCTCACAAACCTTTGACAAAACTGGTAGCAAACTAATAGGTCTGTATGATGCTACTTCATTAGGTGGTTTACCCATTTTGTATATCATTATGATTTTCGAGACCTTCCATATTACAGGAAAATATTGTGTTCTTAGTATTCCATTATATATAGTAGTCAACTGTACTATTGCCTTTTGAGGCAAGTGTTTCAAGCCCAATCATGAATGATTGCTTTTAAATTATTTGTCTTTCAGAAATGGCTTCCGCATTTCAATATCTTAAGGGCTCAAAAGATTGAATTTTTCATTAGTCGTAAAACTATCTTTTACTCTTCTATACTTTACCTCTATAAAGTGTAAGCAAAGTCGGCATAGAATGAGATGTCATCCAACCACCTGCGCATAGCACAACTACGTTGCCACATTCTACTGCACACAAAGTGTATAATAACCAAATAATATTACTATAAGAACAGGGGCCTAATTCTGCTATTACTATCTCAACAAAATTGCCAGACACTATCATCTCAATTGTAGGTTTGCCTGATTTCGCTATTCTTCATTTCCCAAGGTGAGCCCGTGACAAGCCACTCTAACTTTATAAAATATAATATAAATATTTATAAACGAAAACTCGCAGAATTAATTTTTGGTAGCTTTTCAATATTTATTTCAGTTAACATCATTTATGCTTATGATAATACGATTTTTGATTTAGTAGAACATGAATATATGACACTATCTCAATGGAATCATACTTTGAATATCTTCACAATGCCAAGAAGAAAAACAGTACACACAAACATAAAGCCAATGTGAGTATTAAAGCACAGATAGGTATTTTAACCCTTCTAGGGGCCAAATTTGATATTATTTATGCCCACAAGCTGCCATCAATATTGCTGCACCAAAACCAAGAGAATTATATTGTCTCTTTTACTCTAATAAAAATTCTGTGTAGTTAGAGGGAGAAAGCATCAGTTCAATGTTCGTTTCTATTATCTGTATTTGACCACAAATATGTGGTGCTTCCCAATTAGCCATGTGTGATACTCGAGAACAAATTGTGGTGGTTTCATCTTAAAGGGTTTATAAAAAAAAAGTATATATATGAATCTTACACATCATAAAGTTTCATATGTCCATCATCTGAAGCTGTTAATAGGAGCTGTGAATCTGGCGAAAAGCAGAGACTCCGAATTGGCATTGCATGGCCCTCCAATGTGTGCACCAGTTTCCCTTGGGCCACATCGAATATGTTTATTATACCATCTAAAGCACCACTTGCTATATATTTACCATCTGGACTCTGAAATATAGCTTTGTTTAAACTCAGCAGACAAACCAACACTTACCAAGTTAGATGAGCCAAATTCATCTTTAAAAAACAGGTATTAAATAAAATTTAGATTAATAAATAGAATATATTATGATGAAATAACATTAAAAAAACAAGAGAATATGTTTTAGATAATATGTAGTAGGTAATCTGTAATATTTAATAATTAAATATCTTATATTTAAATTTTTAATATTTTTTAATATAGAAAGAGAATTAGCCAAAAAATTATCTTTTTTTGAAATGAGGCCAGCTGATCTATGGTATGCGTAAAAAATATAGTAGTCAGCCTCAAGCTTTATTACTTTTGTTAATTAGCAAAAGAATGATGTGGAACTTAAAAGTTTTCATCATGAAGGATAGGGGATCACATAAAATACTTGGACACTGTAAAACTATGATATAGTTATGAAACTGTTGGAGTAAAAAAGAAAGTTTTCTTAAATTTTATTGCAAGAGTTCAGTAGACAGGCAGATGGTCCACCTCATGGAAAGTGGTTACCATCGCTTATAGACTTTTGCAATGCCAGAGGTGCTACAAGTACACTGCTACACTCTTAAAGAAGTATGGAACCTGGCCAATAATGCCGGATCACAATTCAAGGTATTTATAGCAGCATACTCCAGACCAGGGATGGTAGCCATCCAGATGGGCAAATACCCAACCACCTGGATGTGAGTTGTTTTGCTCTGTGTTATGACAAACTGCTTGGCCACAAGAACTTGTATTTATTCTCCATTCCTGCATGAATAAAAAGATAACTTACATAAGCAACACTGAGAGTAAATTTTCCTCTTGTATCCAAAGTCTGCTCTTGTTTACCACTTTCCACACTAAACATTAATATTTTTCCAGCATTGCTGCCTGATATAACATGTTTGCCATCAGGAGAGAAATCTATTGTCCATACATCTGTAGGACCTGTTTCAAATGTTTTTAATTTATCCCCACTCGCAATGTCCCAGAGTATTAATGAGGAATCAAGCGAACTGGATGCTAAAGCTGTAATTGAAGAACATATAAATAAAGCAATTTAATTGAAGAAGTTGTAGGGCTAAGTGACCAAACCATCTATAATATTGCTTGTGAGTGTTGCAACAAATTTGTATTATATTAGCAGGTTCAATAGATGTTGTTCTGCCCTAAAAAAATAAAATATAGGACTCAATTCCAGCACCACCTACCAGCTCTTATTGTGGATGTATACCATGGGACCCACTCAAACCCACATAAAATCAGAGAACTGGATTCCAGCCCCAAGTACTTTGTTTAGATTGATGGGTTACATTATTGAAGTTTTAGAAGGGACCCTAATTTTTATATAACATACAGTAATCAGGGATAATGTAGCATTGGAATGGAGAAATAGTTTTTGAAATTGGTCCAGTAGTTTTTGAGTTCATTCATTACAAACATACAAAAATACAATCTTTCATATTTATAATATTAGTATAGATATAAAATTGTACCTAAAATGTAATAAATTGAGTGTTTTGTTTTAATGAGTGAGTTCAGCAGATAGGCAAACAGGCTAGGCAGGCTATAAAATGTATGTTTTATGGATGGGTCTATTATATTGTGCTATTTGAAATAGACTTTAGAAATCAACTATTGAAATATGTTTTTGTTTTCAATATTGTATTGGCTATTGCAATTCATCTTATTTGTATTAAATGTTTTTGCTTCTTACTTTTTCCATCTGGACTTACAGCCACAGAAATAACTCCAAGAGAATGCCCCTCCAGTTGTTGTCGCAATTCTAGTTTACCATTGTCAAGTTGCCACACTTTTATCAAATCATCTAGCCCTCCTGTTATTATGAAGCTTTCTGTATTTGCTGGAGAATCACTGAAACAAATACATTTAAATAAAGCTAGTTATAATAATCACATATCTGTAGCTAAGATATAAGACACTGCCAGTAAGGTTGGTCTACATACTAAATCACTCAACAAGCTATGATATATACTTTATTGTATTTTTATGGTTAAAATCAATTATAAAGCTATCCATATGAGAATCAATATAGTTCAGGCTATATCATCAATTCAATAAATTACATTGATTGGAGAAGTAATGATTGAAGATAACATATACAAGAATAAAGGTAGTACAATGGTGTACACAACAATAATAACTTTATATGCCAGAGACTTGCACAAGTTTACTAGTATATGCCGAATGAGGAAAACAAAGGACTTCAATTTGCTAGTTAAATTGCATAATTAGATGCTTTGAGCTATAATGAAACAGCTTTCTGTTTAAATAGTTCGAAAATTAGTTTCTATCGGTAATTCCGATATAGACAAACGTAACGGCTATTCCATCTGTTCTCTCGAAATGAGAAAACCGAACCTAATAAGGTTTATGGGCTGATACTATTATAACCTCTGACTACTGCTTGTTACTTACTGAGAGTTTTCATTATTATCAGTATCCATGGGTTTATCGTGTCCAATTTTACTCCATCCACAGCACCAGATAGAATCGTCATGAGCATTCTCCTTCTTCGTTTGTAAGTAATACTAAAAATTACAAAATATTGTTTTAACGCCGGTTAAATAAAAATATAGACAGTAACAAAGTTTAGTATACGGTAATGCGCTTACTAAAGTTGTAATAGACATTTCTTTGTGATTAGTACAAGAATTTTATGTAAATACAATCAAAATGTATACAAATACAATTTTATCTTATTTTAATACAATTTTTGTTCAATTTTTTTGTAAAAAATCTACTTTTTGCTTTTGTTGAAAATTTGTTGCTTTTACGTGACACTGACAGTGACATGACAACTACTGACAACACAAAATGATCAATAAGAGGGCTACGTTAACAAGAGAGCAACGACCATGTTAGGGTCATTCTATTCTACAGCAAAAAAACTGTGCGTTGCAAAAAAAAAATGGAAGCAATTTGGTTTTCGCTTTAATTTTTGGATCCTAAAGTAGAATTCGAGCTATACTTCAATTAATTGTGACAAATAAAACCGAATAATAAAAGGAAGCCCATGAAAATTTTGATTCTTTGTGCTAATATCACGTCCTGTTATCTGTGTTTTTAGTATGTTGCTGCTTTGTGATGACATAAAAAAATAGTATTCGCTGATTTCAAAGACTGACTGATGTTTTAAATGTATTCCGATAGAGTCTAAATAACGTTACTTCAAGAAAATTAAATTCAGTAAACTGCACAATAAGATATACTTGATTCTACCCGCGTAACAAAAAAATCATCATATCGGTTACCAACGGTAGATTTGGAAAAAAAACTAGTAATACTATTTCTAGTCTGATCAATTTTGTAAAATTGTAACACTAATTCATCAGATTCTCGTATTCCGGCATCAAGGAAAGAACACGTTACTCTCTTTTTCTTGAATTCTAATTTGATTGTGCTATTTTTAGCTTGTAAAAGTTCACGCATCACATCTGTTCTACCCGTGCTAAGGTAAGATTATTATTTAAAAGCCTAAAACCACTTTAGACGTATATGTTTTCATATCAACTATCCGTTACAAGTGCAATATTAAGCTTGAACTTGAATATTAAAAAAACATGGCCGCTAAATATAAGAACAGTCACTTTTGTGATCATCACTACTGTTAAAAGCACGATAACAGAAGTGACAAATGATCACCGTAATGACGAATTATGAGGTTTTTCTTATAATTAAAATTAATTATTGACAAGTAACCTGAGTAGGTTGTCTGAATTGTTGTTTTGTTAAAGTTTAACAGAATGGTCGTTGAAATTATGATTTTTGTTTATTCCTTCATTAAAGATTACACAAAAATTTACATACATACATACATAACTTCACGCCAGGTCCCTTGCGGGGTAGGCACGAACAACAGAGCGCCATTTAGGCTTATTCTTACACACCTCACTTGCTTCTTTGACATTCATAGTTCTTGTCATGCACGCTCGTCTGTTCTTAAGGCTCCTGACATCACCTTCTGCTAGTACACGATCAATTTGATCATGGAAGGTGTGTCGTGGCCTTCCGCGACTTCTGCATCAATCCACTTTTGCATTGTGTATCTGTTTAGTCATTCTTTCATCATACATTCTTTCCACATGCCCGAACCATCGGAGCATTCCTTTCCTTACCTTCACCCCGACACTCTCTTTCAGACCAACTCTCTTTCTTACTTCGGTATTACGAACGCGGTCCGCGAGCGTCACTCCGCAGATTTTGCGCAGTGCTCGCATCTCGACCGCGTTTACTCTACTTTCGTGCTCTCTATTCCATACCCAACTCTCGCTTCCATACGTGAGCGTAGGTACCAGCACCGCGTTGTGTATGGCAAGCTGGGCCTTCTGGCTGAGGTTCTTAGCGCCTAGAAGTTTACCTAACGCTCCATTCACACTATTCCCCAAATTTACTCCTTTCTATGTCAGTGGTGTACCTTCCATCCCTGCTAAAAGCACATCCGAGATATACAAACTCATTCACTTGTTCCAGCATAACATCATCGACCATTATCCTTGCATTCGTCTGGTTGTTTCTCTTTCAAACACCATCACCTTTGTTTTCTTCGCATTCAAACGTAAGCCTCTCGCCTGACAGTCATCTTTCATCGTTGTGACTAGTGTTTGCAGTTCTGATGGCAATTCGGCTAAAAGCACGGCATCATCTGCATAAAGCAAGCTGCTAACAACTAGATCACCCATCCGCACCCCAACATCCATCAATCTTAATCTCTGGAGACAATTGTCCAGATATAGGTCCAAATGCTTCTTTTGCGCTTTCCACTATACTTTCTTTCATACTATCCCAGTCATTATCCACATCTAAGTCGGAGAAGTCCGCTTTTGCAAGCCTTTCTTCGACTAGGCGCGCATACATACTCCTTACACTAACATCTTCCAATTTTTCACATTTTATTCTTTCAAGCTCCCCGAAATTGGTACGCTCTCGCCAGTGCCTCCACTTCTTGAAAAGGCCCACAAACCGGCTTATCACCAGGTAGTGGTCCGTTCCAAGAGTGGGGCCTCTGTAGGCTCTTGTATCCATTATTATGTTTCGGAGGCGACTATCTATTAAAATCAGATCAATCATACTTTTCTGTTCATTCATTCTCCATGTATACGTGTCGATATCCTTATGATGGAATAAGGTGTTCGACACAAGCAAGTTTCTTTCCATGCATACGTCTATGATTGGCTTACCAGCATCGTTCGCTCTCTTGTCGACATAGGGTCCAAGGACAGCCTCAAAGCCGTCTCGTTTGGTCCCCACCCAGCCATTAAGATCACCACACATAATTAGTCTTTCGTTCCCTTCAGTCAGATCCAGAATTTCTCTCACAGACTCCCAAAACTTCTCGAGTTCTTGGGGATCCGCTGAGCTTACGGGAGCATAAGCTGCGATCAGAAAAACTCGCGTGATCCCCAGTTTTAGACGGTCCCAAAGAAGTCTCGGGTTCACCAGACAATAGTCTTTCACTCCAGACACAAAGCGGGATGAGAGTACGACGCCTACCCCCCCACTTGCACGCTTGTCCAGGTCCACGCCGAACCACAGAGCAAGCATGCCATCGGGGAGGTCATCGACGTCACATCCCTTCCGCTTTGTCTCTGTCAGACATAGGCATCCAGGCTTCTCTCATTCATTATATCAATCATTTCGTCCATCTTATCTTTCATTCCACCTCTCACATTCCACGTGCCTATACGGCACTCTGCTCCTCTCGACCCGCCAGGTTTGGCGCTGCGTGAAGGGTGGCGGCCCCCTTCGCCGCATGCGCGAGAGTCCACACCGACGGGGGCGCATCGGTGAGCGTCGCCTGCGGGGGACGCCCTATCATGCTCTGTAGTCAGGTGAATTTCGGTCAGAATTGTGGCCCTCTGGGCCAACGGGGATCGCGACGAGCACGCTTCTGACATGACCCCCTAACAAAAATTTAATTTTTCTAATACATGTTATTTGTTTTTCTTAGTAACAACATGGCACCTCGTACACGAAATAAGAATAATGAAAAAAGAATGGACTTGAAAAGTCTTCAAAAGCGTAGAGAACAAGTAAAATTGGCCATGAGAAAACATCGCGAGAGATTGTCAGAATATCAGCTAGAAGAAAGAAGAAGAAAAGATAGAGAACGTTATAAACAGAAAAAAGAGCAAGGTCAGATAAAAAGCATTAGTGAGCTGACACCTCGAGATCAGAAAACTATACGAATGCAGTGGAAGGAGAGGTCGAAGAGATATCGAGAAAATAAAAAAGCAATAGAACGAATTCACGAGCAGACTAGACGATTTATTGAAAATGAATCTCCCCCGGATAGTCCTGTAGCTTCCTGCTCTCGGTCAAGAGCAGAGTCCGGTAAGAAAATGGGAGAACGAAACAGGAGATATCTAAAATTCGAAAATGCATTACTAAAACAAAAACTGCATGTTATGGAAAATAAAATGAAAAAATACAAATCGCGTTATAACAGAGCTATACTTGAGAAAGATAAAACTGTTGTTAGCACTATGAACCTTAGCAAAAATAAGCGCAGAATAAATGCCATGAAAGAACAGATTAAAGAGTTTTTGGAAAAAGATGAATGTAGCAGATTAACGGCTGGAACTAAAGAAACTATAACGAGGAATAAAGTGAAAAAGCAAATACGGTTACTAGGTGATTCGTTACTTAATTTGTATGCAAAATTTAAAACTACAGTAAATAATAAGATTTCATATTCACTATTTTGTCGATATCGTCCTTTTTGGATCATATCACCAGCTGTCAAACAACGTGATACATGTCTATGTATCCATCACACAAATATGGAACTCGTAATAACAGCGTTGAAAACGGCGAAAATAATTAATGAAGGTACCCCCGTAGCTCTTGTGAAAACTATCTGTTGTGAAGGAAAGCTAAAAGAAGAATGTTTGATACGGAAATGTAAGAAGTGTAAAAACAGAAAAGTACAATTTAATGACATTAATATTGCAAATCCAATCCCCTATTTTCGATGGATTACGAAAAAATTTCCAGTCTCTATTAGAGGAACTAATAAATTAACTCAGAAAACTATTAAGGAGAAAGTTTTCAGTTCTAAACAAGAATTGGTCAACCATATGCTCTCAAAACTACCGGATTTTATGGTACATTTAAATAATATATATCACCAATACCAGGCCTTAAACTATATAAAGAGGCAGGTTGATGAAGAGACTGCCTTACTGCACATAGACTTTGCAGAAAATTATATTTGTAAATATGCAGAAGAGGTGCAAGCCGTTCATTTTGGGACATCTAAACCTCAGATATCGCTTCACACAGCAGTGCTGTATCATTTTGGACAGTTTGACTCCCAAATATCTCCATTTTGCACAATTTCCGAAAATCTCCGGCATGACCCTGTGTTCATTTGCAATCATTTGCTTCCAGTAATTAAAATAATTAAAGAATTACATCCTAACTTAAAGACAATGCATTTCGTGAGTGACGGGCCGTCTTCGCAATACAGAAATAAATCAATGTTTTTTCTGATGGCTAATTTCCTCGCAGTAAATCTGGACGTGCAAAATCTGATTTGGCATTTTAGTGAAGCTGGACACGGTAAAGGGGCACCTGATGGAATCGGCGCAACAGTAAAACGAACAGCAGACCAATCGGTAGCTCGGGGCCATGATGTAGCAAATTATGAACAACTTATCCAGTGTTTAACTGATAATTGCAAAGGTATAAAAATTATACCTGTAGATGAAAATAACGTTGAGACTATAGAAAATTTGTTGTCTAGAAGTTTGACAAAGACTTTCAAAGGAACGCTTAATATTCATCAAATAACTTGGAATAAAGGTAGCCCGGGAATTTTACATGCTCGAAAGCTGAGTTGCACTGATTGTGATCCACATAAAATTTGTCGACATTACGAAATAGGAGTCATTAATACTGAGCCTGCTGGAATCAGCCTTATGAATAGCAAAGCACTTATTTTTACGCCTCCACGTAATTGTTTAACACCTGTATTATCATATACTTACGAAGATATAGGTTCGCCAGGATTTGGTTCTTCTTATAGTGCCGAATCTTCAGTATATGTCGGTAATTCTGACCAAGAACTTGAATCCAGCGAAGAGATTGAATGGCTGAAAATTGATTCTCCTAGACCTGAATCTTCAAAGCAAATCATTAATTTTGATCAGGAAAATACGCCTATGGTGTCGGTTCTGGCGAACCGCAGTTCTAACTTCTATTATAAGCCCAATTCTGGATTTTCCTCACATGACAGTGATTACGAAGAAATCGAAAAGAATAAATTCATTAGTAAAGTGTTCGCTAATAGTTCGAATTTCACAAAAAAGCAATATTTTGACTTATAAATCAACGAAGCTCCCCCTGAAGATATATATTTTTATTATTGTCAGCCAATAATTTTTCAATGCTGGACGTGGGCCACCCCAAGTTTACGTCACATATACTGGTGCTCCGGTGCTTTTCTCAACAAGCTCATATCGGCAACTTTGCGCAGGTCGTCGGTGCAGCTCTCCATAGCCCGCTGAGTAACGTTAAACTTATGGATCAGTCTCACTGTTAGTGTCCACGTCTCTAAATCATGTCATGATGGGATTTACTGGAATCCTACAGATTTCCCTCTCCAAGTTGCGCCTGCTTAGCTGAATTATCTGTCGAAGACAAGACAGACGTATTTTTAAACAACTTCGAAAGTGATACCATTGACGAATATTGGCCTAAAAACGGCATGATCCCTGAGCATGACTTTTGTATTACTCAGATTGATGCCAAGGTCCACCCATTGGGATAATGCATTAAGGCTCTCAGCATGTCGGTCAGCTCAAGCAGTCACCGCAAAATTGGAGCTCAGCTCGACATCAATGTTGATTTCCGGTCCATTCCAATCCAGATGAACAGTTACGGGGATATAACGTCCCCTTGTCTAACCCTGCGACTCAGGTGGATGGCTTATATCTTCCAATCCTAGAGAGAGCTAGAATGTCATAGTTGCGGCCTTCTACAGGCATTACAGCACCTCAACGTATTACAACTCCAAAACAGCTCAGATATCAATGGACCTGAACGCTTTCGCATAGTCCACACGTGCCATTCACAACAGCTGATTATGCTCTTCGGTCTTCTGATTCGTGTAATCTAATGGCAAGACGATTTATGATGACTCTCTAAAACGGCTTATAAAACGTGGGTCAAGAATGAGATCGGTTTGCCACCAGCCTTAAGGAGCTCAGTTGTAATTTTGTCATGCCCTGAGTCCTGACGTTTTTAAACTGTCTAAGGGACGCATTAACCCTATTCAAGTCATCATCTAGAGTATCTTGGCCATAGGGACGTATCAGTGCGGCCCACGGATCCTCGGTGCCCTTGGCCACAGGCTACTCTACCCCCGAAGAGTACAGTAGTTCATAGGTTCTCCATTTGCGCCAGGATTTTCAGGACGCGATCCTACCTTTCTGCAATCTGCTCTCTTAAGCTGCATTAGATGGTTCATGGAAAGCCATCAACGGAATACTTTGAACTCTCTGATTAATAACTGATTTAAATTTTTAATCACGGACAACAATCAAGACGTCATTTCTGTGATCACATAGTTAACATTTTTTTTCTACCCTATGTTGTTGATTTTATATATTGTTTGTGTTTGATTAAGTATAATAACAACCACTATAATTAAGTTATAGCCAATAATATCATCTTTATCATTTCTTATATCGATTTATTTAGAAAATCATCATTTCTGTTGTGTGCAGCATCATATCTATTATCACATTTTTTCAAATAATCGCCGTTTTTTCTTAAATAAGAAGAAAAGCACCTTTGATTGTATTTATTATGTTGATTTTGATTGCTAATTAAGCATTATAAAAGTAAAATAAATCAAAATAAGATCTTTTTTATTTTTCAATTTTTTTCTCTCTAAAAGTAGAATGACCCGTTAACGACTGCGATTTTTCGATAGTGACCAGACGTTAGAGTTTGGCCTATAGACTTGTATCTAAATTATTAATTTCAGATAAAACCAATATTTTTTTTTTTAAAGAAAAATGTTAAATGGCGTACTGCCAAGCGACAGTTCGGAGTTAAATTTTTATTTCCCTCAATTAATTTTACAATTTGTCGTTGCTTTGTCATAATTTAAAATTATCAATAATATTCAATGTGTATTGTGTAATGTAATTCTGTTGTAGTAAAAAAAAACGTTTTATCAAATTAATAATTGTACTCTGAGTTTGTGAACATGGCTGTTTCTAAATCAACAAATACATATAATCGTCAGAATTGGGAAGATTCGGTAAAATATTTCGCTTAGCTAGTCTTCTTTGTAATCCTAACCGTACCTTTTTCTACGATTGTGCAAATTACTGTTTTAAATTTCCTTTCAGGACTTTCCAGTTTTATGCCAAACATGTCTGGGTGATAACCCCTACATACGTATGGTAATTGCATTAAATTTCTATACATTGATGTGTTAAGATTGCTTATTGCTATATCATAATATAAATATATTGAATTAATTTTCAGACCAAAGAAAAATACGGTAAAGAGTGTAAAATATGCGCGCGTCCTTTTACAGTCTTCCGTTGGTGTCCGGGAGCAAGAATGCGCTTTAAGAAAACAGAAATTTGCCAAACTTGTTCGAAGTTAAAAAATGTTTGTCAAACTTGCTTATTGGACTTAGAATATGGCTTGCCAATACAAGTTAGAGATGCAGCACTTAAGATACAAGATGATCTGCCTCGGAATGAAGTAAATAAGGAGTATTATATTCAGAATCTAGATAGTCAAATGTCGAAATTTGATGCAACCCAGCCAAGTAATTCAGCTCTCAAGTCTAAAGGGGCATCGGACTTGTTATTGCGTTTGGCAAGAACTGCCCCATACTATAAGAGAAATAGGCCACATGTGTGTTCTTTCTGGGTGAAAGGGGAGTGTAGGCGTGGTGAAGAGTGCCCATATCGCCATGAAAAGCCTACAGATCCAGATGATCCATTAGCTGATCAAAATATCAAGGATAGGTAATGGTAACCTTTTTTATTAAGTCTTATAGCATTAAAGTGTTTTCTAAACTTAAATTTAAAGAGTAACTAAAGTTTAAAAAAAAGTAATTTCTACAATATCTTACAACATTAAGATATTGTAAAAATTGCCAAGTAAAAATTAACTTATTAAATTATAAAATGTACTTTATACATTCCTTTGTAGGAGGTATTTTCAATATTTAGTTGTTGTCAACAAAATATTGAAAATGCTTTGCATTTTTTACTTTGCACCAATGTAATACATCTATAAAAACATATAGAAATATTTCTGCTTTGTTTGGGATGAAGGCTCTAATGCTTTCAGCATTGGAGCTAGTTTATTCCTTTTTAGTTGCTCTTAAAGTCTGTTTCTGTTTTGCTAGAATTTTCTAGTTTGTTGTTAATCATCAAGGATAAACTGTAGCACATTAACAGAATATATCTACAATAAAACAAAAGTGTAAAATAAAAAAGAATTTACACATAGTGTAAGTCATTTTTTATACAATACTCATATATCAATGTTAGTTTCATAGCATGTTTATTTGTTCTATGTCTTCAATGACAATCAACTTCTTTAAAAATTGTGTGCAATAGTATTTACAAAAGATCATTTTTGTTCTGGTAAAGTTGTGAACGCCTGCGGAAGATGTAAACGGTTCTTTGAGTGCAAAGGCATTTTCCTTAATTTTATCTGTAGTGGAGTCACTATACAGACACATGTATGTACTTCTTGTATTTGAATCTTATCTCTACCAATTTTGGGAAGATTTTCTGCCCAAGTTTTTACAGGTTTTATTAACAAATAATGTGGCTAGAGGCCACAGAAATAGCAAGACTGAATTTTGGGTACATATTATCATATATTGTTGTTAATCAATTTTCAGATACTATGGTGTCAATGACCCTGTAGCTGAGAAACTCATGCGCCGTGCTGCTGCTATGCCGGCGTTGCCACCACCTGAAGATCGAACGGTCACAACATTATATGTGGGTAATTTGCCTGACAATATCACCGAGGAAGAACTTAGGGGCCACTTCTATCAATATGGAGAGATACGGTAATAATATAATACTAGGAATAATCCGTTTACGTTACATACATTTAGGTTTACTAATCTTGTAAGAGAGCTTTTGTCAAATATTTGTATAGTTTTTGTGCAAGGCAACAGGTTAGGTATGGGTAATTCAGCAATGTTCATAGTATCAACTCGGTAACTTGGGCATAAGTTATTGGTAACTCAAAATTATGTCACAATATAGTGGTATAGTATGTATTGTGTTTATCGCAAAGCAGACAGACCTGCACCCTAGTCCACTTCATTGCTGCTTCATGTAGCAAACTCCAAATCCAATTCAAGCGGGATTTAACATCAAGATGACTAATTAATATATTACAGTAAAATGTAGATCCACAAGTAATACATTTTTATAATGATGTCTGTATTAGGGATGCTTCAGTGCAATAGCAAGACATTAATCGACTGATGCAAAAAATTTAATCTCAATTTGAATATATTTGTAGGTCTCTCACCTTAGTGCCAAGAGCGCAGTGTGCTTTTGTGCAGTACACTACTAGAGGTGCAGCCGAACATGCTGCTGAAAAGACTTTTAATAGACTAGTTATTGGAGGCAAGAGACTTACCATCAAATGGGGTAAATCACAAGGTAAGTTGTATTTGCATCATATTATTTTCATTATCATTTATCCAGTTGTCTTTACAGTGCACTCTATAGCGTAGATTAATAGTTAATTTATAAGTTACACATTTCTTGAGTCTTTTATTTTATTAGATTAGTATAAATGAGTTTTCAGTCTGTTATTAATTTATATTCTCCTTAATTACATAACAATTAGCCCAGTGTTTTGGGAATGTTCCCAAGTGAGGGTGATTTGGGACCTATTTACTATGTATGTATGTAAATTTTAATTGTAACCAATAAATTTCACAAACAAAATAATTTATCCTCAAAATAAAAACAAAATAATATAAATCATGTTTATTTTATAATTGTTAATTTGCAGTTTAAATCTAATATTCTTTTTAAACTAAAAGTGACTAGAAACAAGTGCACACAATTATTAATAAGTAATTGATGAATTTGTTGAAATTGTTAACATTCAGGAAGGGTGCTGTCCAATGGATAACAATATTATTTACTATTTATGTTGCTAATCATGTTTATTTGTTTGTATTAGGTCGTCAAGGCACAAATGAGAAGAATGAAGTGGCACCTGCATTGGAACCTGTGCCAGGATTGCCCGGGACTCTGCCTCCACCACCAGCATACTTGCATCCGTTCCCACCTCAGGTATGTTATACTAATCCTACAATATGGTTGAACAATAATAAAAATATGTATTTACAAAGCAGACACATGTCATGCCGCGTCCATACGCTTGGCAAGCAATAGTAAACAGCAAACACGAACATGTGGCTGGGTGTTTGTATGTGTGTGCCTGTTCTTGTTTGTGTTCGCCACTGTTCGGCGTCGGTGTCGGTTTTTCTTCACAGATCAAAGGCTGTTTGGCAAACAGTTTGCGATGTTTCCACACGCTTGCTAGTTGCTATACATCAGTATTGCGCGCGAGCTTACGGGCCGCGGACGTCGCGCGCGCATACTGCAGAAGTTATGAAATTGTCCTGATGGTTCAAAAAGAAGTTCATTAAATTTTACTTCTATAATTCTCTAAAACAAAACAAAACAAACACATGGACGGTATACACAGCAAATGTACCCAATTTGTATATTACCATTAGCTACTTTGTACGATTTTTGTGAATTTTTATCATCCACCATCGCCTCTGTCATATATATATGTTTATATTTAAAATAAAAATAGGTAACCCGAAAGTGATAGCTGCTACAAGCTCGTCGTTCGCCATGTTTGCCGATTCATAAAATACTGACATGTTCGCCAAGTGTGAGGACCACTGTTTGTGTTTGGCGATTGTGGCCGACGTTTGGGACTTTATTTGTTGTGTTTGGCATTTGTGTGCAAGCGTATGGACGAGGCTTTACAATCAATTCTGATATTTCAAAATATAAAAGAGCAAACTGTGTTAAAATAACATAATTAAACTTTGAAAATATCATGTTAGATAAAAACTTAATTACTTTTCAGACAATAATTAACGCGTTATTTTACTTCTTTTTCTTGTACCTACTTATGACATCATAAGTAAGTGTGCTCTTAGAAAATCTATTAGTCCGTGATATTCTGTAATTTTACAAAAGTATCTCAATTGATGGAGTTTTTGACGGGAACTGAAAGGAGATGTGCTGTGCACTTTTATTTTCTAAAAATGTGTAATATTACTCTAAAATGAACTATAGTTGTAGGATATTGATAATTTTGAGTAGTAATTATGTGTTTTGTGAGAAATATGAACTGTATAGACAATTGTGGCCTTTTGAGTTGTCACAAGAACTCCGTTGAATGGCACCAGCTGATAACCTACAGTTCAGCTGTGCTACACATAGGCTTAAGAAAATGAAGAAACTCCATTATAATGTAAGATCTGACTTAAAGGCCTAGCTGCCAAGCCATAAACCTAAATAAATAATAATCTCAATTGATTTGATAATCTGCTCCTCTATTGATACCTTCGTTTTTTGAAGTCGGTTAATAGTGTCTGTCGTGTACAGATGCCGCCGCCTGCGAACCGCCCGAACGACTTCTTCAACCTGCACCACTACGGCGGCGGATGGGGCGCGTGGGGGCCCATCCCTCCTCCCGGGCCGCCCCCCCTCCGCCTGCACTACCCCAGCCAGGACCCCGCCCGCCTCGGCGCGCACGCGCACGCGCACACACCCAACACGTAACCGCGAACACTCTATACCAGTGTTTTTCAACCTGTGGGTCGCGACCCCTAGGGTCGCGGAGCTTTGTTCGGGCGTCGCCGGTAAAATGGAACAGTAATTTAAGTTTATACCTCATACTTGGGTACTTTCTAAGCTCAGCAGCTTTTTGCAGAGTATAGGCCATAATACTTACTTTTTTTCTGTCTATGGCCCAAGGGGGTCGCCATAATTTTTCAACATGTAAAGGGGTCGCGTATCCAAAAAGATTGAAAAGCACTGCTGTATACTTAACACCTCGGCCCATACGCCGATGGGTCCATACAACTCGGGTCCTACAGGACGCCCTTTACCAATGTGGCAAATACTGGTATATGTTTTTTTCCCGGCAATTATTAATCCAGACTTACTGGCGTCCACCTTTCTATTTTATGTATCCAATGTTTCCCGATGTACGTAGTATCATAATGTCGTATATCCCTTACAGACATTATTATTCATGATGAATAAATTGAAAACAAATTAAAATGCTAATTTCTGTATAAACAATTTAGTTTCTTTTGAATGTTTAGGGGGGGAGGGGGTTCGATTTTAACTTGAAACTAAATGTTGTGTGAAGCATAAATATATATGTGGGAAGAAACCAATAACCTGATCGATATTTAGAACCGTTTATTTAATTTTAATACATCGTAATTCCGCACACATCATAATATAGCCAACCTCTTAATAATACAAAAACTCAACTGACAGCGACATCTACTTCTGACATTGACAACTTCTAAACATAGATAAAGACAAGATAACAGATACAATATAGAAATTATAGTTTAAAATCATTCGACATATATATACACACCTCGGCTCATACGCCGATGGATCCATAGAACTCGGGGTCTTACATGCCGCCATCTACAAATTTAGAAAATATAGTTTTTCCGGCAATTATTCTAATAATATTTTAGTCCACTTCCACTTGTGTTTATGATTGTATCTGGAAAATTAGCGATCGAAACGTGGTCGTTGTGATCCTCATATAGAACGTAGCCTAAATGTTGTGTGAAGCTAGCTATTATATATTAGTGGTGTGTAATACAACATCTCTACAACTTGGCAGATACGCCGATAAGTCCATACAATTTGGGTCCTACAACCTTTTACAAATGCGGTATTTTTTTTACGGGCTATTACTGTGGTCAACCTTCCCATTCCTTACATACGTTTAATTAAGTTACTTTTGTGCGTCTGTGGGATTAATCTCAACTCTAAAACTGAATATTGTACCCCCCATAATAGTAATTTTTACATGGTATGAGTGTATTTTTTAACGTTTTTTGTTAGGATTTATAACCATATGGCATTAGCTATCAACACAATTTAGTGATGGTACATGCTATGCAAGTCATCTATAAAAACATTTATTGCGAAGCGTTCTGAGGCTAATCTGGAATAGCCATGAAGTTTGGTGTATATGAATTTCCAACATCATTTACTATCAGACACAAGATATAATGATGATGTTCTATGGAAAGCTTGACAGGTCCAGAGGTGCATGTATTGTTCTGATGTGTATTTGGGGTTTTAATGATAGGTGTTATGATAAATGAATTAAGTTGTAATTATGTAATTAATAAGAAATAAAATCTTATACAATATAATTGTTTAATTTTATCCCATTGGTGTCTTCACTTTCTCTGATCTGTCTGTATATCAAAGTAATGGGCAAAATTAACCAAACGAGTTCGCCGCTACTAAAGTAGACTAGAAGGGCGAATCTAAGCGCATCATTAATTTTTGACTAGGATGTTACTAAGGCTCATAAACTGAAAAAATCCTAAGATATGACTAAAAAATGTGTGCGTGTACTAGTGAACACGTAAGTAGTGGAACTGAACGGCAAGAAAAAGATGGTGCGTAACGAAAAAATGTGGCGCGTAACCGAATAATGTGACGGTATTTTTTTTAAGTGGATAAAGAAGTTTCACTTCAAAAACTGGTTGTGACTAATGATGCGCTCGGAAAATTCACCTAGACACAGGATTATAAACTTAACGACACACAAGATTACGTGTCACGGAGATGAATATTTTGCGGTCATATGTCGCGTCATGAGGTAGTAACTCATCCACGGCAGCCGTCACGTCCGTAACGTAGACAAATGACTCTTGGGAGTTTTTGGCGGGAACTGAAAGGAGATGTGTGCTGTTCAGTTTTATTTTCTAAAAATATGTAAAACTACTCTAAAATGAACAATAGTTGAAGGATATTGAAATGAAATGTGAACTGTATAGTCAAATGTGGCCTTTTGAGTTTTTACAATAATTCCGTTGAATGGCACTAGCTGATTACCTACAGTTCAGCTGTGCTACACATAGGCTTAAGAAAATGAAGAAACTTGTATATTGTTAACTAAGATCTGTCTTAAAGGCCTTTTTTTTTTTTTTTTTTTTTTTTATTGCATGAGATCAGCAGACAGGCAGACGGCCCACTTGATGGACAGCGGTTACCATCGCCTATGGACATTTACAACACCAAAGGTGCTACGAATGCGCTGCTGCTCTCTTTAGGGAGCCTGGAACCTGGTCACTAATGCCGGAACACAACACAAGGTTGTTATGGCGACATACTCTAGACCAGGGGTGGTAGCCATCCAGTCGGGCAAATGCCCTACCACCTGGCTGTGGGTTGTTTTGTCGCCTCTTACGACAGGCCGCCGAGCCGCAGGAAATTGTATTCTTTCTCCGTTCCTGCACGGATACAATGGCCTAGCTGCCAAGCCATAAACCTAAATAATAATAATAACAAACGGCTCTTGCTGTATGATATATCGAAAAGGTCGTGAATTGGAAAAGAAAAAGTAGGCAAGCGGGCTCCGAACGCAACGATAGAAAAAATAAAACGAATCAATCTGAAACTATATTTATTATTAATCATAAGTTTATAACATGACTTAATCGTTACAAAACAGTTTAAACATTTAGATAATCTACGCGCGTTCGCTTACCATTTATCTGGGTAAGGACGGTCTGGTAAATAATGTACATTAGTCTAGGCCCAGATTATAGAATACATTAAAATATATCTAAATTTCAAATGTCAAAGAAGCGTCGCTAATGGACGCGTTTGCGCATACGAGAAGCTTTGACACAGACTGAACAAATTTAGCTAAATCCAAGATATTATGGAACGAATTAATTTAATTTAGCAATTTTAAGCTCGATGTAATAAATTCAGATAACAACTTTACAAAATATTAGTTCAGATGAATTCAATTTGGTTTCGAACCAAATTTTATCAGGAAGTTGCAGTTTTTGATGCTTGAACATCTTCAACGCATTTAAAAACTAGGTATATATCTGTTGTAGTATTATATATAATTCAGCATGTTTTAAAGAGAATTGATATAGTTTTCTCAAAAACACATTAGCCGAACACGTTTTAAACTCTGTGTCAAAGCATCTTTAAATATCCTCTGTTAAGCTGTTAACCGATCTTAGGTGAGAGCACACTGTTACATTTTTGTAACAAAACTTGCATGCCAAATACTCAAAAATCATCACATAGTTATATAATAATATTATAGTTAATTTTATACATCCTTATATTGATGATTTATTGGAGTATGTAGATTCTTTTAAATGTTTTTCGTACGATTTGAATTCAAATTTTTATTTGATGTTGCGGCCATACAATATTCTTGGACCAAACTTATTGACTCGTGTATCAATGTTTATTTCACCTGTGATATAAACAAACTAACAAGGTATTAGTTTCAAAAGTAACATGTGCACTCCACCATCAGTTTTTGAAGCAGTAGTCTGTTGACTAGTTATTTTAATTAATATGCTTAAACGTTTATCACCTTACCCTATTTTATACAATGAAGTAAACACTAGAATCGAAGTCTTGTGCATCTAATAGTCTCAACACGGGGCAAGAAGGAGTCCACACAGATTACATTGACAATTTAATATGAAAATAGTCCAAACACCAAATTGAAGTCGAAAACATATTTTTGGAACGGTAATAGCATAATATCATTCATCATTAGTCGTAACAGATTTTCAACCAATATTATATAATAATAGTCATACTGATATCGACCATTGAGATGTTAATCCGGCTAAATTAAGAATTAATTACGATACCAGGAGATGTGACTCGGGCTAGTGCTATTTTAATTTTACCGGTTATCATGTTAGTCCAATATATACGTATTGTACCGAGTATAATACCGATACTGTACTGATACTTAAATAAATCTCACGTGGAAGCTGGTTTATTACCGTTCCTAATGTTTTCGCCTTTATTGATTCAATATAAAAAATCTATAATCTATCCAAATTCATTAGATATTATTACAACGATTTAAATACCAAAAATATTTACATTAGTTAATTTTAAAAAAAAGTTGGAATGTTAATAAAACAATAACCATATTATATATATTTCGCAACTAAATAGAACACTGAATAATTTTTCACAACTTGCTTTTAGTTTCGACTTATAAGACTCCATGATTTGTGTGATTATATGATTAAAGCGTATGTAAGCTCATGTCCTTTTAAAAATATTTTTTTGCTCTGCTAACATAGAAATAAAAGTATATAAATTACCTTAAATTAATAGTACTAAATTGAAAAATGCGCATACTACATCCATTCACTAATAAGTACAGTGCGAAAATGCTACTGAATTAACTAATTTTTTTAATTTATTTATTGCTTTCAAAACTATTAAAAATACGATAATCTTAAAGAAAAGCTAAAAGCAGTCTGGATACGATCAATTGAATTTCGAGGGTAGGAGGCTAATTGGTTCGAGACACATTTTGTACGTGATTTAACATCATCAGTTTCATCTTAATGTCTTTACAATTTTGTTTGGAATAATAGGCCCTATAGACACTAGGCATTAGCGTTCAGCGAATAAAAAAGACAATGTATGGGAATGAAATAACGTTACGCTAATTATCACGTCGTTCCCATAGATTTTCTATTCTATTCGTTTAGCGCTAATGCCACTTGACGATGGGGTCTGATATCCAAAATAAAATTTTAAGCTATCAAGACACATTTTCAAATCATCCATGAAAACAATAGCCTTACATCCCTCGATAAGTTAATTCCACTTGTTTGACGATCTCTTATAGACAGACAAACTATAAAACCATATCTGAGTATACGTTTTCCAACCATTTATTTTATGCAACAATTTTGTTATTAATATTTAAATTCAAGAAATACTAATTAATATTTGAATTAACTGGCATCTCAATCATGGATATTCCTCTAATTGCCAATGTCAATTGCAATTGATTGCGTATTCAGACCCCGTAAGATATAATACCGATATCAAGGTATCACTTCAAAGCTCTTTGATATAATGATTTTTTAAAAGAACTGTGAATAACGTTAGAAAAAGCCCATATTGTAGAATAATACAACTGTGCAAACCGACGCGTATGATTGTTTCGTTTAAATTAACTATACCTTAGAGCTTTTACTGTACATTATAAACGAAAGTATGTGTTTGAAAAATTTAACTGCAAAGTAAAACTTCGTTCTTCAAGAGTGCTTCATTGTTCGCAACCATGTTTTTTTTGTTCCTAAATCTTAGAGTTGCTTCGATTTAAACGCCTTGTTGATAACAACAATGAGTATTAATCAGCGAAACTGCAGCCAAAAAAATTATCTTGTATCAAGTTGAAATAAAAGTGGTTGCGTACAATGATTCGCTTAGGAGATTTGCAGTTCTACTAAAAACTCGAATGTTAAGTGTCAGTTTGTACATTAATATTGTCCTAGAATAGAAGCCCTAGACTCCCACTGAATGGTGCTTATCATTTCAAATCGTACCAGAAATGATTTTATAGTGCGTAATAAGCTTAAAATGCCTGTCAAAAGTCATATTTCTATATCTTACTTTTTGCCCGTTTACTGGTTAAAATTGACCTAAACTGCACCAAGAAATGTTTACGTTACGTGCGTGGAAATCATTCTTCATTAATCCACGTAAGTGACGCAACATAACATATGCACTTTATGTATTTACCATCTAATCAATGATGAAGGTAAACGGAATCAGTGAGAAATAGAAACGCGACAATAGAAAACTGGTCAGTAACTAGGCAAGTCACAAAATTTTTTTCTTCGCGGTTTAGTTTAAGCAGCGTCAAACAAAAATAGCTGTGTTATAACAGGTGAATTATTCAGCCGGGCCTTCAGGGCCAAATCTGAAACTATAAGATATATCGAAAAATATTCAAAAGGAATCTCAGAGTCGATTTTGATAACAACTCAAGTGGCATTAGTTTAAAAAAAGAAGGATTTTGCCACTGTTTGCCGTTTGACATTCCTTCACAGAAATTGATCATTACAAGCTACGCTATATTTTGGTGTAATAAGGGGACTGCCACATATTACGTCACATGAATTTCATCATTTTTGACCCCTTCCACGTCCCTGTCACGGCTGATCACATTTGTGAGACTCCTCCGAAATTAAAACAGCAGCTCCGTAATTAGTTTTATTTCTATTAAAATTATTTAAAAAATTCAACACTATCATACAGATTGAGTTGGAAATACTCTGAGTTTTCTTTAATGATTCAAATTTCGCATTTTGAAGGTTAAACATATATATTTTGAAACGTGACGTCACGAAATTAAGGACCCACCCCTTGTTTCATAATGTCATTCTCTGTCGACCTCCTCTTCCCCTAAACGTGTAATTCATGGAAGGCCCGTAATACAGCATCTTGCGCTTTTTTCAAAATCAGTCGATTCGATTCCTGCCTAGGGTAATTAATAAAACCACTTTTTAACGGTTTTAAGCGCAGTAATTTATTTGATTTTTGTTATTCCATAAACTTTATTTATTATTCAATAAAACTTAAACAATACTCGTTGACACTTGATATCTTTGTCTTCTGCACAATAATCAAATAAATCACTGCGCTTAAAACCGTAAAAACGCAGTTTTATTATGAATACAAGTCGCGAAAACTTAAGAAAATATTAGGGTAATTAATCTCACAAAAATCCAATATCAAATTATAATTTTCAAAAAAACCGGCAGCGCGAATTTCTTGAGTTTTTCCCATATAGTTTCGGATTTAGCTATATAGAAATTTTTAACCTATATAGTATAGTCTACTATCTGTATAGTAGTCTACTATACAGGTATGAACTAGTAGTATACCTGTATAGCAGCACACTTTTGTGGAACTGGCATTATACAAGAAAACTTTCTTTTACATAGCCATATATTGGTAACTAAAAGCAACGAATTCACGTCGGCTACACTAAAAACACCACTATACTCGTTCGTGATCAGCCTAAATCCGACCAGTTCTCTATAAGTATTCTGTTAAATAAATAATTAGATAGTACTCAGACGTATCTGTCCACCAAAGGTTAATTCATCTATCATGTATGCAATTTCATTATATCATGACGCCAAGACATTTTTAGTCGGATCGTGAAATTAAAACTTCGACTTGAAGAAGAATTGATAAAGTTTCTTGTGTGCTTTAAGTTGGTTTTCGGCTGGTTTTGATTTACTATTGGAAACGGTAGGAAGCGATCAGGTCCTAGATTTTTATTTTTTCAGGACAGGGCGATGTGTGCCGGGACAGCTAGTACACATCGGCAGACAAAACACACACATTGTATATCCCCAAGCTAAGCAAAGTGCGCTTGTTATGGGTAATATAAAACGGACAACTGTGGGGCCGATCCTAGACGTAAATAACGGACCAAACTGACTTAACCTGATTTGGACTCTTGGTCCATATACCTTCAAAATTTTAGGGTGTATGGACCAAACTGACCCCAAATTCGGACTCTTGGTCCATACACCTTCAAAATTTTAGGGGTGTATGGACCAAACTGACCCCAAATTCGGACTCTTGGTCCATACGCCCTCAAAACTTTAGGGGCGTATGGACTAAATTGACCTCAGATTTAGATGCAGCGCATCGAAATACATAAGAATAGATGAGTCTAGTCAAAAGTACAAACCTTATTTTTGTGGTTCGGTGTAATCTTTTTGTTTTAGGTCTTAATACATAGATATTGGTGGCGCGGTGGGGCCAACTTAGCTAAAGTAAGCCGGTTGAAAAATTATACCGTATAATGCAACGTCTAACTCACAATGTATTTTCTTTTTATAATTTGTGTTTTTAATTTTGCAATCTTACCATATGTTTTGAATAAAAAGCCGGTGCCCGACCGGTTTATGAGTTGCTGTTTCATCCAAAAAGGTGTGGAAAGCCACCGAGCGTTAAAGCTAGTAATACAGTAATAATATATGCACGGGAAAAAAAGTAAGCGCCAGTGCAGGTATGGCGCTTTCTTAAAGGTAGGCTAAAGGAAAATCGAGTTCTATGAAGTCCACGCCATTGATAGATATATATATTTTATTATCACCAAATCGTAATTAAACAATAAAGTAATGCAAATAAATTAATAATATGATAAAATACTTCTTTTTTTGGGAATTATGCTCCACTTGGAGCTAATTCCACGCAACTAAATGTCATTCAATTTATGGCCGCTTCCTATGTCTTAGTATTCAATAACTTCTCTTTACCACTAGTAGAAATTTCACATTGCATATGTGAAACTTGTGTAAAATCAACCAGTTATAAAGGAAAATAACTTATAGTATGATATAGGAATCGACCATTATTTTAATGTCAAAAACAGTTGTCACGTAACATGCCTACAGTTCACTAGACTCGTAACAAAAAACCAAACGCCTAAAAATCTCATCACATAATTTTCACATTAATAAATATTTGTATCATCGTCTCTGCAAAGTTATGACGGTTGTAATTAGATTGAAATGATAATAGGACACATAAGCATAACATGATTTTCTCATATTGATTTCAAGGATAGCTTCCCATGGGTTGCGCATTTAGTCAGTTCATTTAATCATTACATGAAACGATTTCTAAATTTTCTACACAAATACGTTTTTTTTGGTCTAAAATAAATTGCATAATAAATTAAATTTATTTTAGTATGATCATATTAACATGACTGTTTCCATTACATTTCTTACCATAGCATGACAGATACCAAGTTCAATGCATAATTATGTGAAATATCAGATTAAAATTTAAAATTAAAACCGTTAAAGGTAATTTTAAATATCGCGAATATCGATAACATCTTTTATAATATTTTAATAACACATATAAATTTAAAAAAAAACATTCTATTTCGAATTTACCCCGAACAAATTATTGGTCCGGTCAGGAATTATTCTCAGATCAGGCCTGTTATAATACTTATTTTTATATACTCTGTGTAATCCGTAACCGTGAAGTTTGGTATATATATTAGGCACGAACTTCACTGCTGTTTGATAACAAATTCTAACCAAGGCTTTCGTTACTTTACCGTGGCGAAGTTGGTCAAACTTCAAGTCTTAACATTATCAGTCCTATTAGCATTTTAATCTATGAAAGTCATGAACAAATTCCAAAGTATAATATGTTTGAAAATATATCAATACAATTTTAATTTGCAATATTAACATTTCAATGTAACACATAATTATATTTCAATTATAAATACTAGAACTAGAAAGAGCACATAATTTGGACTGATTAATTTATCATGTGTTTTGTTTATGTGCACTGGCAGAGTTCTGTCTCATTTTCTCATTACACCTGAAAATAAAGAAGAAAAGTTTAACTCCCTCATTCATAAGTTATTACTTATGATTATTATCTTGCCTTATATCTTATGTGACCTATCTTATATGACCTCATGGAAAGCGGTTGCCATCGCCTATGGACATTTGTAACCAAAAGTGCTACCAATGTGTGCTGCCATGCTCTGAAACAGTTGTTCCCAAACTTTTTGTACACTGACCATTTTGAGGATACATTATTTTTTAGCGCCCCCATTTTTTCACCTACTTAAAAAAGCACTAACGTCAAATTAAATTAATTGATTATTGTGAGCTATATAAGTGGAGATTAAACATTAATTCTAGACATATTCTAAACGAGACTTTTACCGCAAGTGTTAACTTGAGACCTAAGCGCCTTGACACACCTGCTTGCTTTTACTGGGTCCCTTACCGCCCTTTAGGCCTGCAGCGCCCACAAGGGGGCGTTATGGCTCACTTTGGAAAAGGATGCTCTAAAACAGTCGTTCCCAAAACTTATTTTGTATACCGTCCACTTTCAGAATAAATTATTTTTTAGCGCCCCCATTTTTTCACCTACTGAAAAACACTATAACTTCAAATTAAATTAATTGATTATTGAGAGCTACATAAGCGGATTAAACTTTCATTCTAAACGAGACTTTTACTATATCCCGCAAGAGTTAACTTGAGACCTAGGCATAATACACAACGGCGCCGAGGTCTCAAGTTAACCCTTATGGGCTACACCTGCCAATGCCCATTTTTTCTGGGTCTCTTACCGCCCCCTTTTTGTTAACGCCCACTTTGGGAACCACTGCTCTAAAAGAAGGCTGAAACCCGGCTACTAATGCCGAAACATAATTCAAGGTTATTGTTATGTTATCCAGACGGGAAAAACCCTCCCACCTGGCTGTGGGTTGTTTTGTCATCTCTTACGACAAGCGACGGCCGCAGGAAATTATATTATCCCCGCAAATTGCTAATGCGCTGGAACCTTATCGAATTAACATTCACATGACGTCATCCGCAACTCGACATGTACGCGTACTCGCCGGCCAGTGATGCTAACAGTACTGAGTGTTCGGCTACGGTTACGTCACCAAAACGGCGGCCAGGCGCAATAGCAATTTGCGGGGATGACAGGCAGTAGTAGCAGGATGGGCTGGACCGACCTGCGTGGCGTGGCCGTGGGGGCGGCGCCTAGTAACGGTTGGCGTTGGCGATCTGCGCGTTGACGGCGGCGGCGGCGGCGCTCGACGCGGCCGTCTGCACGTGCTGGTTGCGCAGGATCTCCGTCGTGAACTCCGCCTGCGCCTTCGCCAGCGACGCGCCCGTCGAACGGTATATGCGGTGCACCTGCAATGCGAACACACAGAATACAGTCGACTGTCGATACTTCGAAACTTTTCCCCGGTCACGAACACACAGAATACAGTCTACTCTCGATACTTCAGAACTTTTAACCGGTCACGAACACAGAGAATACAGTCGACTCTCGATACTTCAGAACTTTTCCCCGGTCACGAACACAGAGAATACAGTCGACTCTCGATACTTCAGAACTTTTCCCCGGTCACGAACACAGAGAATACAGTCGACTCTCGATACTTCAGAACTTTTAACCGGTCACGAACACAGAGAATACAGTCGACTCTCGATACTTCAGAACTTTTCCCCGGTCACGAACACAGAGAATACAGTCGACTCTCGATACTTCGAAACTTTTCCTCGGTCTCTTGAAAAATATTCGACAAATTGAATAGCATTAATACTAATTGGTCCCCTCGGCAATTTGATGTTGAATGAATAGTATATGCCGCGCCAACATGCAATAATTTGAAGTCCATGCTTCCCTATATATATATATATATATATATATATATATATATATATATATATATATATATATATATAAATCAATTGTTGCTCGTTAGTCTCGCTAAAACTCGAGAATGGCTGGACTGATTTAGTTTATTTTGGTTTTGACTTAATTGTAGAAGTCCAGGGAAGGTTTAAACGGCAAGTAACAATGAAAAAATGCTTGGAATATAGTAAAAACAACAATGCCGCTTTCCCTTAGAAACTATCTATTCCTACATGTCAAACATTTGATGTTCGTCTCGTCGTCGTTTAGAAATCAAATTAAATTTAAATATGGTTATTTTTAATTTTTTGGCTTTCAATGTCTAACGATTGAAGTTCGTTTCGCCGTTCATAAATCAATGTTTGATTCTGAGGCGGTATGAATTTTGGCGGGTCAGCTAGTATATCAATAAATAAATATATATATATATTAGCTCTCAGAATGGGTATGAATGACGATTTCTTGCCCCTAACGAAAATTCATTGAACAATGATTGGCTGAAGTCGCACAACAGATTATGGAGTCCATTTCGAAATGAACATTTGTGGATCATCTATGGGCAAAGACTTCCAAAGGCAAACACCTTGCACAACTTGGGGTAAAATATTGAAGAATTATTTGTGAGTATGGCATCGACAAAGAGCTATAGCACCTCAACTTACTACAAATCTATAGCTATTCTGGGAAGAACAAAACATTTATTAAATTCTCATCTATACATATAATGAAATTGTAGAGGTCGAATTTCCGTATGATTAAAAAAATGCTAAAAACTGAGTCAGAAGTGAAATAGAACTAATTTAGATTTTTTCATTTTTTTGTTTCTCTGTTTGTCTGTCTGTTTGTACCGGCTAATCTCCGAAACGACTGTACCGATTTAAATGAAATTTTGCATGGTGGTAGCTTATATCCCTGGTCAACATATTTGATACTTTTGATCCCGAAAAATTAAAGAGTTCCCGTGGAATCGTTAAAAAACCGCACCACGCGGACGAAGTCGGAGGCATAAGCTAGTATTTATATAATAACGTATTTACATTTCAGATATTACATCCGTTTGTTAGTGACAGGTGTATGTCAAGGTAATTTTTATCAAGAACTACTAGGTCATGTAGATGAAACTTAATGGAAAGTTTTATTCTGCCACTACACAATTATATGGAACCTCAAGGTTGTGAGCGGCCACACATTTAAAAGTATAATCTATAACAATGCTTGAATATTCATGATTACTTGACGCCGGTTTGATCCATAAAGTCATAGTTGAAAAGAAGAACTTACTTTAGCCAAGAGCATAATATCCGCAACGGCACATGTGATGAACCCAATGGTAACCAATATTGTGATAATACCAACGGCAACATTTACTTGGAATGCAGCAATACTCGTGATAAGTCCGCTGAAATTGAAATTAACAATCTTATATTACGAATGACAAGTGCGTGGTAAGTATATAACTAAAAAAATCTATAGAAAGTAATTATAATATTAATGGGATTAAGACAGAAAAAGTGTTTAGTGGGTGTCGTATTTGAAGATAAGTTTAATGTCATGTATCCAAACATTTAATTCGCAGTTTACCAAAGACAAAAATGTTATCTATGCTTTTCTTCTCTCTGCCAAGGCCAAGCTTGGTAATGGGTATGTTAACAAAGTATTTTAAATATAGAAGATATCAATCAATTATCTTTATTTAATACACAACATACATAGTTAAAAATCTACTAGAACGGTGTTAGTGTACGAAATTTCGATCTACAGCTGCTAACTTCACTCCGTCTATAACCACTAAGAGAAATTATGTTTGAAATTTAGAATATAGAGAAAATAACTCACCATGAGCCTCCACCGCTGAATCCAATTGACTGTACAATGGTGATAATTATTTGGAACAAAAATATGAAGAAGAACACCATAAAATTGAACGAGGAGTCACTTCTGAACGCCTTGTAGATTGGCCGATACCAGCACACGAAGCTGAATGGCGTTAGGAGTATGAAGTAGAGGATTGACAGTCCAAATACGGTGAAACCAAAGTTGGCGAACATGAGCGATATTGCGCCCACAATGTTAACTGCTAATACCAGCGCATGAACTGAAATAAAACGAGAAAATCAATGTATAATGTTATAAAAATGTAGTCTTGTTCCGTAACTTTTGTCTGTTTGTTCGGGATTTGCGTGAAAACTACTTGGCCGATTTCGATGCGGTTTTCGATGATCGATAATACATTCCTGGACTTAAAATCTGCGGTACTTTATATACCAAAAATCCTGTCGGTCGAAATATTTTTTAAGGACGATTCAAAATTTTCACTGGTCGATAGAGTCTACAGTAAAACAGTTGTATTTAGTTGTGTATGCCTTTAGTGACATTAATAATAATAATAATTTCAGAAATTGAGCATTTCCATATTGTACAGTTTTATATTATAAATTATGTCACTTAACAAATTTTAAATATCAAATTAGTTCAGAACAATTAATTAATTAAACTAATACTAGGGCATTACAGCCGCGTCACAATAATTGAAGACGTGAATGGATGAAGGTGATATGTCGCATACTCGGTTTTTTGCTTTTTTTTGTGTAGATGAAGGTTAAAAGTTGATACCAAATGACTACACACCTTAGACCATAGATATAAGGCATATTTAAAAAAATAAAGAGTTGAAAAAGGTGTTAAGTTCAGTTCAGTTTAAAATAAAAGTAAAACTTTTATCTTGATTTACTCAGAATTGGAATTATGCGACTTACCACCGTCATCCACTCATGTCTTCAATTATTATAAATGTTTCTACTCCACAGCATGAAGGGACATGTATATCAAATCATTTCAATTATGGACTATTATTATGATTAAACTCATGCACATTTAACTGTGTGCAAATGCATCCATTTACGTAGCAGAGGCGAGTCCCATCCACCTACAAAAAGACTGAGCTACTGTTGGTGCTGCCGCGCACGCGGGCCAGTAGGGATGCGCATCTCTTTCTAATGATGGCCGCAAAGCCATCGATTCGCGCTTCTGTGAACATCCCTGACGCACTGCACCGCCACGGCAGCCCCAACGACACCCTCCAATATTACATATCTCTTCTTCACAACATTTTGTTTAATCCTAAGTCCCCAGCTTATCTCAAGGAACGTTTTCAGTTCCTTAATTACAGTGATTCAAGATTCTTAAGATTGTCAGAGAATTTGAAACTGAAAACGCCTGTAAACAGAACAAGTTTTTACAACAAGTCTTTTACCATCCAGGCCATTCAACTATGGAATGCATTACCTCTAAACATCAAGCAGACACGATCATTACCTTCTTTTAACAGATTAGTTAAAGATTACTATCTCAAGGTATAGTGTTATTGTTTACTTTTGTATGTATATAATATAATATGTGTATTTATTTTAGTATATATATTATCGTATTTATATTGTATATTTATTTTTATTTTTTTATTAATAAATGAAATTATTGTTCGAGTGCTAGTTTAGCAACTACCGACTTTTGTTGTCCTTCCTATACTCTATCCAAAGGTTGTCTGGAAGAAATCGCCGTGGGCGATAAGACCGCCGATTGTACTTTTGTTTAATGTTCTTGAATTTATGTAGCATCTTTGTACAATAAAGTAAATTCTATTCTATTCTATCATCTCGAGTTTCTACGACAATTTCCGGGATTTATGTATGTGAAAATAACCTTTGATTTTATATTTATCAAAATGTTTATTACCTGTCCAACGTGGCATTAGTTGCGGGAAAATTTTAGTATAATATAATAATATGTTTCTATTATATTTTAAACCATTTTAGGTTTGCAGAACTTTCGTATACATATTAATATTATATGCGAGAGTAACCGTTTGTTACCTTTTCACAAATTGATAGTCAAACAGATATTAACAATATGTAGCAAAAAAAAAATAGATATAATAGAAGTACTTTACTATATAACTGTCACTCTTCATGAGAAACACGATTAGTTGAAGGTAAACCGTTTCACGCCGATATTATGTGAGAGCGTGGTATCACACCGACTCTAATAGCTGTAATCAAGATAATGATTCGTTTTTGGACACCTCGTGTAAAAACGATAAAATAAGAAAAGCAACTCACACATCCACAAATGGTATAGATGGCGGACGATCCTCTGGAACTCCAATGGTATGTCCACATTGATGTCTTGATAGAAGCAAGGCTGGATGGGGCAGAAGGCGGGCAACGGCGGCCAGTTGTTCCGCCTGCCCGCCGACCCCGCTCTTAATTCTGCTTCTCTTCTCGCGAGCTCCTCCGCTTTACGTTCTAGCTCCTCTTGCCTTCTCTGTAGTTCAGTTGCACTCATTGTAGTTACACTCATTTCAGTTTCTTCAATTTATGAACACATTTATACACAACAATATTTGCAATGTATACAAACATTAACTATTTTGTATAAAACTCCATAGATGACTTTGGGAAGTGTTTAAGGAATATCTTCATTCAAATTTTTGTAGATTCAGGACATTTGTATATTATTTCACTCAAAAAGATAGCTTGAACTCACTCATTTGCTTAGTTACATACGTAACTAAGCAAATAGGGTAAAGTTTTAGTTGAAGTTGAGTGAAGTTTAATTTCTTATTATTTCAAATATTACAATTTCCATTTTACATTTAATATATGGTATCAAATAGAACATGATATGTTACTTCTAAAAATGGAATAAGAATGATCACGTAATCTTCAGCGGGAAACCAAACCCACGCACTATGAATGAACAAAGTGAAACAACACCAACGAGACAAATTACCACTAATAATAATCTCGAAATGTCGACGGCAGCTACAAATTTAAAACCTTGCACGCAATTGTCAAGTAAGTCAAGTCAATACAAAATTTAATATTTACTCATACTGATATTATGTGAGTGACAATGACAACAAATGCATCATTTATAAGGAAATTAAGTAAGTAAACGTAGTCAACTATAAAAATACTAGTCGAGCGAAGCATAAAGGCTGATTTACATTGATCCAACTACTGACTTCAAATTGCTAGGAAGTCAATGCTGGGTTAGTACTGGCATTGTGTAAATTCATTTGGAGTCAATATGGTGCTCTCATGTTAGTAAACTTCTTTACACAATACATGTACTTCCTTCGAAATTAAAGTCAGTAGCAGGCTCAAAGTAAATCAGCTTTTAGAGTTTTACTTTATCAAATCTAGGTAGTAAATTTCTAACACAGTACACTTCCCTATCGGTTTAGGAGCCGGTGAGTATAAAGCAGCAAGCATTTTCAACTTGATAAAATAGAATAACTCTAATAAAATGAGAGTTTTCAGTTACTCAAATATTATCCATTTATCATAAGCTTCGATAAAGCAAGTTCTCAAGTAGATATAGTCTGCAAGTAATTATATTATGGTTTTGATTAAAATTATTAAAGCTTTTTGCCAGTTATTCCAAGTTCTAAATTAATATAATCTAATATTGCAGCCTTTCAAATTCTGGTGAAATAATTATAATGCCCGGTGACAAATTAAGATGTGATAATAATTTATTGATATAACAAACCAAAACAATGCTATCAAACCCGATAATAAATAAAGATACGACTGTTTTTCGTGACTCATGTATGGTATAAGCATCATTGCTTTTATGGTTCACAATAATATCATTAAAACATATACAAAACCTTTGCTATAAAATTGTATTAATGTTTCTAGTCCCAACCTTACCTAATCAAATAAAACACAAACCTTACATTTATATTATGAACGACTTAAACAGTGGTTACGTTTTATGCAATTGGTATTAACATGTGTTTGACCTTAAGTTGGCAACTTTTGGAGAGTTGCATTGTGAAATTAACATGACATGTCACGTCTTAATACTGTTAAGAGTTACAGGACTGGAATTAAAATGCCGTTGGAATTACTATAGAATTTATTAGAACTATACAAACACGTATAACACAGGTACAAATATAACTGGACGCAACCAGTACAAACTGCACGATTCAATAGCATACACACGTCACTATATAGCTAATCGAAGGTATGTCTGCTCGTATCGTAGTCGTCGCTTGGCTGCCTATCTCTCCATGGGGCCATTGCTGCACCGATACATTATGGCTGGCAGCCCGCATAGATCGGATTACTTGGAATCAATTTGCCTAATCACTGCCATAAAACAAGTACAATAACAATAGAATGTTTGTCATAATTACAAATTTTAAACACAAAGTAAACAAAAGATGTCAAAATGCGGGAAAGGTAATAAATCAGGTTTATGGCAGGCAGGTGTGCATTCACTTATTGTCGGCATGTAACATTAACATTGTATTTAGATACACTGGTTGGTGAAAGACATGGCACGAGGTACCACCTTATTTTGACACTTGTCATATTCATAACACAAATCTGCGAGATTAGTTATTTTAAGCTGCCAGCAGTGCGTGCTATTCTTGAAAATTATTTCACTAATTTGAATCTTATTTATATGATCTTTCTCATGTTGCTGATGAAAGCATAAAAAATTGAATTAGAGAACTTACTTTAACAGTATCATGAAGAATGATAAAGTAGAATAAAATAGTATAACAAAAAGCAAATGTATGATAGAACATGCAATTGCTTATAAGATATCTATGTTTACAGCATATGGGTGTCAGACTGAAAGTCGTCTTTATTGGAAAATTGGGCATTTTCAAAAATGTGTTTACCTTCAGTTCCTTTTGTGCATGTTGTAAAAAGCAAAGTGTGATATTAGTTGTATTGCATGCATAACATTATTACTGTGAAGCTTAAGTGAGATTTTTTTAAATAACAGGAGTTAACAATACATATAATATTATTTAATTATATATACATTTTTTAAAGTAATTTTTATATTAAGAAAGAATTGTCTAAATAATATCAAGTCATGGTGGCTTTTGGTTAAATCACCCACATTTTATTTAAAATATGAATCAAGTGTTTGGTCATTATGATTGTGTTCACACTAAAGTTTATAGATAAGAAAAATAAACAAATAAATGCTTTTAGGTGAACATATTTCTAAGATTCATATCACATTATTGAGTATTTCGAAAATACTGGTTTCTATGATATACTTATGACTGCCTTGCAGTGATAAAGAAAGCCACATTATGTATGAAAATTCATAATAATATGTATAAAAAAGTGTTAGTTTTGTTTCTTCCTTTTTCAGGGTTTGGGAGGGAATCCTGAATCAGGAGACCTGATTCACCTGACCTTGAAATTTAGTACATATTACGAGTTTTCAGTTAGAGTATGACTAAAATATATTCCCTGAAAAATAAAAACAATTTGTGCAGGATGTTGATTGCTATTAAGTAAGGAATGTTTCAAACACAATATTTAAAACATAAGATAAAAAAGTAGCAAATAAATAGCTTTTTAACTATTGATAATTACTGTCATGTACTAGTGCTTTAATAAAACACTTCTTCACTAATGATGTTTAGATAATCATACCAACAATAACTAATAGAGTTATTATTCACAATCAAGTGATCAAAAACATGAGTGACCCATTTAATGTGACTAATAGTGTAAATTGAGTTCTAAGTACATATCTATGATAACAGAATTATGCTCTTCATTTTTAGGAGGTAACCAAATTTAGTATTCTATTTGGTGTTGTTCTGATTGACTGCAAGTAAATAAGGAATTAAACATCAAGGAATGCAAAAGTTCATCCTATTTTCAAGGTAAACATTTCCATAAATCACATACTCTAATTAGCAGAGCAGTAAAAACTCAACAAAATTAATATAACCATTTACACTGTAGTTTGTTAGACACATTAAGATTAACTTTATAATATTCCCTCTTTTTGCATAGGTGCTTAACAAGAAAGTGTACCTAAAAGGACTTACTTGAAAATCAGCAGTGGTGAAGTTGGGAGGTGGTGCCTGCGCCTGCTGTGCGGGCTGTGTCGGTCTGGAATACCCACCACCGCTGATAGGTGGTGATACTGCTTGCATGATAGCTGGCTGTGAGGGTTGTTGCTGGGCCTGAGATTAGGATATAATGATTTTTATTACTTATTCTTAGGGGGTCATAAATTATATCTCATGTTAGGGTGGTCAATTGAAGTAGAACATTGTGAAACAAGGAGTAAGAGGGGTCCTAATTTCATGACGTCATATTTTAAAATCGAATATATTTAAGTTTTAAAACACGAAATTTAAATTAATAATGAAAAACTTTCATCTCTTCCATGTCTCTGTTTAAATTATAAAAATATAATTTAAATGGAACTAAAATTGATCAGGGCTGCTGTTTTAATTTAATAATAAATACAATAAGTGATAAACTATAATTAAAACCAACAATGATTAACATAAGACCAATTACTGTTTATTACAAATTTATTTGTATTGACTGTTATAATTATCTGACTATGATTGTGGACACTATTTATGCATTTTTAATTCAAATTTTGACATATTATAATTAACTATATAAATAGTGTAATACTGTCATCAGTTATTGTAGGAGCTAAATCTACACGCCAATCTGGCAAAACCATGTGTATTTAAATATAACTTCTGTTACACCTTTTTAACAATGTATATTGCATTGATGTAATATTGCAAAATATGTACACTAGGAAGGGAGGAGTTACAGGAAAGTGACCAGCTATGGAAAGGATGGGGGATGGGTCAGAAATCATGAAATTCATGTGACATTTGTCTGGCCCCTTAGACTGATATTAAACTCTTTTTAAACTATTTTAACATAATGTGTATTTCCCAGTACAATAATTATTTATATCAAACATATTTTGAAGCGTCAGTTATTTTCACTTGTATCTATCTTTATATCTAAATGGTATATACTAAATTAAATGAAAATTTATTCATATTCATATTTGTGATCATTAGACATTCAAATAAACTCATTTTTAAAAAATATATATATAATTATATATATATATATATATATATATATATATATATATATATATATATATATATATGTTATATTACTATGGAGTAATATAGAGAACAATGCATCAATGCATACATGGCAATTTAAATTCCAGTCACACATCATTCACATGAGCTTGAGATCAGCCATAAATATAAGAAGGTCAGGTTCTTTCATACAGGTACTACTTGGGCTAAACAGTGGAAACAGATGTAGTTTATGACAGCAGAATACCAATTAATTTCATATGACAAGTGTATAAAATCATTGTTAGATGTCTTCCCATAAAAAAAAATGCTATTCAACAACAGTCAAACACAGCAAACGAAGCTCTACAACCAAAAATGAAGTTACTGAGGTGAATATATTAGTTTAATGTGATAATAGAGGCCAGGGGTCGCCAAATAGTGGACCACAGTCCGAATCAAGACTGCTGACCCATTTTGTGCAGACTGCGAAAACATTTAAATTTTCTCAATGATATGTAAAAAAATACTTGATATTTCCATATTTACACTTGTTAAATAAATATTATTTTCTAAAAATGTTGTCTGGACCATGAAGGTCATTTCATTTCTTAAAACAGACCCCGGTTGAAACTAATTGGTGACCCTGGTATAGGCTAACCCTAACCAAATTCTTAAGATGTTAAGTGTACATTTAGAATGCAGTTAGAAATGATAAGTTATGATTATAGAAGAAAATTGAAAAACTGAAAATTTAAGTTTGTGTCTGTCTTTCTGACTGTCAAATCAACTGAGATACTTTTATAAACTCACAGAGCATCATAACCTCATATATTTTGTACAAGTGAACTTACTTATGGCTGTCATAGGTAGGTAGATAGCACATTCATTAAATTTTAAAAAGTAATTAAAATTATTTCTAATAATGCCCGTTATTTTATATTTACAAACATTAGAATCCACTGTAAGATGCCTCTGATCTCTCCCTATTGAGATTATAGGAGTCAATTGATATTAATAATTCTCAGAAAATCATTAGAAACTATGTCAGTCATTTGGCACATCTCTATATTGACAAATCATTGATATTTTTCATGTTGTTAATGGGAAAAATAAGTCATAATGATACGAAAGTAAATCACAACAAAGAGATTGTAATAGGAAAAGCAGTCTATTTCTATTCTATCAATAAATGTGTTATGTGGTCAAACTGGTATATGTTAATCTTACATGCTATTGCGATATCTACGATTGGTACCGTTGATCAGTCATCATTATGGAAAAACCTACTAAATATGAAACAATTACCGAGGCAGGTGTCGCATTTTGTTGACTGTCGAAAGGGTTGTAATCGTCCAAACCTTGAGTAGCATTATTTGTGCTTCTAGCCACTTGCTGAACTGCTGGATCCTGCAACAGAGAGCTTCGTAAATATTAACAAATATGAGATTTGGAGTAGAACTGTTTTCCATATACCCAAAGAACCAAGATATACATACAGCAAAAGGGTTGTCTATGGTCGGATCACTAAACGGATTATCTTCGAATTTGGACATGGTTATTGATTTATTTACGCCACTTTATAATTTATCATGTAATACAAACAAACGAGAGCGGTTTTTATAATCCTTATAACGTATTTATAGAAATAAAAAGATAGCTGTTCACTGTAATGACAGTTTGCTGATGATGACGAACTGTTAAGTGACATTGACAGTTGTGGAGTGCTGTCTTGTAAGTGTATAAAATTACTACATTTAAAAATAAACAATATAAAGCTTCATATGTCGCGTATAGATTAGATCATACATACACACACAAGCGTTGCCGAAATGTAGTAACACTGTAACATGTAAGATATCAAGGCAGCGTGAGTAATAACGCAAGTTTATATGTACTTAAAAATTCGTTACTGGCACTGGTCGCTTCCCTGGCCATTTTCACACTTGCTTTCGTGAACGAGGGTAAACTATGGGTTGGATTTTTTTATGGATTGGCCACTAACCACGTCCCTATCAGCCTATCACTAGGTGATGCGACACGACAATTTTGTCGCCGAGCATGATGAGTCGTAATTTGCTTCAAACCATTTGAACGCTAGAACCCGATTGCAGCGCTATCGACAGGGACCAATTATTAATTTAAAACATTAGGGAAAAAATGGATACTCTTTCAATGCCAGCTGGGACGTCGCTGCATTGTGTTTCCGAATAATATCTATAGCCATGATTATCCTCCTAGCGCCCTCGGTCCTTAAAAAAGTACTTCAATGAAATAGTGATTAAAGCCCAACACTAAATCCAATTTCGTCAAATTAATGCCCAGGGTACTATTCTAAGTACCCCAACTTTAACCATTGTTACTAATTTTAAGTTACCACCTTTTTAAAATGTGATATCTCCGAACGTATGTTCGAGGTTTTTGCTTGTGTATGACAAAGCACCAGTGCCAAAAACACAAAAGAAATTTGTCTTTCTTGACTTAAAATGGAACAAGATCATCGAGTGTGAAAATTAATCTTAATTTATTCATGAAATCTCTACGATTTGTGTTCATATGCTTATCAAAAATAGTTGCACATGTACTATATTTGCTGTTTACATCAAAACTTTATATGGATCTTAGATATAGTGAAAATGATCATAATTCAAACTTTAAGATCTTTTAATAGGCCTTTGGTTATATAACGACTATCATGATTGTTTCGAATATTTTAAATAAATAATAATAAAATAATTTTTTCTCTTAATTTTAAAGGATTATTTGTTATTAAATTGGTTTTTAAAGTTAAATTTTATTTTAATCGTTTTGAAGATAGTTGAAAAAAAAAATTATGTGATAAAGTTTCCTGTTTGTAATCCAAACAGGAATCCAAAGGCCTACCAAAAGGTAATCTATTTTTATCCTTTTTTTGCTTGTCCTCATTCACCTGATGTAAGGAAAAAAATATCATACTTGTGCGATTACTGTAAGATAAAAATTTTAAAGTTCAAAGTCTTGGGTTTTCACCATTGAAACCATTTTTAAGGACTTTGGGCGTTTACTTTATGAAAGCGTTGAACAACCCGGGCGTCAGGAGGTTAAGTTGGGTTCGGATTTTTGACCTTCAAAGAGTCCAAAAGTGAAATGTCCAACATACGTAATTAATTTTATTCAATATTTTTAGCAAATTATAATTGCACAATATTATAATTATTCTGTATAATAAATTATCATGTTCAAATTTCTACTCATATTATTAGGTTGGCAATACAAATGAAGGCGAAAGTGGTTTTGCTCTTGGCAAATGCTAACTGCTAGGCAACCAAGTGACAGTGTCAGTTTATTGAATGATTCTGTCAAAGTAGGTTGTTTACATTTTGTATCGTTATTTTGCGATCATTTTGCATAACTTTTGTTAATCTTATTGTTTTTATGATAACACTTTTAGCTTTGGATATTAATGGTGACACGCATTAGTGTAGTAACAACATGTTTCAATGAACAATGTCAGATGTCAAGAAGTGAATAGGCTGTGTTTTGTGTTCTAGCGTGTGAGTGACAGTTTTTTATATTGTTTGGGATTTGGAGCGATAAACATATCGGTAAGTATTTCTTCTTTATCTTCTTATAAGAATGGGATTTAGGAGTTTAATTACGTGCAAGTTACATATATATGGCGGTTGTCTATTGAATGATTACCTGGTATCCGATCAAATAATAAGCTTGCGTAATGATGGAACAGGTTTTAAGTCAAATTTTGTCAGTCTTTTGGAAGTTAAAAGACAACTAGCGTAACTTGTGATTGTGATGCATGTGGTATATTAGAGCCTAGACTGGAGCGCGTGCGCTTTCGTCGCGCCGGCGCCGACGCAGCGCGCCTTACTCCCCGTTCAGCGAAAGTTGTTTGTTCTTGTCCAGGAAGTATTTCAGTTTGGATAAATTAAATTATTCGTGTTAGTTGCATAATCTCCTGCCTTCAAAAATTCTCAAAATTATTACAGTGACAAAACCTTGTCTAAATTTTTAGTTTCTTATAAGAAACTAATTACAAAGTTTATTTTTTCTTTTTTCTATAAATAGTATTTACCAGATAAATATTACTAGCCTCAAGCTAGACCATTTTTTTTTGTCTGGGTGCGGTATAGATATAGGGCACCTTTATTTTAAGTAATGGGAGAAGTCAAAGGGGAGAGTAAGAAGGAATATTTACCCTTTCTGTAAACTCTTATGTTAAGAAAATGTATACATGAGATATGTTTTTGTGCAGCAGTCAGTGAGTGTCACAACCAAATTGTGACCATCATCTAAATAGTTATTAATGAATAAACTGTGACTAGTGTGTCCTGTGGCATAGTCCCTGTGCTTGCTCGGCTCATGAGCTTTGGTCTAAAGTTTAAACTAACTTGACTGAATTCACCGGTCTAGTCACTTGGTGTGATTTGTGCCAGACAGACTGGACACCATTTATTAATTAACAACTGTTTAAATGATGGTTACAAATTGGTTATGACACTTGCTGACTGCTGCGCAAAAACATTAATATCTCAAGAACTATGCATTTTCTTGACATGTGTTGCAGAAGCGAGCCTACCCTTCCCCTCATCCCCTTTAACTCCATATACAACTCCCAGGAGTTAAAATAAAGGAGCCCTATATGTATACCACACCATTTTTCCTTTTCCTGACTTTGATTTTCCTGATGACCTTATTTAAGATATTGATTTCAATAATTGCATATATATATGTTACAGAAGTAATATGGTGTTATAGTGAGTATTAAAAAAATGTGAATGAATATTATCTGGAACAATGTTTAATAAGCCTACAAAATATTGGAAAGCTGATATGAATGTCAGAGGCCAAAATAACATGTTACTTAATTATCATTATAATACTTTGACCCTGGCATTTAGTTAGCAGAATATCTTATGAAAAATATAATTTTGTGGTACAATAATTTATTGTTGAAATAAATAATCAACTTACCATTGTTTCTTCTTGTTTGGCAATTATGGAAGAAGAATACTAGGATTGATAATGATGGTAAGACATAGAAACCAGCTATGAATCTGCTATATTCAACCTGTAGCCTGTAGGCAATAAGCTGCCTAACCAACTTTTATGTGCCTCCATGACATAATACCTGTGTAATATAATGGTTTTATATTGATAATTCCTCTATTGTTACTAAAGACTATAAAAATTGGTGCCTCTTGCTGTGACGAGGAAAATCTCTATTAACACTATCAGAAAACACTACTAGGGAGTATAGTATGTATACCACTGACACTGTTGCCAGTTTGTAATATTGCTGCTATGCGTTTTTAGGAAGAATTACTTTAATAAAACTACCTTAAACACAATGAAAATAGTATTTAAAATTTATATTTTGAACTGAAACTTATTATATTTAGTCTATAAAATTATACTGTTACAATACAAAATTTAATAAAAAAATAGTTTTTTTAATCTTAAAAATTTTAGAGCAAACACAATATTTTTTTTTGAGCTGTCCTTTGGCGGGAGTTCTTAAAACATAAAAAACTATCATTTTTTCTCACGATACTCAAAAACAAAAAAAGGTTTTTTTTTGCTTCACTCTAATATTTATGAATTATATTAAAATTATGAGAATAAAATTGATACATAAGTTAAGTTAATTAAAAGCTATTGTAATAATTGTTGTATAATATGATGTGTTAATTAAATTTATCCATTTAAAGATACAATAGGAAAAATTATTGATAAATATTTGCTCAACTAACCAGCTGAGCAAATATTTGCCAGCGGAAGCCCGCTGCCTACTGTTTTTGTGTAATTGTTCTTTAATAATATTTGAGTTCAGCCAAATTCATAAAAATATATATTATTATAATTTCAATATCCAGCTGTATGTTTCATTGTATTTTTAATGGACATTTAGCTTAGATGTTAGCTTAGCTATATTAATATATTGCCTGATGTAATGTTTAAATTATGAAAACTTTTTGGAATATTAGAAGTTATATATATTTTTTGAACAAGTTGTTTTTGTTTTTTATTACTAAACATCCAATTTTGTTATTATTATTGTTTCAAAGCAATTGCACTTAACAAAATATTTTATATAAATGTCAGTACATCTCGGCTTTATTATACCATCACTTATATTCTTCTTTTCTTTTGATTTATTTTGTCTTACTGTGTATTCACTGTTTGCTACGACTCCATTAATTCTTTGAAAAGAAATTCTGTATAAAACTTATAAAAAAGAGCTAAAAGACAAACAATTTTTAGCAAGACAGGTTGCTGGGGAGTTTTTTTGTCACTTCTTCTCTTTAACAGCAATAACACATTGTGGAAGTGGTGAACATATAATAAGAAGTAAGTTTAAATTGTATTTTTATATCTATGACCTTCAAAAGGTGTTGTATAGTGGAATTTGTTTTAAATAAAAACTTTTGAATTGGAATTGGTAACTTTTTTATATCTTGGCCCTGAGGCTAGTATTACAATTGTCAGAATGCTTTATCATTGACTTCATTGTTTAGTTTTTGTTAGTGACAGCCAAAGAGGATGATGACCTTGGGGCTTAAAGCAGCTGCTTTCATAGACTTGTATTAAGACTGACAAGTATCAAAAGAAAGTGAGACTTTATGTTATGCCTTACACATATCAGAATATCTTTATTACGCATCAATTTCACTAAGCAATTCTTAAAAAGCAAACATTTTCGGCCTCCGTAATAATTGTTTTTATTTGATTCAGACAAGTTAAAAAATATTAACAAATTCCCTGCTTGGCGTCAAATATTATGTCTGTAATATAATATATAACAATGATATAAATCAACGGACAAACACACATATTGTATATCCTACAGCTAAGTAAGTTAAGCTCATGTTATGGGTAATATACAATGGGCCAGTCTTCAGTTGATCCCAAACACTCACACCCTAGTAAATAACGGGAAATTGGCTTACAAAAATTTCCATTCCAGGAATCAAACCTTGGAGCTTCTGTGGTGTAGTGAGGTTGCCCGGCAAATGCTAAGCACCTTAAAATGTTTTTCCTTTCATACTGTTGTGTAAAAACATTCACCAGAAAATTAGTAATAAATTTGAACAATCTCAAATATTAACATTTAGCTGCCCCTGTGGTTTCACCCGCGTGGTGATCAAAAATCTTTATATGTTGGATAATTCACACTATATCTTTATAAATTATAGCCTTTGGGTTATTCTTATGTCTAAGCTATATTATTGTAATCTTTCATCAAAATCCATTCAGAAGCTTTTTTGTGAAAGAAAACTTTTAATCAAAATCCGTTCAGTAGTTTTTGTGTAAAAGAGTAAAAAACATACATTCTTACAAACTTTGGCGTTTATAATATTTATAGAGATAGAGATTTCATAGAAGGAAATACTTGTTACAGAGGTTTGACCTTTAAACGAAATTGCTTTATCATGGTCAACCGCTGACTGCGCCAACTATGCTTTGAGAGTCATTGACAATCATTATATTATGATAATAATGACATGTGATTTACATACAATAGATAAGAAGTTTATTCATATGTTTAATGCAGTGTGAACACCAGTTTATAACAATGTGTTCAGTGCCAGCCTATTATCGAGTCTATACATGTAGTTCACATGTTAATCAAAACAGGCATGTAATGTGCAAAAGTAAACACTGCAGGAATATGGTTTCGTAATGTAAGATAGAATGAATAATTTGCACCTTTAACAACTTGAAAATAAAGCCTACATAACAATGTAGAGAGAATCCTCTTATTCAAATACTTTTTGCTGTGTTGGTTGGTTATATTGGCATAATAAGTAGAGTCTAATTAAATAATTATTTTAACAACATTAGTATCTACTTGGGTTCTATTAGTACTATCGCCACCGGTAGGATATTTCCTGGAGCCACATCGCTCATGTTACTCAATGTTTCTCAAGAACGTTTCTCTTGCGTACTGTAGAGATTTGGAATGAGCTCCCAGCCGAGGTTTTCCCACAGCGCTACAATATGGAGTTTCTTTTAAAGCGTGTCTTAAAATTTATTGAGGCCGGCATTGCGTTTCCTCCGTGCAGGGACGGAGAAAGAATACAATTTCCTGCGGCCGGGCGGCCTGTCGTAAGAGGCGACAAAACAACCCACAGCCAGGTGGTAGGGCATGCCCGACTGGATGGCTACCACCACTGGTCTAAAGTATGTCGCCATAACAACTTTATGTTGTGTTCCGGCATTAGTGACCAGGTTCCAGTCTCCTTTAAGAGAACAGCAGCGCATTTGTAGCACTTTTGGTGTTGCAGGTGTCCATAGGCGATGGTAACCGCTTTCCATCAAGTGGGCCGTCTGCCAGTCTGCTGATCTCCTGCAATAAAAAAAAATGCGCTGGTGGCTTCTCTGGTGTCGCAATCGTCCTTAGGCGGCACTACCATATTACCATCAGGTGGGCTGCCAGTCTGTCTGCTGTACTACAGCTATACTTGCTTACTCCGTTGGCTCAGCGACCCAAAGTGGGTCTTGGCCTCCGAAACAAGACCATGATTGTTACTTGTTTTTGAGGCAAATAATTAATTTAATTATTATTATTTTATAACATTGTATGTCTTTCGACACCACGGGCCATAACAATGGCCCGTACATTTGGAGGGCTTGCGGGGGACTATGAGAAGGTCAACACGTAGAGGCCCCTTGACAAATTTAATGTAAATGGCGTGACACTGACCGGCGATTATCCCTGTCTGCACTCAACCCACTGACTGCACCCAAGGACAAGCCCCGGCCAGTGTAGGACTATTGTGGGAAATGAGGACAAAAAGTACCGAGGTATTGAGGTGAACTGCTATTGGTACTAAGAGTCTGGGAATGTGTGCCCGCCGCAATGTTCAGGGAACATGGACAAAATTGGCAGACGGTGACTCGCCACTCCCTTATTAATATTATTTTGTGCAATGCCATCTTCCTAGATGTAGTCTATCTAACGCTAAATCGTTCTGAATAATATCTATTAAGTTGTTTTTGAGATATGCGGTAACCAAAAAGCACTTAATCGAAAATACCACAGCGGAGTCTGCTCAGCTTTATATACATATGTCGTTGCAATTTTGACTAAGGATTTACTTCGCAATGCGCGCAGACACCATCTATCTGACAGATAATAATCGTATATTCTCGTCTATTCGACTTCTTGTTGAAGTAAAATCTTAATAAAAGTCCCCACTCGACGTAGACAAAGTCGCAATTTGGCTGAGGTCAGTTTTATGGACGCGAGGGGTGTAATGAATCGACGTGAAAATGCGTTATGTGAGCCGCATTACGTAATGGCCATTCCACATTCTCTCGAAGTTCTCGCTAGAACACGTGAAATTGCTAGTACAGTTTTAAACATCTAATAATAGGAATTATTCCTCACGGTGTATGTACCTGCGCATAAGACCAATTTTAATGGTCGAATCGTGTAAAACAGACAGGGAGGAGAGAGCTAAGAAAGAATGCATAGCAAGCAACACTGTTTTTTGCGTTTGCGAATAAAGTTCAGTATAGAGATTTACACGTCTGAAACGGACCTGCCTTATTGATTGCGCAGCAATCAAAAACTGCCGATCGGAATTATTATTTAATTTTATGTAAAATTACAATAAGAATGGGAAACGGTGACTCGTGTTCTTTGCGCGAAATGTTCTCGTGAGAATGTGGAGCGTTTATAAAAGAACCTCGATTCGAACTTTCCGAGTGAGTGCACTTGTATAGCTTAAGTTTGTCGATAAACGGCCTGTCGGCGTCACCGTGACGGTGTTCAACTTGCTATCTGTTCCCTGACACCATCTCTCATAACGTTATATGGACTGAAACGTGTTAGCCACTTTATTAATCTGCCGCTTTTCGGCATGGCTAATGGACCGAACTGGACAAGGCCGAGCTCGACCTCGCAAGTGCTCTCTGGCAAATTTGCTTTATATCCAGATAATATCAAGTGAATAGTATTTAAGTTGTTTCAAAACGGGAAACACGTGTCTTTGTTTCTCTCAGTTATTTTGCTAGCAAATGTAAAGTTCGCACAACAATTGTGACTACATACCTACATGCACGTTTATAAATACTCTGTTGTGTAGTTTTTTTCTACTAACACTAATTTTTAAGTACCTATTTGTTTAATTTGCTCAACTACTACGAGTAACTTAATTCGAAGTAAATGATTGAATAATAGCTCATAAACGACTCACTACTGGGCTCGGGCCTCCCACTTTTATAGTGAACCGGACAGTATACCCGCTACGCTTGTCCAAGGCTGATTGGCATATCGGTTATCTCGATATGCAGGTTTTATATTGTGTGATATTTATATAATATGTCACAAGAATCCTTTCATATTATACTGTCGAAAGTAAAAAAAGGTCTTCAGAAACAGCATACAAATTGGAGAGAACCAGTCTATCCTGAAGAAAGAATATTGATAACATTAATTATATTCAATATCGTCACGCATTCTTGTGTCAGTAAATACTGCACAACTGTATAAGAAGCGACGTACTCATTGCGCGGAGCTCCAGTCGCGACTGCTAGCGACGCGGCACAGGCGACAAAGCGGCGTGCCTGCATCGCTCTGCTCGAGTGTAATTCACACATGTCGCCTTCGTACTATTTGTATGAAAACGTTTTGAAGAGGTACACGCCTGCGCCGCGTCTTCACCTTACGTCGTTTCTGTGTACTTCACGCCTAACTGGGATGTGGCAATAGCAGCTTTAGTTCTGGCTAGAGGTGCAAGTGCCACCCTGACCTGGCGAAACCCACCGGTCTGGCTCGACTGGTGGCCCTCAATCGGGTTACCCCTCATTAAAAAAAAGGCTATTGGGGAAGATGGAACTAATAAACTTAATAAACGTGAAGGTAATATTATAAATAGTGAGGCTCTACCACAATTTACGATAGAAAAAATTGCATAGTCGTAAAAAAGTAGATACATCGATCAACTTGCAATAACAAGTCAAACTTTGTTATAATTACGTATTTACCCAGTTAATATTACAAGGCGGATGTGAAATTTAAATTCTCCGGTAATTTTATTTAGTGAACGTTTGGCCTTGTTTTGTCAGTAAGAAATACAGTACGTAGGTCATATAAAATTATTATTGTGGCCGGTTGCAATCGAGGTTTTTTTTTGGCTTCACCACCTTACGTCCTGTTTCCTGTAATTAGGGTTACTAGATTTAAAACAGTGAAATTCCGAATGGTAAAACAGAAATTGGACCTGGTAAAGCATATATATAACGACGTCAATTTGTTAGCACTCCATGGATAATGTTGAATGATTGAACGCTATTTGGAGTGCATTAAGTATTAAGGTTTACGAATATCTCATGGCATATAGGGATTACTCGAATAACTGTCGTATGTGTCGACTTTTATTTATCTATACATATAATAAAACTGTAGAGGTCGAATTTCTGTACACTGAAAAAAATGCTAAAAACTGAGTCAGGGTATGTGAGAAATGAAGTAGAACCTGATTAAGATTATTTTAAAAAAAATTGTATCCGTTTGTCGGTATGTCTGTTTGTATCGGCTAATCTCCGAAACGACTGGACCGATTTAAATGAAATTTGGTACGGTGGTAGCTTATATCCCTGGTCAACATATCCGGAAAAATTAAAGAGTTCCTGGGGGTAGTTAAAAAACCGCACCACGCGGACGAAGTCGTGGGCAGGAGCTAGTTCTGAATAAAAGTAATTTATCTTATTTTTATGTTTTACTTAACTTAAATATTTCTGGGAGGTGTAGAATTATTTTTAAATTATTGTACTTATACTGCCATACTCGAAAATTTTTGGACGTATGGTAACCCTATGCACAATAAGTGGACTAGACCACTAAACCTTGAATACAATATTATGATATTTTGCTAGTTAGAAATTGAAAAAAATATAAACGACTTACTTGGCCTAGTTAGATAAAATTAAATGTCATAAGATAAAAAGTAGAAGCTGTATATTAAATTACGCCTGTTTTATGACATACAAGTATTAATAACGGCGTTTCACGCAGTTTGTGTTCCGGCCCGGCGGCATAAGAGGCCAGGTTCCACCAGTATCCCTTTAGAGAGCGGCGGCATATTGGTAGCAGCTTCGGTATTACATACGTCCATAGGCGATGGTAACCGCTTTCCATCAAGTGGGCCGTCTGCCTGTCTGCTGATCTCCTGCAATAAAAAAACAATAATAATATAATAATGCAAGGAAACTATCATTATTTAGTTTAATTACTGAAATACGGCTAGTACTGTGGGTAAGAGTGAGAGAAGAGGAGCATGCCTACCGCTGCCGTATGCGCGAGAGAAAGGGAAGCCAGACAGACTGGCGCCGTAACTCGTTACGTAACGAAGAAGTTTACCCTGCCATAAGAAGTTATCACTTCAAACAGCACGTAATTTGATGTTCATGTTGGTTTTTATGTAAAGAATGACTAGCTTTTCAGTTCTAAGAAAATATGAATAAAATACATTTTTAATTACTATGTCTATTTTTTTCATTGTACTACATATTTTATAAACGATTATATTTAAAACATTTGTTTATTAGGATGCTTCGAAATAGGTAGAGGGCCCATTTAATCGAAAGCGATTACCCCTTATAGACGTCAGCCTTTAGGATGGAATAGGAGGGTTGGGATAGATAAACTGGGATAGAGGGAAAGTGATAGGGGAACGGGATAATTTGTTTTTAAAATATTACTTCTTATGAAAGTAAATATGACAGCGTTTGGGATAAGCGCCCTTTGTCTATATCTTAAGTGAAATGGCGCGTAGCTTCAACAATTACTTAAACGTCCCGCAGCTGGGTAAGAGGGGTTCTTTGTTATCGGAATGAAACCTTGACATTGAGTAATCTTTCCTTCCGCGAAAACTCCTCCGCTCTTCAGCAGATAATAAATTCTAACATTGAAGTAAGTATTACATCGTAATGGTGTTAAATTGTCAGATGTCATATCTCGGTTTTATTGTCTCGGTAGACGTCTTGAATGCCCGCGGCTGTAATCGCCGCTCGTTTACTTTTCCACCATTGATTTACGAAGATTATTTGATGATATAACTTAGTTGTAAAGAGCTCTATATAAGTAATTTGTGTGTATACTATCTTTGCAATTTCTATAATATCAAATGGAACTTAAATTTAAATAATTGCATCTCTAGAATCTATAAGCGATAAGTCCCATTAGAATTCTGGATGTGCCTTTAGGTAGGTTTTCTTACCTACTATGCATATGTATAGAAACTGCATCGAGAGTACCGCGATATGCGAAATGCGCTGTATTATCTTGACCAAATTTAGAATATTTAATCGCTTTCAACGTTTAAGGGGGATTCTATTACCAAATATTGTATTTGAAAGAAAAAAAGGGAAGAAAAAGACTTTATTTGACGAAAGAGCGTCTTAGGTACTTACACTAACTGCAAATCATATTTTAAAAACAAGTTTTCAGAACATGTGCGCCGCATTTTCAGCAAATAAGTATTGCACTCGGCTTATTACTGTTTGAGAGTATCGTTATGTTATGCCATAAAGATTCATCATTGCTGTTAAGTAGCACTGTAATATGCTATGACGACAGTCTAATAAAGCCGAGAAAACACGTCTTATCAGATTGTTAAAGTACTAGCACGCCATACACGACGTGTATACCAATACTATGGAGATATAATCGAATGTAAAATTACATGTTATTTACGTTGGTACTCTTGGAACAAAAGGCATGACACCTGGAGCACACTACACACTGGGATCTGTTGAATGAAAAAGTTACATTATCATTATAATACCACCTTAGTCTTCTTCCTCTCAGTTCGTCATTTAAACTTTACTTATCCAAATAATTAAGCTATTGTTGTTTTATATTTAGCTCGTCGTATCTGCATATTATAGCCTAATGATTTGTATTCTGAACACTCTGGAGGACTCAATCATATTTATTACGAAATTAATTGATTCCTCGGTACTGGTGGACCGTTCGTCATGTAGACGGGAAGTCATTTGTATCTGTCTTGTTATTTGGGTCCATATTTAACGTTTAAATGTGTATTGATTTAGTGATTATCTCAAGGATTATCTAAGACCGTATCACCTGTTCATATTAAATCTATAATTTGGTTGCTCGTCACGGATAGATTTTATTCAGTCATTACTTCCCGTATTATATTAATACCATTTATATTTGCAGATTTTAGTAACAGCTGTTGTTTTTTATTGCCTATGTTATTAGCATAATAAAGTTCTTTGTTGAATGATCAGTGGCATACAAGTTGTTATTAAGACTGATTTATATTGTGAATGTGATATAAATTGCCATTGCTACGTTAGGGACTTGCGTGGTTTATTTATAAAGTTTGTTGTAAATAAGCTTTCAATAAAGATAGGAAGCAATATGTTATGCCTGAATATTGACAGATGATTTATTTAATACAGTTTAAATAACGTTTCACACTTCGTGTATGAATAGCTGATTGAATTTGATATGAGTACAATTATTTATGTTTAATTAAGTAACATATAATTAAAATATTTGATGACGAATTGATGGCTTCATATTAAATCTTTTAATAATATTGTATGTGCGTACCCCCGCTCGCACGTAATAATATTTATTAATTCTTCTATTATAATAGTTTAATAACTTCACTTTTTTAATAATTTTGATACAAGTTACAGCTTTTTTGTAGAATATTCATAAACCTATTAAGTTATTTTGCCTTTTAATTGTAGTGCTGTTGCTGCTTGTTACTCCCTATATAACGTGAAATACTCCTAGGCATTGTTTGATCCACTGCTAAATAATGTAGTAATGCGGCTGCATAAAGCGGAATGCAATTAATTATGTTGTGTATGACTACAACGCCTAAATTATAATTTACTTTCAGGCATTCACGTATAATTGCTTAACATCCACTAGACTACAATAAAGTATCAAATCGTTATCACTTCCATTTATCTACCGTTTCAATAAATTAACAAAGTGAATTTATATTCTGTAGTATGATTTAATCTTGACAAATGAAGGTCGCAGCGTACTAGTTAATAAAGAGTACATTAATGCCAGGCTTCCTATATCTTTATATGCATTATCTTGTCTTACATTTGGTAGAAACTCGACATTATTATGGAGTTTCTGACAAATTTTACCAGTAGGAAAATGAATAAATAGTAAGAATTTATATTTTTACAACTAGTACAAAGTTTCTACGCAGTATAAGACAATTTGTTATCTGAAGGTTTATTTTTTAATGAAAAAGAAAGCATTAAAGGAAGGCAGAATACAAAAAATCTTAAGTATGTAATCCCTCATTCAGGCGTTCAACGGACTCGTGAAGGATTATTACCTCGGGTTCTAAAGTCAATCCTAACATCTTTATCTCTCCAATATGGACGTAATTCTATACAATATTACTATGATTATTAATATTATTTGTATATAAATCAATATATGTATATTTTTGTCTTATTTCTATGTCTATCATACTTGCCATCTCAAAATTTTATATATAAACTTTTTCATTCTACGTACCTATATTGCAAAACCCACATGTTACACAATTTTTCTTTAATCCATCCTTAGGTTGTCTGGAAGAAATTGGTTTTAGTGATAAGACCGCCTATTGTCTTCTGTGTTTAACCTTCTTGAACTGTATTTTAATGTTATGCAATAAATTATATTCTATTATATCCCTAGTACAATGGAAGTACTTAAGAAAAAAAACTTGACCAAAATGATTTCTGATTTCTGAATTTGAGTTTTCAATATTGTATCTTTGTTTAGCCTCTGATATACTAAACAAGATACTTGACCTCGCTTAAGTTCAATTACTCTCAATTAACTTAAGAGAGGCCCCCTAACTATTTTATAAGTACGCCGTCGTGTTGAAGTTTCATCACGCGATTGGAAGCTTAGCAATAATTTAATACTTAAGTAAAGTGTTACTTTGTGGATAAGTAATTAATGTATGTATTACATTACATATTGTATGTAGTAATTGCAATAGGGTATCAATTTCAATAACTTGCTTCAAAGATTTAGTTTTAAATTTCTACGGTGAATATGTATTGTTTTTATCTATTTCTGTGTCAATGGCCGGCAGAACCAACAAAGAGTATTAATAATATTACTTTATGTATATTATTATTATACTTTTTGTCTTAAACATGCTTTAGACAGAAGCCAATTATAACCTATTTTTTTAAGCTAAACTATTTACAGTATGTTATGGATAATGTACAAAGAACAACAATGGTTAAGGATCACCTTCATCTATGATATTATAAATCTGTGAAGAGATCTAATTTATACAATGAATTTAACAAAATAAATATATTTAAGGTTACTAATTTATTGGGAATCACCACAAGCCATAAGTAAAAATTAGATAAAATTATCTATGTCTGTCTGTTTGTGATCACGTGAAATGAAATGGATTTACTTGTTAGAAGCATAGAAATGAAAGATGTTACAAGTAAGAAATGATCGATACATGTTTCGCCTTATAAAGGGATACAAAATATTAATTCTGAAAATAACATATTATCCCTGCAAATTGCTAATGCGTGAATGTTAATTGTCAAATTAACATTCACGTGGTTCATCAGGAACTCGATATGAATCGATATGTACGGGTACTCGCCGGCCAGTGATGCTTACGGTACTGAGTGTTCGGCTACGGTTACGTCACCAAAATGGCGGCCAGGCGCATTACCAATTTGCGGGGATAATACAGTCAATATTTCCATCCGTGCAGAAACGAAGAAAGAATACAATTTTCTACGGCCGGCGGACAGCCGTGAGAACCTGGCCACTAATGCTGTAACACAACTCAAATTTGTTATGGCGGCGTATTCTAGATTAGGGGTGGTAGCTAACCAGACGAGCAAATACCCTGCAACCTGGCTGTCGGTTATTTTGTCGCTTCTTACGACAGGCCGCCCGGCCGCACGAAATTGTATTCTTTCTCCGTTCTCAGGAACGGAACGGATAAAAATTTGTAATGGGATGAGGAGAACAATTGGTGAGGAAAATTGGCAAGGGGAGTATGTAAATATAATATACACGTAGAACGTGGTATACCTACTCGCGCTTCTCACTTCTCTCACCACTAACCTGCTTCCTGCACTGGAAGTCGGCATAGAATTGAAAGGAACTGGGTAATAAAGTTTCCACGAAATACACGAGTGAATGCCACGCGAGTCATATGGCATAACATGCCCTCAATAATAGCTAAAATTACTTGTTAATTCCAATTTACTTTAGGTTGATATCGGTTTGTTAGGTGTGGCGTTGCGGTCGATACTGCAGACAGTTTACTTGGAAATTGTCGACAGTTTCATGTTGGCCTCCTTTCGGGTCGTTCTGTGGAGTGTTTAAAACTAAATACCATTTGATCGTGTTTAATTCCACTGGCCTTAGAACAGACAATCCTTGATTGTAATTCATCCGTCGATCAACGAAGCATCCGTTTATCGTTGTGCCAGTCTGTCTAATTAGGTCACTGCCATCATCGTAGAAAGATAAGGAACGGTTCACTTTGACCAAATAGCAGCCCATAAAGATCTGACTGCTTGACTCGGACCACCCAGTTTCAGGGAAACAAGGGAAGAGTCGGTATATCCTTCATGCTTGTCTTAAGTAGATTGGCGCGTTATCTTGACGTGGACTTAGCACGGTACATTCCTTCATAGCCACCGTATGGTGTCTAATAATAATAAAAAATCTACCTAAGCGACGCATGATCCCCAGTCAAGATTTAATAAGCCCATCTCATTAAAACTAAACGCGGTTGTTTTTTTAGGTTTGCTACTAGGCAAACTGGCAAACGGACTAGTGATAGGTAGCTACGCCGCGTCGCCCATGGAAATCTGCAACGCTAAGGGAGCTGATACGTTGCCTACCTCGTTGAGGCTTTAGGTTCACGCCCTTTTTGAAGAGCCCCATATTGTAGCGGTCTGGGAAAACCGCGGGAGGGGTTCATTTCATAACTTGGACACATATGGCATGAAGAAGCGTCCGCCACGTACCGTGGAGTAAGTAGTAAGTGTCTCGGAAGTGTGGATGAACTCCCAATCTCCGGCGAGTGGTGCGATGACAGATTGACGACTTAGGCACCAAATCAAATAGCTTATCAGAGCACTCCCCGTTGTACAGACGGTTGAATAAGCTTAGATCGCCAACGTCTATTCTATGGCTGAGTGACTCAAAGCCGTATGTAATTTTGGGATCGTCGACAACCATTGAGTTGTGTTAATCATTGAGATAATTATGTCTCACTTTAAATACTAGGCATTTAATTATTTCTTCACTATTCGTGTCTGACGATGGTTAAAAATGTACATAGATAATTTTATTGTATACATAGAAAACAATGGTCTTATCCTTTAAAGAGTCTATTTCCAGCAATATCTTTTAGGCAATCCGAGGTTTAAAATTAAAAAAAAACTTTAATTTGTGCTAATGATTTTTGAGTCGTTAGTATTCTTATTTTGTTTCCGTTTTCTTATTTTTTTGCCTAGTGATTTGGCAAAAATGTCAATACTATTTAATACATGCTACTTTATATTTTCTTATGCATTATAACAATAAGAACAGTGACGACGCTGCCAGAATTCGAACGTGTAATCTTCTTTTTAATAAAATGTGTAGAATCAGATTACAATGTAAACAAGTCCTAATAGTAATATACCTTTATAGAATCTCCGTGCGAAGTTACTACGCATCATCACTTTCTAATTAGATGATGTAACCGAATGTTGTTTGAGGTATTTATAACACGTACGTTTAAAATGTACGCATAAAATGTAGTACACAGTTAATTGCAAGGAAATTGCAGCCTATCGAAAGTGAATTACGTGACGAATGAGCGCATAATGATCGATTAATAAACCGGTAAGCAGGTCTAGCAAGTGCGCTGGAATATTGTGAACGGATCACGAGTAACCTAAGCTGTTACCTAGTTGCTAAGAACGTGTTGCGTGCACAGGCTAAAGGAGTTACGGTGGTATAGATATCTGAGGCTTGCAATTCGGATCTAAACCTTATACATTGTAAAACAGGGTTTTATACTTCTATTGTAAACTAACAACAATGCCCCAGAAGGACAATAGTAGGAATGGCAATCCTAATATTTTACCGTCTTGCCTTAATGGTTAGTTTCGCATTGTTCTTGAGTAGTCCCCACTGTTTGTTCTTTAATTTTTACGTATATATCTGCGTGTATATATTAATACGTGGAGCAAAAACTTTGAACCCCTTTTTACGAAAATTGCGCGGACGGAGGAGTATGTAATTCCGCACACTTTAGTTTATTTATACAGTGAAGAAGCAACGAATGCTAATATTAGTTTTTAAATTTAAGCTTACATTCAATCAATTTAAAAAATATTACACACACTACCATGTATTTGACATACACATGCATATATACACTTTTGTTTATTGTTCAAGTCAAATTAACAGTGTTGTAGCCTTGGCAAAATCTGTGATTATAGAAGTATAGTCTTTGACATTAATTATTATGGTCGAATTTCGACCAAGGGCGACCATTAGTAAACATAAATACAAACTTTATATTTTAACTATAATAATTAAAATATTATATAAAAACTCCCTTATCCATATCAGTTATTTGAGACTTAAAGGCTGGTTAAAATAAAGTTAAAGAAACTTTATTCAAAATTCTATTACGAAACTATACTATACAGTGACGGACTTTGCGCGTGTTATTGAATTGTGCAGTTTGAACTAGTTGCGTCCAGTTACATTTGTACCTGTGTTATTATACTAAGTTTTTATAGTTCTAATAAATTCTATAGTACTTCCAACGGCATTATAATTCGAGTCCCGCACTCGTAACAATACTCATCCGTTTACTACTGAAGACTAGATATTCACGTTGCCCGTCCAATTACATAATCAAAGCGAGACGCGTTCGGTGACGTGTATTCATTCTTATGATATATAATTTATAAGAGTTGTAAATAGTAGTGCAGATTTGTTTTCCTTTTCACTTTCGTTTCTTTTGTCATTTCGAAAGTAGGCTGTGTATGAACGCAAGTAAAAGTGTCGGCCAATTTTATTGTCCCACTGTATGAGAGTCAAATTTCGAGTGTTTATATTTACTGATCGTCACTAGTGGGTCATTGTTGAAATTCCAGCGTAGTTCATGTTTTTTAAAATATTAATCAAGCTGCATTTATTATAGAGTAGATATTTTTTATACAGTTGTGACCGAGGGTTGTAGAAAAACGACCGTATTTTATTAAATTTTTAATCAGAACGTTATTGAGCTTCTTTTGTTAAAGAATCTAATGTACCCAGTTCGTTGAATGCGACAGTAATTATTAAAATGTTTAAGGTTGAACATTACTAAAGTTCTTTTGTCAAAGAGTAGATATTAAACAGTTGTGGCCGAGTAATATCGAAATAAGACCGTTATTTATAAGTTTTTTAACTTTGAAATTTATTTGGTGTTGTTTTGTCAAACAGTTTTAACACACCGCTGTATTCATGTCATGAATGTTTTATTTAATTTATTTATTATTTTAATGATATAATATTTTTTTTAGCTTTCTGCAGTTCTCCTCCGTATAAACTTCAACTAAGCCAAATCTCAACGTTCAAAGATCTCTCGCCACGTATTTATACGTAATATAAAATAAAATTTAATAACATATTTGGGTATGATAATTATGTTTTGTACTTAATGAAAATTAAGTAAATTGACTTTATTTACAATAACAATTATACCATATATAATAAAATAATTTTTGATATCAATTTTATGTCATTTATAGCTTGAAAATATTTTAGAAACTTTAAAATAACAATTTAAAGTTAAGTTAAGGTATGGAAGAGCGGGATCTTCTGGTACAAGTAAATTTTGCTTAAAAGAAGATTCCAGCAACTATCTACAAATTGTGCATATGTTTGCTAAGAAATAAATATTTTCATTTATATACAGATGTCTCTTAGGGCAACCTTTAGCCTTTAGTTGGTCAAATAATAGGTTATCAAAATGCTATAAACAGAATTAGGTTAAAATCATAAAACGACGTGCAAATAACGTGTAGAATATATCTAGGGCTATTAGTGCGCTTTGGCAAGTAATTTTAAACGCATCTCAAACATTATCGGGTTTATGTAATGACAGATACCGGTTTGTTTGCTATTTCTTGAAGTCGTTTTGAGGCACTCGAATGTTGATAATGTAATTATTTTTTCTCTAGATTATAGATGCGCTACTCTCCTAAAATTCTAACATAGGCTGAAATAGGCTTTGTCTATATCGTACGTTTTAAATATACATTTGTCTCGCTATATATTTATTATGATACTATTAAGTAGGTACTTTACTATATTGTTCGGAAAATTACAATCTTAAATAAAATCTTGTCCATTTAATAGTTGTTTGAACGAGATTGCTTTATGGCCGGTTTCTATATATTACTATTCATTCGCTTGCCTTACTATCGGTTGAATTTTGTCATGATTTATATTGAGCATGATTTATGAGCATGAGCATGATTTATATATCAAATTTTAATCGATAGTAAGGCAAATTAACGATTGGTAAGATATAGGAATCGGCCATTAAGGAATAAGGTTGCCCTTTGTGTTTAATACCTTGTAGTGTTATAATACAGTGTGTTTTGATATTGCTTGTGCAAAAAAAAATCATCTTTTCAATACACACGAGTAGATTCGTAATAATTTTAGATGATTTTATTAGCGATATAATTACTTAATTACCAGCTACCACACACCGCCTCTTCGAATCGAGTAAGAAACACACTACAACTTGTATATTTTTATTTATATAAATGTGAAAGACTATCTTTTTTTTTAAAAAACCTCGCACTGCAATGGTACTCCGTTAGGCATTGCTTCACTGCAGCGGGGAAGAGAGGGATATTTTTTTGACATAATCTTATCATATTGTTGACATTGTGCCAATTTTCTTCATTTTGTAGCATTATGTCTAAAATTGTACTTGCTGTTATTTTGGAACCTACATTTGTCTGGGCTGTCCTTCGCACCTCTTCCTATCTTTCGCATTCTTAAAATAGTATGCGCCGTAGTGTCCACTTTTTGACTGAAAGTGACTATCTAGTTTACATGTTTGTATAGCAGCAGAAGCAGCAGCAGAAGGTGATGTCAGGAGCCTTAAGAACAGACGAGCGTGCATGACAAGAGCTATGAATGTCAAAGAAGCAAGTGAGGTGTGTAAGAATAAGCCTAAATGGCACTCTGTCGTTCGTGGCTACCCTGCAAGGGACCTGGCGTGAAGTTATGTATGTATGTATGTATGTTTGTTTGTATACTTGTTTATCCCTTCTTCATGGCCCTGAGAATGAATTGATTATCGTGAAATGTGCTGTTTAATTATTAATTTTTATACTGATTAATAGGATAGATTGCACGGTATTTGTTTCAAAATTTTATTAATATAATTAGTTTTATTTTTTTATAATGTGTGTTTAAAACTTGTTAAAACTTTTTGAAGTGAAACTTCTTTATCGGAATTGAAAAAAAAATCACCGTCACATGTTTCGTTTACGCGTCACATTTTTTCCGTTACGCGCTTTATTTTTCTTGCCCCTACCACACTTGATTCGGCCGTGGTAGGGGCTTTATTTATTTAATCAATTTAAAGAAGTGTCACTTCTTACGCGTGTACACTAGTACACGCAGATTTTTTAATATTCTTTCTAAATACCATCTACTTACATCTTTTTAGGTGCTTTACATTGTGTTATTATTATCTTCGCACAGCGGCGTAAACGACTTCAATAACTAGAGCATTGCTCAGAAACATATCGTAAATTCAACAATATAAGGTTTCCCCGCAGCTAGTTGCCTTTCGAGCGAACTTCCTTTCATCCCCGGGAATATGTTCGCTTTGTTTTGTTGTATTTGCGAGTTAGAAGCAGCAAATTGTAGGTTTCCACAACTCTCAAGTTACTCTGTCAACACTGCTAGCAAATCTCACTGGAATCTAGAGTTACTGCTTTTTTCTGTTTATAATATAATAATAATATCAGCCCATAAATGTCCCACTACTGTGCTCGGGCCTCCCACTATACTGTACTATACACCCCACGCTTGTCCAAGGCGGTTTGGAAGGTTTGACACATAGGTTATTGACGTGCAGGTTGCATCACGATGTTTTCCTTCACCGTTGTCAGCACGTGGTAATTGTAACAATATGCACATTAGATCAGAAAACTGACTAAGTGGTGCATGCGTTCCGGCCAGGATCGAACCAGCGTCCTTTGAGATTGGGACGCGTGCGCTAGCCATTACGCTACCACGAGCTTTTTTCTGTTTAATTCAATAAAATGTATTTATTTTCAAATTGTGCCCATACTGCAATATGAAACTTAATTCTAGATTGCAATCTACAAAAGTGCATACAGAGAAGTTCTAATGGGTGTTATGTATGTATAAATGAGCATTATATCATGAAGTAGGTAGGGGTCCAACCACAAATTTCATGATTTTTTGATGCCTTGCCCGTCCTTGTCACAGCTGGTCACATTTGTGAGATTCCTCCCAAAAAATGTGACCTCATGTATTTTTCAATATTACATAAAAAGTCATTAAATTAAAACAGCGGTTCCGTAATTAGTTTTATTTCCATTTAAATTATTTTTTATAAATTTAAACACTATGCTCATATACATAGAGTTGGAAATGTTTTAAAACTTTTCATTAATAGTGCAAATTTCGTGTTTTAAATTTTAAATATTTTCGCTTTTGAAATGTGAGGTCACGAAATTTAGGACCCCTCCCACCCTAACGTGTGAGGTAATTTTTGGATTGGCCCTAGATACAAAAATATAACTCTCAATGTATGAAGAGACAGTGTTCACTAATACGAACACTTGTTTCTTGTTAGCCGTAATATTTTCTCAAGTAATATCTCTCGCTGAGAAATTGAATAGATTTATATTTATTACTTTAAAATATAATTAACTACTTACTACAGGTAAATCACAAAACACAAACATTACTTAATTTACAAAAATACAACAAAGACAAAAATTAATTTAGATTTGATTTAAAAATAGGTTTTAAATAATAAAACCTGAAAAATGTAGGGAGTAATAATGTGGGACCATCTAACCATACATGGTTAGATGCTCCATGGCTAGCTCAGCTCTTTTCGAGAGTTTTGTTTAATAAGAGTAAACATTTCGCATCTTGCAGAGAAGTTAAATGATGAGAAGCTTAAAGAGATGCAAACATGAAAGAGAATAACAATGACTGCACATACATGGTTAGATAGTTACTGTTAGTCATTGTTATTCTGCAAGATGCGTAATGATTAGTCTCGTTAACCAAAATTCCACCTCGAAAGCTGTCCCGAAATGTGTTTTCTTTTTAATAATAAAATTTTAGATGTTTGTCGTGGATTCGGTGATTTATGTTCGCTTCCTTGTTAGTTAGGGTACTTTCGAGACATCCGTTTGCTCGGACTTCCGTCCTCTGGCGCCGTGTAAATAAGCTCCTGGCGGCCTGTTGTTTGCCAGTTTAACGGTTGTAAATTGTACGAGAAAAACAGTACTTATATTAAAGACCGTCTTACCAGCCGACGGTGAACGGCGAGGCCGCTACTTCTTACATATTTATGAGATTTTAATGTAAAAAATTTGTATTTTAATGTCGGAGAACGGAACGTTTGTTTAAACATCGTTAACGTTCACTTGAACCTCCTAGAACGGCTTGTGTTTCTTGATTTACTTTATAGATAGTTTAGCCTCGTTTTAAACTACCAGAATTGCCGTAAGGAGTTCTTGTATCAAAACAGCTTGTACTCGAGTTTCAGGTTGAAAAAATAAAAACTTTTGTATAACATTAGTCGGGCGACGGCCGTGTTACGTGAACAATTGGCAAACTAGGTGTGTTTACCTTTGAATTTCAACGGAGCAAACTCACATCCCTTACGGGGGTTGTTTCATCCGTTCTCGGGCTTCCTCGGCGTAAATAAACGCTCCCTTTGTTTCCCGGTTAACGGTTGTAAATTGTACGGTAATAACTGCGCGGTCGTGCCGGTTCACGCGACCTTATACGCTTTATACGGGGAAATGGGAAGCAATACAAACGCTACCCTGCATATTCATGGACTCGGCGTTTGGAAAAATTGCTGCGATATGTAAAGGAACCGCTACATTATTGCGAGATTCCGATATTGCGAATGGCGATTTGTATCGCTGTTTTATTACGTTTATTTTCTCTGGCTTTTAATTCCCATTTGGATTTTTTTGTCGGTTCTGTAAATGAAACTAATGCAAAAAAATTAAGTTCGTTTTGAGTCATACAAAGTTTTTCCTACCAAAATATAAAATCAATAAAAAACCATCATCATAACTGCGGACATAAATATTCGCCTATATTAAAATTATTATGTTTTTTAGAAATGCTTACTTATGTATTTCTCAGACTAAATAAATTCTTTGCTATGGAAAACAAGAATATTACAAAGGGTAGCTTTCGAAATAAACAACTAAAGAACGTGTCAGCTGGAATCATAGTAAAGTTGGTCTCGTCTCTGAAACTAGAACGTGGAATCGAAACTTGATTAAAGCCAGTCAGTTAGGCGGTTTGCAATGTCGACATTGCTGGCCAAACGGCCTCGTTGCAAACTCGTGTCACGTGCTGGCCTGTCGCGACGCTACGCTTATGTTTCCGTGGTCAGAAAACTTACGTAGTACATAACACTGCAAATTATTATGCCTTTTAGCGCAAAAACAGTGTTTGATGCCAAGACCACGATCACCGAGTGATTGCTGGCTTGCAATAAATAATATTCGATTTGTGCGATTTATGCATTTAGATATAATCAAGTATTCATTCATTCAAATTAAAAAATAAGCTCCAAGCAAATAAATACCACTTAGAAGCGATGTAACAGAAGCTTCGCCGAAGTCGTAGGCCTTTGACTGACGCCACTGAATAAATGTTATGAAATTAAAACTACGTGCGTGACACTTGATATATTTGTCTTCTGTGATCACGGCTACTAAAAGGCGGTCGAAATAAATATGAAATAAACCGGAAAAATGTAGTTTTAATTATGTGTATTAGTCGCGAGAACTTAAGAAAATACTATGTTATGAAGTTTTCTTAAATTACTTCCATGTCTTAGCGTAGAATGATTTCTTCAGTGGCAAATTCAGTATTGAAGTACAGTATTGAAGAACTAGAAATATTGTTTTTAGATCTCACATCCATCAAACCGATATTAGACGATTCATTTCTGTTTTTCAATACAACATAAACTTGAATCATCGTATGTCATTGAATACCGTCGTGTCCTTTCACTTTTGTGCCTATCGATCAGATTGATTTTATCTTTATCCGTTTAATGTCAGCATTAACTATGTAAGGTAAATCAGCAAGAAAAGTCTGCTTTAGGTCAATAAGTGACTCGCGTAGTATTAAGTAAATATAATGTATTTTGTTAAGCATTAGTGATACTGGAAATATATGATGGTAAAATTGGTCTTAAGCTTTTGTCAAATGACTGACGGGGCGGGACGTGAAGATTTGTAATATATCAGTTAATGTAGAATAACTCACATTGAGCCGTCGCCGTCGGAGCGTCCGGCGGGAACGAAACGGGAGTGCGGCGGGACAGAGCGCGAACGCGGCGCGACAGAGTGCAAACGCGGCGCGGGCGTGATGATTTTGTTGTTTTATTTTATTGGTATTAATTTTATAGTAGTTACACAGAAAGCGCGACTGATGCACGTTTGACGTGACGGCAGTGTTGCATTTAAAAAAAAATGGACGTGGAAAATCTCATTGAAATTGTTTGAGGCCACATTTGTGTGTACGACTTGAGTCATATATTCATGACGCCTTTGATTTAATTCATGCACTCATATACGTTTACGCCATTTTTTCGCTAAGACAAACGAAAGCAGCACAGCTTCCACAGGTCTGAATCACTCTACATCTTCATTTAAATGGTCGAGATATCGCGCCGAGTGCGAATGGTCGGCCGACGCGACACTAGTGAGATCATCACACCAGCAGTGTGACATCCATGCCGCGATGCCGCACCGTCCCGCTAGAGTCGCATCGCCGTCCCGCCCCGACTGCCGTGTGACCAAAGCTTCAAGTATTATTACGACCTAGACGCCGACAAAAACAAATTCACACCTGCATACCTGTAAACACATTTTATTACCTTTCGGCATTTGGACTCCTTTTGTTTACTTTGTGTTTAAAATTTGTGATTAGAAAACAGCCCATTGTGTATTGTAACCTTTTATGGCAGACATTAGCCGGGCAGACATATTGCACCTGTGCAGTATAAATCAATGCCCCGATTGAGGGACGCGTCATTCGAGCGATAACCACGAGCGAAGTGTGTACATTGGGTAATCTATTTAGTGACGCACTTTGCGCGTTTTACGGAATTACGACCTTCTGACTTACGTTTGGACTTGTTGTGTTCGGTTATATTTGTAGTTGTGTTATACGTGCTTGTATAGTTCTAATAAACTCTATAGTAATTCTAACAATATTTTAATTCGAGTCTCGCGACTCGTAACTGTATAATATGTTTGACCGATAAACGTCTAAAAAAAACAAACTGTTTCTTTGTATGGTTTTGAACGCTGCAGTTTTAACTCCCCTGTTAACTTCACATTTTGTTAGTTTCGAACTGTTTTCAGTGGAAAGTAACAAAGTTTTAGTTACAGTTGTTTTGTTCTCGTCGGTGTTCGTAGTAATTTTGGCTACAATTTCGCTAATTCTGTTTCCTTTGTACTCACCATATTAAAAGATTTTGGTAATAGTGCAACAACTTTTCTTTGGAAACACTAGGTTTTCATGTTGTAACATTGTTACAACAAAAAATATTAGACTGTCATCTTATTATTGATTTTATTGTAAACAAAATTTGGGTTTGCATGGATTAATCCATCAATCACTAATTAATTATTTTGCGTAACATTTGCAATGTTGATTAATTAAATTATTCAGAGAACATTTTATACCGAACATCATTATAAGTCTATAACATAATAGCAACTCACGAACGTCACTCCCAATTCTGGGCAATTTGCGGTACTTATTTTCGCGTACTCAAACTGGATTGGCGGATTCCACGCATCTTGATGATGTCCAGATTTCCATACGATGTGTTTCTTCATCGTCAGCAAATAAGTATTTGAATCCATGTTATCATTACAGAAAACTCCACGAAATCGTTTTATTCTTAAGACTGAAGGAGGAAAGCAACTCTATTTCACGTTTATATAACATGGATAATACGTTTAACAAAACGTTTAAGCAATTTGTTTACGCAATTTGTTGTAATAGGGCCCCGTGGGTAGAAAATAGGCCTATATTACTTCCACTTTTCACTTAGTGTAAGAAACAAACTTTAAATTGATCTAATAATTAATTAGTTGTAATTACTTTTGACTGGAAACCTTTTGTTAAATTGTCCTCTGAGTAAGGTCAGTGAAAGGTGCGCAATTTGTAAGCTAAGTCAAGTAGTTAGAAACAATTTCTATTCCGGGGAATTCGTTAAGGCAGGAGACTCTTGAAGAGGGTCTCCAGGTAGAGTGTTAGCAATTTCCTTATAGCAAATGGAAAATCTGGATTTTGGTCTCCCCAAACTCTCCTAATCATATATATTATTTAGGCAACTTTAACCCAAATAACTTATACCTAAATACAGATTTCTTTAAACCATAACGTATTTATTATCAGTGTTAGAAACTTTTAAAGGTATAATTTATTAGATTGAAACAAGTATACAGTCAGTATAACCTTGTTTATTATATCAGAATCGTCAACATTACATCATTGTTAGATACATTCTCTGACTTAAACACGCTAAGCATTTTAGTGCTCTGTTTAAATTTCGTATTGTGCTTCTTTTTTTATTGTCGTTTGTGATTCTACAATGAAAATCTTTATCCCGAACATTGTAAATAAATTTTCAACCTATGACCCTGCTTCTTCTGCGCTCTCTTTGGTTTCCCTAAACTTGTGCAATAAAACAATTTCGCCTTGTCGCTGACATCTACAATGCAGTAAGAGTCTTCTCTTTATGACGACATCGCACGACCCTGCATACAAATTACAATGACACTTTCCAGTTTTACAGCATCGTTAGTTGGAATTATGTCGTTAACTGCTTGCTGTAGTGAATAAAATATTAAACAAAGTTAGATAAGTAACGCAATGCCTCGTGTGACGTAAAGTGACGTTTGGGTGCGCATAAATCGTTTTTACGTATAACACGAAATTTGTATGATGTATTTAATATTTCTAGTGCTCGTTAAGTTGCTTGCAGATAGCGTTGCCATACATACATAATTTTTCGGACATATTACTCTTGGCACTTATTATATGTGACTGGAGTTTGCAATCTAGGTAAAATATTTTTCTTGACAATTCACTTAACGGTTACCACGCTTATAATATTTAAGTTTAAAATCATAAGCGTGCACGTTAAGTATTTAAGTACCGTAATGAACTTATTCATATACACAATGCATGTGAGTGCAATGCATTAAGTATAATGATACACTAATAGTATGTAGTTAGTTCGAAATTTGCCTAGGCTTGCTGACAAGTTGATGAAATTGATTTACATTTTGTTGCCAGCTCATGGTCATAACTTTATTAATGACGTTATATTTATAATATCATTCCATTAACATACTTATTGTAGGCGTCGGATCAGACCTCTTTATTTTTTAAAGAAACGGACTGTATACTCGTACTGTGGTTCAAACATCGCTTATCTCTATTTAAGTATAGGTTTTGTTTTATTTCATAATCAGATGTCAAAAATTGCCTCAGCGGTGCATCCTTCTCGGCTAGTATTAGAAACCCAGTCTTTGCAATGATACACGGGTGCTTTAGACAATAAGTTACTACAATTCAGTGTGCTACCACAACTTATTTACGTCACGTTGCGTTTGAATTTCAGAGATACCTGTTATTCTTATTGCGAATAAAGACAAAGACGTAAACTTTGAAAGTCTAAATCTTATACTTCTTATACTAATATAGAAAGCTGAAGAGTTGGTTTATTTGCTTGAACGCGCTAATCTCAGGAACTACTGGTCCGATTTCAAAAATTCTTTCATTGTTAGATGGCCCGTTTATCGAAGAAGGCTATCACGCTAAGACCAATAGGAGCGGAGCACCACTGAAGAATGTTTCAAAATCGGGGGGAAGACCTATATGCAATCGCTACATATTAATTAGTAAACAAACAAAAACCATGTATCGTTTGTCGCCAAAGGTGCGACATAGCCTGCGTATTCAGATTCCTAATGCAATTATGTCGGGGAAGTCGTCGCAAATTCAAATTAACTTTAATCGTCTAGCAAGCGATTCTCTGCTTTTGCAGTTGCCACCGCTGGTGACTAATTAAACCACAAATTAAACCCTGCGACTAAACACAATAACTGGATCTTACGCTTATTATACGCTAGATCATAGTCGCCTTGGTCGATAATTTTGCAATAAATTTTTATCGAAACACGTGCAAGGTAGTACTTGCTTAACTAATTAGCTTTAAGTATGGTCGTGTTAATACAGCTTTTTAGCTTGGTCTGCCATGCACGCTTGATGGATACAAAGGTAAAGGTAGACGAAAAATGAGATGGATGGATTGTGTGAAGGGCGATATGATGATTTGTGGTGTGACAGAGAACGAATGTTGGAATAAAAGAGTTTGAAAGAAAAACATATTGTACTGACCCTAAATAATTGGGGGGTGACAGAAAAGAAAGAAAGTGCTTCTGCTATCATCCTTCCACTATCGGACTACCAGATAGACGAACATGCACACCTGTGTACAGGTGTCCTAAAGCTATGCCACCACATGGAGAAGTAGTTTAAATATTGTAGTTATGTTCTCAAAAGAAACATTGTTTTATTTTTAAAAGTAAGAACTGCTTTATAGAATTTTTAAAAGTAGTTTACCTCATCTCGGAGTCGAACCGTCGCAATGTTAAAAAAAAGTAAGTATATTTTTATAAAGTATAAAGTAAGTATATTTAGATAATTTTCTAACCTATTTTGCATATTGTTACAATTACCATGTGTTAACAACGGTGAATGAAAACATTGTGATAAAACCTGCACATCGAGATAGCTGATGTGTCAAACCTGCCAAGCCGCCTTGGACAAGCGTGGCGGGTATACTGTCCGTCGCCATATAGGGGGAGGCCCGAGCCTAACAGTAGGACACTCATGGGTTGTTATTGTTTTATATTTTTACTAGCTTCTGGCTGGACGAGGAAGATAGGAGACCGGGATGTGGCGCGTGCTTGGGGAGGCCTACGTGCAGCAGTGGACTGAGATTGGCTGAAGATGACTAGCTATTGCCCGCGACTTCGTCCGCGTGGAATATTTTTTTTCATAAAAAGTCCTATGTTACTTCTAATACCTCCAAGAATATGTGTACAAAGTTTCATGATGATCGGTTGAGCAGTTTTCGCGTGAAAGCGTAACAAAAAAACTTGCCTTCACATTTATAATATTAGTTGGGATGATGCCGATCGAAAGCTTTAGCTGTAAGAGTTAATTAATTCTAAGGAAATTAGTATCTTAAATTAAAAGAACTCTGAAATTTGTACAATATAATTTAAATTAAAAAATAATGTAACTATTACTATTCATTTCTCGTTAGTATCTGTAATTTACTTTCGAATTTGATAGTGACATTCAACAGGATACGATACGATATGAACAAAATGATACGCATACAAAATAATTTTTTTTGTTGCGTTCATAATAACCAAAACGATGCATGTAAAATATCACGGGATTCCTTTAATTTAATATACCATATTGTATAGAAAGAATTAATACTTATTACTGACACTCGCGATCAGCAGTTTCAAATACACTGTTTTTTTTTACATTTGGTCGATACGTTGCCCAGAGGAAGCAACCAACTTATCAAAAACCTCGAACGCAGTTTAACTTACTTTTAAAAATAAAATGCTTTCCCTGAGCAAATTATCCTAGCCACAATATTTAAAGTACTTCGCCTCCATGTGGCCTTGGAATTTCGTTAAACGACCATACTGAACAAATCTCTTTGCTTAGAATTTCATCATGCGCACCACTAAAGAGTGAAACTCATTGCCGGTGTCTGTTTCCTTATGACTATAATTTAGGGGTGTTCACATCACGTACATGTGCTTAATTTATAGAGGTAGACTATATCTGCGCTTGACGTCAGGCGAGCTTGTGGTCAAACGGCAACCTGTACAACAATAAAAAAACTCCTTGTGGCACTTGGGGACTGCCGCGGTAAATCTATTGCATAGCATTTTTTATCAACTTATGCAATTATAATTATTCATTTATTTTTTACTAGCGACCCGCCCCGGCTTCGCACGGGTGCAATTATAAAAACATAGCGGCCCGCTCCGACTTGCACGGGCATCACTACATAGAAACCTCTAAAATTAGCAATGTTGCCTTAGTATATGATGCATGTATTATACATATAAACCTTCCTCTTGAATCACTCTATCTATTGGAAAAAACCACATCAAAATTCGTTGGGTAGTTTTAAAGATTTAAGCGCACATAGGGATATAGGGACAGAAAAGGCGACTTTGTTTTATACTATGTAGTGATTTATGCAGTATTATTTTTTTCTTTGATATTAATTCAAGTTACACCTTTGAGCGTGGTGACCGATAAGAAAAAACACCTCCCATCTCAGAATCGGACTGTCTAGTAAAATATTAAATCCTCGTCCATAATTTGCAATACCTGACATACCTCGAACCGCTGCGAGAGCTCGCGGGTCACTGTGGCCTGGCTCTATTTTCTTAGCTGGCTCTATTTATGGATGTTGGACAGTTAAGTATAATTAAATATTGATTGATAAATCCAAGTTTGTATTTAACTGGATACTATATAATTTTAATTTACGGAATTTTTTAATGTTTCAAGGTTAAGAATATTTTTTTAATTATGTAAAATAACATGGATTATAATTGTTAGTGGAATACATTCAATGAATAATATAACAACTAATAATAAATAGTACATATCTATCGTAACTCGTTGTGGCTGACCTTACTATTATATAAATGTAAAAGTTAGTTTCTTTGTTTATGCAGCATTTTAACCTTGAAAATAAGTGATTTTATATAACAGTTGTTGTCTTAGGATTTTTCTCAATAATTGCCGGATGTTTTTTTTAAACAGTACCTACTGTATACATATAAGTGGCCACCATACGTGACTGAACAATAATTGTCGGAAAAAAGCTACGTACATAGTCGTGGGAGGTATTAATGGATAGGAATTTAAAATTCATAATGATGTTTCATAGTGACTTAATTATTTAAGTCATACATACATACATAACTTCACGCCAGGTCCCTTGCGGGGTAGGCACGAACAACAGAGCGCCATTTAGGCTTATTCTTACACACCTCACTAAGTCTTATTAAGTCCTCACTTATTTAAGTCATGCAGCGGGCATATCAGTCAGTGCCTGAAGTAGGATTTGTAGAAAATTTTGACACTAAAACAAAAATTGTTGCTGTAGTTTTCTTTTGTTCTGCTTGAGATATTTAGGAATATTTGTTTTTTCAGCATACATGAAATATCGCTATCCGACGACGGGATATTCAACCCCATTTCCTTGAGCTCCCACGCTCAACTACGCAACGGTTCTCTAGAACACTTATTCAGCGTACAACAATGATCTGGAGAGAACTTCCCGCCGCGATTTGCTTTTTGCGCTATGACATGGGGTTCTTTAAGAAGGGCGTTATAAAATTCATTAGAGGTCGGCAACGCGTTGGCGACACTCCTGGTGTTGCAAACGTCTATAGGCGACGGTAACCACTTTCCATCAGGTGGACTGTCTGCCTGTTTGCCTGCCTCAGACTATAACAAAAGCTTACTAACTTACTCCTCGACGTGACAGCTTAGTCTTGTTGTTATTTCCGAGAATAGTTATCGCTTAATATTGTTTGTATATTCAGCAAATTAAGCGGAAGGGTATTCAAATTACATTAGTAAAAATATCACGTCCTGGTAAATAACTAGACTTCCGCGTACGTAAAAAAATATCTCGTTATTATGCTTAAATAAATTTGTGTTCTTGTTTGCTTAAGCAATGTACCTATTTGTGCAAACTACCAGTTCGATTTGGATGTATATATGTAGGTATAAGCCGGGGTTGCTATCCTATCATTCATTCTTTTATTTTTCCATGTTGAGACGCTTGGACCACGGGGTCCTTATGCCATGAGCCTCTACAAAGAGCCTTTATAACGCCTCATCAACTCTTCTGGTAATTATAGAGCTGGTGTCTACTTCGGACAAGAGATCACTATAGCAATCCAGCGAGGAAATGTAGCCACCCTTCTTTGGCACTTTACCCATAGAACGCTCAGAATTCTACTTATAGTCTGAAACGGTGTACATAGAATAGGAAGAAATTAAATTTTAACCTACATCTATGATGACCTTCTCCAGTGGAACTTATTTTGAATAAAAACTTTTGAATTTGAATTTGAGGAATTATTCGTAGAATATATTATAGCCAAGTAAAGTTTTCATTGTTTGAGTCTATAATGTCTTAGTTTAAAAATATGTACCCTCTTTACAATTTGTAGGAAATTGACGATAGCTGTATGAAGTTTATGTCAAATTTTAACCTATAGAAAGGCAAATGAATTCATAGTAAGATATAAAACTCGGTAGTAATGTTTAAAATACAGGCTTCGATTCCAATGCTGCCTGCAATCAGTGTGTTTTATTCAAACGAGACAGCGCAGTCGAGCGCTGCGGAGAAATGCACCGGAAAATGGCGAGTCTGTACAAAATATAAATTCACATTTAAATTAAGACCTAGCACTGTTCCGTGTTGATTTTCATAATAAGTATCATAGCTTAGACATAAAGAAATAATTAATATAATTTTTGTACTCTCATTTAAAACTAAGTAATATCTAATAGTATGATATTGTTACGAGTAGCAGGACTCGAATTAAATTACCGTTGGAATTATAACAGAGTTTATTAGAACTATACAAACACATAACACAAGTACAAATATATCTGAAAACAACCAGTCTAAACAACGTAATGCAAAACGTCATAATTCAATAAAGCGCTCAAAGTCCGACACTACGGTTCCCGATTGTACACACGTCTCGACTTGATTGTGATTCTCGCTCGACTGCCCCATCACTCAGTCGGACCATTGTGTTATACTGCACAAATGCAGTAGGTCCGCCCGGCAACGTGGACCGAATTTCCTAAAATCAGTGTGTGCATTAAAACCCGTAACACCTAGCTAATGATTAAAATACAACAGTAGGCCGTATGCCAATAAGTGAACAAAAGAAGACGATCATAAAATAATTACAATGGTTTTAATACTATTATTTATTAGTTTAAATGTCGCCGGGTAATAAATGTGCTTTGTTTCAGATATGCAGGTGGATTTTGTTTTTGTCGCAACCTGAGTTATAACAGTATTAAGATTTTGTTTAAAACATAATCTTCGAAATAATATTAATTTCATTTAAATTCTAATTCAATGCGGTTTATTAAAATCTGATGTGATGTTCATACGTCATCTAAATGCAAATCGGGGAATATCAAATACATTTAGTACCGTGAAGGTCCATACGCTTACTCAGTGTTTTACATATTCATGGTTGCATATGACAAACGCGCTTTTTGTCACGTATGTACAAATTGAATTAATTTATCTACCAGCATAATATGGCAAAGTAAAATAGTATTATCAATATAAAAGCACGCGCGAAATCACATTTTAATGTCTGTTGATTATATTTAAGTGTGGGCACTATTATTAAGTGAAAGTAGGCACCGAATACAGTGCCGGCGTCATGTTTTAATAGCTTGACCTTTTCTGACATTGTTATGGTTTCTTCTATAGATTATTCAGCTCAAATTTCCAAGAGAGTTGTTTAATTTGTTAAATTGAAAAGAAACATCGTATTGTTCGGATAGAATTAGGTTTATTTGCAAAACCCATTCGCTCGTAACAGAAGATCCTTTCGACGGAAATAAGTGAATGGAATAAATGAAATGACCTATAAAGTGGATAGGATGCGGCAGTTTCGACCGAGTTTAGCGTATTTCACTGCATTGAATTTATTCGGTTAATTCATTAATTTGCTTTTGTTCCTAACACTTGGAGTTGAACCTTGTTTATAGTATGAATTCAATGGTATTCCCTAGACCCTCTTATGAGCTTACACGCATTATGTTAAGAGAAGGGGCACAAAAGCCCTGTGTCATAGAATAATTAACTAAACAATTGCACAATGGGAGGTGACGAGCTATGGATTATATGTGTCTACGATGTAAAATGATCCGGTACATAATTTAGTTTCAGTTCAGCTTCAATGCGTAATCATTATAATTTAATACGTGACGCAAAAACTGTGTACCCCTTTTTACGAAAATTGCGCTAATGGAAGAGTATGATATTTCGCACACTCATAGTTTACTATAAGGAGTGCTAATATTAAAAAAAAATATGCATACATTAAAAACGATAAAAGAACATTACACACTCTACTATGTAATTGACGCACGATCCTCATCAGCCATTTACAGTACACTGCTGGACGTAGGCCTCCTCAAAACGGCTTCACTCATCATAATTGACGCACACGCACATATAATTATACTTTTTTATTTATTGTTAAAGTCAAACTAACAGTGTAGCCTTGGCGAAATCTGTGATTATAGAAGTCCAGTCTTTGACAACAGAACCTTAATGATGTTCAAACTTGTAATTTAAATTAATTATGGTCAAATTTCGACCACTAGGCGATTACTAGTCGGTGTAATTACGGCAAACAAAACCGCGTTAAAAGATTGATTTGTCTGACTGATTTATTCTTTCCGTTCAGCAATTATAGCGGGCATGTTTAGAAGTTGATGAAAGGTCCGTTTCGAGTTCTCATCTCCGTAATTTCGTTGCTCGATTCATCACTTATTGCTCTGAATTGATGTTTGCTATTTCTCATTCGTGTCAGTCGTATTTATATAATATTAATATTTTTTGGATAACATATTTCCAATTACGACGTTTATGGGCTGACAGTTTGTCATCAATATATCTATCTATACTAATACAAGTGGAGTATCTATGTGTAATTTTAGAGTAAATGCCAAAACTTATTAAATTATGAGAGAGCGTGGTAGAGCCATGCTGGAATCGAGTCGTTATCTTGATGACAGTTGTTTAGGCTGGCTCGATTGGTCTGATACCACGCACTCACAGAATATCGGCGGGAAATGGTTAAACATAAACTAATGGTGTTACTTACGATGAGTGAGAGTTCCGATGGCCCTTTCTCTTTATTATCTGATGTACCATATCCTATCCTCTCTATCCCGTCCCTCCTGTGTCATCCCCCATCTCAACCTCTCCGCCTCTAGTTTTGCAAACATCTATGGGCGTCAGTTACGGTAGTTAGGTCGTCAGCACATTTGCCAGCTTTGAAAAAAAAGTGTGTGTGTAATGCACACGCAGTAGAAGTGAAATAAAGTGTGACAAGGGGCGGGAGGGATTCTTTCGTGACGAAATATTTCATATATTATATAGTTATAATATATTTAAGCTTTAAAACACAAAATTGTAAGTATTAACTTCAAAATATTTTCAACTCTACCTGTATGAGCAGTGTTTAAATTATTAGATATATATTCTATCTCATTTTCTCGCAGGCTAAGTTATATAGGTTTATGTGTTTATCTCTTTATAGTGTTGCTTGTTCGTTTCATCGAGTTGCAAATCGCAACGATTCGTAAGAAATTTCACTTCGAAAATGTATATGAGAACTACACTTTATACGATGCCTAATTTATAAATTACTTATTTTTTTGTTAGAATTGTTGGTCACTCAGCTGGTCTCGAAACCGAAACGATCTAAAGGATTTAAATGAATTTTGTTGTTGTTGCTGAAACAGGAACTTTATCTTGAACTTTATTGTGCTGCGTTTCGATATCTTGAGGGGTTGCAGGGTTCAGAGTTTATAAGGTCAAAGTCCCGAGCAAACGAAGTGGTTGGCAAAGCTAGTTATAAATGAAGATTACAGTATTATGAATCACGAGTATAAATGACGGAACTGCCGTACTTACATAAGAACCGCTCAAGCGTGCTCAGAGCCACGGGGATCGATATATCATTATTTACGTGAGTTTTGACGTCATAGTCTATATTAAATTATAGTTTTGACATTATAAAGTATATCCTGATCAAACGAGTTTTAGATAACTGTTGAAGTTCTCATTCTTTCTTTAGTTTTTTTTATTGCTTGAGTTCAACAGACAGGCAGGCGGCCCACTTGAGGGAAAGCGGCTACCAAGGAAAGGTGCTCCAAATCCAATGCTGCTCTCTTAAGGGAGACTGGAACCTGGTCTCTAATGCTGGAACACAACAAGGTTGTTATGGCGGCATACTCTAGACCAAGGGTGCTAGCCATCCAGTCGGGCAAATGCCCTGCCATCTGCATGTGAGTTGTTTTGTTGCCTCTTACGTCAGGCCGCCCTGCCGCAGGAAATTATATTCTTTCTCCATTCCTGCACGGATAGTTATAAATATAGAGATAGGGATAATACGGGTCTAAAAATGTATTCGTGCAGGAATAGAAAAAGAACAACAATTCCTGCGGCCGGCAGGCTGTCTTAAGAAGCGTTAAGCGTTACATAGTCCAGTGGTAGGGCATTTGACCATGTGGATGGCTACCTACCACTAGTTGTCTAGAGTATAACACCATAAGAACCTTTAGTCGTGTTCCGTGGCATTTGTGTGTTCCGTGCATCAGTGGCCATGCTCCAGCCCCTTTTTCGACGTCAACAGCACATTAGTACTACCTTCCATCGAGTGGGCCGTGATTCTGTCTGTGTGTGTGTCTGATATATGTCTATACTCTAGCAATAAAAAGAAACATTGAAAATCTCTCACTTAGTACCTATTCGAAAATATCACTTACTGTTTTTGTTACTGTTATAAACACGTCTGAATATTGCGTAGGTGAAAGCTATTTGATAAGTAAGTGCGAGTAACATAATCTCGGGGTTGTGTCGCTGTAGGCGGCGTGTCGTTGTGTCGTTAATCTCGTGACGTTGCGAGTTCCACTCTATTTTGACGTATTTACTCAAATGGCACTTTAAATAGGGGGTTATACCGCATTTACAGTGTGGTCTTGGATTTATGATGTCATAATCACTGTGACAGCTCCGTTGTCACTAACGTTTCTTATTCGAGTATTATGTATTAAGTGTTTTTTTATTGCGAAGCTGTCAAACAGGCAGATCGCCCAGCTCATGGAAAGTGGTTACCTTCGCCTATAGGCGTTTACAACATCAATGGCCAAGCCAAAGCGTTGCCAGTTCTTAGGATAGGCTAAAAGGGACGAGATATGGGATCGAATAGGTGGATGGGATAGAGAAGTTTGAATACGGGGAGGGAAACTTTTCCCTCCCCGTATTCAAACTTCAGCCATCAGAATTCTCACTCATCACCCGAAACACGATTAGGTAAAGGCTAACCGTTTCAGCCAATATTCTGTAAGAGCGTGGCATCACACCAATCGTGCTGCCCCTAAGATAATCAAGAGTGATTCCAGCATGGCTCCGCCACATCGCGACAGGTAGTTTTAGTGCGCTTTTTGACACGCCTGCATCTTAAAAACCTGTGCTATACAATCGTGTTATTTTTTATGATATTTCATTTTACTTTTATATTGAAAAGCATAATGCACTTTTGAGAACCTTTATTTTGACTGCCGTAATACATGAAGTGATAGTGTATGATCGAAAGGTTCACGTATCAATATTGACCATTTCGAGTACGCTTTTAATCTGTTATCACACGATTTACGCTGCTGTAACCCGGCAACAACCTTTCAATATCCGTATTTACGACAGCGATGTTATTGCACGCGAGAATACATGCACTCGGAGCGCAACCCGCTTTTAATGACTTCCACGCGACTGGATATGCAGAGCGCAAGTACGGAATTTAACCTGATACATGCTGATATGAAGACTGAATTGTGTATTTTTTATGGAGTGCTGGTAGTACGCGAATTGATATGTAGTTACAACGGTCCATAAACGATGGACACTACTTTGTATCAGGTGGGCCATCTGCCTGTCTGCTGAAGCATAAGCAGTGAAATTATTGCAACCAAGACTTAACAACTCTCAAGAATGGCAATGGTGAAAGTCTGTAATATAGGCGATGTTATACATGGCGGTGAGGGGCACGTCTACTTGTTTGGCCATCTTTCTCACAGGATAAAAGGCAAATCGCCCACCTAATGAAAAGTGGTTATCGTCATCCATTAAATGTTTGCAATATTAGAGGCGTCGCCAAAGCGTTGCCAGCTTCGAATAAATTTTGTAGCGCAACAATTTCACTTCATAGCGCATCAGGAAGAAACTCGGCTGATATTTAAGTGATCCAAAATACAATATAACAGTTGTAATTTACTTTTATGTTGTAGATACTGGCTGTTTCCCTAAAAAACGAAATAACAAGAAGATTACTGACAAAGTTTAATTTGCCAAAACAGATCAATTAAAACTAAAATGTCAGTCCCTTTGAATTTTCTTATTTAACCGACACTGGCGAGGCACGTTTTCTTGTTGCTGTATGATCTGATTATAACCTTTAAATGTATTCTGTTGCAGGTACGTTTGGTCTCAACGCTTCAATGCTTATTGAGGACGATCGATCTATTAGATGAGGTCAACGTATGTATAATCATTACAAATGAGGTTGACGGGTTAAATATGTTTATACATCTATTAGATGAGAAATGAGCCGTGGGAGACATGACACGTTACGAACAATCATTATGATACAATGTTACTGATTATATTTGAAGATGCATATCTGTTATAACTCGATGTTCTGTCTGCACTGAAATTATACTATCTTATCCGTGGTGGAACGGAGAAAGAATACAAACTCCTGCGGCCGGGCGGCCTGTCGTAAGAGGCGACGATACAACCCACAGCCAGGTGGTAGGGCATTTGCCCGTCTGGATGGCTACCACCCCTGGTCTAAAGTATGTCGCCATACCAACCTTGTGTTGTGTTCCGGCATTAGTAACCAGGTTCCAGTTTTCCTTAAGAGAGCAGCAGCGCATTTGTAGCACCTTTGGTATTGCAAATGTCCATAGCCAACGGTAACCACTTTCCATCGAGTTGGTCGTCTGCCTGTCTGCTGAAATTCTGCAATAAAAAAAAACTAAATCAGCTAATGATTTTAGTATTTCAAAACAGAATTTAGGGCAGATTTTATTTATATTTATCTTTTAGTGTTGTTGACACATTTTCGTAGGAACTGAACACTGAAAAAAGAATTGAACACGAACTTATTATTTTGAATACAATATAAACTTTGTGTTTGCATAAAATTTACTGAACGAGTTTAAAGTTCATTATTGTTTAAATTGCCTCATATTTCTATTAATAATACGTAGTTCACGAAAACATCAGTGCAAAGCTTAACAGAATGCTTCAAAATTCCTCGAAAATCTCGACAAACTCAATATTCAGGGATGAGAATTACTCAAAGAAGCAACAGATTCCAAAACATTGCACAGCTTGCGGAAGAGTTAATATTATAAACGATATGCAGAAATAGCTTAATAGAGTTAATAATAAATACAGTGATGTCATTTTACTACCATTATTATTGTTTTTGTAATGACATTAATTTATTTTGTTAAAAAGGCCATAATACATTTTATTTCGACAAATTGTTTTGCGTACATAAGTAAAGCGTTGTATATTTTCGTAGGACTACACCAATCTTATTTTATTATTAAATGCGTTCTCTCTGATTATATTAAATGTGTGTTGTCATTGCGAGTAACATTATACGCCACAGTGCTGATGCTTTCAGTTCACACGTCATTATGTCGAATGAATGAGATTAGACGCAACATTCATACTTTCTTTTTCATTTTAAGACGTCTGTGATGACGTTTCTCTCACAGTCCGTTTCACAGCAGAGCACCATTGCTTTTGTTACGAGCTATATAGGACTCGAATTAAAATGCCGTTGGAACTACTATAGAATTTATTACAACTATACAAACACGTATAAAACAGGTACAAATATAACTAGACACTAGTACAAACTGCACGATTCCATAACACGCGCAAAGTCCGTCACTATATCGCTCATGGAATCTACGTCTTGCTCGTATCGTAATCCTGACGTGACTTCCCCACCCCTCCGTTCGGGCATTGTTTTATACCAACTGTACAATACAAAAATCGACCGCGTGGACTGGGGTTTCCGAGAAACCGTAATCCGCACACCTGGTTAATTATTCCTGCGAACGGCCCGCAAAGTCGAAAACAATAGGCTATTGTCTAATTGTAAATTTTAAACACGAATCAAACAAAAGAATTCCGAATGCGGGAAATGTAATAAACCAGGTGCGTATTTTTTTGTCCGTATGTAACACTGTTTTAATCCACGTTTTATGTATCTATGAAACTCAATACGTCCACGATCTGTCTTTTATCCCGTTAATGTAGGTTCTTTTAACTTCACAATAGTACTTCCTGATGATAACTCATAGCCGTGCATTTGAGCGCTGCAGCCGGTGCTGGCTTGAATTTGACGTCTCATCGGATATGCTCCATATATGCCGCCAGGCCTGGATTGTTCGTACAGTGCGGACAACCGGCAACAGAATGTAACACGCTCACTGGACATGCCAATACCATTATTGCATTGGTTCTCGTATTACCTAAGATTTATCTGCTTAAATCGACGCAAGCTAAGATTTGCATTGTGAGAAAATGCAATCTTTCCGCTCTTTTATTGAAATAAGAATAGAGTCTCAGCCGTTTGTCGCAACTAAATAATTCGCAATCTGTTCAAATCTTTATTAGGTTTCTCAGTGTTTGATTAAAACTCAATTCAAAGTTTTTATAACATCAGCGCTACAATAACGGTTGATTCGCTATAAAATCTTTTGTTCAAAATACTCAGTCGTCTTTCCCCTGATTTGATATTTCGCGAAATTGTTTTCGCTCTTTACGATTCATCAATTGGGAGAAGCAATCAACTGAAATTGGATTCGTTACGGAAATGGGCCACAATTGGCACTTTTACACGTCGATTTGAATCTGCTAGGCTCTATGGGAACACGGCCGATGTTTGCAACGAAGTATCGAAGTTACAGAGGTTTGGATCGTGTCTCTGGTTTATTGATTACATTAAAAATGTACCACGTTCAGAGTCTAAATTACTGATGTGTAGTAACTCTTCGTTAATATTTAATATGGCACACTAGAATAATGTGTATTTTGATTTAAAATTAAATTATTTCATCTCATATTTTGATATTTATTTGTATAGAATGTTTAGGAAAGAAATGTTGGTTTTCGTTTTATATTTACGTCAGGTGTCGTTTTATTACTTGCGAAATAGAATCGTTTCATACCTAGAATGATGCGTGAGACTATTGAAATCAAAGAAACGCCCAAAATTTCAATCGAGAAGATGGTTGATTACTACCACTTGTTCCGGATCTGATCATCAAAACTATTAAGACCCAAACCCAGCAAAAACCAACTGCCAGACCTTAAGACACTGTGACCTCTTTCTGCGTGCACCGGAACACAAACCAACTTTGACTGATATATTCTTTCATTTTTCCTTCTACCCATCTTAATATTATATAAAATTATTAGAGCTAGGCATTTTTGCTGAAGTGTTTCTTGCGCCGCGTCTTCTCTTCAAGTCATACCACATGTTGCGAAGCGGTGGTAAATTAGATTAGGCTCCCATAGAGTAAATAATAACTATAAACAAAATTGAAACTAAATAGTCAAAAATGAAAAGTTGGGGGTAGGAGAAATAAAACTTGAACAATACTTGTTAATACTTGACATCTTTGTGTTCCGTGATCACGGCCACTGAAAAATGGCCGATATGTCGGAATAACGTTACGTAACGTTAAAACGTAGTTTTATTATGTATATAAGTCGCGAAAACATAAGAAAATATTGTTTGAAGCGTTTTCATTAAATGCAATACAAAGGCCATGCTACACAGTTTCCTTTTACCAGCGTGTCGCCGATATCAACGTCTTTGCCACCCGTGACGGCCGTCAGCAACGGAAGCGTGAAGCCGCCGCTCCACAGCTCTTATTTGCCACATTATTATCATATACCCATATTATTATTCCGTGACAATTCAAACCTTACGCAATAATTAATAAGGTTGATTGTAAGTCACTTCAACAGCAAATGTTCTTGTAACTAGTGTCGATTACGTGCGATGTTAATATAGGCACGCTTTTTGTTTTAATTGTCAAGTTGTCGAACTGATGCAGTCTGTATGACTAAAGTCTAAATCTAAATTCTAAACCATAATACCCGTATTCATAATAGTTAGACGCAGTGTAAAGAACACGTTATTCATTCATTGCATTATTAGTGCAATGTATATTTTGCAGTTTTTGATGTTTTTTTATTGAGCCTATAAATCTTGTAGAAAAATATCTACATATATATAAAAGTCAATTGCTGTTCGTTAGTCTCGCTAAAACCCGAGAACGGCTGGACTGATTTGGTTAATTTTGGCTTTTAATTATTTATGGAAGTCCAGGGGAGGTTTAAAAGGTGAGTAAATAGGAAAAAAATGGTTGGAATATAGCAACAACAACAATTTCGTTTTCCCTTAGAAACTATTCCTAACTGTCAAACATTTGATGTTCGTCCCGTCGTTTAGAAATCAATTAAAATTAAAAGTCGTACAAAAATCAAATTAAATTTAAAAGTGTATTTTTTTTAGTTTTGAATGACAAAAGTTTTATGTTCGTCCCGTCGTTCAGAAATCTACGTTATTTATTTATTGATTTTGAGGCGGTACGAAGTTTGCCGGGTCAGCTAGTTCTAAATAAGGAAGTAAATGCATATCAAATTCAAATTCATTTATTTACGTAAAATTAATTAGTAATTAACCTAAAACTGAGTGTGTGTGTGTGTGCGCCCCTAGTGTTATGTATGTATATGTAGTAACACTATAATAAGTTTAATAAATAAGAAGGAAATATGCATTATTTTGTGGTAATATGTTTCATATGTATATGACAAGAATTCGATCAGAATCATCTAATAACATTACCACAACAAAGTAATGTTGATCTTTAATTAGTATTCTGTTGTGCAAAGTAATGTCTTGCAATAAACAGGCAATTTTTGTTTAACATTATTTGGATGCTGTCCAAGAGACAGAGGCACATAAAAAAGCTATATCCAGGCTATTCTTCATCGCCAGTTTTCTCTTTCTTTGATAGAGTAATTAAAGCAGAGTTATGTTGTTCAGAACAGTCGTAACGTAAACAAATGTGCACATTTTGTAACATGTGTGGTTCATAAAAAACTTTGGAGAAGTAAGATTGACTTGTTTGTTTTTTACTTCATCGAAATATGAGGATATGAGTAATGGTCTTGATGGTTGAACGTCATACATAAATATTTCTGATTTAGACAAAAAAAATAATGCACGTTTTATAGTTTGCTTGTGTAATAAACACATCCGGTTCTGTGTAGTTATAAAAGCAGAATTCACTCAGGCTTGAAAGAGAATAAAATTTTAACTAAATCTATCTTGTTTGACCTTAAATATTTCCTGCGATTATTAATATGATTATTATATATTTTTATTGCGAAGCTAGTATACAGACAGAAGACCAACATAATGGAAAATGGTTACCGTCGCGTACATTTGCAACACCAGGGGCGAAGCTAATGCGTTAGCAGCCACTAAGAGCCCTCCATAAATTACGTCGCACGAATTTCATGATTTTTGCATCCAGAGATTACTAAATTACAACAGCAGTTCCGTAATTAGCTGAAATATATTAGATTTTGGCAGTGGGCCGGTCACGTCTGTCGCAGGACCGATGGCCGTTGGAGCAGACGAGTCCTGGAGTGGAGACCGCGTCGCGGTAAACGTAGTGTCGGACGCCCTCCAGCCCGATGGACCGACGACCTACGCAAGATCGCCGGTAGGCGCTGGTTGAGAAAGGCAGCGGATAGGTATGAGTGGCGCCGTTTTGGGGAGGCCTACGTCCAGCAGTGGACTGTGAATGGCTGACGACGACGATATTAGATTTTCAAATGTGACCTCACGATATTTAGGAGCACTTCCACCCCTTGTCACATAATGTCATGTCTTCGTCGGAACCCACCCCCCCCCCTTTAACCTGTGACGCAATTTATATGGATAGCCATTTAGGATAGGCTAGAGGGATTAGATAGGAGGAATTCGATAGAAGAAATAAGTTAGCGGAATGAGCGATCGCACTTCAGGAGTTGTGATCGAATTAGTGATTCCAGCACGGCTCTACCTCGTCAATAGTAGTACTTGTTTGTCTGAGTTTGTGCAGCGATCAGTTATCATCGGGTTGCTTTGTACCCAACATGACTTCTGCATGGGCGTTGTTCTGTTCAACCGTCTGTAAACAAACAAGTGTACTCGTTTTAATGTCTAGTGTATAATGAGTGTTGTAATTACAGTAAGCGGCGCGGTGCAGTCGAGGCACGCTGGCACATTAAGCGAAACGAGCATGCCCTATCAGCTGTAGGTGAACTTTCCGCGTCGACGGGCTTGTATCGAGGAACTTCGCCGATTAAACAATTGAGGCCGGAGTGCCATGTGAGCGTGCCCCGAGTCAAGCGTGCGAGAGGCAGATAGACAGATATTGCTTCTCCAAATTGCCGCGATCTTTCAGATTGTGTCTTTATTAATTGAGCAGATGACACATGTTACTATAAATTCTCACATTCTATAATGTGAGCGAAACGACTAATACTATCCTGCAATCTGCATTTTTTGGTGTGCTTTACGGAGAAACTATTACAGTTTTAGATTTGGGATTTGTATAATAATTTCAATTTATTTATACATGTGTTACCTATCATAAAAATATTATTTTATACATATAAAAAAATAACTTATTATATTAATTATTTATTAAAATTTTATTATCTATATTCCTAGCGCTATCTGTCGAAAATTATAAAACCAATAAGACAAGTGTAATCAACATATGATAAATTAAGTAATATTAAAAACTCAAATACGTCAAAATGTAGAAAACGAGACGAAATCCATATAAAGTATTTGGTAGGATAAAATAAATAATAAATGAAAATAATTTATCATATGAATTATTTACAGACAAGCCCATGTTAATAATCCATACATTAAAATATTTTTTTAAACTGTTATAGAAATTGTTGGCAGGTAGAAAACTTCGCGAGCTCTCCCACAGCACCACTATTTTCTATTTTACAGAATGTTAAATCACAATAGATATGATTTTAAATAGTATTTAAATAATATTTCATACGCAATTTGACTTGATTCACTTATCTAAAATTAATTATGATGTCACAATTTTTGTACACTCGTACAAAAGTTAATATGATAAAAAGGTCGTATACTCGTATTTATCTACCCTATTGTAGCTATGTTTCTCAATCTAGATAATATTTAAATTAATATAATATGTAAAAAGAGGATACAAATATTATATGTAGACATATTTTATGACATTTCAACTTGTACTCAACGGTTCTGTAGAACGTTGTTACTCTTGCGCACCGTGGAGATTTGGAATAATTTCCCATCCGAGGTTTACCCACAGCACTACAATATGGAGTTTTTAAAAAGGGTGTTATAAAATTTCTTCGAGGCCAGCAAAGTGCTGGGGACATCTCTGGTGTTGCAAACGTCCATAGGCGACGGTAATCGCTTTCCATCAGGTGCGCCGTCTGCCTGTTTGCTATACTCCAACTATAAAAAACCCTGTTTACATTGTGTTCAGTTTCATGACAGCAAGCTGGAAATGACGAGGGTAGTAGACAGCCCGAATATGTAAACGCAACTTGTTTGAACAGTTGATACCCGTGTTGCCCACTTCTGTCGTGTCGTGTTCTTACGTGCTGACGTGAAGTGGCCACAATGAAAACGAAGGGTTAAAGTGTACGATTTTTCAATATAAAAAGACTTTATTTGAAGAAATAGTGACATATCCTGTTTATAGATCTTGAAAGAGCAGATTTTGCAATTTTTTGCAACATTATTAATAATAACACCTGGATATTGTTTAATTCTGAATATTCTGTTTAGGATACTTTTTTTTGGACATTGGTTACGAAATGTTTGTAGTTTACATTATAAGATGACAGACACACACTTAATTGCACGTATTTTTTTTATAAAAGACAATTACTTGTATCAATTATTAGGTGCTTTTGAGGCTCATGTACTAACTTTTATGTTTGCGTAGAAAGTCATAGATCTAATTAAATTTTTCATAATTAGTGTATGTACAGTAGCGTGTAGTGGATGCACTTACCACGTTTAGTCGTAGATAATTTTATATTATATTTGCTTGAAATGTACCGCGATCCTGGTTACCACACGCTCAGGCTTTCAACTCAATTATTTGCTTACATTTATAGTATTTCAATTTATTTCTATTGGAAGCTTCTGTAATAAACAAAACTTATATTTTAACCTAATTCTCATTCGTAAACAAAAGCCAGTCAAGTTCAAGGCCAGCCTTTTGGCATTTCACTTTTGAAGTTTGACAAGTGCTACCTAATAAAGAACATAGTAACAACTTTCTTTTAATCTGCGGTATGTTTACCACTCATATTTAAATCATAATTTCTAATCATAAAACAAATTACATATAAATATCTATTTCAATTTTCTTATTTATTTAATTTAATTTATCAACTACATAATGTTTTACTTTGTTACTCAATGCCTATATGGCTATGTTAGCCAGGACGTAAGGATTTGACCAACCAATGAGAGATGTGTATAAAAGTCGCTCTCATTGGTGGGAATTCATAAATGAAAGGAGACACCGTTTTTGAACTGAGTTAGGAAGAGACCATTTTGTACGACCAAAAAAAGATACAAAAGTGAAAATAAAAGCCAGTTTAAGATTGAAGTTATATTTATTCAAGAATCACAACAATAATATTATAGCACACTCTTTAAGCGTTTGTACCTCGGATTGACAGTTAACCAACAAATGTGAAGGTGTTTCGTCATATTATTTAACATGCTACATCACAAAACCCTAGAACAAGTCCACAGTAATTTCGCATATGTACTGTAATTGTAAAACTCGGGATAATCTCTAAACTTTTCAGAGACACGTTTCGTTACTTAACGCGAGTGAGAGAATTATTTTCGAGATGCTACAAGGTTACTTGCGTTTAACGTTGACAATCTCAATTAACCTAATTCCTATTCGAGTCTCGTAACTTCTGGCCTTTTTATCAATTAAAAGTAAACAAGTCTTACGTAGGTCCCAGTAATTGTTTGACTGTTAATTGTGAATTTTGGAAGCGAGTGGAATTGTAAATAGACGTCTTTTCAAACTAAAGAGCTTTGAAATTCTTATCTTCATAAGAATTATATACTCAAAGTGATTTGAAAGACGTTTTAGCTTCTTACTAGATAAAACAATTTCATAATGGAAAAAGAATTTGAGGCTTGGTATATCGTACGAAGTCAAAGAGATTTATCTAGTAAAGGACTTGGAGGTCTTAATCTCCAAGTACAAAGGCTAATATTGAACTTATGATAAGCTTAACCCACATACACAAACTACGCATATGATTTTGTGATCTTGGCTTTCATAAAGCCGACTATCTTATTCTGGACCACGTAGACTTCAGTGTGAGGACTATAGTTTGGTGCGATGAAATTATTTTCGTATGACTCTCCAGTAATAATTAGCAATGGTAATTGCTAAGTGTAATTTTTTTTCATTATTGATTGTTAATTTACAAAATTAGTAGTTATATACAGTGAAAGCATATTTTAAGTGCATGTGAGTTCACGCACAATGAAGTACTTCAAACAGGTACTTGTTAGTTTTCTTTTTATATAAATAACTTGAGTTGTGTTCCGGTATTAGTGACCAGGTTGCAGTCTCCTTTAATAGAGTAGCAGGGCATTTGTAGGACCCTTGGTGTTGTAAATGTCCATAGGTGATGGTAACCGCTTTCCATCAAGTGGGCCGTCTGCCTATCAGCTGAACACAATAAAAAAAACTAAGTGAAAAAATGATTTTTATGCAAACAACACGGATAAACTAAACAGTAAAACAATAGGTCTTTATATTGCAACCAGTCTCATAATAATGCTGGCCAACTAATACGAATTAGGAAATATTTCCTTAACACAGATCCAGTTGTTTTTGAGAAAAATGACTCCGGTATCATAGACAGACGGATGCACTGACAAGACGATTTAATAAAGGTTCCGTTTTTGAGAAAATAACTACGAATCCCTAATACAATGACAGCCATACAATTATTCATAGATAGTGTTTTTATACACTGGTTAATTTTTGTCTATTAGTACTCCAAGAAATTTCGTAATATTATAAGATAAGCCGGGCCGTAATGTAGGAATATCCCTTACTACTTAAAAGTCACCGTAGGTAGTACAAATCTGACTATATTTGGTATAGATTCTTAGTACAGTAACGTAGGTATTCTCTAAAACACTAAGTTCCAATTGATGGTAATTTAAAAGGTTATAAGAAAATGAAAAATGTCTGTTGTTGTAAGATCTGTAATTTACTAATCGAATATTTTTTAACGTATGCAAAGTTGTATATAACAGAGTAGACGCTTATACTACCATTCTATCATTTAAACACCTGAGTAAGTGGTCAAGCGGTTGAATAGCATCATCTAGCGATGCACGATCACGAGATGTTCTGATCATTTGTTTTGATTGCTGAAAAATTCAATCAGTCTCGATTATTTTCATCCGTAGTTGATAGTTTCGAGTCCGACTCGGCCGTCGTAATTAACGAACGCGCCAATTAGTCAACGCCAATAACGAGTTGAGTCAAATAAGTTGACTCGAAATACTCAGAAAATATCTTGATTTATCATTCGAGAAGTCAATCGATTGTTAATTCGATTGAAATTTTAAGCGATTGTTATTCATTCAATTATTTAAAATTGGAACCACCCATTGTTACCATAACCGCTTTTTACAAAGCTTTCTTAAACTGACGCTCTTTCAATCCGCGATAGTAGCTAGTGTACGGACACTCTATGTTAACGCTTCACCGCTTTTGTACGATTATGTCGATGCTTGTTGACACAGTCTTCCTTCCGGATGGTATTTATTACACTAAGGTGTCGGATATGCGACTGGTGATAATCGAATTTTCTTTGCCTGTATCGAAGGCGAGTTCCTCCCATAATTTCGTGTATTTGCTCGAATGTTGATTGCACAGTTTAGTATAAAACAATGCCCGAACGGAAGGGTGAGACAGTTAATCGACGATTACGATACGAGCAAGACGTGTACATTCAATATGCTATATAGTGACGGAGTTTGCGCGTGTTATTGAATCTTGCAGTTTGTACTGGTTGTGTTCAGTTATATTTGTACCTGTGTTATACGTGTTTGTATAGTTCTAATAAATTCTATTGTAATTCCAACGGCATTTTAATTCGACTCCCGCACTTGTAACAATATATACATACATGTGATAGACTTAAATAACCTCTAGAGCAGAAACAAAGTCCTTGCAGATTATACATTTAGTGCTTGTACTTATGTATTAAGCGATGTATAAGAGATTTGTTTGTTCACAAAATTTATATTAAAAGCGGAAACGGATTTCTGGAATAAATAAATAAAAATGTTAATAATCCGCCTAGTAAAAATGAAAATTATAATTTACGATCCGCGTGTACGGACTCGGAAGTAATTTTCTTTAACGCCAATAATTTTTGAACTCAATCGTTTGGAAAATAGGCTAAAGTGTAATTTTTAAAATTATTATCGTAAATACTTGGTCTTGTCGCGATTGAAATATCGTTTGACGGAAATGTTGGTAAAGTAGTTTCTGAGAGTTCCGTAAATCGTAAACGGAACTGTTATAATTTCGCCAGAAACGTCCGTCCATCTTTCCGTGTATTTATTTAGTTCTCAGGTATTTTTCTTGACGGTTAGTGGACTCTATATGGATAGGAGTTGAAAGAAGTGTTTTCTACAATAGTATAGTAAAATAAGTAATAAACATGGGTAGTAACACAATGGAAAAACTGTATAAAAGATAACTTCTTCTGATTAGACAGTTGGAAAAAGATATTATATAATATAAATAAAGATATTACCAATTCGTTTTTGGAAAAATGTTTCTTTAACAACAATCAGTTACAGTTTATAATTGTCTATACCACATTTGCAATTGTTATAATATGATATTCTGTTTTATCTCTATTAAATAAATAAATGAAAGTTTTATTTTAGAATTATTGTTTTATTCTAGAATTCACGTTTTTTCATAAACGTAACACCACACTGAAGTCGAACTTAATTTTGCTTTGATTTTTATGTTTTGTTTTAAATTAAGATTTAAGCAGCATAAACATAATACAAACTTCACTCAGCGTCACTTGCAGTCTGTTTTTGTTCACTGACGTAAAAATATGCCCACAGAATTTTGATCGAGCTCCGACCGAGCTGAATTGAATTTATTTTTACTTCCTTTTACTTAATTTCCTTTGAAATACGAGCGGCGTTGTGAATAAGCGGCCTCACGAAACGGACGTTTTGCAGAAAAATATTTAGCTAGCGATAGAGTAACTGGAGTCTTGTTTTCCTACTTTCATCCGTGACTTGGCTGTTCCGGATGCGGGTTGGCCGCTGTCCAACGTTGCCTGATGACGCCCCGACCATGTTAAATTGATATTGGCACTTAGTGCGGTGTCCGTTGTCGCCAATCATGCTATCCAACTTTCGGACACTTTAGTGAAAATAAAAGACTATTTGAAACAAGTTTCTGCTTTAAAACTTTTCATTAAAATTAATGTTCTGAAGGAGCAGTATCGGTCATTTTGTTGAATGTTTATTGAGAAGCACTTTTGTTTCAAACTTGGCATGGATCTGTGTATTGTCATTTTGTAGTCCCGTCGATAAGTCTTATTATAAGCTGAGAATATAAGCTAGACACTCTCATTATCGCAAATTTCATTAAAATCCGTTCTAATACCTAGTTTCTGTGTTATGTTCAAACACAGAAACAAAAATACTTCCATAAAAGTTCTTTTACTAATAAGTACCTACTCTAAAAATGAGACTGATACAAAAGTTTTACTCAATTTCTCTCTCGTCTGTTGGTATTTCTGACGAAAACACCTGCTAGCATTCGTTGTAGCTAACATTGAAATGCTTATGTAAGTCGCATTAAACGAGAGTCGGCGAAGCGTGCTGATGCAAAGGTCACGGCTCTCATCTCTGTGATGGTTGCGCAAACTCGCATTGATGCTCCGTCGGCTGACAGTCCGGGTCGAGCAATAGAGATCGTAAAAAGCTCCGTCTCTCTTTGTTTATAAATACAAATGACTTGCGACAAATTTATTCGTCAATCTAAAACAGGATCAAGGTTGACGAAGCTAGACGTCGAAATGCTTTCAAAACTTTCCTGCTCAGCGATTCATTTATTCATAACGCACCATAATTGAATATTTTAACATTTTTGATTTCACATCAGTGAATATTGCAATCGCGCCTCAATACGAACCTGTTTGGAGGATAATTACATATCTGGGATAAGTGAGCGAAGTTTAGTAGCTGTCATTTTGATAATAGTAGCCACTTCCTAATAGTTTCTTAGTGTTCTAATGCAATAGAAAGAGAGCTTAAACTGCTCGCTGCTCTGTGATCGTTTTAGCTGCACAGAACATTTGGTAGCTTTGTGAACTTAAGTTGTTAAGTCATTTCGCAGTCAGTTCAACTTAAATATTAGTGTTTGAGGTGCCCACATCTTGTTCTAAGGTCGTGGGGTCAAATCCTGGCCGGGAAGCATGGGCGCTTAGTTATTTATTCTAATCTTACGGATATATTCTATTTATATGGATTGAATTTTGCATTACTAAATGCATCATAGAAATATTTTGTATTCATTTATAGTATCCTGTATTCAAAGGCTCCGAAGCGCATTTACGTCTATCAATATCATGTTAATTAAATACAATGATCATTTAGTTGATCCTAGGTGAAAAGTAGTTATTTCGGAACTTCGTCTTTATAGAAAGGAGACCTAATCTCTGTATTTTACTTAGTGTTCGTAAAAAACTTATGTATATATTTTTGGCGTATTATGTTGTAAAATGTGTGTGTGTGTGTGTGTGATTACAATGTGAAAATGACTGACTGTATGCTTGCCTGTTTCTTCTTTACTGCCTTGGAAATGAACCACTAAAATGAAATTTGGTGTGTATGTACTTTGATAACAACCCTGAAGTTGCTTTTGGTCACGGGGCATACAATAGTTTTCGCTGGAGACGTATCTAAAGCTTCCAAAGTATACACATGCAAAACCGCTTGGCAAGGTTTTTGTAAAGTATAAGATTCTAATGTTAGATATAGGCAGTTTGAAGATCGTATGGTTTCGGTTGCTCAAACGGCGGTGGTCCGCGGCGATTGTTGGAATTTTGCCAGTCAAGCCGGTGCATTGTTGGCCCGCCATGTTAGTAAATTAATATCGACCATAGAGCTACACTCTACACGGCAAGTTTCATCTAAGTAGTTTGGTATTGGGGTCAAAGTGGAATGTTTCAACTTGGCATATCTGGTGTGGAATTTGAATAACGATGAATATTGAAATTGACATTGTCTATACTTAAGTTCTTACCAAGCTATGTCTATACAAACGTTAGACGAATAAAATAGGTAGACCGAGCCCTGAGCTCTCAATCAATATAATCAGATATTTTGCTTACTTAAAGAATATCAACACTAACATTCAGCAGACAGGCAGTCGGCCAATCGCATGGAAAGCGCTTACCATCGCCTATTGACATTTGTAACATCAAAGAACCTGCTGTGCCTTACGATAACTTAGTATTAAATTATCGAAACACAACAGATAAAGATGGAATAGTCTCCAGTGGATATGTTATTATTAACCACACAGACGTTAACCAAATGTATTATACTACATAAGTTTACTTCATTTCATTAGACGCTTTTGTTCATGTAGACTCAGTCTATATTTTTTTTCGTTCGTCTGAAATATAAACATCGTAGTTTTTTATTGTACTTACGTACGTGTAAGTATATGAAGATTTTACAAGGTTTCTGTTTTGGCAGAAAAATGACAGTGAAGTTAACAAAACTGTTTCAACGTAACGTATTGTTTTTCTGTTGTAATCGGTGGGCTCAAGGCTAGTGCTGTGCTCGTGACACGCATAGCATGGCAGTAATATCGATGCAAGTTGGTTTTAGTTTGTAATTGCGTCTCTGTTTACACGGGCCTATTGATCTAACTGTGTGACATACATTCTTGATGGCATGATTGCTTTTATCTATATTTTACACGTGCGGTAACTGTTATGTGATTATAGTTGCTTGTGTTAGGGTGTATTTGCTATGTCACATTATATCTAAATCTTGTTGCTCAAATTGTCTAGTTCGAGCAAAAAGATTTAATATTTTTTATTTACCTCTTAAAATTATTAATGAATGTTTGGTAAATAATTTTGATTAGCATAATCATCATGGATTAAAATACATTTTAGAAATATTTAAGAGTTAATCACTAATATTACGAAAAATAACTGGGTATTAAATGTAGGATTGTTATGGCATATCAAATATTGAAATGAAAAACCCTGCTCTTTTTAAAACCAGTCTGATGATCGTCTGTTAACCCTGAATATGGCAGGTAAACTTTATCCATATCGATGAGCGTTGTTACAATCGTAACCAGTTTTGGTGATATTTTGCTCGAGTGATTTTTAAAGTTGGACCCAGTCGTTACTACTTTTAAGTTTTTACGGTTAAGACTTACGTAACTTGTTAGATTGAATGTTCCAAGATGACAAAGATTTATTTTCCTTTTTGATTTGTGAAAGGCAGACTGCAATTATCTGCATTAAAAAATAAAGCTCAAGGCTGTATATTTCAATGGTTTATTCAGGAAGAACCAGTTTGTTTTAAAAAGTTACTATGTTTATTGTAATATTTTAGACATATGATAACACTACGCAAAAACCTTGTTTCGGAGTAATGATAATGATTTTCGAGACATATATACCAATTAGTTCATTGAAATCTTACAATTTAAGGACCGAATATTGCATTTTTTTAGAGGACGCAATTTTGTTTTAGATTTAATTTTTTGAATTATAATAATATGTTGATGGATGTAGGCCAGAGGAATTCCGATATCTATTTATATTAAAAATAGTTAGAGAAGAATTATCTGTGAGTGTATTGTCTGAAGTTTCTTCTGCGTGTCAACTGCGCACACACAATTTTTTTTCATTGCATGAATTTAGTTGACAGGCTGACGGCCAATTTAATGGAAAGTGGTAACCATCGCCTATAGACATGCACACACACCAAAGATGCTGTAAATGCGCTACAGGTCTCTTAACGAAGACTGGAAGGATGGCCACTAATCTTGAAATACAGCTCCAGGTTGTTATGGCGGCATACTCTAAACCAGGGGTGGTAGCTATCCAGACGGGTAAATACCTTAATATCATGCTATTATATATGTATCTTAGCAGCACAAGACATATCTTAACAGCACAAGATCGATGCAAAAAGTGTTTTATAGCAGATCGCTGTTTCCATATAAAGACGTCTAATAAAAGGGGCACAAGTCAAGAAGAACGCTGTAGGACAGCTCGTACGTATTGCAGCGAACTGTCAGCGTTACTGTACGGAGTAGGACATTCTCCGACACAACGGTTCTCGTATGTCGGCAAGTTGGATTGTCGTTTGTCGTGTGCAGTATGTCGTCATGTCGCAGTGTTTTGTGCATGGAGTGCGACGGTCACGTGACCACTGACGACACATCGGCGCGTGCCATTGCCAATTAGAGCGCAACTCGCATGCAATTTACTCAAGGTTGCTCAAATAGAGTTCGTCGGGTATTTATAATTGTGACAAAGGTAAACGTTTTATTTTCCTTAATACCCGCTTTCTATATCGAACTACCCATTTTTGTACTATATCTACCATTGGTAGACAATTGCCAAATTGACATTACTTTATGGAGTTTAGTATTAAATTTTAACTAGTGTTGAGGCAAATGAATGAATAGCATTTGTTTAATGACGTCACTGTTGTTTAAAATTGAATTTGTAAACCCAGGGAGTGAGTTGATTTTGTGCTAAAATGTTATAGATAATAACATTAAGGAGTGTCGCCATTGTTAATGTACATAGTTTCTATATGTTTGGGTGTATTATCTTTGTTCAAATATTTTTGACGAAACTGCGCTCTAAAATTATCTTTATTTCAATAGACTATTACTCATACGTAAAATGATGTTTGAGTGGACACTGTATCTGTTTGTGAATGTATTAGGAGCTAGATTTGTAAAAAACATTTCTGTTATGTCCCTGCTCCAACTGGGTAATGTTCGTGTTAGTCACTGGCTAACGCGGCTTGTTTATAGTGTTAAAATAACTCCGTTATACATAACGACGTTGGATATATTAAAGTATCGCATCACAAATAACGCGTTAAAACCATCGCTACATCTGTGTGAAACGGTCACTAATATTTATCCCAGATGTAGCAGCTGCAGAGTATGGCGTGATAACCACCTTGAGTTGTGTTCCGGCATTAGAGGCCAGGTTCCAGTTTCCATCTAGAGAACAGCAGCGCATTTGTAGCACCTTTGATGTTGCAATTGTCCATAGGCGATGGTAAGCATTGTCCATAGGCGATGGTAAGCACTTTCCATCAGGTGAGCGGTCTGCCTATCTGCTGAACTTCTGCAATAAAAACAAAATGCATTAGAAAATGAGTTAAATTTAAAATAGTAGACGCATTACGTTTGTAGTGTCAACCAATTAAATTCTCATAATGATGAGTTCTCTATACTTTTGCTTATTTTTCAGGACGTTATGAAGGACGTTCAGTAGCAATTTCCATAATACTGAATTGTATTCAAAATGTTGTTTCATAAACAATTGCATTAATTACATGTTGTTTTGAAGTAGATTTTAATTGGTGTGACGTTCATATCGTTATTACGCTCGGTTATTTACTTCAAGCTGTATAATTGCATTCAAAATTAGCTGACTTTTTTCAAGAACGACGCAATAGTTACTAAAGTTATTTATGAAATCATGAGACTTCGTTTTAAACTAGGACTTTTCCGCTAGCTTCGGCTGTTTAAATTCCAACTCGTGGGAACCGTCTCATTTTCCGGGTCAAAAGTACCTACTCTATGTACTTGATAAGAAAAATTACTCAGTATTACGAAAACAAATATAAAACAGGCAAACACTAAATTTCACAGAACTAATTACATTTACCATTTACATTACAGGTAATTGTAACCTCATTAAAACTTTTCCAATCTTTTACACGAGTGTAATGACTTATGACGTTCTCATTGTAATGAGAATGCATATAATATGATTTGAGTAGTAACTAAAATTATTGACACAAAGTTCTTTATCGCGCCTTACCCGGCGGTGGGTGGGAGCTAGACGGAGAAAAGTGTTAACCGCAATAAAAAATGCTGTCCGCTGTATAGTGTATGCTTCTTTCTGTCATCTCTGGGTTCTGGGCGATACTACTGTACGTTGATGTTGGTTGTATACGCTTTCACAGAAAAACGGTTGGTATTCGATGGTTTTCGATACTTTTCTGTACTTATTAAAACATTTGACATTTCTTAAGATATTTTAGGAATTTTGTGATAAGCACTTCGTTCCAACCAGGTGTCCCAAAGACACATTCATTAGTGAATAGCATTGTTGTGATTTGAAACTCGATGAAACAAAAAAAAAACGAGCTTAAAAAGATATTTAATACTGTAATACTTACATAAAGGCAGAGTGGGAAATATTTTGAAGTTCATAAAACAAAATTAAAAACTAGAGCATTTGTTTCCTATTTAAGTTATCGTAAGGCTCTCTTGTCATTTGTTTAAAGTGAAAACATGTTGTGATATGCAAACAAATTTGAATAGAACGAGTCGGGAGTTCGTCCATGATCGATTTGAAATGCCCGCGTGATTCTCAGGCCACAAAGTATTGGATCATTAGAAAATAATGTAAGCTATCGTTTTAATGAACACTATGTCGGAATAAGCAAATTTTTATTCACCCGAACAACTACAAATCGCTCCCGGGAAAATTCATGCAGGATTCCCGGGATAAAAAAATCAGACATTTTATTAAATAAAATTTAGTGTCGATTGTTCAAAAATAGCATCGGAAGTAAAAAAAAAACCATTCTGGTTGTTTTATATCATTTCCAGAAAAAAAAAAATCGCGGGATTCCCAGGATAAAAAGTAACGCAGATTTTAAGCCCAAGAATTTGCTGCCTATCAGCGCAAATCGCATCACAATGGGCCCAATAGTTTTTACGTGAATCTCGAACACTCACATCGACAGACGAGAAATCTAAAAAAAATTGCATCGTGTTTTCCATCTTTCATGTACTGTAATCCAGTTGTTTTTTTAAATAGCTTCAATTTACAGACACGGCATTTTTATAATTTTATAATATTATAGACAACGTAAACTAAAATAACACGTAGGCATAATTTTTGCGGGATTATTTTAATTACGGGAGCGAACCTATTAATTCTAAGTACTTAAGTCCTGAGTCAATTGCTCGTTAATATAGAATTTGCTTAATTAACGTTAAAAGCTTTCTATGAATATTTGTATTAAAATATTTTCCAGGAAAATATGTAGTTTAGTAAATGAAAGTACTTAGGATCTTACATTAATTTGGACGTAAATAATTAGAGTTCTTTGCTTAAAATTACTAGCAGTTATAAGAAAAAATAATTTTCACTTCAAACTACGTCGTTTGTAACGACTCTTAATCCCTTGAAGTTAGAGTATACGATTAGAGAAATATCACTTGGCTATAGCAACTTCGGATATAACGCCGATTTTGGATATAGCTTCGATCTACTATTGTTGATCGAAGGGATATAGTGACTAGTTTTTGTAATCAGCTAGTTGTAGTTTTTCGCGGCTGTAGGTGTTGTCTAGCAATAAATATTGTTGTCTTTCTACCATTGTATATTGCAGCCTCCGGATATAGCGACGGAATGATAGTGGTCCCTTCCTCGTCGTTATAACCGAAATTCACTGTATAATCCGCACCAAACTTATAACAGTTTTACTTTTACAGTCACATACATAAACACATACGCACACGCCTGCTCGCACACGGGAGAATCTCCCAAGCGCATTATTGTCCACAACCACATTAATTTTAATATCCCATATCATCTTAAGAATTTCAATTCAAAGGCCTTGTTGTTGACAATAATGAACATTAATCAGTGACTTTATTGCTAAAAATTAATCCGAATTAAAAAAAAAGCTAGTTCGGACAATTAATTCCTTAGGAGAATCGCACACAGTACATATACGAACATTTACATTATAAACAGAATAGTTGCAATGAATTAGGTACGCTATTTAATGATATTTTAATGTCTGAGACAACTTAAATGTCTAGAGTTAGATATTATTTATTAGATTAGATACAATTTAACTAAAATCTTGTCGAGAAATGATGTAGTAAGAAAATACAAATAAATATACATACACACTTTGTGTAACATACACGAAGATAAACCGCACACTGCGCAGTTTTTTTACGCACACCATAGCATCAAGCGGCAAGCCATTTATATATTTTCCAACGAGTAGTCAGTAATCAGCAATTCGTTGGGTTCAGTCATTAACCTTGTTTAACTCACGGAATGCAAACGCCCGTGGATTCGTCGAGCGGAGCGATGTGAACAGTTTTGCCAATATTTGCCCCCTACCCACGTATTTAGCCACGTAATATGTTAAACTTTATCAATTATCGAGTAATACGGCGAAGTTGCCGACCCGTGCCGAATACTTCGACTCGTACGATGAGTTCTTGTAACACGAACGTTGCGTTGATAAGAATTCGTTAGCCTCGGTTTCCAATTCACAAAGTGCGATAAAGTATTATGGTATTACTATAACCGGAGCTTATATCGCAGCTTCGCTCTTTTATTCGAGAACATAATCATATATTCTGATTGCATGAGAATAACATACAAGCAGACGGGCCACCTGTTGAAAAGCGGTTACATGCTGCAGGCTTCGATGGGTGTTCAGACTGGAACCTGGCCACTAATGCCGGAACATAATTTAAGATAAGCGGTAAACCAGAGACCACGGGTGGCACTCATCCAGAATGGCATACATACATACCATACCATCTGAGGGTTGATTTGGCACCTCTTACCATCTCGGTCGCAGGAATAAGTATTCTTTCTTCGTTCATGCACGGATAATTCCTCGTAGAGAAATGGATATGACAATCTTGTACGGATTCTGGTATTTGTCATAATGCCTGCAGAACTATAAAACTTGCTAGGATTTTCTGTAATGATTATTATAATAGTAATTAAAATTTTACTTAATTAATTACCCAATTTTCATTACCGTAATTGCGAAGATGGAACAAAGAATTTTAAATGATATGACGTTGATTGAGAGTTTTATGAAAACGTTTCTATTAAAATTTAATTTCTATTAAAATTAATTAAAATATTTGTCCGGTTTTCAGTTCAGTCACTCCATTCAAAGTAGAAAAAATCCTGTACATCAAGATAAAAACGTTCATCCGTGCATCAGTTGCAAATCTGTAAAAATCCTTTTTATCGAGTATGGGGTTGAATTTTTTTGGTGTTATTTCTCTTTTGACCCCTTTGGCATACCATCCGTTCCGCCTAAATATCTAAATACGAAATTCTAAAATATATCAGGAGGCCGCATCACATTCCCCTTTTGAAGCGATGTCGCAACGTTCCACGATTAGCAAGTAGGCCTGTTTTAAAATGTTCAAAAGAATCTTTTGATCTTCATTTAATAAATGTAATGAATTTCAAATATCGCAAATAAATATTTGCAACGGGAAAACGAACACGAGTTTACAGCTTGTTGAGGTGTGAGTGGAACCTTTTTTAGACAAGGCTATATACGATTTTCTCTGTGTTATGTGTAGGAGACTATAACCATAAATAAAATTTCTGATGACGGGGCCTTTAATTATAACAATTATTTAAACATAATTCGTCGACAATGCAGACTTGCACATTCATTTTTATAGGAGTGTCGACTGCGTGTCGATTTGCGAGCATATAGTTGATAAATAGTAGGCAGCAAAATTATCAAATATTAGTGCTTACCTGTTATATTTTCTTTAATCTACACATGTCATAAAGCTAAGTATATATTTTTGGTTTGTGCACACTAATCTCTATCCAAATCATTTTTCCCCACAATGTGCCTTTATTTGATAAAGGCTTATGAAATATTCTTTCACTTAAAACGGTTGAAAATACTAAAAATAAATGATTAAAGTAAAATAATCATTTAAATTAAAATAATTAAAGTAGTCATTTTTTAATTGTATATTAACTTAACCGCCATAACAATAATTATTTCCAAGTTTTTAGGGCGATGTCTAGTCAACCTTATTTAATACATGTATATATTGTGAATACGATAGAAAAAGATCAGTACACGGTCCGACCCCATCCAATTTCTCCTGAAACCAAATGGCCAGCAGGACAATGAATGGACATTTCGCTTCGGATCACCTGTCCAAGTGTCTTAAGAGCTGAGGCATCGTTTGTCAACGTCACGTCTGCCGGGACCCGGAGAATGCTCGGCAGGCGCCCATTGTTCACCCGTCCAGTCATCCCCTATTTTTAAACCCCCCAAAAGAGAGTGCCTCGGGATCGCCCTCAAAAGAATCACTGGTAGCGTGTATTTTATTTTGCGATAACAAAAAAAATATTTGTTACGTTATTTCGATGCCAAAACGTCGAGGTCGTGTTGCGTTTGAAATTTCATGCGATGAAATTCGATAGTTTTTGTTTCATTGTTAGTTGTTCTCACATTAGCTGTCGTAATGAAACTTCTGCGTCGAGACCTCCAAATGAGCTTGTGGTTATGCAAGTCTTAATTACATAAACGTATGTAGTATGTGCTTTTGATTATAATTATATTATGTGTAATTTCAATTAATGCAATATAAACGCGGATTGCGTTTTATTTGTTTTAACACAATGTATGTTTAGCTCCCGATTTATTTATTTATTTCTATTTTTAGCCTAGTAACGTAAAGTGGTTGCTTAGTTGGTAACCCATCGAGACATGGAAACTAATCCGGGAAGTATACACGATTTTGGCAGTTTCGGGTCTAATTTGCGTATTTTTGCAATTACACCTGCTCGTCAAGATAACTGATGTTTCAAACTCGTCAATGCCCTTTGGACACAAGTGGCGAGTGTACTGTTTATTCCTCCTATAAATTGGAAGCTCGAACTTAGCTGTGGGATGCTATTGGGCTGTTATTATTTCCTTTCCTTTTTTGGTTAAAGGACATTTTTTTCGAATATGTTTGGGTTTGTTCCTCAATTAGCTAAATTATGTCTTATCTCTCATAGTTTTAATCGTGGAGTTCGGTCAATGAATGCCGTTGCATACAGTTGATAATCTATACTGCACGATATTCATAATCATGCCTTTCTAAAATTTACTAAATCACTTAAAGTTGAATTACAAGCGGTCTTGTTATAGAAAACGCCTATCCTTACACAAGTTCTCGGAACTAGCAATTAGTTACTTATTGTCTCCTGTAAGTTCTTCGAAGTTCACTCGGATAACACGCTAAGTACGAGGGAGCGATGTTGTAACTTAGGTCGGAAGTTGTTTTGTGTGCCAATGGCACTTCTCCGTTTCTAAGTTATGCAGTCATCAGGTTAAGTTACTTTATTCTACGGCATTGCATTATAACGGCTTCACATACCGGCCTTATTCTTAATGTATACGAGGTTTACAGATTCGTTAAAACAGATAATAGCCGTAATGCCATTGTAAATACGATTAATATTTCTTTATAACATAACACTTTTAAGGGCTGATATTTTTCTCAGTTTACATTCATAAACAGTTGATAACATTTTAGTATAGAACATAAAGTTTATGATATATACTTTTAAACGACGACTTTGTAGCAAGATTTAGCTCAAGTCAATGAACCACAATGGCCTACATATGTGCAAATATTAGCAATGTATACATAAATTGTTAATAATTTAAATATACATTTGGTAACGCAGCCAATTTACTATAAGCTGAGATATAAAAGGAAAGCTGTTTTGCTACGTAATTATCCGTAAACGTCGCGATTCCATACAATGTTTTACAGATTTCTAACTCGTTATATCATCTATTTTATGGATAAGACATATATTACATTAGAAGTTATATGTTGATCATTGATGATTAAACATAAAAGGCGAGTCTTATTACTTGAAGGCACAATAACCCCGGCAAAATGTTCGAAGAAAAATGCTTAGTGTAATCGAGTGTCAGTCTCATATTGCAGGCAATTCTTCCTTTATAGGAGAGATGGGAAATAAAATGGGTACGTCAATAGATGACAATTGTGTTATAGAGATGCACTCTAGCATGTAGCAATTACACGGCGGGGCGCCATTGTAAGGAAATGATATAGCCGGCTCTTACTGGCTATTATTGTCCACTAGACGGTGAAATGTATGAAGATTGATTCAATTCGTGTCATTGGATGTCTATTCTTTACCGTCTTGTATGGTTTAATCGTATTTTGGCAGTGAAATACAGCTCTTGGTGACGCAGCCGACCGATCTTTGAAAGGATACGGCACGTTTTCGTTTCGACCTTTCTTGTAAGAGGATTTAGTAAAAACCCTTTTTTATTATTAGATGCTCTAGGGATAATATAAGCCAATTTTTATTTCAGTCAATTTTGTCCTAAAATAGGATCACTTTAGGAATTAAATATTAATTATATTATTAATAATTTGTTATTTATTTATGTAAGTAAACAACTATTATTGGTCGTTTGTGGATATTAATAGTATTTAATTGCTAAGAGCAGATGGCTAATCTTGGTGGAAAGTCGTCACGGTTTCCTAATGAAGCTTACAACACCAGAAACGATATCAATATTTTGTCGACCTTCAAGTAACTTTATGAAGTGCTTCATAATGCCAAAATATCGTAGCGCAAAGGGAAAACCTCAACAGGAAGTTCCCTTCAAGTAATTTTATTTTATTTGTGTAAAAACGTCCTAGCAACTATAATTTAATTTACATATAGATTTGCAAATTAACAATTAATAATTAAAACAAAAATTACTGTTTGTCGATGAGAATTATTTATGTTAAAATGTCAGCCCATAAACGTCTGACTGCTAAGCACAGGACTCTCCATTTTGTAGGAAGGGACAAATAGCATACCCGCCATGCTTGTCTAAGGCGGATTGTTACCTTTCATACATACATCTGTAATCTCCACCTCACATCTAATCGGCATTGCATAAACAATTTGAATTCATAGTATTGAAATTAGACCGTTTTATTTAGGACTGATGGGGCTGACGTGCTAATATGGCAAAAGTTCCCAAAAAAGAGAAGGCAGAAACAAATTTTAGAGAACTTTAAGCGTAATTCTATACATCTCAAACCTAACGAGGTGATATCAAAGAGGTTAAATCGATGGACAGTATAAATGGAGAAGTGGACCATTTGATCGCAAAAGGCGTTGTGTTCCAACTCCAATTACGCTCCCAGATTGAGTAACTCGGGCCGCCAGTCCGTCTGACTATTGAACTATCTAATCGACAAAGTACGGTAATGTATCTTGAATAGATTGGGTTTCTGATGACTGTGATCATCGTCGACTTTATTGCCTGATCGCCAATCTCGAAGTGGATTCTTGCCATAGAAGTTCTTTATAAAATGTATGTAATGTAAAATAAACACCGTTTACACCAATAAATAAACTTGAAATATGGCTCCAAATAAAGTCTCGAATACAAAACTGCTATTTATAGGATTCGTAGTCATGAACGGTCGTTTTTAGAATTTTTTTCTTTGTGACGGTTTATAATAGGCCCCGAAAGCAGTTAGCGAATTTAACAATGAAAATTTTAGAGTTTGAAATAATTTTATCTTAAACGTTTATTCAGGGTACAACTTGGAGAGAAATTCCCGCCTCATTTTCTAGTCTGAAAACGTGTTGGTAACACCTCTGGTGTTGCGCGGTGATCACTTTCCATTAGGTGGGCCGTTTGCCTGTTTGCCAACTTATGGCATACTTACAACAAGTAAGTAAACATGTTTCAGATCTATATCTGGCAGGGTTCAGAAAATAAGAGTATAAAGTCAAAGCCCACCCAGCGATAGATAGTATTAAATATGAATTTAACGCGGCCCAATCCTTCTTATAGTCTTACCTTCTTAGAATCGATAGGTAAGCGTAAATCACTTGAAGAGTTTCCCGTGTGGCCTAATTTACTTTGCTTCGCGTGAGCTTACCCCAGCTTACTATGTATGCCACGGCTTCTCTATGGCAAACTTTTTCATAACTAATTGATTGAAATATTACTAGCATTATTTAGCGGCGTCGCTCACACAAATCTTCAGACACATATTATACGAAACCTGTGTCATTTTTTTATGAAGTGTAAACTTCCAATGATAGAACTATGTACTCATATGTATTACCTACGAAATTTCATGTTAATCAGTACATTCTTAGTGTTGTGAAAAAAGTTTAAAGAAACTTATTTCACATTTATATAACTAAACTTACGCACTGGATTCCGCTCCGGTTTAACATCGTATTTACGTGTCTTAATTTCACCGTAATCGGTTCCTTCGGCTTCGCTCTTGTAAACTTTGAATTAATAATTCTTAATTCTACAGAAACTTACACTATATTAATATTTATTTTATTAAAATTACTATTAATTCAGAATTTGTGGCAATTGTTTCATTTCCTGGGTCGTAAAGAATGTACAAAGTCAAGTTTGATATTTATAAATAAATATTACTTAGTATGAGTAGTATAAATTTGGTTAGGGATCGTGACAGGTAGATATTGTAGGTAATGACTTTTTACTTAACCAGATTAATTATGTAATTGAAGGCAATTTAGGAAAAGAGTGACCATTGTTAGTAATTATTTAACGCTTGCTTGTGAAATATGTAGGGTCTCGTAAGTACGGTGACATAGCATTATTTTTATAGTCACATTGTTTTATGGTGGATGTTTATATGAACGTTATATTAAATATATAGTTAGATATAGTAACGTTTGCAATGTTGCTCGAGTAAACTTCGAACCTGTGCTCCGCTGCAACTATACGATATCAAATTTGACTAATAAGGGACACAATCCACAACAATCGGCACAAGAAATATTCCCAACTATAGATAGACAACTTTTTATTGTACACCATTGTCATTATATCATCGCCATTGGTGCCAGTATACCACGACGTATAAATCGTGCGCAGAAGGTTTGCCGATGATCACCGCTCCCGCTTCCTACGACAGGGACCGGGGCTTGTCTAAGTAGTACTAAGAACTAGACGACCGTGGGCGCGGTTGTAGAAAGAGAGAGGGGTTATCATCGGCAAACCTTCTGCGCACAATTTATACCATGATTAAACAGCAGGAGTGTTAAAAAGACGTCAGGTAAAAACCATCTCAAACAAACGTGCATCTATGAAGAGGTGAATGAAAGTAGATGAAGCTAAAGTTGTTAATCAGGATCGTTGCAAGTGAAGACTCATAGTCTCTGCCTTCATCAATAGGAAACAGGCGTGATAATATAAATGTTAAAATGAGCTCTGTAACTTGGCACTGGCACCTAGGATGTCAAGTTATATTTCAATATTTTTGACACCACGTTTTTCTCGTGTCCCATCATTTTCTTTTATCCCGTCATGTCTGACGTCAATCGTATACAATTAAACCTATTAAATGCCTTTATATATTTCATAGTGCTCATGATTTATAATTCACACATTCGACTACTGCCGATCCCGAATTTCTACAATTTATCTAGGTATTTATCGCCATTATATTGTCAATTGATTTTTGAGGATGTCTGAAAGAGATCGTTTTTAGCGACAAGACCGCCCTTTGTGGATTAATTAGATATTGTTTTTTTTTTGTTTAATTTTGTATTGGCGTACAAAAGAGTTATATATCTATCATCAATTCATCATTACAGAAAACTTAACTAGTAGTAGGTACTATTCTAATTGTTGACGAAGGGCGGTTTTATCATTAAAAAGCGATCTATTCCAGACAATAACTACTAAGTATTTACAAAAGTAATCAATAAATAAAATAGACCTAGACCTTTATTTTCGAGAATGTAATAATGTAATGACATAAGGCGGTTTAATAGCTTCATTATATAGTATCCTTGTGTTATTTAAATAAGCATAATATAATAATTACATAGTAACGTTGAGGTGGAAGGTTCAATTGTATTCAAAATTGACTTTATTTTTACTTATATGGTCTCAACATTGTCACTTCCGCATAGGTTTAATGGCATATTTTATAATTAATTTTTGTAACATTTTAGATATTTAACAATGCCCTTATACCATCATATCGTTTTATTTTTAAAATATGGCGATAGAATAATTGTAATTAATGAAGGATTAAGTGTTTTTTTTACTAGAATACGCTATTATATCCTTTATTATACACGAAAAGTCATACAGTTAAAATGTTTCAAATGTATGTTTGTGTGTATACATTTTTGGATGACAAATAACGGTTTTGTCTGAAGTTGCGATCAGACTATTTATAATTAAAAAATCAAGATTCAATAAATATTTACCCAAACGATTGGTAATTGAGAATTTGGAAGAGAATTCAAAAGATAACGGTGTTTAAAAGTATGACATAGTTGTATATTATTGTTCGAGTATAAATATAGAAATCCTTTAAAATTAATACTCAAACAGATTTGTATCATGTGGTTGTTTGACGTCATAATCCTTATGTTTAGTGTGTTTACTTATTAGAAGTACGTTTGATCGCTTTAATCTGGATTGACGTCAGAGTTGATTCGCAAAAGCTTATTTATGTTTGTTTCTGAATATTATATCATGTGTATTATGATGTGTATGAAGTATTTCAGAGAAACGTAACGAAGGCACTTAAAAACACAATAACACGTTAATGTAAACATCAATTAACATTATTGTTTAATTACAAGCTTTTATTTAACTTGCAATGGATGTACAAAGGTGTATGTATGTAAGTTCGGGTGGAATCTTGCAAGTTAAATTTGACCAAGTTCCCGGTTTCCCGGAGCTGAAATTTTGCACGCATATGTATATCGCGTGACAATGCAGTCAAATGGTACCAGGGAGCTGATCTGACGATGGAGTCGGAAGGTGGCAATAGGAACTCCTGTACTAAACAAGATAGACCCGTCGTGTTTGGGCTCGTTTTACTTGTCTTGGCTAGCACTCTGCTGCTACATAATATCCAGGATCTCATAAGCTTGTATTTAAAAACCTTTTTAAAAAAGCTTATTTAAGATACAAACTGTTCATTGGTATACTGCTTAAAATTGATGACGTTGTAGTCGGTAAATCCAAATTTTATTTTGAAAGTGATATAGAGATGTTCTACCAAAGTGTAATTTTCAGTGCATTATCTCTGTTGACTGTGAAATTTCTGAAGTTTTTCCAGGCACAAAAAATACTTTATTTTGAAATTGTACTGAACACGATCCATTTTGGATTTTTTAAAATATAGTTTCGATTAAATGCCATTTCTAAGGTTTATAGATAAATAAATGATAATAACTAAACAGTTGTGTTGTGAAGTTCATCACTCCTGCAGAACTCTTCATAGTACAGGAGGTACTTGTGTACTTGACTGATTTTATTATATTCTTATCAAGGACGGAAGAATTGCCTTATTAATACAAATCAAAACTCATGGGTGTAATAGTACTGCAATATGGGTTTCATAGCTAATACCACCACTAACTAAAATTATACCGCGATGACTTTCTGAATACTCAAATCAAGGTCATAAGACCCATGGGCTGAGCTGACACCGTGCTGTTATAGAAATTCATTATTTTAAGTTTAGAGACCATTTTCTTCTGCAAACGGTCGGTTTACTCAACAGGACGACATAGCGTGTATTTTGTCTTCGAGGGTGGATGAGGGGCTGTTCCCCCCAGCCAAGCTCATCTAGGAAGTTCCAGCTTCATAACTTTGCCGAAGACTTCTCGGAGGCTTTAAGAGACTATTATCGTGCTTTGAGTACGACAATAAGAGAGTTTGTTTATTTCGCCTTAATTAGAAATTCCCATTTTACTTTCATTATATAATGCAAATTAAAATTTAGATGCTGTGTTTTTTCATTACGTTAATTAACTTAATTAGGCTCGTAGCTGTGCAACGGAGACGGTTATTTTCTCATAACGTTAAAAATAAACCTGGCAAGTGCAAGCAGTTCATCCACCATGAAAGATTCCGTAGAGGTGAACAATATGCACTGTTTTTGTTATTTTGCTACGAAACCCTAAATTTGATTTAAACCCTAGACCCTAGATTTGATTGAATGTTTTATTAAAAACATTCAATCGAAATTACGTCGTGTCTCAAATGGACTTTGTTAAAATCAATCAATTTTGTTGAGTTTTTTTAAGCTATACTACTATGTTTATGTTTTTTATGATTTAAGTACAGCGTCGTGTAGCTGCATATGGGTAACACATTCCTACTAAATTTTATCTGTGTAAACTCAGTAATTTCCGAGATAAATTACAGTGACATAGAAAAACAAGCAGACAAACGTCCATGACATAGTATATGACCTCGACAATATTAAAATATGAAAATATTCTCAATTTTAGTAATAAAAGCATAAAAAACACGATTGCAAATCGTTGCAAATCGTCAGCAACGAAATCTTCCTTTAAATAAAAATTCGGCAAATATATATTGACATTGACATACAGAAAATTGAATAAGGTCTGTTTTTAGTTGTTTGCTATCACATGTATTTTTAAATTTACGCTCCTAACGCAATATTTTTTGTGCAAAACTTTTTTCTTGTCAAACTCCAAAATCAGGTCAGTATATTTAATTTTCTTTTCCCCAAATCTTTAAACAATAGTTAAATCTGTTGAAAATCTCTAGCAAGATATATTACATATAGAGAGAGAAACGATACAACGGAAAATGGGCAGAATTATTACTTGCAGATTTTCGTTACCTGCTTGATTTACAAATAAATCACAATAGAATACATGAAAATGGAGAAAACTATAAACTGAAATGACTTTATCAGTAATTTGACATATAGTTTTGATGGTATTTTTAAATGTTTTCGGAGGAATTAAATCTGCTTTTGACACAAAAGTTAAATACATGTTTTGTACGTAAGGAAAAAACAGCTTAATTAAAAACATCAATTACAAAAAAATAGAAATGGTACAAAACTTTTAATACTATATTTATATTCAGAAATGTCGAAACTAAACAAAGAAATCACAATAACTAAGAGTGTTTTTCTAGCAGTGTCATTTTTTAATTTGTTCACTTTCATTGTTTTTAGAGAACTGTATATATTTTGATAAAAACAGAACTCTTATGTTATTTCGATATTAACGAAATTGAATTAATTTGGTTGAAAGACATTGAATGACTCAATTTTATATGCTTTTATACTGATTCCACTTTTCGTCCGCCCATCTATAATTTTTTAGTTATTGTTTTATAACATTATTAATTCTTGTCTAAGTTGTTTGGTGTATCGTGCTTCTTATTCGATATTTACATAATCATAAAAATGAGTTTTTATGGAAGCGAGAGTTGGGTATGGAATAGAGAGCACGAAAGTAGAGTAAACGCGGTCGAGATGCGAGCACTGCGCAAAATCTGCAGAGTGACGCTCGCGGACCGCGTTCGTAATACCGAAGTAAGAAAGAGAGTTGGTCTGAAAGAGAGTGTCGGGGTGAAGGTAAGGAAAGGAATGCTCCCGTGGTTCGGGCATGTGGAAAGAATGAATGATGAAAGAATGACTAAACAGATATACAATGCAAAAGTGGATGGATGCAGAAGTCGCGGAAGGCCACGACACACCTTCCATGATCAAATTGATCGTGTACTAGCAGAAGGTGATGTCAGGAGCCTTAAGAACTATGAATGTCAAAGAAGCAAGTGAGGTGTGTAAGAATAAGCCTAAATGGCGCTCTGTTGTTCGTGCCTACCCCGCAAGGGACCTGGCGTGAAGTTATGTATGTATGAAAATGAGTTTGTTTCTTTATTTATTCACTTTTTACGGCCTTAATTAAATATAAACAGATGTATTGTATTTGTTTAATTAAGTATGCGAAAATTGAAAGTTCCACCTGAATACTACTCCTAATCCTACGCAGATAAAGTTGCAGGTCAGGAACTATTTTATCTATCAATAGTGTTCCTAACGTGTTACAAGTCTTTGGCAACAGTACGGTTAACAGGGCACCGGAGGCTGGAAGCACGCCCGTTCTAAAACTTTCAATACTAGGTACGAGGAGTCTGAGCATGTAGGGTTTGTGTCGGAAAATACGGTAGAATTTATACCAACAACCGATTGTGCGAAAATTAGGTATATAATATGCACCTAAATGTTAAAATATAGTGTGTGTAATGGGCCCTAGTGGAAGCCCAGTGCCGTTTAACTTAAACAGCAATCTGCTGAGCTAGAGCCAATTTAAAATTTCTTCTCTAAAGTTTTTTCATTATCTTAATATTGTTAAATTGTATGTACTTGTAAAACTTCATTTTTTCTATCTTTCTAGGTATAATAAGATAGTTTAAATAATGGAGAATAAAATAAATTTAAGGTGGTGAAAAGTGAGTTAAAAATCTATCTCGTCAACCAAGCTACCTCAAGTTTATGAAAATTGCTATTAAAACTTTTGGTGTATAATTACTGTTAAATGATGGTTTTTAAATAATCCTTGGATAGTGAGGTCGTTATTACATAATTTATAATCACGATGCGTATGAAGATGCGAAAACAAAATGTGTACGCAAGTGAGGACCCAGGAAAAGTTTTAGTATACAATGATATCTATTATTATAATAAGTATCCTTTTGAATGTATTGTTATATTTTATTTAAAAGAACATAACCAAAACAAATGCGCTATATGAATATTGTGTTAAATATTTCCTGCCGTACTTTCAAAAGCTATGGAAATTGAGTTTTATGCCTGGATGAGTGTGCAATACGTGGTATCCCAAATTGGTTTACGTTGCAATTTTAATAAAGCCACTTGGCCTATTTCATTCAAGTGCGGCTTTCATATCGGCGCTGACTGCTACAATTTTATGAGCACCTAATTACGTTGAGTACTTTGCAACCAGTGTAAATCAGACATGAATTATACTCGTTTTATATGTTTAATAAAGTGGTTCTGTTTAATTTGAGGTTTTGTGATAGCATTTTGCGTCTGAGGTTGCGTACAGAAATCACTGTGTTGTATTATTTGACTTAATTTAATAAAAAGTATGTCTATATATGATGTAATTAAAATCTTTAATGTTCTGTATGGTTTCAAACAAAACACTCGTGAAAGACTATTGACTTAGGCGGCCGTGTCTTTTTCACATTACCTGGATTCTAATCCTGGTCGGGGTAGTAATGCGCCGCTTAGGCAATTTTTCTGGCCTACATATAGAATGAAAACACCATAGTAAATCTTTATATAAGGCTTATATGTGAATGGCATCGTGGGTTTTCTCTTCTACAAATGATCAGGGTACATTTTCTTTTCAAACTACCTTCGTCAATGTGTTTCCATCAAAACAAAAAAGTATCTGCCGCAGCTTAAGTCCTATCGTGAACTGTTTGATAGCGAGGATGAATTAATTAGTGATTCCCCAGGGTAAAGATTTGAAAGGCGAGCAAGAGACGCTTGTACAGATCTAGTGATTGAGAAATGAAGTAATAAGAAATCATTTCATGACTCGTGGATATCGATATTTTCCACTAAATTATAATTTTTTTTTTATTGCAGGAGATCAGCAGACAGGCAGACGGCCCACTTGATGGACAGCGGTTACCATCGCCTATGGACATTTGCAACACCAAAGGTGCTACGAATGCGCTGCTGCTCTCTTTAGGGAGCCTGGAACCTGGTCACTAATGCCGGAACACAACACAAGGTTGTTATGGCGACATACTCTAGACCAGGGGTGGTAGCCATCCAGTCGGGCAAATGCCCTACCACCTGGCTGTGGGTTGTTTTGTCGCCTCTTACGACAGGCCGCCGGGCCGCAGGAAATTGTATTCTTTCTCCGTTCCTGCACGGATATAATAATCGATACATGTCATATTATCTTATTTATTAATAATATTAGTATAATAATATCATGTTGTAAACGATGACATTAAATCTGCAAATATGTGTGTCATAATCGATACAGATTTCAGTACCTATATCTTTATGTACAGTACAATAAAATCTATTGTATTCTACAGTGAGTTGAAAATTACTTTCGACTTATTGTGACAAGAGCCTTAATAATAGAAAATAGCGCCTAGGGCACGTATCTTAGTTGCGCCCCCTTCGTAAATTGTCACCAGATGCCTCTTGCTCATTCGAGAAGCTTCGCGAACGTGATTGTCTGATATGAAATCACAAAGTAAATATAACAGTCTGAAATAGTTGATTACGGCATGATTTGATTTTTAAATTAAATTAGGATATGCCCGTGACGTTGTCCACGTTTGACTTGAAATTCCTGCGGGATTCCTGGGACAGAAAGTACCACAACATTGAAAAAATAATGTAAGCTATGGTTTTAGTGGAATCTGTGTCAGAATAAGCTATTTTTATGCACGTGAACCACTACAAACCGCTCCCGGGAAAATTTCTGCGTGATTCCCGAGATAAAATACATACATACATAAAATCACGCCTGTTTCCCATGGGGGTAGGCAGAGACTATGGATCTCCACTTGCGACGATCCTGACAAACAACTTTCGCTTCGTCTACTTTCATTAACCTCTTCATACATGCGCGTTTATTTGAAATGCTTTTTACCTGACCTTTTTTTAACAGTTCTGATATTTGTTCATGGTATGTTCGTCTCGGTCTACCGGCAACAGCTCTACCATTGACAATACTGTCATATACCTGTTTTGTGATTCTATTTTCATCCATCCTCTCTACATGCCCAAACCACCTTAATATTCCTTTTTCAACTCTTGTTATTACATCTTCTTTCAAACCACATTGTTCCCTTAGCACACTGTTTCTTATCCTATCATTACATACTTATTACATGAAATTTGCTATCATGCTATACTAATAGCACACACGCATATATCACAGTGGATTTTTTTATTTAGCCATTTTAAAACCGCATCTAACAACAAACATTCAAGTAGTCTAAAAAAATGTTTCGTCCTTCATATAGCCTATTCAAGTTGTTTTTTTTCATAGTCAGTGTACAGACATGGCATGTTTAGAATTTTATAATATTATAGATAGATAATTGGCGATTTTGTGTGCCTACGATAGACGCCCAGCACCCAGGGCTAGTGCCCTACTTGCCCCATCCTAGCTACGTCTTTCTATTTAGGTAAACAAAATTATTGCATATACTGTCATTTAACAACCTATACAAGTAGGATCAATTGTTTCTGATTAAGTTAGAAAGCTTAAATTTAGCATCCTGATTGACGGAAATATAAAGTAGGTTCTATTTGAGATAGCTATGACGTTTGTGGTATTAGATATGATATAAATATAGGAGATCAAACTATAGAGTGATGCAAACAACTTCCTTAATAATCTGCATAAACCTCGTATCAACAGTTTAGATATCTTGGAATTGGTCTCCCTTAGGAACTGCACTTAGTTAATTACATTTTCTCCTATATTGCGTTCGCTGAATGTTCAATCGTATATAGAACGTGTCGAGGCTATCCAGTTCCGTTCACAAAATATCAGTTCTTGATATATATTGTATGTATTATGTATGTGTAGAAGTTTGTTACGCGACGCACAATTTGATATTATTTAGAGTATTCGTACTATACAATCCAACTTTAATAAGGGCGCATTGTTGGAACTTTGAATATAATACAGTCGTGAAATAATTCTTTGAGTGTAAGCTCTCGTTTACATAATGCACCTACTGCTATGGCAGCGAACAGGAAAGTGGGCAACGTGAGTATGTGCCATGTATGACATTTGTGTTGACATTTACTGCCGTATATGTAATTTAAAATTATAGATTGTATGAATAAATTACGTTTATATGATTTTTTACTTTTTTTGGTTCCTCATCCATTTTTTGCAAAAACAAATCCCTTCCACAATCCTAATATCCGTCCGTCTATCTTTGTATGCATCAGTCATATTTGTCGAAATTAGGTTTATACTGAGGCCAACATTATATGTAAAGGACTGTTATTTTTTGTTCATTTTAATGAATTTCTGTTTTAGTTTATAGGTAGTTGCTTGAAAATTGCTAAAGTGTATCCCCCCTGCTAATATTTGAACGATACAGTGGAAGATTATGAAAATATTTATAAAATATCTTCAACAAAAGTGTGAACACGATCCGTTGATTAGTTTTTGATATATTGGGTATTTTTGATTTAATGCTTTTTAAATAATTCCCTAGCCGAAATGACGAAAAATATTAGACATTTCTCACACTACCGAATCCCGATTTTTATGTTTTGGTATTTAAAAAGTGTGTCGTGTACGTTACTCATATAGGAGGTTGATTCAAACGCACGAGCCGCAGGCCTCACTAACTTGTGATCAGAGGACGGCACTAGTTAGATTGCGGCTTTAATCCAATTTGATGTTCATTAACTACTGTTTATGCGATCCGTTATGGGGGCCCGTTAGAAATTAAAATTTATTTCTGACATAACTGTGTGCACTTTGTGATTTATAATGAGTCGATTGGTGGATGTGATAATGTTTCTTAGGCTCTCTGAGTGAAGGTTGATGAGGTGTAGTATTTTCTTAAGTTTTCGCGAATAGTACTAATAAAACTATGTTTAACGGTTTTAAGCGCGGTGTTTTATTTGAATTTTATTATTCCAATGTTTCGGCCACTTTGTCTTCCGTGATCATCGCTACCGATAATAAAACGCGGAGACGGTTAATGAAAGATTCTTGCTCCGAATGTACACTTAATAATGCCTAACCGCAGTTTACTCGCAAGCCGACCGGCAAAGACAAAGGGATTAGTGACTAACAATAAATGATTCTTTTCAATACTTAGAAAATTAACGCAAAGAAATGATTATGAGTCATGAAAGCAACCATAAAAGGATTACAGAGAATTTAAATAGCAAAGGTAATAAAACACTTGGTGGTTTAATGAATATATCGGTCAGTTCAGTTGTAGCAGTATGAAAAACATTCGGCCTGCTATTACACAAATATTCGTTAGAAACATGTTCGATTGTTAAATAAACAAGTAGAATATACCCATAATCACTCTTGTTTGTGGATTTGTCCAAAATTTGCATTTCTGATTGGATATATTTAAATGGCTTCTAAAAATGTTTCGATAAAATTCAATTGGTCAACTGAAACATGATATATTTTTCTTTCAAAATATGAATCAGTCGGAGTACTTCGGGTTTTATTTAATTTTTTGCCTAGTAAATTTAGGAGTAAAAGAAATTAACGATAGCTAATTGTCTATGACTGAATGCCAAATTTAATAGCTTGTGAACTATTACAAATTTTAATTCAGGGTTTAGAATACTGTTTCAAAGTAAGTGTTCTCTCCACCTGCCAATAATGTTAACCGAAGTTTATTAAACAATTAAAGGGTTAATATAAATTGAATTGTGTTGATATTTCGCTACCCCAATTCGAACTTTGACTTTGGATCTCTACAAATCGTAAATTGATCCGTGGTAACTTAATGGTTCGGTTCTAATCGTTTAAATCTTTATATGTATATAATAATATTGTTGTGAGTTGTGATAGTGGGATACTTTTGATCCCGAAAAATTTATGAGTTCCCGTGGGATAGTTAAAAAAACTGCACCACGCGGACGTAGTCGCAGGCATCAGTTGGTTTACAATAAAAAAAGCATTTGTTTGCTTTTGTAGTATATATGGTGTGTGCATTAGTCTATTAAAATGTATATGTTTGTGGGTAGTTCATAAAAGTTTTATAGTATATGTTATTATATTTTTAAGGGGGAAGATGTAGTATATTATGGTGTGTGAAGTAGTCTATTAAAATATATATGTGGGTAGTTCATAAAACTATATAATAAAACAGTTCGCAACCAAAACCACTAAGTGTTTATTACAGCTTTGTTCTATTGTAAAAGATAAATGTTATTTCTAAATTATATTACTACAATTAATTAAACTTGTTTACAATAAAATATACAAAATAGCAAACGCCATTTTTGGTTTATTGCATTAATGCGATGTTTGCTTTGACTGTAGGTCCGTTAAGCATTCAGAAATAAATACATACATTTGTTTAATCGGCAAGTGGTTTTTGGTGTATTTTATATTCACTGTTTGTAACATCCCCGAGATATGTATGGTCGTGGTATGAAAAGATTCACTAGTTTTCATTTAACGTTCCGCGAGCACGTTACCTTTTCAAAGCAAGTCACAGAACAGACTGTTCCATAGAAAATTATGTTTAACTGTTTAACAAACAGGTTTTTTTTAACAAGTTTAACATTACTAAGATCAAAGTTGTTTGATTTCTATCTTGTCTAAGAAGATTGTTTAGAAATGTAAACCCTACTTATTGGTATGAATATTTATGATAAGCATTGTTTGGTCAACTCAATGTAATGTTTTTGTATCTACCTTAAATCAGTTGCCAATTAAATATCGAACCATAAGCACGTTGCCGTTTTATTGCTAATACATCTAATATCACAGTCCACACAAAAGTCAACGCTTTCATAAAAACAAGCATAGTGATTATATCCTCTTTGTTTCTTATTGTTAATGTCAGTGTCTGTCATTGTCCACATTGCAATTTTCTTTTCTCACGTTTCTGTATTTTATAAACTTAACATTTATTGAAAATGTTGGCAGTATTGTTTCCTGTACTTGTGCAAGAAAGGTTTAACATGAACCTTTTCATACCGCGATTGTACTTCGTTAAAAATAAAATAATAACTAAAAATGTTTACCCGGTACTCTTAGTACTAATCACTCTAACACTTAGTATTTTAACGATGTTTTCGAAGATTTTTGTCGGAATTGCGAGAGGTTTATGACTGAATTTATGTTTTGTTTGTTATTCGATTAAAAGCATTGCTCCACAGTCATTTTTGCTTTTGTTGAGCTAACATGGTTGTTCAGGGCTAGTTGACATTTAATTTGACTAGTTTTAGTATATATAAGTATAATAGTTTTGTTATAAATAACGTGCCATAAGGGAATGTTATGGATTGAAAAAGGATGTAGTGACGAGTTGAAATAGGAATGTTAAGGTGGTTTGGGCATTTAGACAATTAATGAAAGCAGAATTACAAAACAAGAACCCAACATGACAGGAAAGTCTGATAGAGTCGGCTCCTCTAATACGCAACTTATCAAGATCAATTTGAAGATATTTTGAAGAAAGGTCACGTAAAAAGTACTCTAAATAAACGTGTATATATGAAGAAATAAATGAAAGGTGATGAAGAGAAAAGTATTTGTCAAGATCAAAGCAGGTGGAGATGCATCGTCTTTGCCATCGCGAAGTGAAACACTCGTAAAAATATGTATGTATAAATAATAATGTTCGATTTCGCGCTCAACTTATTATAATTTTGTTGTGACGCATATAGAGGGTAGAGAGAGATGGTAGGTAGAGGGCAGACTTGTCACATTTAATATATTACTTTTAATATAGTACCACAGTACGCTACATATATTAATCAGATCGAAAGAATTCAATAACTGTTTATAAAATATTATCTCAATTATAAAAGCAAGAACTCTTTCGCTACGTACGAAGAAGCCTGCCAATTGTATAACATCACAAGCCTTAAAAATAGAAGACAGCTTCTTGACATGTCATTCCTTTACAATATCGTAAATTCTCGTTTAGACTGTCCTACTCACACCTCATCTGTATCCCTCGCAGTACCAAATTTCAAAACACGGTCTAGCCACAACAAATTGTTTCACGTGCCCTGTAGAAGAACTAATTATGCCTTAAATGAAGTGCTTGCTCGTCTTACCGCCACTTATAATAAATAACAAATTTAATGATGTAGATATTTTCTACCATTCGAAATTAATTTATAAATCAAAGATATTCGAAAAATTAGGCTGATAGTTTAACTGGTTATTAGGTATCATAAAATATATCCACACATTTGTCTGTATATTTTTATTTTTAGTTTCTATAACATGTATTAGTGAATCATATATACGTATATTATTAATATATATAATATGAATACCTGTGAATTTCTTTATTTATTATTTTCGTTTAACTTATATACCATATATATAACATATACTATATATATAACATATACTATATAGGGGATAATTCAGCAAGCATTATTTTATTATATTAAATATACTACATTTATATAGAGCTTAACATAAGCAAACTGTTTATTGCGGTCTTGGTTTTGCACAAATATAGTGTAAAGTGTGAAGTATCCTGTAATTGGCAACATTCATATTAAATAGAGTTGATTGTTTTAAGTTATAAGTAAGCTGTTGGATATGTAATAAATAAATAAATAAATATTAATAGTGCGTAAGTTGGGTGCACGTAAATATATAATTTCAACTTTTGACTTCATTTTTGAACGACTTACAATGCTCGCTTTGTTACGATTTTCTTTGAATAGCAACCCTAAAGCCTTTGCGCCGTGGCGTGGCTGTTTACTCGCACTATTTGATGTAGAATAGAGTCGTTTCGCGTTGATTTGTTTGTTTAGAAGGTACGATTAAATCTGCTCACGTTGTGTGTGTATTCCATTTTAATATAATCTATGACAAAAAGAACAAACATGTTTACAGAAATGTTTATTATTTATTAGACAATTTAGGGTCGCTTGCATAACGATCGCCTTTAAATAAAATAAGTTTATCATATTAAAGTGCACAACATGTATTCACAGTTCTTTAAACATATTTAGCGACAAATTTTGCCTTGTGCAAGACAATAATCGTATTTAAGGGTGTTAAATGCGTTTAGTGTTTCTTAACTAAATTAAGGGACGTTATGCAAGCGGCCCTTAATATTTTATTCATAATTAGGATATGCCCGCGACTTCGTCCACGCATGACTTGAAACGTATAGCAGAATTTTACAAAGAATATAAGCTATCGTTTAGTAATAAAAACCGTGTCAGAATAAGCTAATTTTTTTGCACTTGAACGACTTCAAACCGCTCGTGGTAAAGTTCTCGCGGGATTCCTGGGATAAAAAGTATCACACTTTTATTTCATAATTTGCTATCGATCAGTGAAAAAATCGCTTTGGAATTTGTTTTTTTTTTCAACCTGGCCGTTTTAAATAATTCCAGAGAAATTCCCCCCCGAATAAAAAGTAGCGCAGATTTTAAATCTATGAATTTTCCGTCGATCAGCGAAAATGGCATCGAGGTTGGCTCAGTAGTTTTTATGTGAATCTCGAACAAACCGACAGACAGGAAAGTTAAAATAAATTAGCAAAGAGCTGAATCACTCAAGTGGCGCAAATATGTAACTCCTGGCGAGGGTTATATGTTTATGCCGTTTGCTGTTGAAACGATTGGTCCGTGGGATCCAGAGGCCATGTGGCTTTATATTTCAAAACGTTTTATTGACTTTTTGGGAATCAGAAATCTGGTTCCTACCTCGTACAACGGATCAATATGGCGATTTTATAATATTATAGATACTGGTTCAGAACATTAGATTACAAAATATGATAAACAGGTTAAGTACAATATGAGATTATTCAGCACTTTAACTTGACACGCATATTTTACATTAAAATTGATAGTTTGGGTTTATTTTTATTTTTACCTATAATATATTCAAGTAGGTACTTAAAAGACTAAGCGCAGTAGGTGCTGGTTGCTGAAAATAAATACCATCTCAAAATTACTTCCAGCATAGCAACACTTTGGGTGCTAACCTCACTTTTCAATTTACAGCACCCTAATCCTTGAAACCTAAAAAAAGTTTCATCAATCCCACCTGGTTTGGGTGCCGCTTTTGACAAATATTTTTTACAATAAACTGAAAATGACAATCTAATACAGATCTGAATTTGCTCATAGTCCTTTAAGGCTTTAGGTAATTTAACGTACCTGTCTTAATGAAGTTACAAGAAGGATACTGAATACTTATTTGGATCGTCATACTGATTCATTGTCGGAGGTAACTACCGAACTTTTGATCACCGGCGTTGACAGGACTTTATGAAATCACTCAAAATCTCAAGAAGCTATGGTCTACGCATCTAACGAGCAAAAGACACTAATAAATAACTAACGGGATATTTGTCTATTTTAGACGTTTCATTATAACCCCGGATATACTGTAAGGTTGTTTCTAAGAGATTTTCTAAGCAACGTGTTTAGTATACAATAAAATATTATATTCTATCTACCTATTTTGTGGTGCTAGAATGTGGCTATTTCGTAGTATATTTAACATGAATAGTTAAAACAGGAAGTGAAAGGACGAAGCGATTTAAATTTACAAATCGATTGCCTAAGTGACGCACACACCCATAATTGTGCAGCCGGCTCACTTTCGGTTTTACATTGCCCTACCATTCGAGCAGACGTATTACAGCTGCTCTACTTATTATGTTAGCAACGAAATCTGATATCGCAACACTAAAACCTCTGTCTCATGTTGCTATTAACTTTGTAAATTCTGTTATTTCACAAATGTTATAGTATACTTACGAAGTGCTGCTGTAAAAGTATACCTGTGAAAATTTGAAATCTCATTTTGCTTTAGCTCTATTGTAATATCAAGTTTGAGTAACGCGACAACGATACCTACCTGGAGATACGGCGAATGAAATCTAAATTTTATTCCATACGGTTTCCCTGATGGTCTCTGTTTCCCCATGGCGTTTTCCATTTCCTGGACTGAAAATATTTTTTTTAAAATCTTTTATGACTGATTGAATTGAGATTGGTATAAAGCCCGCATTGAATATATAAAGAAGAAAACCAGCTAAATTACCATTCTTTAATGATAATACTGTCAGAATCGATTTTGGTTTTAGCGATTATTGATTTGTGAACATTAATTAGAGCTCTGATTTCCGAGCTTGTCATACTTTTGGACAGGTCCAAATGCTGCTACGATATTTGTAATTTATAGCTATTGCTGTAAACTACAATTATCGTGGTATCCCTATTGGTCAGTGGGTCTTTTAGCAACATGGCTGGCATCAAACTCGTTTATTCGCTTTTCAATTAATATGTAAGGACTGTAAAGGGATTTGTAACGTAGACATCAAAAACAGTCGCAATGTATAATAAGCTGAACATTTTAATCACATATAGAGAGAAGGATTGTTTCACATATGCCCCTGCGACACCTGCAATAATGTTAATGTTAATGACTGTGTGCAAATAAGTCTTCTTTATAGTGTTAAAAACGACGCGTTAACAATTAGCTACATTAGTGTAGTTATATACATATATGAGTTACCAGTTAATGTTTAACATAATAAAACAATGTTGCATCTCAAATATAGCATTAAAACATTAACAACGCCTGCGTAATGTTTTTATTCGCTTGTTAGCTACAGCATTACGACGCAGGTGTAGCAGAGGTATCATAATATAGTTATGACAATAAAAAATATAGATAGATAACACTTTACAAACAACAACTATAACAATTGTTAGTATAGTATTATTATAATATTCTTTTTTACACTCTTTTTGAGTTATTATTATGACATTGTTTGTATAACATTTAATTATATATATTCTTGTAATTTTCCTATACCCAGCTAGCCAAACATGGATGCACATTTACTTCTATACCATCATGCATACTCTGATATGTAAATAAATACATATTTATACATAGGTATAAATATGTATTTATTTACATTAAGTATAGACTTAACTGTGATTTTGACGTTATTTCTCACCAATAAAACATTTTAAAATAATCTACGATTACAATATTGTCATGTATAAACAATATGGGGCCTTATCTCTCAACGCAATCTCTTCCAGACAATATACCGTAAAGAATCTTTTAAACTAATCTGGCGATGTATGTGGTACTATATATACTCTAGCTATATATACTCGCACTTGAAGTTTAATTTAAAGGCATTTATTTAATAAATGTGTTTATTTTCTTGTTTCAGGTACGTGTGAGGCATGTCAAAGTGCAATCTAATTTAAAGTGCGGCTGAAGTATCGGAGCGTGTCGCACTCGGTGCCACTGGACGCCGTTCAATTTCGCCGGGCGAAGTTGCGGCCAATCCCGTCGGGTATTCGACACGAATAAAAAGTCGCCGAGTGCAATAAGTGCCGCCATCAATGTCGCGTTAGCGCCAACACAATAAAATAGAAAGTTCATTCATTCGATGGAAAATGTCGATAAGCCCTCTCTAGAGATATTGCACGTTAGGGCATCGATGAGTTCCTAGTTCTTGGTGTAAAGCTGTCGATGCAATTCTATTGTCGGTCGTTAAGCTGTGTTCGTTCGAACATAGCGAGACTAAAGCCGAACATAAACAAAGCAATCTTATTTCTCTCGTAGGTACGTGTGCCGAATGTGGGCCATAGTCATACTTCGTCCAACACTTGATTTACATTTTACAGGTCAATCGTGACGTCTTAATATATTACCGAATCGATTTCATATAAAAATCGAGTTTCCTTGTCAATACACTTTTATCGATTACACCTATGTAATTTGCTAGAAATACTGTATTGCGTAGTTAATAAGCCGTTCTTTTTTATTTTTTTATTCGAAGCGCAGCAGACACGCTGACGGCCCAACTGTGATGGAAAGTGGTTACCGTCGCCTATGGACATTAGCAATATCAAAGGAAGGTACGGAGGCAGTGATCAACAAAAACAACTCAGTTGTTATAGTGGCATACTCTAGACCAGGGGGGTAGCCATTCAGTCGGGCAAATGCCCTAGCACCTGGCAGGGGGTGGTTTTGTCGCCTCTTAGGACAAGCCGTCCGGCCGCCGCAAATATTCAATAAATGAGTAGTATTCTTTTTGCATTCCTGCACGGAGATAATTTCTTCATTTAATCAAAACATTTTCAAATAATTAATTACTATTGAACTTAGGTATGATGACAATAGTTATTAGTCCGTGTATCAGATGACTCGCAACGTCACACATTGCGTCACCTGGAACCATGTAGTATGGTAATTGTGACACTTGTGGCGAAATTTGTGAAACGTATTAAAAATAAACCTAACGTGATAGACGTGCAAAGTAAAATAAATATAGTTAGAAAGACTATAGTGGAATTAAGTCTGCCAAGTACGTGCCAGTCTACATCGAAGGAAGTTATAGATAGATAGATAGCTAGATACAAATACTTTATTGTTCACCACATGCACATAAAGTAAATCATTTACAGTAATTTCGTGGCCTTATCGCTTTAGAGCAGTGGTTCCCAACCTTTAAGTCATGAGGGACCATTTTACTAAATCTCTGTCCTGCCAGGGACCACTTATTCGGTTATGTATATGTAAAAAGAGCGATTGCACTGCACTGCGTATTGCTTTCGAACTTGTGCTGCGGCGTGGTTTGCGTTGCAATGACTCGACACAACACGTCACGTCACTTGTTTATAACGATGGCTTCGCGGACCACTTGGAATGCCTCCAGGGACCACCAATGGTCCGCGGACCACCGGTTAGGAACCACTGCTTTAGAGCGATCTCTTCCAGACAACCCCGGGCTGTGGATTATATGAAAGGAATCAAAAGTGTATGACGGTGGTGTGCAAATAAAATACATGTGATTAATAGGATACCTAGATATTACACAATACGTATAATTACGAAAAAGAAATAGGCAATAATACATTTTAATATTATATATATATCCAAATATATACATTATTAATATGTTATACACACACGGAAGCTAAAAACGACATTTTATCCTAAATTTTATATAACCAATTTTCGATAAAATTACATTTTAAGTAGTATCTATCACCTTGAATATAAAAAAAATAGTAATAAGGCACACTTTACGAGCGTGACGTCAGCTAAGCGCCAAAGTCAGGGGCGTCTTTAATGGCCGACTCCTATATCTTACTATTCACTAACTTTCCCTATCATTGACGGTTGAATATTGACATTAGATGTATGGAGCGGAGCTTATATATTTTTTTTCTGATGAAGGAAGATGAACGATCGATTAGATATAGGATAGTCTATTGATGTAAATGATATATTAGGGATTCTTGTTTGGAATTACTGAATTATTTTATACAAATATCAAATTAATGTTTCAATTAAAAAAAGTACGAGACGGCAGTCGTATGGTGGATGATTTTAGTAATACTACTTCTGCTGTATATGTTGATGCAAAGTTCGCTTACTAAACTAATATAAATTAATAAAACGAAATAATTATGCTAAAATATGTATATGTATTTACTTCGTAATTCACTGATCTTGTAATTATTACATTAATTTAACGATATTTATAATAACTTAACTAAGTTTCTAAAACTTGTTTATAATTATGAGTTTAAAACTGGGTAAAAAGTTTAATTTATATCTTTCATTTATTGTAATACATTATCTGATTGAAACTCAAATTGATCTACTTTTAAATTAGAAGCGCTTTTGTTATGAAAATTAGATTCTGAACGAGTAAATGAAATAACGACATTTTTAGACTCAGACCGATCTAGTTTCAGTAAAAATAATAACGAAAAAATATGTTTCGAGTAAAATAAGCTTTTTATCTCATTCCAGACAATAGTATTTTATTTAATGGCTATAATTTTACGTATAAATTGTGAAAGCGTAGTATGTTTAATATTTATGAACAGTCAGATTTTATTTATTCAACGAATTGGAATAAATTATGAATATTATAATAGTACAGTCTAAAAGTAAATGTCTAAATCGATTTCGGTTACTGCAACCAACTACGTAGTGCGAACCTCATAACATTGATTTTGTTTTCCGCCCGTGTTCTCACATGTGGATTTTATAACCTCCGGTTGCTAAGAAACGATAGGCCAAAACGTTAACATTATATAAGCTATGGTAAATGATAAGTGGTAATATTTTTTTTTTCTCACGTCTGACATCGAGCTTTTTTTATAAATCTTATTACTATTGTAATACGCTTTCGATTAGAGGGAATATAGTTACAGCAGTACAAATATTTTTCAGCAATAGTACAATAAGTGGTATTATCGCTAGATAGCGGTTTTTATTTGAATGCATAAATTAATTTTAGCTCTATGTGTATATACTTAAGGCAGGACTTTCTTTTACACGTAGATTAAAAGAATTGTACGTAACATTTAATTGAATTTTGAACTTTATGCTACTTATTTAAAGTGTAATTTATATTGTAGTATTACGAATAAGGGCCAAAATACCTTAGAATAAATACGTCTAGAATAGAAATGCGAAAATTCTTCCAATAGGTTAGTGAAACGTGCTAGTTTCAATTCTACTGCGTGTGAACTGCACACACCTTAATAAATAATTTTAAAGTTGCAGACAAAGGACACATTTTTTATTATATGTATATTTAATTTGGGTTGCTTTTAACTTCTCGTCCTCTTATAGTATTAGTATTGAACATAAATAAAAATACTACTTAGTATGTTCACATCATTTAAGCACGGATTATAAGCATAATACATACAATAGCTGTAAACCTGATTATGCAGACGCCGTTGCAGTGTGTCAAGGTATGTTTGAAGCGCCTGGGTTGGGCGCTCATGGCGCTTATTGGTGTCCAAACTTGCGCAAAATTTTGCATAATCGAAACTACGCCATGTGTCGCGACCATCGTGTTAACATAAACTTTACATAATACCTTTAAACGTGACATAATTTACATTGGGCGAGCTGCCGGCTGTCGCTCGGCCGTGACCGTTGCCTAAGCTCCCCTAAGTCGCCAGCTTAATACTTCCCGGAGGTGCTAATACCGCCAAATCCTCCTACAGTTTAATTGTGAGCGATTACTCGACACGTGTTTCTTAATTAATCAGGGTACAGGCGGTGCAATTTTGTTTGTGCGAGAAGGCTTATTACGAAGTAAGATTTAATAAACGAACGCATTGAATGGGAATAATGCCATCGCTAGAGTCCGCGCCACAAAAGTAGTCCCACGGAGACGGAACTAAAAGCAGCTCAGGTATTTAGAGAATTTTGTTCGTAAAGTAGCCAGGAAATAAATTTACCGCTTTAATTATGGAATGTTTTCTTCAGTTTCCTATTACTCTGAAAGGATTAAGTACGGCGATTGTAACGCCGCGTCTGTGGAACTTCTTTCGAGACGCGGCCTTTTTTTGTTAACGCAAGAGGAATGTCGTTTCTTCTTCTTCTTCACACGGGCCTGGATACTGGGGAAGACCACAAGCTACGCCTAGTGCCACCTGCTTCGTGTGTGTATGGAACTCTTATACCAAACAATAAATCGATTCTCCTTCGATTAAAGAGGAGTTCGAACAAACCACCCACTAAACCTACCTGTAGCCCTGGTGAGAGACTGCATTTAATCAGAACGACATAGGGTTTACGCTATGTACGTTTTCTACTGTCTCGCTCTGGTCCTTCAACTTGGTACTAACCCCGGGAAATAACACCACAGATTACGCGGTGGGTATTCTTGTACTTAAAGCCTCATCCGAACCCCAGTCTGACGACGACGGTCGAAGGTTACACGCACAGTCCTCGCCCTCTATCTCTCTCTCGGCAGCCTTCTTTTGAGTAATTACCAACTCGGCAAAGGATAAAGCTGCCTGGCAGTTATAATCGATCAGGATCATGGCTTCCACCAAAATCCTCATTGATTCAACTGGCCCTAACTCGGCCTAGAGTTGGAACCTCTAAGGTCTCCAAGCGGTGTCTCGACAGACGTGTGAAATGTGCTGTGCCCTACAATACGATGCAGATACTTGCCGAAGCACCCATACCTGGAAAGTATGCCATTACCCAGCTTTCGGGGACTCCAATAGTCCTCTCTACTTCTCGATCATGGCCTCGGTTTTCCGGCCGAAGCACACCTCAAGCTTGTTATGGCAACATACTGTAAACCGCCCTCAGCAAACTGTTATTTTTCCGTTCCTGCACTGATATAAAAGAATATAAAAATAACAAGAATGTATATGCATTATGTAAACTTGCTGTTGCTGAGGAATTTGTTGCACCGCTTCTTCTCCTTTAACAGTACCTTAAATTGCTTTGTAAGTCGTGGTAATCGTAGACTAAGTAATAAGTAATTTGTACTTTGGACTAAGTAATAATTAATTTGTAAGGTTACTTATGGAAATAAATTCATTCATTTTGATTTTTCTTCCGGCTTATTTGAAATGGCTCTATGTTTTCAATTGCATCACGTTCTGTTGTTGTTTTTGTGACATATGCGTGATTTTTATAACCCAGTTTTTTCTCTTTGTTGACAATAGCTAACTAGTTTGTTGTGTACAATAAAATGTGCATGTCAATGCTGGTAGTTTTATTCGGCGAACGATTGCATTATATTCAAATTACATTCTGTCGGTATAGTTTTGTTATGATGTTGGGTTGAATTGAAAATATAAAAAAAACATTATGTAATAAGTCACACTTTATAGTGAAATGATAATTCCTTTGAACTTACCAATTAAGTAATATTTTGTGCTAAAATTAACATATATAGCATACTTAAAATTGTTTGTCTATTAACCGTACTCGTGGGGGTTGCCTGGAAGAGATCGCTTTAAGCCATAAGGCCGCCCTTTGTCCAACATTTACTATACTTAGGTTTAAGAATGTAGTTTTATTTTTGGTTAATAATAAAGTGTTTTCATTCATTCATTCATTCGTACTCGCAGTTTGATGATAGCTCGAATGAAACGTGAATAGAAGCGATTGAAATTTACTTTTATTAAAAAAAAATGTATTTTGTATCAATCGTTATCTTAAGTCCAAACGTACTCAATTATGAAGTTATGAGAATGCCAAGCGTTATTTAGTTTAGTTACTTAGTTATAAGTTTTACGAATAAGAGATTTTTACTAGTAAGGTTCCGAAATAAAATTTATGATGCATATATATAATCGTAATCTTTGTTATAATGACTCATTTGATTTAAGTTGAATAACTAAGTTCTATAATACCTAGATATTATATTTTGGAATTTGAATGTGAATGACTAATGATCGGTGCCTACATCTTTACTATTCATTCATTTGCGTTATTATTAGTTAATATTTAACAACAAAAAAAACTCCATACAAGTAATGTAAATTTTCAACCATTAGTAAGATTTGGGAATGATATGCCCTAATCAAATTTTCGCGAATTTGTCGACAAAGAAGAAATCCTTTTCATTTACCCAATGAACGACGTTCTTGGAATATTATAAATACATTTGTATTTATGTATTTAGTATTCTTTGTGTTTATTATACATATTTAATTTTCTATGGTAACTAGGCCGCTACTTTGTCCACGCTTGACTTGAAATTCTCGCGTGAATCCAGGGATAAAAGGTAGCGCAGATTTTAAGTCTCATAATTTTCTGTCGATTAGCGAAGACCGCATCGAAATAGGCCCAGTAGTTGTTACGAGAATACCGAATAAACAGACAAGAAATCTAAAAAAAAATTGTCGTGTTCTCCATCTTACTGATATTATAAACGCGAAAGTTTGTAAGAATGTATGGATGTTTGTTACTCTTTCACGCAAAAACTACCGAATGAATTTTGATAAAACTTTACAATAATGTAGCTAACACATCAGAATAACACATAGGCTGTAATTTATATAGTCCAAAATATAACGATATTCCATCACGACGCGGATGAGACCGCGGATGCGCACCTACTCGTTTTTATAGACTACAAACTTTCGCGTTTATAATATTAGTAGGATCCTAGTTGATTTTTTTAATAGCTTCAATGTACAGACACGCTATGATTAGAATTTTATAATGTTGTGGATAATATGAACGCAATTCGCATTTATAAAACAAACCTTTACTTTTATATAAATCTCGAGACCTCGAGCCGTGCGAATTCGAGAGTCCGGCTCGGTCCGTTCACTTTCACTACCTACAAAGGCTTGCGTTTAGCGTTATCTTATTAGTACGCCGGCTGTTTGTTTTCGACATTACGTTTTGTCGGCCAATTTGCCTGTAACTTGATTATTACGTGTTCACCCCGTATCCGAGACGTGTCGGTCACGCTTCTTACGTTTTTGGATTGAGGTGATAAAAGTGCGAAACGTCCTAACAGTTTCGTCGATGTGGTTGTGAGTATTTGTATTTATAATTGGCACTTGCAATTCCCAGTGGTTGAACGTGTACATGCACATTGCAATAGTGTGCGTGGCTGACGTAATGAGCAGAGTCGAGCTTGCCGTTCTATCATACCAGTCTACCACAAGCAAAGCCCGCTCGCCTTTAGGAATTACAAGAACTATAACTCGCGGTAAACGGACGACAACCTCTGTCAATTGTGCCTCTACCTACCTAAAATGGAGAATACTGTAAATCAATACGCTCAAGTATTTTATATTTACGCTAATGTTTTTACCAGTCTCAAAATCACTTAAAATACTGTGGTGATAGTTTAGATGTCTGGAGAGCAAAAACTGACGAAAAAAAAAACGATGGTTATGATATAAAACAGGACAGGCTAGCTAATGAATTGACTAAATATATGTATATAAATAAATGTCTTCTGATCTTTAATATCTTGCAAAGTAAAGTATACTAGTGAAGACAGACCCCACCAAACAGCTAGGATTTATAAAATTGTCGACAGAAAGAAAGATACAATCGAGTCGACGAGATTTTTTTTTTTCCCCAATTATGATTTTAATTGCAAAATTGATGACTAAGCTTTCTGTTGCGACGGACTTCTGAGACAAGAAACAAGAAATTCTCTCTCTGCACTTTGATATATCTATTCTAGAAGTGTTTATCTACTTAGATATTTGTATTCCTGGTAGTTTATGGTCGATGAGATAGATTCATTACAGGAACCATCAAATCTCTTATCAAAGGGAAATGTCAGAAGTTTGTATTGTTGTTACGAAAGTGTACATGCAGATATGTAAATATTTTCAAAGTTGAGAGTATCTGAACGTGAGTGCGGGTGCGGAACGTGAATTCCTTTCTTGAATTTTAGCTTGATATCGGAGCCAGATGCAATTGTGTATTCCGGACAAATGTCAAGCGAGAGAAGATTTCGTAATATTTGCTGAAGTTATTTGCATGTACATGCTTATTAAATTTACTGTTCGCTTTGTAGTAGCTCTTTCGTGCATACTATAGAATCGGAATACAATATAGATTAAGTATTCTGCACATCAAACTTTTTTCTCACACAGATTTTATCATTACCATTCATTATTACACCGTGTGTCGCAGCTTCAAGTATCTTGTGAAGTGATGCAGCCTCTACAGTTTTATGAATGTGTCATGTTTGAACTACGGCGAAAATCTGTTCGTTCTCTGGGGCGAAATAAGTAGTGTGTCGCGGCGCCGCATTGCATAAATTACGTCGACTCTGAATCTAATGGATTCTCTCATTCGTTGTGAAGTCAAAGATGTGATTTGATTCCAGTCTTTGTGGAATGTTAAGCAATTAGCTTGTAGATTGATAACAAAAATCTAGGTACATTAGGTAACACAACCCGACATTCGAGACAGATTGCAGCTTGGCTATTTATGCTCCCATACTTCATAATTATTAATCTAACTTGCTAATTTACGCTTGACTGACTCGTTGTTTCTCTCTTTCTTCTTGTATTCTCTATCGACTTTTCTTGTATACGATTACTTGTCGCTAAGCACACACTTTGCAATAACAGTTTCAAATAAGAGATCCCTTACGATTAGAAACCCTTTGAAAGGACAGAATTATAGACACCTGGATATGTACATTCCGGTCATCAGGATGTTAATATTAGCTCTCCGAAGTAGCATATCGCACTACAATATCAGGTAGCTGACACCCTGTTAGAGAGGTCGGGCACCTTTTGTATCTTGCCCTCATTGTGTTGAGATGGGTCCCGTGGATTCTATTTCAAACGCACCTCGCTCAAACGCAAATAAGACACCTATTTAATTGAAGTTGCCTTTACCATGAAAATCAATATGGTGGAGCTTCGAATCGACATTCTTTCAATCACTCGAGACTCCTCATCCCACGATCGCGAATTAAATTTACGAAAAAATAAGAGGTGAATGTTGAGACACAAAGACAAAGGCTGTTTTTGTTGGTTATTCGAGGTCCGTTTCAAATAAATTGGTCTCTCTTTTTCGAATTGCTTAATCGTCGAGGTCAGTCGAAACGTAACATGTTCATGTTTCACATCAAATATAGCTAAAATATCTCGTGCAGTTTTCATAAATGGGAGCTGAGCTGTCCGAAACATGCCAGTTCCCGGTCTATAATTCACGGTTGTACGAACGCCCGAGCGGCAGCGTCAATCGGTCAACGTCAATTCGACCGCTGCTCTGCCGCGATCTTGCGCTCTCAATGGTACTCCTACAAAGAAATATATGTCATTTTTCTCTTGGAAATGCAATTAGAATTGACGTATTTCTCTCGTATTGTGCAACAACAGACAGCACTGGATTTTTAATTTAAGGTTGAGCATTCGTCGTCCTTTTATTTTACGTAAATGGAAATCAGCTTTACAACACAAGCTACTCTTTGCATGCTTCGGAATTTAATACGTGTAATTAATTCTTGCTATTGTTAAAATCACAACCTTTGTCGTTGTCATCATTACATTAAATCGGGACAATGCCTTTGCCTGTGTTTACAAGTCAAAGCGACTTAAATGCTGTCTAGGATTTTTAATGTATTTGTGTTTTTAATTAAATAAAACGGATTTCTGAAGATAAATGGAGATGAATATATCTTCTCCACACTTCTGTAAGAAAATTATGTTATTGATATAAATGAGATTGAAAACTCGAAAAGTTAGCATATTTGTTTTTTATTGGCAAAGGTTTTTGTACTTTTTATTTATGTTAGTTGAACTTGCCAGTAGATGGCGCTGTAACGCATCAACTTTAAAACTCTTAACTCAATAAAAACGTAGGCATATTTAAACGTAAAACTATTTTTATCCTATCCTTTATATTACTATAACTCGCTACTATATGACGTTGCAGTCTATTATTTATAGTTTTTTTCTCTTGCGTATTAAAGTTTCTCATACTTTAAGTAAATTCGAAAAATTCTTGCATTAGAAACATAGTTCCTTAACCTGATTATTTTCTATTATATTTCATACAAATCCAGCGTTTTATAAATATTATTTTAGAATGTTTTACTATAATTATATTGACTCGGTTTTTTAACTTGTATCTGTATAACGAATGCTTACGCTGAATTTTAAAGAAATATAGCGTCTTTTTTACATAAAATCATTTTTTGGTCAATCATTTTTTAATTCACATTTCTGTTTTTTCAAAATGTAATATATTAAACCTAGTTCTGGTGTTAGGCAAGTGGCGAGTGTACGGGTAGGGTCGATGTGGAGCGAGAGCGTTAATCAGTCGAGTGGTCAGGGGACCGATGGGCAAGCCGCGGCGCAGATGGAATTTCCAAGTTACGCAAATTCAACACGTCTCCTCGCCACACACAATACTGAAAGTATTTCGCAACGGTAACCAGCCTTTAGGCAGATGAAGTGCGATTTGTATCTTTGTTTATAGGCAACCTACATTGAATAAATGGAGTTACAATGTTTTGGAAAGCGGCTCACGTTTCTTTGCAAGGTGTATTTTTCAGGCATCGATAGATGGCGGTAGTAGTTTCATTTTAAGCTACCAATCTAGCAGACTCAGTCAAACAATTTCTATAAATAACCTTCTGGATGGTATGTTATGCATACGCTTGCGAGAATTAAAACGAATTAGCACGACTCAAAATATTTTTACTTTGAACAAAATCCTTGAATTCCTGACAGATGCCGGGTACCTTTTAGAGGTCGGTCCTGTCTCATTAAATTTCTTGTTAATTTCCATATCTGATGATTAAACTCGAGTATAAACAGTCATTGTTATTCTACAATTTTAATTAGCTCTTAATTTACGAAACTGAATTATGTACAACTGATGGAAATAATGCAAAATGTGGTCTTAAGGTTATATAAAAACCGCTTTTTTTTAAATAAAATAATTTATATAAACTGTGTTTATTTTAATTATTGTGCGTAATATAATCAAATACTTGAACAATTTATGAATAAAAATCGGGTGACCAAACTTAGTTATTATTATTTTAATTGCTGTTAAGCAGTCTATTCTACACTAATATTATAAACAGGTAAAGTTTTTTGTACGAAGAAATACTACTATATACCTACCTATATACCTATTAGACCGATTTTGAAAATCCTTTCACCAGTAGAAAGCTACATTATTCTTGAGTAATATGGTCTATATTTGGTTGTGATTAATAATATTTCTTTTTGACGCCCAATTACTCCCAGAAGTGACACCAATGAATAAGCCGTTTGACGCATTAGAATTAAGAGGTGGTTATTATCTACTTACTACATTCAAGTCAAGTAAAATACGCTGTTACATTCTCCAAGGTTAATTTACCCTGTTGATTACATAACATTTTCAATGACTATCAAACTCATGTTACGTGTAAAATTGAAATTAAACTGGGCCCGTGGCCTACGAAATTCGTCCACACTTTTGAATAATGCAAACGCTTTATTGATACGAGCGTACGCCGTACACACATGTCGCCTAATGTGCGGAATTACTACAGTTTATTAATTTATTTGTAAATTTAACAGGAATATATTAAGAATGGTAATTCGAGTGTAATGACGACGCTTACCAGCCTTTGTTTACGCGTTTTACATTTAAATAATTAGAATTCTGTAAGTAAAGAATTACACAGAATTTTCTCTTTAGAGAGCTCACTGTCAATCTTTGTGCCGTAGGTATATAATGTAAAATTTCTTTTCTTTAAAAATTCTCCTCTCTTGTTTGGCTTTTCATAATAATTGGGAAAAAATATTACATGGAACAATTTTTGTTCGTGGACGTATATTTTTCTTTTATTGTATATTGTGGATTATTGTATATTTTGGCTCTGAAAAATATAACCGTATAAATATCATATTGATATTTTTTCCGTTTACTTTATAAAACCATTTTCGTTGCCTATCATTCCAAATTCCATGTAAAATCTGGAACGTTATTTTATGAGATCGTTTCTGAAAACCTAGATAGCGTATTAAAGACCTGTATTTTCGTGTAAGCAAGGCACGCGAGCAGTGACTAGCCTATAAATGCGGTTGAAAGTATTTTCGATTTAAATAGCGTAAAACTGTAACATACTTATTCATAATGGCGGGGGCAGACCTGGGATAATGCTACAGTTATAAACTGTTTCACGCAAATGTTGCAGTGGGTGTAATGCGTCATTTTTAATTAATAATGCCGTTATATATTGACAGATAACGTATGCATACTACCTACACTGGGGTGGTTATTCCACAACGGCGTTATTTTTAACGCTTTAAATAAAACGCATTCGGCCACAGTGAATATCTTTAACATTATCGCAGGTACTTTAATAACACTTTAGGTTTTTTCATAACACTTATTTTGACGGGTTTATAAATCTCGTTAACTATTATTATGAATAAGGCCGTAATTGGTTTATTAATGACACAGAAGGAGAAAACAAGTAACCCCGAAATACAAAAACATAACGATACTAGCACTATTTGTCCATAAATACCTATGTCTGATTAACACAATATAACCATGCTAATACATTTATTATAATAACATATGTATTTTGTAACATATTATTTCATACGTATATTATTGTATATTATATTTATATCTTTGTATATATGTACATACATACATAAATACATAACTTCACGCCAGGTCCCTTGCGGGGTGGGCACGAACAACAGAGTGCCATACAGGCTTATTCTTACACACCTCACTTGCTTCTTTGACATTCATAGCTCTTCTCATGCACGCTCGTCTATTCTTAAGGCTCCTGACATCACCTTCTGCTAATACACGATCAATTTGATCATGGAAGGTGTGTCGTGGCATCCACTTTTGTATATATGTATGTATTTGTATATTTATTTGTTAAATTAGTTTGAGTATTTACGTGTCCATTGCCTTTTTCCTGCAACACCTACACCGCCTGATTCATTTTTTTTATTTAGGTTGCCTGGAAGAGATCGCTTTGAGCGATAAGGCCGCCTATTGTATCGCCTAGAAAATATTGTAAATATGGTCTGTTTTTGTAATTGTATGTTTTGGTGTGCAATAAAGAGTTATCTCTCTCTCTCGCTCTAGCAAGCCTTTTAATATAACAACATTTACATCATTACATCTAAATCATTTTCGTACCTCATCACCAACATTCGTCATCCAATGAAATTTACGATGCGAACGAAATATATTTCATTTCGCCATGTCGAATGTGTTATTCGTTTTTTTCGCAGCTTATTCATCGAGCGCCGAGCCATTTAATCTAACATGACCCGGTATATGTAGTATGTAACAAATCCTATGTACATACATTTTCCGGTGTTCTTCTCTGTTAAAATAACATATTATAGGGCGGATTACAAACTTTAAAGGTGATATTATACATTAATGGTTGATTTACACTTACATTAGTTAAGAAGCGAGCTAACTAAAGTAACGAGTTAAGCCCTTATCTTGGCACATCTTATACTTCTCATGTACTTTTTGGCTATAAACCTATGCACATCAGTTTCAAATTACTTTCCCTAACCTTTGTGTTAACGCCGACCTATTTGTTCACCGCGTCTTTGTTTCCTTTTTTCTTTCGCCGCATCTGTCACTATGTAATGTGACATAGTCTACGTTCGACCGCTCAATGCGCCGTTGCTTCCGCACAAACCTCGCCGCGTTTTGTGTTTTGTGCTGCTATTCACATCCGCTTATATCAACCCGCATGCTGGAAGGTGCACGCAGTACCGTTACAGCTGGTCCATTTATCGAAAGAACCGCAAGACGGGAAGAGAGGATCACGAGGAAGAAGTGCCTGCCGCTGCGAAGTTCGCACCGTTCCAAGCGTGTCTGGTACAGCGACCTTATCTTGTAAGTCCTTTCCTTCTCTTTATCGCATCGGGCCATCACTATGTTTAAAATGTGTGCGATTTGATCGTGGTAAGTACCTCGTAGTCTATCTACCAAATCTACCATCCTTACTTCTTTCATACATCATATTTTGTCAGTATCCTTTTATTTATTCTTTCTATGCCCAAGCCACCTTAACATGTAAAGAGTAATAAATTGCCTTAACATTTATAAGTAAAGTATAAATACATCTGAATTAGTGCAGATACACAGCATGGCCATTACGCTGCAATTCCCCGCTGTAAATCAAGCACATTCGGTTAGTGGGATAGTGGACTGTATTCGTTGCTAACACTAAAATACTGTATTCGTAGCCTCATGGTAGATTAAGTAGATTCAGTATTGTTTCAATACAGTGTGTTTCAGTTTGAAGTTATAATTAACATTGCCTGAACTTAAAACTCATTGATCTATACCATCAAACAAAATAGAAGTGCCTGTTTGTGATTTTAAAATAAATGGCAAAGATTTAGTAAATATAAATATGTTTATTTTATTGCATTAATTCGGCAGACAGGCAGACGGGCGCCCAACTGATAAAAAACAGCAAAGGGGGTAGCTAGTATTTTTGTGCTGTTGATCTTTAAAGACCAAGTGACTGACTGACTAATCGACATTTATTAATGTTATTTTTTTAAAAGTTTAATTGAATAATAACATTGTCTGTATAAAATTCGTTGTTATTATAGATCTTTGTGTTTGAAATAAATAATTAATAATTATTATTACATAAAGGTAGATTGGAACCGGGCTACTAATGCCTGACACTGTAAAAAGTAATGGCGCCATACTTTAAGACTATACCGCCTACTATATTACTACCCGTGGTCTAGAGCACGGGTGGTAGCCATCGAGACGATTTGGCTGCGGTTGTTTTATCGCCTCTTACGATAGGCCAACCGCAGGAAATTGTATTCTTTCTCTGTGCCTGTAAAAACTTATCTATTAATATTTGTTTGTTATAATTTTTGTCAGTGAGATTATATGAAGTTTTGTGAAGAATATGGACCGGAACGGTTCAACGGTTTCAATGAATATTTTTTTAACAACTACGGATTCGAGTTCCGTCCCTTTTTTACAATTTGATTTATAAGAAAGTTTTTAGAGTTTATACAGCCTGATTGGTAATTTTGTTATTTGTGTTCGATATTAATTTAGTGATTTTTGTGTTGCGGTGTAACTTACGAATAACTTATTATATTAATTTATTTTAATTTGAATACTAAACTTATACTAACGTAGAGTGTATCTATTACATGCTGGTGTTGTGAGGAAGTGCATGTGCAGTGTGTGCCTTATGTCTATACCAATATAACATATATATTATTGTATCCTATCTAGTGCCATGTGTGTTATTTTTTCCTTTCTGTGTCTGGGTTAATTTTTAGGCTCTTTGTGTGTCTTGGTTTGTTTGTGAAGGGTGCGTGTAATAAGGGAATGTTGTGGAAAATGGGAAACAGGAAAATGTTTGGGAAATTAAATGTTTAAAAGAGAAATTTCATCAAAATTTTTGTGTATGTTTTTTCGATATTTGGCATGATTCAGAACCAGTCCCAGCTTTGTGCGAGCGAACACCGATATCACTCAGTAATTTTATATCAGCGAGGACAAGACATATATATTCGCCAGCCAAGGCTAGCTAAGTATGCTACGTCACTGTGTGGCTTACAGTCCAGAGCAAATAACAGAAGTACGTTTATTGTATTTGTACGTATTTGTGTTCTTGTGATTCGCGCTCAGACCTCTTGACTACAGGGACTGTCCATTGTAATAAATGAAGTAACACGTTACGTCTTTCTTTACAAATCTAATTCACTCGATTTTATTAACTAAGGGTTCCTAAGTCACATACTAAGCGTCAAAATTGATGTCTAGTGATTTAAATATAAAAATAGTCAAATACCTTATTAGCATTTATTAAAGAATTACAGCAACTAGATTATTGTGCAATATAATTTATAGATTACGAAGTAAAGTAATCATAGTCCTAAATATTTCGGTAATTATGATTTATTCAAATTAAAACGACCTGGATATTATATATACTATATTATAAAAATTATAATGGATATTATAAAAAAAATACAACATATTGAAAATACGAAACGTAGCATTTATACATGTGTATTTTTTTGTAAATAAACCACCTGCCTTTCACTTACATAATGATATACAATGTTTTAGGTTGAATTTAAATTCGTTTGTATAATTTTCAAAGGAATTTCTCCCCAGACTAAACTAAGATAAGGCCTTGTAATTTGTCTTTCAGACACTAGCAGTAGCATTAAGTGAAATTAAAGTTTATTAATGGCCAGAGCCAATTTGTCTACAAATTGCCTCATTAGTCTAAATTGTAGAAAATACGCGTCATCAATCGAGTAAATATATTTGAGAGTGCTTTAATATAGAGATAGATTAAAGTATTTTGAGTTGCGTAGCCAAATGTCAAAAAGGGAACCCTTAAAGTTTCGTTAGTTCGTCAGCCTATTCACATATAGGTGAAGATTTTCGACACTGTATATGTACAGATAAATTTAAAAGTAGACCACAAAGAAATAACTGTATAGATTGTGTGAAGGACGACATGGCGATTTGTGATAGTGGACATACTCGTATGTCAAAATAGGGAAGGAAGACATATTTTTTTTATTTTTTTTTTAACATGGTGAAATGCGTTGTCGCATCGTCAGCCGCGCGGGGGATCATGCGCGACCGGTATGTGGGGCTCCCCGACGCCGATTAATCAATACGACCGGCGCCGGTATACCCACTAAAACCCCATGGGAGCCTTCTTTCCGCTTAGCGCCGAGGCCGCGGTACATGCGAGCTTAACCCGCAACCCCGGCAGCGGCTGGCCGCCTCGTAACAGAGGCGGCCTCTCCTGTGTGCGGGCCGGGGAATGACGTTTGAAGTGCCCCTGCGAAGCCCTTTACAGTAGGCAGGACGTTATGAACTTAGCCAGTTTTTCAGTTTACTTTTAACGACATCATTATGTTTTGTAGGCTCTCAAGGATGCTTGCAATTTAAATTGGAGTACTTATGGGTATAGTATAGTACTTATGGGTATGGGTATAGTATATATGACTAAAGTACTAATGGGTACAAATTGGTCATTTTAAAAATCACCAATAGTTAAAATATGAAACAAAAAAACAGAATACGTACGTACTAAGTGAAACGTCTTAATGCAATTTTCTGCAGCCGGGCAACCTGTCGTAAGAGGCGACAAAAGTAACCAGAGCCAGGTGGTAGGGTATGCCCGTCTGTATGGCTACCGCCTCTGGTCTAGATTATGCCGCCATAAAAACCTATGCTCTTGCATTAGTGGTCTGGTTCCAGTCTCCCTTTAGAGTGAATAATACGCATTTTCTTAAAGGTAAGAAATTCCGCTACGCGTATCCGTCACAATACTATTGTATGTTATAAAGGAAATTTTCTTGCTCGAGTCAGACTCGCAAATGGCCATCTGTTTTTGTATTATACCTTATATTTGTATGCATGATATGAGAGGGTTGCTGGATTGCAAATAAATAATACCCGACGATATGCGAGAACGCACGCGCCCGGCATTTTTACACGCGTGCTTGTTTGTTTTTGTTGTTCAGATAACGCTGTGTCTGTCGTTTTTACACCCGAGCACGTGTCATTTGCGTAATTGACACGATGTATCAATTTTTTTCTCTTCATATTGTTATCTTGTTGTCTGAACATGATCCACAAGTGTTGTGATTAGTAATTTGTCACATAGCAGTGCGTGAACCTGGTATTCGGTTGAATTACAAATATTAGGTATGAGTTGTTTTTGTTTTATCTATAATAGATATAATGATGTAAACAAAACCGCGTACTATGAAGCTGTAAAACACTTCCCATATATAAATGGACCGTAAGCATTAATTATAATTCGCATGTCGCCCTTTCATGGGAAAGAGAAACTACATAATTATAATGATACCAATTACGATTAGCAATATCACGAAAAAATAGCTAATACACTTGTTGTAGAGCATGAAAATATTGTTGGACATGTCTAAAAAGTTATAATGAAGCTTCTTAATGATTTTATTTAAATCAAATAGGTGTAGAATATTTGCTTCCAAATGCGTAAAAGTGTAACTTTTAACCTGTGACTAAGAAAATTATGAATCATTCAAGGTGGTAGAACTTGAAAAACACTTCCGACGTAAATCTATTTGATTCGTATATATTGTTACGAGTTACAGGACTCGAATTGAAGTGCAGTTAGAATTACTGAATTTATTAGAACTACGAACACGTTTAACACAGGTACAAATATAACTAAACACAATCAGTCCAAACGTAATGCACGATGCGATTCGATAACACTCGCAAAGTCCTTCACTAAATAGATTCTTGAATGTACACAAGTCTTGCCTCGCAGCTGGTTATCGCTCGACTTAGACTATCTGACCTTTGGAAATGGCTTCATACTGCACAACTACAATATGTCTATCGGCCACGCAGACTAAATTTCTTAGAATCACACCTGCCTAATGACTACCATAAAAGGTTACATACAATAAACAATGGGCTGTTTTTATAATTACACGTTTTAAACACAAGGTAAAGAAAAAAAGTCCAAATGCCGAAAAGGTAAACTGCAGGTGTGAATTGGTCTTTGTCGGTCCTAATATTATGTTGTACACACGTTCTTTGAAACGGTGAACGATCACCGCTAATTTTAACCTCTAACTGTACATTGATACAATATTTAGTCAAAATACATTTTGAGTTGTTGCGGGCAACTAATTCATAATTATAGATGCAATGCATTGCGGTCGCGTCCCTTGTTTGCTAGTGCGTGACTACTGTAATTACGAAGCGCGGTCGTGTAATACCTATTGTTGGCCTGTTTGCATTTCGGCCAAAATGCACGATTGGTTTTGTTCTTTTATATGGTAGGGAAGCGTCGCCCTGTAATGGAGTGACTCAAGCAGGAGCTGCGTGTCATGGAGGTGAATATGACGAAAGACCGTGTTATTGACTCCTGCATCCGAGGCAGGCTTGTGGTCCGTGACATAGCAGATAAACTGCAAAAGAATCACCTCTGGTGGTACGACTGTTTTTCACGGAAATACGATAGTTATGTAAAGGACAAATGTTTGAACACATCCCAGTATTTGAACATGAAGTGATGGTATTCCAGGGTTTGTGCCAATTATTTACGTCAGTTAATTACACCACTTTCATATTATCCACCTATAAACTCAACAATATTGCCTTATCTTTATGAATCCAGCGATTGTTAATGTAAAATTATTACCGTTGTTAAAGCTATAATTGGTTATCGTTAATGCTTAATTAACTGTTGGTTATAAAGACAAACGGTAAAACCGAGATATAACCTTACAATAGCGCATAACTAATCGCTGTTTCTCCGGTCTCTTATTTATTTTTTGTTTTTTTAATTATTATGTTATTTTAATTAGGTAGAATTTAAATTCGATATTTAAGGAATATTATTCCTTCCTTCAAATTTTAAAACATATCACATAACTGAGACAAAGATAAAAATAAGATAATTGATTCATGGGCTTTGTGGAATTGTCCAACGTCGTGTTTTCGTTACTTGGCTATTAAACCATAAACAATATTAAATTTAAAATACCTCATATCTCAAAAACCACACTTCAGATATTATTCTAGCTAAAAGTGTTTCTTAAGACCTTGTTTCATTCCAGACTTTTCCATATTCTTGTTAAAAAGGGGGGAATTTTAAGATGTTTGGGAGTTAATACTTACCACATAATAATTTTGTTAAACAGTTTTTAAAACGCTTTAACCATTTTTGCGGATATGACTAATAATATCCCACACGAGTTTGGGTTAACTTACTTCAACCACCTCTGTACCAGGTGCTCCCACTTGACTCTGCAGCGCCGAGCGGTCCGGATTGTCGACGATCAACAAAAAATACTGACTGTTTAAAATCTCTCAGCCCTAAAAGGGTCGGTGGCAATCTAAGGGTATTCTACTTTCTATACAACGAAGAGTGCTCTGATGAGCAATTTGATTTGGTGCCTACGTTGCCATTCTATCATCCCACCACTCGCCGGTGATTGGGAGTTCATCAACACTTCTTACTTCCCAGACACTTGGAGGTCATCCACTGCCGGTGGCGCATGCTCCTTCATGCCATACATGTGCAAGTTATGCAACAAACTCGCTCCCGCGATTTTCCCATAACGCTACAATATGTGTCTCTGCAAAAACGGCAAATAAACAAAAGTCTGAACGGCTCCCTTAGTGTTGCAGATGTCCATGGGCGACGGTAACCTTCTACTACGAAGTGAACCGTTTGCCAATTTGCCTACAAGCAAGCATAAAAAAACAAAAATGTATACTAATACCTAACAATTTTTTAACCTCTATGGCATTCAGACTTCGTCTTTCCGATAAGTTGCAACCATATATATTACGCCCCGTTGTCTTTCATCCTTATTGCATTGGATTGCGTAATCTTTGAAGCGAAGCATCTTTAGAATCGTAGTGATTTAAAACTCGATGAAACGAAAAAGCGACACTAAAAAAAGATAAACACATACATCTATAGGACTAATTAATTAGGCCTTCGAGAGAATGCGTTAAAATACATTATATTTAATAATTTAAACACTGCCCATTAAGATAGAGTTGGAAATGATATGAAGTTTTTCGTTAATACTTCAAATTTTGTGTTTTAAAGCTTAAATATATTATAATGATAAAATATATGAAATGTGACGTCATGAAATTTAGATCCCTTCCACCACTTGTCACACTGTTTCACTTCTACTGCGAGTGCACTAAACGCACTTGTTTTTTAATAAAAAAAAATTAATATAGCTATTTAAATTCTTGCCAGTTATAAATATAAACATATTTTGTACTGCACATCATTTTGGGTTTTTCATGACACGCCTCTATTAATAATTCACAAAAGTACGCTCGTAAAAAACTGGAATCTACATTTATAATACATTTGCTTTTAAACGTATTATTAAAGATTCAGTGTATCCTCGTTATTTTTGATTGCCAAATTCATGTATTTATAGTTTTAAATGGCCTCCACGAGACGTAACAAACATTTAATGGTTATGGATTGGAATTGTTAGAATTAATTTATAAAAATTTTGCAAGACGATTATTAAAACCACCAGAAATTAATTGATTTTTTTAAATCCTCAAAATAGTGAATCGTAAAAAGAAATAAACACCAATCTATAGGACTAAGCTTGCGAGACAATGAGATATGTGTTTTACATCGTGCAGCACAGATTAGAAAGTCAATAAGACCAATGATTAGACATTAGTCTAATTTGGACATACATTGGATAATAATATTTTTTAGACTAAAATGTTGACGATATTAATAATAGTAAGAGAAGAATTATCTGTGAGTATACTCTCTGAAGTTTCACTTCTACTGCGTGTGAACTGCATACACACACAATTTTTTTGGTGACGTTATTCTTTTCCTCAAAATTGTGATGTGAATAAATGTAATATTGCCTGTAACAATTTTAACGAATAAAATATTGTCACTAAAAAATGTAGTTACAAGACCCTGCACACGACAATGAATGTCAAGGCAGTTTAGATATGTAAAGAGCAGGAAGCATAGCATAACAAAATAAGCGTATGACAGCCGTGTGGATGGTAGAGTTGGTGCTGGTAGATCCGAACGTACTTATCCCGATCAAATCGCAAGTGTTTTGAAGAAAGGTCATGTCAAAAGCATTTCTAAAAACGTGCATGTATGAAGAGATTAATAAAAGTATGTAGATTAATCAAAAAGTGTATCTTAAAATATTACTAAGTCGCGATCTACCGCCTCTGCGTCTTCCTATGAGAAACTGGTTTGAACATGCGAAGTATGTATGTCAGTATATATCTACATACGGTATTGTGCAGAGGTGTATAGATAGATATACAGCGTTCTCGGGAGAAAGAAGCTCAAATAACTATTCAGATTAAAAAAAAATAGTAATAGTACTTACTTTTAAAGATTATTCTCGTTAATTAATTTAATAGAAGATGATTGTTAGCTTTGTGGTAGCGCCACGGCATTGCGGTTTCATCGCGATTCTCATTAAAATACACGCAGATGCTCCAAACAATTCACATTATATTTTTGTGTTTCAATAAAAATCAAGTAAAGTAACCATTGTTAAAATTATCTGTAATCTTTATTGGCATAGAAGACTAATATTGGGAATTAAAATATACATTACATTACATTAATGGGTCTTAATGGCCTGATCCACTTTGTTACAACCCGTAAGAGTAAACTTGAGACTTCGCTCGGATTATGTAAGCGGGAGAAACTGATGCGAGCGTGATGGCGAGAGTGGTAAGAAGCCGGGGGTCGGGAGGGGAGCGCGCATTCCGCTCAGGTCGCAAGTTAACTCTTGCAGACTACGTGTTGTTACTGGTGCATTCATCGTCATTTTATATACTTGACATTTCTGCGCACTTATCGATTTAATTTTGTTATGGAAAAAGAATTTGGTATTTTTAAATATTGAAACGAGATTTATCAATACTCACTTTTTATTGATCTGGTTTAAAAATATATAATATATGTACTTACTATGCTTTAAGTAATAAAACTTTGAAAATTTTAGTTTTGTTTTTATGTATCAAAAAGCAAAAGACTCGTGACACCCTCTGATTTGGTTTTAAAGGGCTTTTCCACTTTTAATGTGCAGGTTTCTTTATGTTTTCTTCGCCGTTAGCACGTGGTAATTGTAACAGTAGGTATACACCTACTACCTACCACATAATTGTAACATTATGTGAGGAGCAATGCATGCTTCCTGCCAGGATTCAAATCTGTAAATATCTTTGGAATAAGATGCGGATGCGTTAGCTAATAAGCTACTACAACTTTTAATTATTGTAATTCGAATTAATTTTGCTCTGGAGTGTAATGCAAGGTTAGCTTACAACAAGAAATTTATTACTTGATGACTATATCATATAATTACTTGTAAATACGTGGTCACAGTGCTCACGATTGCTAGTAAATAATACTTCCTACTTGTTGTTATTCGTATATTTTGTATTTCATTAGAAAAATGAAACATATATAAGGTTTCTTACAAGTAATTAAATGAGACGGGGGATAGAAAGTCTAATTTTCGTTCATTAAAAGATAGTTTTATGTAAGTAGTAGAATAATGTAGATAGAATATGTAGGTAGATATATGTGGTGGTAAATATATATTATGCTGTTATTACACAAAGTGGCATATAGGAGCTACTATTGTAGAGGCTGCACGTGGTCAAACCATAGATTGCGGCTAGTATTTTCTAATTACAACTACCCTGGTAGAGGGAGGGTGCCCATGTGTACCGCATGTTGTTGTATAAACTGCATTACCGCTTGTCCATACTTGTCGGTTGTCGCTGGTCCGATAAAAAATCGGGTGCTCTAGTGGCAGAACATTTTGACGGCCTCTGTAGTTGAACGGGCTAAATCTTTGCCGGCTGATCTCGCTTTAACGCAGAGGCTTGACGTTCGATTCTTGGCATGGTAAATTACGAAAATAAACTTTCTGATGTCTTACTATGGTCTGGGTGACTGGGACCGGTGCCAGAGTGGTCCGTTGTATATAACACAAGCTTAACTTGCTTATCTTAGGTATATACAATGTGTGTGCTTGCCTACCAATTTTTTTTATTATAATTTTATATGCAGCTGTTCACACTTGCCCGACACGGTTCTTTTGTCGGCGCCGACACGAAATGCCATCTACGTCCGTAAAAAAATCGTGTCGGATCTCGCTCGCCTATGTGTATGTATGATGCTGTTCACACTTTTCGGATGTTAGGTCTGACATAATTCTCTCCGCTCCCCCATCTTCAGCTCGTCGCTATCTGCTCTCTGCCACAGATTGCGCAGACGTATATCGCGGCTCCAGCTTCGATCAGGTCCGACAACTGTGAATAGTGGCACTGACTCCCGTCTAAACTACAGCACCCGACACTCAATAAATGGGTACAATATGTTAAGATGTATCAAGATAAACATTGAAATTGTTTCCATGACTTAATAATAGTCATAAAGAAAATTTTATTCTTGTCTTAAAAATACCTTTCCAAATAAATTTTGTGTTTGAAAAGGTTATGTTGGAAATTGTTTAAAATTTATAAAAAATAAAAAGAAAATTTTATATCGTCTTTAAAATATCATTTAAAACCTTCCAAACACTACATTATATATATATATATATATATATATATATATATATATATATATATATATATATATATATATATATATATATATATATACACAATTTAAAGTATTGATAATAACTTTTCGGCTAACGTTATCAAACTTGAAGACTTCTTATTGTTACAGTAAAGATGTATAAATAATTTGTGCAGTTAGTATGTATCTCCATTGAATAAACTTTACCAAAGAACAATCTATTTCCAAAGAAGCAATCAAACGAACCGGCATTAAAGCTGGCTTTGCGTGTTCATTAGGATTCATCCGTACGACTTAACCGGGTCTTAAACAATTGTTTTAAAGCTTATCCCTTTCCCCAGGCTCATCCATCTTGAATCTATTTAAGCTGGCCGCTAAACACCTCTAGAAAATAAATTACCATAAACAACAAGGATAGTAAGGAAGATTGATAACATTGTCAGAATGTTTAATGGCTTGAGTATTCCAAAAAATAATAGGTTATCCTTCATAGATCTCCATCAGGGCGGAAATGGGCGTGCGAAAGTATCGTGTACGAAATTGCCTCGCAGGAAGTTGTGAAAAAAAGGGAAAATAAGGCGACATCCGACCGAGCCGACGGTCATTACGCTAATGCGCGACTAAACTTGATTGATGATCCCGTGCGCCCGTGGAATTGCAGACCTGCCGTCTTTACTCTTGTCACATTTTGTTTTACCTTACCCCAATTTGTCCAATACCGTGTCCGACTGTCTAAGGCGGTGGCCTCTTAAGTTCAAGTCTATTAGAGATGTTGAAAGCAGCATCTAGAGTCAACTAACGTTGGACGCTGCTTCCAGCGTCTAATGGACATTATACCGTTTGTCACGCTTTAGTTTTTACGAGCACTGTGAGATCCGACATATTTGTTAATAGACGTCAAAAACGCGACTTTTTATGCTGGAATACTCAAGAATGGCTACGGACATGAAGTAAGATGCATAGACACCACACATGGCGTAGGGCCGGTTCAAGTGTTTAAGAGGGACCACTTTACTGCATTTTTATAATAAGTATTAGTCGGTCGTGAACAGCGTCACGCAGCCGACGGCTTTGTAACACACCACCGCTTTATTCGTCTCGAACGTTCGATACTTGACCTTTTGCGCTATAGATTGCAAAGATGTTTTACCAAATTTTTAAAAGAGGGGTCTAATAAAATTTACTTTCAAAGTTGTTACAGGATCAACGCCGGTAAAGAGTTACCATAGTAAACGAATACGTCTTCATTTTGCGACGTCTGAATCGAATGAATGTTCCCTCGAACTGATTTAATGCTACCGCAGGTTGTGACGGCCCGTTGGTACGTAATCGATAGCATACTGGGGAAAATATTATAGAGCTTCCCATATACTTGGAAGTTTTATAAAAAGAAAAAACTAAGTCCAGTCTACGTCGTGGTTAATAATTTATTTAGTTACAAGCGACGCTTTTAGGATCATTTATTTTTTAATGTAAAAATCATTATGATTCTTACAGTCACGAACACTCAGTTTTACAAAACGCTTTGGTAGCATTACATATAAAAAAGTTACTTAAAACTAAATTATTGTAATAAATAGGCATTTTAAAAGATGATGATGATGATGTATTTTATCCTGGTATATGCTTGATTTTGTGAGCAATGCAAATAGGTAAAACAAGGGAGTTTTTTATGGATCTAGTTTTGGAAAATGTTCTCATATTTGAACTTATCTGAATACTGCCTACACTAACTGTGAAAATTCACGATATTACTGTTTTTTTAGTGTCTCAAATATATTGCATCAACCTGTTAAAATAAACAACAATACCTATCAACTTACCAACAAGTTGAAAAAAAACACAACACATGCTTTTTTAGTTAGAATGAATTTTATAAATATATTATCTTCGAAATCCAACAGCTTCTATTATTGAGTAATCAATAATACCATTGGATTTGCATCTTCATAGGAGATATTTACATAGAACCTATTAGTTCTCGCATAAGTCAATCGATTCATACTTGGTCCGTAACTGCCATATCAAAGGGCATTGTTCGAACCGCCGCGCCGCCGTCCTAATTAGTTCACGATGCACATATAGCAGTAATGGACCGACCGTGTACTAATGCAGTGGACATTCATTGTACATACACGAATTTAGCTTCCATCTACGTATTATAATGTAGACCTATTGTCGAATACATGAGTTAGCACACAAACACTACACAAAATTGATCTTTCTCTAAGCCACGATAATGTAGTGGTACTTGAAGCACAATACGGTTCTATTTCATTCAAGATGTTAGAAAGTTCACTGGTAATGCCTAATAAGGTCAAAGTTGCTTAGTGAAAGAGAATTTTGAAATAAATAAAGGTTCTTTTTCCAGTCCGAATATTTCCAACTACTTGGAATGAACTACGTGTAGGGTAAGTTATAGTTATATGCCTATGTTTGGTAAATACAGTACACTCTACCGACACCTAGATGCTCTTCCATTCAGAATATATATAGAGGAATTTATCACATACCTACATATATTAAACAGCGCTGAATGGCTGGCACTGTGGTCAGAAAAAATACTGATAAAACACAGTTAAAAGTAAACTGGAAGGTCACATTCTCATGTAGCGATCCAATGATTTACTTTTGAAAAAGAATTGTTTTTAAATCTTAAATGTAAATGAGCTGATCGCAAATTAAAACAAACATATCAGTCCATATGTTTGCTGATTTCATTAGTATATATTTACATAGATATAATTTGTTTGCAATAAAATAATAATAAGGTGCTAATCGCTAACATTTGCGATTCTACCTTTATTATTTCTTATGAAGTGACAATATTTGACCTATAGCGAAAGTTTTGTTCTAATCTTGAAAATGATTAACATTTGTATGTAAAAATGTTAATTTCATATTAAGCTAGCGGCCCGGCGCGGTTTCACCCGCACTCTGTCCCGCTCCCGTGGTATATATACGTCATGTTATGTAGCCTATGACACTCCCTGTTAACGTGGCTTTCGAACAATAAAAGTATTTTTCAAATCGGTTCAGTAGATCCAAAGATTACCCTCTATATTCTATAACGTCACAAACTCTGAATTACTACTTAAATATAACCTACTGTCACTCTCCAATAGACGTCTTTTACTGGGTGCTATGTTGCTTTATAAATTTTTACACAATTTCATAGATTGCTTGCCTCTTACTAACACTATTTGTTATTGCGTCCCAAGGACAGTGCTTAGACGCGCGGTTAAAACTGGGCGGCTTTTTTCTACGACTTCCTGTCGTACAAACGCAGGACTTCGTGCCCCAATGTACCAACTCGTCAACAACTACAATATATATTTTGAAAACATCGACATATTTGCACTTTCCTTGGGTGCTTTTAAAAAACATGTCATTAACGCCATTAAGGGCCAAACACTGTAATTAACTGTCAAATTGTATATCTGTTATTTTTATCCTCCACACATAATTAAATGTAAATTATGTATATAAGCGTGCTGATTTGTTTCTTTTGATTGAGAGTGTGAAAGTGTGTGTGTGCGTGTGTGTGTGTGTGTGTGTGTGTGTGTATGTGTGTGTATGTGTATGTGCGTGTGTGTATGTGTATATGTATGTGTGTGTGTGTGTGTGTGTGTGTGTGTGTGTGTGTGTGTGTGCGTGCGTGTGCGTGTGTGTGTGTGTGTGTGTGTGTGTGTGTGTATGCGTTTGAGTTGTATTTGTTCCGTTTTCCTTTAAAAATTGTACACTACCAAATTGTTATTTGTGGATAATGTAGTAGGATAACACTGACTTTTTACCATTTACCTTTTTTTTTTTTATTGTAACTTTAGTGTATATCTGTTTATTGTCCTTAATAAATAAAATAAAATAAAATAAAACTTTACCTCCTTATAATATTAGTATAGATAAAGATTTTTTATCATCTACTTAATTTTTTACCGTTTTCGCGTCCATCGCCAAATACTTTGGCGTCAATAAACTAATTGCTTTTATCCAATCAAGATTTTTTGCGATTGTTTTTGTCTGTGATAAGTTGTTAATCTGTATTGAGATGATTTCGTAACTTGTTTAATTTTTGGTTATAAAACCTCTACTAAACTTTCTAATTTTTTATGTTAGTTAAAGATTTTTTTTAAATCTTTCGCAACTCGACTTTGGTATCATCTTTTGCAATACTTATCTTTCATCATATGTTAATCGAAACTAATCTTGTCAAATATGTCATTCGTGTGATAGCTAATATCTATTATCGTATTAATTACAAAATCTTTCACAGTTCTGTCAGTTTCATTAAAATAATAACTATTATAACAAATTCTAGGATTATTTTAGTAGTCACTGTTACATGTCAAAGAAGCAAGTGAGGTGTGTAAGAATGGGCCTGTGTGGCGCGCTGTTGTTCGTGCCTACCCCGCAAGGGACCTGGCGTGAAGTTATGAATGAATGAATGAATGAATGAATGAATGAATGAACTGTTACAGGCGTCAAATAGTATATTGAACGTTTTACAATATTATTTGGCGGTGTATTTCCAAGGTCAAACGAATTTAAAGTCAAAATAGGATAATATAATGTAACAAGATTTATAACAATTTTGAGCGGCTAGTACGCTACGCTAATTTAGGGGCCCATGCCCTAATGTAATATAAGAAAATAGAGTCGAAATCTCACAACCACTCTCAATATTTGCCCCTAAAAATTAATGTTGTGTTATTAAATTAATAATCTTTTACACTTCAAGAATATGTAAGTAATATAATTAGCTATGATATAAATAATTAAAATAAATATTAAAAACGTGTTTAACACGTGCTTTTATATAATAACATTAAAAATGTTGGAAACAATTTGGAGTAGTGTATATATTACGCTGGAATGTTGTTTGAAAGTGAAAGGATTTTGAGACGAGAAGCGACGCAGATCGCGGCGGGACGCGAGACGTTCAAAAACACGTTGGCTCTGTATTGAATTCGCAATCAAATCGAATAAACTTGAACGGAATGCCTCCATTCAATCTTGCTTCGAATCGGTTGCTAACAAAAGTTCCTCGATCGTTTAACAACACGCCAATAATTTGCAGTCCACCAACTGTTGTTTACACAAGAGGAGAGAGTACTTAGTATTCAGTTTGTTTCCATCGGAAATTATGTGCAAATAAAGAAGCGTAGAAGTTTTATGCATAATATCAGTGAAAGCGGTTTTGCATTCATAAGACGTTTTTGTTAATTCGTTTTGTGTTTTAAAACACTTGGATTGTATTCGTTTTTGGTATGTATCTCAAATATTTTATTTTATAGGCTGTCGTTTTCTTTTTAAATTATATTAGTCTTTATTTTTAATAAATGTTTTGGGGCTTTCGTACCCCAGAAAATATGGTAGAACAGAGAATATTTGGCTTTTTGACAGCAGATAGTATTTGTGCCATGTACTTGTATATACGTAGCTATATCATGTCATAAGGTATTTGTAAAATAGATTCATAAAGAATAAATCTTATCGAATGCTAGCTCGTGAATCTGCTCGGTTTTCCCATTTGGCAGAGCTACCTGATCCCCGCTGAAGCAATTTAATCTCTACATATAGAATGGACTACATTTTGCCATCCGGGCCACTGACTTATATTGTTTTTTTTATTTTTATTTTATTTTATTTAATGAAAATAGCTCTTGGTCTGTACTTTAGGAAGAACCGGGAAAATATATTTCATTTAATGAAATGTTTTGAAACTTTGTAATTCTACTAAATTGTATATTTATTTATCTTTATAACTTAACAATCTTTTGGTTGACCGTTGAATACCTGAGGGCGTAAAGCGTCCGCATTTGTAGATTCGTATAACGAATACGACTAGTATCATTTTGACATGGCAGGTTAAGATTTTTGTGAAAGTTTCTACAAATTGTGTTAGACCCAAAATTAAACAAAGAAAAAAATGTATGTTATTCTTGTAATTCCCTGATATTTTCTATATTAAAATAATAATCTTTAATATACCATCCTAGAGACTGGCTCGCGTGATAAAACTATAATGTCTAATTCACTTTAGATTCAATGACTTGTTCGTTGTAAAGGTCAATCTAGGCCTCAGTACAAGCCATTAGTTGAATCCACTCTATAGAAGCTTTACAAATTGACCACTATTGAGTTACTGTACGGTTCGGAGGCTTTTAGGTGACTTATTTCTTTACATAAAGCTAATAATCTGAAGCGTAGGTGTCGATTTCTATGTCCTTGGAGTGTCGACACACTGAGTCATATTTTAAATGGAACCTCGAAGGATGATGTTTTTTGCAATGTCGCTGTCAGTTCGCACAGGTGATGCAAATGTTTTATTCTCAATTGGGTATTAAAAGAAATAAAACGGATGAAGTAGGAAATTTATCAAATAGAGGCATACCTACCTAAAAGAACAAATGATACGTAACAGTAACTCTTTTGACTCATGTCAAAATCTGTACTGTACACGAAAGGACGCATTGGTATATTTTTAAGTTTTCAAGCCCTGCCTGAAATGACCCCCTGTCGTAGCACAGAAGGAAAACCTCGCTGGGAAATTCACTCCAAGTTATTGTTGCACACGGAATAAACCTTTTTTATAATAACCCAGGGAATATGTCATTTCTTGCGACACACAAATTGGCCAAGGATACGGGGGAGATGGGGGAGGGCCAACTGTAGCGCCTAGTACGGCCTGCACGTCTACACGTGGGGCTCTCGTATCGGTATCTCAACTCCAAAGAGAGAGCTGACGAACTATCCACTAAACCTATCAGCGTCCCGAAGAAGATACGCTTTGTTAGGACGCCACGGGATCTAGGACAGAGTAACTGGCACCGTGATGTCCTAGTGTTCAAGAATAATACAGACCCCACACGGATTAAACCTTAACCAGGTTGTAAAGACTTATCTTTACAACGTGGCGCTCCATAGTCAAGAGATGGCGTTATGTCTTTGTAACAATATCAACAGCCAACCTGGAACATAAACAATGAAAGTAAAAGCTAATAAGTGTACTCTAAGGCTGTTCTGTTTGTTCGCAAGAGGCTTGTTTGTTTCGTGGCTTTATTATTACTACATAAAGTTTGGCTACTGTAACTGCTTGTTAATGTCTACGAAAGGTCACGTACTATTAACAATGAAACCCATTTTTCTTCCTGTAAGGTACATTGTATTTACTTAATGGTTGAATCGATTTCAGGACCATTCTTCAAGGTTGCGTTCGTAGTAAGAAATGTTTGATGCTAATTGAAAAAATAATTGTTTGAAAGTCGAATTAGGGGCATAAATGTAGACAAAGCTTGTTCGTATTTAAACATTTTGGTCTTATTTCATTCTACGTCCTTCCTACATCGCTAGATTAGTTAAGAATATTCAATTAGGGCTTGGGAAATGCTTTAAAGTATAAGTGTGTGTGTATTACTTCTTCATGAAATTATTGTAACTATGCAATTCTGGTGAGCAATAAAACCTGTCTTAAAAAAAAGTTATTTGTTTTATTACACTTCCAAACCAAAAAACTGTAATCAAAACTTTCCTATAGACCGCGTCATACTGGCCTCTGTAAATTAGCTGCAAAATTTAAAATGTCTGTTTTATATGAAAAATCATCTATTGCAAAATCAGCTATTTATTGCCAATTAAGACCACCCTAAAATTTATCACGTAGGATCTTAGATTCATATTGTAGAACAATTCTCAGTCTTAATTGAATATGAGTGTAGAATCGGTTAAAATTATAACGACTTCTCCGTTATGCACCTAATACAATAGAATACAATTTTTATTTTGGTAAAAAATGTCAGGCTTCAATTTCATACTAAACCTTATACTTAAATGCGAACCTAAAACTGGTCGTAATTAACAAATTTCTAATTACAATCCAACGATAAACAACATCTACGTTTCAGTGTCACTCTGTCCTATTTTCAAGCGGTTTACGAGTTTTTAAGTAGAGCGGGTAGACATTATCCCTAAGATACATTAGCTATCAAACGACCTGTCTTGTTTATACCGGCAAGGAAATTATGGTGTTCCCCTGTTTTACGACTATGGTGTAAGTTTTACTTTTGCCTAATGAATTTCTGCAAGTTTAGGTGGTATTTTGTAAGGTGAAATTTAAGTATAATGTTTGGATAGAGTTAAATTGTTATGGTAGTGTAAAACGTAAGGGCTTAGGTAATCAATATATGTATTATTTTGATTATTGATGTTGGTATGGTTGAATATTCACAATAATCTTAATGTCTCTAGATTTGCCCATACATTAAAATGTGTGATCATGCAACACAGCATTTTGATTGGATTGAACAAATTCTATAGGAAGACGCAACAAAACACATATGGTGGTAACTGATATCTATATATATATATATGTGGCGAGGCAAATACAGCCGACATATGTTCGGGAGTGTTCGGTTGTTCTCGCGATTACGAACTCCGACGCACCGCAGAACATCGCCCGTAGCCGAGTACTGGAGGAGCGAGGGCCAGCGAGGCAGTCCAGTGTCCACGTCGTAACGACAAGCCGTAAGGTCGCGCGCATTGACTCCCACGGCACGCGCCAGGGACGTTTTAATGTACGATTAAAACGACGCGACACATGTCTAAGGCCCGCTTGCACAACGATCGTCTTTAAATAAAATTAGTTAATTTTATTTAACTCTTTAAACGCGTTTAATAGTCAATGCATTTACGTTGTCTTGCACGAGGCACTCTCCCATGTCATTTAGTAAAATGTATTTATGCCATTGATAAAACAGCGAAATGTGTTTCATTTCGTGGCGGTACGTTTTATCGAACAAACACACGAAATTTAACTTAAATGTTAGTTATTTCCTGCGTAAAAAGGATTTTAGTTGGCCAATCTCAAATTGACATTTGAAATTATGTCGTTTGGTTAAGTTTATTTCGGAATTTTTAGCGGCAACCTGAAGAATGATCTTTTGCTGTGCGGTTTTATTTTCGATTTTATGGGTATTTAGCATTGAGATAAATAAAGCAAATAAAATACGAGTGACGATCTGTAATTGACTTTTTATAAGTGACAATTTCATAAAGACATACGAGTGACAATGTTTAAACGCGTTTAAGGAGTTAAATAGCCATTTTTGGATGATTAACTTTGACAGTTCTGTAAACGTATTTACCAGTAAATTTAGCGTTGTGCAAGACGCTTATCGTATTTAAGGGCGGTAAATGCGTTTAGTGTTTTTTAAATTAAAATAAGGAGCGTTATGCAAGCCGCCCTAAGCGTACAACTTTAATTAATAGTAATTAAGGAATATTTAGGACAGTGATTCATAATATAGACATTTCTTTAAAATATATGGTGGTTTCATTTTTACCGACCCCCATATATATAAATCTCATGTCAAGATGTATGTCTGGGATTAACTCCGAAAATACTAAATAGATCTTGATGAAATATTGTAACTATGTATAATTTGGCTCAACTTAAAAGATAGGATACAATTTTTATCTCAATTATTGAGCTCAAACATAAAATTTTAACGTCCTGTGGTTTAGTAGTTCTAAATCACAGGACCGATCTCGATGGTCTCATTCAAAATTTGGCCTAGTAGGTGGCGCTAAAATCGGTCTTAATTTTTTTCAAAGCAGAACAACGGCTGCCGGTACTGATAGTTGACTATATAACTCTCAGGACTTGTTACAATCTTAGTATTATAGTGGTTTGTTGTCTCAGATAATCCAGACTTCGTCGAGTTAGTGAGTTGCCTCAAATGACTTTCACTTCTGAATGTAGATTGTGGGTCAACTAGGACATTTCATTCGGCTTTGCTACAAATCTATCCTATTTTCCTAGATAAAATTATCGTACATTCATCGCCATTACCGAAGTACATTTAAAACTAAATTATTATCATATTATTCTTATTCCTAAGGAATTTTCACATTTTCGAAACTAAAAAACTTATGTGTGTTTAGTTCACACGCAGTAGAAGTGAAACTTGAGGGATAGAGGACATACTCACACACAATTCTTCTCTAAATTTTATTCATATAAATATATTTCCTCTAGCTTACATCCATCAACATATTACAATTCAAAACTCAAAACTACTTAAGTAGATATCTCTTTCAATTTTTCACTGTTTTTTCGGTCCAAATTGAACCCATGTTTAATCATTGGTCTTATGGACTCTGTAACTTGTATCTCGTCTCGTCTTGCGTGCTGAGTCCTATAGATTTGTGTATAACTCTTCATCGTTTTAAATCAGAATGATTCTAAACAAGTTTCACTTTAAAAGTTTATAAAATGTATCGATAATATGTACGGTTCCGGACTCCGGACTACGAAGATTACGGAATCGAAGTTAAATAAATATAAATATAATATAAATTTGCTGCGCACGACTTGGGCGGCTCGGGGCTGCGCACCTCCTCTAGCAAGTCCTCGACTATGCGAGCATGTTGTAGCAGCTCTGTAAATGAATTGAATGAATTTCTGTTAACCTTTTCACGAATCCTCCTGTGAAGTAGGCCATACACCATGTCCAACTGGACAGGGTTTTCCGATAAAGTATTCTGGGGTAATTGTGCAAATATTGCCCTGGCCCTGCACACAAATATGTCAGTTCGCTCCTCAGCCTCTACTCGACTGAACAGTTCTCTATATATCCTGTGCGGTGGGAGGCGCGGTCCGAAGGTCTGTTGCAGTAGATGCACGGCGTCATTCCACTCAAGCACAGAATGCTTAACGCCTTGCCACCAGGTGGCGGCGAAATCCGTAAAAAGCATCGGTAAACCGCGTAAGGCTATTTCATCTGACATACCCACACAATCTTTATATATTTTAATCGAGTCTATAAATGCCATAATATCTCCAGAACCGTTGTATCTCGCAGAACAATTGGAAAAGTTACTACTTACAGTCATTGCCGGCGGAGGCGTCGCGCCCTGTATAGGCGGCGAGCTCGGAATTGCATGTAATAAAGTTACCAGCTGTTGATCCGACATCATAATCGGAGCGGCGACGGCTGCTGGGTGTGACATGCTAACGCCAGGCAGTTGGCAATTAGCATCAAACGACGGTGAAGCGGCGACTGGAGGCGGCGAGAGTGCTGCTGGCTGCGGCGACCCGGCGAGCGATTTGTAGGCCCACTGTGCAACCGGCGAACCGGCGGTCCGGTCGATAATAGATTCCACAGGGGACGCGCTGCCAGTCGACATAACAGGCGCAAGCGGCGGCGTACAAGGCCGATGGCACGTCTCTTGTAAAACAGTCGTGGCACCTTTTCGTTCAACGCTATTTCCACGCGATCGAGTTTTTACCATATTCACTACTATATTGTACGTATTTCGGCACACAATACACTGTATGAATTTACTAGGAAACACTATGAACTGTATTTGTAGTGATATGCGTAAATATAAAACGATTTCGATCGAAAACAGTTAATAATTTGATAATACTGCAAAATCAAAATGGTTGCTTTGCTCCACGTTCGGGCTGCCAGTTGTGCAGAAAGCACTGTTCGTTCTTGGAACTACCCAGAACCTGACCCCAGTATATCACCCTGAGGCAAACCCTGCTGAAAGGAAGAACCGTGACTTGAAGCAGATGTTGGCGATGCTGATTGATCCAAATCATCGTCAATGGCCTCAGAGTTTACCTGCGGTAAGATTTGCATTGAATACTGCTTACAACCAGAGCACTGGACACTCTGCTGCTTATCTTACGTTTGCACGTGAGTTCCGGTCCCCGGTGAACGTTAATTTCGATCTGAGGACTATTATTGATCAAGAGAATTATCTACCTCAGATCACTCCATACTTGAAAGCTTTTGTAAACAATTTACAAGAAGCAACCTGGCGTCTTGAAAGCCAGCAAGATATGCGCAAGGGTGAAGCCGACAAAAGCCGCAGACCTTGTCCAAGGTATCAGGAGGGTGACCTCGTGCTTGTGGAGTCTCATCGCCTGAGTCAAGCTAACAAGGGATTCACAAGTAACTTCGCGCCGCGTCGCGAAGGTCCTTATAGTATTTCTAAAGCTTTGTCTCCGACCACGTTTCTTGTAGTCGATAGCAGTGGTCGGCCACTAGGAAAGTATCATGCCAGCCTCCTGACACCCTATCGCGGTGAGAGCCGCGCGGTTATACATGCCCGTAAAAGAGGTAGGCCTAGGAAGCCTCAGGGTTCCAAGCCAGCTCCATTGTCTTCCACTGGCTTGGAGGGGGAGGATGTAGCGCAACCATCTCCGCGCGCCTCTAATGTAAGATCGATTCGACTCCGACGCGTTAATCGATAAAATTATTAGTCTGTGTGAGAGTCTCCCGCCGGCAGTGAACAGGCACGCACGCGTCACGCGATTTCGTACGCTACAATATTATTTATTTTTGTGAAAGTTTTATATCGTCTTTAAAATATCATTTAAAACCTTCCAAACATTACATTATATATATATATATATATATATATATATATATATATATATATATATATATATATATATATTTAAGGGTCTTCTGTACTTTATTATTCAAAATACGTAAAACGTATTTTATTATTCAAAAATTCCGTTGAAAGTTAAACTTAGTACTTAAACTAGAAAACAAACTGACTTTAATTAAAAGCCGAGTTTTAGTAGTCCCTTTGTATTGACACGAAAGAACCAAGGTTGACGAACTTGTATTGAGCCTTGCAAAATCTCTTATTTGTAAAATTTCAAATAACACAGACGAATCGAATCTAAAACTCAAGAATTGTTGACACTGTTAAATCGTCGGCGAATATTACTGATGTTATAGATCGTCTCGACAGCAAAGCACGGTGTCTTGGTGAGTGGCTGCAGGAAAACAAGCTTACGTGACGAGTTGAGGGCTGCAGAGGTCTTGCCGCCAGCCTCGTTACCGTAATGCGGGTCTAAACTTGATGGATACAGTCGACAGGGACGAGCCGTTCGCTTTAAAACGCCTGCACTCACTTTTATCTCAACTAAAAAGCTTGGGACACGAGGTTGTTCACTTCTAAATGTGATTGAGATGAAAGAGGACACCGCACTGTCATTTTGCTTTCTCACATCTAAGTGTCTAACGTTTTATAGAACGTTCCCTTTTTAGATAAGGTAACTAAAGTAATGCACATCTTTGCTGTTCAAATATATTTTCGATCGAAATTTAAAAGAATTTCTAGTATAAATAAATTTGTTTAGGGTCTATATTTACATAGCGGCCTTTTTTATGTTTATGTAAATCCATATCAATGCGAAATTTTCAATGTTTCACTGAATTGAAAACTTTGGGGATGCTGGGGCGTGTCATGATGTAAGGACATACATATTTTAAATGAAGGGACCGACACGCGGACGCTTCGCCTCGGACTTTCTTTTAGTCAAATGAGGCATAATAAAATAATGGCACGAAAAAAGGTTCCTCGAAAAAGTTATGAAAGGGAGATCCAAAAGTTTAGTACCCACCGCCCTTTTACGTTTTATACATTCTACTTTCCATGCCGTCCTTGTGTTATTATTTATGTTACATTTTCGTCTGACCGCAGCTCTCCAACTGCGGTACTGTTTTTAATTAATGCTACCCATTCCTCGTGCCTTCTAGTGTTACACCAATTATTCTTCCAAGCTCATTAAGAAGTTTAATGTTTAGAAGAAAAACATCCGCTGCCATTTTACGTCCAGGGGGTGGGTCCAGGGGTCTTAAGTTTATTTTACTGTTGTTGCCATCTTTGTCCTGTTTGTCGAATTTTCTCGGTAAATTGAATGGGTTTTACATTTATTTGATCTCCAAGATCAGACGGTATACGATGTTTTTACAAAGAAATTAATGCGTAATCGATTCTTTTGTGGGAATAATGTTATTTTGAAATTCATATATAAATATCGCCTTGCGGTTTTAAATATTTAAGATTCTAATTGTTTTTATACGGCGGCTTCGTATTATAATATTTTGGCAATGAAGAATAAAAAGAGCGTTTTCGTTTTAAATACTGACACAGAGGCAATAATTTCCCCACTTATCTGGTGCTCAATAAAATTCACGAATGAAACATGTGATGGCTACGTATCGGGATCGTTAGTGGAACAGTTAGGTCGTTTCGTTATTTACCATCGGTCGTTCATCATATTTAATCGAGCCACGTCGCGTCGAGTCGCATCGATGCGTTTTTGTTAGTCGTGGGTGTTTGGTTCGTTCGATGCAAACTGCGACATGTGTCCAAGCTTCTGTTGACGGTCCTATGATGGATTGCTTGTATGGATTTTTGCCAATTAGGCATCTGATGTATGGGTAAATCTCAGTGATGTTAAAATTAACGTTGAACCACCTCGGCTTTGTATGGTAATAAATTTGTGTGACATCAAACACCTCTGTAACCGTAATGAGCATGCAACTTAAAATTCTCTTTGATGCCCTTGGCGATACTAAATAGCACTATTATGTATTTCCTTTTCCGTGACTTTATGTTGTTAATTTTGACAATTTCTACGATTAGTTATTCAAAAGCTGTAACCCTCGTCAAGTTCAATAATTGAGGTCGATCGTGAGTTTGCATGACGAGAAATTTTATTATAACCGTTACGCCTACATTAAATTGATTGTTTTTCCCTCTCGGAAACTAAATTGTTTTTGATAAAGGATTGCTAACTTGAATTGGCTCTTTCAATTACGACGATGGGTTTGTAGTTGAAATAGGTTATGACACTGAGCGGTCGGAAACAAACATGTCTATTTCATTTAGCTTTGTTAGTTCAATGTTTAAGTCAATCATCTATTTCCATAGCTGTTCTAGTATCATCGTTGTCCGAAGTATTCTGACTTCATAACATCCAGAATACACGTGCGGGCATGTCATGAGAGAGCATTGTTTGACACACAAACTTGGCTAAAGATCATTAAAACCCACACGGCACCTAATCGCCCTGGCCTTAATAATTTTCACGTTCAGCCTAACCGTACTCCGCACATTAAGTTCTAAACTATGAAAGGTCATAACAACAGTACCTAAGCATTTCGAACTTATATGAATTAAGTTGTACGTGTCTCCGAGTGTCTGAGGTGATTACTTTAAATACCCTCTTTAGTTCACAGGCTCACGGCAGCTAGGAGAATACCTATTACAAATAATACTCTTACCTACTACTGCCTGTTGTGTTTCGTACAATATCTGATGGATATACAGGTAGTCTTTGTACATGGTTTATCGTATTTAATAGGTGAAAAGACAGCTTACTTAACTTACTTAAGAAATTATGTAGCTTCAAGTTTCTAGCTGGATTTCGACAAATTTAATAAAAAATTTGATACGATGTTTATACGAAAGAGTGGGGTCTAAAATATTCATTTATACCATATTACTAAATAAAGTATATTCTAATTACTTTATAAATTGTTATTATTACAGCTTCTGACATATTTAGTACTTTACTAAGCTTAGACAAAATCTAGGCGGCTACCTACGGCTACAATCTTTTGTGAGATATGAATGATAAAAGTTGTCTTAGATGCTATCAACTGCCCTGTTTTGTATGTTCACCAAGGAAAGCTTTAAGAAATAATTTGTGATCGTGAATACATTGAATGATTACTTAATAATCTGTGCATGGGACACTAGTTTGTTCAATAGTGTCTATGGTTGTTCGGAAATTGAATCTCAAGCTATGTCCACACCGAAATCCTCGCGTCGATTCAATCTTTGTTGAAATATGTTTGCTTATCTTAATGTACGAACGGAATAGACTGTATGAATGTTGTTGCAAAGTATTATATATTTTTAATTAAGAAAGTAAGATGTAAGAACAAGTTTGATTCTGTCGATGCAAAGCAATGATGATTCGATCGCCAAAAATTAAACTCGTGGATGATATTTTGTGTTCCGATATTATATTTAGAACGGATATAAATGAAATTCCTGTGTCGAGTTGGCTTAAATCTTAGGTTTACCAACACTTAGGATACATTTTATCCCGATAATTGACGTCGTTTCCGTGGAATAGACGAATTTAGCCTAAAACGTGGTACTACGGTTGCTTTTTTGGTGCCGCTGTTGCAATAAACTAACAAATACACCGGTATCAAGGCAATGTGTGAACAAAGTTTCGAAATCTGCATCTCCTAACATAATATTATGTTAACCAAAACCATTTGTATTACGGATTGTATTCGTTATTATTCCATGACCTATCACGAAATTCTACGCTATAAAATCGTTTCTAGGAAGCGACAGCAGGAGCGGTCAAACCGCGCCCCGAAAAGGCTGTAGTTAGAACGCGGCCTTAAGTTTTGTGACAGCAATATGCCACATTTGGCACCGTTAATACAATTTCTTAGTAGCAGACACTAGAATTCTCAAACAGCGATAACGTCTGCGTAACAGTGCGTTATTCAAGGAGTGTCACGTTTTCAATTAGTGTGTTCAGACATGCTTGGCTTATGGATATTGTTGGGAATGGCACTTGAACACCCATTCATCCGTCCGACTTGCGGGATAATCGTGACTGTTTGCCACCGCTCTGAATGGCCCCGCCGTCTTTCAAAGGAAGTGTTTCTCTTATAGTTTTTGTCCCTCATTAAAGTAATAAGAGAAATCTGTCTTGTTTTGTATATTTTTATTCCAGTCGTTTTTGTATCTACGAGCATATTTTTCTAGGAAATAATGTTTTGTTTATATTCTTTTACTGTCGTCGTTATTGATGCGTTGTGTGCCTTGTACATAATTAAGTGACTGTAATTATTCGTGTATTAGTGAAAGTACGTAATATAAGATAGTTTGTATATTTTACTGGTCCAAGTGTTAGTCTGTATAGATTATTCAAAGATAAGGATTCCTGGGTACGATTGCTAGCAGGATAAATTTCGTCATCGATCTTTTTGTTATTTGCTCTGGTCGGGTGCCTGAACTAGGCGTCAGAGTAACCCGTTGTGCAATACTCAAAAGTATAACTTACTTAGCTTGGATATAAACGGTTTGTGTGTTATCATCATCATCATCCGAGCGTTAAATCCCGGTTGCGTTTGTAGCGATCACTACGACGCCCAGAGTCCGCTTTCCTACATTTTATTCTCCACTTCGCGTTATTTTTGGCATCCCTTGTATTGAGATTATTGGCAAACGGTTTGTCTGTGTGTATTTATTATTATTTCGTTTTTTACATATGCAAATCGTTCTCAAGCGTTATTATGAATTAAATAGAGAACGCGTATCTTACATAATAACACCTACATATTGATATATTGATTTAAATATGTATATATGATAGTTGTAAAACACTGTAGATCGAGTAGATCGTCTTTTTGTACAAATTATTCCACATTATATTAAGGACGCTAATAGTATTTGTACTGTACTTTTTTTGTACATTTGACATAACCAGAAGTTGGAAAGTTTAAGCAGAAGATAAGGATATTGAAATTCAATACTTCAGATTCACTGGTATTATAGGTAGGATTACATAAATACATAACTTCACGCCAGGTCTCTTGCGGGGTAGGCACGAACAACAGATAGGTAGGATTAAATAAAAGTAATATAACTATTAAACGAATAAAATAAAATAACTTACTTTTAAGCCCAAAACCAGCGCAGAATTCTCCATTTTCCGAGTGCAGCCGATACATCGACTTTACAGCTTGTTATAACAATAAAAACTTGGGAGTTCGTTGTAAAATCTCGATCGGTATCGGTTTAATGGCACCAGAGTTATAAGCGGAACGAGTGTAAAACGAAACGAGAAACGTCGAACTTTTTGAAACGTCGATCAAGATTGTTCGGCTCCCAAACAGATATACGAATTGGTACTCTCTTTTTTGACATAGAGAGTAGATATTTTATCTCACTATCTGTTGTTGATTGATTTCCCTATATAGGGACATAGTAGTATATAAAATCAACTACGCACCGTGACGAGTTCCGTTAAGGAGGTGGATTCACCTACTTAACGGAACTCATCTATTCACTTTGTTGTAATTTTATTGTCAATTAATTGAAAAATATATTGCCAATTAATTGGAAATATATTGTCAATTAATTGAATATATTTTTTCAATTAATCTCGATGGAATATGTCAAAGTAATTTTTCTTAAAGTGTTTCTGTACCTCTATCTTGAACTGAATTTTCAAATCGTTAATTCCAGAAGTAAGTGAGATCCCATATACATTTTATGACTGGAAGCGTCACATGAATAAAAAAAGTTCCTAAATTACATCAGTATTACTTTTCAAGATTTGTCCAATGTCCAATGATCTCACACATTTATATACAGTATTTTTTTCCTATCCTCAAATATGTGAATGGTGGTTAATTCCCATGTTTTTCTTATTTAGTACAACTAGTGACCGCGCAGTGGTCGAAATCCGACCATAATTAATTTAAATTATAAGTTTGAACATTATTAATATTCTGTTGTCAAAGAATATATATACTTCTATAATGAAAGATTTCATCAAGGCTACACTGTTGGTTTGACTTTAACAATAAACAAAAGAGTATACGAGTATATGCGTGTGTGTGTCAATTAGTGTGTGTAATGTTTTTTTTAAAAATCGATGTAATGTAATTTTTATGCATAATTTTTAAAAAATATTAGCATTCGGCCACTCCTCTATATAAACTATTAGTGTGCGAAATTTCATACTCCTCCGTCCATGCAATTTTCGTAAAAAGGGATACAAAGTTTTTGCTACACGTATTAATATAATGATATTATGTACCGGCGTATAGGATATGTCCTATTCGACAGAAAGGTATACTTTTCTGTCGAATTTTATTAATATTTATATTATAGTATATGAATAAAATATTAATAAAGTGCTTGTACTATAGTTCATGAAAAAAATTACCTTGTCATACATGAATACCCTAGCAATATTGTAATAATCATAATACAAAATTGCTGTGTAATCTTTAAAAGATGAACTACTTTATAATTAGAACGGTGTATTCCCAAAGTTGCAAAGAAGTAACTAAATAGAAAACGTCGATTTCAAATTGTTAATCCTTAACATTCATTCCATATAAGATAAAGGTATTATCTGTGTTTAGTGAACTTTTTCTTTAGATGAACAGTACGTTTGTACTAAGTAGGTATAGCACGTAACCACTCAGCGCTTTGTGCTTCATCGAGCCACTCGGTATCTTTAGTACCTACGTATTATCAAGTGCATTATGAGCATTGTTGCATTGTGCTCCCGCACTAATGTCGTTTTATGACTTCGTAGATTATTGCAGTTTGAGATTTCTATAATAGTTTTGAGCTTGCTTTGTTTCCCTAGTACCTATAGAATAATGAAGAAATTTCTATACGAATAAAAAACAACCGGTATACCAAATTTGTAATAGTTAATTGTGTTAATGTTTTAGTTTACAGTATCTTTTGAAATTGAATACGTGTAGTTCTTTCTGCCTTCTTTTTTCAATTTATGGTTTCAGAATGTAGATATAATGTGTCTTTAGCTATCGCTAAACAACGCAACGCATTTCACTGAACAGCTGTCATTTAAAACCATTTATATTTTTTGTGTAAAAAAGACAATACCCTGCAACTATTGTTTATTTTTTGACAAAACTTATAGTTCATTGAAATGTTACATGACCTTTGCACTTGTTAGAGGACGCAATTTTATTTTTGGAACGTGTATGCGGGGTCAATAGAAGCTTAATCTCAAGTTTGTGGGGTCGCCACCCTTGTAGACAGTATAGTTTCCGAGATATCGCAAAAAAAGTGTTTTCATCCCTCATTCCAAGATGGTGGCCGGGGGACAAGGGTGGCGACCCCACAAACTTGAGATTAAGCTTCTATTGACCCCCACACATGTTCCAAAAATAAAATTCCGTCCTCTAAAAAATGCAATATTCGGTCCTTAAATTGTAAGATTTCAATGAACTATTATAAATAAGGTCTCGCAGATAAAAATAACACAGCACACACAGCAAATACTCTATAAGTTTATAATTCCATACATTGCTTATTCCTGAACACATCTAATTTGGAGATACGAGTATTTAGGTACACTGGATAATACAATCAAGCAATGAGTATAAAATTTTCTATTCGCGTAAAATCAAATCTGAAAGCATAGAATGCTCGACAATTTGAAAGAATCAATTCACTCGAACGTTTTTTGTGCCTGACCATTACAGTAGCACTTGAAGCTAAAATAAAGAGGCGTCTACGTCGGACAGACGGCGGCATTACGAGCATTGAAGAATCAATGAGGGTAACCCGATCGGAAATGGGCTTAGTAAAGATGATGCCTATATCTCGAGTGCCGTTTGAAGTGCTCGCTCGAATCGAAACGCCGTAATTACAAGATGAAGTCGTGTTTCACTCTAATAAGCATAATCCACTACGTTTCCTGGCTCTGTTTTGTCGACGCGGTCATTGCCCTTTGAATAAGAGTAGGTTTCGTGTTTAATCTAATTGTAGGATTTCAAAGGATTGATTTCCAATTTGGGACACGATAAGTCGTGCTGATTTTCTAAGTTTGCTGGATACTAAAATAAAATTTGGTCAAGTGCAGAGCAGTCTACATTAAGGACGGTATCATAGCGATGACGAATATCCATTGATTTGGTAATTTGAATAGTAAAAAGTAATAGAAAATAATTTTATAGCTCAGAATTTGCTTACCAGGTCTTGTTTGGATTAGAGTATTTTTAAAAACTTTACTACTTCGATAAGGCGCGAGAAATATAACCCGCTGACATAATAGATAACTAAGCTAAAACCACTTTTATCATCTCTGTATCTCTATAATCTCTTCTTTTTAAATATTATTAATACGGAGGTTTGTAAGAATGGATGTATGGATATATAGATGTATGTATGTTTGTTACTCTTTCACGCAAAAATTACTTAATGGATTTTAATTGAAACATTCCAATATTATAGCTTACACATCAGAGTAACACAGGCTATAATTTATAAAGATATAGTGTGAATTATCCAAAATTAAAACGTTTTTCCCAGCACCACGCCGGGTGAAACCGCGGGCACAGCCAGTATTCACATATATCTTCAAATCAATTATAAATAATCCCAACTATACAGTAGATTTGGATTAGCCAATATCTAATTCATATATAAGCAATTATAGGGAGCCCGCATCACCTCCGTCTCCGCTCCTATCGTACGTTACCAAGACGAGGGTTGACATGTGTCCATCGAAACACTGTTATTGTCACTTGCATGCCCATGACTGATAATGCTCTAAGAATACATAATACATCTCTCTCGTATAACAAGCGCTACCGGTTCTATTACGATATGTATACTTACATCACAACTGTTCAGAATATTTCTCTTATTACAGCTGTTAGTTGGTTTTGAATGCTTGTATTCAGGTTTAAAAGAGGACCTCATTGAATATTCTACGGAGCCAATGTACGCGGGAAGAAAGTCGCTATTAATAGAAAGACGTGGGTGCCAATATCAGTGTTAAAGACGTTTTTGTGTGATGTGGGCTAAAAGAAGTTATACACTATATGTACATTTTGTTGCATTGTGTTAACCATTCTGTAAAACTGTAAACACATGTATATTATTGTATATATATCATAAAAGCCAGAAGTTTCTTCAGTTTCGTCGTAGTGGACTTTGAATGTATATCTGGCGAAAACAATCCCTTTTTGGGAATAAAGTGTATTCCATTGTCATCCTCTATATCTTGAGTGTAAATAAAGTATCAAGTTCCAAGATGATCGGTTTAACCAGGTTTATTTGCGTGAAATTTTAATCCTTATTAAAAAAGGAAGTATACGGAAGGTATACCATTTGATGTGATAAAATATATCCCACTGTCATCTTTGTATCGGAAATATCTATGATGTACCAAGTTCAAGATAATTATTACACTCCCAACGAGGAACGTCGAACAAACATCCAAAAATGTAAGTTTCACTTCGCTGAATAGTAGTTTGGTTTCAGATGTTACAATGGTTTAATGAATTTCGTGTTATATTTTAATGCCATTGAATATTTTATGTAAGTTATATCTTCTTATTTTCAGGTAAGCGTTGTCGTTTGAGGAAAGGCGTTTCTTCGCAGCTACCTACTTTGTATCCTGTGTAAGTTCTCTACAAATAAACTTCTTCTCGGCATCAAAGTTGTATTGTTGCAATATCTTGTCACTTTCAACGTTATAATATTTTTCTATATTAAAAATAAAACGTTAATGATGTTTAACTTTCAAAATTAGAAATACAAAGGCTTTTGTGTTTAACAAATTCCATTACGAGTTTATATCAATACAGATAACAGATAAGCCTACAAGCTCCAGATTCCAATCATACTTACATATTTTATACATCGAAATGTAGCAGCTGTCTGATATTTTCTCCAATGAATATTCAACTTTGCGTATTGGTGGTAAAGTTGTCTATGCATTAAAGATGTCATCTGAAAAAGTGTAAACGAATGTACATACGTACATCAGTCGAACCGGTGACAAAATCCACCCGAGCGCAGCAGGGTTGATCAGGACACGAAAAAATGGGTTCGTAGTGAGGAAAATTACCCGAAAGCAAAAATTGCGTTACAAATATTTAGGACGAATGTTGCGTGGTAGTCGTTATTATACTTAGGCGTCTAATAATTAGCTGCAAATTGAATGGGCATCTTTATAACAGTTTTAATATAATAATCATCACAACACGGATAAACCATAGCTCTTATAACCGGTTTCTATATCATCACGCTAAGATCAAAAGGAGCGAAGTACCAATGAAGAATGTTTCAAAATCGGGCGTTTTTTTAACTTACTTTTTTTAAACTATTCTACGCAAACGAAGTCGCGGGCAGAAGCTATTATTCAATAAAACGTTATAACGTAACGTAAAAGTTAAACGGGTATCTGTTTTTTAATTTCTGTAAATTTTGAAACTTACGTTGCTAGATGAGAGACTGTCAGTAACGAGTAAAACAATCTCTAGTAAAACTTATAATATCTGCATATATAGTAAAGCTTAGGAACTTTCTAGTACCTACAGTGATTCTGATGTTTAGCTTTCTAAGTTTTGATTATTTGAATATCTAATTTATATTCCCGATTTATCCCACATGTTATTTATAGCCGCATTATTTATACAATCCATTGTGCGGTATCTCGTCGCTGCCTCTCATTACCCGTCCTTCGCCTTTACATAAGGCAATGTGTACGGAGACAAAGCGGCATTCGCTTCGGGCGTCCCATTACTGTAATGCGGAGCTAAAACTTGACTGATTACTGCCCTGCCAGGATGAATTTTTCCACTGTCACACCAGCGCGGATCCGTTTTAAGTAGACATTAGCAGTATTAGTGGGAATTTCCTTGTCGGTGTAATCGAAATTTGCTGTTAAACGAGCGTGCCGTTGTTCTTTTAACGTGTTACACGACGTAGAACCGTAATAAGCTAAATGCTCTTTATGATAGCTTTGATTTTTTCATAAATCAAGTAAATGGTTTGATAATATACAGGCAGATGGTCCATTTGATAGAAAGCGATTACCGTCGCCTATAGACATTTGCAACACAAAAGGTGCTTCAAATGCGCTGCTGCTCTCTTAAGGGGGACTGGAACCTGGTCACTGTCGCCGGAACACGACTCAAGGTTGTTATGGCGGCATCCTCAGTGGTGGTAGCCATTCAGTCGGGCAAATACCCTACCACCTAGCTGTGTGTTGTTTCGTCGCCTCTTACAACAGGCCGCCCGGCCGCAGGAATTGTATTCTTTCTCCGTTCCTGCACGGATAATATTTTACTGTTCATAGAAAAATGTTCAAAAGAAAAATAATTATAATTTTTGACTGCTTTGGTCTAAATTATCTAGTAGGTGGGTCATCAGTCTGGTGGATTGGAGGCAGTTAGATATATAGCCCATTATCTGAAATTCTGACGGTCTCTGTAGTCCAGTGGTCTAAGTGTTGACTTACTAATTCATTGAAATGCAGAAATGATGTATGTTCGATTCCAATCAAGGTGAATTTCGTATTGACTTCGTGTGAATTTTCCGTTTGTTACTCTGTCTGGATGTCTGGGAATAGCCCCTGAGTTGTCCGCTCTGTTATGTTAAAATTACATAATATAAATAGCAGTTTGCATTAAATTTTGGCATGTTTAAAATTCATATACGCACAATAATTCTATTTATCGGTATTAATAAAATTAAATATAAAAGTAAGTATAGGTCATAATAAGTATATTTCCGCACATACGCGCACAAGCATATACTATATGAAGTATAAATAATTGCTAAATTGAGTGCAATAAAAAATAGTATCATAATGTTATGAATAGATTGACGCATATTGTTTTCGATTGAAATCCGTACTGTGTGTTTATTACTAATATTAGCACGTATTACAACATATTGCAAAACTGTTCGTAATTATACTGTAATATCACGTAGTTAAAAAATGTCATCTTTGTGTTTAAACTGCAAATGGCCTTTTTAAGAATGCAGCTGCTTGGTGCGCATTAAGGGAACTGCTTGTAGAACGTTGTTCCGCATATAATCAGGTTTTTTAAATCTCACCAGCTGCTAACTACTTTTTAATACATAAAGGTGCGTTGTTGTTTTCCTATCAAAGTACTATTCATGTTTAATGTTTATTCCTTCTTTTATATCTTCCAACAACTTCTGAGTTTCAGTGCTCTAATGGTCTTGTACATATGAGTTACAGTTAATTTATATTGTTAAATAATGAATGTTTTGTTTCATTTATTTGTATGTAATGCATGAAGCGTGGAAGCGTAATGGCTAGCGCACGCGTCTCAAACTCAAAGGGCGCAGGTTAGATTCTGGCCGAAAAACATGCACTACTTGGGCTGTTTTCCTAATGTGCATATTGTTACAATTAACACGTGCTAATAACGGTGAAGGTAAACATCGTGATGCAACCCGCACATCGAGATAACTGATGTGTCAAACCTGCCAAGCCGCCTTGGACAAGCGTAGCAGGCATACTGTCCGTCCCCGTATAGTGGGAGCCCGAGCCCAGCAGTAGGACATTTATGGGCTGTTATTACATTTTTATGTAACACATTTAATTTTTAGAATATTGTAATTCCTCTCTATACAAACTAACCACACCAAATTTCTTACTTCCTCATGCTCGTATGCTTCAAAACGGGTACAAAGCTTTTTCATTCCATATTTTATAGATAGCTTATTCTAATGACAGTAAGTTTTCGTGATCGACAAAACAGAACAAGTTTGGCGAATGGCCGGTTTGCGAAACCAGTTTATCAATCGCCATAGCAAACGACAAAAATGGCCGAACTGTTAATACTATAAGTAGTATTGGAGTTAATAATAAGCCTGCCTGGCCGAGTCTTAATGCATAAAGCGTTACACGGCCGTTGTTATCATTCCGCTAAGTACCGCCAACCGGCACTACTGTACATTACCATATTCAAATAGGATGGGAATATCAAGTTAATTTACCGTTGGATCTTAAATTACCTTTGAAATTAGATATATTTCGACGTCATTGCGGATGTAATTTACATTTATTATTGGCGGCGCCTGAATATTCATTGGTTCCTGTGTGAATTATGGTACTTCAAGATTTGTAATTGGTATGTTAATAAATTTATCTCGGGCATAAACAACGGAAGTCAATTTAGATTTAGAGTAAATGTCATGCACAAATATTGTACTGAAAATTGTGTGGTTTTAAAATTGGCGCGTAAGTGACCTGCGCTTAGGTGTTTTATGGTTTATTCATCCTTATACACTTTGACAGAAAAACATATTCACTCGTAAGTGTTCTTCAATCGAATTGATTTTAAATATGTATATATAATATTTCGTAATAAATTAATTAAATTTAAGGTGTTTCTGTATTACAATCATTTTCTCTAAGGGACTTGACTGCGCCCCTTAGTTTTGGTGTAACATCCCGCGAGGCGTTTGCTGGTTCACAATTAACGTCTTTGAGTTTTAGTTAAAATAATTTTCAGTTTAAATTTAAATACCTTTAAGTAAAAATTAATATTTATTCCATTACAAAAAAAAACTCATTCAAGATACAGTCTAACAGTCATAGAACAAATCTGAAGGAGATTAGAAAATATTTGACATACCAAGATTTTTTTTACAATGAGGTTCGTTATATGGAGTTAAGTTTGCTCTAAGATTCGTTTTAGCATGGTAAGCAAATTTAAAAAGTAAAACACATTGTAGTGAACGCACTTTAAGATTTATTTATCTTACTATCTATGAGGAAAGACAAAATTTCTGGATTTTCTTACGGTAAACGAATATGTTTTAAGCCGGCGAGACATGAATTCTTGTTTAGTCGATTGGTAGAATACTTTATGCAAAGGTAGTTGGCTGACAAAATCGTTATGCAGACGTCAATTATATTTTCTATTTGTTTCGATATGATTGAGCATTCGTTATAAAGAGGTGTATTCGTAATGTAAAGGGTGTATTTTGTATTTACACTTACGACCGGTTTTAGGGATTTCTAAGAATTTAATAAATCGAGAAAATCGTTATATATTTCGGTTATTTATAATAAAGTTTCACTGTATCACCTCTTTACTGTAATGTTACAATTGTGTTTATGTATATGCATGTTTTACGTAACTATACACAGAATAGTAGGAGGTCATTGCCGTCACCGAACTACATTAAATGTAATATGTACATCCATTGTTCATAGAATATGCTAATTCAAAGCTTTACATTATTGAACAAAGAATTTCTATGAGCCACAATACAACAAAGCAGCCAAAGTACGTATTGGAACGAGATGTAAAATTGTATTGCTTTGAACTATTAAGAAATTGGCATTGACATTTTTGCACCTACTAAAGAATAAAAAACATCTTTATTAAGAGTAGTCGCGCAACGTCGTAGACTTAGTCTCACGAAAGAAGTCTCGCATTCGGGGCGCTACGATCGTGCAGCAGAATGTTAGAAAGTTAAATAATTAAAAAAACAACGATTTAATTGTAACCCGTGTATTAGTCTTTTTGCTTGTATTCAGCTGATAGGCAGACATGACGGAAAGCGGTTATCGTCGCCTAAGGACATTTGTAACACCAAGGGTGTTAAGCAAGTGCAAAGGTGCTGCCGCTCTCTAAAGAGAGGCTGGAACCTGGCTACTGATGCCGGAATACAAATTTAGGCTGTTATGGCGGCATACTGTAGAACAGGTGTGATCATCTGGCTGTGGATTGTTTTGTCGCCTCTCAAGACAGGCCACCCGGCCGCAGAAAATTATATTCTTTCTCCGCTCCTGCATGGATAGTAGATAGAATAATAATAAAATTAAAAATTTACGTTAAAACAATTGATAAAACACCACAACAACGTGGCTGGCTTTGGCTGATCTGTTTATTGTCTATTATGTTATAATAGTTTTTTTATTGTCTATTTTTTAAATTCATTTTACGTATATATGTATTGTGTGACATTTAAATATCCTATTTGTATGTGAATTTGATTTGCACACCACCGTCATACATTTGCGAATCTCCTGTTCATAAAATCCATAGCCCGGGTTGTCTGGAAGAGATCGCTTTAAAGCGATAAAGCCGGCCATTGTTCCTACTTTTACTGTTTAATGTGACTACTGTAAATTATTTATTTCATGTGTATGTGGTGAACAATAAAGTTTTTTATTCTAGTTCCATTTTTTAGCCGCGAAACTTATTTCGTGAGACGCGCTCCATACATAAATATGAATATAACCTTTCGCATAACGCACACAGATTATATTATTCATTCTGCAATGAGAATGATTGATGAATAGTTGTTTTAAAAAATTGTTACTTTAGATCTCATAAGCTCGTGTGGAGTTTATAATACTTTAAATGAAATCCTGACGATTATAATAAATGAGAACGTGAGTTTGTTAGTGACACTTTTGCGCTTTAACTACGCAACAGGTCACTAAATATTGCATACATGTTGTCAGGGATATAGAAAAAGACATACATTACCTTTCAACCAGACAAAAAAAATAGGTATAGTGTACCAGAGGGATAGATGAATATAGATGGCGCCCCGATCGCGTTATATTGGCGCTACTGTTGCAATTCACTAACAAATACGTCGTCATAGCAACTAGAATAACAATTTTAGTGCGTCTTTCACATTCGCTTGGTGGTGTTATGGGTATTTTCAATTATAAATTAATGTTGATTGACATTTCTTAGAATTGTAAGATAGATACCTTTTTCATGACCTACATATCGGTTTTTTATAATGCTAAGATAATGTTTTCGCGCACTATCTCCAGGCCTGACTCCCAATGGCTGGTTCTCCACTATATCCATAAAATCTACATCGACGCGAGAAAAGCGAACCATCTCGGAGGAACCCACTTGTAGACTGGTAAACAAGTGCCTTTTGGACCAACTTTTTTCAGCAGTCTCCGAAAATTATAAATGAGGTGTCATTCGATTCGGAATGGCATCTAGATGATTTTTGAAAAAAATGAAGTTCCGCTTGCAAAAATTTTAAAAGTTATTAACAATTAACTAAAAAAGGGGAGTTTAGTTTTTTGCAAATATCTCAAAAAGTAATAAAGATTTTCCAAATTTGAAAAAAGATTCGAAAAGAGCAGGAAATTTCCAAAAAAAGTCTTGAATCCCGAAACTGTAAGATCAATATTTAAAATTTCCCAGAGGGATGAAAATATGGCCGAAAACGGGTACTCTGGCTTACGCAAGCCACACCCACATCGGCCCTCTAATGAATACATATTATTTAAACATACTAAATATGAAAATAAAAAATTGAAAAAAATTCAGGCTCTAACTGAATAGATGAATGAACAATAATCTGCTTGAAAAAATTTTGTATAACAATTTTTCATTTCGTTATTCAATAGTTAAATAATATTTTTTTTTGCTTGAACATGAACATTGCAAGTGTGATAATTGTTAAACTATAAATTTAATATTTTTTCCTTTCTTGGAGCAATTCTTGAAAGGCTTTAAAATAGAAACCCGTTGGAAAATTTGATAATGTTTATTATTCATTTTTTTATTAATAATTTTCTGAGAAAAATCTGTCTATATTAAATTGTTCTGTGAATGTGTATGTGACTGAACGCCTAAACAGGTGGACCAATTTCGATGAATTTTTTATGTCTGTTCAGGTGGGTTCGAGAAGGATTTAGATTCACAATTGGACACAGTAGGTGGCGCTGCAATCGGGTTCTAAATTTTACTTCTTCAGGGCAGGACTACGTCTGCCTGGACGGCTTGTTTTATATATGAAGAAATATATTAAACGACGTCGACTATTTCCGAAATTACATAAGTAGGTACTGTTTAACACTCGGTCAGATTGCATTTTGTTACCGAGTGTATTGCAATTCATTAATAACACGCTAATTGAAATAAATAAGCATCTCTAGCTAAAGTATGTTGTATTCGCACGTATTACAAGGCATTCTAAAACCGGTTTCATAATGCATTTGCGTGTTTGTTGAAATCACGCTTAAATGCCTGCTTATTGAGTTGGGGGTCATCAAGGTGTTTATCTGAACGAGTCATATTTCACTGTCGGTCATGGCTTTCTTTTTTTAATGCTAAATCATTTTCAATTTCGTTTACACGCGATCTGTTGTTGTTGAATAATTGAGTACACGGTACATGTTTGAATAAATTCAAACTATGTACAGTACAAGCTAGCTATAGTAAAAACCAGGTAAATAGCGATTATTCACGACATAGCCTTGGGCATTAAGTTCAGTTCATCAAGGCGCTAGCTATCTAGTGGTTGTCGAATAAAAGCGACGAGTGACAAGTTTTTTTTACCTCCCTCTCCTGACGCTCAGTTTGATCTGTCTTTTTACTTTTAGGGTATTTGGTGTTTTTTGATTTATTCCTTTTTTTCTATATAAACCTTAGAATATCAGTTCATATATATAAATAGTTTGTCTCCTCTAAGTTACCTACATGTTTAGTTATCCTTATATTTTAATGTACTTTAATCGTCTAACAATACAACTGTCGATATTGATTCTACTTTTATACATTTCTATCTATTCTCTTTCTTACTTTATATTGCTGTAGATCTTACACATTCTGTCTTAAAACTTGTACTCTACTATACTTCAGCAGCTCTTAGATTGCGCTTCTGCGTGTGGACAGATACCATGAGTAATGAAGAGCAAATAACGATAAAATGTTTTTGATTTCCGACGTTATTAATTCAAAGATTTATTTAAAATTGTTATTATGTGCCTTACGGCACCCTTAAGAACCGGCACCTGTCAAATGTTCTATTTTGTAGTGAACATCCTAACTTACCGCAAGACATACTATTGTTATTGTACATATATTGCTTCAAACACACTTAAAGTCAATTAAGTAATTATTTTTTATACTAGCTGTGCCCGCCAGGTTGTTGTCGCGGGGCTTGCGCTATATCAGTGGAAGTGGGGTGGAAATTCGGCTGGGGTAATTCAGTTAAAAAAAACACCGTATATCCAAGCGCGCGAATTGCAACGCTGTTGAAAAAACATCTAACTCAACTAATGTATTTTCTTATTACAATTTTCATTTTTAATTCTGTAATCTTACAGCATATTTTGAAAGAAAAGCCGGTGCCCGATCGGCTTATGAGTGGCTATTTCATCCACGTTTGGAAAACCGAAAAAGAAAAACGTAAGCGCCAATGAATTTATGGCGCTTTCGAACTTTTGGTCACTAGTTAGCTTATAGAGACTAGTAAATAATATGTCTCGGCAGAACGCGTGAGTGCCACTGAATGCATAGCGGTTTTGACCTTTTGGTCGCTAGTCGTGACTTTCTTAAAGGTAAACTATGGCTATACACTAGCCATCTCTTAAATAAGAGACTCTTAAGCCCCTAATCAATGGCTGCTTCAAATAAAACTTGCCATCTAGCATCTTAGTAGTCACTTAAACTACCTCTCGATGTTGGTTATTTTTGACAGTTATTTATGAGTTACTTTACCACCACCTCTTGTCCTTAAGAGGAGTTTATAAGTAAGATTTTCGTTAATCACTTACTGAGCAGTTTCTTAAAATTTAACAAACGATTATAAGTAAGGCCATATATGTTCATATCTTCTGAACCGTTCATTAAAATCTATTGAGCCGTTTCGGAACTTCTTCGAGGCAAATATTTTGAAAGACTGACAGGTACAAGTTCTATAAAAAGTAATTCATGATGAGACATACTATAAATCATAATGTTTGCTCATGTCCCTGCTCCATAGGGGATAATGTGAGTGTTAGTGACTGTAGCCAGATGTGTCTTGATTATGGCGTGGCGTTAAAAATAGTGCCATTAATGATTAGCTACATTAATGTATTATACATGTGTTATCTGTCAATGTTTAACGTCATTAACAATTACTATCAATGTCGCATTAAACCCATAGCTGCATCTGCATAAAATTGTTACTAACACTAAAGCTACCCCAGATGTATTGTTGCATACAAATTTCAATGATGCATTTACTTTGAATAAACAAACAGATACTTCAATTTTAATTGTAGATACCGATTGCAACGATTGAATATTCCAATCCAGCGAGTATCGTGTCAGCGGCAGTCATAGCAGTGTGCAATTATAATTAAAATAGCTTGTTCCCTGACAAGCACGTCTATCGCAAAGGTCGTGCCGTGTACCTCATTGTTTATTGTAATGAGTACTGTCATTATTTCCAACGTTAATAGTCAACTGCGTGGTTTTCGGCCGCCGTAATGAATTTCATTTATTGAAGAATAGTTGCGTTCGTTATTCCAGTGGAATCGATTGGTGTTCGTAAAAAGTACGTTTTATTTATTTATTTTTACATTGAAAATGGTGATTCTGTTTTTTCGGGTTTAACCTCTTTGCATATGAATAGAAATGCGTTTTTGGTCTCTATGTATGTTGTGTTTATTAATATATTACTTTATGTTAATGCAACGAGTTATAGAAACTACAAAAAAAAAAATATATCCAAAGGATTTAGTTTATTAAATTTCGAACTATGTACAATGCAAATAGTTGAACAAAACACATATTTCTTTCAAAGTCGGCGAAGTCTGTCAATAAACAAAAATTGACCGTAGATTATACATATTTAATATACTACTTATGACAGTGTAGTATATTTGAGGAAAAATATAAAGATAATATCTGAATGCGAAAGCATCCTTCATTCGAGGCAATATTATATTCATATAATTTTAGTGTCATAATTGTCGATTATCGATTCCATAACAACGTGTTCTACACTAACAGGCCCCATTGAGCATGGTTCAAATTATATAAACCAAGCGACGCGTAATATTGACATAAATATACAACCGTTATCTCAAGTGTTAACGTTTGCAGAATACAATGAATTCGATATGAATAACAAAAGGCATCTGCCTATTGACACTAATGTCTGAACGTGTACCCTATACGAGTTGAGTCATATATTTATTTGGACCAATGTTGCAAGCAAAACATATTGTAAGGCTCCGAGCAACCTGTGGTTTGATGTTTCGTCTAATCAAAAACAATCAAATAAGTACCTAAATATACAATGAATGTGAATTTATTTCAATGTTTTTATGTTGCTCTTTCATTCTTTGGGTAGAAGAACCCCTCCCCCCTCATCCCTTTAAATACAAAGTAGAAGAACCATGCTAGAGTTGTCTTCGTCACAGCTTGGTCGGAACAATGTGATACCATGTTATCATTTTATTATATTTATGTTCTAAAAACTCGAACTATTTACGGATTTACTATAGTATAGATATAGAGTATGGAATTACATAAGTACATACATACATACATACATAACTTCACGCCAGGTCCCTTGCGGGGTAGGCACGAACAACAGAGCGCCACACAGGCCCATTCTTACACACCTCACTTGCTTCTTTGACATTCATAGCTCTTGTCATGCACGCTCGTCTGTTCTTAAGGCTCCTAACATCACCTTCTGCTAACACATGATCAATTTGATCATGGAAGGTGTGTCGTGGCCTTCCGCGACTTCTGCATCCATCCACTTTTGCATTGTCTATCTATTTAGTCATTCTTTCATCATACATTCTTTCCACATGCCCGAACCACAGGAGCATTCCTTTCCTTACCTTCACCCCGACACTCTCTTTTTTACTTCGGTATTACGAACGCGGTCCGCGAGCGTCACTCCGCAGATTTTGTGATTACATAAGTACTCTTTTAAATATAGTATATCTAAAAAATTGATGTGTTGCGATGAATTTGGCAAGTGTACAACACTGGCGGCTGTTTGATATAAGATCTAGCCAATCTGGTTAAGTTCCTAGGAAAACAGAAGCGACGATTGCGTGCACATACATATTCAGTAATTCATACACCAAAGACTTTGCCGAGCGGAGATGTATTGCTATTCACGTATCTGAGCTTGCACCGAGCTCCCTGCATTGCAATGGGTCCAGGCGTCTGCTGAGGTAGACAATTGATTTAATATAGCGTTTGCAATCTTTGTGTTTCTCCTGTGAAGCGTCATTGTGTTTGAATTTGTGATTTTGATTTGAACACTGATGGCGTGCTCTGAATTGGAAATTTTATCTTCATGTCAGTTGAGAATTAATCACAGGATACACTGTATGACTAACTCTTACACTCAGTCAATAGACTATTTATTTATTTTATTAATGCTTGATAATCGAATTAATTGAGGTACTTTTTATTGTCTTACAAAAATATTCTTTCTATTATATTACGGTATTATAATTGGTTGAAGTATGCACATATGTTTATCCTTAAAATAAAAATATAGCTTTAAATCCTTGGAAGCACCTACGATGTATAAAATACGGTTATGATCCTAAGTTGCGGGCTAGGTAAGCTAGCGGATATATTTATCTGCATTGCGATACTAACTTACTGGCTATGCGGATATGTCCGCAATGTTCTATGCCAATTGCTTATATTCTTTTATGTTTCACATTTATCCAAGATGTATGTAGAGTTGAAGCTAAAAGTTAAAAAATTTCGTATATCTCTATGCTTTTAATTTTCATGAAATTATAGGTATAAACTTTTATTTATTACAATATTCTTAAAAATATACTAATTAAAATTATATATTAAAAATAAACTAAATACTAAAATTAAAGTAGAAAATCTAGTATCAGAAAATATTATTTCAAATGCTGTGTTTCTGAGGGTTATCCATGAAACTTTCAATAAATTCAATTCACAAAATAGAAGATATTGCAATTTTCTTATAATATTTAATTGGGTTTAGTGTTACAAAGACGTTCACAGTTTCAAATATTTGTGTTTTCTAAATTAATTAATTTAACTGGAGTCTTGAATATTTTTGATTAATTTCTCAAAGAAATGGGGTATAAAATGTATTTCTTTACTTAATTGCTATAAAGATAAAAAGAAATGCCACAGCTACATGTTAAGCTTGTGTCTTTTCCACGCAAATACCTGGGCGAATATCTTGAGCGCATCATCCGCAACCATTTTCTTTTAAAACTTGTGCGAAGTCATTCATTTTCGGCTACAATATCACTTATTAGTGTTAATATTGTTATCAACAAGGCCCTTGTAAAAGATTTTTTTAAAGAAGGTATAGGATTTTGAAAAAGCCGATTGCGGCCAGTGATGCGTGTGGGAGATTCACCCATCAACCGACTTATTTTTATCTTCTTCTCATATATAAAAATAAACGTTTGTCTGTATGTCCTTTATAGAATCATAAACTATATTTGCTGAACATCATCACATTTGATCATGTGATGATGTTCAGCAAAGTTGTTTGTTGTGCATGAGCCAAAAAAAGTTTTTGAATTGGTTCACGATTGGATCCGGTAGGTGGCGCTGCTGTCGGCATATCGATTGAAGCTTTTCCGGGCAGGTCGACGTCTGCCGGGACAGCTAGTTCTTGTCTAAATTTCTTTCTTATTTTCTCTGTTCATGACGCTGCATATAAAGCTGCGATTTCGTGTAGATATTGTTAAGAGACTTTATTGCGTCAGACTAAGATAGAATTTACTTACATAGATATAAAATAAATAAATGGATACTGCTGAAGTAAATTAACCTTGATAATAATAATATTCAACAATTTGTACATGCATCACGTTTCAATTAATTATGCACTACAAATAAACGTGGTCTAAAATTGCTAATTTATCACGCAAAATATATATCGTTATAAACAGACACGAATGTGAATTATCGCAAGTGGAAAACCAAACACTGTTATTCGATAGGACACGACATGTGTAATGTGATGACGCATGGAGGGAGGGATGTTGGTCTATTTTGGTGAGTAATTAATAACTGTTTACGTCAAATAGCATCTGTATGTAATGTGTTTCCCGGGCACAAATTTTTCATATTATATACGTGTTGTAGGATTCGAATTAAAATGCCGTTGGAATTACTATAGAACTTATTAGAACTATATATACACGTATAACACAGGTACAAATATGACTGAACACAACCAGTACAAATGAAATACATGATTCAATAACACGCGCAAAGTCCGTCACTATATAGATTATCGAATGTACACACGTCTTGCCCCGCTTGTGGTGTGGAGCTTGTTATCGCTTGACTGCCTCGCCCCTCTGATGGGGCATTGCTTTATACTGTACAAATACAACATGTCTCGACACAAAAGTCGACCGCGTGCACTGAATTTCCAAGAATCGCACCTGACTAATGACTACCATAAAAGATTACAATACACAATGGGCTGTTTTTCTAAATACAAATTTTAATCACAAATTAAACAAAAGAAGTACAAATGCCGAAAAGGTAATAAAATGTGTACTGGTATGCATCTGTGAATTTGTCTTTTGTCGGCATTCAGGTCGTAACAATATAATGTCCAAACGGTTTGGATCAGAATCACAAAAATTCCTTAGAGATTATGAGTTTATTATTCTGAGATTCAAACAGGGATTATTTCTTTTTGTCGTGACATTTTAAAAGTTGTTTAGTTACTATTTGTATTTGAATAATTGCTTACTGCAAATATTCATTTTTTTCCATTTCGTATGTTTTTATGTATCTTACGAAGTTAGTAATATCATAGAAGATATTTTATTTTTATGCTTGTATTACACTATGATAATATATTGTGTTTCGGTTGAGTGACATTCATATTGAATTAAATTTAACATTACCCAAATTTATTATGTATAAGCATTAGTTTTTATTCGCAACTTCACATTTAATTTTGACTTTCTTCATGAAGTAAAACGCTGAAATATGTATTTCTTACTAAAAGCCTAAATAATGTACATATTATTAGCTTGGATAAATCGGCAGATGAACACACACTGCATAGTTTGTGTTTTGTGTATGGATGGTATACAACGGACAACTCTGACGTTGATCCTAGTGACGCCCAGACCAAAAAAAAACACATTTATAATAAAAGGTTTATTACCAAAGCCTTTCACATTTGTATATCGATACGGGTTTATGACTACAACAGCCCAAACAATAGAATCTATATACATATAACCGGACTTCAATAATTTCCGTAAAATCCGATACGCCTGAAATCCGCTGCCCATTCAATAACGTATGTATAGTAATGCACCAGCAACGTAACACGTCAAGATTAGAGAGGATATCGAAACAACGTATAGTGCGGGATTGGAACTGCATTTACATTTAGTCCGGTAGCGTTTAAAGATAAGAATGGTTTTTGTGTCAATATTATGTAGTTGTTTAAATGGATTTCCAAATATACGCTGTTTGAAATTGCAAAACTGTTTGTTAATAGGGGTTCCGTGATTGACTAATGAATTATTACGTACTTCATGCAGGTTCTAGGTCTATTTGTGATGATGGTGATGATGATGATTAAACATCCCCAATTCATAACTACTGCTACATCCTTAGATTGAGCTATAATAATAGTTAAAATGAGGTCGTGTATCTTAGCACTGGTACCTATATATTCTTCCGTCCTTTTATGTTATGTCACTATTTTTCCATTCGTGTATTACTAATACATTTTAGTATATTAATATCCTTGTTGGCTTATTTCAATAACGAAAACAGACCACTGCCGATCTTAATTTATCTAAAATAATCCTTCACAGGCTATTAAAAATAGGCAGTGACTTGGCTAGCTTGATATTATTAATAGGTAACGCGTTCCAAAGACGAACTGCTTGGACTGACTTAAACTTTGTTTCTTATCATTTTGATACATCAGTAGCTTGTATTATTAGAAAACTAAATCGGAGTTACTATTATTTTAATATAGCGTTCTTACTCTTAACGAAACGTCAGTCGACAGTTGTACACATTAACATAATAATAAGCTAACCTCCTAGAATAATTCTTTTCGATTTCATAAAATGGATACAATTTATTTGAATATTAACAATTTTACGGTACCATCCCAAGCTTCTTTGAATAATGAATGTTGTTTAAGGATACTGGACTTTACTCTCGTATAATGATGTAATTTTATAATTGATATCGATTTCCTGTACAATTTAAATGACTATTTTTACTGCAATTCAGTTACCAATTAATTGCGTCAACTGTTGACTAATTTATGGGTAGGTTAAGTTACACAGGAACATTATTCATGACCGTTCATGTATATTTATTTATTTGTTTAGTCATTTGTGAAAGATGGATTAGTTTTTTGAGCATTTTTATAAAACTAAATACTAGCTGTAACGGGCAACTTTGTTTATATACACATGTAGAATTACACACTGATCGCATTCTGTGAATAACAGCATGAATTTGTTGTATGTATGTATTTTAATATGGTACACTAGTTGACCCGGCAAACTTCGTACCACCATAGAACTAATAAATAAAAAACGTTGATTTCTGAACGAAGGGACCAACATTAAAAGTTGATGACATTCATAACCAATTAAAAAAAAATTAAACTTCCTTTTTTAAATTGAATTTGATAACTGAACAATTATTAAATTTAATTGATTTCTAAACGATAGGACGAAAATAAAATGTTTGACAGGTAGGATTAGTTTCTAAGGGAAAGCGAATTTGTTGTTTTTACTATATTCTCTCTATTATATATATCTCTCATTTTCTCATTTTAACACACCTTTTAAACCTTCCCTGAACTCTCACTTCATAATTCAAAACCAAAATTGGCCAAATCATTCGAGTTTTAACGAGACTAACGAATACCAGTTGATTTTTATGTATAAGATTATGTGTATCTTTGTATCTTAAGCTAATTTTTATGCACTCTTAACTACTTCAGACCGCTCCCGGGAAAATTGCCGCGGGATTCCCGGTATAGAAAATATCACACATTGGCGTTATTTTATTTTTTTAATCTGGACAATTAATATAATTCTCAGAAGCATTCTCGCGAGATTCCCGGCATAAAAAGTACAAGTAAAATAAAAGATTTAAGTCTAAGATTTTGCTGACGAACACTGAAAGTCGCCTCGAAATTGGCCCCGCAGTTTTTACGTGAATCCCGAATAAACAGACAAACCAACAACCAGATACACAGACAAGAAATGTAAAAAAAGCATCGAGTTTTCAATCGTATATATAGTATATTCTAGTTGTTTTATTTAAATAGATTCAATGTACAAACATGCCATGTTTAGAATTTTATAATAATATTGATGACGATGACATGATGAAAGAAATTGCGCTTAGTATATTGCTGTGCCGGAATTATTTACGACACAGCGCTGATTTTAATATCAATCTATCCGCTGCCGCTACATAAAAAAAATCAGTACATAATTGTAGTATTACAAAAGAAATGAAGTGTTTGGCTATGATTTCAAAATAAGTACCAATATGTAACCTAGAATATTTATTTGTGCGATGCATAAGTTTGTAGATTTTTTTGTGTGAACTCTCTGATAGTTTGCTTTGAATTGGGTTCGAACAACGAGGGCTCAACAGATTACAATGAAAGTGTTAGCGATTGAAACAGATTTTGTTTTTAAAATATTCGTGTGTTTCATTTCGGTCGGAGGCATGCATGTTTGCAACATGCAAGCCTCAAAGGATATAAACGCAACAAAGTTTAATTCTCGTGTGAATGAAGTGGTAAGCACGGCTAGCCTGACATATAAAACTGCGAATCAGTTGAAATCAATAACGATTGACCGTTCGTCATTGAATAATCCCCACATTACAATTGCAATGCCAGTGCCGATCATGCTGCGCTTAATCTCCAACCATGCACAAGCAATCTGTCACTATTCAAAGCATCAAAGCCGAAGCCTTACCGCGTCCGACGTCAGAACCAATTACTGTACACTTGTTATGTTAATTAGTCGGCTAATATAGTTGTAACGTACATCTGTGTATCATACTGTGGTGCTGCCAAATTAATATGTCGTATAACACGATAGGGTTGCCGCCGTTACAATTTAGCTCCTGGCAATACGCTGTACCAAGTTCTAATATTAATTGGTCGACAATAGTTTGATTATGGAAATTTGAACGTGTGACGTAATCTTGTGATGTTTCTCAAGTTTCGACTGTTGTAACGTGGTGCTGGGTTTCAAACGTGTTCTGTCTGGTCGTATGATATAACGTTTAAATTATTATATTGAGTACCTTATGTAGAACAATAATCTTTAGTTATGTGTAATAATTGTGATGCACAATTTGATCGAGACAGATTTCTTTACTTATAAAATATTCTGTAAGTGCTTTTAATTGTTGATATTCATTAGGTGATGTTACAACGATAGGAGAAAAACATGCTTTTAAAACGCTTTTTTAAGTATACAATGCATATAAGAAATGCTAGATGACAATTAGATGATTACAATAGTTGGATAAGTGCGTGTCAGACCACGCAAAATATAGTATGTAATACGCAATACACTGTAATTTTTTGAATTTTCCGAAGAACCATTGTACAAAAGTTAAGAGGGATGTTCTTTTTTACGATTTTAGAAGCGAGTATTTTCATCTTGTTCACTTAAATAAAAGTAATTAAGTAACAGATTTTCTAGCGCCTTCGCTCGTGTTGATAGAATACTTGGTTTGTTATCACCATAATTAACATTCCTATTTTCCACAACAAAACATCCTCTGCTCATTCTTGTTATCGTAAGTATAAATCCAAAGTTTTTAAGCAAACTTAATTATATAAAGCCACTTTTTGAATGTTTTCGCTGTCTTGAGAAAATGAAGAAGTGACAATGAAAATTTTTTTTAGTTATGTAATAGCACATCTTTTCTCAAATATTTCAAGAACGAACAAACGTCCAAACAGAATTTTACGTATATATTGGTAGGTGGACATGATTGGTTGATGGTATATCTGCCACATGTTTTCCTTGAGTACCTAACACAATGCCGTCCTCAATGACATTTTAACTCAGCCCTGATTCTAAGCAATCTACTAAGGAGAAGTAATTACATGTTCATTAGTGCGCTGAGCTACCGAGACGTAGCTCACCGCACGCCACGTCGCGTGATGATGTTTCGTATACACGGCACAACCGCGCCGTGTCGCGCTTGTTGCCAAATAATTATTATATACTTAACGCGGTTACAATTAAATATGACAGGTGAGGGGGTGAAAAGCGCGAGCCGGCTCAAATTGTTCGGCTTGTTGGTTTTAAGGCAAATTCCAGTTGAAGCTATACTCTAAAGCAGCGGTCGGCAACACGCGGCCCGCGAGCTACCTCCATGCGAAGGAAAATAAAACTTTAATGGGTACCTACCAAAATAAATAATTATTATACTTATAACATAATTATTAAGTAAGCGGAAATTTTGAGCAACTGCGCATTACAATGTACTATACTAATGCGCGAATTGAAAAGGTTTTCTCAGCAGTTCATGGTAGTACTTATTTATGAGAGCAAACTATCACTCCTTAATTACCGAAAAATTAAATATATTTCTCGTCTAACAGATAGCGTTTTAGAGCCATTTTACAATTTGCAGATACTAATATGAAAACTAACACACACATATATATATATATATATATATATATATATATATATATATATATATATATATATATATATATATATATATATATATATATATACACAAGTGCGGCCCGCCTTTACTAAATTTTGTCACCTTGTGACCCCTAACTGCTGAAATATTGCCGGCCGCTGCTCAAAGCAAGATATATTACCAAACTCGTCACTTTTATTGTCGACATTAGGCATGCTCAAAGTTACGCGTGTATTTCGCGTAACGTCGTACATCCGAATCCAGTAACACTAGAGGAAATAGTTCGTTTACGAAATTTAATTAACTGATTTTAACTTATTTGGCTAGAATCGGCACTCAAGTTCAATGCTTTATTTTTGTCTTGCGTGCAATTTTTTGAAGTATACAAAATACGAACCCTATATGTTAAGGCTCGTAATACATGTTGTTATATTTTTTTTTTATTTTTTATTTATTTAATATGGTATACAAACAGATTACAATCAGTTAAAATTACAATTAATATGTTGGTACGTCTTATTGAACTAGAATGTAACCCAAAATAGTATACACAGCAAAGTTACAATATAAATTGGTTATAGTTTAGGAAGTATTTGATTATTAGGGTAAAGGGTAAAAGTGGATTAGAAATCTGTTATTTTAAAATTGATAACACTATTTTTTTAAATTTAGAATGTGACTTTTGAAATATATCCAAATGTGGGTGCTCCGAAGACAGTGTATTATATGTACGACAACACCGTACTATGGGGTTATAGTAAGATGTGTTGTTTCTGTGTATCTGTAACATAAATGTATTGGATTTGCGAAGTTTTATATTTACATAAAATTGAAGTAACTGCAGCAAATAAGAAGAATCTAGAATAGAATGTAATATTTTATGTAACAAAAGCAGATCCATTTGTTTTCGCCTGGTACTTAATGCGATAACCTTAAAATGGGACAATCTAGCCTCGTAACATGCTAAATGTCTGCCAAGACCGGCCTTATATGATAATATTTTGAGATATTTACTTTGTATAGATTCAATTTTGTTAGAATGTACACTGTAGCAGGGTGACCATACAACTGCTGCATATTCCAGAATAGTTCTTACAAGTGTGTTGTAAAGTGTATGTAGGCTTTGAGGATTCCTGAAGTCTTTTGTAGAGCGAATGATGAAGCCAAGAATTTGATAGGCACGTTTAGTGATGAAGCTATAATGATCTCTGAATGTCAATTTGTCATCAAAAAGTACTCCCAAGTCTTTTGCTACAGTTTTGCGTGTCAGAGTGTGCTCATTAAGTTCGTACTTATATTGTTTTACGTATCTTTTATTGGTAAAAGATATTACAAAACATTTATCCACGTTAAGGTACATTTTATTATTTTTGCACCATTCAGCTACTTCGTGTAGATCATTTTGAAGAGCTAAGCAATCTAAGGTTTCATTTATTACATTATATACTTTTAAATCATCGGCGTACAGAATGCATGGGCAAGATAAGCGATCAATAAGGTCATTTATGAACACAATGAAAAATAATGGACCCAAATGGGAACCCTGAGGTACACCAGACTTAATTATAACAGCAGATGATTTATGGCCATTAATGGAAACTTGCTGGCTCCTGTTATTTAGGTAAGACTCAATCCATCGAAGCAAATCACCGTGAATCCCACATTTTGATAACTTTTTACATAGTAGGTCGTGATTGACTTTGTCAAAAGCTTTTCGGAAATCAGTATAGATTGAGTCCACTTGACCACCTTTACCGAATTCAACGCATAGGTAATTCTTGTATTCGAGCAAATTAGTCACAGTGGATCTATTTCTAACGAAACCGTGTTGTTTCTCTGAAATAATAGGCTTAATATGAAAATATATATAATCATATATCACACTTTCAAACAGTTTAGCTGCACATGAGAGAATACTTATTGGTCTGTAGTTTTCACAGTTAGACGCGTCCCCAGATTTATAAATAGGTATAACGTGTGCCATTTTCCATGATGATGGAAAAAAACCGCTAGATAATGATTTGTTAAAAAGAATGGTTAGTGGTGTAACAAGCTCAGTAGCGCAAGTTTTCATAAATCTAGCAGGGATCCCATCAGGTCCAGCTCCTTTATTTGGGTCTAAGTGTTTTAATTTGCTAAGAACTAGTTTCTCCTCAATTAAGACATAAGACAAACAGTTATTATTCTGAGTGTCATGGCTGGTACTTCCTAAAATGTCATTAGAAGGTTCCGCAAAGACTGACCCGAAATAATTCGAAAATAACTCACATATATCCTGTGGATCTGATGCTTTGGATAGTGCATAGTGCATAGATGTTGGAATACTCTTATAACCTTTCTTGCCTTTAACAAATTTCCAAAATAATTTGCAATTCGCTTTTAGAGCGTCCTCAACAGATGCAACATAGGCAGAATAATCAAGTTGAATTAATTTTTTAGACCTAGATCTCAAAAATGCAAATGTGTCATAATCTCTAGGATTATTATATTTTTTGAAGCGGTTGTGATATTTGCGTTTTTCTTTGAGGCATTTTATGAGTGAAAACGTGTACCAGAACGGAAATCTCCTAACGTTAGTATTAGTTTGTGGAGTGTGCTTAGAAATGATGTGGTTGATAGTATCATAAAATAACTCAACAGCATTATCCACAGACGCAGTTGAAAGTAATAGGGACCAATTTACTGCACTCAAATCAGATTTTATCATATCGTAGTTACACTTATTGTAATTCCAAGCAATAGGCCTACTACGTTTGAGGTGTCTATAACAAACAGAGTTTAAAAATGTGACTTTCAAAGGAGGGTGATGAACATCCGTACGAGATAATGCGTCTGTTATGCTTACAGTAATGTTATTGTTCGTTGACAATACCAAGTCAAGAATACGGTTATTGCTATTAGAGACTGCATTGAACTGACTTAAATCACATAAAGCCATTGTTTCAGTTAATAGACAACCTTTAGGGTCATATGAAGTAGCAGGAGTCATACTACCGTTAGGGCTATGAGTCCATTTAATGTTGGGTGTATTAAAGTCTCCTATTACCAAATATATATCCCTAGAATTTCCTTTGAGTATAACATTTTGAATATTATGATAGAAAGAGTTTAATTCTGGTATTTGCATGTCAGGTGGTAAATAGCATACACATACATTCATTACAGGCTGGTTTGAGTTAGATGGTATAATAGATATCCAAAGGTCTTCAAAATTGCTTTCCCAGCTATGCTGTCTAACAGATTTAAATCGATTATTAACGGCAATAAGAACTCCTCCTCCATCACGCTTACGAGAGTTCGATGTCTGACGGTCTCTACGGTGCACCACAAAATTGGAATCAAATATTTCAAAGTCAAATACATTAGAATTTAAATTTGTTTCAGTGAAACATATTACATCGAAATTACAATTTAGAACATTTAAGTAAACATCAGTACATTTGGATCTAATGCGATTTACGTTTTGATAAAATATATCCATAATTAACAAAAGTAAAAGACCAATTAAAAAGGTAATAAAATTAATTTAAGTACATAAAATTACACTAATTTATCTAAAGCTAAAGCGTCTTTAATATTGATTGCAGCAGATTTATCGTCTTTCCTCATATACACGCGCCCATACTTCACCCAGACATAACTGTAAGATTTTTGTTTAGCCATTTTTCTAGCAGCAGCATGTAATTCTTTAATTTCTGGCGCTAAGTGCTCAGCTACATAGATATTACATCTGTCACCGGCAACTCCTAAATCAACGCTGTTCAAAGGCGTATGTTTATTATCTTTATTGTATCTTTTAAATGCAGATATTATATTGTCCCTATGACGTTCTGATGTAAAAGAGACCAAAATGCTGCGCGGGCGTTCAGAGGCACGATTCATTTTTGCAACTCTACGAATTGCAACCATGTCGTAATCATTTGTGGTGAGTTTTATGATGTCACACATTTTTTTGAAGACCGCTGTTAGGTTTTCGTTACGCTTCTCTGGTACCATCTGAATTTCCAAATTACGACTTCTAGATGTTTTTTCTAAGACGTTAACACGGTCACGCATTCGGTTCAAGTCAGAAGTTAGAGATATTTTTTCGGCTTCAAGTTGTTCTATTTTTTTATTGGCAATAATAATATCGCTTTTTATATCATTTTGTTCGAGGGCCAAGAAATCCGTTGTTGCAGTGAACTCATCCTTCAATTTGAGGATGGCGTCGTTAATATCATTTTTAATCGATCGTCTAACTACATCTAGTTTCGTATCAAGTAAATTACTAAGTTGCTCTATAGTAATAGAACTACTAGTAACAGATATGTTTGAAGATTCCGGTAATAGCATAGTGGCCCTATTGTCTTCTGGGGACTGACTGGGTGATCTCGATAAATCTCTATGCTGTTTTCCGATTGGAGTATTTGTGTTATCACATCCCTTTTTAATACTGGATGTACATATAGGACAAATCCACTTTGAGCGCAGAGTAGCAATAGACTCGTTGTATTCCACACATTCCAGATGATACAACTTGTTACATTTACTGTTACTGCATTTTATACGTTTTTGCGTAACTAAAATAGTACTATTGCAAGCCGTACAATTGACCATTTTATCATATATTGTGTACTTATAGCTTCACGCAGTAGGATGCGCTCTTAATGTCAGTATTATCTATTAGCCTTCCAAAAGATGTCTAAAATAGAATTTGTATGAATAAGAATACGTAAACACAGAGTAATGTTTAATTTTAATGTTTAATTTAATAATTGAACTAATATAGGGTAGTTTTAAATAATGTCTATCGTAACAGATTTTATGGCACTTGCACTGAATTCTATATATTAGTTACTTATTATAATTTATTTTTGCACTGACATATTATTAATTTATTGAATTTTAAGGCAAATTGGAAATTTACAAGAAACTATATAATCAAGTTACGTAAACAGTCACAAGTTCACAGGTGGAGTTTTACTTCACTTTTTAATGTTGATATAACTATTATACACTATAAATTAATAGTCCACACAACGTCTTAACTTTTCAAGTATTGGATTTAAACATATTTAACACTAAATACTTCTTTTAAGTTTTTTAAATCAATTAAAACTACTGTTGGCGTACGCACGGGTGGAGACGCGCGGGTCTATATATATTATAACAAACATAATAAAACTATATTTATTATTCTCACAGCGAATATTTTTTTTATATATTCAGGGAGCCTAAAGTGGCCGCGTTTCGGAAATCGATTTGTAACATTGACACGTGTCTAGATATACTGGTAGGTATAAGATATGGGCTAAAATTCAACTTTCTTTTGATATTTGTTACATTCGTAATAGGTATCTACGAAAGCGGCGTTTTTAATTCCGCAAAATAATGAGATATAATTGTTATAATACACTTTGATTTGCTCATATAGCATAGCACATCTGGCACTATATAGCTACCTTAAAACTATCAGGAGTGGCACCGGGATTGACAGTTTAAGTAATGGATAATAAACGATATAATAATGTTTCTTGAACGTTTAAGTTAATTTTCGGCGTTTTTGATATAGTTAACGAATCTTAACGCTTGTTTATTTTGTAATTGAAAACCATAATAGAAGAGATACGATGAAACTCATAAAAGCATGACTAGAGTATGCAATTTCAATATTGAGAATAATATTTTTACGAGTCCGGGACTCGAATTAAAATGCCGTTGGAATGACTATAGAATTTATTAGAACCAAACAAACACGTATAACACAGATACAAATATAACTGGACGCAACCAGTACAAACTGCACCCTTCAATAACACGCGCAAAGTCCGTCACTATATAGCTAATCGAATGTACGTTTTGCTCGAATCGTAATCCTCGCTTGACTGCCGATCTCTCCATGGGAACCATTGCTGCATCGATACGGATTTCTTAGAATCAGTTCGACACACCTGTCTAATGACTGCCATAAAACAAGTACAATAACAATATAATGTTTTACTTATTTACAAATTTTAAACACAAAGTAACAAAAGAAGTCAAAATGCGGGAAAGGTAATAAACCAGGGTTATGGCAAGCAGGTGTGCATTCACTTTTTATAGGCATGAAACAATATTAACCAGTGTTTTTGTATTCAAAATAGTCTTATGTTCTCCATTATCAAAAGTATGCAATGAGTTTTGTGTTAATCAGTTAATTCTCACAACCTTGAAAAAGGGGAGAACAAACATGCAAAGTCATTTTCATATTCATATACTAGTTAGCTGTAGAAAATTATAATACAAGTTGAATTATATGCTTTATAGACAAGAATACCATAAGAAAATACAATACCCGTGTTTGACCCCCAGGCTTAGAACTTTACAACCAAAAGGATAATTTGGCTTAATTAATCTTCGAAATTCAGGTTGTTTAAGTTAGCTTGCCTTTCTGTTAAGTGTATATAGTATTATATTTTTGATTTTTTGCTTGTTTATTTGGGTGAGTAATAAATAGTTACTTAGAATACTAGTGCGTAAGATGACTTTTTTTTCCGGTGGTTCGGGCATGTGGAAAGAATGTATGATGAAAGAATGACTAAACAGATATACAATGCAAAAGTGGATGGATGCAGAAGTCGCGGAAGGCCACGACACACCTTCCATGATCAAATTGATCGTGTACTAGCAGAAGGTGATGTCAGGAGCCTTAAGAACAGACGAGCGTGCACGATTAGAACTATGAATGTCAAAGAAGCAAGTGAGGTGTGTAAGAATAAGCCTAAATGGCGCTCTGTTGTTCGTGCCTACCCCGCAAGGGACCTGGCGTGAAGTTATGTATGTATGTATGTATGTAGACAAATGTAAGCCTAAAAAGAAGACAAGGGCTTATCACAGTCATTAGCTCGTGAAAATCAATAATCGCAAGTCGTGTATGTCTTACAACGTTTTCAACACATTTGCGAGAAAACAGGTAATGAAACAAACATAAATATCAGTCGGAAAGTCGCAACAATTTTTGAAGTTTTTAATATGAAAATGGTGCGCAATTGCAAATGGCACTACAACGGCCTGTCGTAAGAGGCGACAACAGAACCCACAGCCAGGTGGTAGGGCATTTGCCCGACTGGATGGCTACCACCCCTGGTCTAAAGTATGCCGCCATAACAACCTTGAGTTGTGTTCCGGCATTAGTGACCAGTTTCCAGTCTCCCTTAAGAGAGCAGCAGCGCATTTGTAGCACCTTTGGTGTTGCAAATGTTCATAGGCGATGGTAACCGCTTTCCATCAAGTAGGCTGTTTGCCTGTCTGCTGAACTCCTACAATAAAAAAATGTAATTCTTATAATTTTTTCTTTAACCTAAGTATCTTTTTTACCATACGCCTTATTTTAAAAATAGGTAATAAGGTGAGTGTACCTATTTAACTTTCGAACAATGCATTTTTTGAGTAAATTTGTCGAAAATGTTATTTATTATCTATTTATCTATCTGTCCATATTTGCGTCATTTAATACCTAAAGAATGGATTAAATAAAACTGACTTCATATAATATTGAAAGAAAAATTGCCTGTGTGTTTAAATTTGTTTGCTATTTCTAAGGCGCTGCAGTTGACCAGCAACTTCCTCGATATCGCCTGAATTATTTATAGTGTCCGAGGCTAGGAATAGAAGTTGGTCAATGGGAATTAACAAACACATAGTTTATTTAATCCTCCATAAGCGGCAAGTGATACTCTCGCATATACATAGGGTTACCATGGCTAATATTTTAACACTAAAGTTTTATATTAGTCAACTTTTACGTCCACTAGTAAACAAGGCATGCGGGTCATGTCTCGGCAAGTCAGTTGCATTTTAAGCCGAAATTGGTTCATATTAAAGATTGAAAAACAGAATAAATAAACGACACTAAAGCAAATTCTTTATAGCACTGAGACAGTTAATTGATACAGTGTTATGTAAAATCGTACACTAGTCACTGATTTTAGTCCCTTACCAATAATATAATTCTAAAACTTATTACACGTACAACATGCTTACGCCGTGCATTATACTTTTCATATAAATAACACTCGTAATTATTCAGGAATTTATGTTTCAAATAAATTAATAATAATATCAAAAACAAACTCCAAAACTATGAACCTAATAACTCTAGAAATCATCTATATGCAAATATGGAACAAAAAGAATGAATTATATCGAGGGCTTCATAACAAATGTACAGACAAAAGTGCAGATTGACACGAAGGGACAAAATTGTGAATAAAACAAAACTAGTTGATTGTATAAGGCTGAAATTTGGAATACCCTTCTTTTAGGTACACTTTCAGACTGTCTAAATTGTAACATGCATAGTTTCCGTAAGCAACAAAAAAAATGGCATTTGCATAAACTTCAATTTATATATCTTGCTACTTGAAGGAATTATTCAAATAACTACTGTCTGCAGCTACTAATACAAATGTACATGTGGTTATCACATTTAGTTGCTGAATTGTCGTAAATTTAAGGCGATTTATGCATCCGGGCCGAAGGACCACATTGCTACACAAATTTAGTTATTAGATGTCGATTGTTTTAGCTAAATCTGTTTTTGGCTTTAGTCACAATTTTCAATTTGGCTGAGGTTAGATTTTAAAACAAAATAAAAGAAAGTTTTTGCAATCAGTTCAGAAATTGATTCAAAAAAGAGTTTACTGTAACAAATGAAACTGAATGGTGTAGTCAGCCCTAAATTGGTACAGTCGGTTCAATAGTATTATACCACAAGTTTGTAGTTAACTTATTTTAGCCTCTACCCACAATACGAACCAGTGTGTCTGTTACAACTGTTATAAATTCCACATGAGGGTATTGAAACTTTTGCTGACGTCAATTTTGGGTTGTTACCGTATTTGTGTTTGTTTTCCGACTCAGTGCAAAAAGTTAATTAAACCAACACTGATATTTGCTTTCGTAATTGTTGTAATAAAAAGCAATGAAGTATGATCGGAGAGAGATGTGAACTGTTATTTTATGCTTCCCAGGGGAATGGGCAATGTGAGATATAAAACTTTTATTTTTGAGATGATTTTTTTTTATAATGGTTGTGATTGGAAACTTGATAAAACGAAATAAAAGCGAGCTAAAGGTAGCGAAGTAGGTACTTAGCTCAATATAATGATAACAATATTTTGTGGCCAAAAACGTCAAGAGAAAAAGATAAAAAGATCTTTGTCATAGACAATTTTAAATTGTTTTGTCTTCTAAGATACTTCACAGTCCGAGTTTCAGAGATATACTTGTCTTATAAGAACAAATAATGAGAACGACTTAATATTTTATGACTTCCTTGTAAAAATGATCGAACAGGTCGGATAATGGTCAGCGAAGTTGTCTACTTCACATTAGTTTTATAATTTTATACCTATATTTACTATTGACATTTTGAAGTTGAGCTCATGTTTGTTTACAGGAAAACTTCTCGTGTCGAGGTCGCACTTGATATCGCTTTACTAATGCAACTACTAGTAGACGAACTTTCGATCGAAATATTTATGAGTTTGCTCGAATACGCTTTGGAATCGGATGTGTGCCTTGTAAACAAAACTGTGTATTTACGTTAAGGAGTTTCTTGCTTGTTTCCAATTGAATTAATGTTTAAGCACCTACACATGTGTTTGATGAGTGTTCTTCTCATTTCGATTATGATTGTAGTGATTTTGACTGTTTTAGCTTTTGTAACTAAGTTGTAAATCAGTACAATTATAATTATAACTATGCGGTTTTGATGTTTCGTATTGTGCTTCAGGTTTAAAACTACGTAGTTTTGTTGTAATTGTATTGCTGTCGATTCATCCCTTTGCTGAATAATAACTTGCTTGTAAGTGCGGTCTAAAAATATCATTAATTAATGTTAATTCAGTGAGATTTTTTTCGTTAAATCTGACATTATCGGTTATCTCCTAAAATATTCGTTCCTGTCATTAAAATGTCACATAGTGCAAACTATATTGAAAAGTTAGGACTATATAAATTTGTCGAAAATTAAATAGCGAATATTTTATTGCCCTTACGCAATATTTTCAAATTTACAAAAATGTATGTACACATACATTTTTGTAAATTTGAAAATATAGATGTGAAACTTCAGAGAATATACAGGCGAACATAATTATATCTACAATGCTTAGTAGAATAAATAGTAGACAAGTGTGAACTGCACACATACATTTTCGCATTTCTATTCTATTGTTACGAGTTGCGGGACCCGAATTAAAAAGCCGTTAGAATTACTAGAGAATTTATTAGAACTACACAAACACGTATAACACAGGTACAAATATAATAACACCCGCAAAGTCCGTCACGTCAAAAGATTACCGAACGTAGTACACACGTCTTGCTTCGCTTGTACTTATCGCTTGACTGCCTCACCCCTCCGTTGAGGCATTGCTTTGTACTGTACAAATACAATAATTAGGGCGTGGACTGAATTTCCAAGAATCCCACCTAATGGCTACCATAAAGATTACAATACACAATGGGCTGTTTTTGAATTACAAATTTTAAACACCCAGTAAACAAAAGAAGTCCAAATGACCAAAGGTAATAAACTGCAGATGTGAATTATTATTGGTCTTTGTCGGTCGTAACTCTCTTAAAGACGTCTTTATTCTTAGGTATTTTGACGCTTATTCGTAATAATTTAACTTGCACTTTAAAGTACTTAAAGTTTTAAAAAGAATACACTTACGCATGTATGTATATCTACATATAAATATTATACATATATACAGATAAAACTAAAATATATTTGAAATCGTATAAGTTTTATTTAAAGTGAAAATTAATACTAACGGGTAAAGAGAAATATGTTTTATTTCGAATTAAATTAGGTTGAATTGTATGTGTTTATCTCTTTCTAGTGTCACTTTTTAGTTCGCTTTTTAATTTTATTGAGTTTCGAGTCACAACTATTGTAAAAAAAATTCACTTCAAGAATAATATCAGGCCATAAACATTCCACACCTTGGCTCGAATTTCCTAACTTTTGGAGACGGACGGTATTTTTACTACGCTTGTACAAGGTCAATCGGTGGGTTTTAAAGATTAGTTATATCGTTGTGAATATGCTTGTTTTGCTTCACCATCAACACATGGCAATTGCAACAATATGCACATTACGCCAAAAATTATTTAAGTTCGTCAGTACAAAACAAGAGATTTCATAATTCGTTTGCACGTTAAGCTTTTAATTCATATTGATGTTCAGTTAGTTATAATTTTCATAAAGGAATAAGAACTGCTTAAACAACCTATTAACATCACGCCAGGTTTGAAATGATTCCATAAATGCCATTACAATTTACGACTCTCGCATTTCTGCTGGAAATGTTCAGGAATGTGGGAAATAAGAAGTATTTATTGCTATAATATTATTAATACTCAAAGTGCTCATAATGTCTAGTTGAACATTAAATACTACACGACTATATTTATAATTTGTTATGCATATCTTTACATCTCGTTTTGTCACTGGACAAAACTAAACATAAACATGCTATTTAACTGGTACCTGTTTACTTTCCGTCCAAACGAAAGTTTGAAAATCAAGGTCTTCTTTATCACTTGATAGATGCGATAATTTGTAAATGAGTGATATAAAATAAATATTAAATTAGATGTACGGTTTCTAATATTACACTAGAAACTAAAATGTAGATAATGATAAGCGGACGGACGATTTAATTTTATTATTAAGCAAAATAATAGCAAAATTATGATATTGTAAATGTTAAATTTATAAATAAATTACAGCAGGTTACGACATAAGAGTATAATCAGAACTGACATTGATTACAGTAATTAAAATGATTAGTAGCTGAGTTACAGAACACACCGACACACGTTACGACATTTCGATATCGAGAACGTTGAACATTGTAGCGGAAGTAGCATTTGAGAACATGTCAGCAGGAAGTAATTTTCTAAGCATCTTTATAGTGTAGGCACATTTGTATGTATTTAGTATACCTAAAGATTTAATCCAGAATGGACATAGGATGGGTACATTTGTTTCTCAATACGGGTCTTCGTGAGACGCAAAACCACATTTACTGGAACGAAACCGCGGGTAATACAAGTTTCAAATTGTTAACATAATATGTGAACACATGTTATATCGCTTGTCACTTTGTTTTCATTAATTTAAGCGTGTCAGTTTTGTTATAAAGAACAGAAACCATGTTGTATTATGAAAATAAATGACGTCTACAAAACGTGCTTGTTGTTTTTATTAATACAATATATCAGCCAAAATGTATCTAATACAATTTTGCGTGTATTCATACGTCATGTGAGTAAAACATATTTACAATAGCCCCCCCCATCACAACGACGTTCTAATACCAATAAGTATTTCATTTGACGGTATCATTAATCTTGCGTATCGCGGCCTACCCATTCAATTGACTGGTTATTTCCGCTTGGGGCTGCCATATGTAACCTCCTATCTAAGTTAGATAGAATTGGCGTTTGGGACTGACTTTAAAATTATTAAATAGTTATTTGAGTGATAGAACTCAGTGAAAAATTAATAAATGGACAAGTGATGGTGGTGAACGGTACTCACTTTTGGCGTCCCTCAGGGCAGTATTCTTGGCCCAACGCTTTTTCTCATTTATATCAACGACCTGTGCGACATGCCAATAACTAACGGTAAAATCTTCGCTTTTGTGAACGATACCGTATTTTTCACGGGCAATAATTGGTGTCACTTATTTGTAGATGCTCAAGCTGGTCTAAGTAAGGTCTGTAATTGGCTCAAATCTATTTTATTAACACTTAATGTCTGTAAGACAAAATACTTACCCTTTTCTCCAAAATCTAATTTAATTCCTCCATCTACTTTGACTATTGTTGCACATTCCTGTAAAAACACAACTTTAAATTGTAACTGCCCATTCCTGCAAAGAACTGAGACAATTAAATATCTTGGCATCATACTCTCTAGTTCCTCGTTTACGTAAATTAATTTACATTTTTGAGTCCGTAAATTCGTTGCTGAGAAGAAATTCATAAAAATGGTTTATTTTGGACTTTACCAAAGCATCACTGAATATTGTCTTGTTTGTTACTTGTGTGAAGGGAAGACTCACGTTATTGAAGTGGAGAGAACTCAAAGGGCAATCTTAAAAGTTAGATTAAGCCTTTCATACTGTTTTCCTTCCAACGAATATTACGAAAAATAGGGTGTACTAACTGTAAGACAGATCTTTATATTACTTACATTATTCAAAAAACATTTACAGTTGCACTATGATCCACAGCTCTCTCTCTCTCTCTCTCTCTCTCTCTCTCTCTCTCTCTCTCTCTAACTTAAGCACCTATCAGACGAGCCTTGTCCAAAGATTCTTTACCTTACTAGGACCATACCTTTACGATAAAGTAAAAAATATTTTACAAGTATACCCTCTACAGAAATACGCCTGTAAAGAAAAAAAACCCCTTAAGGCTTAAAACCTTGAGCTATGACGAGACAGAATATCAGCTTCACCCATTTATATAAAACACACACAGAATTAATACATCTTTTATTCATCGACAACGATTTTTTATACCGAATTATTAGTTTTTATATATATCTTCATCGTAGTGTTAACTGTACGTACAGTTTTCAGTACTGTTTTAGCAATATGCAGTATTTGAAAGTGAACTTTTGATTTTGGATGTCACGGCCTTGCAACATGGTAAACTGTTTTTATGTTGTTCAAGATGTTTCTTTGAGACTTGACAGGACCAAATAATATTTTTCCTAAGCAATAAAATTTTGTTTGCTCTTATACTTTGTTATAAATATTAAACAAGCGTAAGAATTTTTGTTTTTCAACAACGGCATCCCTTTTGTCTTGGAGTATGGATAAATTATTAAGTTCGTTTTTTTTTCTATAGACTAACCATGATTCAGCACACATGGTGAAATATGAGCGATACAACGTTTTGCCCAGTAATATTTATTCGCTTATGAACGTTTACATTTTTCTTTGTGCGTTTTGTTGTTCAGGTTTTTGTATTATCATGTCTAAAAATATGTTCTCTTGTTAAAGTATTCTTACAAATTTTACGCTTTTATATTGGGCATTGAATGCAAAAAGTAAAGGGTATGTCTACTTTTTTATATGGTTCCGTGTGTTTTCTAGAACATTACTCATCTACACGCCGGTGCTGGAGATTATAATACATCCAAACTAAAAGTCATTAAATTGTATTATCAGTCCGCCGAATGACTCCAGGACTTGTATATTTTCCGTACGGGCTGGTGGTGAATGCGCGAGCGAGCCCACAGCCCGTACGAAGAAAGCTCGAGGATCGGTCAGGGGTTCTAATAAGGTATACCTAACCGCAGCGTGGCAATAGCATCTCACACGTGAGGTGCTAGTGCCATCCCGACCTGCCGAATCCCACACACGGGCGGCGACCTTTCCCTCTCTCGCGGCTCACGGTCCTCAAACGGATTTCCTCTGTATAAAAGAAAGTCCCGTATATTCAAAGATCCGTCAATTTTATGACAATAAACCAGAATTTTTTATTTAATATTAGCTTCATAGTAATTTGATTTACACTAAATCTGTTCAGAAAGAGCATTAAAACTTTTTAAAGTTTGGGGATAAAGTTTGTTATAGAATTTAGAGGTATGAGAATCTAGTCTTAACACCCTGGTTTTAGTTATTATTTCTATGTCCTTTCTTTCAAGTTCTCCCAATTATTTGGGGTCGGCACAATTTTTTTTTATTTCCATGCTCCTCTATACTGACATTCGTCCTCTGTGACATCACAACTCATTATGTCATCGTTTATATAATGTCTATGCTTTTGATATACTATTCCGATTCCTAACCAGTCTTTCGAAAATGAATTATAAACTAAACGCGCGGAAAACCTTTTTCTAGACCAGTTCGCATTCTCGCATATCATCATTATCAAAGTTGCAAAGTCAGTTAATAATGACGCCCTGGCGGTTAGACGCCATAATTAAAAGTTGCCGGCTAGTTTCATCTTAAACTTCTCTCATTAAAACTTAGCACCTGAAAGGAACAAACATTCTTACCTTACACCCCAACAAAATCCCAGACCGCGACGCGCCGACACCGCTTTCACGCTTGTTCAGAAACCAACTTGAACCATTTTTCTATGTCTATTCTACTGGTATTTTTTTACACGCTTTTGGGTTGTTTTCTATTTTGACTGTCGGTAAAAACGTTTGAGGCACCAAAGATGTCACCAAAACGTTCATATCTTAAGAAATCTTATTCCACATTTTTTAAATTGATACCATATCGTTGAACAAAGGGAATATATCCCGATAGAACAGACCTCATTTTTGTTGATGAATATTGTATCGTTATATATTATATCGTTGCGATAATTCTAATTTTTAACTAAATTTAAAAAACCTTAATAACATTATTTAGGTTAAAGGTCAAGACGCTGTTACCTTACGGTTTCAAGAGGATATCATAACTAAAACTGTAAATTAATACGGAAAACTTCATATTCCAAAGGCTATCACGTTGTATTTTTTTATTGAAACGATGGATAAAACCAAGACCCTTCGAAGCTTCACCCAAACCAGATACAATTAGGAAAAACTCTTTTCGAAATTTACCATGTCAAAATATTTTTTCACAATATGAAATTAGCAAATCATTTCATTTATGGAGCCAAGCAGTTGACTGAAATTTGTATCATATTGCTCATTATACGGTACCAACGTTTTTTAATAAAAGCCCTTACATCAAAAATCATGCATTAACGTGAAAGCTGAAATTAAATTCTTGGAATCATTATGATATTATATTTCTCGCGTATTCATGTATGAAACGGCACAGTCAGAATTGCCTTTTTATCTTGTCTCGAGAGACATCTACACGTTACTTTTCAAAAGTTAATAACGTGATATCTACGTTTAAGTTTGCTTGTTTATACGAGTCTTATCACTGATATTAATTGCAAGCTATATGCCACAAAAAAGACGTTACAATTAATGAGAGTTCTAGATATATATTTTGTATATTGCCGATATGCAGACATGCTTATTTATAACGTAATAGTGGTCGCGCGTGGTCGAAATTCGACCAAAACTTTTTGTTGTCAAAGACTATACCTTCTATCATCACAGATTTTGCCAAGGGAACAATATTTTTTTATCCGTGCAGGAACGGAGAAAGAATACAATTTCCTGCGGACGGGTGGCCTATCGTAAAAGGCGACAAAACAACCCACAGCAAGGTGGAAGGGCATTTGCCCGACTGGATGGCTACCACCCCTGGTCTAAAGTATGTCGCCATAACAACCTTGACTTGTGTTACGGCATTAGTGACCAGGTTCCAGTCTGCCTTAAGAGAGCAGCAGCGCATTTGTAGCACCTTTGGTGTTGCAAATATCCATAGGCGATGGTAACTGCTTTCCATCAAGTGGGCCGTCTGCCTGTCTGCTGAACTCCTGCAATAAAAAAAAGAAAAGAGTATATATGCGTGTGTGTGTGTGTATGTCAAATACATGATTGTGTGTGTAATGTTATTTTTTAATTGATTTAATGTATTTTTATGCATAATTTAAATAAAATATTAGCATTTGTCACTTCTTCTCTATATAAACTATAAGTGTGCAAAATTTCATACTTCTCCGTCCGTGCAATTGTCGTACAAAGGGGTACAAAAATTTTGCTTCACTTAATAATATATAGATTTAAAGATTGACTTGTGACGCAGTCAGTTACATATAAGCAAATGTAAGTATTAATGTTTCAATGCCATCTAAGTGCGTGTTAGGACACAAACAATAAAGAGTTCCAGGGAGTTGACGAACATGCATCATTTTTATTATTTGGCTACGGAACCCTGTAGATACCTATATATTTGATCGATAAAACACACATTTCAGGCACTGTTTAAGGGGTCTTGTTCGTACTAATTTTCTGTAAATTTTTTAAAGTTTGGAATTCTTTAGAATTAAACAGTTGAAAGCTTGGAGGTATTTTTTCATGATTTTGGCTGCAAATATTTCTCCGCCAAAAAATACTAAAAGATCAACGTCTAACGCTAGTTGTCTTTGTATGTTTCTCTACTACACTGTGTAGTACTACGGAACAGAATTATATATTTTAATACCTATTTCTATAAAATGTTATTCATATACATCCAGTTTTTTTTTTACAAAAATATAATGTAATTTACGTACATATATGTGTGAACGGAATATAACGGTATTACAAGGGCTCCGTTTTTGCCAAAATATCCACAGACACCCAATCGTATTGCTTCTATTAAGCAATATTGCACATGTTGAGGTAATAGATACTAGTATTTTGTCTGTCCGAATAGCAACGTAGAGCCGGGCTTGATGTTGCTTGCGTTTCATTCTTCACATTTTTGCGGCGTCTTTGCAGTCGCGTACGAAAATACTCGGGAAATTTCGCTCTCAGCCATATTAAAGCGGTACACGGTATCTTACACACTTTGTATTCAGGCACGTTTTCAGCCAACCATATTCATAAGATGCAGGTGGGCTGCTGTAGAAGAGTATAAAAGTTGTGGTGAATTTTGTATAAATTTATCAAGCTGCTGATTGTTCACAAGGTCTTAGTATTAATTTGTAGTTTTACAATATTGTTACGAATTACGCAGGACTCGAATTAAAATGGCGTTGGAAAGACTATACAATTTTTTAGAACTATACAAACACATATGACATAGGTACAAATATAACTAGACACTATTAGTGCAAACTGCACGATTCAATAAAACGCGCAAAGTCGGTCACTATATCGCTCATCGAATCTACGTATTGCTCGTATCGTAATCCTCGCTCGACTGCCGCACCTCTCCGTTCGGACATCGTTTTATACTAACTATACAATACAACAAAGGACAGCGAGCACTGAGGTTTCCGAGAAAACGTAATCTGCGGACTTGAGACGGGTAAACAAGTCCAACAACAATAAATAGGCTGTTTTGTAATTGAAATTTTTAACACAAAGTAAACAAAAGAATATCGTCATAAAACAGTTTCAATGTAACTAGCTCAAACGCCGCGGCAGGTAGTAACTGTGATTGGTCTATAGGTGTGCAGGTGGTCCAAGTTGTAACAATATATTGTCGGGGTAGGTACTCAAAATGATTCGCTGCGACTGATATTTAAACTAGTCTTGTAATTAGTCTCAGCTCACATCTCTTAAACTAAATTACAGTCATTAATACACTAGTGTAATGCAGTACATATAGTAGTTTTGTAATTTTTTTGACCCAATGTTTTCCTTCACCGTTAGCACGTGGTGATTGTAACAAAGGCGAGCTACTAGAATAATCAATAAGATATAGAAACTTGATTATATGGGTTCTTAGGGCTAATTTTTAATCATCAGATAATGCTTATTCGTAGGATAACATACGAAGAATAAATTAAAGATTATAATTGCGTGAATAAAACTTTTGAATTGCTGCACTTTTATATTCAGTCAAGCTAGAATTGAAATGATGGACAAGTCGACCCTAAGATGTAATTTCAAAAGCTTTTCTTATTTCCAACTGGATCTCTTGTCTCGTTAAGAACTACTTCAATAACAAGAATTATAGTGCACGTTGTTTTTGGCACAATTCATAAGGATTTATACGGTGGCGGGACATCAACTGCACTCATAAACACTGCGAGCGTTGAGCGTGTTGTGATTTACGACATTTTCCCTGTTTTGAATACATAGTTTATTGTGCATCTCCGTCACAATGTATTGCATAGACTATGGAACAATGTTACGTATCGAATTCGTGCCGGAATAAAAGTGGATCGGTTGATTGAATTTGATTTTTGGGTAGTCGGCGTTTTGTAAAACCGGTTTTAGTGTCTCGTATTACAATTTTAAGCTCCATTAGTGTTGGATATTGGACGCTGGTATCGGTACACTTTTAATCATTTACTAGTTTAAAAGTTTTCATCGTCTCCTGCCTAACCTAACTTGTCGACGTAGTATGAATATTTTACTATTTTTTTTTAATAATCAGTAGACAAATATGAACATTTTAAAAAGAGAAATTTATGCTTGTTTTATGGGTAAGGAGCTGAGCCGTACCAACTTCCCTGGGCGTCCTTAAAAAGTCTATACATATAATAAAACTGTAGAAGTCGACTTTCTGTACAATGAAAAAAAATGCTAAAAACCGATTCGGGGGATGTAAGAAGTGAAATAGAACTAATTTAGATTTTTTCAATTTTTTTGTTTTTTCGGTTTGTATGTTTGTACGGGCTAAGCTCCGAAACCACTGGACCGGTTTAAATGAAATTTTGTATGATTGTAGCTTATATCTTTGGTCAATATATAGGATACATTTGATCCCAGGATTTTACAAAATTCCCGTGGTATAGTTAAAAAACTAATTACGTGGACGAAGTCACGGGCATCTGATAGCAAATAATGTAATATATATACTGAATATGTCGAATAGTATTCACCGGATGTAGGTTCAAAGACGATGTAAGCGAAGTTGAATGAATAATTTGGACTATATGTGTTACTTTAAAAGGAATGATAAACAGAATAATTTCATCCCACACGAAGGGATAGTTGTAATAATACATGGATTCGATATTGCCACTAGTGAACCAAGAAGTCCTTAGTCGGAGAATAGAGTAAGAAAATGTAAGCCAGTGATGAATTTTTCATGCGGTTCTAAGAAATATAATGTTCAATAATAAATAAAGAGCGGGTCTTCCTTTTTTCCACTTTAATTCATCCGTTGTGCTCAACAATACGACTAGGCATATCAGAATCACAAAAAGATGTCCCCCCAAACAAAAACCCGCACTTGGCTCGGTGGGTAATCTCGAAACGTTTTCCTCAATAACGGCATAATTAACCTCCATTGTTGGTGGAAAACAGGCAGGCTGGGGCTCTATACTCCTCTATTGGGAGCAGGTTTCTGGATGCCGGAGTCACTAAGTCACGTAATTGGCCGGAAATGGTACAACGCCATTCGGGATTACATTCGATCACGTACCATCGTAAACAGTTTAGCGCTGATTTTTTTATTCGACGACTTTTGTGGAAAACTCGATCGTGAGGGCGCAGAATGGGTATTAGCAGTGCATAAGCCACGCCGCGTTGAACACGTACGCTGTTTGCCTGCGAATCGTGTGGTCTTTGTTGGCTGGGTACATTTTTTGCACGTATTTTTCCGGTGATATAGCAGAACTTGATTTTTCTACAAAATTGTGAAAGTCACTATAACCTATAGAGTAAGTATTTTTTTACTTATTTTTATAGTAGGAGTTCAGCAGGCAGGCAGACGGCTCACTTGATGTAAAGCGGGGACCATCGCCTATGGTCATTTGCAACACCAAAGGTGCTACAAAGGAGACTGGAACCTGGTCACTAATGCCGGAACACTACACCAGGTTGTTATGTCGCCATACTTTAGACCAAGGGTAGCCATCTAGTCAGGAAAATGCCCTACCTGGCTGTGGGTCGTTTTGTCGCCTCTTACGACAGGCCACCTAGCCGCAGGAAGTTGTATTCTTTCTCCGTTCCTACACGGATAATGACAATAATAATAACAGGTATGACATGCGTGTATTCAAACATAAGCGATAAGCATGAAGCATCGAATGTCTGTCTAAGGCTGGTGTGCACCAACATTTAACCGACTGTTAACCAAAAATAATCACTGTTTTCGTCATACATTTTTGGCGATTATTTTATTTTAACTATCGGTTAAAAGTCGGTGCACACCAGCCTTAGTCTGTACATTCGTTTAATGACCTAGTTAAACTTAGTTAAACACTATCTTAAAATCGTAACTGAATAATAATGTTATTTACATGTGTGCTTGTGATGGTGTTGTTTGAAGACACACAACTTGTATATTTAGATAAATATGTATGTTTATATTATAATGTAGTAACATTTTTCTTATATTTACGTATATATTAGTATATTATTTCTATTGTATACCTACCCCCATCCATACCGAGTTTCTGTCCATCCAAAGGTTGTCTGGAAGAAATCGCTCCCAGAGATAAGACCGCCCATTGTACTTATCATTATGATTGTATGTTTGAATTTATTTTGTAATATTGTGTGTAATAAAGTATATTCTATTCTACCTGTTCATATCTTAACCAATAGGCTATATTATAAGATACTAGACCTTTCCGCGCGGTTTTCTTATAAATTTCTAGATAGACCGTTCATTACCAAGGCTGTAAGAAGAAGCTCACTAAATACAAATCTATCGAATGTATTATAGTATGGATAAAATGAAGCAGTTGTTTATGAATTTAACTAGATTTTGCTTTGACAAGACCGCTCTCGGCGATAGGGCTCCTATTGTTTTTACCAAGACAGTATGATGTTGTAATCGTTTGTTTGGTGAGCAATAAATTATTAAATATTTAACTTTTATTTAAATTTATTTAGTATTTGACTTTGAGATGTTTTAGATATTATATATTAATAATAATAGCTTTAGAAATAAGTTATTTTATACTTTTTAGTTTTTGAGGTCGGTTTGTTAATAGTACAACTTATTAAAATTGAACTTCCAATGAACGACCATTTAATCAAATCTATAATATTATAAAATTCTAAACTGGCCGTGTCTGCAAATTATAAAGGATGGAGAACACAAAGTAAAAAAAAATAAAAATATTAAAATAAAAATCATGTTCAAATTTCGAACTATTCGAATTCGTAATAGAACTACGTTTTAACGGTTTTAAGGGCGGTAATTTAATTGGTTTTGGTTATTCCGACGTTTCGGCCTCTTTTCAGCTGCCGTGATCACCAAAGACGAAGATGTCAAATTTCAAGGGTATTGCTAAAGTGTTATGTAGCCTACCGCCAACTTGTTCATTTTAATTATTTAGTTTTAATTTTGTTTATGGTTATTATTTACTCTATGGAAGCCTAATCTAATTTACCATCGATTCGCTCAATTGTTACGGAACTTGCTACTTGCGTTCTCACAAACATAATGTTGCCTGGTTTTTGTGCAGAGTTGCCCTACTAAAAAATGTACATGTGGGGGACAAAAGTCGTATTGGAACATGCAATTCGCCGATGGACTTGATTCGTGCGGAACGATGAACATGTGCTTCGTTAAGATGGTACTGCTTAAAAGACGTTTTCCTTGTCTCGGTTTGATAAGCTAATTGGGGAATTTGTCGGTTTACGAAAGGTTTTTTGGTGAACACGCACTGGGGTTTTATTGTGTTTTTATAATTAAAATATTGATAAGTTTCCTTTCGATTGTTGATTGATTTGCTCTAAAACATGTTTAAATATTTTTTAAACGGTTTTATTTAGCTCGCCCCGGAATTTATTTGTTTATTTATTTGGGTCAAAATTAGAAATTGAAATTTAAGCACCTTCCCGTTGTCAGATTGATCTGAAATTTGGTACACACATTTAATTTAGATGACAATACAATATAATAAAATCAATAACATTATAAATCTAAGATGGCCGCCGATACAAAATGGCGGATTACATATTTTTCCTTAACCCCCTCAATATGGGTATCAAATGAAAGGGCTACACTAGTAAAACACGATGATTATGTCAAAATTTAAAATTCAAAATGGACGCCGTTCCGATATGGCGGACTATGTACATATTTTTCCACAACCACCACAATATGGTTATCAAATAAAAGGACTTCACTAGCAGAATACTGTCATTATGTCAAAATTTCAAACTCAAGATGGATGCTGTTACAAAATGGCGTACAAGCATACGTGGCTCTAAGTCGAGTCAAGTCTCTGGAAGGGCTATGTATTAAGGAATTAGATTGTACTAAATTATTAGGTAAGAAACCATGTAACAATGATCCACTGAATGAATTAAATAAAATGAGGAATAATCGGTAGACAATTTCACTAAATACTAAAAACAAGAAAATAAAAATCGGTAAAAAAACTTTTAAGTTAAACGGTTTTATTGTATGTGCACTGAAAACTACAAAATAAATAATATAATAGTTACTGTACTAAAATAAAAACGTGGGGCCCCATAAGAGAGATATATGATATGCTCTGCCATAGGTATGATTTCAGAAGGGCCCCACGTTTTTATTTTAGTATAGTAACTATTTATTTATTTTGTAGTTTTCAGTGCACATACAATAAAACCGTTTAACTTATAAGTTTTTTTTACCGATTTTTTTACGATCAGCAGACATATGTTTAAGCAAGCTATGGAAATTATATTTTATGTACTGTGTACAAATTTATTGGTGCAAGAACGGAGAAAGAATACAATTTCCTGCGGCCTGTCATAGGGGCGACAAAACAACCCATAGGCAGATGATAGGGTATTTGGCCGGCTGGATGGCTACCAACCCGGTCTAGGGTATGCCGCCAGAACAACCTTGAGTTGTGTTCCGGCATTACTGACCAGGTTCCAATCTATCTTGAGAGAGCAGCAGCACATTTGTAGTACTTCTGGTGTTGTAAATGTCTATGGGCGATGGTAAATGCTTTTGATAAAGTGGCCCGTCTGTCTGCATGCTGCACTCCTGCAATAAAAAAAAAATTGAATAATTTCTTCTGTATGTAAACACCGCTTGCTCTGATATCTCTAGCACTAGATTAAAAGACTAATTATTTATCATAAGTATAGGAAAATAGAAATATTAAAATGTCACAAAAAAGAAGAATGACCTGTGCTGTTAATTCATGAAGACCTTCTTCGAAGTTACAATTGTCACTTAAGGTATTTTATTTCGACGATGATATACAAAATTCACACGTAATAACGCTAAGGAATTTAATTTGTAGAACTTACCATATCAATATCGTAATGATGATATGGACTGACATATTAGTTTTGTTTTATTTCAGGTAAGTATCGCAGAACTCATTTCATCTGGTTGAACTTCATTATTCTTCCCCCGCATAATGCGATAACGTAAGTAATCTTCTTAACTTGTGAATAGCACACTGCTATTCATATTTGGCATCAATACACAACTTTTGTGTGGATATAACTAGAACGAACCGAGTATAAGAGATAAACCCGCGACCGTGCCCCGGGACTGCCCGGGCAGTTTGAGGAAAATATAGCACTATCCAAATCGCCAACTAAAAAGCATTTTGTAGGCGAACATTGAACATCTGTGGAATCTCATTATAAGTCAGCTATCTGTTGAATGTCAATTAGGTTTGAGGATATATGAGTTAGTATCGATATTTTTATTTATTTCAGCACTCATGTGTTAAGAAAGGGTATATTAAAGATCACCACTACATCATATATATATATATATATATATATATATATATATATATATATATATATATATATATATATATATATATATATATATATATATATATATATATTATATATATATATATATATATATATATATATATATATATATATATATATATATATATATATATATATATATGTGTGTGTGTGTGTGTGTGTGTCGGAAGGAAGCTATATTGGATAGATTATTGTTTGGATATATAACGCACAATATTATTTGTTTACATTTTAATTACTTCTAAAATTGTTAATTTAATTTAATTTGATGTCTTAAATGTTTCTATAACCTAAAGATCGTTCTAACCTAATAAAAGTTATGAATATTGTAATTTAATAAACGACCAATCAGAGCAGAGCATATGGCTGAGCGGGGTCAGACGCCCTCTATACTTTGAGTAGTATCTACTTGGGTAGACTTAGGAGTTTTTGGGGCACATTTGGTTGAGGGCAATAGGTCGAGTTGGACCATGGAGTATTTTAAAGAAAGTATTGTAGTTGGAAGTATGAGCGGGTGCCCTGAACCCGCTGCTCGGTCTAAACTATGTTAAAATGTCTTTTAAATCTAAATTAAAAGTGTATAAATCGTGGCTATTGTGTTTTATGCTCGCATTTTATCCTGATGACGCCCACTAAACCTGCAATAACTAAAGGAGATGTCGTGAGAATGACGCCGTTCTGCGACATATATATATATATATATATATATATATATATATATATATATAACATAATACTACTATATATGTAGTTACTAATCCATTTCTACTGACATTATATTATTAATCTAATTTTACAGATAGACATCAACTTCATGTTTATTTTTCATTTTTCAATAATTACAACATACATATACTACACATTTAATCATATTTGCCTATAACTAAACCCAGGTAATATTATCATATTTATTTTAACTTACTAAGCTACTTGTACTAAAATTTACTTGCAGGTTTATACACACATCCTTGTATCCTATCTATATGTCTAACTATTTTACTGATGTGTCTGTTTTTACTTCATCTGCTAACGATATTTAAATGGCAGAGAAATATTCTTGATTCTCACTAATATATATCGGCAGATAAACATTACATAACTAAATAAAGGAAAATTATACTGCGTTTTAGTCGGCTAGGTAGGCCAACGTTTATGTTATTAACCAATAAGGCTCCCACTGTTAGGCTCGCTCCCCCCCCCCCCCCTGTTTTGATGGAACGCGCCGCATGAACGCAGTTGATTGTTGGATTTACGAATTTCTTTGATATCATTGAAGCAGTTGGCATTTTAGATGACGAAAACAACTAAGCTCATGCTCCCTAGCCAGGATCTGAAAACACTTTTTTTTAAAAGAGACTCGAACTCCTTACCTACTGTGCTATTTAGACGAAATAATTCGCAACTTGAAAACCGCTACCGTAGAATTAAAATGCCCCATGTGAAAAGACACAGTTAACGCGTTTAACATTCAGCCGCAGTATGCATTGTAAAACGTAATGATACTGAGTTTCGTTGTACAGTGCGGTAGTTTGCACAAAAACTCACTAAACGAGAAGTTTATTCAGCGTGTTTGTGTCTTTGTTTAAAACGCTATAGTTGCCAACTACCAACGAATACTGTTCCGGGACAACGCGAAACTTTCTTGCAAAGTTGAAATTGAAAACGAGACGCAATTAATCGTAAATTAAGTCTTCGCTTCGGGAATTCCTTTATTTAACACTAGTTGGTAATTAAAAAGATAACAGAAGCTTAATATAAATGTTCTCTAATGTTACTTTGTATTATATTGTTGGAATGTACCTGCAGATGTTGTATTGCATACTTATTGCGAATTCCTCCATATTTCTCACATGCTTAATTCGGGCTCTTCTCGTAATTTTACCCTAGAAATATTTGCACCTATTTCTGCATGCTACACAACTGTATTTTTCAAAATAAGTTACTACTTACTTACACTGAACAATGAATTTTCGTCAATGCGGAAATTAGACTAACGTCTCGATTGAATTCCGGCGCGGTTGATGTTGAGATAATAATTTAATTAATCCATCACAATCGAGTCAAGGGACAGTGGGCGATGTTATCGCTCTATCCAATAAAGGACTGCGAAAGCGATATCTCAGTAGACATACCCCGAAATCAGCTTTTCATTAATTGGTGCGTTGGCTTTATCTCGCGGCCCCATGAACCCCGACACTGGCCGGGATAAACTCCAGTCCATATTGCATTATGCCAACCATTTATACATAGTTAATCTGTAGAATTATTACTTCTTTTCTCCGCACATACAATACTAAATCGCGGTTGATGGTTACAAAACACACGACCGATAATAATTACTATGAGTTTATTGTTATTAGAGTTCGTAATTTTAGACTTCACAGTAAAACTTTTACTTTGTAAAAAAGTAGTAGTATCCGCTGTGTCGCTGCCTCAGTTTGTGCGGATTGCTTTTTATCGTTATGACCTTTGAGCACATTTAAAATATGTTTGGCCTCTAAGTGATTTTATTGGTAAATTATAAAGCAATCTATGTAGGAGCTTCTTTATAAAAAATCAATTGTGCAACAATAGTAAAAAAAATAAGAATGACGGTTCGACACACAAGATAAGTTGTGTATAATACGAAATATGTCCTCATAATATTGTCATTGATATTGTAAAATCACGTTATTATTCTATTTAAAGAAATCGGGATTCTGATCCTTTACTACTAACAGAAAATGTGCTTGTATTTTTTGCCTTATCCGCAACTAGCATGGAATGAGTCGAACGAAGTTACTGTATATATAGTTTCGTGTTTTTACTTTGCCAAGTATTAGGTTAGGAGGAATTATGACACAGGTACTTCCTTATCACGGCTAAAGGAAAAAGTATCTCCCCCGGTGTTCAAAGTTGGTACGGGCAATGTTCGGACAAGTTCTTTGACAAGTCGAGTTCCTTTTGTGGGCACAACAGTAATTAATGTTCACCGACGGCCACCCAACATTCGGGACTTTTCTTATCGTCTATTATTTCAAACTTTCCTCTTGCTTTCGTTCGTCCAACAGTTACTTTGATTAGGAGTTGCTAAAGCGTATTTTCTGGTACATACTCAGATTTTCTGTGATTGTCTATATTTTATAATTTTTTATACAGTAAAGTGAAAAGAATCTGGTTTTTTATATGTCCAAACTGGTCCTATATAAATGCAAATTCGACGCGTTTGTTAGATACTAGCAAACGATGATGTAAAACGAAATCATCTCCGGCAACGACGGTTGTAACCAATAGAACTGATCACTTAATCAATTTTTAATAAACATTCTCATCAAACTTCCCTATAGTGTTAAGTTTACGAGTATGTCTGCAGTTTTGCAAGTTGGAGATATTCAATTCTCTTAATTGATGCCATTAAGTGTTTTTAGCTGTTATTTATATAGGCATTTAATGCATTCGAAATGGTAGGTTAGTGTGGTGTTTTTGAACAATAAAACTGTGCTCCTGGTCACATTGTGAGGAATAACTGGAGTAAGTAAATATTTTATGGGAAATCCTCGCTATGTTAATAAATGTTTTTCTTATGCCCTCAAGGATTCGTTAGTCTAGCAAATACTACTAATGCACGTACGTACACATTACTATTTTTTGTGTTGAGAAGAATTCGATGTCTGGATTAGTATTTTTCTTATTTATTACTTCTAACGTGAATGTATTGATAGCCAGGGGCTTTTTATGATAGTCGTTATTGGGATAAACATTATTACTTCGACTATATAAATCTGTATGAATAGTATATCTATTGCAATACTCAGAGTTCGTTAATGATACATTATCATTTATAACTAAGTTCATTAATATTTAATCTTAGTTAAGTAAATATTAATTATCAGGGCCCGACTTTTTTATTGTAACTTGTAGTTTCCGCAGCTCGATTTTTGAAGCGCTTTTTTGTATGCGATGTGAAAGAGTGACGGCTCGTTTCCCTTAGAAAGTTTTTCAGCTTTTTAACATTGCTAGCGACCTTTCTAAGGCTAACTACTGTGTTCAGATAATTTGCCTTATAATTTATAAGTTAAGGAGTCTCTGCACTCCAATAAGTCTTCGTTCTACTGAAGGTATCTTCAAGAATCCGGAATTCGCCTGGTGCCTATTTGTTAGAAAATACTTCTAAAACTTATTCAAGTTTTAGGATGATAGTTTGGATCTCGCTAGTGTCTAGTATGTTCGATTACTAGACACTGGCGAGATCGAGAAGTCATATTTAAAGGAGACAAAGTTTAAATGCATCTCACTGTTAACAGTTGCCATTGCAGATTTTCGCCTCAGTCGTAACAATTAAATGCACCGACTACACTCGACAGTCGCAATAAAACCTCGTAATTAGCACACCGTCTAGTTAAATTGATGTTCGCTAGGACAGCTACATTTGTTGGTCTTGATAATTGCTCGTTTAAAATATCAACGCCTATTAATGCAAAGCTAGAATAAATGTAAATTCTAGTTTGTATTTAAGTGTGGGGACCGGTTTTTCTCTTGATGACACTTATGAGGCAGGAACTCATTTCGGAATATTGTGGAGAATTCAGTTTTTTCTGATGTTATGCTTTTGTTTAACGTCAAACTCACGTTTTCACGAGAGATTATTTCAATATTGTCGCGTGAAAATAAAAATAACTTTGGGTGGTTATAATTTAAATGAATTCCAAAAAAATATTTTTACAGATGAATAATTGCTTGAGCGATATGTAGACCAAAACATGATACATATTTATAAGTTCTATAAGAAAAATAGTAAAATCGGTTAATTACATTTTAGTTCACACATATTAACGTAGTCATAGATATAATTATTTCAGTGAAAACATTAAAATGGGATTTATTTACAAACCATTTTGCGTATTATATTCTAATAACAGCACAAAGTCATATTAAATTGCTTTAACTAAATAAATCGTATTGTAAATTTCTCATAGTGCAACAAATCTATAAATGAACTTTTAAGAAATAAATTTCTATAAGTTGACTTATAAATGATTTTAAACAATTTGGTAATCGTTATCATATCAGGAAATTGTTTTATTATTAATCAAAATCAGTGGACCGTGTAAACATGCCCGTCTCGCCCTTGGCGATTATGAATACATAGGTCTTGGGATAAACTTTCCTTAAGTTATCAATGTATTTTTACCTCTTCTATTGTTTCATTGTTCTTCACAATTTTATCCGTGTTATTAGCAACATGAAAGTGTGGATGACAATCGGAGCGGCATCGATTGTTCCATTGGTACGCTAGATGTCCGCTTACGAGAGCAAAAGAAAGCACAATTCGTGCTAGTTCCCGGACAATGGGAACAACACGAGACAAAAGCGAAACGGCGAGTCAACATCCATTGACACTTTTTAATTGTGCAAAAGCAACGTACTCTCTCACTACGCGACCATCGGATACGCAAATGGTCGGTAAATTATAGCCCGAGTCAGTGCGTCGTGCGCTCTACCTGTGTATAGCAACCAACAACCAGACATTCGGAAATTGAAATACTCATATGTCACTAACCTTTATCGTATTGATACTGAAACTGAAACCTTTGACCTGTAGAATGTCTATGAATATTACAAAGGCATCAGCTCCTTTGATATGCTGCTGATAGAAAGCAATACTGTCTACATTTAATGGTCATCGGGTCTTCTATAAATGCAATAGGGTAGTTGTCAGTCAAATCAACTGACGTCATAACTGAAACGAGTCGTACCGCATAAAGCGTATTAATTATTGTTTAAGTAGCTTTATGAAAATTATTATTATCGTGATATGTTAAAAGTAAGACAATAGAATGATATTTTGGTGCTTGGTCTTTTGTGTGAAAATATTTTTAGAATTTATGGTGACAATTTCATCTACACAATTACATCACGTTGTACATTATACAAGTACATTATACAACCTATCAGTTTATGGCGAAATAATCGGCAAGTCAGATTTTGTAAGTTCTTACATTTTTTGTACTAAATTACAACTTCTTACGTTTAGATATTCTAAATGTAAAGTGGAAGATGGTATTTTAACGCCCGCTCCTTATATGTAAATAATTTTAGTATTTATTATTATAGGTGACACATATCCAAGTATACGATTTTTAGTGCGTCAATAATTTTGTCTGCTTACGTAGTTGACTAGTGCATATATAGCATAGTATTGTAAGTCATACATATTACTTAGGTTCGCAAATTCAGCAATTTAAATTCAATCAGTCCTTTGTACGGTTGAAGTGTGTGCGATGGCACTTGTCATACAAAAGATGTCCGTCTCCATTATTCTCGTACTGAAATTGTTTAACTTCAACTTAATTTAGTGATTGTTAGTCTTTGGTAGCCTGAACAAATTAATTTCGTTAAACATCATGCCACGTTTTTGGTACGAATGACGATCTGTTTAAATAGTTACACACGGCTGAGGTTTGAGAACAATTTATTAGTTTTGTTCTGATGTAAGCTGCTAGTGAAGTGATAAGGGAATCAAATATGTTTTTTGTTCTAGATTGTATCGTAATGTATTATCTCTTTTGTATCTCTTATATGTCAATTTATATATTTCGTGCAAATATTTATCGTCATATTATATTGTGCCAATCGGTTTTTGATTTGGTGTCAAGTATTATATATAATGTACCGTTTTTTAGATATATCTGTGTAAAGGATGACACGATGATGTGTGATGTGACGGAAGACGAATGTCAATAGAGGTATTTGGAAGGAAAGAACGCATTGCGCCGACCCCATATAATTGGGAAAAGGTGAAAAATAAAAGTAAGAGAGATTTTCGATAGTTATACGTACATACATGTGTATGTATGTATACCGTAATGTGAGTCCTTGGTTACGTTAGATAGATATTTCTAATTTATTCGGATTTGACAATCGATTCGTTATGACGGCGTTTGTTGTGTAGTAATTCCAGTGTTGGCCCGCCTAGTTCACTACAAGGCGCCGGGTGCGATCCCGGTAAGGTATTTTTTTGTAAATGAGCTTTCCTTTTTTTTACTATATCTTGGGTGTATGAGGACGGGTGTATATAGCACAAGCGTATCTAGCTTGGCTTGGGAATATACGTATAATATGACTGTGTGATTTGTATGCCTGTTGACCGTGAAGAAACTGCATAATTAAAAGTGCAACGATGAATATTATGATGATCTTTTAGTTGAGGGAAAAGGGACGTAAAGTCGAAACCGGTACCAAGGAGTGATAGATTCACCTCAGAGCCTCTCGGCTCATGGGTACGTCACTACGTCGGTCTGCCGTACTTAATCAATTAATTAATTATTCAACAGCTCATATACTGTTGCCATCTGCAGATGCATCATTGTCGTCCGCATTGTATTTGTAATGAGATGTATGCTAGTGACATCGATAAGTATATTAATGGTTATATGTATTGTTACGAGTGCGGGACTCGAATTAAAATGCCGTTGGAATCATTATAGAATTTATTAGAACTATACAAACACGTATAACACAGGTGCAAATATAGCTGGACACAATCAGTACAAACTGCACGATTCTATAACACGCTCAAAGTCCGTCACTATATAGCTTATCGAATGCACACCTCTGCTCGTATGTTAATCCTCGCTTGATTTCCTCTGGGGGGGGCCCACGTCCGGGCATCGTTTTATACCAAACTGACAATGCAATAATCGACCGCGTCGACTGAAGTTTCCAAGAAAACGTAATCTGGGTACAATAACAATAGCATGTTTTTCTTAATTACAAATTTTAAACACAAAGGAAACAAAAGAAGTCCATATGCGGGAAAGTTAATAAACTACAGGTGTGCATGCAATTTGTCGGCTGTAACAACATATTGACACATTTGTAGTTGGGTATATAATATGTGTAGTCCATTCTGAAATTAGATTGACGGTACCTAGAGTACGTATTTTTGAATTATTTATATTTATTATTTTACTATACAAACTGAATTGTCTTTTAAAGTTTACCTTTCAAATTATTATTTTCTTTGATAATGAACGATATAAAATATTTACAAATATTTAAGGATGAAGATCATAAGACGTATATTTATAAGCTTTAATATAAAAATCTTTTTAAGCTTGTAAAGAAATGCGAATCTATAGAATTTTTCTCCTTTATGTAAGTTATCTACCAATCTACATTTACTTCTTCTTTAGAAGGGTTCTGGAGAATTGATGTGACATTATTACTGAGAATAAATACCGTTACAAATTACTTGGTATGAAAGGGAAATTTGGAAGTTAATTCCACAGTAACATTTTTATAACGTTATAGCCAACTTGATTTTGTATGAGTGTGATGTAAATTTTTTTTAAAATAACGTCTTTTCGATTGGGATTTAATCAGTATATATAATTATTTTTAATAGTATATGTTAAAATTATAGTAAAACATACCTATTAATTTAGGGAAAATATATAAAAGAAAACTCTGGAAAATGATAAACAACAATAAATACGAGTATATATAGAATATCGTTTCCAAAACTCGTAAAAAATCAACACTACGAATGAGTTCGTAACATAAATGATAGCCAGCGACATTTTAAAGCTTATTCTTTTATATGATTTTATAAAAATTATTATAAAATATTATGTTGTCAAACAGGTACTCATTGTCAAAAGGCTATGGCATAAATGAAACTTAACAGAAGTTACGATATTTTTACAAAATAATATTTATCTATATAATTAAGTTTTTTATTATAATCATTCGTGGAAGAAATTATCTACCAGGGTAGTAAAACTTTGAAGCAATGCTTGTTTCCACTGTAAGAGGGAGTATCACGAACGTTCCTCAAATTCCAACAAGACTTTTTAATACGGAATTCATTAAACTCGTACACGAATTTTCACACATACGAACGGCGTAACCGGGAGCCGCAATTAAAAGTTGGCTTAGCATATACGCAGCAACATTTTGATTTAAAGTTTGCGGCTACGCTCGACACCCGCACATAAAAAAAACGTATTATTACCATTGCTGCCTTCAATTCATATTTTATTTTTATTAGGTGCTTTTACCGTGTAGGTTTTACGACATAGTATAGACCATAGGTCCCCAAAGTGTTCTATACGGACCTCCCGGGCGTTCATATCAAACTTTATGGGATCCGCGTCAGCGAAGACAAAATCTTGGGGTTCGAAAGCTGCTAAAAATAGCTATCGGTAATAGTAAATTCCACTTTAAAGTCGTGTTGAAATTTAACGTTCTATCAATAGAATAACAAAATTTGATAGTACGTGTTTGTTATAAAATTAAAAGGGACTAACTAGAAAGGATACTGAATCCACAGGAAAAGTAGTTATAACAATCGGTTGAAAAATAAAAAATGACGGCTAAACTCATATAAAAAAAAATATTTACACGACAAATTGAGAACCTTTTTTAAGTCGGTTAAAAAGAGAGGCTCTATGAGACAAAATAATTTGGGGACCATTGGTATAGACTGATGGTGCCCTACCGCGATCGCATACGCTCGCTTGATCAAGGTGATATTACGAGGCTGCAAAGACCATAAAGCCGCTGACAGGCCACCAAACGCCACAAATGGCTACTCAAAACCCGAGTTGGCCATCGTACACCGATGAATGGCAAACAAAGCAGCAGATGAAACCGACGCAAAGCTCTCGGAGGCCATCGGATGCCGCAGACTAGCCGTAGAGAGACCACTGTTATGCGGGAACGTATACAAAGGTACCTAACCCCACCACTGACGGGTAGTCGCCCGCTGAGTAGATTCCGGGGCAAAGAGGTTTTCCTCGAGGCCCCAACTTCTGCCTCCAATTACGAGGCTGCCTCTAATAGCCAAAGAGGAAGAAGACCACAACACAGACTGATCGTAGAAAGTTATCCTATAGTGCAAGGGACTTGAATTGAAGGGAACCTTTATGCATAGGACCTTTAGCGTCTCAATGAAGTTGCGAGTGAAGATAGGCGACTAGAAATATTAATTATAGATATAAAATAACTCTTAATTATCCACCGGTTCAAAAAAAGTTCATTTAGTTTAATATTTCTCGGTACTTAGTTATATCTTATAATCGTGAAGAAAGAACAAATAAATATGAATTTTCAGTAACTTATTATTTTAACAAAATCAACAAACACAAACACTACAAATAAAGTCCATAATATGAAAGCGAAGCTATAATCCGTTACTTTTAAGCCTCACTTATCTATATCTCAGGATAGTTGATTCTTATCAAATGATTGAACGACAAGGCCTGTTTAGGTTCAGTCACGTTCTAATTCTACAAATTATAATTTTGTAGTCTCTTAAAACCACGAAACAGGTCATGTGATCTTTATTTTCAAAAGATTTTAAAATTAATATTATCGCGATTGGACTAATCCACTGCTTAGCAGCATATAGGCAAACGGAACCGATGCAATGCTCTTATAAGGGTTCTGTTTTTAACAGAATGGCTTCAGAACTTTAGATTTCGAAATGTTCACATGATAAATAACGAACTGCGAGGTTTACGCGACTGGCGTAATTTTTAGCGCTCATACACTACACTATAAGTCCTGGCCCAGTCCGGTCTGTCTTCCGATTGACCGAAAATGACATACTGTACGTAAAATTAATTGCCGGCCATTCATACGGTTGTTATATACTCTATACAGTCTTGTGTAAGACTGGTACTCCACCACGTGTTGGGGTTGTGAATCCGGCTGCTGCAATCCGGTTGGCCGTACATTCGACCACATACCGTAGTCAGCCGTCCGGCTAACTAAACAGCGGCTAGCCTGCAGTGCGTGTTGCCGCTTAGTAAGCAAATTTTAGAAAACATATATATTATAAATATTCCTTCAGAGTGCAGTGGGAATAAAGTTACATGTTGCCAAAAGTTGGCACTGAACAGAATTCCCACTCTGCACTAATGGAATGCAAAGTTGGCGGCTATTTTTAATTAATGCCCAAAGCCCCAGTGAATACCACTACTTCCTTTACACTGGTATCAAAATGAACACAGAGGTTAAATTAAATGAAAACTTTATCCACCGATGTATTTACAAATTCTAAGTGTCAGAGATAAAAAACACTTGTAGAATTCGGGGTTACAATTGAAACAGTTACAACGATTATACGAAGAAAAAATAAATTGCTTTTCTGTAAAATGTGGTATGCCTAATGGCAATTTACGTTACAAGTAAGTTACAATGTACTTTGTATAGGATAAATTATTTAATGATTTTCATATATTATTTATATATTTTGTAGATAGAAAACCTTAAAGCCTATTTTTTTACATGTCCAGTATAAAATAATGTAACGTTATGTTCTCATTACATTAGTGATTCGGTCCAGAATATTGTTACAACCTAGGCGCCGGCAAAGGCAAATTCCACGTACAGATTTGTAGAAGCATATTTTATTACCTGTCGGCATTTAAACTAATTGTAATTCTTTTATGATGGTTTTCTTTTGTTTACTTATTGATTGGCGTACGTTTCTAGAAGTCAGACCATTGTTTTATTGTACTCATTTATAGCCGTTTGTGGTAGAATTATTAGCCAGGTGTTGCGGATTAAGTCGAGTACGATACGGGCACACAGCAGTTCAGCGACAACAACGATGTGACGCGTGTACAATCGGTGATCTAATAGTGACGGACTCTGCGCGTTTTGTTGAAATACGACCTTCTGCATTACGTTTGGATTTGTTGTGTTCGGTTATTTTTGTACCTGTGTTATACGTGTTTGTATAGTTCTAACTCTATAATAATTCCAACGGCATTTTAATTCGAGTCTCGCTAAACTCGTAACAATATGTTCGCTTATTTTTATTTTGCATCTTTTGAAACTGTCTTCACAATTTACAATGGTCAATAAAATTTGATAATATTTCTTATTATGTTAAAATATTGACCATATTTCTTTGTTGTTGCGCGTATTATACCAGAAAATGTTTTACATTGCTTTGCATATACATTTATTTTATAAACGATCCCGTTTTCACAGAACCCCGCGAGGATTCAGACCCGTATCTGCATTCAGACGGATAAACTCTTAATTACTGCGTCTTAGAGCAGAGAGCTTTATTATATTCATAGCGGTTTTGTTTTCAGTCATAATAACTGAGTGCTTCAAGCGCTTTATTTGGCTAGAAATAATCATGAAATCTAATCTCGATAAAGCCACAAGCAAAATGTTCGCTCACATTGTATTCCACTTGGGTAATAAATATGAATTAATGTTTTGTTTCAATTGTATGCCTAACTGGATGCCATGATAGCTCCCCAGGGAAGACATTTGTATTATATTATAATGGCAGATTATAGAGCAGATACGCGCCGCCTAGGCAGTCGGTCTTGCTAACCTATTAGATGTGAACATTGTTATTGTTACAACCTAGGCCCCTGAAAAAGAAAATTCCACGATAAATCTGTAAAAGCACATTTTATTACCTGTCGGCATTTTATCCGCATCATTAGCCATGTGTTGCGGATTACGTCGATATTTGTGATGCATAAAACGAAAAAAACGCGCAGTTGAGCGACGATTACTACTCGGGCTTGCGTGTTGCGGACTTTGCGTATCTTATTGAATTACGACCTTTTGGATTACGTTTAGATTTTTTGTTATTCGGTTATATTTGTACCTGTGTTATACGTGTTTGTATAGTTCTAATAAACTCTATAATAATTGTAACGGCATTTTAATTCGAGTCTCGCTATTCGTAACATTATTATACAAATCCGTCTATCTATAATATTAAAACATTCTAAACATGCCCTCTCCTTTAAATTGAAACTATTAAAAAATTAAAAATACCGTACAATTTTGTTATAACTTTTGTCTGGCTGTCAGTTTGTCTGTTCGTTCGTGATTGACGTAGGTATGATGATATTTTTAACGATGAATTTTATTTTTGATATGAAAAGAAGTAATGAAAAAAAATTACATTACTATCTATAATATGATGTTATACCATCATATTATAGATAATAATGTAATGCAACGGCTTGAGCTTATTAGTAGAACGTTATGGATTTTTTTTTAGTGATAAGCAGATTAGCTAACCAACTCAGCTGATGACCGAGTATTTACGCCGCCTATGATACAGTTTAATCATTGAATCATAAGTTTTGCTTTCTGAACGAAACTTCCTAATTGCTAATTAGTATAATTTGAATTTGACAAAACTGCTAACGAGACATTTGAGTCTGTTTTATTTTTACGGCGCCCATTACCAGCTGTGAAACGTCAAAGTTTGCTAACGTTGCACGAATTTCGTCTCACCCGTTGCTATAATCGTTGAAATGATAATTGAAGCCAACCCATGGTTATATTCATTTGCTTTTCTGGAATAATTGGATTATGGATAGATCTTTGGATACTGTTAGGTATTACGAGTTTTGGATTACTATTTTCATCTATGCGAATGGAGAAAGAATATAATTTCCTGGCACAGCAGGAAACAACCCACAGCCAGATGAGAGGGTATATCCCCGACTGGATGGCTACCACCCCGCGTCTAGAGTACGCCATCATAAGAACCTGGAGTTGTGCTCCGACCGGCATCAGTGGCAAGGTTCCAATCTCCCTTACGAGAGTAGCAGCGCATTTATAGCACTTTGGGTATTACAAATGTCTATAGGCGACGGTGAACCCTTTCCATCAGATGAGCAGTCTGCCTGCGTGCCGAACTCTGCAATAAAAAAATATCACAATCACAAATTTTAAACACAAAGTAAACAAAAAAAGACGGTCATAAAAGTGCTTCAATGTTAGTAGCTCAAGCAGCGACGGGTAATAAATGTGCTTTGTTTACAAATATGCCGGTGGCCCAAATTGTAACAATATGCTTAGTCTTAACATACAAGACAGTGGAGAGTATACACGTTGCGCTGTTAGCGCTACAGGTGTCGCAGAAACAAAAGCTTTGTTACATGCGACTTCTAGAGCTACAATTGAAGGAACATGTCAACATCCTGAGTCAGTTCTATTTAATATGTTATTTTGACTTCAGTTTTCATTCATCGCATTCTCCACTTCATGTAATTGTATGCTGTGTTTATTTTTAAAATTGTTTACCTTTCTGTTTAATGTTTTGTAACAATTTTAAAAAAAGCTGCCCTTCTATGTGCCTTTGCTACCACAAATTGACCGATTCTATTTTGCATAATCGAAATTTTGAAATACTGTTACATATTCACAAAGAACGCACATCTGGCTGTCGTAAAACGCAGTCTGTTGCCTTTCCTGCATTCGGAGTTCATTTTTTTACTTCGTTCTAAAAAAATAAAATATCCTATTTTTATCGTACTTATTTTATGGCCGTCATTAAATAAGTACGATAAAAATAATCAGTGCCGAACTAATCCTTGTTTATACTGCATTGTGTCGAAGCTTTCCATATGTGCGGATTAACTCAGCGAACGCGGCCCCTTTGTCGGCATTATACAGTTTAGTATAAAACAACGCCCGAACGGAGGGGTGGCGCAGTCCAGCGTCGATTACGATACTAGCAAGACGTGTGTAGTACTTTCGAATAGCGATATAGAGATGGACTTTGCGCATGTTATTGAATCATGCAGTTTCTACTGGTTGTGTCCAGTCATATTTGTTTTATACGAGTTTGTACAGATCTAATAAACTCTATAGTAATTCCAACGGCATTTTAATTCGAGTCCTGTGTAGTTCGTAACAATGCGTAAGTGAAATTTCGCCATGCGTCTAGACAGTACTGTAACAAATAAGTATTCGACGACTTATTAGAGCGTGACTAATAAGCTATCATGTCGGCTTTATGTTACTGTATTACCTAAAAAGCAAAAATTGAATTATAATTCACATGTTTAACAATAAAATTACAAGCAATATTTTCAATTCAATAATAATAATTGTGACACTACGACCACAACAATAACAATTAAAAGCCAGTCGGCAAACAGATTTACAGTTTAAATTAACAAGCCAATTAAAAACGAAACTCATTGAGTACAAAAAAAAAAACAGTATTTTACGTAGTAACCGATGACATAATTAAAGTGTTGACCGGGGTGCAACGGTTCTGAAAAGTTAATACTTCACAATGATTAAGTAGCAATGCATTCCGTAGATTCATTTCACACAGAATAATGATGATTACAGAGAGTAAAAGCCATAAGCCATAACTGAATCATTTGTTTTTTTTTATTAAACTCTGTGTAATCGATGAACTAGGCTGTTTAAATAAAACAGCAAATGATTTGTACTGGAATATTTTGGACTACTGCACGAGTAAAATATTACAATTGTGGTATACATATGAAATTGAAAAGAAAGCACTATGTATTTTGAGATAATGCCATTCTGTTGTGATGATATATCTGTAACACTTTGATTAATGACATTTTTAAGACTTGTTTTATAGTTAGGTAAAAAATATTTATATGTGTTTTCTTCATGTGTTTTTATATTTTATTGTCACTCACAAATTAATGTATTTTATGAGTGAAAATTAAACGGAATATGAAAAAAATGCTGCTTATATATTAACAGCCCATAAATGTCCCTCTGCTGGGTTCGGGCCTACCACTATAGCGAAACGTATAGTATGCCCGCCATGCCATTGCCAGGTTAGACACCGGTTATTTCGATGTGCAGGTTTTATCACGATGTTTTCCTTCACCGTTGTTAGCACGTAGTTATTATAACAATATGCAGATTGTTTTTATATTAACTATCCAAATATGTTATGATAAAAATATATTTTCCCTTTGTTTAAAAAATCTTTTAGCTTAAAGTGATTTAACGATACTTATTAGGTATATTAATACCTATGGGATTTTTCTATTTTCGTAATAAATGTTTTGTTATATTCCGCTAACTAAATGAAGAAAACTTGACTTTAATAATTTCTTGTAAACCCGTTGTGCACTGATTACTAAGCACTAACCGAATTTATGTTGTATTTTAAAAAGTATGTAATAAATATGTTTGTATATCAAATAATATGATCGTGTAGCGTAGATAACTCGGGTAGGTACGAGATTGAAATCGCCTAAACGTTGAAAAGCACATATCGCAGTTTTGGCCCGGAGCCATGGGCATCCGGCCTGGATCACTTTGTGTTCGACGTATGGCGCTCACTCGTGCGACGGCGTATTTCACACCGAATCAACCGCTGCGAATGCTAACGAGGCGAACATTTGAATAGCTTTGATTGTATCATGGTTTTCTTATGTAGTTTTGATGATACTGCTACGAGTGCGGGACTCGAATTAAAAATGCCGTTGAAATTACTATAGAATTTATTAGAACTATACAAACACTTATAACACAGGTACAAATATTATAACTGAACACAATCAGTTCAAATGTAATGCGCGATTAAATAACACGCCCAAGTCCGTCACTATATAGGTAATAGAATGTGCAGAATTCTCGCCTTGATCGTGGTTCTCGCTAGACTGACTCTCTCTCCATTGGGCCATTGCTTTTTAATGCACCGATGCAATATGTTTACCTGGCAAGCGTCGATGCAATTTCTCAGAAAACGTAAGTTGTTTTCTAATTACAAATTTTTAACACAAAGTAAACAAAATAAAATAGTTATAAATCAGTTTCAATGTTATTAGCTCAAACGCCGCGGCAGGTAATAAATGTGCTTAGGTTTAGAGGTATGCAGGTGGGCCAACTTGTAACAATACATTTATTTAAATGAAACTTCTTTAGTCATTTGAAACTCAATGAAATGAAAAAAAGCGACGCGAAATGGAGATAAACACATGAATACAGAGCATTAGGCCTGCAAGAGAATGAAATATAATACATTATATTAAATCATTTAATCACTATGCACATACGGATAGAGTTGGAAATGTTTTCATGTTTTCATGATTTCTTGGACTTATAAAATGTATTACAAATATATTTTATATGAAATGTGACGTCACGAGATTTAGAATCCTCCCACCCCTTGTCATACTGTGTTTCACTTCTACTGTGTGTGAATGCACACACATGTAACTTTTTTTGTAAATTTGTGGAATACCTACAGCTAACATAACACATCTTTGAATAGATAAAATTACAATTAACGACAGAAAGCTAATTTTAGTTTTAACGAATAACCTATTGATTAAAAGTAACACGCAGACGTAATAAATGCACCGAGATAGCTTAGACGCTATTGAAGAACATAAGGCTTAGATACAGTTTGCCTAAAAATAGTTTTTTTTTTGTTATATAACACAATATTTGTATTCGTGCAGTAACGAAGAAAGATTACTTATTCCTGCGGTAGGGTGGCATTTATAAAAGACTACAAAGCGACTCAAAACCAGGTGGGCATTTGCCCGTCTAGATACCAACCTACCACCTCTGGTATAGAGCATGCCGCCATAACAACCTTTTCCTGTGTTCCCGCGTTAATGGTTAGATTTTAATCCTCTTTCGAGGCGACAGCTTATTGGTGGCACCTCCGGTGTTGCAAACGTTCATAGTCGACTGTTTTCCACCAGGCGGCCGTCGCCAATGACAAACAATCATTACATAAAACAGTCACACATTACTGAGTCATAGACACAAAAATGTTGAAAGATCCTGCACTATTGTATATTAATAATGAATCACAGCCAAACCCTAACATGCTGAATCATTAACGCCAGCCTTATACGATTATCGCAATTATGTACACGTGATAGGAAAAATTATTTTAGAGCAGTAACGCGTTAGCTATGTAAAACATCAGTGTGTGCTATAAAGAAACAAAATAAATGTATGTGTGCAGTTTACACGCAGTAGAAGTGGAACTTCGGAGAATATACAGACGAGCATAATTATATCCACAATGCTTAGACAAGTGTTAACTGCACACACATTCTCGCATTTCTGTTCTATTATAGACGTATTTATTCTTAGGTATTTTGTGGCTTATTTGTAATAATTTAATCTAAATTACACTTTAAACTAGTTTAAAGTTTAAAATTCATTGCAGTGTTACGCACGTATCTAAGTATACAAGAATATCTACGTTAAGTATATACAGATAGAGCTAAAATTCATTTCTAATCTTTTATGTTTTATTTCAAGTGAAAATTAATACTAACGAGCAAAGAGAAATGTGTTTTATTTTGAATTTAATAAGGTTGAATTTTGTGTTTTGGTTTTAAGGGCCTTACTTATAATAATCTTGTTAAGAAAGGACTAGCCATCTCTTAAATAAGAGACTCTTAAGCCACTCATCAACGGCTGTTTCTAATAAAACTTGCCATCTTGCCTCTTAGCAGTCACTTAAACTACCTCTCGATGTTGGTTATTTTTGACAGTTACTTATGAGGTACCACCACCTCTTATCCTTAAGAGGAGTTTATGGGTAAGATTTTCGTTAATCAATTGCTTAACAAACGATTATAAGTAAGGCCATTATTGTTCATTTCGCTTTTCGTTTATCTAGTTTCAAATCACAACGTCCACAGGCTGCAGTGACTACTGTCCATCAAGTGGGCCGTTTCCCTGTTTACCAGCTTTTGGCATTATAAAAAAATTGTGAGAATATACTCAGTAGTAAGGTCACAAGGCTCTGCCACTATTCGAGGCCGTTATTGAAATGGCACTGGGTGTCTTAACCACAGAATTGTAGCGACTTAATTAGTAGCCATACCTTCACAATTTAATAATGAAAGTTAAGCTGCTCGCAGAGAACTCTTGGTAAATAACATCTCTGTCACTCGCTTGTTTAAGTTTCAGTTAGCTCCAGTCTTGAGCTTCATCTTGAAGCGCATCTTGACTTTTGTTCAAATAACCCTTAAATAACCTCGACCTCAAACAATGTACTTGTACGGAGGAGCTAGCTTTATTAAAAATTAGGGGTTTGCAATGCATAGCTGGGTCGTATGTGGTTTTAAAAGTCATTAGTATAATATATAATAAGAATGGATGCAGCGCCATCTAATGATGAATTATAGTAAAATGATAAGACAATATCGTCCATGTTCAAATACGAGCATCTATCAGAAATTAACGTTACATAGAATAGCAAATTAATCCATCGACTAAGCTTAGAGTGTTGCGAAAACAAACATATAGAACATGAGTTTTGTATAATAATATATAAATGACAAATAAAATTGTAAGATAACGTATCTCTAGAATTATCAAACAATATTAGTTACATGTTGAAAGCGTTCACAGGAGATGGTAATCACAATCTATCAGGTCGGTTGGCAGGCTGTCTGCTGCCTGCAATAAAAAAAATATTTTTTTATATTTTTTTCATTTTAATAATTACATCTTTTCTGTAAATACATAAAATGGCAAAAAAGGTAGATTATTTGCAAAAATAATCTTCATCGACAACCCTACTACACCAGTAATAACCGGCGTACCAGCTAGCTATGCATAATGTTGTTCGGAGATGCCTCGCTGTACTGCAACTTCGTACGTGGAATGTTTCAACTTCTCTTAATCAGCTCCTTGGAGTAGGGTAACTTTACTGATACCAGCGCATTCGGATAGTTCGTACTGAGCTTGTAACTGTAATACGATGCAGATATACGTTTCTAACAATGTCTACAATGTTGTAAATAGACAAGTGACTATTTCTGTCTATGACGCTATCATGGAGTTTGGATCGTTTGGATTTGGATTTAATTTGTTTGATTTTTCAATAATATCACACAATTGAAGAATGTAATTTTTATTTTGAAAGATAATTCACTAAATTTTGCGGTAACAAAATTAACAAGTGTTTTTCAGGCAAAGGCACAGTGCCTCCTTCAGGTCCATCAGAGTCTATCAGGTCGGCCGTCTTCATATCTGCTAAACTCGTGCAATAACAAAATGTGTGAATATACTCACATATAATTCTTCTTTAACTTTTATTAATATGAGTATAATTCCTTTAGCCTACATCCGTCGACATAAACTTCGTTCAAAATAAACTTCTTAAGTATCACTTTCATCTTTTCACTATTTTAGTCTAAAAAATATTATTAACATTTTTATTTCGGTCCGATTGGACCTATGTTTAATCATCGGACTTATTGTTCTTAGTCCTGTAGATTAAGATTTCACTTAGATTTTGTCACTTGGTATAATGGAACAATACTAGTGATATTATGAAAAATCTAAATCGATTTAAGTGTTTCTAGTTTTGATGGTATAAAGAAACTTGCAACCTTTTGGGCAGTCGTGTATGAACTAATAAAGTGAGTTATTATATCCCTAATCGCAATAGCGTGGTGAATACCAAACTCGCGAAACGTTTCAGGTTAACGTAATGCCCCGTCCAAGTTGCTCTCTTACGTACGTGCCGGTGTAACAATGCACTGGAGTTATATGTTGTTCCACGGAATATTCAGGAAGCTAGCCGATACAGTTAAAATATATATTACTTTTGAATTATTATAAAATAACAGTTTGATTCTCCAATGCGTTGTAGCTTAATAGCCTAGATTCCTGTAACTTATTCCAAGGACGTGGATACGAATCCTTGCCGCGTAACTTGTATTACTTTAGCATTGCTTAGGCCGTTTTCCGACTTAGGGTGTATTGTTACACTTACCACGAGCCTATAATGTAGCGTGTGTAGAATCCATCAATTCATTTTGGACAAGCGCGGTGGGTATTCGTCCTGTCGGACGTTTATTGGCTAATGTCATTAATCATGTTATTTGTACTACGTGAGCCCCATGGCTCCAGTACCCATATACTTCGTGGGTAACATAACATCCGTGACCTGAAAAATGGGAGATAGAAGATCAAGGTGGTCTGGATGGATATTTAAAAAGAAGGATGAAAACCTCGTGATAAAACAAACTGAAACTAATACACCAAAAGAGAGATGGATGGATAGTGTGAATGCGTATACGTATGCCAGGATAGAGAAATATAGACCCCAAATGTATGGGAGAAATTAATATAAAAAGAGATAGAATACTTTTAGAAAATATGCAGATGAAGTTATATAATAAAAATAAAAATATACTATATTGACTTGGAAATTCTAAATGACTAAAAATTAATTATTGTCAGTAAACATTCTATTAGAAGAACAACAAACCAGCAATGTGGTTGCCACTAGAATAATGTACGAACACTAAAACGCAATACACAAACAGTTCTTGAGTAAACATGAACTTAAAATCTATATGTTTGATGTAATCCTTTTATATATATAAACCCTTTTAAAGTCAGTATCGGTACATACAGGTTCTAATGCAGTGCTGTCAGTACTCTTATGTTATATAAATTGGGGCTCAAGAGATGAAAGATCTGTATTTTATTATATATTTGAAAAGTTCAGATACTGTTACAAAGTTTTGTAGGCACGTTAAGTCAACTGTGGATCGATTTTCAAAAAAATATTCCCATATGGTTCTATAGTCACCAAGTCAGGATCTGATTTGTGGATCGGAAGGAAATCGAGAGCAACCCTTGTTGAAAAGCATATACACCGAAGAGTGAGATGAAAAAGTACAGGTCCAATATTAATTTCTACAGGTCTAATACTAATTTCTACAGGCTCTCAACATATTATTTCTAAAGCTTTTGAAGTATTTGCGTAATAATAAAATAATTTATAAATCAAAAAATACAAAACCGACTTCAATCTTAAAAGCAAAAAACAAATATTTTGCTACGTGTCTAGCGAAGTTCAAAAGATTTGAATATAAAGTTCAAGTCCCACGCGAATAAAGAGATTAGTACAACTAATATACAATATAATTAATCTAGAATTAATTGTTTGAAATTGCTCAACAAACGTAATTTAAATTTATTCATGCTTTGAAATTAAACAATATATGTAAATCTTTCACGAAACTTCTTCCTCACAGTATATTTGATGCTCTAATGCTGCCTTTTAGAAAGCTCTTGAGCTATGTAATTAAATTCCATTCTATTTAAGTACTTTGGAATGAACAAAATATTTGATGTCACATTTGCTTCAGTCTTGTATAAATTTTTGTATTGAATACGTATTTGATGTAAAAAACAAAGATAGGCCAGGCCCACGGAATAGGAATGGGCAAACAGAACTTTAGATATTTGGTAATTTTGTACCAAATAGTGAGTATTGCATAAAGAATGCAAGCATTTCAAAGAACAGTCTTTTCATTTAGGTTCCACCAATTTCATTTACGAGTCCATTTACTTACACATAACACACATTGGTATTGATTGCAAAAATTAATACCTAATTTATCTGTTCAAAAATTTTCGTTAAAACCGATTGCATATCGCTGGAATAACGAAATCGTGCTAAAACAACGTTTTAAGACATGAAAAGGGTGTAATTCATGAATTCGTTGTTGAATTCAGGAAAAATCAAAAATCGGTAAACACGTATGACTGACGTAGGAATTGATTGATGGACAATCGAAATTTTCTATTTAAGTAGATATCACCTATACTTGTGGCTTTATTTTAGCTAAACCATTACCTTAGTTTAGAATAAAACTAGCTGTACCCGGCAGACGTTGTCTTGCCTTTATAAAATAAAAATCTAGAAACCGATTGCAGCACCATTAACCGGGATCAATTGTTAATATAAACCATTCATGAATCTACTAGAAAACACGAAAAAATCATCAAAATCGGTCCCACCATTAAAACGCTGATGCGTTGTCCCAGGTGCAAGCCAGCCTTTTGGTCAGGTCTTGATTGAGGTGATGAACTCCAGGCCCCTACGGCTCCGGTGTCTCAACCTCGAAAGCCACAAATATGTTGTACCCATTCAATGAGGTTAAATTTCATGTGCTTGTCTCTTTTTAGTGTCCTTTTTCGTTTCATAGATTTTCACATCACACCTATTCTAAACAAGTTTCACTATAAAAATGTAAAAATGATTGAATAAGGTAAGCTCTTAAGACGATGTTTCCGTTTGGTAGAAAATAAACACCTGAAATTCAATTTCCACCGGCAAATACAACGTGGTAAATATTTGTTGCGTACACTAGTTGAGAACTAATTAGACATTAGGATCACTGTTGACACGTGATACATTAGTCGCATTTAAATGCAAACACTATAAACTAAACAACGTTGACAGTCGGCGAAAGTTTCGCTCGCAGAATTCTCAGTCAAATTTGGGTTTATAAATTGTGTAAAAGTATTATTTTGGTTAACTGGTGCTGGGTTATCTCTTGTGTATGGACCAAACTGACCACAGATTCGGTCGGATCATAAGACCCTCAAAATACACCCTTAAATTTTTTAATGGTTTTTGGACCAAACTGACCCCACATTCGGGTTCAGCGCATAGAAATACATAATAAACATAAACATAATATCACGCCTGTTTCCCATGGGGGTAGGCAGAGACTATGGATCTCTGCTTACGACGATCCTGATATCGAAATACATAAGATTCGATATATCTGGACAACACAACAGACAAATTTTTTGTAATATTCTTCTAGCACTACTGCTATTGATTAGTTCATTAGCTTGGGAAGGCCGCTTGCGTGGGACGTTACCTTTTTTTTTGGCCAGGGGAAATCCGTTTGAGGACTAAGCCGCGACAGGCACAGAAGCCTGGGGGATGCTCGCGACCCGGTGAGAGTGTGGGATTCGCCAGATCGGGGGTGGCACTAGCGTGCCCGGTCAGAATCGGAGCCACGCTATTGCCACTTCCCAGTTAGGGATACCCACTAAAACCTCTGGGTGTTCCGTCCTGCGCCTTATGCCAGGGCTACGGGTGTAGGCTATCCCGTCTCCGCGTGCCCTGGCAGGCGTGGGCCCCGCTCACTGGGCCTCTTCCAATGCCGGGGGAGCTACTCCCCCGGCTCTACTCGGTCTATTCCAGGCGTGGGGCGGTCTGTAACGCGCCCCACGGGAAGAGAGATGAGCGCGCGCGGAACACTCGCGCTCTCATCTCGACGGCATGTGCGGGTGAGTGAGAACCTCTATACCCCTAGAGGCCCCACCCGCGCCGCCCGCTTACGGTGGCCGAAGGTCTAGGTCAGACCTCCGGCGTCGGCGCGTCCTCCTTTGTCGGGAGCGGAGCAAAGACGTGCGCTCACGCTCCCGTTCCGCCTCCTCCTTCGCAAACATGACGTGCTCGCAGAAGGAGGAGACGGCGTCCCATCCGGTGCGGCTCCCGACCATGGCGCGAACCACGGCCGGGAGCGAAAGGTCGAATCCGGTAAAGGCGACGAGCTCTCGGCGCTGCTCCGTCCATGCAGGACATTCCTGTAGGCTATGCAGCGCCGTATCCTCGTCGCCTGTGTCGCCATGGTGAGGACCTGCGTCAACCGAAACGTCAGGGTGCCGTAGTCACGTCCAATCCATGCTTGCAGGACGGGCCTCAATGGTGGCGGGGCCCGCGCTGGGGCGTCTGAGGCGATCTTCCCAGACTCCCACGGCGACCTGGCGGAGCTCCGACCTGCACGCCTCGATTTCGCGAGGCGCGGGTCTGGTGCCCCTGGCCAGGGCTTCTTTGCGTGGGACGTTACCTGTGTCAAGTCCATAGTTGGGGCCAATCGCACTCCCACTTCTGCCGAAATCCTCAAACTGCTCAAATACGAAACCCATGGAATAGGTTATAATAAATATAATAATAAATAAATAATAAATAATCGGCAGACAAACACATATTGTATATCCCCAAATTAAGCAAGTTACGCTTGTGTTACCGGTAATATACAACGGACTACTCTGGGCCGATCCCAGACACCCAGACCATAGTAAATAACGGAGAAAATACGTTTCAGAAATTTACTATACCAGGAATCGAACCCGGAGCCTCTGTGTTGCAGTGAGGTAGGCCGGCAAGGGCTTAGCCCGCTCAACCACAGAGGCCGCCATAGCCGTTATATATTTGAGCTATTTGGGTACTTGGGCCCATGGGAACCAAATGCCCACAAAATATTAAAAAACGTCTGGTCGATAAAAAAGGGGACCGGAATGCTGGAGCTAACCTCGCTCAAAGGATTAGCCTCTGTATCCAGCGAAGTCATACTGCCAGCCTTCTAGGTATAATGCCCAGTGGTCTGGTGGGGCTGGACGGGCGTTAATATAGTTTTTTACTATATAATATATATTTTTAATATATATTTTAATTTATATTGTTACTTTTATTCATAGAATAGTTTAATTTTTAGTACTACAATTGATAGTGTAACAAAGTTCATAAATATATATGAATGGGAAAGTTCATTATGGCTAGATTTCAGACACATCTATAATTGACCAATTATTACGACAAATGGTGGCGTAAGCTCTGCGCGAATAGTTTATTACTCTAGATAACATAAACGCTAAGGATATGACCTATGGTCGTTTGCTCCCAATCTGTAATTTATGATGTTCATCGGAGGATGGGGGCGTTTATTGACGCACATTATGCTCCGGCTCCCCGAATTATCGCTAACTTTGAAGATAACAATACCGCCACATGTGCAATAACATTTATTAGTTGATTGAAAATGATAATACCCCATATTATCATGCCCTATATACAAGGCTACTCTTGGAATACGAAATTTGAGAAACTATATTGTGCAGAATCCGCATCCGATAAGCTGACATAGTATCCATAATTTTGCCCCGACTCGATAGCATTTATTAGAAACAACGGACACCCACCCTCGTTTATTTAACGTTTATTTATGTAATTATAAAACGCACGATGTTTAATGTCAAGGTATATTGTACATACTCGTATATAATTAATAAGGAAAAAGAAAAAAAAAACAAAGTTGCAAGACAGTCAGATATTGCATATGGATAATCAGACACCGTCCTTGATATCTATTTAGCAACACACCATGAAAGGGTATTGTGCTCCGCACACGAGGGAACCTTTGTTGACGACAATAAAACAAATGCTAGCGCCATGATTTTTTGTACTTTGATCCCCCTGCTACTCGAACAACGAACGCGGCTTATGATGCTTAGTTTTTTTTAAGAACAGTTCAGACTACCTAGAAGCTCTGCTTCCAGTTCCTATATTTCTAAATATACTTTCAGTGACCATATTACAGCCTCGAAAAATACGACGGCTAAGTGACTAAGTATCTTGTAACTTATGATACCTTACCATAAGAAAGCTAATTTCCTTCGATGTGGGTTAATAGGTATAAAATTGCTTATACTGAAAAAGCGCTGTATAACGCAGTTTGTTCAAACTTATTGCCTTAAATGTATTTCGTTGCATCAAAGTGTAATAAATTCAATTTATTATAGTTTACAATGTCATCGCTCGATCGCTCGCCGCCATTCCTTTGACTTGTCAATTTAGTTTGCAACACTTCATTGTGTGCAAAAAGCTATAGAATATTAAATACGGAAGTAGCTTTCAATAAAGAAGCCTTTGTAGTTTACATTATTACTAGGATTTGCCCGCGACTTCCTCCACGTTCGACGGAATAAGCTAATTAATACGTCTCCTGAATGAAGAATGCAATGAATGTCAAAGAAGCAAGTGAGGTGTGTAAGAATGGGCCTGTTTGGCGCTCTGTTATTCGTGCCTACCCCGCAAGGGACCTGGCGTGAAGTTGTGTATGTAATACGTCTCCTACAACTTGAAACCACTCCTGGGGAAAATCCCGTGGGATTGCCGGAATATAAAAAAGTGCCTCAGATTTAAAGTCTGGGAATTTTTATCGATCATTGAAAACCGCATCGACATCGGCCCAATACTTTTTACGTGAATCCGGAACCTCCGGAAAAAACAGAATAACGCAAAAATCTAAAAAACAAAATATTACACATTTATAATATTATAATAGATTTTTATAGATGATAATACATACAAGACAAATATAGATACAAAACAAGTAGATACACTATAATATAATATAGAATTATGTGTTACATATTTACGCTTTATGTGGGCGTGAACGAAGGATTCAGTTGTAATATTACGCGCGTTTAATATGATACGAAGCCTTTGTATCGGTTGAGGTGTATCAAATTCAAGCGAAATGTGGTATGCGTGCGAATGATTTAAGCGCGATACTAGGTTTGGTAAACATTTGCTAATTCCGCCGTCTACCGCAGACGACCGCACACGCCACTCGTCATGGCCTCATGGCTGAACTGTGCAAAGTGACAGCAGTACCATGACAGTTCCACAAGCGTCAACGTGCTCAGACATAAATTGCTCTACACCGGTCGCCTGTTACCATCTCTCCGACCGAAATTGAATTATACGAAGCCCCGGATTTTATATCTATTAGGAGAGCGTTTCAGCTGTCCCCAGGGCGAGGATTTAGACACCGATAACTTTCTCATTTCCTTCGGGCAGCGGCAAGCGTTACTTAGACGCGTATAAAACTCGGTCCCTCGTGACAAAAAGCCCGTATGGCCGACGCCTGTGACTTTGAATTAAGCTATCAATCTTTTTTACCTGACAACTCGCTCACACATTTATTGCGCGATATTTTTATGCTGCTTAAATCGACAAAATGATTTTGGTTTTATCGCCAGAAGCAGTTTGTTTTCGCGTAGACTCGATCCGAAAATTGATGACTGGGGTTGTGAAAGGAGAAAAATTACGTATTAACACTAAACTCAAATCGTTATAGTAAGAAGTTCATGTGTCACGTACAGAAAGTCTAAAGATATGTTCATAAACATAACTGCTACCTACTTTTTAACGTAGTAATTTAACTTGCAAAAACGCAGAAATAATACTTACAAACATTTATATAACTAGTGATAAATGGTTAATAAATGCCCGTCTATCTATTGCTATAATCTATTATAATTAATGTGGTGGTGTTTTGACTGTTCTAAAGTGTATAAATAATTTTAAAATACGATTATGGTGAGTTTTTACTTAGATTTACGGGTGTAATAAAATACCAATAAATATCTTTAAAACTGAGTTTGTTTATACATAATACTCGTAATTTTGTTGACTTGTTCTCTTCACAACCTCGAGGTTGTGAAGAGAACAAGTCATGGTGGTGATAAGTTTTGTTAAATGTAATAAGTAAGCATTGTTAATTAAAGTATGATTTTATACAGATCAGACAATACCGTACTTTCACCACAAAAAAATTAAAGCATCTCGTTACTTACAGATCCCAAATTCAGACATGTAAATTTCACAGTATTATGAATTATAAACAACTTGAAGCAAGGTATTTGCTCTTTTAAACCTTACATGTAAACTAATAATAAAATAGAGGCCATAAATAAAGTATGTATAGATTTTTTTTCTATTAAAGTAGGGAATGCTAGCTTCAGACCGCTGTCAAAAAGGACAATCCCCCAAAAGCTCACCACCTTGTTTTGTAGTCAACAACGCCAGGTAACGTGCTGCCCGTAATATATACCAGTATTTAGCTCACGTGAGACATTTTGCAACTTCGGAATAACTGTAGAACTCATACGAAGCACAAATTCGGTTGTATATGGAGTTCTCATCTTTGTGATGGCCCCGCCATATACCGACTAGAAGCGTTGGAGTCAATTGAAAAAAAAAAACAGTTTTTTAAATTCTCGATTTCACAATTATGACCACGGACGCAAGTTGTTAGACTGTCGATCGTCTATCGGATACACTCCAGGGAGTGTTCCTTAGGACTGCACGACCTGGTTCCTCCATTTTACTATCGGAAAATAGACGGGCAGGTTTGCGCTACCGTTACGTGATGGAAACACAACTAGTTAAGAGGAAGCGTTTCGATTCATCTTTTCTGGTACGCTGAAAAATGAAATCATTTGCCAGAGTCTGTTTTTCCAGACAAACACAATCTGGGTCTTTAAGTCAGGAGTCAATAGGTATCTTCTAAGCAAGTGTGCTTCCTCATAGACCGCGTCCTTACTGAACATGACGTGGAACTGTGGTCAAACCCGAACCCGAAGACGTTTGGATGTCTCTAAAAAGGTTGTGTGCTTCTTATTTACTTCTTGAATTTTGTTCAAATTGGAGTATGCTTGGATGTATTGAGATCGAGTTATTCTATCCGTTGGCGTTGGCGAACACAGGTTCGTGTAAAGTTTTCTATTACATTAGAGCCGGCGCGAGTTGGATGCAGCGCAGCCTCGCAACTAGAACAAATGGCCGCCGGAGCCCGCTCGGATATCGTAACTGCTACTGTTATTGTAACGGATGTAACTTTGGATAAATGTCAACTGTTCTTGAATTTAGTGCTTTGCCGAGGCGCCGCGCGCTTTATTAGCTCGTTTTGCATACATTACGGACGCGGAACCGTTTCTATACGAACGAGTGTGAATTTTATCGTTTTGGCGTTTTACTATTAATGGTCAATCTATTTAGAGTTATATTTCGGGTTAGAAATTTTCTTATGGTTGTATGTGCAAACTTTGGTTATACATATTTTCCGGTATACATATTTTATTATTAAGAAAGGAACTGGCAAGTAGAGTTTTATAAAAAATCTGATTATTCTTTTCCGTTACATTAATTTTTAAGGCTGCCGTTGTGGGTATTAAATTTGCAAATTAATACTTTCATATCCAATGTAACCAATGTGAAGAAGGTAATTTGGATTTAGAGCCTTTTTCAACGTTCCCCATTATTATGGATTTGAAATAATCTCGAAGACTTCATGTTCAAAAGCTGTAATAATTATTTGTAATGTCTCTCAATTTCAGATGATGTGAAATGTTTCCAAGCATAATTTTCTGTGGAAGCTTCCATTAGATTATTCAAGAAGGGAAGCGTTTGAACTTGTCGTTTTTGAGATGTTTGTGAATTGACACTCAAATAAGAATGTACTTTAAATGAAGTTATGATTTCTGTTTTTCTTTTAATCGCATGAATAATATGTTTACTTATATTCCTAAATAAACATGGCAACTAACCGTTAGTTATCCTGTTTATACACTTCTGCCCGCGACTTCGTCCGTGTGGATTAGTATTAAAAAGTAATTTAAAATAACTTAAATTAAATATTTTGAAATATTCTTCATTGGTGCTCCGCCCCTATTGATCTTAGCGTGATTATATACGAGTATAGCAGTCCTCGTTAAATGGGCTATTTAACACTGAAATAATTTTTCAAAACAGATCATTTTGTTCCTGAGATTCAAGCAAACAAACTATTCAGCTTTACATATCAGTATATAAATATACAATAACCATAAAAATATTTCAACTTGACTAATACTAATGTACACAAGTGTATTATTTGTGTAATAAATACATTATGCCTCGTAATTTGTTATTAATGAAGAGCTTTTAGCTTTGGTAAGTAACTATTGCATTCATGGCTCTCGGCTTAGAATAGAATACCATTTATTGTATGAACTGTCACAAATATTAATTACAGGTGTTGCTTTCTTTGTTGGAATGATTGATGATCTTTGTCCTCTCTGACGTACAAATACAGGCAATAAGCATTATATCATTGCCTTATCAATACATCACCCAATTAAATTAATAAAAATATAAATTAAAATAATGTTACAAAACATGTATTAAAATAATCATATAAATGTAACGACAGTCAACTAGTAACAAAATAATTGGTACTTTAAAAATGTTAGGAAGTTGTACTCTTTGCTAAGTGTTACTCAATTCCAAGAATATTGAAAGTGAAGCGTATCCTACATTTTTTTTTTACATTCTTCCCAAATCCACTACGCAGACGTGATCTTTTAGGCAAATTGCAGCGATTAGGGAATAATGCCCTCCGCTTCGGCTTAATTTGTCTCAGGGCGACTGCGATGTAGACCGACCCCTGATAAAATACCTGTCAGTTAACATTTAAGATACAAGGGTCTTAGTTTTTTTCTTACAAGAAAAAAATATATTTATTTAGAATTGTTAATTATTGACAGTTGTAACATAATGAGGTTATTATAAAAAGGTTAACTTAACTCTAAAGAGGCTCTTACTTAGCAAATACTAGTTGATTACAACCAGCACTGGTCTTCTATTACTGCCTAGAAGTAACGTCACGTTTACAGAAAAAATATTTTTATATAAAGAGGAATACACCTTTTAGATGGCGTGAATGTTAGTTATGCATGTTGCCTGGGGTTAATGTGGTCGCAGCATATATTTTACGTACTAAATGATTTACATAATGCTTTTTGCGTGTAATATATTTATATGTCTGTATGTAGGGGTGTCTTTAAATATTAAAAATTACACGGATTCACTTGTGTACCATTTTGGATATGTATTCCATGAAAATTAAAAAAAAGAAATAAGTTTAATTAATATCTGAACAAATTCAGTTTTGTATTCATATTATTTTATTGAGATTATTTTATTGGGATTAAAGACGACAATCGTCATTTTATTGCTGAAGAACAGCAGACAGGCTGACGGTCCATGCGTTGTAAAGCCGTCTCCTAGACATTTGCAACAGCAGATAGAGGCACTGCCTACCTGGAGTGGGGGGACTGATATTTGACCATAAAACCGGAACACAATTCAAGATTGTTATATACGCTGAAGACCAGGGGTGGTAGCACTCTAGACGCGCAAAGGCCTAACTAGTTGTCGTTTGTTTTATCGCCTCTTACGACAGGCTACTTGGTTGTAGAAATTAGTATATTTTTCTCCATTCCTGCACAGTTATAATACAGTCTCATAAATAATATACAATTTCTGAAATTTAAGGTAATAGATTTTATTATTGTAACATCCCGAGTAAGGTGCACTGTGTTCCTGTTGTTATGTGACTTTCTATATTCCTGTATCTCAATTAAATTACCTAAGCTCGCATTTCTCCCCCATTATTAGAGCAAAGTAATAATTAAGTCTTACATTGTGCTGAAATAATAGCAAGCGGCGGGAACTGAAATAACAATAATCGCCCGGAGTCCTATACAGTGAACATTAATTAATACCAATGCAGCGTAAATAACGTTTTATTATAGAAAATTATGGCTTTTGTGAATGTAATTGTTTGTGAACCATTGAGAATTAACTAACTTATTTCGTTGATCTAACGTTGTGTCTTGACCTTCGAGGCGAGAACACGCGAATTTACCTTGTCATGTCCAGGTTTTTGCTAATTATAGGCGTGGAGTTCATACAGGTCAGCCTCTATCAGAGAACACGTATTACGTATGAGGTATGGCTACAGTATATTATTATCTATGTGGCATATATAAGCACTGCTTATATATGCCAAATCTATACATATAATAAAATTGTAGACATCGAATTTCTGTACAATGAAAAAAAAATGCTAAAACCGAATCAGGGGGATGTAAGAAGTGAAATAGAACTAATTTAGTTTTTTTTTCGAATTTTTTGTTTCTCTGTTTGTCTGTTTGTCGGTGTGTCTGTTTGTCTGTCTCTTTGTACCGGCTAATCTCCGAAACGACTGGACCGATTTACATGAAATTTTGTATGGTGATAGCTTATATCCCTGGTCAACATATAGGATACTTTTGATCCCGAAAAATTAAATAGTTCCCGTGGGATAGTTATAAAGCTTTAATTACTTAAACAGCTTATAACAGACTAAAAGTAATTTCTCTGCAACGTAACATAATAGAAGCGATTAATTTGACAGGGTATGGTGACAGTGAGAGAGTTTTACCTTATGTATCTAATATATAAAATTCTCGTGTCACAGTTTTCGTTGCCATACTCCTCCGAAACGGCTTGACCGATTTTGATGAAATTTTTTGTGCTTATCCGGTATCTATGAGAATCGGCCAACATCTATTTTTCATCCCCCTAAATGTTAGGGGTAGTCCACCCCTAAATTTTTTATTTTATTTTTTAGACAAAATTTTTAATTTCTTTTTTTTTATGATACAGCATTAAAAGATACATACAACCCTAAATTTTCAACCCTCTACGATCAACCCCTATTTTTTACCGGGCAGGACGACGTCTGCCGGGACAGCTAGTATAATATATAAAGCAGATAAGTTTGTTTCTTTGTTTGTTTGCTTGAACGCGCTAATCTCAGGAACTGCTGGTCTGATTTGAAAATTTTTTTCAGTGTTAGATAGCCCATTTATTGAGGAAGCTTACAGGCTATAAACCATCACGCTAAGAGCAATAGGAGCGGAGCACCAATGAAGAATGTTTCAAAATCGCGGGTGTTTTTTAACTTCCTTTCCACGCAAACGAAGTCGTGGGCAGAAGCTAATCGCGAAATGTGTTGGTAAGCGCATAACTTGAGAACGACTTTACCGATTTTGATGAAATTTTGTTTGTGTGTTTGAGTGGGTCCCGGGATGGTTTAAAGCTATAATTGGAACCGGTAGATGGCGCTGAGATCGGGTTCTAGAATCCTCCTAATCACCTGGACCGATTATGGTGATTTTGTTTTTGTGTCATGAAACAAAGTCTTTTAGGAATTTAGAAAATATGGCGGTACGAAGTTCGCCGGGTCAGCTAGTAGATAATAAGATAATAATAAAAGAAGCCTGCTTATTAAGCAGGTTTCTTTTATATTAAGATTTTTTATTGAAACTAAAATACATTATGTAGCAAATCACTGCCAACGGGGAGCGTGCCCAGAAGGCTGGCTGCATTGCCGCGCTGTATGGCAATATTTATTTGTTGTGCAAAATATGAGCCAGCGTTCTGATCACGGGTAGTGTCGAAGAGTTTCTTACATATGTCTTTAAACAAACTCTTTGCTGACGGACACCACGGGCCTAATGTTTCAACACCAAACGGCACAAATATGTAACTCCTTTCTAAGGCTCCATATTTGCGCTGTTTGACGCCTCAGCTGAATCGGTGGCGTTGCCAGCCCCTGACTCGGTCATCGGAAGATGTGATGGGGCTAGTGTCCACACAGGTCGCGTCCCACGTTAGCGGCTGCCCGCCACATCTTCCAAGGGACGAGTGACATTCCGACCCGTCACTTGCCATGGTCACGCACCAGGCCATTCGGTTCTAGAATGGAAGGTATACTTGAAGTAACTGTTGTATTTAAAAATTGTTCATTTCAGTGCAATTTTAAAGTCGTACTTTGGGAGTATTATCGAAACCCCATATTGTTTGCAATATGAATTGGACATATTTGTATTTACCAGGAATATATGAAATATTCCTTTGTATATTCACGTGAGCATTGTTTGAGCTTTGTGCATGCAATATTATATTTTCGACGGATTTTCTGTATCCGTTTGTTAGTATTTAAAAAATGTGTTTGTTTGCTTTGGAGCTTATTAACTTACGTTTTGTGTTTGTGCTATGCAGCATTTGCCGTTGTTCGAATAGATATTTATAGGAACATTCACAAAACACTACCTACATGTGTACACATAGACGCATTAATGGGATGCAAAACGCTGAGATATGCATGAGGGGCGTGACGCACGGGCGCGCATGATTAATTGACTGTAATAAAAATATGTATGTATGTGTGTGCAGTTCACACGGAGTAGAAGTGAAACTTCAGAGAATATACTCACAGATAATTCTTCTGTAACTTTTGTTAATATAATTCCTTTAGCCTATATCTGTTAACATGTTATAATTCAGAATAAACTCCTTGAGTATTACTTTAAACATTCCTCTGTTTTAGTCTAAAAAATATTATGAACAGTATTATTCTTTATTGTTTATTGTACACAAAATAGTTACAAATAAAACTATAGAATAATGGTGATGTACGTGACGAGCTTAACCCTAAAAAGAGTTTTCTTCCAGCAAACCTATGGGTCTTGCGAGAGTGAGAATACAAGTGGTAGGGTTGTGTACATGACCGTTATTACATAAAAGTATTTATTGAAAATAAATATTACATTATAAACTACATACAGATAGATATACATACACAAACTTACACACATAATAGACATATATCGATACATACCTAGTATATACATATATAAAATACATATACGTATATATCAATTAATTAGTACAGATACTGTTCCTAAACTCTTATTTTAATAAATAACAGCTTAAAAAAATATAAAAAAAAACACGCTTTCATAAAAAATCCAACTAAAAAATAGAAAATAAAATTTAATAAATTTGGTTTCTGATGAATGGGGTCTTAAAAAAAAGCGTGGGGTGTATTAAAAGCGCTTTTTAAGATATTAATAATTCCAACGGCATTTTAATTCAAGGCTTGCAACCCGTAACAATAATATATAATTATTCTGAATTTTGTTATGGCACGATTTCAGCAGACGGGCGATGGAAGCAGGTAAGGGGTTATCATCGCCTATGGACATTTGTAACAACAAAGGAGCTACTAATGTGCTCCCGCTCTCTAAAGGAATTCTGGAAACCTAGTCAGTATATCCAGAACAAAACTCAAGATTGTTATGGCGGCCTACTTTAGATCAGACTATGACTTCCAATATACATATGCCGCGTCCCAGCGTACAAAACACAATACCAAGGGGTTACCCGCTTGAAGCCACTTGCATACGCTTCGAGGGCGCTCCCCGCCACTGCGCCAATACAATGGCGTACACTCCAGCTGTACACTCCAAACCTCAGGTCCTCAGGACTGCCAAGACCCTTGCCATGTTCACTGTTTGATCCGTGGACGATGAACTACGGTCGAGTGTTTAACCCTTCATAACTTTTCAATTTTCGGCAATTTTAAATATTTTTAAAAGTGAAACATGTTTTAGAAGATAACAAACAGAATTTAAAAGTAACTGAAACGTAAAAAACAAATCCAAAGTTTTTACATCTTGAATTCGGTGCCGTGTATAATGACAAGAATTATTCACTTTACATATTGCTAGAATGAAAAAAATGAGAAATATAGTAGTTATATATTATATTGTATTGGTGTACAATAAAGTGTTATCTGTCTGTCTATTAGTCCTATATATAAAATTCTCGTGTCACAGTGTTAGTTACCCTACTCTTCCGAAAAGGCTTGACCGATTCTCATGAAATTTTGTGTGCATATAGATGTTGTCCGGTTCTCAGACCTACCCAGGTCTGAGAATCGAACAACATCTATTTTACATCCCCCTAAATATTTTTATGATAGAGAATTAAAAAATACATACAACCCTACATTTTCAACCCCTATTTTTTAATAGCGATATTAGTATTTTTATAATTTTCTACTGGGATGATTTAGATTTTAATTTGAACCAGGTAGATGGCGCTGCAATCGGGTACCAGAATTTAGGTGTTGTTTTTGTTGTTGTATGTGTTGAAGTTTGTCCCGGAATGGTTTAAATAAACGATTGGACCCAGTAGGTGGCGCCGCGATACTCCTCCTAAAGGCTGGGCCTGATTTTGATGAAATGTTTTGTTTGTTAAAGTTGATTTGAGAATAGTTCAGATTAACATTTGGTCCCGGTAGACGACGCTGGAATCGGGTTCTAGGACAACGTCTGCCGGGTACAGCTAGTAAAAATCTATTTTATTTGATGGGCATGTCTGGCGAACTCTTAATTAATTTTTGAAGTGCAATTATGTATATCGTATAATACAGTTTGTTACCGCAACTGATGGACTGTGCGAGTTAATTAGCCACGCAACAGTACATCTTCATTACACTAGATGCCTAGACATTCAAATGATTCAAATTGAACCACCGCGGTTCAAACAAGTACCTAACTATTTCGATTAAACTTATTCAAACTCTGAAATGTCATTTGAACTGAATGAAAGCTTTAAGTTTAAATTTATTTGTATTTGTTAGAGTTCTTCTTAATTTGTCAATAGCTGCCATTTTACTAAAATCTTTTGGAAATCGTCATGTCATTCTGTTTGTGTATTACATTCTTTTTTGACAGAAACCAGACCCCAGCCTATATGGGTAAAATTTATTACAAAAAAAAAAACTACAATAATATGGTATGATAACAAAATACTGTAGTGAATAAGGTGAAAAAAATGGGACCTCTGTTGCGTCACGTTTAATACACCATTTTGTTGATGTATAATTCAATTAAAGACTATGATAATGCGTTCAGAATAGAAGCACTACACCACACTAAATTCCGTGACGCCCTGTAAAAGCGCTATAAATGGGGCGCAGACTTAGCTTTAGGGGTTAGTTCAGCGGCCGTTTCTCGCGACATCTCCGTTTTAGAAGCGAGCGTGGAGAACCAGTCGCTGAGAGTCCCACCCATCCTCGATGCAAGCTTTATACCGACATTTCGGCCCTTCTCCCGAAGGGCTCCAGAATGTCCAGAGGCATTGCCCTTGCGTCATCGAAAAAAAAAGAACACCTCGGTGGCAGGGCGGCCTACTTCATCAACAAGAGTCCGCTGTTACCTGTCCTATCCTTCTAGCCCATCCCTTTCTATCCCATTACTCCCTGTCTGATTCCTACCATCCCAATCTAGTTGGCTTCGTTCCTAGTGTTGGAAACTTTGTAGGCTACGGTATCTACTTTCCATTAGGTGAGCCGTCTGCCTGTTTGTTAGATTCGCAATAAAAAATAAATCATACCATCTTGTCATTGAAATGAGCCTTGGGTACCATATCCACTAAGCTACTGTGGATTATTCGTATTTTGAATGTTAATCAAAATTCCAATTTTTACTTTTATACAATATAAACAACATTTAGGGATAATTTACGTCAGAAGTCGTTTCCTATCTTACTTTATGCGTAGGTAACGGCTCTGTGGAACAATAGAGGCTTTAATATTCATCGCTTGGATATTAATTACCTCTTCATTTGCATAATTACCGTTGTAAACGTAAATTTCCTATATTAAAACGGCTTTTGGGCATTCCTTTTTCAAAACACTGACGACTGTAACTCGGTAAATGGAACAAAGTTAATATTGTTGTTCCATTTAGAACCTGAGCTCTTCTTGAAAGGTAGCCATCTATGTAGGTTTTCTAAAGCACAATTTTTGAAGTGAAACTTCTTTAGAATCGTTGGGATTTGAAACTCTATGAAACGAAAAAGCGACACTAAAAAGAGATAAACACATAAATTCACGCACAAGTCTGTGAGAGAATGGGATAGAATTTAAAGACTGCTCAAACAGAGTTGGAAATGTTTTAAAGTTTTACATTATTACTTAAAATTACGTGTTTTAAATATGTTATAACGATATAATATATAAAATGTAACGTCACGAAATTTGGAATCCCTACCAGCGTTTGTCACATTTTGTTTCACTTGCTTTTATTTCACTTGTGAGCTGCACAGAAATGATTTTTTTTATGGTTGGACTACAGCAGATAGAGCAGCAGCTGGACAGCGGTTACCGTCGACTATGGATATTTGCAACATCAAATGCTACGGATGTTGCTGGTGACGGTGCTGCCGGCCTTGAATGGGTGACTGGAACCTGGCCACTGATGCCGGAACACAGCTCAAGGTTATTATAGACGTACTGTAGACCAAAGCTGGTAACCATCCAACCGGACAAATGATCCTGGCTATGGCTGTTTTGTCGCGTCTTATAACATACCGGCCAGCCGCAGGAACTAGAATAGACTGAAAGCAGCCGATATGTAGGCAGTGCGCCGGCTATTTTGTTGCAGATTTTCATGTGCGTCGGTAAACACTTATCATCAGCTAGACTATAGCTGCGCCCCGCGGTCTCTCCCGCGTGGTGATTTAAAATCCACATAATTCCAAAATAAAAGAATTTTTCTAAAATATAAGTAGCCTAAGTTACTCCTTATTACATCAGCTACCTGCCAATGAAAGTTCCCTCAAAATCGGTCCAGCCATTTTAAAGATTAGCCGGAACAAACAGACAGGCAGACAAAAATGGTAAAAAATGTTATTTTGGTGTATGTACCGTATATATATTCATATGCATGTAGTAAAAAGCGGTTATTTCAATAGTACAAACAGACACTCCAATGTTATTTATACGTATAGATGGATAGGATGGCTATTTACCGCTTAACATACTACATGGACAATGTAAAACTCGTGTCTCACTGTTTATCTGTTCTTAGTGTCGATTTTAGTTTCATCGAATTTCAAATCACATCCATGCTAAAGAAGTTTTTACACTTCGAAAAATATATTTAGAGGCTTTTGTAAAGTAATTATTTTACTTGCTGATTCTTGCAACTCAATGTCCCAAAATGGGTCCTTTAGGAGTCAAATAAGAATATTCTACTTGTTTCTGTTCAGGGCTGCCTGCTGCTCATTACAATACTGAAGCTTATGTAGATCAGCCTTCACATCATCACAAAGATATCTGAGGCCGGTCGACTGTTAGGTTATTTTGAGTTATAGACTCATTTTCAGTCATTCGCTGGTAGCGCAACCAGCCCAAAATTCCTTTTATACCAAAATAGTTACGGAATCCTAAAAATACATTTAGTATTGTGGCGACCGAGGGTGGAACTGCCCAGCAGCGTAAATCAGTTTTAGAACTTTTAGAAAGAACTAGAAATTTCTGGAAAAAAAAGACAAGGACGGATATATTTAGAAAAGGATAGACGATAAACGAAAGAAAGAGATAGATAGATGTTAGAAAGAGATAGACAACGAAAGAAAAGACAAAGATAGATAGATGGGTTCTAAAAAATTCTTCCGAGTATATAAACAGCGTAAGGCGCGCCTACCGAGCAGTTTAAAGTTGAGTTCAGTACAAGACGGTGAAACGACAAGTGCGATACTAAAGAGTTATTAGAGAAGGTGACATGTTTGGTGGACAGATACGTGAAGGAGGTGTGTAGCGTAGTTCGAGAGAGGAACCAGAAGCGAGCTACACGCGATAATATTGGAGGTGGTCCGCCCAATATCGGCGACGGTATTGAGGGTGTGACAACTTATCGTCGGGACTGTGCATCGTTGGTCGTGCGTATAGGGGCAACCCTGCAGAGAGGAACTACGTGCGGCTGTGTAAGTCAATAAAAGCTTTTAAATTAAAAACTGGTGTTTTCTTCCAATCCATAAGTGCGTACCCCCGCTCGTACGTAACAATATATTTAATTATATCTGGTAGTGCGTAATAAAATTGAAAGTACCTAGTTTGGGCGTAACATATGCTCTTATTATAAAATGTTATTATATACCCTAGTGCGCTTTTACGAGGGAACCGGAGCATAACTCATGAAGTAATTTGCATATTAACTACGAACCATAAGTCCAAAGGATAACCATAAGTGGTTTCGCTATTATGCAAACTAACATAAATTACAATCTGCATTTCAAAATTTATTGAAGCGTTTCATACTTGGCGTGCCAAAGTTCGTAGTGCTCTCAGCTTACCGTAGCGTAGAATGAAGTCCGTAGTGCTAACTGAGCGTAGCATTTCGTAACCAGACCGTAGCCGGACTTTGATACTGGTCGTAGCTTAGTGTTTTGCTACGTCTATCACACCCTACGTTCTCCCACGTGTCTTAACATAATAAGAGATACTTTTTAACCGACTTCCCAAAGGAGGAGGTTCTCAATTCGTCAGTATATTTATTTATTTTGTTACGACCGAGGTGCCAACAAAGGCAAAATCACACGTGAATCCCTGTAGAAACATATTTTATTACCTCTTCGACATTTGTACTTCTCTTATTTAGTTTGTGTTTAAAATTTGCGATTAGAAAAAGAGCCCATTGTGTATTGTATTATTTTATGGCAGTCATTAGCTAGGTTATTTTAGGAAATTCGGTCACGTGGCCGAACAGACATATTGTATCCGTGCAGTATAAAGCAATGCCTCGATTGATGGACGAGGCCGTCTAGCGATAACCACAAGCGACACAAGATTTATGTATATTCGGTAATCTATTTAGCGACAGACTTTGCGCGTTTCATTAAATCGTGCTTTACGTTTGGACTGGTTGTGCTCAGTTATATTCGTTTATTGTTTGTAAAGTTCTTATAAATTCTATAATAACTCCGACGGCATTTTCATTCGATTCCTGCAACTCGTAACAATATTAATAAATAGTTTTGTTAGCGAAACTTCGTTCACGTCGTTACCATGACGACGTATTTGTCAGTGGATTAGAATGACGGTACAAAAAAATGCGTGACTGCAACGACACCTTTTTCGCTATATTCGTCTATTCCATGGACACGACCTTATTTATCGGGACAAAAGTATCGTAACTTCTGACCCGGGTTATAATCTAGCTCTATGTCGAATTTCAATTAAATCCCTTTTGTAGTTTTCCTTTGATGTTAACATACCTCCGTCGTAACAAGCGCAACTTTCGCATGTCGGTATTGGTGGTAAGTTGGCAACCTTTTGCATTTCAATATTCTTGAGCGTGTTCCGTGAATATGTTAACACACAAATGTATTCCCGTTCTCCAAAGCAGCCGATACGAAGTAACTTTATCCATGAAATTTAGGTATAAGTGATTGCATTTAAATATTAACTATGAGACTTAGTTTTAATACCTATTAAGTTTAGTTTCTAATTTGAAAAAAAAATGTGTGTTTGTGTGTGTGTGCAGTTCACACGCAGAGCAGCAGAAGTGAAACCTTAGAGACTATATAAATATATATATATCAGCTCATAAATGTCTCACTGTCCCACTGCTGGGCTCGAGCCTCCCATTATAGGGGGATTGGACAGTATACCCGACACGCTTGTCCAAGGTGGCTTGGCAGGTTTGACACATCGGTTATCTCGATATGTAGGCTGCATTAAGATGTTTTCCTTCACCGTTATTAGCACGTGGTAATTGTAACAATATGCACATTGGATCAGAAAACTGAATAAGTGGTGCATGCATTCCGGCCGTTGTACATTACCCGTAACACATGTGTAACTTTCTGACTTTGACAATATATAGTGTATGATTGTGTGTGTTTTTTTATAAATATCGTAAGACTGTGACATAATATAGCACATTTACAAATCTTAGTTGTATTTATATATCTATCATCCAAATCGATTGAGTTATTAGTATTCTATAGTAATGTAAACGATATTAAATAATAAACGAACCCATTTACTCATTAGCAAAGGCCGAGTGGACGTCGCCTGCATTCTAATTAATCCCTTTAGCGCTAATAGCAGCCGATGTTTGCCACGTCACCGTTTGTTTGCCTTTAGCTTGTTTGATTTAGCCCCTGCACTCCGAGGCTTCGTAAATCGAGACCGAACTATCTTGACACATCGATCTACCCAATATTCCTTAGTCGGAATAATATCTGGCCTTGCACTCGCGGGGCGGGGTAGGTCTGCCTACGCCGGTCGTTATAATGGCACTTGTGGTCTAAATGATGTTTTATTCATGCCGCGATGCTCGACTGCTGCGAATAACCGGCTAATTATTGAGGTGTTCGGCCAAGATTTCAGCCGCCCCCGGCGACTGGCTTATTTTCAGAGTGCCTCTTCACTTGTCAGGTTAATAAAAGGAGCCTCGGTTCGCGCACCGCCGGAGATTTTTGGCGCGGAATTGATTATGGTAATTTGATTTATCTGTTTACGGGATTTGGCTGATTGTATTGCCGTTTGTACTGATGCCGCATTGCAGCCATTTACATATTATTTTGTACTGTTCTAATGTGGACTGTATAAGGGGGATGGTCATGTTTACTGTCAAGTCTACCTTCAGTTCTATGCTCTCGATATACAACGCGATGCTATTAAGCTCTATAATGTTACTTTTTATTCCGGAAAATGATATAGTTCCGCAAAATTCAAATCAGAAGATTACTCAAACAAAGCTTGGAAAGCCATAGCGTGTATAACTATTTTAACATTTTTACTTCGTATTAATCTGTATTATAATTGTGTTCATAAATACGTTTACCCTTTTACATAATTATTATTTACATACCAAGTCGGTACAATAATTTCGTGATTCTGTGTATTTCACTTAGAATCCTTCAAATATATAAGCAGACAAATGTATTAGAAATTTTCTTATAATATTACAAAAACTCCATAGCGTTCAAGAATCATATTGACTATTATCTCTTTTTTAAAAGCATGTTTTACACATCTGACGTCGTTAGTGTATAAGTAAAAGAACATGTCATAGCCTAAGTGCCACGTCATTCATATGAAAAAAGATTTACATTCAGTTTTCTTTAACTTACTTTACATGTACTCTTTAAAAGTCAGACATGTCGTTCAATATCAGAACGCTTTAGAATAAAGTTATAATATTTGTATTCAAAACGTGAATTCAGATAGCTTATTTTATTATAAAGGTCACGTTTGTCTAAATCATTACCTCTCAACGATTTACGTTGCAACCCACAAAAAACCCAAAACTAAAATCTTGCGATTCATTCACTGTAAAATTATAATAATAGTTTATTTATATGTTTGATTTGTACTTAGGTCATATTTTTTAACAGACCGTGACCCCCACAAGGGCCCCCCCCCACCCCAGGTTGAGAAGCGATGGTCTAAATCATTGGTCCCCAAAGTGGTCTACATCTAACTTTAAGGCGTCCACGCCAGCGAAAACAGAATCTGCCGATCCACGTACTGTAATAGGTGTCGACAATAGTGAATTGAATTTGCTTAAATGGAACGAATGGAGTGGTGACGAAAACTTTAGCAGTCTATAAATATAATATTTGCATTGTTAACTTTCTCTTTATTTGAATTAGAGTAAAACATTTGAGTAATATAGACAAATTCGATATTTAAAAGACAGAGTGTCTATTCAATACAGTGAATATTGGTACGAGGTCCACCAGATAAAAAAAAATGGGGACCATTGGCCTAAATAAAAAGAGAACGTTAAATCGTGATAAAAATACAATGTTCGAGTGTGAAAATTTGCCGAGGTTCTTTTGATAATAAATATTTTTCTGGGATCGTTATTAAGTCGTAAATACAGCTGGCTCCCCGGCGTCCCACAATGTTCCGATCTCGGCGGCTAATAGAATTATCCCAGCCATAGCTTCGAATTAATTCCAAGGTCCCAGAGACCTTTTAAATATTATCCGCCGGGACGTTGGGCGCGTGACGCGCTTTATGTACTCCACCCGTGGAACCCTCCTTTTTGAGTCCGATTGAAAAAGAGGCTGGTTTTACTTTTTTATTACTTTCGTTGGTATAATTGTATTAAATTAGATACATGCTTGGCAATGCGCGCAAACTGAAGTGTTTCGTATAGACGAAAAATATCACTTGTTTTTGTTATTTGCCTATGTAATCATAATAAAGTATTTAGTCAAAAATAGCCTTTTAAAAAGCACTGCACTGAAATCTTACAAACTATTTTTCTTTGAAAGTATTTTTTAAGCTTTACTGTCTTCATTTTTTCAGAGTTCTTCATCCGATAGTTTAAAGTTAGAGTGGAAGGGATTTGTCATTGTTTTGGAAGTTTTAGGCCTTTATCGAAAGAAAACGAGTTCTATAATTCCGATCGGTTGACTCAGCTTGGTTTTTATAAACTTATGTTTGAATGTAATGGGAATTATTCTTCTGGGGTAGAGCTTATCTTACTTCCACCATCGAAAGTAATTGCACTTTCGATGGTGGAAGTGTTGAATTTAATGAAAACGAATCATTTAAAATTCCCGCGACGAAGGATTTTTTAAAAATATTATGATATGAAATCTTTCGTATGCTCATGTCCCGTTAACCAAAGATCTTATATTGTACTAGTTGTGCCCGCGATTTCACTCGCGTGGTGATGGAAGATCGTTATATTTTGGATAATTCATACTATATCTTTATAATCTATAGCCTATGTGTAAGCTATATTATTGTAAAGTTTCATCAAGATTCATTCAGTAGTTTTTGCATGAAAGAGTAACAAACAGACATCCATACATCCACTCTTATAAACTTTCGCGCTTATAATGTTTATAGGATATAGTATACTAAGGTACTCTCAAACAACAAAACACGACGTCTAAAGAAAGCAAAATTTATTTACTGTAATAATTAGTTTAAGTTCAACTACTGTGACCTAATTTCATTAGGACCTCATTTAAAATTTATGACTTACAGTGTTGTACAATTAAAATGTTTAAAACAAAACTATTACGAGAAAGCATAAATTATTTTCCCCCGTACTTGCGAGCGGGGCGCAGCTAATGCCTCACTTTATCCACAACGTTCAAACGCAATAAAAAGTTATGAACTTCGACATGCAAACCGAGGAATACTAGAAATAAGTTGCATTTTAAAATAAATTTTAAAACGAAACCTAAAAGTCGGTGAACTTATGTTGGACAGGTAACAAAAAAGGCTGACAAAAATAGCTATAAGCATGTTTGCAGGTTAAAATTAAATACGACGCAACGTATGCGGTTTTATATACAAATATGGTTCTCTGCAGCCTTTAATGCGGTTTTGCGTTAACTTTGTTTTCCTGATTCACGAGAAAACTTGTATGTTTCGGGATAAAAATATGTGTTAATTTCCGATCTCGGAAGTTCGCTCTCTCTTTTCTTTGACCTTCTTCCAATTATATGGGGTTGGAATAAAATGCGATTTTATTTCACTAAATTGAGTATTTCCATATACATATCTTTATTATAAAATTATTTCAATATTTCAAAGTTCAAATTTGCACAAATAATAAATACATACAATAAATACAAATACTAGGGAATTACAACCGTGTTACTATAATTATTATTAATGTTTATACTCCAAGGCGGCTGCAAGGCTGCAAGGCGACAGAAAACAAACAAACTAATACATTTAACTGGATATGTAGTTGCATCTATTTACGTGGCAGTGGTGAGTCCCATCGATCTACGAAGAGTAGAAAAACCCAAGGCAACGGATGAGTGGAAAAATGAATCTTTCTTTTCAACTTGTCCGTTGCGATTCGTTTTTCCACTTGTCCGTTGAAGTTTCACTTCTAATGTCTCCCGGCACACATTTCGATTTTTTGGATAAAGTTTTAGTTATTGTGTATTTAGATGATGAATATAAAACATTACACACACAGTAGGGACTGTAATAGAATAATTAACTGTAAAAATAATATTTGTAATGTACGTTAATTATCTATTAACGATAAACAGTGTATAGCTATATCCTGCCAATGAAAGCTATGCTATTTGTACAGGGTTACCGCCTATTTGGGTTTATGTTTTCCCTAATTTGCGCGTTCAAGCAAAACATTATTAAAATAACATCCTATCAAATTGTAGATGAAGTTTGCGGATTACTTAAGACCTGCCTGTTCTTATGTTTGTATTGATAATGTTGTGATTCTGATTTGAAAACCAAATTTGCATGGTTTCTATAGACAGATAGTGTCTATTGTTTCCATAATAAACACAAATATAGTAGTACTAGTAACCATGTTTTTTAACAAAACATAATAACTGTAGCATGTTTATTATCATACTTGCTATTATTGCTTTAAAGACAATATTTTTCTCACCTCATAGTCATTTTAAGGGAACTGGTGGTGCTTCCAACACGTTTGTCCAAAGTGTGTTGGTGAAATTCAGTCATCGTTCATCTTAATGTGCAAGATTCCTCATTATATATAGCCTGTCTGCTGATCTCCTGCAATAAAAAAAAAAATATAATTTCATCGCGATAAGCACATAGTAATGGCAAAAATGTGCTCATTACGTAAAAGAAAACACCTTTAGCTGTGCATGCTCCCCAGCCAGGATTAAACTTCACGTTATTTCAACGATACGCGAGCGCTTTAGTCACTAAGCCACCCCGAAATCCATGCAGGAACGGAGAAAGAATAAAATGTATGTGGCGGGTTGGCCTGTATGAAATCGGCGGCAAAACAACCCGAACGATTTTTACCCGTCTAAACAACTACCATCCCTGGTCTTGAATATGCCGCCATATCAACCTTGAGTCATATTCCGGCATTAATGACCAAGTTCCAGGCTCCCCTTAGACAGTGGCAGTATATTGGTAACACCCTTGGTGTTACAAATGTCAATAGGCGATGGTAATCACTTTCCATCAGGTGGGCCATGTGCCTATCTGCTGAACTCATGCAATACAATCTATGAATGTGTTTTAGTAATGCATTGTTGAGGGTGTTTCGGTGGGTAGTTTACTACTCGTATCCACTTAACTGAGATATTATTTATCATCTCATAAAACGCCGAAGTCGCCTAGATTATGTACGAGCCTACCAACTTCTGACTGGCATATCTTTCACGGGTCAAATAGCAAATGACATATTGTTTCAACAGCAGGTAATTAAATTTTTTTCTACGCCATATTTTCAAATTAAAATGATGATAAGGTATTTCGATGCTCACTATTTTGTATGAACATTGTTTTAGAATTTATGTATGCATGTATTTGTGTATATGCTGTATGTGTTTATGCGTTTATGTGTCCACTTACTGTTACACATATATATGTGAGTTATTGGGTCAAGTTTGATGGCACTAAAAATCAGCGTTATGTCGGAATTTTTCTTTAAATTTCGATATAGCACAATGCTGAGTTGTCAATCTAATTGACTAAAAAAACTCGGCATACAAGCCTTATTTATTTATTATGTATGTTTTATGTTTTGTAAATCAAGTTTTTTCGTTTTTGTTTGAAATTAAATATGGATGCCATATGTTTTTATGTCTTATTTAAGTCAATAAATCTTTTTCTTTCTTTCTTTTCTTAATCTACCAAATTCTGGCTTCAACATGAGAAATCACAGTACAAGTTACCAATCAATATTTCGAAAGATTAGTTTTCTCAAATTTATCTGAAAACTTTTTTAATCAGGTGAAGTTTTAATGCCAGGGGATTAAACGTCTACTCGCTTTTGCGTGTAGTGCTTTCAAAATAATTATGTACTTGAAAAAGCCCATAAATGTCAGTCGTTGTTCTAATAATTTACATTTAAAGGTCAAGGAACGTCCTTGCTCGTAATTATTTGTCAATTAGCGTAATTAAGCAAATTATACCAATATAATTTTGCCATTTTGTCTCCGTGGAAACGCAGGCTGGGGCTTAATAATCGAGGATTTATTTGGACAATTTCTTTTTAAAATGTATAAAATCGTTTTCGACTCTTGGTACGGTGAACGATAATAAAAGAGGTATGTACACGGTTTCTTATTGTTAGCTAGCTTTTGTTTGCGGTTTCGGTTTCACAGTGGCCTGATTCAATAAGGAAATTGCTTTGAAACGCCTTTTGAATATTATTGCTGTCATGCTGATATCAGACGGCTTAACCAAATTGAATCAATTTGCTTGAAAGACGCATAACTGAAGGTACACAACGGTAATCAATGACATTGAAGGATACAAGTTTATGTTTATGTGGATTATTTTGGTTGATTTATTCATATTGAAAGGCAGAAATGATTCGCCTAATATCGGCTCTAGGGCTGGTAGAGTAGCGACTTTGGCAAAAATGCATATTTAACCAGTCATGTTTGTCTGACTCTCTGTCTAAGTATTAGACTAGTAAACAAGTGCCTTTTGGACCAACTTTTTTCAGCAGTCTCCGAAAATTATAAATGAGGAGTCATTCGATTCGGAATGGCATATAGATGATTTTTGAAAAAAATGAAGTTCCGCTTGCAAAAATTGTAAAAGTTATTAACAATTAACTAAAAAAAGGGGGGTTTAGTTTTTTGCAAATATCTCAAAAAGTAATAAAGATTTTTAAAAATTTGAAAAAAGATTCGAAATAAGGAGGAAATTTCCTAAAAAAAGTCTCGACTCCCGAAACTGTAAGATCAATATTTATAATTTTCCCAGAGGGATGAAAATACGGCCGAAAACGGGTACTCTGGCTTACGCAAGCCACACCCACGTCGGCCCTTTAATGAATAAATATTATTTAAACATACTAAATATGAAAATAAAAAATTGTTTCTTTTTATAAAAAATTTTCATTTAGTTATTCAATAGTTAATTATCATTTTTTTTGATTGAACAGGAACATTGCAAGTGTGATAAATGTTAAACTATAAAATTAAGATTTTTTTCCTTTCTTGGAGCAATTCTTGAAAGGCTTTAGAATAGAACCCCGTTGGAAAAAAGACACGAGTTTACCAGTCTATATGTCACAATTGGGTATAGAAAACATTTGACAATTAATTCTAAAATAATGCACTTAAAAAAGTAATTTCTAATGTGAAATTGGAAAACTGACAGACACAGTGTTTAAAAGGTATATTACTTAAGCATTGTTTAGCACTGTGTCCTTAATAATAGTGTCATATCTCATTACGTACTAATACGTATATATATCGAGGGCTTCAAAACAAATCAGCGTATACGCAAAAAAACTATTTTTTGTTGTTTACTAAAATCTATGCATGTTACAATTTAGAAAGTCTTACAATTATGCAAGTGTAGGTACCTTAAAATAAGGGTATTTCCAAATTTCAGCCTTATACAATCAACTAGTTTTGTTTTATTCACAATTTTAGGGTAGTTGACAGTCAAGTCAATTAAATCACTAGTCTTACAAAATGCCGAAACCGCCTGGATTTCCTACGAGAATAGTAAGCTACGACGTCACAACTTTGACGAGTCAATTAGTATTTTAATTACTGTTTGAACAAATCATTGAAATTATTTTTGTACTAGCTGCGCCCGCGGTTTCATCCGCGTGGTGATGGAAAATCGTTATGTTTTGGATATTTCACACAAACATAAATAAATTACAGTGTTATTATTTTTATTATAAAATAAATTAGCTATATTGTTGTAAAGTTTTATCAAAATCCATTCAGTAGTTTTTGCGTTCAAAAGTAACAAACTTATATCCATTCTTACAAACTTTCACGTTTACAATATTTATAGGATGATATTTTAAAATAGGATGAAATTTTTAGCACGTGCATATGCACACGTTTTATATGACAATTTTAATTTATTGTATGTAACATGTGACATCTACTCAATGGAGAAGAACGCTAAAAGTCCTTATGAGAAAACAAAAATATGGTACTCTGAATTTCACTTTGAACAAGAACACTGCGCGAGACAAAGATTTTCAAAGTTTGTTCGCAACACAGAAGAATATTGTTGTGAACGCAATTCGTTTCAAGTCAGCTCGACTGTGATATGCATTCAACACCATTCGACCCGTTAAATGGACGTGAAATGCATTTACACTGCCAAGATATCGACGCGACGCGATGGCTAAATGTTGAAACTTTTATTTTTAGCTTTCCGTAACCAAACACCAATAATCTATCTTCATTTCATTTATCATTTAAGAGCATGCTCGTGTCGATGGAGCCTGTTCCAATCTTCTCTATTATGGGCTAGTTATTTTACTTCTATGTAAGATGCGACACCCACTTTTTCTTTTATTTGATCCATGAATGCTCGTCTTGGTGATCCCTTCCCTCTCCTATATATTTTTTTATTAACAAATCTACGTTCTCGAATTCCGTACCCTTATTACAACTTAATTACTATGAAAGTTTCTAGAGTTTATACACGCTTATAGTTTAGTTTTGTTACTGTGTGTGACATTAATTTTGTAATTTTTATGTTGTGTTGTGTGTACCTTAAGAATAACTTATAATATACTTCTTTTCTAATTGTAATACTAAACTTATACTAATGTAGAGCGTATCTGTTACATGCTGGTGTTGTGAGGAAGTGCATGTGCAGTGTGTGCCTTATGCCTATACCTATATATGTTATCTTTCTCTCCTATATGTAGGTATATACCTATATAATCGTTTTGATCGTAATTGTTACTGAACTTTTTGATGAAAATGTTGGAGGGTCCATGGATGGCTTAGATTCGGAATGGGTACTCGGTAGGTGGGGTTCTTATTGGGCCCCATGATTTTGATGAAAGTTGTCGTTTGTGTATAAGTGGGTCTCTGAATGGGTTAAATTTACAACTGAACATGACGGGTGGCGCTGCGAGCTGATTTCAAGTTTCCTGTACAGGACAGCGTTTCCCACTAGTCTGTCTATTTATTAAATTACTTATCTCAAAGTTATTTTGGCCGAAGAGTATTTTACCTGTCGTATATCCAATTTGATTTTTGACATTTGACTCTATGGAGTGTCGGAGTATGCTAAGCAAAGCATACTAAGGGCGAAATCGATAGTCGGCCGACTACCCGCTGGCCATCCTAAGTTTTGCTCAAAAGATTGAGTGGAAGCTGACCTGATCAAGGTTCAAGCTGACAATTGAGAAGAGACCTTTCAGGACTGAAGGAAGGTGGCGTGCTCTCGTTTCGGAGGCCAAGACTCACTTTGGATCTCTGAGCCAACGAAGTTTACTTAGTTTAACGGTTTTAAGGGCCGTATTTTATTTGATTTTTATTTCAGCGTTTCATTCTCTTTTCATTGCTTTACTTTACTATTCAAAAAGTGATCAAATAAATACGGACGAATTCAGGGGTGACGCCTAGTAAATAATTTGCTCGGACAGCTAGCAGTCTCATTTTAAACATATACCTACTCACTTAGAAGTGGCAATAAAACATTTAAAATCGTATTTGTATGTAAATCGTGCAAAACTTTAGAGTCTGTAACTTAATGTTTGCCTAAATATTCCTCCAAATTGGCAACTTAAGTTTACATCGTTACGGCGGTTAGTGGCTTGCGAAAGTTTTAAATATAGCGTTGAAAGTTACGTAGTCAATTAAGTTCTGCTTTCTTAAAGCAAGTCTGTATTCGTGTACACGTTTTCAGGAAATATTTTAATTTTCTTTGAATGCAAAGTATTTATGTACTATTTATTAGATTTTATTTTGGGTTTCTCTCGCGTGTGAAAGAATATATATTCCACGGAAACTATATCGTTTTGGGATAAATAATGCTAGGGTTCATAACCATTATCTAAACACATGTAGGACTGGGACTGGGGCCGGTTGTGACATTTTTTTACAAATGGTCATATTTTTTTTATTCGTTTCATTTTTTAACCTATAATTAATTAATAAGGTTTGTTTAATTAAGTAACTACTCAGAATTTAAATTTAATACATTTTTTATATACCAGACCATCAGAAATTAAATAAATGAATACATTTTGGTAAAAGAGACGTGTAACTTTCAACCCCACTCCAGGGGCTGGTTGTTACACTACACGGGGCAAAATGTTACAATAAAAATCAAACGTTATAAAAGAATTTTTATTAGGAACAATCATCAATGTTGTCCACATCCATAGGCTGCAGCTTATGCGGACAGTGTGGTGGGAAGGATAACATTACGTATAAGGATAACATAACGTCATTATAGCGTTTTCTGTTTCGCCACCATTGCCACTGTAACTACCTACCCTCGTCACAACCAGCCCCTGTCTCCTCTACACCAATGTGAAGCAGTCCTCAGCGGATTATTTTCCACAAACGCTATATTTTAACTGCTGTCATTTAATTCGTCTTTGGTTACACTATCACTGATTATAGCCCATTATTGTTATCAACAAAGCACTGGACTGGAAGAAATCCTTAAGAGTCTCAACTTTTCTCTCAAGAGATTCACTCACCAAATTGATAATCAGATCGTTTACCTTCGCTTGTGTATAAATTTGGTATATTTTCTCACGAATTTTGTACATGCGGGTACAACTGTGTATTTCTATGAAATAAAAAAATCTCCATTCATAGAAGTGTATTAAATTATTACCGGTTTTCGTCATCTATAATATTATAAAATTATAAAAATGCCGTGTCTGTACATTAAGATATTTAAAAAAAACTGGAATAGACTATATAAACTTTTTCTCCTGGGGATCCCGTGTGAATTTTTGATTCTGGAAATGATTTAAAATTGCCAGATTAAAAAAAACCGAATTCCTATTGATTTTTGAACTAAACTAAAGAAATGTTATGTAATAAAATGTGTGAAATTTTTATCCTGAGAATGAATTGTAGTTTTTCGGGTGCATACAAATAAGCATATGCTGGGAGAGTTTCCACTTTCACTAAAACGATATCTTTTTAGCATTCTTTTTTAAAGGCTACGCTACTTTTTGGTCCCACGGCAATTTCAAGTCAAGCGTGGACGAAGTGGCGGCAATATCCTAGTTTTTGTAATATTTCCCTCTTGAGCCCCATTTTAATTTTTGTTCACAAAGATATCCAAGAAATTCTCAAGTTACCGAGCACAACAAAGAACTCCGTTCAAAGGTTTTCTCTTACCCGTGGCGGACACAGATAAATTTTGGAATAAAATTTCATAAATATTTTTGATATATTCACGGTCAGGCTTTTCATACTTTACCCGCGTGGCTTATCTGGATTATCTCGGGATTCCCCGTGGATTTTTTTTAACTTGTTCGCGTTTGTGCGCTTTATCCGGTACGTGATTTGACGCAAGCCTGGTCCCAAAAACCATTGGCTCACAAAATATGTTTGTTTTCCCCTATTACTTCTGGTTTGCGGATAATAACGAGTCTTTCGTGTAATAAATAACTTGTTATAAATTGTCTTTAGAAGAAAGCTAGACAGAAGATGCAAGGCGATGGAGTGGCGAAGATGTGATTTCTCTTTATAGTATAGTGAAACGTCTTTATTGATGTAGTGGAGAAATTTAGTGCGTTATTAAAAGACAAAGGCGTCACGTTTTCTTGATACGTTATACCGTCGCGACGGTATCTGTATACCAAAATTAGGAGGGCGGATTGAAGTATGTATGTATTATACTGTTTTAAATAAGTAACAAGATTGGATACTGATCCTATTTTGGCTGGCTGCTAAGCACTTGCTTAGCAGCCACGAAGGGTTCGGTAGGGATGATAAACGTCTACTATTTACGTCAAATAGCTATTAAACTTTGTTTAAAATATTTATTTTAAATATAATCTATACTAATATAAAATGTAAGTTGTGGTGAGTTTTACTTTGCAAGTATCTACACAAATATAAGCACATTTAATTTTCTGTATTTTTTAATAACTTGCACAATCTTATGTATATTACCTAGCGATAGCCGTAAAATCACTAATGTTTTTGTGCCTCCATAGTGCCTCGTTCAAATCATTTGCTAGCAGCTGATTTAATTCTATATTATTATGCTTAATCACAAAGGAGACTTGTTTATTATGTTGCCTGTAGGAGAAACAGCGTACCTAATTGTTAGTGGTAACCGTCGCCCACTATTCATTAAATTGCCTTATCATTTGAATTTTGACATTATTACTTGAAATTTTAATCGATAGTAAGGCAAATGAACGGTCGGTAAGATAGAGGAACTGGCCATAAGACGTTGCCTACCTAGACGAGGCTTCAAATATGTTTCGAGAATGTGCAGCTGAGCTCTTTGATCTGATCCCGCCCTCTCCCTTCAATCATCGGACAACCAGACGCACCGGCATGCGACACCGATATATGGTGGATATTCCACCTATAAGAGCGAAGCGCTTGGCACCTAACTTCATCATACGCACCGCAAAGGAGTGGAACTGATTGCCGGAGTCTATCTTTCTCGATACATATAACCTGGGTGTCTTAAGTCTCGTGTGAATAGGTACCATCTAGGTAAGCGTGCTCCACCCTTAGAGCACATCTTCGCTCCACATAGGGCGAGATTGTGGTCAAACGCGAAACTATACTACAATAAAATAAAATAAAAACTGGTTACCGCCTTATTTGCTTAGTGTTGGTATAGTGTTGTGGACAATTGTTGTTCACGATGGTGTTGTATAATTTTATTACGAGACGCTATGTCACGGAATAGCGTCGAACATAAACAGCTAAATTGAGCTATGAACGTTAAGATAATATAAGTCTTTTATTAAAATTTAATATCCTTCGAGAACCTTTTACGTTCAAACGCTTTGTACACGTAATTATTAAGCGCGCCTTTTAATTAAGCCCTCTCTGATGTTATAAGCCTTGTTCAACCGTTTCTACCTTTATTTCCAGGTAACACGAGGTGGGATGACACAGTGTTGGGACGCGATCGTATCAAAAACGTTGCGCGCTCTTTGATTTGTGCGAATGTCAATACGTGATTGATATTCGATAATAGAGTCGCGCGCGGTGCTGTTCTCCCGACCGATGTGGTTGTGATCGTGCGGCACGAGCGTCGTTGTCATGGTCCGGCCATGGCGTGCGCTAGCCCTGCTGGCGACGCTGCACCTCTGCCTGTGTACCAGGGAGCAGGTATACCACAACCACTTCGCGGTGCACGTGCCCGCGGGCCCGGAGCACGTGGATGACATCGCGCGGAGGCACGGCTACGTCAATCATGGACAGGTAAGCTTATTAACAGTTAGTTGAATCCACGTGCCTACGCGCCGAGTTCAAATTAAATATGTAAAGATGGTTAGTTCCGCGGGCGCGAGTTCAGTTCTCGCCAAAGGAACTCAAATAAACAGTCAGTGTAACCAATTCAATTAAGTTTTACTTTTACTCGTGTGAAAATAATTCAATACGATTGCAATATCAATGTTTTTACCGAGATAAAAAAAATGCGATTTAATTTTTTGTGTTATCACATATAAGTTGGCGTTATCTCTTTGAAGTTTCTATTCATTTTTAGCCCTTTAAAGTGCTTTATATCTATCTACGAACCATACATTTCGTGCATGTATGTTGTTCGGGACGATACGTAACTCTCAAGAATACTGCATAAAATGGAAATACGCGATGTATACTGGACAGTTTTAACCGTTCTTTACAAAACTCTGTAATCATTGGTAATTGCGTAATTATAGCTGTAGATCCAACAGCAATATTACTTCGTTCATACGTTATTTAATTAAAATCTAATCTACTCGTAAAAATAAATGAATACATTTATATTACAATAATATTAGTTTGATATGTTCGGAAAAAATCATTTACGAGGGACACTGCGTTAACGAGGGACGTAGCGCGTTAGCTCTCTTTCACTCTAATCTATCTTTAAGATCTGGCAAGCACTATTTGCTGCCACTTTTACATACCCCTCGTACGCAGAAAAAGCTTTAATTTATTTCAAAATCTAGTGAATGATTTTTTCCTAAATTATCAAAGTAATACTATTTTGATTAATAATACTAGCGGCCAAATTTTGATAAGCAACGTAGCAAAAATTTATTCGTCTATTATTGTATTATGTTATTCTATTACATATAAATATTAGATTTTAATTAAATAACACATTAAGGCTGGTGTGCACCGACTTTTAACCGACGGTTAACCAAAAATAATCACTGTTTTTCCATACATTTTTGGTGATTATTTTATTTTAACCATCGGTTAAAAGTAGGTGCACACCAGCCTTAATTAGTGATATTGCAGCCGGATCGCAGACTATTATTAGGTTTATTTAGTTTTCTTGTTGAAATATCTACCTAAAGAATATCTTTATCATATGCATATATATATTGTGACGTGCGATAAACTAATGCCACTGAACCTAAAAGGTCAAATATATAAATCTGTCATACGACCAGTCATGCTTTACGGATCCGAATGTTGGGCCACCAAAGTGATAAACCACAACAGAATGTTGAGATGGATGTGTGGTGTTACAAGAATGGATAAGTTGAGAAGTGAGTACATAAGGGAATCTTTGAAAGTTGCGTCCGTGACTGAAAAATTAAGAGGAAGAAGACTAAGTTGGTATGGGCATATAATGAGGAGGGAAGAAAGTCACGTGACAAAAAGAATGTTAAACTACAAGATGAATGGGTACACATGTCTTTACATGTGTACCAAAAAAAGATGGATAGACTGCGTGAAGGGTAATATGATGATTTGTGGTGTGACAGAAGATGTATGTTAGAATAGAAGAGTGTGGAAGGAAAAGACATATTGTGCCGACCCCAATTAATTGGGATATGGTGAAAGAAAACAGAATGCATATATTGAACACGTGCCTGTTATACACACTGCAAGATTCAAAAACTCGTGCGAGCTTGAATTTTTACAAGATATTATTACTCTAGGAAGTCTAGGATTTAAATTTTGATATGCTGGTGTTGCAAATATCCGTACGGAAATAGCCACGTGCACGTGGATTAATAACAACACTTCACTTGGGTGTGGTCAAGCATCCAAACGCAATTTGATTAATGATAGGAACCTCGCATAACTTGCTTTAGTCATTAAGTATAGAACATACTACTGTCCCACTAATAAAGAAAGTGATAAAGTGTCCGTACGAAGCGTATGTTATAAAAAAGGGTGTTTACCAAGGAAGGCGTCTCGTCGGGGCGAGTTCATCGCGTGACTGTATGTCCGGCGGTCGTCCAATTAAGTTTTCTCCGGTGATTAATGGCCCCTAACACCTAGTTCAGAGTAAAGGTTTACTTTGGTTAACGCTCGCCTTGTGTTTGCGATCTTAGTTCTGTTTTGTTAAGAGCCTTTGTTTGTATTCCGACCACTTTGATGGTATATCTATTTCTGTCAACATGGTACCTATGTATATATTTTATATATGAGAATGTTAAACTGCAAGATGGCTGGATACAATTACAAAGGTAGATGAATGAATTGTGTGAAGGATCTTATGATGATTTGTGGTGTGATAGAGGATGTTGTAGATTTGTCAGAATAGATGAGTATAGATGGAAAAGACATATTGTTTCGACCCTAAATAATTGGGAGAAGGTGAGAGAGAAAAGAGATATTTTATATGAGAAGCAATTGAACTAAACGCGTGTTAAGAAAACCAAGGTTTACGTAAATAAATTTGGAATATTTTCTAAAAAAGATGTTTCAATGTTAATTCAAGATTATCAATAGCAATGATATATATGTTGTGCTAGTTCATGCTCTAAGGGCGCTTGTCTCCAAATGACGTACAATCAAAACCAAGCCGCTAAGTATGCAATGATTAGGCAGTTTTATTGTGATAATAACTGTGCGTATTGCACGCTTCATCCAACACTGTCACTATCTAAAATAGTGAACTTTACAGAAGAGCCACTAAACCTTTTTTAAACATGAATATCAGTATTTAATCCATTGAAATCATAAAATTTAAGGACCGAATATTGAATTTTTTAGAGGACGCAATTTTATTTTTGGGACATGTGGGTCAATAGAAGCTTAACCTCAAGTTTGTGGGGTCGCCACCCTGGCCGCCATCTTGAAAAAGTGGTGAAAACACTTTTTTCGCAATATCTCTGAAATTATGCGTCTTACAAAAATTTGCAAAGTCATAATTTGTAGCAAATTGTTTTGCCTACAAATATGTTCATATAACTTTTTGTCCTAAATTAAAAATTAAAGAAGTTATAAGCAAAAAAGTGAGATTTTTTTAAATTAATTCCTAACTCTTTTCTTTACCATAGAACTTACCAAATTTAACTTATAGAATGTTAAGCAGGTAGAAAAGGTCCCCCGTTTTCCCCGACACCTATGAGGTAGAGTCCGTAATCACAATTTTTAAACACAAAGTTAACAAAAGCAAAAAAATAAGTGGATGTTTTCTCGTACAAAAGCAGCTATTGTCGAATATTCTGCAGCTACTCTAAAAATGTTATAAAATTGCTTAATAACTCAGAACTTTATAAATACGTCGGTTAAAGTAGGTACAGTAAGAATACTTTCCATAATTACTTTCCATCTGGCTAGGGTATAATTAGTAAAGATAAATGTACAATTGTATACGCCTACTGCTTCTAAGGACCGTCAGATAGGGGCACCTTTCTATTATTGTTATTCTACGGAGCAGGAAAAACTATGATAAACCGAAACAATACATTTTCCTCATCTATGTTATCCTTTGCACTTTCTCGTTTAATTGGATTATATCAATCACTTTGTGGGAATAACCTCATTTATAAGCTACCCATGTAATATGTGTCGTATACTAGTATTATTTGAAACTGTTATTAGGTAATACTATGGTAATATATGTCTTTTTACCTGGTATAAAACAAAGTAACTTCCCGCATCTGTCTCTTTTTCTCTTTTCTTTCACCTAATCCCAATTATTTGGGGTCGGTACTAAACGTCTTTTCCTTCCACACGCCTCTATTCTGACACATATCTTTCGCACCACAAATCATCATATCATTCTTCACACAATCCATCCATCTCTCTTTTGTCTGTCTACCTTTACATTTGTACCCATCCTTCTTGTAGTTCAACACTTAACATTTCAGCGTCTATCTTTGTGTATATGATATATATATATATATATATATATATATATATATATATCATGTGTGTGTGTCGGTTCTATGTGGGTGTATGCGTGTATCTGTAAGTTTGAAAAACCCCGGATATTTCGCACAATGTAGCCGCTGAAGCTTATAGTATAAATATAATTGTGTTGCCTTTAGTTTTTGTGTAAGGGTTTGTCGAATAATAATAAATAAATACAATAAAATATTAAAGAGACTCACCCAAACCCCCGTTGACTAAGAATGTCCACCTTGGGTTCTTAGACGCAGGTATAACACATGCACGGAAATCTTATTCTTTCTTACATGTCTGTCTGTTTACCGCCGCAAAAGAATCCAATGACAAAATGGGGGCACCTTGCATATACGAAGGTGAAATTAGGGTGACAGAGATAGATATACATACATACTATTCTAAAAAAGAGAGGAAATGTGTATGTATCAAGACTGTGTATTGTGGTTTGAACAAGAGATGGCGGTACCATACCTTGAAAACCATAGTTCAACATTAAATAATAAATACCTGCTGGTATTACTAAAATTAATTAACTGATTTTATTGGACGAGTTAATTTGTTTAGTGTGTGTATATTACACTATTGTAAGTGAAGTACTTTTTTCCTCTGTATTTAAATAAAATGTTCTATGGTAAAACATTATGTAATATATTTGTCACTCTTTGCCGACTAGTCTTGCTGATCTGAGCTATAATTTAATATCGAACCCTAAGACCTTGTAGACGTCTGGTACTTTACAACTTAGGCCATAAATCATGATCACACATTCGAGTAAGGGCAAAACTTTTCTTATTTTTGTTCTCAAGTCTCGTGGGGGAGCGGTCTGAATTTGATTGAGTGCGTAGTGGCAATTGGGGACTTCTCGAGGTGTTTATGGTGCATCATTTGTGATATAGTTTCTGACCTAGTTCCTCGCTTCGATTCGTCAGATATGTATGACACGCGTAGTCTGTTTATAACGTCTTAATATATACAATATCGTTACGATCGGAACACCGACAAAAGACAAATTTACACCTGCATACCTATTGACATTTTATTGGCATTTGGACTTTTTTTGTTTACTTAGTGTTTAAAATTTGTGATTGGAAAAATAGCTCACTGTTTATTGTAATCTTTATGGTAGTCATTAACCAGGTGTGATTCTTAGAAATTCAGTCTACAGACATATTGTATTTGTACAGTATAAAGCAATGCCCCAAGGGAGGGGTGAGGAGTCGAGCGATAAGCACAAGCGAGGCAAGACGTGTGTACTATATTCCGCAAGCTATCTAGCGACGGATTTGCGCATGTTATTATATTTGTACCTGTTTCATTCGTGTTTGTATAGTTACTAGTGCACTCCAGGATGCAGGTGTCTACAGGCTCGGTTGTGAGTGTAGTTCAGGGCAAAAAAAAGAGAAGCATAAAAACACGGATAAAAGAAATACCTGTTACCGACTTGAAACAAAAGTTCTAAGAAATCTGCGATCAGAGAATTCACGCTGGATAAACCGAACCACTACATCAGATTCGATAAATCACAAATCTTTGAAAAAGAGAATCGTTTCATACGTAGAATGATGCCCGAGGCTATTGAAATAAAAAAAAAACACCCAAATTTCAATAGAGAACCTTAAATAAAGGTTATACTCGTATTTGCCAACCAGGTTCGAAACTGCTGTTAACTGTTTAAACTAAATAATTAAAAAGAGCGAGTTGGCGGTAGTTTCGATAAAACTTTAAGATTACTCATTGACACTTGACATCTTTGTCTTCCGTGATCACGGCTACTGGAAAAGTGACCAAAACGTCGGAATAATACAAATCAAATAAATAGTCAATATATACAGATTTATTGAAGACACATAATACGTTACATTGTTATGTGTAATAATGCACTAAACTTGAACCTGTATAATATAAGTTACAAAAAATTGTATGCCGAACCGGTAAAAATATTGATCATTATTAAAATAACAACACCTATTTGTAAAGCTACCATGTTTTTATGCAATTATTTGATTTGATTTGGGTGGGTGATTTGATATTTTTAAAAATTGGTTGAATTATATGAAATTTCTAACGGGATAACGGACCTAGATTTATATGACTGAGCTCAGTAAATCGATTATCTTGAACTTTTATATGATGTACCTATGTTAACGGGCATGTATATAGTTACACAAACTTTATTCTGAAACTCGGACATGATCTCACTTTTAAAGATGAAACAGCATCTTTGAAAGTGAGATCATGTCCAATATATGTCGCTATTCAAAGCATTATTTACACCAAATTTTACGATAATCGTTTGATTTCCAAGGCCGCGATGAACGAATAAAGAGACTCACAAAGTATACAAAAATCCAAATAAAGACACCATCATCATCATTATCATCATCCGAGCGTTAAATCCCGGTTGCGTTCGGAGCGTTCACTCCGACGCCCAGGGTCCGCTTTCCTACTTTTTCTACTCCACTTCGCGCGGTCTTCAGCATCCCCCGTTTTGAGACCATTGGCACGCATGTCATCCTTCACGACGTCAAGCCAACATTTCTTGGGCCTTCCCCTTCGACCGGGACCTGGCGGAGGTGGCATGGCTAGACATTTGTTCCCCACGTAATTAGCCGGTCTGCGTAAAACATGGCCGTACCAGCGTAAGCGACACTCTTGCAGTTTGTCTGCTATGTCACGGACATGAAGACTGCCGCGAATGCGGGAGTTCCTGACCCGGTCTTTCCGCGTCACTCCACACATCCATCGCAGCATATTCATCTCCGTGACACGCAGCTCTTGCTTGTGTCGCTCAAGTACTGGCCACGCTTCACTGCCATACAAAAGGACAGGTCTAATGATGGATTTATAGACCTGTCCTTTTAATTTGACCGGCATTTTGGGGTCACAAATGACACCTGTCACCTCACGCCACTTGGCCCAAGCTGCTGTGATACGGGCCTTGACGTCGAGGTCGATATCCCCGGACGCACTAAGGACAGATCCCAAGTACTTAAACTGACCAAATAAAGACACCATCATAGTTATATTATTACGGATTTACAATCGAAAACAATACAAAAAGTAACGTAAGTGTTTATGACGGCCGATCCGTAAGAAAGTTTTCAAGAAGTTTGTAAATATCTAGATAACCCGCCGTTCGGTCGTCTGACCGTAAAATTTTGCACCACAGTGTTTGAAAATCAGAGCATAAAGAAAATAATAAGGTATTCGACATATATAAATATCAATTCTAAAACAATATTCATAAAACGGAGAGCTTGATTGCTTAATGTCTTTAAAATGAAATGGTAACAATAATTAACAAGAATAAACCGATAAAAGAAGCTAAATACCTAGACCTCGATCACGAGATTACTGACATGCGGCATATGGACTCAACTAGCATCATACCGGTAGTCGTGTCCGTTTACGTTCTAGTAGCGAAAAGCCACGACCGACCAGTTACTAGGCCTCGCAAAAGGCAATGTTGCTTGCTATGCATTCTTAACTCTGTCTAGTTTACATGTTCATACTAGAGTCACAACTCTCTATAACGTTAATTCCACGTACATGAATGTTTTGGAGGAAACTTCCCAGCATTTTACTATGCACAACAACATGGGGTTGCTTAAGAAGCGTGCAATTAATTTTTTGGAACCCGCAACGCATTGGCTAATATGGTGCTACCAAACGTCCATAGTCGACGGTGACAATTTGTAATCAGATGGGCCACGTGCCTCTTTGCATGCTTCAGGCTAGGCTATACAAAAAGTTTTTTGTAGAAGAATTCCCCCACTACTCGTTAATTTACTACGAACCAGCAGCATACGTCGGAGGATCGCGTCGACCGATCTCGAACGTCATGTGTCCAAAAAACTGTTGAGTACAGCGTTCTGCGAAATTAGATTTTTATCTGCAACGTGGAACCGATGATCGGAACGAATGAAATTGAATTCGATACGGGGTAACGTATTTGGACGGGCGCACCGCTACCACGGGATGTTGCGCACGCGGTCTACCTGCCAGCCGGATGCGCGTTTGGGGAATATTCCGCTTTCAAGTAAACTGTTTTTTAGTGGAACTTTGGCAGAAAGTAGTGAATGAAAAACAAGTAAGGAACGATTTTGAAAAAAGAAAAGTTAACACTACAATAAGGCCTTTTCACTCTCGCTAATTTAGGGCTTTGCACTTTATAATACTAATAATAAGTGTTGTGAAATGTGTAAAGTAAAAAAGTACAAAACCCGGTGGCGTGCTGCATTCATATTAAATTAATCAAGGGACCTCTACGTGTTGGCCTTCCTATGGACCCACGCAAGCCCTCCAAAAGACCGGGCTATTTTTATTGCCCGTAGTCTTTCAGAAGATACAAATAATAATGATTTATTTAAATCAGACTTGAGTCCATAATACTGTAGAAACATTTAAAATATTGGAATAAAAATATACACCAAACCATACGTTACGATTTAAGGATCTTCGCAATACATTAAATTATAATATTTCAAAATTTACTAAAAATGCAATTTCAAGATTCACGCTTGTTTTCGTATGTATGCATATCCAATTTTTGAATTATTGTTGAAATTTTACCTATTTTTTTTTATTATTTCCTTTTATAAATACAAATTAATTCTGTTAGTTTGTTGTTACGCTTTCACGGAAAAACTACTGGACCGATTTGACTGAAACTCATGTATATGCTACATTTCTTCTTGTTATGTGAGACATGATATTTAAACGTCCGCACCACTTCGGCAACTCACATTTTCCTTATAAAAAGTTTGAATTGCGCGTTAAAAATAAGTGATTATTTATAAGTAAACAAAGCAACCCGATACGGTGCCTCCAAACACGAAATCCCTACGGATGGAGACGCGTCAGTAACATGGTAACTTTTTTATATATAACATCCGTAAACCAATAGTAAAGGTTACGAGTTGAGTGCTCCGGGTACTCAGTGGGGAATATCCGGGCACTATTCCATGAATCACATTTGTCACATTTCCTGTCGCATTACGGACTGTTTGACTTTTACCGGGCGAGCAATATTGTATAGTCAGAGAACAGACACTACGAGAAGGACGACTCTTTGTTACTAGCAAATAATTCGCTATCTCATTCTGTTTGCGATTAGAATGCAATATTGACACACGACTCTTTCAAAAGTTTCACTTAGTTCGCTCTGGCATTCAATTATAATTATTACACATTTTGAAACAATGTCGGAGTTTTAATGTTGCCATGTACAATAATCGGTCAAAAAGTTCAGTTTGATACAGAAATAGGAACAATTCCTAAGCCATATCCCTGTTTTTCCAATTCGTAATACTTCGCCGACTGATCTTGAATCTTGCGGTTATATAAGATAATGAAAAATGAAGAAAAAGAAGTTCACAGTTTGAGTGTTACATTTGTACATAATTCTATTTATGGAGAGGTAGACCAAAAAAAAAGATGCATGGAATGCGTGAAGGATGATATGATGATTTGTGGTGTGACCCCAATTAATTGGGATATGGTGAAAGAAAACAGAGAGAGCAGTATAGCAGATAAGGTGAGGGTTTACCCGATGGAAAGATGTTACCGTAACCTACGGACATTTACTCGTACAACACCAAAGGTAATGCCGGCCTTGAAAGGGAGATTGAAGCGCAAAACGCAATTCCAAGTTATTCCGGCGTAATAACTTTTTCTGTGAGACATTGTCAATTTGTCACTTCTCTCAAAGTTATACAATATTGCACCTTTCTACTACACGGAAATTTATGTTCACAGCCTTTACAAACACAACAAGTCCAAATCGTAAATCAGAAGATCGTAATAACATAAAACGCGCAGTCTGTTGATGTGAGGTAGGCCTAGGTAGGCTGTGAGGCCGGTCCTATATATCCGCAAAAGAGACATGGGAAAAAGGAGTGGCAGCCCACCAAAGCGCAACCTCGAGCTTCCCAGAGATGGATGTATGCAGGTGTCTTTGTTTGTATGTGCCCTTCTCAACAATATTCTAAGTCGACCTTCGGTATATATTCTGTGGTATAACTGGTACACTAATGTGGCCCGCGCCTTACGGGCCAAGGAAGTGTTAATATGGCACATAACGCCCGAAGATACGCCTGAATTATTAACCCCTAGGCATATTACAAGGAGAAATATACGCTGAAGTTTGATTATTTGTACGGCCAGAGTAATTTATGGGCTCCGGGAAGTTTAATGTTGATCATGCATGAATATAAAGTTTACTTTAGAGCCAACATAATAAATTATTTTATGTGTTTTAATTAAGTGATTTAAAACTAGTGTTAGTGCGGGATTTATATAAGGAAACGTGTAGAATTTTAAGCACTGTTTTATTAGACTTCCGAACGAAGAATACCAATCTAAAACACAACCAAATTATGCTTCTCACACATTAATTAGTCACCCTAGCGTGCTACTATGGCATGTGCATCCGATTAAAATCGGTGTAAAAATGATCTATCGTCACTACGCCCGTTTCCTTTTATATCCAATTAGTAAACACAACTACCCTCAAATAATACAATAGTACAATAATAGGTGGCACTTTTGGAACAAATGTTATTTACACTAGTTATTGGTCGTGTGCTAACATTATTTACGGTTTACTAGATGTGGATTTTTACTATTATTAACAACTCTACGGAGTTTAGTTCCGTACCTTTTTTACAATTACATTTAAGAAAAAGTTTAGAAGTTGTATACGCTTATTTGTTACCTTTGTTATTGTGTGTGACGTATTGTGAGTGTATGTTTGCGTTGTGGTGTACCTTATATAAATAAAATATAATATCAGCCCATAAATGTTCCACTGCTGGGTTCGGGCCTCCTATTATAGGGGGAATGGACAGTATACCTGCCACGATTGTCCAAGGCGGCTTGGCAGGTTTGACACATCGGTTATCTCGATGTGCAGGTTGCATCACGATGTTTTCCTTCACCGTTGTTAGCACGTGGTAATTGTAACAATATGCACATTAGATCTGAAAAGTGACTAAGAGGTGCATGCGTTCCGGTCAGGATCGAACCCGCGCCGTCCGATTTAGGGGCGCGTGCGGTAGCCATTATGCTACCACGACTTCTATGTTCCTTACTGTGTTCGGTGTACCTTAAGAATAACTTATTATATTAATTTTAATACTAAACAAATACTAATGTAGAGTGTATCTGTTACATGCTGGTGTTGTGAGGAAGTGCATGTGCAGTGTGTGCCTTATGTCTATACCGATATATATTATCCTAACCAGTGCCACGTGTGTTGTTTTTCCTTTCTGTGTTTGGGTCATTAATTTCTAGGCTCTTTGCGTGTTTGGTTTTTTAGTGAAGTGTGCGTGTAACGCAATGCGGTGGTAGTGCCCGTTGGTGTGGGTATATGTGTAAGTTTTGTTGTTGGTTGTGTGTTTGTGTGATGTTAAAATTTATTGTTTAATTGTTGTGACAATTAAAGGACTAGATATGACTTATGAGGCGTCGACCTTGTTCATCGATGTTTCTAACGAAATCGAACCTTCGCCAATTATAAATGAATGATTGAAAACTCTATTGTTCACCATTACTTAAACCTAGAGACAATTTAATATGAATACATTTCCAGTAGAGCATTAGAACTTATTGCTTATAGCGATCTCTTCCAGGCAACCCTGTGTCCAAGGAGACATTAAATTAAATAGTATTTGGTAGTGTGACTAAATTAAAACTAATTCAATCGTAATTAAACACAATTTAAGTAGAAAACAGAACTACTGTATATATACATAATTAAATAGATTATAACAATATAAATTACATGTACCTACTTACGAGCAGTAATATAATTCTATTTACTGCAACAAATTTTATTTGTTGGACAGATAATGGTCAGTGATCAAGTGTTTAAATGCAGAAGTGGATGTAGCTTGTCTGATTTTCATGGGGAGGGAGTTCTACAGGCGCACAGCCTGTTGGTACAGCAAGAGAATTTCCTACGAAGGAAAGTTTAGTTCGAAGTGTGTTTAGGTATCGTGAGCTGAAGATTTTCATTTGAGCGCAAATTACAGGAATGAGTTGAATCTAAAAAAATCATTTAAATATGGGGGAGTATAGGGATCGAAAAGGATATTGTGCAGAAGTGAGAGTAAGTGAACATACCGGCGAAGGCAAATAGGCCACTATTTAAGCTTATTACGAAACCCTGAGATGTGGTCATATTTACGCAACACAAATAGTTCCAATTCCAACCCAAGCTTATCTAGTTGTTCTTGGGTTATGTCTAGATAGCAAGCGCGTGAAGCGCCCAAGTGTGAATGAGATATCATATAACGTGAAATAACATGACTTGCAATATGCTTTATCCTAACATTTAATGGAAGATTAAATATAATAATTCAAATAAGTCAAATCTTCGTGGTAAAGACGCACTTCAGGCCTTGGATGATGTCTTGCTGTCATCGTGGTCTATATATTATCGATTATAAAAATTGTCAAATAAGCCCGTGGTATCGACTTAAGCGATAGGTTTATAGGCTCGTTACTGCGCTATTTAACATTACTTTGAATAAGAACGACGAACGTCGAGAGCGAGTTCTAATTTTCCGTCCATCATTTTCAACTCTTTCCCATGATACACACGCATATAACTAGAATGTATGATAAATAATTAAATAGATGTTTATTATGTAAAATAAATATATTAAATAAAATTTATCGTGGAACAAGTATGCATGATATTGTTACGAGTTGCGCGGACTCGAATTAAAATGCCGTTGGAATTATTATAAAGTTTATTAGTACTATGAAACACGTATAATACAGTTACAATTATAACCGAATACAACAAATCCAAACGTAATACACACGTCACGCCTTTATCATGGTTCTCGCTCAACTGCCTCATCTGTCCATTAGGCCGTCGTTTTATCCTTCATAAATGCAAAAGAATCCGCAACACCTGGCGAATGATGCTAATAAGCGAGTACAATAGGCTATTCTCCACAATAATTAGTTAACGCAGGCCAATAAATAAGTGAAAAAAGACGACAGGTAATAAAACGTGCTTCTATCGATCTGTACATGGAATTTGTCTTTGTCGGAGTCTAGATTGTAACAATTTGGATTGTAACCATGCCAATAAACAATAAATATTTGATTGAGAGTAATCGTGTGTTCGGTCTGAAAAAGCCGAATTGCCTACAGTTTTGCAATCAGGTCCCATGACGATTACTGGCCCTGCATCATGCAGATAACTTGTAAATTATTTACAACAAAATTTGATACCTAATTTAAATTACAATTTTTCCTGGGATTCCGGGGTAAATATAAAAACAAAACAGGGTTTCAGGATAACATTTTTTTTGAGATAATGTAAAAAAATTACAAAAATACCAACTAGAGTAAGTGAAAGCGTCAGCCAGACAATTAACAATTGATTAAAGATCATTTAAAATTAGGAATTCACATACAATTTAGAGGAAAAGATTAACTACACGATGGCTCTTGTAAGGTAGTCAGAGGGGTAGAGATGAGACGACGAGTTGGGGAAATAAACTAGTGGGATGTCAAGCAAAAAAAGCTAGTTACAAGTGAAAGAGAGTTGCTTACGTTGTATCATTTGCAGGTATTACTTTAAATACTAGGTTGATGAAGAATTAGAGTTCTTTGATGTCATTATCCGATTTTGGGTAAGTCGCTGAGTACGAAAAGAACGCTGAGCTGTGCTCCAGGTAAAGTAGGCTCGAACCACAGGATGGCTAGGTGATAGAGCACCTTACCAACGATGTTGTTCTGGGTAGTCTTAACGGTTTAATACGTTAGGAGAACGAATAGAAGTAGATTCGAAGTTTAATGAGCGGGAATTTGAATGTGAGATATTGCTGACTATGGTTGCAAAATCTTTAAACAGATTAGTAAAAATCAAGCCAACAGAGCAAACTAAACGTCCTACATAAACCATTCACGTACCAACTAAAGGGATTAAGCATGAAGATAAGTAGAAAAGTACTAAAAACTTAGACCTTGTTTAATTCCCCAGAGCGCTAAAGTAGGGCGAAACATCTTCACCTCGAAACTTTATAAACAAGAGAGAAAAAAAGATTCAAAAACTACTTAGATATCTAATTTACGGTAGTCAGACACAAAAGCGCTGCTTGTAGCTGCGCGAACTCGAAACAACTCGTTAGCGAAAGTGGATAAAAGTTTGTAACTTTAATTTGACACATGAAAAATAATAGTGCCGCTTCAGCTTTTATACTTTCCGGTGTATGAGATGATTTGACGTGGCATTGTGACGGCGTCTTTCGGTGATGGAGATATTTATGAAGATTTATACTTTGCTTATTTATTCTTTAGAGTATAAATGCAATGGATTTATCATTTCTTAAAGCTTTATTCATAAGAGATTATGACATTAGTAGTAGTTTTTAGTGTCACATTCACACAGTTACATGGTTATTACAAGTAAAGCCCGCTCGCCTTCGAGAGTTGCAAGAAGTACATACACCTTTTTTTTTACCAGGGGAAATCCGATTGAGGACTAAGCCGCGACAAGGGCAGAACCTTGGGGGGATAATTCGCGACCTAGTGTGGGATTCGCCAGATCGGGAGTGGCACTAGCATGCCCAGTCAGAACTGGTGCCATGCTATTGCCACTCCCCGGTTAGGGATACCCACTAAAACCCCTGGGTGTTCCGTCCTTCGCCTTATGCCAGGGCTACGGGTATATGACCTAGCCTCTCCGCAGCCCTGGCAGGCGTGGGCCCCCCTCACGAGGCCTCTTCCATTGCCGAGGGACTCATCCCCCGGCATCGTCATCCTCCCTTTGGCGTGGGGCGGTCTGTAACGCGCCCCACGGAAGTAGAGATCAGCGCGCGCGGAACAGTCGCGCTCTCATCTCGACGGCATATGCGGGTGAGTGAGAACCCCTATACCCCAAGGGGCCCCACCCGCGCCGCCCGCTTACGGTGGACGAAGGTCGAAATCCGCTCTCCGGCGTCGGCGCGTCCTTCTTTGGCGGGAGCGGAGCAAGGACGTCCGCTCACGCTCCCGCTCCGCCTCCTCCTTCGCAAGCATAACGCGCTCGCAGAAGGAGGAGACGGCGTCCCATCCGGTTGAGCTCCCGACCATGGTGCGTACCATGGCCGGAAGTACATACACCTAATACAACTTTAAATCAAGTTTTAACAGTTGATATTTCCAAACAAATCCAATTTTAGTAATAAAGCGGTCTGTCGTAGGACTGCACGTCAGAAGTAAAAACTTTGTATCTGAGCGTAATGAGCACGCACGCTCTGTGCTTTTTCTCATCCCAATATTATAATTATATACACACATCTGTGTATGTGCGTATAACCGTCATGCTCAGATTTGTATGTACATATACTAGCTTCTGCACGCGACTTCGCTTGGAATAGCTAAAAAAAGTGAATTAAAAAAACCCTCGATTTTGAAACATTCTTCATTGGTGCTCCGCTCCTATTGGTCTTAGCGTGATGATATAAGCCTATATATAGCCTTCCTCGATAAATGGGCTATCTAACACTTAAAGAATTTTGAAATCAGACCTTAGTTTCTGAGATTTGCGCGTTCAAGCACGCAAACAAACAAACATACTCTTCACCTTTATATATTTGTATAAAATTAGATACATATATCATAATACATGTATATATGTATCTAAGCGTGTCGTTCATGCGAGTTCAGTGCATTTTCTACATCCCAAAATTTGCTTAAAGAAGTTTTGACTTAAAAGTCCTACGACAATTGATCACACACTAAGAAACAATCCCTCAGCAAATTTGTAATTGGAATTTTCGCTTAGTGTAAAACAATTTGTGTGTCTAAAACTAAAGACCACACTCGACATTTTCACCTACATTAAACTCACACTCAAGAACGAAGATGAATGTCTATTTCATAGGTAAAATAGCGGTGAGCAACTCCCCTGTGAAAACAGTCTTAGCCTGAATAAATCTTTGGGGCCGTACGTGAGTAGGTGTGCATACGCTTGCGTTCACAAACACTTGACGGGCTCGTAGTTGTGAAGTGAGTGTCGCCAAACATTCTCTTGTGTTCAGAACCCAACCCTGTACTGTGTTTGACGTACTCCGCTAAATCGACCTTCGAGAGCTCTCTCGTCTTATGTCGCAGTAGCCGTTAATCTACAGGCAATGGATGGGCTGATGTATATCGTCGTCTGCCTTTATGTCTAGTTTTAACTTACAGTTTCCAGTTTTAATTAAAAAGGTTGTACACGCGTTGTTAATGACTTATAATTGTCCTTTAATGCATATAATAAAAAATACTTGAAGATGACTTATTTTATAGCCAGGTGTAATTTGTGTATATGTGAAATTCCTTATTAGTAAAAAATATAATAAGGTAAGCAAATTATAGTAACATACAAAGAATAGCTTTGGAGTCGAGCACAGTAACACTTAGGACATAGTCAATGAATGTATATTTACAAAAATTACCCTTCAGGCAATTGAAACCGGGTTTACTCATCTTTAATGAACTAACCGGACCAACGCTTACTGAGTTAGACCACATCATGTCGTGGATAATTAGAATGGTAGAACTGTGGATAATTAGAAAGGTAAATTATTTATTTCATATAAATGATTATTATAGAATGAAGTAACCAAGATATCCAAACAGATAGATCGAGTCGCATAATAATATGTTGGTCACATAAAGCATACCAAAATCTAAATATGGTAATTAGTAAGTTCGAATTGTTAGTCAGTTAAAAATTGGTGAATCCTTTTCATAATAGTCAAAGGTTACCAAGGAGGTGTAAACCAGGATGTCGTGCGACAACACAATTCCGTGCTGTGTCGATGACTCCAAGGGATTAATTGAGAGAGTATCTTCGGCTTTTGTGGCACACGTTTGCACACAGTGCGCTAAGGATCTGATCCCAATTTAGGCACTAAAATCAACATTTGAGTTGATCCTGATGTGACTATGATTCATGGTAAGGCTTTTTCAATTAGTAGGTATTATAGTTGTCTCTAGTTTCCAAAGTTCTAAGATATGACGAGAAGTACTTCAGGATAATTTATTAATAGGCTGTAATTCCAACGTTACCGTGTTATCGACAAGCGATGATCGTTCAATAAAGTTCTTACAACATATTATAAATATATGGGCTAATATTATAAATATAAGACTAAAAAATAACTCACATATGTATACATACATAGAATGTTCATATTCAAATACATGTTCTTGTTACTACTATTCCATGACCTTCGCCAAGGTCAAACAGCGGACCTCATAAAGAATAAAAGTTATTAAACAATATACCCAACTACTACAAATAGTTAGTTGCACTATGTCCTCAGTCTGATATTATATGAACTTGGCATTTTTAAAATTATTTCATTGATATGTCTAGATTTTTTTTCGTTCAAATAAAGGTTCTTATATGCTTTTTTTGTGTAACATCCATCAACAACCATCAGTCCAAACAGTTGGTCTGTGTTATTGCCAAACACTAAAAAGGCGCTATAAAAAGTTGGGCCGTGAAATAGCAAAAACAAACAGGAATTTTTCTTTTTTATTATTATAGGCACTTGTATTTCTTTGATGGTAAGATCACACGGGCCCCTCGTAAAGTTATTTACATGTGGTGCATACCACTACACTAGGACTATTAAAATTTTGATACCTTAAGGTAGCAGTAAAAAAAGTCTTTTGTGTTATACTGATGTCTTATTTTCCTGTGAGTCGTATATATTATATTAGAATTTACAATAGCCCTCTACATATTTTATAATGTTAATTTTTCTAAAATAATTATACAAGGTGTTGCATTTTCTATACACTGATCACGTACCCTTTTCACTTGCACACACGTATTCCGTCATTGCGCTCACTCGTTTTGCGAACGAGTCGGAGTGAAAAATAATGTAATTTCCTTGTACGATGTTTTATTTTCCTATATCGCGACCGGAGTATGTAGTGTGATAGTAATTGAAAATTACTCAGTCCCTCAAAAACTAAACAACGTATCATATTCACTAATTTCCTTAAATGTAGTAAATATGCTTTAAGGTCTGTCTTGATTTTTTTAAGTATTTTTCATTTAGTAAAATAATCAAATGTTCAAATAAGTTGCGTTTGTATACTCGCGCTGGCTAGTTTCTTGTGTGCTGCCGTGGAAGTGTTAATAATGTAAATAATGCTTTGATTAGGCTCTACGTTTGAGCAAAAATTTCTACTGGACAAATCTCACAAAAAGGGCAGAATCTGACGGATCAAGGATTCAGCTCATAACATGGACCACAGCCGAAACCACCACTAAACGTCGCGAATTCCGTTAAGTTTGCTCCACACGTCACGTACTAGACGTCGATGGCTCTCAAGGAGGGGCCCGCGTTCTTCCCTATTTCGTTTATAACTATTCAATAGCATAACTACACCGTTTGTGTATATGGCTTGTTTGCTCAATGCCTTACGGGGTTTTATCCTTTTTTGTTCTCTAACATCACTTTTTTATGGATGTTTCATCTCGCAAATTCGCTTTCTGAATATCGTTTTAGTACTATTTAGCTTTTATTTTGTGAGTGACGTTCGTTCCTTTTACAAGCTTTTCCTTAACTTTCAATGGATGTACCTGTGTAAGTTCAGGTGGAAACTTGCAAGTTAAATTTGACCAACTTCCCGGTTTCCGATTGAGCTGAAATTTTGCACGCTTGTGTATATCGCGTGACAATATAATAATATGATAACATGGAGCTGATCTGATGACGGAGTCGAAAGGTGACCATAGTAACTCCTGTACTAAATAAGATAGACCTGTCGTGTTTGGGCTCGTTTTACTTGTGGTATCCAGGATCTCAAAAGCATACAATGAGTATAGATCGATTGCAAGCTGTGAAATGAACTTTCTCTCGCGGTTGCCCCAGTGCGATCCATATAGCTCTTGAAATAGGACGTTCATTAAGATATGATCAAAGGTAATAAATATACCATCGCTTGGATTGTCCGCCGCTAGACTACAAGTGAACACAAAGAAAAATAGCTTAACGTTAAACATCTGATTCATAGCTGAAAATTATTAAACTGAAGTTGTAGTTGTAGTCAAACAAGTAAAATTATAGGAGGGATCAAGAGTAAATCGCCTGCGAAATATTGTTGCTTCCGTCTATACAATATCGTTTCATCCTATTGGAGGCATGTCCCAAGCAAAACGGCAGCTTGGGCTCGCACCCACCCTTTTCTTGCCTTATCTGATATGGTTGCTCAAACGCAACCAGACCACTGACTGACATAAAAACCCTAAGCAACGGCTTTTATTGTATGGTTACACTTGCTTGTGGTTGTAAACCATTAGCTCTGAGTAAATTATACATGAAGAATACTCGTTAACGACGTATTCGCAATAAATAATTGATTAATTGATTGTGTATAAGATGAACCGTGTAATGAGAAAATATAAGGTAAAATATAATAAATTGTCAATAAGGTACATACAGATATCATCATACAGCGATCATATATTATTAATAACAATACCCAAGAAATATATGTCGTTGACCCACTTGCCTTTAATATTGATCGTTACGACGGGTTAATCTAGTTAGGGTACATTACTTTCCTTGTAGGGTTTCTATTTTGAGCAATCCCATTATTTTGTCTTCTATACGGTGATTGGTAGTTTTATATTAATGATATTTATTAATGTATCGTGCGTGTAGAGACGGGCAATTGTGAGACTAATGGAATCATTCGATTATGGGGGTATATTTCGATTGTAATTAAAAGGCACTTACTTAGTTTTTTATTAATCACTTTTAATAAGTCACTAATTTCGTAAAGGATTACCAATATTAATAACTCGTAATAATTTGATTATTATATAATTTATGTCTTTGTAGTCCACGGGCCATAAAAATGACCCGGACATTTGGAGAGCTTGCGTGAGGCCATCGAAAGGCCAACACGTAGAGGCCTCGTGACAAATTTAATGTAAATGTGGCGTGACACTGGCCGGTGATTATTTCTGTCTACACAAGCCCAGACCAGTGTAGAACTATTGAGGGAAATGAGTAGAAAGTACCGGGCTATTAAGGTGAACTGCTAGTGGTACATGGGGTGAATATGGGGATTATGGCGTCTGTCCGTCGCAATGTTCGGGGACCATGGAAAAATGGGCAATGGCAGACGGTGACTCGCCACTATCTGCATGGGCCCCAAAAAATGCCATAGAAGACGGGGGCAACGTGCGTGTGAGTGGGTAAGGGGTGTAGAGAGGTGGGCTGAAGATTCACAGAAGCTACTTCAGACGTTAGGACATTTATCACTTCCACCCCTAGAGCTTGAGTCATAGCTCTAGCGATCTCCACTCCGTGTCAGCCGGCTAAGGCAAGCACGGAGGCGGGGGCTTTGCATTGGCCCCTAGAGTCTGGTGCGACGTGTTGCTACTCACCTTAGGCTTCGCCATAAAGCCCCGCTGCGGGTGTATTATTTAAATTTAAATTATTTATTTTAATGTACAGAAAACTAGATCCAAATATTGTAGTCAGTAGAGCTTAAACATAAGTGTTAGTAATTTACGGTATATAACGATTTGGTCCTCTGCATGAGTGCCTACAGCTGAACATTTTGCTAATCGTTCGTTATAACTCACCTAATGCCGATATTACTATCTCCCAAATTGATTCAATTTGGTTGAATGACCGAGAACTGAAAGGACACGATGAAATTCAATGACACTGATTGACTCAAGCAAATTGAAAGGCAGAAATAAACCGTCTTATACTATATGCTTAGGTATCTCAAATTTCATATTATTCGAAAAGTCATGTTTTCTATTAATAAATTTCGATTGGCTGTTATAAAATAATTCATTTCACAAAACAACGGAAGAGGAAATATTTTAATCAACATAATATTGAAAATTAAAATACAAAAGGTCTTTGTGTGTTTTTAGTCCCATCAAAGATTTTATGGTTTAATCCGCTACGGGTAATTAATTAAAAGCTCCATTTCACAGAGATCTTGATTTTAATTAACACCAGAAAATTATTCCGCATAACATTTTTGTCGTGTATTTTTAGTCTGATTTTTATTACACGTGCTAAAATCGATATAAGGCCACGTGCAGACGACACGCGCCCGCTAAGCGCACGCCACGCGCGTCAGCACCCGCGTCTAACCCGCTTTGAAATTCATTGTATGTATTTTAAGTCTTATGACACATTAATAGATCTCCAATTGCATTAATCGAAGTCCACCCGCATACGCCTCGCGCCCGCGCTATAGCTAGTGTGGTATTTTGACTGTGATCTAGTAGTACTAGTAGTATAAGCGGACGCGAGGCGTGCGCTCAGTTGGCGCATGACGAGCGCGGGTGTAAGGCGAGCACAACGCGTGTGCGGGCCCTACTAAACAGCCACCCACTAAACAGATATACAATGCAAAAGTGGATGGATGCAGAAGTCGCGGAAGGCCATGACACACCTTCCATAATCAAATCGATCATGTACTAACAGAAGGTGATGTCAGGAGCCTTAAGAACAGACGATCGTGCATGACAAGAGCTATGAATGTCAAAGAAGCAAGTGAGGTGTGTATGAATAAGTCTCTGTATGGCGCTCTGTTATTCGAGCCTACCCCGCAAGGGACCTGGCGTGAAGTTATGTATGTATGACTTGAGATGAAACATTTTGCCGCTCGGCTAGTCGCAAAAGACTACAATTTTCGCCAAAAACTCAATCGCATAAGAGTCGCTGAAGACATACTAGAACGAGTCAATTCCGACCCAACATTCATAAAACGCATTTTTACTGGTGACGAGACGTGGGTGTACGAGTTTGACATATTAACTAGTCAACAAGCTTCTGAGTGACGCCTTCCAACTGAACCAAAACTGAATACACCACGCCAAAGTCGCTCAAAAAAGTCAAAGTCATGTTGACTATTTTCTTTGACTATCGCGGTGTTGTGCATCTGGAATTCTTACCGGAAGGTCAATTGATAAATAAAGTATATTATTTGAGCATTAGGTATGCGGCGTTTAAGAGAGCAAATTCGACGAAAAGGTCAGATTTGTGGAAAGAAAATTAATAGATAATGCGCCTTCGCACGAATCCATCATTGTGAACGAACGAATTTTTGACCACAACGTCAACAGATACCATAGAGTAACCACCTTATTCACCAGATATGGGTCCAGTTGACTTGTTTCTTTTCCTAAACTGAAATAACCACTTCGTGACGCCCGTTTTCATTCCGTTGGGAGACACAAAGGATAATTCGAGACGAGAATTAAACTCAATTCCGGAAAAAGCGTTTAACAAATGTTTTGATGATTGGATTATTCGCTGGCTTAAGTATATCGTTTCCAAAACAGCATACTTTGAAGGTAATGAAATAAAGAATGAATAATTACCATTTTGTGTATTATTGATCTTTTCCCGGTACTTTTTTGACAGTAGTATACTTAGATATGTCATTTGTCAACGTGTGTAAACACAAATTAATGTTAATTATGTTTCTTTTCTGTTATATATGTTTTTTAATGTCTATATTTGAGCTTGGTATGTCGCAATCCTTACTTATTACAAAGAAATGGGGTTGTTATGGACCTCGCCGCTATGGCGTCGACTTAATTTGCAGTTACGTTTAGTACACTGTTAGTATCAGCTATTCCTGCTATAATTAGAGTATTAACTTACTGCTATAACGCTTTTTTAGATTTCAAAGAAAATAATCGTCGAGTCAAAGTATTAGTTTGCGTGGGTACGTGATATTATAAATTTTTCAATAGGTTAGGGTGTTCCTTAGTATAATTATATGTGTTGGTCAAAATGTTGAATGAAACCGAGGTTAAGAGGTATAAGTGACTACAATAAGGTAGTTGACAGACAGAAAAATTAACAGATAGTTTTTATTAATATATAAAACGCCAAAGTGGTCTACATTTTGCAAGAGAATAGCAAGTTACGACGTCACATCTAATTAATAAATTAACTAATCAGATAGCGTATTAATTATAATTATCTCTACCTTTCTTGATAATTATACTATCAAAAGACGATAGGAACGTATTAAACGCTCGCTGTTTTATATGAACATTGTTTTGGAACGTATTGTAGAATATGTCACCTACCTAAAATTGGGGAAATTTGTGAAATATGGGGTATTATTGATCAATTTCTCATAAGGTTAGCCAAATGATAAAACTAAAAAGTTGGCGATTCTTACATGTATGAAATCTTTTACTACGTATTATTTATATGTACTTGACTAAATTTCACAATTCACGCACATACTTCATATTTTCTTAGATTGGAATTGCAGGCATATGAAATTCATAGAATTTTATTGGTCTATTTATACAACATAGAAATCTTAAAACGCAGCAGTGCGGCATTTGCGCAATAGTCTCGCCACACTTACAGTATGTTAGCACATAATAGCCTCATTATGCGTTATTATCTGTATTTTACAATCGCAGTTACCCGTTTCACGTGTGTCGTTACAGTGTATGGTGGCGACAGAAAAGCAGCGGTACGCAACTGCATCTTTCGCTTCGCTTCTGCTCCAGAACCTCCTTTCAAAGGCATAATGTAATATTCCTGTGTGAATAGACAGGCTGTGACAGGTGTGCTCGGCGTACACTTGAATGTCTATGAAAAATGCGCCCAGCTAACAGGGCTGCCATGTTTTGAAAAAGATCTGCCCTCAGCGCAAAATATTCGAAAATACTTGTAAGTGCACTTGCAGTTGAAACCAAGTATAGAAATATGAAAATATTGTAAGCACTCCAGCTCAGCACATCAATCAAATTTAACTAGAAAGAATCGTTATACGAAGATAGTTAGCTCGTTAATAAATTGTCAAAATGTCAAAATATAGCTGAATATAAAAAAACTATAACTTTTTCACACTATTTTTGTTTGCCAAACATCATGTAATTTAAACAACAGAAGTCTGTAATATCCTTAAAAATAATTGTGGGATGTCTCTTATATGTTGGGAACCCTGATTCTCGGCAGAATTACATAATGCAGGAATGTGTCAGCGTGGCGTCGTCTCAAGAAGACAGCGTACAATCACTGGAGTAGTGGATAGACGCGATCCGCTTTATTTCCCCGATGTCTTGACTATGTAAATACTTGGAATCTACAAAGCATTTATAGCTTACGCTCTATGTTTGTCATTGATTTGTGTTATCAGCATGTATTTTGTTCAGCCAACGAATATTCGTTGGAATCCTCCGACTGTTATATCGATATTCTATTTTGGAAATACGAGATGTGTGTTGTTTTATATGTGAAGATGATTTGATACACGAGCGGATGATGTGTATTACTAATGACAGATTTTTTTGCTACTATTTTTTTAAATTATATAACAGTACATTCGCAAATTATTGTTTGTCATAGTAAGAGGATGTATTAAAAACAGACGTTCGCGTCAGAACTCGCCCCTTTTGTGGGTCCCCCTGAAAACTCATATAAAAGTGGAGCGTGCCGGCCATACTTCACGCGCGTGTGTTTATTATGTCTTCTTCTATCTCGGTAAATATGATTTTCATTGTGCGTAATAAAGTCGTAATAAGGGACGCCGGGCGGGACGGAAGGAAACGTAGGCCTTTCCTTTGGGACGGAAGCGACCGCTAGCGGGAGTCGTTCCCGACCCTGCGTATGCGGTTAAAGCACGCGCTCGTCCTTTACTATTGATATGTTGTTAAAAATTACATATGTAAAGGGTTTGTTGCTATTTAATACATTTAATGAGGTCGGTATTAATATTTAATTTAAAAGAGTACATGTTTTTGATAACTTAAAAACATTAACATATAGTCCCGTGGTAAGGTTGCCAGCATTTTGCTGACCTGTCAACCTCGTTTAACTGAGAAGTAGACATACATTTTTTTGTTGTGAATGACTATCTTTTGAAGTGAAACTTCTTGACAATCCTTGGGACTTGAAACTCGATGAAACGAAAAAGCAACACTAAAAAGAGATAAACATATAAATCTACACTATCACTTCAGAAATCTCTTTTTTCCCGGTTTACTAAATGCGCACAAAAGTAGACGGCATCGGAAGGTGTCGAAGAACTTCCGATAGTTGCAGACGTACAGCTGAGGGTGAGATCCTCGGAGTGCAACATCAGCTGCGATCCGCATCAAATTGAAAATCATTCCTGCTCACCCTCCTTTTTACTCTAAAAGTTGATAGAAAGGTCAGGGCGGATCTTCTCCGTTAACATAGAATGGGCTTGCCACCCAAGCTACCAACTGCTAGGGTTGTGGCACTGGCTAAACTGCTGACGTACGTTCTGGCGTAGGCTGATACAGGAAACTTTGGAGCGGTCTCAGGGGGAGTTCGGAAGACGGCGTGAAACGACGGTTGCAAAAAAGAGATGTTTAATTTCAAATACAGACAGGTGTTAGAATATAATTTGTGATGGTCAATGTAAATAGAAGTTTGTCCCAAAAAAAAACCATTCTCTTGATATACAAGGCCGAATTTTATTAGGTTTTTTATACTTTGAAGAAAAAAAGTGGATCCATTAATATCAGAACAAAGTACTCCCCCGTACTGATCGAGGGTTGGAAATGTTCTCATTATTACCTAACTGGCGGCTAATCGAATTACCAACGGCCCTTCTAGTCCGTGGGCGTCGAATTTCACTACCTGTTTCCACAGAAAGAATATAGGTAGGCATACCGTTGAGAAAAAGGTATTTTATTGCGATCTGTAGCACGGGTATTGTGTTTTTAATTTTGGGGTTTTAACAATACTTAGTTTTTTTGTAAGTCTAGATGCTAGTCATAACGCACTTTTTAAAGCATTCACACAGATTACATTGCATTAAATTTTTATCTAGGTACTGCCCGCATTAGGAATATTGACTTAATTTTATTCCGATAATAATTATATTTTTATATATGCAAGTGAGGTGTGTAAGAATGGGCCTGTGTGGTGCTCTGTTGTTCTTGCCTACCCCGCAAGGGACCTGGCGTGAAGTTATGTATGTATGTATGTATATAATTATTTTTTTACGGAATAAAAATGATCCTTTGTCTGTTTTCGATATTACAAATTACAAATATACCAAATTTCTGCAGAAATGGTACCATGGTTCATTAGTGCAAGCGTCATAAGACAGACAGATTTAATTCTTGCTTCAGAGGCACAGTACGTACGTGTTTTAAGAAAGAAAAAATATATTTTTGAACAAATAGCGAAGTACTTACATTGCTACCATGTATTAAAAATATCATTTTTTGAGAATTTGTACCTCGCATTTTCCGAAAACAAGGTTTTCACTCAGCTTGTTGCTGTGCCGGCATAATATCCGACACAACGCTGATTTTCAATGCAAACCTTCCTCTGGCTTAATACTAACACTACCCGAATATTTTAATGAGTTTAATTTAAAAACTATTTACTTTGTAAATTATAGTAGGTATATACGTACACTTCTGTAAGATGTAATTTTCACTCTAAGACTTGTCTGCTTCAACAGTCATCTGACTTGCAGCATATAACCCACGTACTTCAGATTAAAATTTTACGAACCTAATATTATTTAAGCGTAACTTGCTTAATTTTGGGGTATACAATGTGTGTGTTTGTCTGCCGATTATTATTATTATTGTTTATTTATTATAGGTTAATTTTGTTTTCTGACGAATAACTTCTTTTTTAGTTTTATCAGTTAGAGACACCCAACATAGCTCGTTTTATAGTCAGTTAAATTTATAATAACTAGTGTTAATAATATTTGTTCCAAATACCTATTACTATGTAATATTTACGGGTACCGTACCTATTGTTCGTGCCTACCCCGCAAGTGACCTGGCGTGAAGTTTGTATGTATATATGTACGGGTATTTGTGATTAATACTGGGCTCATTTCGTCTTCTCTCGGATCTAAAACCGAGCGGGCGTAGCGATGAACGATCATTCGCATTACATCTTTAATCAACATTCTTTGAATGAATGAATGAAAACTCTTTATTGTTCACCATAACTTAAACCTAGATATTTAATATAAACATATTACAATTAGAAAGTAAAGCGGAAGGCCACGACACACCTTCCATGATCAAATTGATCGTTTACTAACAGAAGGTGATGACAGGAGCCTTAAGGACAGACGAGCGTGCATGACAAGAGCTATGAATGTCAAAGAAACAAGTGAGGTGTGTAAGAATAAGCCTGAATGGCGGTCTGTTGTTCGTGCCTACCCCGCAAGGGACCTGTCGTGAAGTTATGTATGTATATATGTATATTACAATTAGAATAATGGGCGGCCTTATCTCTTATAGCGATCATTATTTGTTCAGAGGTCAAATAAAACACTGTTCACAATGAGTTCATGTGTTTGTTATAGAAATCCTGCGCTAACATCACATTTAGAAGTAGTTGTGCAATTGTCAAGATATACAAAAAACGATAAATGGATTGTGTGAAGGATAATACTATGATTTGTGGTGTGCCAGAGGCCCTATGTCAGAATAGAGGAGTGTGGAAGGAAAATAACCCAAATAATTGAGAGAAGGTGAAAGAAAAGAGAGAGAGAAGAAGCTTTTCAATCGTTGCTGTTAATTGACCCTGTCTGTGAACAGGATGTCGATTAAATTAATAATTATGGAGGTATAAAAAATGGCAGGAAACATTTTAATAACACAAAACCTGCTAATTATGGTAATTACAATGTCGTTTTGATATTTTAATGTTTGAACACAGGTCGCGTGTGAAATGATAATATAA